>CM051234.1:605128380-607528380 GCA_027917425.1 Gastrophryne carolinensis
TCAGCAGTCAGCTCTGTGGTGGGCTTTTCCCCCGCCGAAGCCTTGCCCTGCGGCATTTTTTAAAAAGCACATTTGCTCTCTCAAAAGTGCAGCTGTGACGAGGGTGCAGCCGACTGGCCACATCCCCGATGCACTGTTCAAGCGCCCGTGGTCCCGCACCCATCCATTCATAAATGCTTGCCGTGGGTGAGGGGCGTGGGGCTTCACACAGCAGGGCATCCAGTGTAGGGTAGGCTAGCGGTGAGGCCTGGAATCTTTTAGATTCCAGGGCACAGCCGCGCAGGTTTTGACCAGCTTCAAAGGAGGGGTTTGCAGATCCTGTGGTGGGCGATGTGCAGGGGGGGTGTCAGTGAAGCCAGCTTTTCTTGCCTGTTCTGCTCTGAGCAGGAGAGAAAAGCCTGCAATAAAATCTCGCCTAAAATCGATGTAAAAAAACACTCCCTGAATCACACAAGTTAACCTTTTAAATTTTCAAGTCAGAATTCCCGCATGAGAGATGAAAATGCAGAAAATCCTCACACAAAAAAGGCAAAAAATGGTAAATCGCGGGGAGCAGCAGATGGGAGAGAACAGTTTTTATCGCCTGAGGCCAGACAAGAATACAACCTCATGCGATGCTTAATCGAACACACAAGGTGTATTGCCTTTCAGTGAAGTTGCAAACACTGGTAGAATGTAATACTTTGGGGTGATTATATTATAAATTTATAAATGTATTGCTCTTATAGATGATACCTTGACAGCGCCACAATCCAAGATGAGAAATGATCAGGTGTGTGATGATTATGCCATGAACCCCACTGAAATGGTCCATTGATTGAAATGCTCTAAAATAAATAAAACAAGTTTAAGGTGAAAACATGGCTGATAAATCTTGTTACAACGACCCATAACACAGTGACAGGAGGGCATTAATAAATGGATATTTTCTAAATACAAACATGTGCAGTAAATCTGGGACAGGGTAACTTAAAACGGACCAAAACTCACATTTTTAACTAGCATCCCCTGAATTGCTCCCCCATGAACAGTACCTTTTGCTAATTCTCACTGCTCCTGCTTCACTCTAATACTTGATAATGGCGCTGGTTTTAGCTGTAAAGTTCCGCCTGTTCCATTCATTGCCACTGTTGGGTGTGGCAATGATGCCATCTTACAGAGATGGACAGCAAAAAATAAAGTATCCCAGGACGATTTGAAAAGTGATCAATATACATTTCTAGTTCTACACCTCAAGAATGGCGTATCGGCAGGGGCCTTGGCCAAATGTATTTCACAAGTTCAGTGGGTTTTGGTACGCTTTAACGGAGCCTCAAAAAAACTGCTTTCTGCGGGAAATCCATAAATATAAAGCATTATATATGCATTTATGTATATGCAAAGGTGAGCAGAGGTGAAGTAGGAGGAAGTGAGGCGAGCAGAGATGGGAAGAGGTGAGATAACCAGAGGTGTAATTGGCTCAGGTGAGGTGGCAAGAGGTAAGGCAGAAAGGGATAAGGTAGCAAAAAAGGGGCTGAGCTGAGGCGTGTAGAGGAGGTAAGATGGATAGAAGGCGACATGGGTGAGGCGGGAAAAGATGGGGTGGACTAAAGTGTGGTGGGATTACAACGTTGTGCTGGGAAGAACTGGGCTTAGGTGAGGAGAGCAGAGGTGAGGCAGGTACAGGTGAGGTGGGCTTAGGTGAGGAGAGCAGAGGTGAGGCAGGAACAGGTGAGGTGGGCTTAGGTGAGGAGAGCAGAGGTGAGGCAGAAACAGTTGAGGTGGGCTTAGGTGAAGAGAGTAGAGGTGAGGCAGAAACAGGTGAGGTGGGCTTAGGTGAGGAGAGCAGAGGTGAGGCAGAAACAGGTGAGGTGGGCTTAGGTGAGGAGAGCAGAGGTGAGGCAGAAACAGGTGAAGTGGGATTAGGTGAAGAGAGTAGAGGTGAGGCAGAAACAGGTGAGGTGGGCTTAGATGAGGAGAGCAGAGGTGAGGCAGAAACAGGTGAGGTGGGCTTAGGTGAAGAGTGTAGAGTTGAGGCAGGAACAGGTGAGGTAGGCTTAGGTGAGAAGAGCGGAGGTAAGACAGGAACAGGTAAGGTGGGCTTAGGTGAAGAGAGTAGAGTTGAGGCAGGAACAGGTGAGGTGGGTTTAGGTGAAGAGAGTAGAGTTGAGGCAGGAACAGGTGAGGTGGGCTTAGGTGAAGAGGGCAGAGGTAAGGTAGAAACAGGTGAGATGGGCTTAGGTGAAGAGAGCAGAGGTGAGGCAGGAACAGGTGAGGTGCGCTTTGGTGAGGAGAGCAGAGGTGAGGCAGAAACAGGTGAGGTGGGCTTAGGTGAGGAGAGCAGAGGTGAGGCAGGAACAGGTGAGGTGGGCTTAGGTGAAGAGTGTAGAGTTGAGGCAGGAACAGGTGAGGTGGACTTAAGTAAAGAGAGCAGAGGTAAAGCAGGTACAGGTGAGGTAGGCTTAGGTGAGGAGAGCAGAGGTGAGGCAGGAACAGGTGAGGTGGGCTTAGGTGAAGAGAGCAGAGGTGAGACAGGAACAGGTGAGGTGGGCTTAGGTGAAGAGAGCAGAAATGAGGCAGGAACAGGTGAGGTGGGCTTAGGTGAAGAGAGCAGAGGTGAGGCAGGAACAGGTGAGATGGGCTTAGGTAAAGAAAGCAGAAGTTAGGCAGGAACAGGTGAGGTAGGCTTAGGTGAGGAGAGCAGAGGTGAGACAGGAACAGGTGAGGTGGGCTTAGGTGAAGAGAGCAGAGGTGAGACAGGAACATGTGAGGTGGGCTTAGGTGAAGAGAGCAGAAATGAGGCAGGAACAGGTGAGGTGGGCTTAGGTGAAGAGAGCAGAGGTGAGGCAGGAACAGGTGAGATGGGCTTAGGTAAAGAAAGCAGAAGTTAGGCAGGAACAGGTGAGGTAGGCTTAGGTGAGGAGAGCAGAGGTGAGACAGGAACAGGTGAGGTGGGCTTAGGTGAAGAGAGCAGAGGTGAGACAGGAACATGTGAGGTGGGCTTAGGTGAAGAGAGCAGAAATGAGGCAGGAACAGGTGAGGTGGTATGCTGTGGTGAATGGTCAGAAGGGAAAAGGTGAGGATGAGGTGGCACACAATAAAGAAAAACAAAACAATTATTTCTTCAATTTAAAAAACAAAATCCCCTGCACATACGGGGGGGGGGGGGGGGGAGTGCTACACGTCAGGCGCAAACTATTTTTAATGGTGTAGATATTTTAATTTAGAATCAAATTCATGCTAATTATTTAGTAAAAGGAACGTGCACCTTTGACCTGCCTTGAGGTGTAAATTTCAACCTGCATGTAGGTGAGCTTTTTAATTTTACCACACAAAAAAGGTTGCAATCTACACCACAGGGTATACCCAAAGTGCACCTTGCTTCACAAAATATCTAACATGAATCCCACTCAGAGCGCACCTTGCTTCACCAAATAACTAGCATGACCTTGACTTAAAAGGCACCTTGCTTCACCAAATAACTAGCATGACCCTCAACTCAAAGTACACCTTGCTTCACCAAATAACTAGCATGGCCCTGACTTAAAAGGCACCTTGCTTCACCAAATAACTAGCATGACCCTGACTTAAAAGGCACCTTGCTTCACCAAATAACTAGCATGACCACCACTCAAAAGGCACCTTGCTTCACCAAATAACTAGCATGACCCCCCACTCAGAGTTCACCTTGCTTCACCAAATAACTAGCATGACCCTGACTTAAAAGGCACCTTGCTTCACCAAATAACTAGCATGACCCTGACTTAAAAGGCACCTTGCTTCACCAAATAACTAGCATGACCCTGACTTAAAAGGCACCTTGCTTCACCAAATAACTAGCATGACCACCACTCAAAAGGCACCTTGCTTCACCAAATAACTAGCATGACCCCCCACTCAGAGTTCACCTTGCTTCACCAAATAACTAGCATAACCCCCACTCAAAAGGCACCTTGCTTCACCAAATAACTAGCATGACCCTCAACTCAAAGTACACCTTGCTTCACCAAATAACTAGCATGGCCCTGACTTAAAAGGCACCTTGCTTCACCAAATAACTAGCATGACCCTGACTTAAAAGGCACCTTGCTTCCCCAAATAACTAGCATGACCCTCAACTCAAAGTACACCTTGCTTCACCAAATAACTAGCATGGCCCTGACTTAAAAGGCACCTTGCTTCACCAAATAACTAGCATGACCCTGACTTAAAAGGCACCTTGCTTCACCAAATAACTAGCATGACCCTCAACTCAAAGTACACCTTGCTTCACCAAATAACTAGCATGACCCTGACTTAAAAGTCACCTTGCTTCACCAAATAACTAGCATGGCCCTGACTTAAAAGGCACCTTGCTTCACCAAATAACTAGCATGACCCTGACTTAAAAGGCACCTTGCTTCACCAAATAACTAGCATGACCACCACTCAAAAGGCACCTTGCTTCACCAAATAACTAGCATGACCCCCCACTCAGAGTTCACCTTGCTTCACCAAATAACTAGCATAACCCCCACTCAAAAGGCACCTTGCTTCACCAAATAACTAGCATAACCCCCACTCAAAAGGCACCTTGCTTCACCAAATAACTAGCATGACCCTCAACTCAAAGTACACCTTGCTTCACCAAATAACTAGCATGACCCTGACTTAAAAGGCACCTTGCTTCACCAAATAACTAGCATGACCACCACTCAAAAGGCACCTTGCTTCACCAAATAACTAGCATGACCCCCCACTCAGAGTTCACCTTGCTTCACCAAATAACTAGCATAACCCCCACTCAAAAGGCACCTTGCTTCACCAAATAACTAGCATGACCCTCAACTCAAAGTACACCTTGCTTCACCAAATAACTAGCATGACCCTGACTTAAAAGGCACCTTGCTTCACCAAATAACTAGCATGACCCTCACTCAAAAGGCACCTTGCTTCACCAAATAACAAGCATAACCCTCAACTCAATGCCCAACTTGCTTCACCGAATAACTAGCATGACCCCCAGGCACCTTGCTTCACCAAATAACTAGCAGGACCCCCACTCAGAGTGCACCTTGCTTCACCAAATAGCTAGCATAACCCCCACTCAAAAGGCACCTTGCTTCACCAAATAACTAGCATGACCGCCCACTCAGAGTGCACCTTTCTTCACCAAATAACTAGCATAACCCCCACTCAAAAGGCACCTTGCTTCACCAAATAACTAGCATAACCCCCACTCAGAGTGCACCTTGCTTCACCAAATAACTAGCATAACCCCCACTCAAAAGGCACATTGCTTTACCAAATAACTAGCATGACCCCCACTCAGAGTTCACCATGTTTCACCAAATAACTAGCATAACCCCCACTCAGAGTGCGCCTTACTTCACCAAATAACTAGCATAACCCCCACTCAAAAGGCACCTTGCTTCACCAAATATCTAGCATGACCCCCACTCAGAGTGCACTTTGCTTCACCAATGGTGGAGGTCTGGGCAAAGAAAGAAAGAATGAGAGTGTGAAAATTACCCGAGAAGCAAGGCCGAGAGAATCCTCTTCATGAATAAGACAGAAAGAAGGGTTCATGTGTTTACTCCCCTATGCCTTGGAGCATGGATTCAGCATGGATTCAGGCTAAGGGATTGGAGAAAAACACTGGACTAATCTCCTGGAGACACTTTGGACTGACTTGGTCGCAGTAGTACTCCCTCTGGAAGCGCAGGGGTGGACTGGAGAAAAAAAATCAACCTGGGATGTTACTGGTCCAGGCCAGCCCATGAGCTGCTGAGCCACGCCCCAGGCATCTTCCCAGCCAGTCAACAAGTGAGGCTATAACATTGCAGGGAATAGATCATGCACAGGTGGGTAGCTTAAGTCCTGGACCGGTTGGGTCAGTCAGGGGGGCACCTGCCCCACACCCCCGAATATTAAGCCCGGGCCCAACTTGGAAAAGACACTCCTAAAAATTGGTACTGAAACTAACTTTAGTATTGTAGGGGCAGTTACTGTGGCAGGGGTATGTATTGCCTCCACAGCCATGATGCTAAGGCTGTAGCATTGCATAGGAAAACATAGGCTAGGTTGTCTTGGGGTGAGGAGTTGAAAGGAGACTTGAAGGGGGCAGGGAAAAGAGTTGTGACGTGTATTCATCAGGTGCCTTAAAGGGAGGACACCAAGCCATTACCAGGTGTGTTCCAATCAAGCTGGGAGTAACTAGCGATAGGGAGACCCTGAGTGCCAGGACTACCCATTGTTGCTGAGTTGTGTAAATGCCAGTGAATAATCTGTTACTGTTTTTCATCTGCAAGTGGACCTAAAGCCATGGTGGGCCCCATTGCTGACTTCCCTCTCCATGAGTGAGAAGAAATAAGTTGAGTACCTTACCAGCCCTTCCCTTAGCCCAGGCAGAGTCCCTGGTCCCTGGTGCGGTCCTAAAGTTGCCTTCCCTAAAGCACACCAAACTGTACTGGGTGTCCTTTTGCAGACATAATAATTTTTCATTCACACAATAAATCACCTATAACAGTGGCTCTGTGGTGAGCACATATGGCTGGTGGTTACATAAGTGTTTAATGATCCCAACGTGGGGAATAAACAGTTTTTTTATAGATGTGATAAGTAGTTACATGTTTCAAACAGTACGGTTTCAAATTATTAGAACCTTCTCAACAGGAGTAGCCATGAGAGACGTGGAGGCTGATTCATTACTAGCACCAGGTATCGGCAGATGAGCGTCTGTATAGTGGCGCTTAGAGAGACCGCTAGTAGACGCTCATGTGCGGCTATTGGGCGCTGTAACAGAGCTTCCCGGTCGCTATAGTTACCTGGCCAGCATTGATGAATGTGATGTATGTTGGGCGCTCTAACACCAGTACAGTGATGCAGGAAGCGAAAGGTAGCGCCAGCTCAGTGCGATTGACTCTCAACGACTCACACCATCAAAAAACTACACACACACACAGTGTTGGCACTCTAAATCTGGTCGCTATAGCACAGAGCGCCAGACGCTGTGTGATTAAAGTCTGTGTTTGAACACATATCCACCAGTAACAAAGCAAAAACACATGGAATTACACTGTTGTAACATTGTGACATTAACACTTTAGTGCCAGATCTGTAATGACAATTCTGCATAAAAAACCAAAAAAATCTATAAAGTTTTCAAAAATGACTTTTTCTAGGTTAGGAGAGGTGACACAAATATTAGAGAAAAAAAACCCTGTTTAAACAGAAGAAAATGTACCCGTTGGGGTACACTGACCGTGAGCAAGAGTCCATACGGGACTCGAAACGCGTTGGTTCTGGCCCAAAGGGGGGGCCCTCCTATCCGCTGACTTGAAGTAAGCACTTTTTTGTTGTATGTTGTTTATGTCTGCTCTCCTATTCTGAGTGGCCTTGAATATCTTGCACAGGTATTATTTGTGACGGAAGCACTGACACTTTATTAGATTTAGGATAGTATTAGATAGTTGTTATATTAATTTATGGTCAGGATAGGTTGTATATATAATATGTAAATTATTCACTTTCATAAAATCACTATTAACTATTTGTTATATTAGATTGTATTGTTGATAAGGGAGTGCGCCCCCTGGTGGCTAACCATGCATATGGTTCAGTATAATTGTTTTTAACTTGGTTTTAATATATGCTACAATAAAATGGATTTGTAAATTTACCTTTGGAGTGCAATAGTGAGTCTCTGTGTGGTTATCTGGCAGGGTGTTCAGAGGTCACCCTAAACAATACACTAAACAGAAGAAAAGGAACGTATATTGAAATGTATGGGAGAGTGACAGATAGCGACCTGGTAATACCTGGCACTGGAAGCTAGAGCTATGAGGCACTACATGGCGCTAGACCTTCATAGATAACCCCCATAGATTTTGATGGTTTAGACCAAATATGCCCAACCTGCGGCCCAGGTGCCACATTTTTGACCCCTGACCTCCTGTGGGAGGGTCAAATAAAACTAGTGTGTAAAGGTATTTAAATAGAGGCTGGGTAAGTATGAGAGTTTGCATGGAGAGTTATATGGGAGGGGCGCATTGTGGCAGCGGTGACATTGATAGTGCAACACCACCCCTGGGTGACTCTGGGTGATCTCTGGCACCATAACAAGATAAGAATTTGTTTCTATATTTGTGTGTTTAGCATTGGTAGGAAATTAGATGGGTTGAGTATTGGTAATACTGTTTAGATTTGACTGATGACTGGGACTAGTGGGGGGATGGACTATAAATATGGGACCCCTATATTTGGAGAAGTAAGACAGCAGATCACCAGGTGTATTGCTAGATATAAATGGGGTAATGGGGTGGAAGGGCATTCAATCTAATTGATTTTGTGGGGCAGTATGTTTCCTGATTGAAAATCTTCATTATACTATTCAAAATGAAACATTCCAAATTCTGAACCTAATCATTGTGGCCTGCGACCAGTTTCCAAATCACTTAAAGAGGAACATTGGACAGTCAAACTCTACCTTCCATTCCCTTTAATCCTCCCATTAAACAATTGCCACTTTAAATCTACCTGCTTTCTACCCTCCTCTGAGCACTATCCATAGGGCAGTGCCATCTTTTCTTCCATCTTCAATCCCAGGATGCATTGTGTCACTTTGCGATCTCACGCCTGTATTATCTGCACTGCTTATCTCCGACTACAGGACACATAGAAGTCGCAAGACTTCCGAGCAGCCTTACCAGGGCGGGGGGGTTAAGCTCTTAACCACGGCTAAGCTCCCCAGCATCTGACTTCTGACGGCTAGGGATGCTGGGGGGAAGGAAAAAAATGCAGGATGTTGGCGAACTGGAAGATACCAACATCCAAAAGGTAATCTATTTGAAAGTTAAGGGCTAATAGGACCTGCTTATGCAACGGTCCATTGTTCCACTTTAAGAGGCCAACACACTTCAAAAGGTTGAGTACCTCTAGTTTAGACAATAGTTTTCTATGGTAGTAATAGAAAGCAGTACTTGGTAAAAGGTATCATTGCTCCATTAGACCACATGATGGCAATGTTGCCTAAGAAATGGGAGAGGTTAATATTAAATAGTCTAGTGTGCCCCTTTAGACTGGAAAGGTTAATGTAAATAGAAACTAAGCCAGATGGAATTAGCAACATCACGTGCTTTGTCACCTTTCACCTGTGCAGTGTGACCTAACCCCTCATACAGATAAAATGGACCTGTGCTGCTGCGGCCTAATCCCTCATACAGATAAAATGGACCTGTGCTGCCGTGGCCTAATCCCTCATACAGATAAAATGGACCTGCACTGCCGTGGCCTAATCCCTCATACAGATATAATGGACCTGTGCTGCCGTGGCTTAATACCTCATACAGATAAAATGGACCTGCACTGTCGTGGCCTAATACCTCATACAGATAAAATGGACCTGCGCTGCCGTGGCCTAATACCTCATACAGATAAAATGGACCTGCGCTGCCGTGGCCTAATACCTCATACAGATAAAATGGACCTGTGCTGCTGCGGCCTAATCCCTCATACAGGTAAAATGGACCTACACTGCCGTGGCCTAATCCCTCATACAGATAAAATGGACCTACACTGCCGTGGCCTAATCCCTCATACAGATAAAATGGACCTACACTGCCGTGGCCTAATCCCTCATACAGATATAATGGACCTGCGCTGCCGTGGCCTAATCCCTCATACAGATAAAATGGACCTGTGCTGCTGCGGCCTAATCCCTCATACAGGTAAAATGGACCTACACTGCCGTGGCCTAATCCCTCATACAGATAAAATGGACCTACACTGCCGTGGCCTAATCCCTCATACAGATAAAATGGACCTACACTGCCGTGGCCTAATCCCTCATACAGATATAATGGACCTGTGCTGCCGTGGCCTAATACCTCATACAGATAAAATGGACCTGCACTGCCGCAGCCTAATACCTCATACAGATAAAATGGACCTGCGCTGCCGTGGCCTAATACCTCATACAAATAAAATGGACCTGCGCTGCCGCAGCCTAATACCTCATACAAATAAAATGGACCTGCACTGCCATGGCCTTATCCCTCATACAGGTAAAATGGACCTGCGCTGCCGTGGCCTTATACCTCATACAGATAAAATGGACATGCGCTGCTGTGGCCTAATACCTCATACAGATAAAATGGACCTGCGCTGCCGCGGCCTAATCCCTCATAGAGATAAAATGGACCTGCACTGCCGCGGCTTAATCCATCATACAGATAAAATGGACCTGCACTGCCGCGGCTTAATCCCTCATACAGATAAAATGGACCTGCACTGCCTCGGCTTAATCCCTCATACAAATAAAATGGACCTGCACTGCCGCGGCCTAATCCCTCATACAGATAAAATGGACCTGCACTGCCGTGGCCTAATACCTCATACAGATAAAATGGACCTGCGCTGCCGCGGCCTAATACCTCATACAGATAAAATGGACCTGCGCTGCTGTGGCCTAATACCTCATACAGATAAAATGGACCTGCACTGCCGCGGCCTAATCCCTCATACAGATAAAATGGACCTGCACTGCCGCGGCCTAATACCTCATACAGATAAAATGGACCTGCTCTGCTGCGGCCTAATACCTCATACAGATAAAATGGACCTGCACTGCCGCGGCCTAATACCTCATACAGATAAAATAGACCTGGACTGCTGCGGCCTAATCCCTCATACAGATAAAATGGACCTGCAGTGCCGCGGCCTAATACCTCATACAGATAAAATGGACCTGCACTGCCGCGGCCTAATAACTCATACAGATAAAATGGACCTGCGCTGCCGCGGCCTAATACCTCATACAGATAAAATGGACCTGCACTGCTGTGGCCTTATACCACATACATATAAGGTCAGCTATAAACACTGTGCAGCAACAAAACAAAATGACGGAACACGCTAGAATCAGTTGGAATCAATTAGAAAATGAAAGTACTCAGATATACCCCAACTGTCTACTTGTTTTGTGGATCAAGGTCCACTACCTCAGGGAGTATATATGTATATTTACATTTTTCTCTGTATGCTTGTACATAAGCAGTGATAAAAACATTATTCTGATTATAGTAAAAAAAAGTTATAGAAATACACAAGCAGTAAATGATTTGCCTTATAAAGTTTACAGAGCCCTAATCACTACCTTCTAAACTCACATCTGGAAAGTTTCAGAGAAACATGTCATTTTGTTTTATTTTAGTGCCTGTGGAAAATGTATTTTGGGACAGGCTGCCTGAGAAGAAGATAATTACTGCCCTATCCAGTGGGACTCAGAGAAAGACACTGGTAGGATTAAAAATGGATGAGGGATTGGACCAAATCTGGCCAGAAGCCACCTCTTTGTTTTAAGCTCTGTTAAAGCAGAACAAAAACCAATGAGATTTCAGGGCTGGACGCTGGTTTTCCCCTGGGGTATCCCACATCAGACAAAGAAGTAAAATTAAACTTTTACTATTGTTTCATTAAAAATAAAATTCTTTAAGTACAAACTCCATAAGTATCCAGTGGGGCCAGGTGACGCGTTTCAGGGCAAGGGGCCTCGTCCTGAAAAGTGCCACCTGGCTGCATTATATATAGACGATATTTGCACTTGTTTCATTTCCTTTTTTCTTTTGTTTCTTCCATCTCTCTATTTCCTTGTTCCCTCCATCTCTCTTTTCTTCTGGTTCCATCTATCTCTTTTTTTTCTTTTGTTCTCCTCGTCTATTATTTTCCCTTGTTCCCTTCATCTCTCATTTTCACTTGGTCTTTTTATCTCTCTTTTCCTAGGGTTCTTTCTATCTCATTTTTTCTCTTGTTTCCCCCATTTTTTTCTCTCTTTCCTTTCATCTCTACTTTGCCCTTATTCTATTCTCTGTTTCTTTTGTTCCCTCCTTCTTTCTTTTCTTTTAGTCCCCTCTCTCTTTTAACTACCTAATCTAATATTTTCCCTTGTTCCCAAGTCTCATTTCACCTGTTCCTTATACCTTTATTTCTTTTTCCACTGGCTCTTTCTATTTCTCTTTTTCTCTTGTTCGCCCTGTCTCTTTGCCCTTGTTCCCTTAATCTTTCCTCCCATTTTTCCCCATTTTCATCTCTTATTTCCTCTTGCTCCGTTTATCTCTCTTTTTCTCTTACTTTTCAACTTTTCTACTGCTTCTTTCTCTACTGCTTCCATTGCTGTTCGTTTCCCTATTTCTTTTCATCTCTTTCTGTTTTTCTTTCTCTTGTTACCTTACCTCTCTACATTTCTTTTGTTACTTCCATTTTTACATTATTACCTTTTATTTTACCATATTTCCTTAATCTCTTTTTTCCATTATGCCCCCATCTCCCTTTACATTTGATTCCTTCATCACTTTTTTCCTTGTTCCTTCCATCTCTTGTTTCCTCTGAATCAATCGTAATGGTAGTTACAGGGTTAACCAGCAGTAATGACAGTCAGCTTTAAACTATAATCCCAGGTATGTCACAGTGTCAATTTATCTCAAGCAATGTCACAGCACACAGGTATGGTAGCCGAGGGTAAGGGTTAATGGGACCATAGCATAGGGAGCTGACAAGATGGTATCTCAGCAGACAGACACTCAACAACAATCAGTATAAGTGAAAGTATCAGCTTGTTTTATTATTGCAGGGTCATGAAAATAAAGTTTAATGCTTTAATCCATGTCACGGTGAAATGCACAAATAATCTTGTTTCAGTGTAAGGGTTAAATAGTCTTGTGTTCTTCAGACAGGACACAAGCACTCTTGCTTGTCAGCACATTTCAGCACAGACGGTATTGTATGTCCCAATAAATGTGGCCACCACCCCACCTTGAGCTGAGCACCCCATCGTAGTGGAGACTCAAACACGTGAGTGTTGTTTTTGATCTTACCACACAATCTATTGATTTTCTCTTGTACCCCATTCTCATTTTTTTTGTATATTAAAATTTTATTGATTTTCCAAAACAAGGGAATAGGGGGGTACAGCATACATATTCCACATATAGGTGTGTTGATCAGTTTGATTTCCCATCATCCTTAACAATAAACATTCACGTCAAATAATGCTGTACACACATTTGGCAGGTAAAATCAATTCTAGTATCAGTAAACTGTGGAACTTTGTGGGTTCTTCAAAGAAAAGGGCCCATGCTACATATCCAAGTTGGGTGACGGTGGCTGTACCCTAGTTCCTTTGCCATTCCTGCCTAAGAGGTAGGGTGTGGCTGGGTGTAGGGGGGAAGAATTTAGCAAGGTTGAGGTGTGAATGGGATACTTATAGCAGGCGGAAGTGCTGCCGCTGGGCAGGAGGTACCAAAGAGTAGAGTGGACCTTGACCCACACTTACTCTGTATTTCAACCTCAGGCCCTAGTGGGGGTACTTATACCGAGGACCTCCTAACTGCTGGCGGTCTGGTGAGGCCTCAGGCCAGCACAAGGGCATTTGCCTGCGGTTCGCGGATCTACCCATTAGGCTGGATCAGAGTCCCAAGGTGCGAGTCCCGGTAGGTCAACCATCCCGCCCAAGTCACCAGATATCTATCCACAGTTCCTCTATCACTGGAGATCAAACTTTCCATATAGTGGGTTTATATATAGGGGGCGCAGGGTGGTCCGCTCTGTTCAGGAGTGCATAAAGGTAAGATATAACTCCATCTTTTTTTTATTGTTTCGTATCTCCCTTTTTCCCTCTATTTCTCTCTCTCAGTTTTCCCTGATATTTCTCACTTGCTATTTATGTCCATTTTCTCCATTCCCTCCACCTCTTTCCCTTAATCAGGGTGTGAATGTATGCACATGAGTGTTGGGGTTACCATCCTAGACTTTAAGATTAGTAATCATCAGCACCCTTCTCACAAGATGAAATTCTATGAATACAGTTAGATAACAGGTCAGTGTCAATGTATAAACACACATGACACAGCAAATACACATTTCCTAATAATACATCATGATGCATGACATTGAACCATGCTATTGAGGATAAATGTCATTGGGGGTCATAGTATTATACAATGTTATGTATCCTTATTTATTGCTTTATCATACATTTTCATGGTGGGAAAGAGGGGCAATTTATAAATTAAGCCACGCCCCCTCATTGAGGGATGAATGGGGGTAGTAACAGCAACAACAATAGAAACACTTTGAATAGGGAAATGAATCATTTATTGCTGCAGATCTGCATGTTACACCTCAAAGAGGGACAAATGAGAACAACGAGGGACAGGGGGACATGGACTCAAAAAAGAGACAGTCCCTCCAAATGAGGGACACTTGGGTAGATATGCTTTATGGCTTTTTATGAAAAGTATGATTCCGGCAACACCTTAAGGACATAATCCAAAAGATTTGGAGAGGCTGGGCTCATATTGGAGAGGATTTCTGTGCTCTCAGCTTAGAGAGAGATCTTTTTGCACTCATGATAATTACAGTGGGTGTTGTGGTGGGGCTGTTCTAAATTTGGGGAGCTGAATATTTCCAATGAGGTAGATATACAGTTTTTGTACATTTTTTAAATAACACCCCTCTATGCAGGGGAGTACATGGGGTGCAAATGGAGCAGCTGAATGAGGGCACATGATGTTAGGGGGGGCCACCATTGTTGCCCCTCCAGCTTATTTATCCAATATCTGGTAACATGGCTTCATGTACAGCGAAAAAAAGAAAAAAAACAATTGCATTTGCTATTTCAGAGGTTAGTAGCTTAATTGTATGCAGGGGTTGGGAATTCCTTTTGGGTTGCAGTGTTTTGGGGACAGTTGAACACCCCAATCCAGCCCCTGCATCCATAGTCTCCTCACTAGCCCCCCTATACCTGGCTCCACGGTACCTAACCACACTGTAATTTATATTCTGCCCCGCAAAGCTATAGCTTCCCGAATGCTCTGACCCCACTATCAGGGGTTTTGTTCCTTGCCCCAGGGGCATCCTGATGCCCTTGGGGCATGTGTGGGCTCTTGTCCAATCAGTGCTGTGTGCATATTAATGCATGGCATACGACTCTGTTTGGAAACAGACCCCCGAAGTAGGGAGTGTGAGCGGATGCATCCCCAGCCTATTTGAAGGGCTGGACATGGGGGTGCACCTCAGCCCAGAGATACTGGGGATGAATCTGACACTTTACATCCAGAGCAAAGGTAAGTTTTGCGGCTACCCAGGGTGGGGTGGTGGGTTAGACAACGGGACATTCCGATTTAGTTTTTTTTTTATATCTTGGGCTGACCACACTGCAGCTGGCATGTTTGAGATCAGCCACTCAGCGATCTCAAGTCTTCTGGCTGGGCATGGATACGGCAGCACAAATAGCTGTGGGAACGTTTAGGGGTACGGGTATCGTTAGAGGGTTTTGTTCTACTTTAATAAGGCTGAGGAGGCCTGAAATCTGTCTGAATGACTTGTATGGTCCATGTACCTACAGCGGTTCTGTAGCACGTGACCTTGTGCATGGTGCATACCTGTCCTGTGGTTCTGATTGGTCACAGTAGAAACATCAGAAAGGTAAATATTTTGGGGCCTTTCACAACCTAGTTAAACCGGACCGAAAGCCTCAAATGACATTTGGCCCAAAATAGATGCTTCCTTAGGGGGTTTCATTGTTTACCCAGGGGTGGATTTAGCACCAGGTGTACCATCCACTCCATTTTTATCCTAAAGTGCTCCTTAAAGTGAACCAACACCCAGGATTTTGACTATCCTGGGTTTTAGTCCACTTCCCCGGGGCACCCCCGATCGGGCTATGTGAAACCCCCCAGATCGGCCGATTCAACTCACCTCACTCCGCTCCTAGGGCGCATGCCCGGCCGCTCGTCCAATCCACGTGCTTGGAGCAGCTGAGGCATGCGTGTCAAAGCGGCGTCAAACCTCTGAGCACGCTGGTGGCCGCATCTCGCGCTTCCCTCTAACAGGGAGCGCGCCCGCGCCGGCCATTCACAAATGGCTGGAGCGGGCATGCGCCTTGCTAGAGAGAAGCGCGAGATGCGTCCATGGCCCGCACATCCGCCGTTGGACCGGGATGCTGGTAAGGTTAGCGGGCGTCCTGAGGGGTTTCACACAGCATCCCGGTTTTGGATCCCCCGCGGGGAGGGATTGGATCGGCATGGGAATCTTATAGATTCCCGGGTCGATCCAGCTAGGGTCTTGGTCCACTTTAATGTATTAGTGTAAAACTAAAAAGATAGCCAGAGAATGGGCTAAAATGCACAGATTGTGGCCACAATGCAAGCAGGATGTGGGTGAGTATTTTCACATGTATACAGCCTTGCATCCCAAATCAGGATGCCCCCGGGAGCATGTTTGCTGGATAGGGCATGCCAAAACTGGATGCCCCCGTGGGTGCAGTAGATCTGTTTTAAAAATGAAACAGCATCATATTACCTAAGCCTAGAGTCTAAAATACTCTAGGGACTGGCAAAACCTCTCCCTGGGGGGTAACCCCTTGGGAACCCCATCATCGCTTACCATGTGATGGTCCCAAAATTGCTGCTGGTGTCATCCCCGGCACCTCTCCTCCTGCTACCCATGATCAGGCCAGTGATATCTGAATAGCTGGTGTGGGCATGCACAGCCAGAAGTGGCATCCCAGCATCCCCAGTATCTTTCCTCCTGCTACCCGTGATCAGGCCAGCGGTATCTGAATAGCTGGTGTGGGCATGCACAGCTAGAAGTCGCATCCCAGCATCCCCGGCACCTCTCCTCCTGCTACCCATGATCAGACAGAAGTGGCATGCCAGCATCCCCGGCACCTCTCCTCCTGCTACCCATGATCAGACAGAAGTGGCATGCCAGCATCCCCGGCACCTCTCCTCCTGCTACCCATGATCAGACAGAAGTGGCATGCCAGCATCCCCGGCACCTCTCCTCCTGCTACCCATGATCAGACAGAAGTGGCATGCCAGCATCCCCGGCACCTCTCCTCCTGCTACCCATGATCAGACAGAAGGGGCATGCCAGCATCCCCGCCACCTCTCCTCCTGCTACCCATGATCAGACAGAAGTGGTATGTCAGCATCCCCGGCACCTCTCCTCCTGCTACCCATGATCAGACAGAAGTGGTATGTCAGCATCCCCGGCACCTCTCCTCCTGCTACCCATGATCAGACAGAAGTGGTATGTCAGCATCCCCGGCACCTCTCCTCCTGCTACCCATGATCAGACAGAAGTGGTATGTCAGCATCCCCGGCACCTCTCCTCCTGCTACCCATGATCAGACAGAAGTGGTATGTCAGCATCCCCGACACCTCTCCTCCTGCTACCCATTATCAGACAGAAGTGGTATGTCAGCATCCCCGGCACCTCTCCTCCTGCTACCCATGATCAGACAGAAGTGGCATGCCAGCATCCCCGGCACCTCTCCTCCTGCTACCCATGATCAGACAGAAGTAGTATGCCAGCATCCCCGGCACCTCTCCTCCTGCTACCCATGATCAGACAGAAGTGGTATGTCAGCATCCCCGGCACCTCTCCTCCTGCTACCCATGATCAGACAGAAGTGGCATGCCAGCATCCCCGGCACCTCTCCTCCTGCTACCCATGATCAGACAGAAGTGGCATGCCAGCATCCCCGGCACCTCTCCTCCTGCTACCCATGATCAGACAGAAGTAGTATGCCAGCATCCCCGGCACCTCTCCTCCTGCTACCCATGATCAGACAGAAGTGGCATGCCAGCATCCCCGGCACCTCTCCTCCTGCTACCCATGATCAGACAGAAGTAGTATGTCAGCATCCCCGGCACCTCTCCTCCTGCTACCCATGATCAGACAGAAGGGGCATGCCAGCATCCCCGGCACCTCTCCTCCTGCTACCCATGATCAGACAGAAGTGGCATGCCAGCATCCCCGGCACCTCTCCTCCTGCTACCCATGATCAGACAGAAGTGGCATGCCAGCAGCAAAGCATCTGCAAGTTCAACAGTGGCTTAGAAACCCGGGGCAGCTTGACACTCGCCTCTTCCAGCGGCTCCCTCGCTGCTGTCAATAATAGGAAGCGAGAGCCCGTCATCTTTTGGCTGCGCATGTGCTCCCGTTCCCAACCATTCAGACTGCTGGCTGGGGGCAAGAGAGTGCCCGGTGCTGGCAATGTGGCTGCTTTTGCTCCCAACTGGAATAAACAGAGCCGTTTGGCAAACATTTAGGGGGTTATTCATGAAGGGATAGCGCCAGGTAGTGCTTCGTAGTGGCAGGCAGCTTCTGGTGAACGCTGGGCACTGTGCGCAAAACCACACTTATGAAAGCGAATCTGATGAGCGACTCTAACAGCGCCATTCGAAGCGCCAGCGATCAATGTATTATTACAGGCGGCTCAGTGTATAGCGCCGACGCACTAGCTTCCAGAGCACCATGTATTACCTTTCGCTCAGTGTCTCTCTCCCATACATTCCAATGGCCGTTCATTTGCTTGTGTTTAAACAGCGTGTTTGACAATTTTTAATTTTTTTTTTTTTTTTGCTCAAATCATTGTGTGACCTCTCCTGGCTGCAAATAAACATTTTTAGAAACTTTTTTGACTTTTTATAATTTTATGCAGAATTGTCATTACAGGTCTGGCACTAAAGTGTTAATGTCACTGTTAAAACAATGTAATTCCATGTGTTTTTGCTTTGTTACAGGTGGATATGTGTTCAAAAACAGCCTTTAATCACACAGCATCTGGCGCTCTATGCTATAGCGACCAGATTTAGAGCGCCAAGGCTGTGTGTGTGTCCTTTTTTGATAAGTATGGTATGGAGCGCTGAGAGTCGGTCGCACTGTGCTGGCGCTATCTTTCGCCCGCTGCAGCGCTGTACTGGTGTTTGAGCGCCCAACATACATCACATTCATCAATGCCGGCTAGGTTACTAGAGCGACTGAGGCGCTCTGTTACAGCACCCGATACCTGCTTACAGCATCTACTAACGGTCGCTCTAAGCGCTGCTATACAGTCGCTCATCTGCCGATATCTGACGTTAGTAATGAATCAGCCTCCATATCTGCACGGCAAACCTCTCTGATTGGATGAGAGCACGTGCATGCGCCATAGGACCGGAGAAAGGTGAGTTTGTATGGGTGATCTGGGGAGTTTCACACAGTGGGACATACAAAGGACAACAAAACACAGGATCAAAAACCCAAAATCCTGGGTTTTGTTCCGTTTTAAGTCTTTTCTCTCTAGCACCATTTTTATGTTGTATCTTTTTTAATGAAAGCACTTTTCATCATATATTTTGAGCACTTTCCAACTTCAAAGCACTTTTCTTTTACAATTACCTACAACTTCACATCACTAAGCCTACATAACGAGCCGCCACTCACAGCGAGCGCTCGGGTCAATAAGCCATCTTTAAACCTTCTATAATTTCCAGCTCGTTACATTTTCTTAAGTATTCCCAGCTCTGTCCTTAGCTTTCACTTTCACCACTTCCTGAACAGCTGCTGACATGCTGCCGAGTGAGAAACTCTTCTAAGTTTTCCTAAACGAGGCCCGAGGGAGCTGGCACTTCCATAAAGAGTGACAATATGACCCTAAAGAGTGACAATATGAACGTCCCGCTTTATATTCCCAACCACAACATACAGGTTCCAACCTCACAGCGCCGACACCTCGACGCACCAGCGTGATCCACAGCAACTGTTCCCAGTCCTCAGATCCTGTTTAGTATTACACGATCATACGCACAGCGTGGGAAACGCTTTACTCACTTGTTCTTTGTGAAAGCAGGAATTCTTCTTCAGAGTCCTGAAAATTCCAACACGATGAAAGAGCAGGTGACGGACAGACGGGGACAATACAAAGCTAAAGAGCTGCTGGCGACAAGAGGAGTTCTTAAACTTTCTGTCCTCTACGTCCCCCGCCTCGCTTTCTCTCCTCACTTATGAAATGCCATATCCCAAAAAAAAAAAAAAAAAAAAATCAGAGGCCAAAGAGTGGGAGGATTTACAGGAAGAAGACGCTGAATCACTTGGCTCAATGCACAAGGCAGCATTTAAAGGGATATATTTTTTTTTTTTTTTAGTTTAAGTCCACTTTTTTTTATCAACAAGTTAGAGCTTGTGGAGTCACTTCTCCCGAATCTAATGAGGCAATACAGCCGGAGCTGTGTCAGCACTATTAATCTCTCTACAGTATTTAATGTACAGTATTGAATAGGAACATCACCCAAGAATTTCACTCTCCCGGGTGTTGTTCCTCTCAGACATGGCATCCTGATTTGGGATGCCCCACAGTATGTATTCTCCTGGTTCCCCGTAAAAACCCACCTTCCTTGTCTTCCCACGATGCAGGCGTGCTGATTGGCTGAGCGGCCCAATCAGTGTGCTCACTTTGGCTCTGCTAGCGGCTAAGCTGCTGAAGGGACTCCAGTGGGGCTCTGTTTCTAGCTGTGGGCATGCCCACACTTCCCATTCAGAAAGAAGGGCGCCGGCCCTTTAAGGCCAGCAGCCCCATGACTGGCCTGCTCTTCCTGCTGGAAGCTGACCAGCCATGGGATTGGGGGAAGAGATCGAGGGAAGTGACCTCGGGGGAGAGGGAGGGGGGAGTATAAAGGGGCCCCCTCCTCTTCCTCTTTGGCCCCCGATCTCTGCGGAACGTGCGGTCTGTACTGACACCCGTCCAGACCCCAAGCATGGAGGCACTGATGTCGTTACTGCGCCGGGAGGTGGAGCGCCGCCCCTTCCTCCCGGGCGGTCCCGACGGGTGAGGCGGGCAGTGTTTCAGCCCCTCGCATAGTGCGGCGGGGGAGCCCCCCTTTAATGTCCGGCTCTTCAGCCGGGCTTGCCGGGCCCTCTTTGCCAGCGGGCATGGGCCCCTCCTGCCGGGCTGCGGGGGCCCGCGGTTGTCCCCCGCCCCCCCGAGCCGAGGGCCACCCACCTGTTGCGGCGGCAAGGTCCAAAAGTGGCCGCGCATGCCGGGTCCCGAGGCCGCCGCCATCGCTGCTGGCTTCCTCCCCGCAGGGCGGCGCTGGGCTGCCCCTGCCGGCTCAGAGATGCGAGCAGGCGGCCTCGTGCTGGCCGGCTGCTCTAGTGCTGGAGCCCCGCGTCTCTGCTGACGCCGTGGGGGCTCCAAATACAAAGAAGGGGGGGGCAGAAGGGGGGAGCCCCCGGCGACCTCAGAGACGCTGGCCGGGCTCCCTCTGTTTCAAGTACAGGAGCCCCAGGTGTTTTTTATGACGCCTCTGGGGCTCCTAATCCAGCATACGAGGGGGGTCAAGGAGGGGGGGCCCCCAGCGTCCTCTTGGATGCTGGTCGGGCCCCCTTTACATTAAGTACAGGAGCCCCGGGCGTCTTTTTTGACGCCACCGGGGCTACTTATTCAGCGCCCAGGGTGGGACTGACGGTACAGCGGCTCCCAGCGCCTGGAATGACGCGTGTGGGGCCCCTCAAGCGGCACACTCCCCAGCCCCCTCGGGCACCCCGGTTTGGGATGCCCTGCATACCGGGCCTGCTCATTCTCCATTCCCCTCCCCACTCGTGCGACCCGCTCACAACCACCCCACCCCCTTTCGGGGGCGTTGTTAGGGCGGAGGGGTCATCGGCATGGCCGTTTGAGCTGGCGTCGCCGCTCCTGGGCCTAGCGCGGTTGGTGTCCACCCATTTTAGCGCTCCCCGCGTCCCTGATGATCCAGCGCTGCACCCCAGCTCGCAGGGGGCGGGTTGCATGGAACGGACAGGCTCCTCGCCTCTTCTTTTTCCCAGCAGGCGATGTCCGATCAGGAGGGGATCCGGAGCGGAATGGCGGTCGGGGCATCAGGTTGTCGGATCGGAGAGGCCCGCGCAGAGTCGGCCAGGCTTGCGGCATCCGGCGCGGATGGGACGAGATCCTCATTCGGAGTTCCAGCGGCGGCCCCGGGATCGCCGGGCGTGTCAGGACATCCGGCAATAGGCGGGATCCAGGGTTAGTCGGGCTCAGGACGACGGTCGGTGGGAGGGCATCCCGAGCGGCGCGGCCATCCATCAAGGTGAGCCTCTACAACACGTATCTAACAACGTGTCGCACTCTGGGTTTGAGGGGGCTCGCTGGGGGGTGGCTCCGACAGTTTGGGGGGTGTCATAACAGGGATGCGGCAGTTACTGGATAGATGGGAGGCTACGGGGTCGGAGTCGGTGGTTGACCCGAGGGGGGTGTGGGACCAGGCGTCGGCAAGGGGGGGAGTGCCCAGGGAGATGGTTGGAGGTTGTAGACCGGCGTGGTTGAGCCAGGGGTAGCGGCGGCGGATCGGGATGTGGGGGTGGATAAGGGACCTGGCCCAGAGGTGAAAAAAAGGGGGGCATCAGTTTTGGATCAGGCTAAAGGGCACTCTTTTATTTGCTTTGAGGGGCCGTTGGGGGGCCACCTGAAGCCGGAAGTTAAGGAAAAGATTTGGAGGCGGGAGTATGTAGATATTTTTACACTGCTCCCTCTGGAAAGTTTCGGAGCTGATAGATGGGGGAAGGGAAGGGAGCACCTTAAGGAAGAGGACGAGGGCAGAAGGGCTTTTAGGTTGAACTGGCCGCCGGCTTTTGCGATCTTGGCGAGTTTAGTGGGAGAAAAGAACCCAGAGAATTGTTCTCCGCTGTTTTGTTACCTAGACAACATATGGGAGGCACACTGGGTTTGTGGGGGGGGTGGCTTGGCTGAGGTATGATGAGCAATACCGGCAGCGGATGTCGGTGTGTGCCGAGCTAGTTTGGAACCATAGGGACATCGGGCTGTGGCTGCGAGTTATGAACACTCGGGGGGGGGGGGGGTGTATTCTGCTGCGGCCCGCCCTTTCAGGGGGGCGCCACCCCGTTCACTCCAGGGGTGGCAGAGGCAGCAAGGAGAGGAGTGTGCCGGGCATTTAATGATTCCCAGTGTAAATTCGGTGCAGGATGTAAATTCCGGCACGAATGCTCAGCCTGCGGGGGTAATCACTCCGTTGGGCGCTGTTTCAGGAGAGGACGGGGGGGGGTTCAGGAGGTTCCCAGAAGGTCCTGCAAAGAGGGATAACGCAGGTGAAAGGAGAAGCGATGCTTCCGTGGCTAATAAAATATCCGGATCGGGGGGTCGCACAGTTGCTGGCAGAGGGCTTTAGGGAGGGTTTTAGGATCCCATGTCAGGCACCCCCCGTGGAAAGGGGGTTGGTAAAAAATTTGAAGTCAGCCCAGCTACACCCGGATGTGGTGAGGCAGAAGCTGGAAAAAGAAGTGTCATTGGGGTGGATGTCGGGGCTGTTTACCGAACCCCCGGTGGAGGGATTGGTGGTGTCCCCATTGGGCGTAGTGCCGAAAAAGTAAAAGGGGAAGTTTCGCCTGATTCACCACTTATCCTTTCCAAAAGGGGGATCGGTCAACAATGGCATTGATCGGGAGTTGTCGTCGGGGGCGTACACGTCATTCGACTTTGCATTGGCAATGGTGCGGTAAGGGGGCTCGGGGCGCTCATGGCCAAAACAGATATTGAGGCGGCGTTTGGGTTGCTGCCAGTGCACCCGGAGAGTGTGGACTTATTGGGGTGTTTATTTGAGGGGGGGTATTATGTGGACCTCTGTCTCCCGATGGGATGTTCAATCTCATGCTCATACTTCGAGGCCTTCAGCTCGTTTTTGGAGTGGGTGGTGAAGGAGAAGGCCGGGGGGCGTCCATAACGCATTACTTGGATGATTTTCTCTGTGTGGGGGCGGCGGAATCGAGGGAGTGCAAGCTCATCCTGGCATGCATGCTGGAGGTGTTTCGGGGGTTCGGCGTGCCGGTGGCGCACGAAAAAACTGAGGGCAAAGCGACGTCCATCAAGTTTCTCGGGATCGAGATCGACACGGTGGAAGGGGTTTTCAGGTTGCCAGCGGACAAGGTGCGGGATCTGGAAGCGGGGCTGGAAGGGATCTTTGGGCTTATAGGAAGATTGGGCTGAAGCAGCTCCAGTCAGTACTGGGCAAGCTGAATTTCGCCTGCAGGGTTTTGCCGATGGGACGGGTTTTTATGCGGCGGTTGTCGTTGGCGACAGTTGGGATCAGGGAGCCACATCACTTCCGGCTCACGGCAGAGATGAAGGAGGATGTGAGGATGTGGGTTTCCTTCCTGAAGTCGTTTAACGGGCTGGGTACTGGTTGGATCCCATGAGATCGAACAATGAGGTGGAGCTATTTACGGATGCGGCGGGTTCGGCAGGTTTCGGGGCCTATTTGAAGGGGAGGTGGTGTGCTGGTTCATGGCCGAGGAGGTGGGCGGAGTCAGAGCTGATCAGGAACCTGGCCTTTTTGGAGTTGTTCCCGCTGGTGGTAGCAATGGTCTTGTGGGGGGAGTCTTTAAGGAACAAGGCAGTATGTTTCCGCTCAGACAACACAGCGGTAGTAGCGGCGGTTAATTTTCAAACGTCATCGCCCCCCCCGGTCGTCGTATTGTTGCGCCAGTTGGTACTGGCATGTCTGCGGTGTAACATATGGTTTAGGGCAGTTCACGTGCCAGGGGTTGAGAACGGGGTGGCTGATGCTCTCTCTCGTTTGCAGTGGGATCGGTTTCGGAGCTTGGCGCCCAAGGCGAGCGCGGTCGGCGAAGTGTGCCCGGAGTGATTGAGGGAGATCGCTTGAGCCGGTGGTTCGAACTGATTCAGAGGTCGGTCGCGCCTTCTACATGGGGGGCTACTCGAAGGTGTGGAGGCGCTGGTTCGAGCTGGAAAGAGAGTTTGGTGTTCCGCTCGCGGAGGGGGAGAGACAGGACCTGTTCGTCTGGTATGTGGGGGAGCTATTAGCAGGGGGGGAGTTCCCGGCTGTAATAGACAAAAAGCTGGCGGCCCTTGCTTTTTTGTGTAAGTTGGCGGGGTGGAAAGATTTCACAAAAATGTTTTGGGTAAGGCAGGCGCTGAAGAGGTGGCGCAGGGAGCATAAGACAGTGGATAGGAGGCGTCCAGTCTCCTGGGAGATTTTACAATGGGTCATGGGTCGGCTTCCTCAGGTTTGTTCATCGGAATTTGAGGTACGGCTTTTTGCAAGCGCCATTTTGTGTGGTGTTTTTTGGGGCGTTACGGGTGGGGGAGTTAGTTAGCCGGAATAAGCGGGAGCCAGGTGGCCTTCAGTTGGATGATGTGTTTTTTGCAGGGGAAGGGGTTTGGATTCGGATTCGCGTGTCAAAGACTGACCAGGAAGGTAGAGGGGTGAGAATTTTTTTGGGTCAGCTGGGTCCGAATGTTTCATGCCCGGTTCTCGCACTAAGGGGGTTTTTGGGCGTTAGGCCACTTACGGGGGGCCATTGTTTATGCACGAGGATGGGGCTTTTTTGTCGTGCTTCCAGTTTTTGGCAGTGTTTCGGAAATGCTTAGCGGTGATGGGCTGTCTAGCAAGGAGTATGGCACTCACTCGTTTCGCATAGGAGCGGCGATGGAAGCGGCGAGATTGGGTTTGCCGGTGGACCTGGTAAAAAAGCTGGGAAGATGGGAGTCAAAAAGGTTTATGTCATATATTCGTCCAGGAAGAATTGAGCAGGTGTAACGGCATGGTGGGGGGGGGGGGTCTGGGGAGTGTTGGTACCGTTATTAATGTTATTTTCTTTTAGACTCGGTGCTGGTGTTCGGCCATTCATTTGTTTTTTAGGGGGCGCAGAGAGCGGCTTGGAACAGCTTGGCATTTCGGGGGATTGAGCGAAGCTGGTGTGGGCCGGCATTAGGGGATTGAAGTGGAAGGATATGAGAGAGCGCGGCTTGAAGTCGGCGATGAAGTGGGGGCCTCCAGGGGTGTTGGTGTGTCACGCGGGGGGAACGATTTGGGCCAGGTGCCGATGAGGCAGCTGATCAAATCGATCACCAGGGACTTACTGTTTTTTCTAGGGGAATTTGCCGGGGTGGTTTTGATTTGGTCCGAGATAGTTCCACGTTTCGAGTGGAAGCATGCGAGGGATCCAAGGGCTATCGACCGGGTACATATTAAGGTGAATAAGGCGATTGCCCAGTTTGTTAGACTAAATGGAGGGCTGAGTGCGCGCCCCGTGGAGGTGGAAGGTATTAGGGGTTTCTATAGGGCCGATGGGGTACATCTAAACGGGTTGGGGATCGATCTGTTTAATCTCCTCCTTAAGGAGCGGATAGAATTGGCAGTGGAGAGGTGGCGGGCTGGACGGCGCTAAGTTTCAGCACCGTCCAGCTTTGGCGGTCTCCTCTGCTCGGTTCGGGTCTGAGATGGCACGGAAAGTGGGGGTAGGTTACAAGGAAGCGGCTGTTTCGGCGGAAACGGGCCAGGAGGATAGGTGACTGAGTTTAAGGGGAGGGGAGGGACAAAGGAAAGGGGGTAAGGTGAATCTTGGCAGTTAGCCCCGTTGAGCTAGCAGGCCCAGGAGGGATGCTGCCGGGCTCACGAATCGGCTTCTGTTTCAGATTCGGGAGGTAGTGGAGCCTTCGCGCCACCTCCCCTCCCCTCCTGTTGGTAGTTAGGGTATGGGGGAATCTCAGACCTGGATCGGGGAGATCGGGAGTGCATTGTTAATTGTTATTTGTTATTGTTTGTATGTTGAGGCTGTGGCCGATTAAAATTCCATCAATTCCGAAGAAGTGGTTGTTGGCTCCATTATTTGGGAGTGTGGGTGGGTTGGTGTCAGCTGAAGGCATATGGAACGCTAGCACAGTCAAGGCCTGGTGCGGCAAAGTGCACAGCTAGAGATGACGGGGGATGCGGCCTGCGGTGCCAGAGCGTAGCGAGGGCCCCGGGAGCAGCTAAGTGAAAGGGGCAAACTGGGAGGGGTTCACACAACGGGGTGGCTCAATGAGTGGGACTTGGATGGCCCTGGAGTCTTAGTTAGACTTTGGGGTCTTTTAGACTCCAGGGCCTCCAAGTTCCTCTTTACTAGGCCATTTATGAGGCCACACACCCCAGCAACAAACACACCCACTTTGGCAGGCTGATTTATTACTAACGCCAGGTAGCGACAGATGAGTGTCTGTAGCGAGGATTTCAGAGCAACCGCCAGTAGTAGCTGTGCTCGGCCATGGTTCGTTGTTTCAGAGCGCCTCAGTCGCTGGCCGGCATTGTTGAATACATTATGTGATTCGCAGTATTACGCTGTATTGGAGCAGGGAGCTCACGAATGGCCGGCGCGGGCACGTGTCCTGCTAGAGAGAAGCGCAAGATACGGCAGGTAAGGTTTGCTCGCGTCCTGGGGGGTTTCACACGGCTGGGCATCCCGATCTTGGATGCCCCACGGGGAGGGACTGGATTGGCCCGGGCCGATGGGGCTGAGTGTTGGTCCACTTTAAGTCATGCTTGACTGTTGGTCTGCTTAAGCAATAGCAAAAAAGCAATGATTAATATAAGATGTGACTAGAATGCAACATAATAATCATCCAGACTTGACTATATCATTAAAGTAGATAATAGGTCAACATCATTACATTAACACACACGACACACACATTTCCTGAAACCATACTATAGAGCAGAAAGGTCACTGATGGGCATAGTGTTATACAATGTTACCATTATCTATTACTTAATTACTCTTGTTAATAGGGGGGTTTTGGCATAGTGCTGCATTTTAACTCTTCTTCTCTGCTTTGGTCAATGGTTTGACAGTAACGTTACTGCACGGACCATGTGATTCACCGAAAAAAAATATGGAAAAAAAGCATTTGTATGTTTGTTTTTACACAGTTACAAAGTAGGAATTTGGGGTGACAATAGAGAAATGTCCATCAAGTTCATCCCTTCCAAACAACCTCTTAAAGTAGACCAAAACCCAAGATCTATCTTGGGTTCTTGTCCTTCCCCTTGGGGCACCCTCTTTGGTGGTTCCCCGTTGTGTGAGACCCCCCAGAACACCCGGCAGACTAACCTGTCCTCGAGCCCACGGCACAGGCACGACCACTTCTCCAATCAGCTTCTCTCGCCTTGCATATTAATGCATGCGCCATGGGTTCGGGGGAATGGTCAGCATTTCAGGCACCCTGGGGGTGTCACACAGCCGGGCATCCCAATTCAGCATGCCCCGGGGGGAGCGAATATGCTTGATCTGGAGCCTCATAGATTCCTGGGTGGGTTTTGGTCCACCTTAAGAGTGGGAAGGCAAAACAAAACCCCATTAGATATTATTAGCTGATGATGCCTGAAAGAACTCTTTCCAATGCCCTTATTCATCAAGCGATAGCGCCAGGTAGTGTCTGACGAGCGCCAGGTCCCGCCAGCTAACGGCGGCTACCGACTCAAGTACGCCCGGCGTCGGCCACAATGACGCATTTATCAAGCTAAATGAGGCTAGCGCCGGCGAGAGCGGTAGCTACCGCGGGGTTCATCATGTAGCCGACTGCAACGAACAGCGCCGCTGCTAATCCCATCACAGCGCCAGGTATGACCTGTCGCTCCCTGGCGATGTCCAATGCATTTCAATGGAGCAATCTTTAATTAATCATAATTAATTGCTATTAATGTTTTTTTTTTTTTATTGTCAAAAATTCTGTGACCACTTCTGCAATGTTAGGATTTTTTTTAAGGTAAAATAAATAAATAAATTAATTTGTGCAGAATTAATATTACAGGTCTGATATTAATGTATTCATATTACAAAATGTTTATAAAAACTTGTATAATTTTACAATAAAAAAATATGGTTGTTTGGGGGTTAAAAACTATTTTAAATCCATCGCCGCCAGCGCTCTGGGGTTTAAACAAGGAATTCACAGCGCTTAAAAATTCGGAGCGTGATTTGTTAATGAATCTGCAGCAAGCCGTTCGCTCTGGCCATTCGCTGTCAGGCGCACCCATACAACGCTGAACCTGTGAAACAGCAACCCCTAAGCCCGTATTCAACATTACCGCACACCGACTGAGTCGCTGTCAACAAGCAAACCCCGGCAAAGCACAGCGAATACTAGCTGGCGCTGTGAAAATCACGCTACTGGTGCTCATCTGTCGCTACCTGGCGCTATTAATGAATCGGCCTCCAACTCTCAAAGGCAGTCAGATCAGATCCCTGGACTCATTATTCCGAGGACAGCATTGCAAACTGTGGTGTTGGATGTCTAGGGATAATTCAGCACAGTGGGAATTTTTTCTGGGAAATGTATATCATATAGAATGTATATGAAATGGAAAAAACGAACCCCCAATGCAAAGCTATGAAAAAATTTAAAGTGATTTAATGCAAGTGCACAGGGTATATACAAATGACAAGACTATACAATAAGCATACAGTGGTATCCCAAACATGGGGTCATTACAGTGCCAGGACATGACGTCATCGGCAGCTTCCGTCCTCCGTCCCGGCCACCCACCGATGACGTCATGACCTGGCGCCGCACGTGTGCTTTTCTTGCCTCTGAAGTGACAAACTTTTTCTATGAACTTTATTCATTCCCGGTTTCCAAGAATCAGGAATGGGGGGCATTCCATGCTCTATGACCAACAGCGAGATCTTAGCCCAGCAGCTTCCGCCAGTTGTGCTGGCCATTGCGTCCTATCCATTCATTGCA
Organism: Gastrophryne carolinensis; assembly: GCA_027917425.1. Taxonomy (NCBI): domain Eukaryota; kingdom Metazoa; phylum Chordata; class Amphibia; order Anura; family Microhylidae; genus Gastrophryne; species Gastrophryne carolinensis. Next base: position 605,157,698 of record CM051234.1, read on the forward strand.
ATGTAACTGGCCTGCCCCCCCATTGCAATAAATGGCTGGCATGAGGGACGGGGCGGTGCACGAGGTACCAGCAGCACCATTCTCATAAATCAGGAGGTTTCTGAGCATCAGACCTGCAGGGATGTGCTGTGCGGGAGAGAAGTTGCCTCCAGGGCCATTGTGCATGGTGGTTGGCCCACATTAATGAAGAAGTAGATCTCAGACCATGCATCTAATTATCATCCCCTAATCGTTCATAGTAAATGATGGAGAGATTGGATGTAGGAAAGGAAGGCCTCTGCATTAGGGACTTTGTATTATCCCTGTATATTGTGGACCAACATCTGCACTGCACGTGCAATATACAGGGATAATACCAAGTCCCTAAAGCAGGGGTAGACTGCCTCTTTACATCCAATCTCTCCATCACTTACTCACTTACTATGAATGATAGGGGGATGATAATTATATACATGGGCTGAGAGCTACTTCTTCATTAAAGTGGACCAACCACCAGAGCCGCTAAATGACAGTCTGGGGCGGGGGGCATTCAGAATGCTGGAGCCCCCACACATAACCCCCCAGAAGGCCTGTAAATCTCACCTTGGTCTATTTGAAACAGCGCCTAAGTGAAATAAATCTCACGTGCTTCCTAAATGCAGTGCCGTTCTCCAACGCTGTGGGCAACTGTCCTACAGAGCAACATCCCACGCTCTATGCACAATACCACTGGCCCATTACCTTTCATGGGGGCCAGGAGATCACACAGCGCATGGAACGCAGCTCAATGAGGTCTATGCGAGAGGCACTCATAATACATGTTGCTGTGGGGACCAGGTAAGGTATTTATTTTATATTAGCCCCTCATCCTGTCTCAGTGCCAGGGGGAGGGCTCTTACTTCATAGTCAGGAAAACGTAAATCCGGGATAAATCTGATCCCTATTAGGATTATATAAGGAATTTACTAAGAAAACAAATTAGAACAAGCTTTGATGGCAGATTTGACATATAAGTGCTAAATCGTTGAACATTTCACAGCCAACCGGATAACCTAAGGCCCTCCCAATGCCTTTAACCAGGATATTCACTGCAATCAAGGCCGGATTACGTGTGGTGGAGACCCCTGGGCGCAAAATCTGGTGGAGGCCCCAGATACAGTATTTTCTTTCCTTTAAAATAATAGTCCAGCCAAGTAACTGATTGGTGGTTGTCTGGCACCCGCCTACTTCAGATCGAGTCCCTTGGGTGATTGGCTGGCCTTTAAAAAAGCTTCTCCAGCTCAACAAAAACAAAGAAAAATCCCCACTATAATATTTAATTTACTTACAGTACTTTCTTTTTTACTTCTGTTTCTAATTATTCTGTTTTTCCTGAACAGAACAGAGGACACAATGGGGTTTTCCATGTGTAAAGGCTATTGGGGTTGTTTAATTTAGAAAAATACAGCGCACACCCACCACTAATATCGATTCATTTATTGCACATCATCAGTTAATAATTAGAGATGAGCGAGTAGTATTCGACCGAGTCGGTATTCGATCGAATACTACGCTATTCGTCATACTCGATATCGATCGAGTACAGCGGCGATGGCGCACTCACAATTCGTTTCCCCTCCCACCTTCCCTGGCGCGTTTTTTACACCAATCACCATGCAGGGGGGGTGGGACAGGTCCTGGGAGGACGCTGGCATCGCGAGAACGGCGTCCACACGCATTGGCTGGAAAAACCATGTGACCTCGAATCTACAAAACTCAGCACTTCCTCTTCGTCAGCATTAGCAGCTTGAACTTAGTGAGGGATAGACGCTCACAGCAGGGAAAGACAGGCTGTAGCTGGCAGGGCCCCAGAAGCTCGGGATATCGCATTTACCACCATATATACCAGCTACCAGAAGACAAGAGAGTCATTAAGAGCCCTTATTAGGGCTACTATGCTGAACGGTATATAGCTCCTATGTAGGCAGGCAGGGCCCCAGAAGCTCGGAATATCGCATTTACCACCATATATACCAGCTACCAGAAGACAAGAGAGTCATTAAGAGCCCTTATTAGGGCTACTATGCTGAACGGTATATAGCTCCTATGTAGGCAGGCAGGGCCCCAAAAGCTCAGAATATCGCTTTTACCACCATATATACCAGCTACCAGAAGACAAGAGAGTCATTGAGAGCCCTTATTAGGGCTACTATGTTGAACAGTATATAGCTCATATGTAGGCAGGCAGGGCCCCAGAAGCTCAGAATATCGCATTTACCACCATATATACCAGCTACCAGAAGACAAGAGAGTCATTGAGAGTCCTTATTATTAGGGCTACTATGTTGAACAGTATATAGCTCTTATGTAGGCAGGCAGGGCCCCAGAAGCTCAGAATATCGCATTTACCACCATATATACCAGCTACCAGAAGACAAGAGAGTCATTAAGAGCCCTTATTAGGGCTACTATGCTGAACAGTATATATCCCATATGTAGGCAGGCAGGGCCCCAGAAGCTCAGAATATCGCATTTACCACCATATATACCAGCTACCAGAAGACAAGAGATTCATTGAGAGCCCTTATTAGGGCTACTATGCTGAACAGTATATATCCCATATGTAGGCAGGCAGGGCCCCAGAAGCTCAGAATATCGCATTTACCACCATATATACCAGCTACCAGAAGACAAGAGAGTCATTGAGAGCCCTTATTAGGGCTACTATGCTGAACAGTATATATCCCATATGTAGGCAGGCAGGGCCCCAGAAGCTCAGAATATCGCATTTACCACCATATATACCAGCTACCAGAAGACAAGAGAGTCATTGAGAGTCCTTATTATTAGGGCTACTATGCTGAACAGTATATAGCTCATATGTAGGCAGGCAGGGCCCCAGAAGCTCAGAATATCGCATTTACCACCATATATACCAGCTACCAGAAGACAAGAGAGTCATTGAGAGCCCTTATTAGGGCTACTATGCTGAACAGTATATAGCTCATATGTAGGCAGGCAGGGCCCCAGAAGCTCAGAATATCGCATTTACCACCATATATACCAGCTACCAGAAGACAAGAGAGTCATTGAGAGTCCTTATTATTAGGGCTACTATGCTGAACAGTATATAGCCCATATGTAGGCAGGCAGGGCCCCAGAAGCTCAGAATATCGCATTTACCACCATATATACCAGCTACCAGAAGACAAGAGAGTCATTGAGAGCCCTTATTAGGGCTACTATGTTGAACAGTATATAGCTCATAAGTAGGCAGGCAGGGCCCCAGAAGCTCAGAATATCGCATTTACCACCATATATACCAGCTACCAGAAGACAAGAGAGTCATTGAGAGTCCTTATTATTAGGGCTACTATGCTGAACAGTATATAGCTCATATGTAGGCAGGCAGGGCCCCAGAAGCTCAGAATATCGCATTTACCACCATATATACCAGCTACCAGAAGACAAGAGAGTCATTGAGAGTCCTTATTATTAGGGCTACTATGCTGAACAGTATATAGCTCATATGTAGGCAGGCAGGGCCCCAGAAGCTCAGAATATCGCATTTACCACCATATATACCAGCTACCAGAAGACAAGAGAGTCATTGAGAGTCCTTATTATTAGGGCTACTATGCTGAACAGTATATAGCTCATATGTAGGCAGGCAGGGCCCCAGAAGCTCAGAATATCGCATTTACCACCATAAATACCAGCTACCAGAAGACAAGAGAGTCATTGAGAGCCCTTATTAGGGCTACTATGCTGAACAGTATATATCCCATATGTAGGCAGGCAGGGCCCCAGAAGCTCAGAATATCGCTTTTGCCACCATATATACCAGCTACCAGAAGACCAGAGAGTCATTGAGAGCCCTTATTAGGGCTACTATGCTGAACAGTATATAGCCCATATGTAGGCAGGCAGGGCCCCAGAAGCTCAGAATATCGCATTTACCACCATATATACCAGCTACCAGAAGACAAGAGAGTCATTGAGAGTCCTTATTATTAGGGCTACTATGTTGAACAGTATATAGCTCTTATGTAGGCAGGCAGGGCCCCAGAAGCTCAGAATATCGCGTTTACCACCATATATACCAGCTACCAGAAGACAAGAGAGTCATTAAGAGCCCTTATTAGGGCTACTATGCTGAACAGTATATATCCCATATATAGGCAGGCAGGGCCCCAGAAGCTCAGAATATCGCATTTACCACCATATATACCAGCTACCAGAAGACAAGAGAGTCATTAAGAGCCCTTATTAGGGCTACTATGCTGAACAGTATATATCCCATATGTAGGCAGGCAGGGCCCCAGAAGCTCAGAATATCGCATTTACCACCATATATACCAGCTACCAGAAGACAAGAGAGTCATTAAGAGCCCTTATTAGGGCTACTATGCTGAACAGTATATATCCCATATATAGGCAGGCAGGGCCCCAGAAGCTCAGAATATCGCATTTACCACCATATATACCAGCTACCAGAAGACAAGAGATTCATTGAGAGCCCTTATTAGGGCTACTATGCTGAACAGTATATAGCTCATATGTAGGCAGGCAGGGCCCCAGAAGCTCAGAATATCGCATTTACCACCATAAATACCAGCTACCAGAAGACAAGAGAGTCATTGAGAGCCCTTATTAGGGCTACTATGCTGAACAGTATATATCCCATATGTAGGCAGGCAGGGCCCCAGAAGCTCAGAATATCGCTTTTACCACCATATATACCAGCTACCAGAAGACAAGAGAGTCATTGAGAGCCCTTATTAGGGCTACTATGCTGAACAGTATATAGCCCATATGTAGGCCGGCAGGGCCCCAGAAGCTCAGAATATCGCATTTACCACCATATATACCAGCTACCAGAAGACAAGAGAGTCATTGAGAGTCCTTATTATTAGGGCTACTATGCTGAACAGTATATAGCTCATATGTAGGCAGGCAGGGCCCCAGAAGCTCAGAATATCGCATTTACCACCATATATACCAGCTACCAGAAGACAAGAGAGTCATTGAGAGCCCTTATTAGGGCTACTATGTTGAACAGTATATAGCTCATATGTAGGCAGGCAGGGCCCCAGAAGCTCCGAATATCGCATTTACCACCATATATACCAGCTACCAGAAGATAAGAGAGTCATTGAGAGCCCTTATTAGGGCTACTATGTTGAACAGTATATAGCTCATAGGAAGCAGGCAGGGCCCCAGAAGCTCAGAATATCGCATTTACCACCATATATACCAGCTACCAGAAGACAAGAGAGTCATTGAGAGTCCTTATTATTAGGGCTACTATGCTGAACAGTATATAGCTCATATGTAGGCAGGCAGGGCCCCAGAAGCTCAGAATATCGCATTTACCACCATATATACCAGCTACCAGAAGACAAGAGAGTCATTGAGAGCCCTTATTAGGGCTACTATGCTGAACAGTATATAACTCATATGTAGGCAGGCAGGGCCCCAGAAGCTCAGAATATCGCATTTACCACCATATATACCAGCTACCAGAAGACAAGAGAGTCATTGAGAGTCCTTATTATTAGGGCTACTATGCTGGACAGTATATAGCTCATATGTAGGCAGGCAGGGCCCCAGAAGCTCAGAATATCGCATTTACCACCATATATACCAGCTACCAGAAGACAAGAGAGTCATTGAGAGTCCTTATTATTAGGGCTACTATGCTGAACAGTATATAGCTCATATGTAGGCAGGCAGGGCCCCAGAAGCTCAGAATATCGCATTTACCACCATATATACCAGCTACCAGAAGACAAGAGAGTCATTGAGAGTCCTTATTATTAGGGCTACTATGCTGAACAGTATATATCCCATATGTAGGCAGGCAGGGCCCCAGAAGCTCAGAATATCGCATTTACCACCATATATACCAGCTACCAGAAGACAAGAGAGTCATTGAGAGTCCTTATTATTAGGGCTACTATGCTGAACAGTATATATCCCATATGTAGGCAGGCAGGGCCCCAGAAGCTCAGAATATCGCATTTACCACCATATATACCAGCTACCAGAAGACAAGAGAGTCATTGAGAGTCCTTATTATTAGGGCTACTATGCTGAACAGTATATAGCTCATATGTAGGCAGGCAGGGCCCCAGAAGCTCAGAATATCGCATTTACCACCATATATACCAGCTACCAGAAGACAAGTGAGTCATTGAGAGCCCTTATTAGGGCTACTATGTTGAACAGTATATAGCTCATATGTAGGCAGGCAGGGCCCCAGAAGCTCAGAATATCGCATTTACCACCATATATACCAGCTACCAGAAGACAAGAGAGTCATTGAGAGCCCTTATTAGGGCTACTATGCTGAACAGTATATAACTCATATGTAGGCAGGCAGGGCCCCAGAAGCTCAGAATATCGCATTTACCACCATATATACCAGCTACCAGAAGACAAGAGAGTCATTGAGAGTCCTTATTATTAGGGCTACTATGCTGGACAGTATATAGCTCATATGTAGGCAGGCAGGGCCCCAGAAGCTCAGAATATCGCATTTACCACCATATATACCAGCTACCAGAAGACAAGAGAGTCATTGAGAGTCCTTATTATTAGGGCTACTATGCTGAACAGTATATAGCTCATATGTAGGCAGGCAGGGCCCCAGAAGCTCAGAATATCGCATTTACCACCATATATACCAGCTACCAGAAGACAAGAGAGTCATTGAGAGTCCTTATTATTAGGGCTACTATGCTGAACAGTATATATCCCATATGTAGGCAGGCAGGGCCCCAGAAGCTCAGAATATCGCATTTACCACCATATATACCAGCTACCAGAAGACAAGAGAGTCATTGAGAGTCCTTATTATTAGGGCTACTATGCTGAACAGTATATATCCCATATGTAGGCAGGCAGGGCCCCAGAAGCTCAGAATATCGCATTTACCACCATATATACCAGCTACCAGAAGACAAGAGAGTCATTGAGAGTCCTTATTATTAGGGCTACTATGCTGAACAGTATATAGCTCATATGTAGGCAGGCAGGGCCCCAGAAGCTCAGAATATCGCATTTACCACCATATATACCAGCTACCAGAAGACAAGTGAGTCATTGAGAGCCCTTATTAGGGCTACTATGTTGAACAGTATATAGCCCATATGTAGGCAGGCAGGGCCCCAGAAGCTCAGAATATCGCATTTACCACCATATATACCAGCTACCAGAAGACAAGAGAGTCATTGAGAGTCCTTATTAGGGCTACTATGCTGAACAGTATATAGCTCATATGTAGGCAGGCAGGGCCCCAGAAGCTCAGAATGTCGCATTTACCACCATATATACCAGCTACCAGAAGACAAGAGAGTCATTGAGAGCCCTTATTATGGCTACTATGTTGAACAGTATATAGCTCATATGTAGGCAGGCAGGGCCCCAGAAGCTCAGAATATCGCATTTACCACCATATATACCAGCTACCAGAAGACAAGAGAGTCATTGAGAGTCCTTATTAGGGCTACTATGCTGAACGGTATATAGCTCATTCTAGCTATATACACACTGCACACAACGGCTGCTTTAGTGAGGGGTAGCTGCTGCTGGAATAGGGACAGAAAGACTTCAGTGGTGTATTACCACCTATATACAAAACTATATACACTCTGCTCAAAACGGCTGCTTTAGTGGCTGGTAGCTGCTGCTGGAATAGGGACAGAAAGACTTCAGTGGTGTATTAGCACCTATATACAAAACTATATTTTGCAATACTGTTTTGTGTCCTCTGTGCCAACAAAACACTGTTTTATACCCGGTGCGTATAGGCACCATTTCACCTTCTGACAGTATACGGCTGTATAGCCAGGTGTTCTCCTTAAAAATATATTTATATTTGGCTCTACTGTTTTGTGTCCTCTGTGCCAACAAAACACTGTTATATACCCAGTGCGTATTAGGCACCATTTCACCTTCTGGCAGTATACGGCTGTATAGCCAGGTGTTCTCCCAAACAATATATTTATATTTGGCTCTACTGTTTTGTGTCCTCTGTGCCAACAAAACACTGTTATATACCCAGTGCGTATTAGGCACCATTTCACCTCCTGGCAGTATACGGCTGTATAGCCAGGTGTTCTCCTTAAAAATATATTTATATTTGGCTCTACTGTTTTGTGTCCTCTGTGCCAACAAAACACTGTTATATACCCAGTGCGTATTAGGCACCATTTCACCTTCTGGCAGTATACGGCTGTATAGCCAGGTGTTCTCCCAAACAATATATTTATATTTGGCTCTACTGTTTTGTGTCCTCTGTGCCAACAAAAGACTGTTATATACCCGGTGCGTATAGGCACCATTTCACCTTCTGGCAGTATACGGCTGTATAGCCAGGTGTTCTTCTTAAAAATATATTTATATTTGGCATAACGCGTGGCCAAAAAAGTAAAACGTCTAAAATGCGGAGGGCTAGCGCAAAGGGACGTGGACGAGGACGGGGGCGCGGAAATGCTGGTGGGGGCACAAACCGCGTTGAAGCCAGTGGGGATACAATGCGTGCTGGTGAGGGGCAGCCAGCATTACGCTCACCCATTTCCCTGCCTTTATGGGACAGTTATGCGGGGGGCGGGGTACACCTCTGTTGAGGCCTGAGCAGCGTGAACAGGTGGTGCAATGGATGGCCGATAACGCTTCCAGTCACTTGTCCACCACCCAGTCATCCACACAGTCTCACTCTGACCCTCCTTCCTCCCAACCTGGCCAACAGAGTCAGCCCACCCTTGACCCCTCCCAGGACCTCTTTTCGGGTCCTTTTCCAGATGTGCCGCAAGAATCCCAGGAGCTAGCAGAGGAATTTGTTTGTAGTGATGCCCAAACACTTGAGTATCCGCCATCTCCTAGTGATGTGGACCCGGAACCAGCATCTGCTATCATGAGCGATGATGATGAGACGCAGTTGCCATCAAGGGAGGCTGTTGGAATGTCCAGTGGGCAGGAGGAGGAGCAGAGAGAGGAAGTGGAAGAGGAGGTGGTGGACGACGAAATGACCGACCCCACTTGGACAGGGGTGATGTCCAGCGGGGAAAGCAGTGGAGATGCGGTCTGCGCATCACCGAATAAGGCAGCAAGAGGCAGCGGACAGTCCAGAGGCAGAGGACAGTCCAGACAGAGAAGGCAGGCCACAGCCAGCAGGGCCGAAGCTCTTCCCGGCAGCAGGCAGTCGCGCGAAGCTCCCCCATCGAGGCCTCGTACTTCTGTGGTGTGGAGATTTTTTAATGTTTGCGCGGACGACAAACTGAGCGCGGTTTGCGCAATCTGCCACTCAAAACTGAGTAGGGGCTCTGAGAAGAGCAATCTGACCACCTCAGGCATGCGCTGTCACTTGGAAGTCAAGCACTGGGCTGAGTGGGAGAGAGCAAACGCAATACAACCTGCGCCCGGTCTTGCTGCCACTGCCTTCCAGCCACGTGTCCAACTTGGAGACCCAGTAAGTGTAGGGCGCCGAGGGATCGGGGAGGACAGGGGTGTGGTCTGCCAGGTAGTCCCGCAACATCCGCCGATACTTGTCCCTCCTGCTGATAGCGGGCCCCGCAGTGATGGAAGTTGCACGAGGGGGTGACATGAACGTGTCCCACACCTTGGAGAGTGTTCCCCTGGTGGCTGTGGGCCTGATCGATGTTGTCAGACTCTGGGAGACACTCTCCTCTCTACCGCCAGCGATGCTGGGTAGGAAAATCTGCATCATGTTCTGCAAGAGTTCCCTCTGGTATTCCAGTAATCGATTCGTCCTCTCCTCTACCGGAATAAAAGAGGAGAAGTTATCTTTATACCGGGGGTCCAGGAGTGCGAACACCCAGTATAGTTTGTTCTCCAATATCCGGACAACACGTATGTCCCGGGAAAAGCAACCCAGCCATGTGTGCCAGACTCTGAGTAGGCATGACGTCACTGCCCCCACCAGAAGGATCATTTTCCATTTCCTCCTCTTCCTCCTCCTCTCCGCCCCATCCACGCTGAACCAATGGGACGCACACAGCCTGACTGCTACCCTCGCCGCCAGCATCCTCTTCCACAGCCACCTCCACGTTGTCCTCCTCATCCTCCTCCTCCTGCAACTGCCACCGAGCACCAGACAAAAGTGTGGTCTGACTGTCTACCTGCGTTGCGTCTCCTCCTACCTCCGTCTCCTCTGTGTGCAATGCGTTCTCTCTTATTGCGATGAGCGATTCTTTAAGGACGCATAGGAGCGGGATGGTTACGCTCACTATAGCGTCCTCGCTGCTGACCTTCTTAGTGGACTCCTCAAAGATACGCAATACATCGCATATGTCTGCCATCCATGGCCACTCGTGGTTGGCAAACTGAGGGAGCTGAGTTGGATGCACGCGTGGATGCATCATCTGGTACTCCATCAATGCTCTCTGCTGCCATTTCCTCCTCCTCCTCCTTAACCGCCGTAGAATTGCTGTATTAATAAAAAAAATTATGGCTCACCTCTTGGGCTTAATACAATCAATTTTTAAGAGGTCTCAGCTCTTGGGCCTCCACACAATTTTTAAGAGGTCTCAGCTCTTGGGCCTCCACACAATTTTTAAGAGGTCTCAGCTCTTGGGACTCCACACAATGTTTGAGAGGTCTCAGCTCTTGGGACTCCACACAATGTTTGAGAGGTCTCAGCTCTTGGGACTCCACACAATTTTTAAAAGGTCTCAGCTCTTGGGACTCCACACAATTTTTAAGAGGTCTCAGCTCTTGGGACTCCACACAATGTTTGAGAGGTCTCAGCTCTTGGGACTCCACACAATGTTTGAGAGGTCTCAGCTCTTGGGACTCCACACAATTTTTAAAAGGTCTCAGCTCTTGGGACTCCACACAATTTTTAAGAGGTCTCAGCTCTTGGGCCTCCACACAATTTCTAAGAGGTCTCAGCTCTTGGGCCTTAATACACTTTTCAAGAGGTCTCAGCTCTTGGGACTCCACACAATGTTTGAGAGGTCTCAGCTCTTGGGACTCCACACAATGTTTGAGAGGTCTCAGCTCTTGGGACTCCACACAATTTTTAAAAGGTCTCAGCTCTTGGGACTCCACACAATTTTTAAGAGGTCTCAGCTCTTGGGACTCCACACAATGTTTGAGAGGTCTCAGCTCTTGGGACTCCACACAATGTTTGAGAGGTCTCAGCTCTTGGGACTCCACACAATGTTTGAGAGGTCTCAGCTCTTGGGACTCCACACAATTTTTAAAAGGTCTCAGCTCTTGGGACTCCACACAATTTTTAAGAGGTCTCAGCTCTTGGGCCTCCACACAATTTCTAAGAGGTCTCAGCTCTTGGGCCTTAATACACTTTTCAAGAGGTCTCAGCTCTTGGGACTCCACACAATGTTTTAGAGGTCTCAGCTCTTGGGACTCCACACAATGTTTGAGAGGTCTCAGCTCTTGGGACTCCACACAATTTTTAAAAGGTCTCAGCTCTTGGGACTCCACACAATTTTTAAGAGGTCTCAGCTCTTGGGACTCCACACAATGTTTGAGAGGTCTCAGCTCTTGGGACTCCACACAATGTTTGAGAGGTCTCAGCTCTTGGGACTCCACACAATTTTTAAAAGGTCTCAGCTCTTGGGACTCCACACAATTTTTAAGAGGTCTCAGCTCTTGGGCCTCCACACAATTTTTAAGAGGTCTCAGCTCTTGGGACTCCACACAATGTTTGAGAGGTCTCAGCTCTTGGGCCTCCACACAATTTTTAAGAGGTCTCAGCTCTTGGGACTCCACACAATGTTTGAGAGGTCTCAGCTCTTGGGACTCCACACAATTTTTAAAAGGTCTCAGCTCTTGGGACTCCACACAATGTTTGAGAGGTCTCAGCTCTTGGGACTCCACACAATGTTTGAGAGGTCTCAGCTCTTGGGACTCCACACAATTTTTAAAAGGTCTCAGCTCTTGGGACTCCACACAATTTTTAAGAGGTCTCAGCTCTTGGGCCTCCACACAATTTTTTAGAGGTCTCAGCTCTTGGGCCTCCACACAATTTTTAAGAGGTCTCAGCTCTTGGGACTCCACACAATGTTTGAGAGGTCTCAGCTCTTGGGACTCCACACAATGTTTGAGAGGTCTCAGCTCTTGGGACTCCACACAATTTTTAAAAGGTCTCAGCTCTTGGGACTCCACACAATTTTTAAGAGGTCTCAGCTCTTGGGCCTCCACACAATTTCTAAGAGGTCTCAGCTCTTGGGCCTTAATACACTTTTCAAGAGGTCTCAGCTCTTGGGCCTCCACACAATTTTTAAGAGGTCTCAGATCTTGGGCCTCCACACAATTTTTAAGAGGTCTCAGCTCTTGGGACTCCACACAATTTTTAAGAGGTCTCAGCTCTAAGCTTCCCTTACTGCTGGGGTGACACACTGTAACAAACCTCCTCCTGTAAGCTTCCCTGACTGCTGGGGTGACACAATGTAACAAACCTCCTCCTTTAAGCTTCCCTTACTGCTGGGGTAACACACTGTAACAAACCTCCTCCTGTAAGCTTCCCTTACTGCTGGGGTGACACACTGTAACAAACCTCCTCCTGTAAGCTTCCCTGACTGCTGGGGTGACACAATGTAACAAACCTCCTCCTTTAAGCTTCCCTTACTGCTGAGGTAACACACTGTAACAAACCTCCTCCTGTAAGCTTCCCTTACTGCTGGGGTGACACACTGTAACAAACCTCCTCCTGTAAGCTTCCCTGACTGCTGTGGTGACACACTGTAACAAACCTCCTCCTGTAAGCTTCCCTGACTGCAGGGGTGACACAATGTAACAAACCTCCTCCTTTAAGCTTCCCTGACTGCTGGGGTAACACACTGTAACAAACCTCCTCCTGTAAGCTTCCCTTACTGCAGGGGTGACACAATGTAACAAACCTCCTCCTGTAAGCTTCCCTGACTGCTGGGGTGACACACTGTAACAAACCTCCTCCTGTAAGCTTCCCTTACTGCTGGGGTGACACAGTGTAACAAACCTCCTCCTGTAAGCTTCCCTGACTGCAGGGGTGACACAATGTAACAAACCTCCTCCTTTAAGCTTCCCTGACTGCTGGGGTAACACACTGTAACAAACCTCCTCCTGTAAGCTTCCCTTACTGCTGGCGTGACACACTGTAACAAACCTCCTCCTGTAAGCTTCCCTGACTGCTGGGGTGACACAATGTAACAAACCTCCTCCTTTAAGCTTCCCTTACTGCTGGGGTAACACACTGTAACAAACCTCCTCCTGTAAGCTTCCCTTACTGCTGGGGTGACACACTGTAACAAACCTCCTCCTGTAAGCTTCCCTTACTGCTGGGGTGACACACTGTAACAAACCTCCTCCTGTAAGCTTCCCTGACTGCTGGGGTGACACACTGTAACAAACCTCCTCCTGTAAGCTTCCCTTACTGCTGGGGTGACACACTGTAACAAACCTCCTCCTGTAAGCTTCCCTGACTGCTGGGGTGACACAATGTAACAAACCTCCTCCTGTAAGCTTCCCTGACTGCTGGGGTGACACACTGTAACAAACCTCCTCCTGTAAGCTTCCCTGACTGCAGGGGTGACACAATGTAACAAACCTCCTCCTTTAAGCTTCCCTGACTGCTGGGGTAACACACTGTAACAAACCTCCTCCTGTAAGCTTCCCTTACTGCAGGGGTGACACAATGTAACAAACCTCCTCCTGTAAGCTTCCCTGACTGCTGGGGTGACACACTGTAACAAACCTCCTCCTGTAAGCTTCCCTTACTGCTGGGGTGACACAGTGTAACAAACCTCCTCCTGTAAGCTTCCCTGACTGCAGGGGTGACACAATGTAACAAACCTCCTCCTTTAAGCTTCCCTGACTGCTGGGGTAACACACTGTAACAAACCTCCTCCTGTAAGCTTCCCTTACTGCTGGGGTGACACACTGTAACAAACCTCCTCCTGTAAGCTTCCCTGACTGCTGGGGTGACACAATGTAACAAACCTCCTCCTTTAAGCTTCCCTTACTGCTGGGGTAACACACTGTAACAAACCTCCTCCTGTAAGCTTCCCTTACTGCTGGGGTGACACACTGTAACAAACCTCCTCCTGTAAGTTTCCCTTACTGCTGGGGTGACACACTGTAACAAACCTCCTCCTGTAAGCTTCCCTGACTGCTGGGGTGACACACTGTAACAAACCTCCTCCTGTAAGCTTCCCTTACTGCTGGGGTGACACACTGTAACAAACCTCCTCCTGTAAGCTTCCCTGACTGCTGGGGTGACACAATGTAACAAACCTCCTCCTGTAAGCTTCCCTGACTGCTGGGGTGACACAATGTAACAAATCTCCTCCTTTAAGCTTCCCTTCCGGCTGGGGTAACACACTGTAACAAACCTCCTCCTGTAAGCTTCCCTTACTGCTGGGGTGACACACTGTAACAAACCTCCTCCTGTAAGCTTCCCTGACTGCTGGGGTGACACACTGTAACAAACCTCCTCCTGTAAGCTTCCCTGACTGCTGGGGTGACACACTGTAACAAACCTCCTCCTGTAAGCTTCCCTTACTGCTGGGGTAACACACTGTAACATACCTCCTCCTTTAAGCTTCCCTTACTGCTGGGGTGACACAATGACACAAGAGGACATGTCTGACCACATCTCACACACACACACACACACACACACACACACACACACACACAATGACAATTAGGGGTGGGGTCTATTTATTTTCCCCCTTGCCTATGCCATCTGTGGTTGTCATTAGGCAACGTGATTTTAAGGGGTGCAGAATTTTGTTCTTTTTTGTACAGTTTTGCTTGGGGTCCATGGCAATGTAGAGGAAAGGTTTCCTTGTCTTGTCTCACTTTACATAGAAGTTATATTGTGTTTGGAGTGTATTGTTGAGTGGCAGTGATAGTGGCGTAATAGTGCGACTTGGGCGCGTTATATGCACCCAGACATGCTTCCCCTGCTGTCCCAGTTGCATTCCAGCAGTGTTGGCATCATTTTCTGATGTTTCAGGGTGGACTTGGTGACCTCCAAGTGGTCGAATTGAGATTTCCAAGTGGCGAGCATTTTTTTCCCATAGACTATAATGGGATTCGATAATCGGTCGAGTAGTCGAGTAACGCGGTCTATTCGAATCGAAATTCGAAATTTCGAATATTTCACTACTCGCTCATCTCTGTTAATAATTACAAAAACACAATATTTAAAAACACACTTTATAATGCTATATGTTCCCGTCTAAAACACAGCCCCTCAGTGAGTATCTCACAAAAGTTTATTTCAATGCAAATCACAATAACCCTACTGAACTATATTCCATATATAATATATATAAAGTATTGTGCTCACAAAGTTATTAGGCTGCATCAAAAAACATGGACCATAATTATCGACAAATATATCAAGTTAGTACATAGTTTGTCCAACAGAATCTATTACAATGTCACTTTTCAATTGGCAGCAAGATTTAATGCAAATTATCCAGTAGTATCTGTCATAGAAACATAGAAACATAGAAGGTTGACGGCAGAAGGAGACCATACGGTCCATCTAGTCTGCCCTTATGTGTATACTGTATGTACTCTTTATCTTAGGATAGATGTGTGCTTATCCCAGGCATGTTTAAATTCAGTGACTGTTGATGTTTCAACTACCTTTGCTGGAAGTTTGTTCCAAGCACCTACTACTCTTTCTGTAAAATAATATTTTCTAACATTGCTCCTGATCTTCCCCCCGACTAGCTTCAGGTTGTGCCCCCTTGTTCTATCGTTAAGCTTCTTCTTAAAAACACTTCCCTCCTGAACCTTATTCAATCCTTTCACATATTTAAAGGTCTCAATCATGTCCCCCCTCTCCCTTCTTTCCTCCAGACTGTACAAATTAAGTTCTTTAAGTCTCTCCTGATAAGTTTTAAGTTTAAGTCCTTCCACCATTTTCGTTGCCCGCCTTTGGACACGTTCTATTTGAATAATGTCTTTTTGCAGGTAAGGTCTCCAGAACTGCACACAGTATTCTAGCTGTGGCCTTACCAGGGCTCTATACAGCGGCATCACAACCTCCCTCTTCCTACTGGTGATGCCTCGAGCTATGCAGCCGAGCATCCTGCTTGCTTTTCCCACTGCCTGGCTACACTGTCCACTCATCTTGCAGCTATCAGTAATCAGTACCCCTAAATCTCTCTCCTCCGAGGTCCTGGCTAACACAGTACTGCCCATACGGTACTCAGAGCAGGGATTCCTTCTACCCAAGTGCATGATTTTACATTTAGAGACATTAAACTCTAGTTTCCACAGTTTTGACCATCTATCCAGTAAAGCTAAATCATTTTCCATGTTGCAGACACCTCCAGGAATATCCACCCTATTACTAACCTTTGTATCATCAGCAAACAGACAAACTTTTCCTACCAAGCCTTCTCCTATGTCACTTACAAATATATTAAAAAGAATGGGGCCCAGGACAGAGCCCTGCGGCACACCACTTGTAACTCGCCTTTGTTCAGATTGCACGCCATTTACAACAACGCTCTGATACCGATCCCTCAGCCAACTGGAAATCCACTGAACTATCCAGGGATTGAGTCCTACCTTCAATAACTTATCTATGAGCTCCTTATGTGGTACAGTGTCAAAGGCTTTGCTAAAATCCAGATAGGCGATATCCACAGCACCACCTTCATCTAACACTTTAGTGACATTGTCAAAGAAATCAATAAGATTGGTCTGACATGATCTGCCCTCAGTAAAGCCGTGCTGTTTTGGGTCCAATAGGTCATTAATTTTTAGATGGGAAATTATCTGTTTTTTTAAGAGTGTTTCCATTAATTTGACCACTATAGATGTTAAACTAACTGGCCTGTAATTACTGGCTTCTTCTCTACTCCCCTTTTTATGGATTGGTACGACATTGGCCATTCTCCAATCATCTGGAACCTCACCAGTTGAAAGGGAATGGTTAAGTAAATCAGTTAGAGGGGCTGCAATCACAAACCTAAGTTCCCTTAGAACTCTGGGGTGGATTCCATCTGGACCCATTGCCTTACTTACCTTTAGATGTGCCAGCTCGGCTAAGACATCAGCCTCCAGAAACTCCGGAGCTGTACTCTCCCAGCTGGATGTTGTGCTATGACCATGCCTGCTACTATCTGAAAATACCGAACAAAAGTAGCTATTCAGATGGTCAGCCACAGCCTTATCTCCGTCAATATATTTACAATGTAACAGGTGCTGCTAGGAGTGGAACTGTTACATTGTGATGGATACTACTGGATAAATTGAAGCTACTATGGGGGTTATGTAAGAAGGAATAGTGCCAGGTAGTGCCTTGTAGCGGGAGGTACCATCTGGTGAACGCTGGGCGCTGTACGCAAAACCACATTTAAGAAAGCGAATCGGGTGAGCGACTCTAACAGCGCCATGTAGCGTTCAGGGTATGGCGCCGACGCTCTAGCTTCCAGAGCGCCAGATATTACCTTTCACTCAGTGTCGCTCTCCCATACATTTCAATGGCTGTTCATTTGCTTGTGTTTAAACAGCATGTTTGACAATTCTGTTTTTGTTGATTTTTATCTTTTTATGCAAAATTGTCATTACAGGTCTGGCACTAAAGTGTTATTGTCCCAGTGTTATAACAATGTTATTCCATGTGTTTTTGCTTTGTTACAGGTGGATATGTGTTCAAAAAAAGACTTTAATCACACAGTGCCTGGCGCTCAAATCTACAGAGACCAGATTTAGAGCGTCAACGCTGTTTGTGAGTACGGTGTGGAGCGCCAAGAGTCAGTTGCACTGAGCTGGCGCTACCTTTCGCTCCCTGCAGCACTGTACTGGTGTTAGAGCACCCAACATACATCTCATTCATCAATGCCGGGCAGGTTACTACAGCGACTGAGGTGCTCTGTTACAGCGCCCGATAACCGCGTACAGCGTCTACTAGCGGTCACTCTAAGCGCCGCTATACAGACGATCATCTAGCAATACCTGGCGCTAGTAATGAATCAGCCTCCACGTGTATTTGTTTTACATTAAATCTTGTTGCCAATTGAAAAGTGACATTGTAATAGATTCTGCACATTTGCTGAGCAACAGGAAACTGTTGAGATTGGTTGGGAGCTTTTGGGAGGGAAAATGGCAGGCAACATTGTATTAAGCTGAGGTTTCATTAGGGGGAGCCAGAGGGACAGACAGGTCGTCTTCTGGAACCCTCACCCCATGTAAGACAGCTGGGGTGGGAATCAGAGTGTGGCTGTAACAGCAGGCACAATGCAGGAGAATATACTGCTTTGGCATGCAAGAGTTGTGGGATGCCTTAAGAGAACCCATGGAGTTGCCTTTGGTGTGGATTTAAAGTGGACCAAACCCAGGATTTTGACTATCCTGGGTTTTTGTCATTTCCCCAGGGGATGTGTGAAACCTCCCATGATACACAAACGAACTCATCTTTCCCCGGTCCTTTGGCACAAGCGTGGCCTCCAGTCCAATCAGAGCACCCAACTGCACTGACGTGATCTCGGCTAGGCTTGTCTAAGGAGCCGAGTCTAGCCGATCTCCGCCGAGTGCACTGGTGCTACGCTCTAACAGGGAGCACGCCCGCACCGGCCATTCACAAATGCCTAGCACTGGCACATTCCCTGCTAAAGGGATAGTGGGGATGCGGCACTGCTCATGCATGTGCCATTGGACCGGGGGAGGGGGGGGTATACCGTGCGACCTGAGGGGTTTCACTGGTTTTCACTGGATTCCCCGTGGGGAAGGAATCAATGGCCGTGGGTTTTGGTCCACTTTAACAGTAGGGAGCTGTGAAGGAACGATCCAGCTTAAGTGTGGAAAACTCACATATACAAGTCTGGAGTTCCCCTTTATTCCCCCCCCCCCCCGGTTAAGGCTTTTAGTCATCAATATGCACAGGTCCTTATCTCCTCAGGAAGAGGAATTAGCATTTACAGGTTAAGCAGGGCAGATCACAGATGCCCCGCTGCTGATTCTCACACCTCCAGCCTGGTAAAGCTCCAGTGGGTCGGCAGCTATCTGGACCCCTGGCTGTGAATTTGTCACATCAAAAGATGAGGGCCACAGACAAGCAGCACCAACACAAATCGGACCATAGCTGCACCACCATGTGTCCCAGTACCAAGCCAGGTACAGAATCAGAACCGGCTCACAAAACCGCACACGAAGGTAGGTTTCACCGGGCTCGGCAACTAGAAAAACTAGAAAAATGGAGATCTAAGGTTCTGACCCACTTAGGGACCCCATTTCTGGACTCATCGGATGCACGGCATCCAGCCCAATCTTTTGGTGCTGTATCCAAAGCCATACAATCCCCCCCCCCCTGCTCAAAGTTATAACCCCTAAAGGGTTTTAGGGGCTAAAGCACGCTCCAGAATAGTGGGAGGTGACAACCCGTCCCAAAGAAGGGAGGGGTGGAGGGTAGAGACCTGATTAAAAGTAGGCCAAGGGGATGAGAACATTGTCATTCTCTGGATAGGGGTCTCGCAGCAGCGTGCTGGAGGTGTCCAAATCATCGATAAGCTCTTGACATACCCCTTGTGGGAGCTCTTATCACCACTCTGCAAACTGCATATTAAGGGAACTGACCATGGTCTCTCTGTGTAACTCACTGTAACCTGTAACCTTCTCGCATTTGTATTATTTCATATTCCATTAAAGCCAAATGTTTGTTATCACTGACTAGTGTGCTTATAGCATTAAAACTTATATTTAACTTGAGTGATCTGTTTGCCTTAAGCCAAGAATCTGTGTGTCCGCGGGCTTCAGGCCTGGTATTCCTGATAGGAGGTCTCGGACAAGGGTTTTTTGGGAACGCGGTCAGTGGGTCCGGAGGTCCCTGGTTGATAGTTGGATCACGTGACCCACGGTTCCCTGACAGGAGCCAACTGTCCTGTAAGTAGAAGAGGCCAAGAGATGAGCCCAGACTCTGGTAAGGTGCCGCTTCCCCTGTTCTAGGAAACCCTTAAACCCTGGGGAAGTCTTGAGCCCAGCTGGGATTGTTGCCCCTGGTTATTTCCAGATTAAAGCTTAAACCAGTGGGACCGCTGTAAACCTTGTGCCCAACATCCCTAGGGTGGAGCAACACTGCCTTAGCAACCCAGGCCCTGTGTTCTGCCCTGCCTAATTTACTAAGAGCGTCCAAGTGAGGTGGACTGGGACCTGAGATACTGTGATTAACTGTAAACTGTCCCATGAAGGTTGACACTGTGAAATTTGCCTGTGGATGTTGCTACTTGAACTATAAACTGTGTTCTATATGGAGAGAAGTACTCTGATATAGCGCTGCTATTGGAGATTAGCTTGTGTGGAACTACAGCGGGGAATTGTGATATATACTAAGAGCTGAACTGTGCCAAGAAAGAGGAGCTACACTGGTTAAGAGCTGAAGTGTACGTCTGTTTCTTGGCCACCATCACATCTATTTGCCCCACTCACCTCCTGCTGAGATGTGCACTCATGGCAGGCATTGCTGATTGGCTGCTGCAGGTACAAGGAGGATCAAGGGAGCGGTCCTGAGTTTAGAGCTGCTGAACGGTGTGCAAGCTGCTGATTGGCTGGCAGCCCATGCATACAGGAATAGAGCATTTACAGGAAATGTGTGGGATTTCACACAGCAGGGCATCCCAAATCAGGATGCCCTGGAGAGGAGAAACAAAATACGGGATGAAAAAATTCAGGTTTGGTTACTTTGTAAATCACTAATACTGCAGCCTTAGTATTGTAGAGACATTGTATGTGGCAGCAATGTGTATGGACCCCTGAAACTATGGGGTTTATTCATCAAGGGATAGCACCATGTAATGCCTCGTAGCAGCAGGCAGCGTCTGGTGAACGCCAGGCACTGTATGCAATACCATATTTATGAAGGCGATTCTGGTGAGCGACTCTAACAGCGCCATGAAGCGTCCGATTCATCATTACAGGTGGCTCAGTGTATAGCACCGACGCTCTAGCTTCTGAAGCGCCAGGTATTACCTGTTGCTACCTGTTGCTTTCCCATACATTTCAAAGGACGTTCTTTTTCTTCTGTTTAAACAGGGTTTTTTTATGTTTATTTTTTTTATTTTCCCAAATAATTGTGACACCTCCCCTGGCCATTTTTGAAAACTTTTTTTGTTTTTTTATATTTTTATGCAGAATTGTCATTACAAGTCTGGCATTAAAGTGTTAATGTCACAATGTTACAACAATGTCATTCCATGTGTTTTCGCTTTGTTACTGGTGGATATGTGTTCAAAAACAGACTTTAATCACACAGCATCTGCAGCTCTATGCTATAGCGACCAGATCCAAAGCGCCGATGCTGTGTGATTTTTTTTGTTGAATTTGGTGAGAGTCGGTCGCAATGAGCTGGCGCTACCTTTTGCTCGCTGCAATGCTGTACTGGTGTTAGAACGTCCAACATACATCTCATTCATCAATGTCGGGCAGGTCACTACAGTGACTGAGACTCTTGGTTACAGCGCCCGATAGCCGATCACAGTGCATACTGGCGGTCGCTCTAAGCGCTGCTATACAGACGCTCATCTGCCGATACCTGGCGCTAGTAATGAACCAGCCACCACGATGTAGAAGCAGCCCGACTGGCCCTAAAAGAAGCAGCAGCCCAACTGGCACCAACGCAAATCCGAATTCGGGATGCCCCATCTGAAAGGAACCACACACACGAAAGTGGTTGTTCTTCTTTGAGACATAATTTTGCCAGACAAAAATATATGCAACGAAAGTGGATTACCCTTTAAATGTGCCGGTTGGGCTATATATTGTAACACAGCTCCACTATGTACATCATAAATATTAACCAGAATAACCAATATACAGAAGAAAGCAGAACAGTCTGAATACAAAGCAGAAGGATACTGTCATCTGGGAGTGAAGGTCAGGCCTGATGGGAGAAAATATTCTATGGAGACTAAGCTTGGAAAATCATTAGCGGGAATGTTAAGTGACAGATTAACCTTAACATGAGATACCAGGAAAGAGGGAAGCCGCTCCTTAGGGAAACAGCAATTATAGTGCTCCACTTAGTATGGCTTACAGGCAAGCTCTGCAATGGACACTAAAGATATTCCCTATCCTATTTACCAATATCAATATAGAGCTCGGAAGTGCAGCGCTCTCTCCTGTTGTATCTTGTATGTATCAGTGCTAGAGAAGATGATGCCACTTCATCAATATTAGAACACCTACTGTATATGAACCTTAAATGAAAACTCCCTGTCATGTTAGGATTGTAACCCCCATGTCAGCATGTTTACAAGTTTCTTATATTCCTGTGGCTCTGTGTTGCTAAAGTGGGAGTGGCTGTCTGGGCCTTTAGTAAAAACTACTGACTACAAGTGCCAGAATGATTCCACTGTAACAGATGAGCTAATCAGCAGCTGCGGCTGCCGGGCCCCGACTTCTCAGCCTGCACCTCTGCACACGCTGTCGGGCCCTTGCCGCTCAGCCTTCACCTAGATGCATGATAAGGATGTGGACCTGGTTCATTGTATCAGGACTTGGCCATTCATCCAGCAACTATGGGAACAAAACCATCTGAAGGTCCAATTAAGGTCAGACAAGACCCTCAAATGAAGTTTGCTCCATTAGGATAACATGGAATTGCTGCAAATGAAATGAGGCTCACCTTTTTTTTCTAATCCATAATTCTTTATTTGCCTTGATACAATGGCGGCCCATGTGCAGCCGGCGGCCGGCAAAGGGAAGCTGCTGTTGCCGGCCAAGATAAAGCAGCACTCAGTTGCAGAGTGAGTGTCATGCTTCTGCTGGCTGTGACAGTGCATTGTTGGAAGAGGGGGCAGGCTGCATGAGCACAAGCACCCAGAAAGATCCAAGATGGTGGCAGCCGGTAGATGCAGCATGGGGGGAATACATTTGGGGGGGGAAATGAAAATGTCATGGGTGTTGTTCTGGTTTAATAGTTAATGGTACATTCTCGCTTACTTTGAAATAGGCACTGTTCAATATATTGGCCTTGATTCATCAAGAGTTGAAAATTATTCTCATGGTAGAAAAATGTCACTTCATGAGAAATAATCTAGATACAAAGGAAAACAACTGGGTATAGATCAACCCCAGATTTATAAGACCACCAAGTGTGACCACGCCATTAACAAAAAACAAGTTAAACCAAGAAATATTAAAAATATATGCACATTTTATTGTTACTCATTCATATTCAAAGAAGGAGAAGGAGGCAGTTAAACCATTCTTTCCCCCTTCTAATGAAAAACAGCTATCACTAATAATTTCATACCATATGTTATGAAAATAAATACAATGTATATATAACATGGATCAAACCCTTACAGCATATGGGCTTGATCAATAGAATAAAACAAGGGACGAGTTCCTTAGTACAGTACAGACATAATAGTACCATTAGACATGCGACAATTTGGTGAATAATCTTGTTTGGTGGTGGAGGTGGACTAGTTTCGCCCTATTTAGGGCTTCCTCTGCACCTCTATTCGTTTTTTTAAAAATCCATCCCACCTTAACAATAGTGTCTATGCAGTTCCACCTGGAAGTCCCATGTGGTCACTGTAAGCTGACTGTATGTCAACGGGCTAGGGAACGGATATAAAATTCTAATTGCATCTTCACCATTATTGACTCAGTGGCTGTGTTGCATAAGGGGACACAGTCGGTGCCTCCAGATGTCAGCGAGTGGTGTGGCTGTAAGGGGGCTGACGTGGCACCGTCCGGGTCACATCTTCGACCTGTTCCCCACACAGCCCGAATAAAAATTATGAGAAATAAGCCTGAGAATGTCAAAGACAATGAAATTCAATGGAATTTTTTTACTACCACTTTGATGTATGCTTCTAAGTATGGAGAACTGTTTTCTTTTATAACATGTAGTTGCAAAAACATAGAAAAGTAAAATATTAATACATAAACTCAGCACCTTGATCATATAATATTGGCACACTAGATTGGAAACTTTCAAAAAAATTACCCATTAAGTTAAAAAAGAATTCCTACATTGCAATTATATGTTTATATGTAAGCTTCGTCTTTTTTTCTTGGAACTATATATCTGCACTGTGAAATAATTATTTAAATGTACTAAGTGATGTATACAACAAATAGAATCCTCCCAGGCTCGTATGCAAGGATTCTATGTGTTGACTTCAGCTCAGCGGTTAACACTATAAACCTGAGCACCCTGTACTCCAAGTTGATCCAATTCAACCTCATAATATTTGGGTCAGGAGCTTCGTTATTAGCAGGACTCATCAAGTAAAACTGAGTACGCTCTGATCTGGGGTTAGGTCCACTAATACAGGTGCTCCACAAAGATGCGTCTTCTCCTCTCTCTTTATACACCAGAGTGTGTTTCGTCATCTGTAAAGATAATTAAATTTGCGAATGACACCACCATGTTATGCCTGATCAGGAACAATGATGAGGAAGCTTACAGCTCTGAGGTTGAGATGCCAGGGCAGATCTGCAGTGAAAATAATGATAATAGACTCCTCCAAGACAAAATTGTCTTGAATTAGTCACAGATTTCAGGAAAGGTCCCTCGTCACATTCTCCAATTCCCATTTTCAGACAGCCAGTGAAGGACATCTAGAAATCCAAGTTTTTGGGTACCATTATTTCAAAGAACTTAGGCTGGGAGAGAAATACCCAAGCCATCATCAAGGAAGGTCATAAGAAATTATTCTTTAACAGCTGAGGAAATTTGGTCTCTCACGTAATCTATTTAGTTAGTTATTAGTTATTGGGCATACCCTATGCTCATTGTTTATTGTATGGTTTGCAGGTACCACTAACAAGGGAATCAGGAGGCTTGAAAGATTAGTTAAAACAGCAGAGAGAATAATAGGTTTCTCTCTCCCTTTGCTTCAGAAAGTCTGTGTCAGTAGAGCAATAAAGATCATGGGGACACAACTCACCCAGGTCACCCCCTTTTTAAACTGCCTCTATCGAGAAGGAGGTATCCAGTCCCACTGCTAGGACTACTCAATACCAAAAGAGCCTCTTTCTTACAGCCACCTGACTTCTCAATAGTAGGTAGTAGAGATGAGCGAACTTTGAAAAAATCCATTCGACTGATTCGCCGAATTTTCCGACAAAAATCGTTTCGACCCGAATAAATTCGCGACGAATCGCTATTAAAAACAGCTATTTCTGAGCCTCCTAGAGCCTCAATAGGGTTGTAAACCATTCTGCCTTGCTGTAACACGCACAGGATGCGTGCTGGGTTAGTTAAATAATACTTTGAATAAATATCACATGCAGATCAGAGGCATCGCTAATAGAATCGCAGAGCGGCACAATTGCAGAGAGTTGAAGTGGCATCACTATGAGGGGCAGAAGGAGCCCAAACATTGCTTTAAAGAGACACTGGAGTTGGCAGCAGCAGGAGCCCAAAAATTGGATGAATCACACCCTGGAGTTGGCAGGAGTTGACAGCAGCAGCAGCAGCAGGAGCCCAAATATTACTTTAAAGAGACCCTGGGATTGGCCTCAGGAGCCCAAAAATTGGATGAATCACACCCTGGAGTTGGCAGCAGCAGCAGCAGGAGCCCAAATATACACTGGAGTTGGCTTCAGGAGCCCAAAAATTGGATGAATCACACCCTGGAGTTGGCAGGAGTTGACAGTAGCAGCAGCAGGAGCCCAAATATTACATTAAAGAGACCCTGGGGTTGGCCTCAGGAGCCCAAAAATTGGATGAATCACACCCTGGAGTTGGCAGCAGCAGCAGCAGGAGCCCAAATATACACTGGAGTTGGCTTCAGGAGCCCAAAAATTGGATGAATCACACCCTGGAGTTGGCAGAAGTTGGCAGCAGCAGCAGCAGGAGCCCAAATATACACTGGAGTTGGCTTCAGGAACCCAAAAATTGGATGAATCACACCCTGGAGTTGGCAGGAGTTGACAGTAGCAGCAGCAGGAGCCCAAATATTACATTAAAGAGACCCTGGGGTTGGCCTCAGGAGCCCAAAAATTGGATGAATCACACCCTGGAGTTGGCAGCAGCAGCAGCAGGAGCCCAAATATACACTGGAGTTGGCTTCAGAAGCCCAAAAATTGGATGAATCACACCCTGGAGTTGGCAGAAGTTGGCAGCAGCAGCAGCAGCAGGAGCCCAAATATACACTGGAGTTGGCTTCAGGAGCCCAAAAATTGGATGAATCATACCCTGGAGTTGGCAGGAGTTGACAGTAGCAGCAGCAGGAGCCCAAATATACACTGGAGTTGGCTTCAGGAGCCCAAAAATTGGATGAATCACACCCTGGAGTTGGCAGCAGCAGCAGCAGGAGCCCAAATATACACTGGAGTTGGCTTCAGGAGCCCAAAAATTGGATGAATCACACCCTGGAGTTGGCAGGAGTTGACAGTAGCAGCAGCAGGAGCCCAAATATTACATTAAAGAGACCCTGGGGTTGGCCTCAGGAGCCCAAAAATTGGATGAATCACACCCTGGAGTTGGCAGCAGCAGCAGCAGGAGCCCAAATATACACTGGAGTTGGCTTCAGGAGCCCAAAAATTGGATGAATCACACCCTGGAGTTGGCAGAAGTTGGCAGCAGCAGCAGCAGGAGCCCAAATATACACTGGAGTTGGCTTCAGGAGCCCAAAAATTGGATGAATCACACCCTGGAGTTGGCAGGAGTTGACAGTAGCAGCAGCAGGAGCCCAAATATACACTGGAGTTGGCTTCAGGAGCCCAAAAATTGGATGAATCACACCCTGGAGTTGGCAGCAGCAGCAGCAGGAGCCCAAATATACACTGGAGTTGGCTTCAGGAGCCCAAAAATTGGATGAATCACACCCTGGAGTTGGCAGAAGTTGGCAGCAGCAGCAGCAGCAGCAGGAGCCCAAATATACACTGGAGTTGGCTTCAGGAGCCCAAAAATTGGATGAATCACACCCTGGAGTTGGCAGAAGTTGGCAGCAGCAGCAGCAGCAGGAGCCCAAATATACACTGGAGTTGGCTTCAGGAGCCCAAAAATTGGATGAATCACACCCTGGAGTTGGCAGGAGTTGACAGCAGCAGCAGCAGCAGGAGCCCAAATATACACTGGAGTTGGCTTCAGGAGCCCAAAAATTGGATGAATCACACCCTGGAGTTGGCAGAAGTTGGCAGCAGCAGCAGCAGGAGCCCAAATATACACTGGAGTTGGCTTCAGGAGCCCAAAAATTGGATGAATCACACCCTGGAGTTGGCAGAAGTTGGCAGCAGCAGCAGCAGGAGCCCAAATATACACTGGAGTTGGCTTCAGGAGCCCAAAAATTGGATGAATCATACCCTGGAGTTGGCAGGAGTTGACAGTAGCAGCAGCAGGAGCCCAAATATACACTGGAGTTGGCTTCAGGAGCACAAAAATTGGATGAATCACACCCTGGAGTTGGCAGCAGCAGCAGCAGGAGCCCAAATATACACTGGAGTTGGCTTCAGGAGCCCAAAAATTGGATGAATCACACCCTGGAGTTGGCAGGAGTTGACAGTAGCAGCAGCAGGAGCCCAAATATTACATTAAAGAGACCCTGGGGTTGGCCTCAGGAGCCCAAAAATTGGATGAATCACACCCTGGAGTTGGCAGCAGCAGCAGCAGGAGCCCAAATATACACTGGAGTTGGCTTCAGGAGCCCAAAAATTGGATGAATCACACCCTGGAGTTGGCAGAAGTTGGCAGCAGCAGCAGCAGGAGCCCAAATATACACTGGAGTTGGCTTCAGGAGCCCAAAAATTGGATGAATCACACCCTGGAGTTGGCAGGAGTTGACAGTAGCAGCAGCAGGAGCCAAAATATACACTGGAGTTGGCTTCAGGAGCCCAAAAATTGGATGAATCACACCCTGGAGTTGGCAGCAGCAGCAGGAGCCCAAATATACACTGGAGTTGGCTTCAGGAGCCCAAAAATTGGATGAATCACACCCTGGAGTTGGCAGAAGTTGGCAGCAGCAGCAGCAGCAGCAGGAGCCCAAATATACACTGGAGTTGGCTTCAGGAGCCCAAAAATTGGATGAATCACACCCTGGAGTTGGCAGAAGTTGGCAGCAGCAGCAGCAGGAGCCCAAATATACACTGGAGTTGGCTTCAGGAGCCCAAAAATTGGATGAATCACACCCTGGAGTTGGCAGGAGTTGACAGCAGCAGCAGCAGCAGGAGCCCAAATATACACTGGAGTTGGCTTCAGGAGCCCAAAAATTGGATGAATCACACCCTGGAGTTGGCAGGAGTTGACAGTAGCAGCAGCAGGAGCCCAAATATACACTGGAGTTGGCTTCAGGAGCCCAAAAATTGGATGAATCACACCCTGGAGTTGGCAGGAGTTGACAGCAGCAGCAGGAGCCCAAATATTACATTAAAGAGACCCTGGGGTTGGCCTCAGGAGCCCAAAAATTGGATGAATCACACCCTGGAGTTGGCAGCAGCAGCAGCAGGAGCCCAAATATACACTGGAGTTGGCTTCAGGAGCCCAAAAATTGGATGAATCACACCCTGGAGTTGGCAGAAGTTGGCAGCAGCAGCAGCAGGAGCCCAAATATACACTGGAGTTGGCTTCAGGAGCCCAAAAATTGGATGAATCACACCCTGGAGTTGGCAGGAGTTGACAGTAGCAGCAGCAGGAGCCCAAATATACACTGGAGTTGGCTTCAGGAGCCCAAAAATTGGATGAATCACACCCTGGAGTTGGCAGCAGCAGGAGCCCAAATATACACTGGAGTTGGCTTCAGGAGCCCAAAAATTGGATGAATCACACCCTGGAGTTGGCAGAAGTTGGCAGCAGCAGCAGCAGGAGCCCAAATATACACTGGAGTTGGCTTCAGGAGCCCAAAAATTGGATGAATCACACCCTGGAGTTGGCAGGAGTTGACAGTAGCAGCAGCAGGAGCCCAAATATTACATTAAAGAGACCCTGGGGTTGGCCTCAGGAGCCCAAAAATTGGATGAATCACACCCTGGAGTTGGCAGCAGCAGCAGCAGGAGCCCAAATATACACTGGAGTTGGCTTCAGGAGCCCAAAAATTGGATGAATCACACCCTGGAGTTGGCAGAAGTTGGCAGCAGCAGCAGCAGGAGCCCAAATATACACTGGAGTTGGCTTCAGGAGCCCAAAAATTGGATGAATCACACCCTGGAGTTGGCAGGAGTTGACAGTAGCAGCAGCAGGAGCCCAAATATACACTGGAGTTGGCTTCAGGAGCCCAAAAATTGGATGAATCACACCCTGGAGTTGGCAGGAGTTGACAGCAGCAGCAGCAGCAGCAGGAGCCCAAATATTACTTTAAAGTGACACTGGGGTTGGCTTCAGGAGCCCAACAATTGGATGAATCACACCCTGGAGTTGGCAGAAGTTGGCAGCAGCAGCAGCAGGAGCCCAAAAAATGGCCTGAAGACATAAATATGTTTTGCACCATTTGGAAAGTGTAAAACGTGGCACCATGCTGAATCTAGTCGCATGCATCAGGTATTGGTGGGTGGAAATCCTGGCTGATCCATCCCTGATTCATTTTGACAAAGGTGAGTCTCTCCACATTTTTAGTTGACAGACGAGTTCTCCTCGCCGTAACTATGGCCCCCGCCGCACTAAACACCCGCTCAGATGGCACGCTACTTGCCGGGCAGGACAGCTTTTCCAGGGCAAACTCTGCTAGTTGCGGCCACAAATCAAGTTTGGCTGCCCAGAAGTCCAGCGGATCCTCAAGGTGTGTTGGCATGGTCATGTCAAAGTATGACATGACCTGCTGGTTGAGGTCCTGCTCCAGGTCTTCCTGCTGCTCATGAGTAGCCTCACTATGCGGGTGTAGAAAGCTACTCATTAGCGACTGAAGACTGAGGCTGCTGCTGCTGATGGAGCTGCTGCTGCTGCTCCTGCCAACCCCCCCAGCGGCCATGGCAGTGGAAGGTGAGCGCAGAGGTCCCCTCGAGTCAGACCTGCGAGAGTATGGACCATGGCGCAGATAGGCATCGGCCAACTGCCTACGTAGAATGTCTTTGTAGTAGTTGAGTTTGTCCTCCCTCTCGGTGGGTTTAAAAAATGCCCCCATTTTGTGCCGGAAGCGAGGGTCCAATAAGGTGGACAGCCAGAAGTCATCCCGCCGACAGATGGAAACCATTCTGGGGTCACTACGCAAGCACGTGAGCATGCTTCGTGCCATTTGCGCAAGTGACTCGGATGGACTACCTGTCTCCATCTCCACTGCATACTGCCACGGTGTGCCCGGGTCCTCTGTCTCGCCTTCCTCAAAAACCTCTAGCTCCTCTGGCTGCTCCTGCTCCTCCTCTCCTGTCCGCTGACTAGATAAACCAGCCATTTCGCCAAGCCTAAACTGTGTTTCGCTGGGCAACTCCTCCTCCTCCTCTTCCTCCTCCTCCTCCAGTTCAGCTCCAACGGGGTTCATGTGGCCGTAAGATGTAAACGCCATGTCTCCAGTGCCCTGACCAGCCATGGTTTCCAACATGTGCTGTAGTACATGAAGCAGTGGAATCACGTCGTTCATCCCGTAATCCTGCCGACTGACAAATAAAGTGGCTTCCTCAAAGGGCCTGAGCAAACGGCAGGTGTCACGTATGAGCTGCCACTGGTTGACATTGAAGTTACACAGGGGAGTCCCCCTATCTGCTTGGATCATCAGGAAATCCGTGATGGCTTTTCTCTGTTCATATAATCGGTCCAACATGTGAAGGGTGGAATTCCAACGGGTGGAAACATCGCAAATCAGACTATGTTGGGGGATACCATTCTGACGCTGTAGCTCAAGAAGGGTGTGTTTGGCGGTGTAGGAGTGGCTGAAGTGCATGCAAAGTTTCTTTGAAGTTGTTAGGATGTCCTGCAGATGGGGGGAACACTTCAGAAACCGCTTGACAACCAGATTGAAGACGTGAGCCATGCAGGGGGCATGGGTCAGGCTTCCTTGGCGCAGCGCAGACAAAATGTTCTTCCCATTGTCGGTAACCATGATTCCCATTTTAAGTTTTCTCGGAGTAAGCCATGTTTGGATTTCCTGATGAATACATTTAAGCAGTTCCTCCCCTGTGTGACTCCGTTCGCCAAGACAAACCATGTGAAGCACTGCGTGACACCTCCGTGCCCTGCACACATGGTAGACTGGAGGGGCACTGAGACTTGAGCCTACAGTGGAGGGTGAGGAGATGGCGGAGGATGAGGAGGCCGAGTCGCACGGTGTCACAGGCCCAATGGGCAGAGAGCGCGGAGGCCGAAGCGGCGTGACCTGTCCAAGTTGCTGCTGCAAAGGGACCACATTCACCCAGTGGGCCGTAAACGACATGTACTGCCCCTGACCGTAGTTACAGCTCCAGATGTCGGCGCTGCCATGTATTTTGCTACACACCGACAGGCTCAAGGACTGGCCCACCTTCTGTTCAACAAAAGTGTGCAGCGCTGGTACTGCCTTCTTGGCAAAGAAATGATGGCTTGGGACTCTCCACCTCGGCTTGGCACAAGCCATCAGTTCTCTGAAAGGTGCAGATTCCACCACCTGAAAAGGGAGCGACTGCAGCACCAGCAACTTGGACAGGAGCACATTCAGCTTCTGCGCCGTAGGATGAGTGGGCGCATACTGCTGTCTCTTGGACATGGCTTCGCTGATGGATTGCTGGCGGGATGCATGACTTGGAGGAGGAGGAGGAGGAGCAGGAGCGACAGAGGATGGGTATGACGCACAGCTGCCTTCGGCTGAGGTGCTGGAGCCTTGGCTGGCAGAAATTGGGAGCTCACTTGGTGAGGAAGCAGACTGGACCACCCCTTGGGAGCCTCGGTTCTCCCAGGTCGTTTTATGGTGACGCATCATATGTTGACGCAGGGCCGTGGTGCCAACATTTGGACCCTGGCCACGCTTCACCTTTTGCCTACATATCTTGCATGTAGCCATGTTACCCTCCTGCGGATGCCTCAGGAAAAACTGCCACACTGCCGAGTAGCTACTTTTCCCACCCCCTGGCCTCACTGATTCACTGCTGCTGTTGCCAACTCCAGGAACCCCTGCTCCACTACCTCCCGATAAGGTAGACTGCCGCACAGCAGGTGCTCTACCCCGGCCCCGGCCGGCTCCAGCCTTTGGAATTGTGCCCCCATGCTGACTGCTACCACCTTGCTGCCTCAGCTGCTGACTCCGGGGCAACCTGCGCCCCTCTTCTCCTGATGATGACGATGAAGCCCCTTCATCACCCGGCTCCCAAGTGCGATCGGCTTCATCGTCATCATCATCATCACCGAGTTGTGGCTGTACGTCACTGATGTTCGTGGATTCGTCAACAGTGTCTGGCGCAGGAGCTGGAACGCTCGCAGCACCCACGACACTGTCCACATCACTATCTGTCTGCCTAGCTAGAGAAGCCACCTCCATTTCTTGGCTGGGCACTAGCTGCTGACTGTCCTCTATCTGATGGTCCTCCTCACTAAAGAGTGGAGCTGAACCCAAAGCATAGGATACGTCGCTGGGGGAGGGAACGGCGTAGGACAGAGGCAATGGGAGGACAGGGACTGCTCTCGGGGCATGCCAACTCAGGGTTGTGTCAGAGGAACCTACCGACCCTAGACTGGGGGTCTCAGACGTAAGTTGTGATGATGTTGTTGATGAGCGCGTCAACCAATCTACCACGGCAGATGCGTTACTGGTGGAGACCCGACCGCTAGCAGATACTGGCAGATTAGGTCTCTCAGCGTGACTCCTGCTGCTACTGGCCCCCAGTCTGATGCGAGCTCTGCCTGCGGAATCTTGGCCTCTGCCACTCCTCTTTTCACTTCCAGGCACTTGTCTGCCCGACATATGGGTTGATTCAAAGAAACATGTAACAGCTTGGATTTGGCTCACGATCATCCTATTTTTCACGTCCGCTCGTGCGTTCGTATGAACTTGCGAGTGATTCAATAAGCAAATACGTTTCTATCCTAAAAGATACGTCCGTTCGTATGATCTCTCCCGAACTTGCCTCAGTCAGTTGCCAATCGTAAAAATCACGTTCATGTGCTCACCTGTTGCGGCGGCAAGCCTGTTTTTTCGGCTGCTTCCATCGTCAAGCTCTTCCAATTACTTGCGTTTGCCTCTGGTTTTCATTGGTTTTTGGCCTCTTAGATTCGTGCGTTCGTATGTTTATAAGATCTTGCGCATGCGCACCCTCAACCAGAAACTTACCTAAACCCCTTAGCGCCTGCATACAACTCTCATTTCTCGGTCCCTCAAACTTACCTAAACCCCTTAGCGCTTGCATCCAACTTCATTTCTCGGTCCCTCAAACTTACCTAAACCCCTTAGCGGCTGCATCCAACTTCATTTCTCGGTCCCTCAAACTTACCTCAACCCCTTAGCGGCTGCATCCAACTTCATTTCTCGGTCCCTCAAACTTACCTAAACCCCTTAGCGGCTGCATCCAACTTCATTTCTCGGTCCCTCAAACTTACCTAAACCCCTTAGCGGCTGCATCCAACTTCATTTCTCGGTCCCTCAAACTTACCTAAACCCCTTAGCGGCTGCATCCAACTTCATTTCTCGGTCCCTCAAACTTACCTAAACCCCTTAGCGGCTGCATCCAACTTCATTTCTCGGTCCATAAAACGTTAGAATCTCACATAATTTACATGTGTCTATATGTTTCTAAGTGTGTTGTTTCTGGTTTGTGTAATTTTTTGGTTGTGTGCATATTAGAAAAGACACATTTCGGAAGGATTAAAATATAATTTATTTAAAATATTGTCATTTTTTTTTTGGGATTAATAGTAAAAACTTTGATTTTTTTGGGTTTTTTTTTGGAAAACTTTTTTTTTTTTTTTGGAAACGAAAAACAAATATAAATATTTTTGATTGTTTTAACAGTAAAACACCTTTTTTTTTTTTTTTTTTTTTTTTTTGGGTAAAAAAACATCTTTTTTGGCTTTTAACCAAAAACAGCAAACAAGCGTTAAAATGTGTAAAAAATTTAAAACAACTTTAAGAAATGAGCCAGGACCAAGGGCACTAATCCTCCTCGTCTTCTTCATCTGTTGGCCCCAACGTCGCCTGTATGGCCAGCAGCTCGGCCACCAACTCCTTCATTCTTTTTTTTTTTCCCGCCAACACTTAATGAGGAGTGGAGAGTTGGATAAAGTACAGGGGAGTAGGTTACAGTGGTGCGTTGGGAATCCAGAGCATAGCTGGGTTGAGGGAAAGGTCATCACTCACACAATGCATGGCAGCACCTTCCTTTTTTCAATCTGTATCCCATGCTGCCTGTAAATATTGTGCATTCCATATTCCCCAATATTGGTTTTGTTCTGTCTAATAACATGCATTAGATGGGTGAAGGGTGTTTTTCCATGTTTCTAATCTGTAGGTACAGTGTGATGGCTAAGTCTTTGGTTCTTAATACTAGTTAGGGTCCTCTTTAAGCTAACGAAGTGCCCACATTAAAGTGTGAACTACACATTGGCTACGCCTTTAGTTATGTGTGTGTTATTAGCTAACCAAACATTAATATGAATAATGGCATGGAGACTTACGGAGTTGGTGGCCGACAGATGGCTGGTTGGGGCCAACAGGCTGCCCTTGGTCCTGGCTCTGCTGTGAAGAAGTCCCTGGAGAAACATGTGACATTTGGTTAGTACTTGTAGAGAGTCACTATCCCCAACATATCTGGCTCCCAGTCTGGCTGACATCACTCACCTTCGCCAGGATCGACTTCAAGCATCTCTGCTGCCTCCTCCTCCACTATCTCACCCGCTCCTGAAGCTTCTACAAATACATAATAAAGGATAACTTAGTTTTTGGGCTGCCATGTATATCTTTGTGCCTATACATGAAGAGTGACATACCAGAGCCTTCCCCATGCGTGGCCAGGTATGACTCCACGCCCACGCGCCTTGGCCCCTCCTCTGTGGTAAGGTCCAGGGGCTGGTCTGAGGAGGCCACAGAGGAGGGGTAGGTCCGTCGCCCGGGAGATCCACCACCTTCACTCACAGATGCAGAGTCATGCAGCACTGGTCGGCCTGTACGTCTCCGGGTGCGGCGAATTCTGAAATCCATTTCCAACACTACCAAAGAAAAGTCATTATAAATAAAGGCATAACTTAGACATTTGGAACATATACCATGCAATTGCTTTGTACTTACTTGGGAAATGGATCCCAAAAAACCTCCGCACCCGGGGCATGTGCAGACGCTTCAGGTCCGACCAATGCTGCATTATCTGGGTGTGAGTGAAGGTGGTGCTGGTCACACGGTGGATCTCGGCGATGATCTCCCGGGCGATGTCCCTTTTCTCGCACACATTGGGCGCGAAGTCATACCGGCGCTGAAGCATGATCTGAAAAACATAATGGACACAGAGCTTTTACTTTTACACACAGACCCATATGTGTTGCATCACAAGTTGAGAATTTAATGTCATTAACACACACATTTCGATTGGCCGCCATTTTTGGGGAGTGCCTTAAAGAGGACGTTGACTGTGATTGACAGTCTGGTCTTATGTTATATGTATCACACACCATGTACATACAGATAATAGCCAACATCAAGAATCAGGCCACCTGCATCTATGGCATGTTAGGATGGTTTAAACATCCAAGATGTAGCCTAATGCTTAGGCTTTTGGACCACGTGTGTGGCTTCCCGTTGTGTTTTTATGGCTTAGGAAAACAGTGTTCCTCAAACATCCGCATCAAGGTCCGAGACAGGCCAGGTTTGACAGCTCGCCCCGCTACTCCACAGGTTAATTAACTGTTGCTAAGCCGGAGCAATTGGCCGAATTAGGACATCAGCATAGACAGGTGAAAACGTGGCCAGGCTCGGCCCTTGAGGATGAAGTGTGAGGAGCCAGTGATTAAACATTAAGAGACCCCAAACTAGTTCCCAACGCATCATTTACATTTAGGCCATCATTGTCTATTCTATTAAAATGCACAGGCAGCCACTTACCAGCATGAGGATCTCTTCCTGTTGACGGGTGAAGATAGTGGGCGCCATCTTTAGGCTTCTTCCAGGCAGCAGATAAGTGAAACCCCAGCGGTTTCCTGGTTCCGCTCGAACGTACGTTCGTACGAGCGCGTAGTCGTGCGCATAGGCGTCACACGCTGGGCTCATTATTTAAAGGTCCCTGCACCCAAAGCTCATTCTCTTTGAGCATTTGTGTACGATGGCACCAAAAAAGGCGATGAGCAAGCGACCCCAGGCAAGCAAGACCGCGGAGGGCCCCACCACAAGGTCCCAGCAAGCTGGCCGAAAACTGAGATCCAAGACTCCCACCTCGGCCCCACCAAGGGACCCTGGACCCTCAGGTACCCAAAAAAGGGGCCCCAAGCCTCGTGCCCCTCCTGCAGCCAAAAAGCTGGCAACTGCAGCAGCCACCACCTCTGCCCCCAGAACAGGCAGCACCAGTGAGCCCACACCGGCCATGCCTTCAAGTAGGGCAGTTCGGAAACCCATGCCCCGCAGCAGGGCCCGAACCCCATCCAGGGCCCGAAGCACAGCCAGAGGGCGAAGAACCCAATCCAGGGCACGAAGCCCAGCCAGGGCCCGAACCCCATCCAGGGCCCGAACCCCATCCAGGGCCCGAAGCACAGCCAGAGGGCGAAGAACCCAATCCAGGGCACGAAGCCCAGCCAGGGCCCGAACCCCATCCAGGGCCCGAACCCCATCCAGGGCCCGAAGCACAGCCAGAGGGCGAAGAACCCAATCCAGGGCACGAAGCCCAGCCAGGGCCCGAACCCCATCCAGGGCCCGAACCCCATCCAGGCCCCGAAGCCCATCCAGAGGCCGCAGATCCCAAACCAGGGCCAGAAGCCCCTACAGGGCCCGCAGATCCCAAACCAGGGCCAGAAGCCCCTACAGGGCCCGCAGATCCCAAACCAGGGCCAGAAGCCCCGACAGGGCCCGCAGATCCCAATCCAGGGCCAGAAGCCCCGACAGGCCCAGAAGAACACAATCCAGGGCCAGAAGCCCCTACAGGGCCCGCAGATCCCAAACCAGGGCCAGAAGCCCCTACAGGGCCCGCAGATCCCAATCCAGGGCCAGAAGCCCCGACAGGCCCAGAAGAACCCAATCCAGGGCCCGAAGCCCCTACAGGGCCCGCAGATCCAAAACCAGGGCCAGAAGCCCCTACAGGCCCAGAAGAACACAATCCAGGGCCAGAAGCCCCGACAGGGCCCGCAGATCCCAATCCAGGGCCAGAAGCCCCGACAGGCCCAGAAGAACACAATCCAGGGCCAGAAGCCCCTACAGGGCCCGACGAACCCAATCCAGGGCCAGAAGCCCCCGACCTGGCACCAGCCGGGAACAGAGCCCACGACCTGGCACCAGCCGGGAACCTAGCCCCCCAAGAGGGCCCCGAATTGCCCCCATGACCACATCTACACCTGGAAGTTCGGTGGCCAGCCACGCAAGAACACCCAGTCCCTTGGCCAGTCCAGTCCAGTCATTGGGAAGCCACCAATCCGGCCATTCCCCTACCCAGCCCCAGGCCATAATGTCACCACATGTGTCTGCACACATGGAGGAGCAGCCAAGCCAACCATCTGGCCGCACATTGCGCCGCGGCCAGTTGAGTGGGAGATTCTCCCATGACCAAAATATGGCATTGGCTAGTGGCCTTACATTATACTATGACGAGCTATATGGGAGCAAATCCAAACA
Organism: Gastrophryne carolinensis; assembly: GCA_027917425.1. Lineage (NCBI taxonomy): Eukaryota > Metazoa > Chordata > Amphibia > Anura > Microhylidae > Gastrophryne > Gastrophryne carolinensis. The sequence goes on from CM051234.1 coordinate 605,195,239, forward strand.
CACCACCAAGCAGCGCAAGATGGAATTGTTTGAAACCATCCTCCGACAAGTAAATGCAGCGGGGGAAGAGAGGAAAGATGTGTCCCAAATTCAGAAGAAAATCTCTGATCTGAAGTATGCTGTACGGCAAAAAGAAATTAAAAGGCATAATTACAGGTAACTAACTGTTTACGCTAAATCTAATGTTTTGGATGTACTGTATGCACCTTTTCTGAGTACCAAACGATTTTCTCTTTTCAGCCTGAAAACTGGCGGTGGCTTTCCATCTAAATTGGAGTTTACCCCTGCTGAGGAGATTGTGCTTGGACTTCTCCATCCGGTCGCGGTCGGTGGACATGCTGGTCTAAGGGACACAGACTCACCGACCCGTACCCACGGTGAGTACTCTTAAATCTGCATGTTTGCCTGTTTGCTAAATAATCGACAGTTGACTAGTAACAAGCTAACGGGATGCCCCTATGGTTTGCCTTGCTTGGCCTCGCACTACTGTGGCTGTTTGTGTCCTCTTTTTGTCCCTGGGAATCACACATTTAGGCCCACAGCCATTCTGGCAAAGTTCTAATGTCCAATTGTATTGTTAAAGTCATGAAGTTTCGCAAGATAAGTGAGATATTTGGAATCAAGCACAAAACACACATCATTATGTATGGGTTGCCTTTTGGTTGTGTGAGTTGTGTTTGAGTTAACAATTTAATTAGCCACCCACAAACATATGTGACCTAGAGCAGCGAGACTCAACTGGCGGCCCGGGGTCCCAATGCGGACCTTGCCACCACATTCAAGGACCCCTGCCCAGACAGCCCTGCACTCAGTTACTTCTGTGTTGACGTGCTCAGAGCTGCCCCCTTGATCGGCCATGTAGTGGTTGGTCTCCTGCCCAATGTCATTGCTCCGTGAAACATAGCATTGCAATATGAAGTACTGGCCAGGAAGTGGCATTGCAAGGTACACAGTAACTTATTTTAATTTTCTCTGGCCACAATCGTGTCCCGCTGCCCCTGCTCTGGCCCATCTGCCACAGTCCCCCCATGCCCCCCCCCACATAAGCCACATACATTTGTAACAGATTGGCTCCATCCATCCCATCACCATCAATACGTTAACTCCCCCCTTTAGCCATCCAATCCCTGTCCCCTCAGCTCTGGCCCATCCAGCCCAGCAAGGGCAAGCAGCCTTTATTAGTTGGCACTTTGAAATCTCCAGCCCCTCCACCAGTGTCTTAATTTTTAACTAGACACCCCCTGCGTCAGCACCATGGCCAGACATTCACCTCTCACCACATACCTTTAAATGGGCATTTCAAACAATTGTTTGAGTACCCCGGACCGAGCGAATGGTAGGCTAAATCCAAAAATGTGCCTTGAAAGTTGTATGCTGACTGGGTACACTTCATGACTTAGAACTGAGGTCACTTAGCAGTTTGTCAGAGCCATTGCACCTATGTAAACTTGCGTGTGTTTGAACAAAGGTCACCATTGCTCTAGAGTTGAATAATATTACAAATAGAGCTATATTTGATTACCTATCCTAAAAAAGGTTATGTGTGTGTGTTTACGTGGTTTGTTTTTCTCTTCTTCAGCCCAGCATGATCCCTCAGCAAGGGTAAACTCACCCCCCAGTTTGGTTATGCCTACCAGGTCCGTACAGCATAGGAGCCCAGATCAGAGATTTTCGGTAAGTTAATTTAGTAGCATAAATACTAACAAGTGCTTAAGAATGTGTTAAACTGTTGAAATCCAAAATTTGGACGCAAACTTAGCCTTTTTTTTTTTATATGTCCCTACAGACCCGCACACTCATGGAAGAGATCCAGGACATGGAGGAAGATGATGATGTCTCCGTACAGGGCACGTCGGATGAACTCCCCCTGGGTCCCAATTTGGAACTGCTCCATAATGTTTCTCTGGCCAATCCTCAGCAGCAGAGTGAATCTCCATCCATTGTGCTTGCACATGGGGAGACTGACACTACAGTCCCCAGTGTTCACTCTGCTGCTGAGGATTTGCAAAGCAGGCCGGTTGCTGTTGAGGGTACGACACCACGCGGCAGGGCACGCCCAAGAGCCAGGGTAATTGTGCGGCGGACGCCATTACGCCGCCCCACAATTTCCCAGGGGAGGCAGAGTGCCCTGCTTCAATTATGGACCCAACAAAGGGACTCTTATGACGCCCAGCTCGTTACAGAGCGTGAGCAAAGGCATGCCGACATGGTGAACATCCATACCAGTCTACAGGGCATCCTCGCGGAGTTGCGTACCCTCAACAGCAACGTGGCCAATGCAAGTAATGGCATCCAGTCAGCCATGGCTGAGATGACCAATATGCAGAGAAACATTGTGGAGCAGTTTCAAATTCACAATGCTGCCATGGCCCAGGCTAGGTCCCATTCCCATGGACCTCCACCTGGACCTCCACCTGGGTATTATGGGCAGCCACCCTATTAAGCCATGGGTGTGTGGGACATCTTTTCTCTTAACCCCCACTGTATTTACTTGTCCTTTGAGGTTTCAAACAATCCATTTTGTGTTGCTCTGGCAGGTTGTGTTTTGTATTTGCTCCCATATAGCTCCTTAGAGTAATGCTTAAGGCCACTAGCCAATGCCATAGGTCTATGTGGAGTTTATCTGGCCACTTATGGCTTTACCTATGTATTTGGTTGGTGCTCCTCCTGTTTGCAGACATGTTTGTGTGACATTATGGCCATGCCCAAATATCCCTGGGCACAGGCAATATTAATGACTGGACTAGGCTGGCCTTTGGAATGGGTGTCCTTGTTTGGTTGTGCCACTCACTTCCAGGTGTAGATGTGCTCGATGTTTTTTTTGGAATGTTATCCATTTGTTACCACAGATGTATGTGGACTGATTTCTGTTAACCACTATAATTTTTCATTTTCAAAGTAAAACAAAAAATTCACTACCAATACTTGTGGCGTTTTTAGTGGGAAGACATTTTTAACAGCTTGGGCTAAACCAGATAATTTTGGTTTGAAGAGGTGTAACAATGCAAAGCTAAAGCTAAGGAAACTACATGAAATACATTAGGCAACAATTAAGGTCTAAATGTTTTACTTAGAGGTAATGGCACATTACGGCCAAACAACATATGTCACAAAAAGGATAACACAGACATACAGAATGGTGAGACAGGGAAAAAAGTTAACTAAAATGCTGGCTGATCAGGTTGGCTCGAACAGATTGGCCAGACTCACTGGGGGGCCCCTCAAAATTCTCGGCTTCATCCTCGACGGCTGAAGAGGGCAGGCTGTCCACATAACGTGGGACACGTTCCATGATGGCAAAATTGTGCAAAACAGCACATGCCATTATAATGTCGATCACTTTCTTGGGATCATATTGCAGGGCCCCCCCAGTATGGTCAAGGCAACGAAAACGTGTCTTCAGCAGACCAAAGGCCCTCTCCACAACAGCCCGGGTCTTGCGATGCGCACGGTTATACGCTTCCTGAGAGGCATCCTGGGGCCGCAGCACAGGCGTCATGAGCCAGGGTAGAAGTGGGTACCCGGAATCACCTTAAACAGAGAATTAAATGTAATCAAAATTAAAAAGGCAACACAACCAACACCAAAAATTTCACAGATAGCATAATGATGTAAGGTAAAGTGTTCCCAAAAAAAAACACGGCACATTAGGGCCCCCAAAAATTGCACTAAGGTATAACCTAAATTAAAATGGCACTTCTATATACCAATTAATTAACAAATATCTGCACGGCCAAGGGTATTTGTATTTTATATATATTTGTAGTTTTCAGACATGTTACAATTAGGATGCTGCGGAGGGCCAATCCACATTTCTCTGGAAACTACAATGTATGCAGTTTAAGTCCACTTTGACATTTAACGACCAATAGTCCCAAAGGAGCCAAAGGTCAAAGATCCCTATCCACATTTCACTGGAAAATACAATGTATGCAGTTTAAGTCCACTTTGACATTTAAAGACCAATAGTCCCAAAGGAGCCAAAGGTCAAAGATCCTTGGGTATAAACTCCAAACCAATATATTTAGGCACAAGGAACTTACAGACATCCTAACTAAAGGGAAAACATTCTGAAGGCCACAGCGAGACAAGGATTTTTTTGGTAAGTTCCTAATATATGAGCCAAGAAAAAGGCAGTTGTACGCTTCTGTAAAGTTTTCCAAAACAAACATATCAACAAATACAAGATTAATGCCACATTTAATAACACACAAATAGGACACACTTACCAAGCAGCCATGCCCCCGAGAATTCACCTGCCTCAAATCTCCGAAACAACCCAGATCGCCGGAGGATATAGGAGTCGTGGGACGATCCGGGGTAGCCGGCAAGGACACTCATAAACCGCATATCCGGACCAACCACGGCCTGGACATTAAGTGAGTGTCCCATTTTACGATTCCTTAAGGAAAAAACATACAAAAAGGGTAATTAATATTGGACCCAAACTAATAAATTAACCACAAAACATGTCTGCACTCTATTGGGAAAGACTAATGAAAAGCCGAGATAAAGCAGCTACACAAATGAGGGATAAACAAATATGCTGCTGCAAAGGAAAACAGGTTACATGACACGTTTGGCAACATAATAACCAATCTCAATACCTATATATATACTCGTCGGCTGCCCTAGGTACGAGTGCCACATGTGTGCAGTCAATTGCACCAATAACATTGGGCATGTCGGCCACATTATAAAAACCAAGCTTAATGGCGTTTCTGGCTGCCATATCATCTGGAAAAAAAATATATTTTGGAGTTATGGCAGCCATGCCTTCCAAAAATTTAGACAGTGCGCGGCTCAGCGTAGGCTGTGACATCCCCACAGAGAGGGCACCCAGCCTCTGGAACGAGCCGTTCGCCAAAAATTGCAGGCAGCCAAGCATCTTGGTCATACCTGAAATTGCATGCCCCTTCCTTGTGGTGCGGGCTAACCATGGCCGCAGCTCACTATATAATTTATGGAGGGAAGCGCGATTAAGCCTGGTCAGCTCGAACAGCTCAACATCATTCATGCTATCGATGTTCATGCGACGACGCAGGGGCAATCTGCTCTCAGACATCTCGATCAACTCAATGCCAAAAAGCATAAGCCCTTGATGTGCCACAAACTCGCTCCGCTCCATCCTACTCCCGAGGCCAAATAGCTGCCGGCAAACATTTCGTAAAGCAGCTCTTTAATGGGCTTCAAAACAATTAGCAATCACCTCTCTGAATTGGGCGCAAGCCCATGTGAAGGACGTAAAAAATAGGATCGGACGCAAATAATACGATTTGGACGGGAAAAACACACGAACTAACGCAAATTATACGATTCTCGTACGAAATGCGTATGTTCATATACGTCTATGCGCGAACGATCGTGCGAATACGAAATGGCCAAAAAAACAAGAAAAAATGACAAACACCCACCCAAACTTACGATTCTCGATACGAAATCAATTAACTTTTGCTCTTTGAATCGAGGGGAATGTCTAACTGGCGTGGTAGTAGGTGATATTTTAAGATCCCCCGGGCAGCGGTGGGTTTATATGAAACAGAATATAATGCACACCAAAAGTGAGCAGTAACACTCAGCCTCCAACAGGCCTGCTTAGTGTAAATAAGAGAGCTGCTTAGTGTAAATAAAGAGGGGTATGCTATGTTACAGAATGGGATGCCTCAACAGAAGTGCACCTGGCAGGCAGCAGTAAGCCTATGCCCAGCAAAAGTGTCTTATAATATAAATATAATAAGAGCAAATGGTTATATGGTCTTAAACAGAGGCTGCTTTAGTCACAGAATGGGATGCCCCCAAAAAAGATCCAGTAGTACTATGCCCAGCAAAAGTGTCTTTATCAGGCTAATTTCAAATATGATAAGAGCAAATGCTTATATGGTCTTAAACAGAGGCTGCTTTAGTCACAGAATGGGATGCCCCCAAAAAAGATCCAGTAGTACTATGCCCAGCAAAAGTGTCTTTATCAGGCTAATTTCAAATATAATAAGAGCAAATGGTTATATGGTCTTAAACAGAGGCTGCTTTAGTCACAGAATGGGATGCCCCCAAAAAAGATCCAGTAGTACTATGCCCAGCAAAAGTGTCTTTATCAGGCTAATTTCAAATATAATAAGAGCAAATGGTTATATGGTCTTAAACAGAGGCTGCTTTAGTCACAGAATGGGATGCCCTGGCAGGGACAAGTAGTGCTATGCCCAGCAAAAGTGTCTTTATCAGGCTAATTTCAAATATAATAAGAGCAAATGCTTATATGGTCTTAAACAGAGGCTGCTTTAGTCACAGAATGGGATGCCCCCAAAAAAGATCCAGTAGTACTATGCCCAGCAAAAGTGTCTTTATCAGGCTAATTTCAAATATGATAAGAGCAAATGCTTATATGGTCTTAAAAAGAGGCTGCTTTAGTCACAGAATGGGATGCCCTGGCAGGGACAAGTAGTGCTATGCCCAGCAAAAGTGTCTTTATCAGGCTAATTTCAAATATAATAAGAGCAAATGCTTATATGGTCTTAAACAGAGGCTGCTTTAGTCACAGAATGGGATGCCCCCAAAAAAGATCCAGTAGTACTATGCCCAGCAAAAGTGTCTTTATCAGGCTAATTTCAAATATTATAAGAGCAAATGCTTATATGGTCTTAAACAGAGGCTGCTTTAGTCACAGAATGGGATGCCCTGGCAGGGACAAGTAGTGCTATGCCCAGCAAAAGTGTCTTTATCAGGCTAATTTCAAATATAATAAGAGGAAATGCTTATATGGTCTTAAACAGAGGCTGCTTTAGTCACAGAATGGGATGCCCCCAAAAAAGATCCAGTAGTACTATGCCCAGAAAAAGTGTCTTTATCAGGCTAATTTCAAATATGATAAGAGCAAATGCTTATATGGTCTTAAACAGAGGCTGCTTTAGTCACAGAATGGGATGCCCTGGCAGGGACAAGTAGTGCTATGCCCAGCAAAAGTGTCTTTATCAGGCTAATTTCAAATATAATAAGAGCAAATGCTTATATGGTCTTAAACAGAGGCTGCTTTAGTCACAGAATGGGATGCCCCCAAAAAAGATCCAGTAGTACTATGCCCAGCAAAAGTGTCTTTATCAGGCTAATTTCAAATATAATAAGAGCAAATGCTTATATGGTCTTAAACAGAGGCTGCTTTAGTCACAGAATGGGATGCCCCCAAAAAAGATCCAGTAGTACTATGCCCAGCAAAAGTGTCTTTATCAGGCTAATTTCAAATATAATAAGAGCAAATGGTTATATGGTCTTAAACAGAGGCTGCTTTAGTCACAGAATGGGATGCCCTGGCAGGGACAAGTAGTGCTATGCCCAGCAAAAGTGTCTTTATCAGGCTAATTTCAAATATAATAAGAGCAAATGCTTATATGGTCTTAAACAGAGGCTGCTTTAGTCACAGAATGGGATGCCCCCAAAAAAGATCCAGTAGTACTATGCCCAGCAAAAGTGTCTTTATCAGGCTAATTTCAAATATGATAAGAGCAAATGCTTATATGGTCTTAAACAGAGGCTGCTTTAGTCACAGAATGGGATGCCCTGGCAGGGACAATTAGTGCTATGCCCAGCAAAAGTGTCTTTATCAGGCTAATTTCAAATATAATAAGAGCAAATGCTTATATGGTCTTAAACAGAGGCTGCTTTAGTCACAGAATGGGATGCCCCCAAAAAAGATCCAGTAGTACTATGCCCAGCAAAAGTGTCTTTATCAGGCTAATTTCAAATATGATAAGAGCAAATGCTTATATGGTCTTAAACAGAGGCTGCTTTAGTCACAGAATGGGATGCCCTGGCAGGGACAAGTAGTGCTATGCCCATCAAAAGTGTCTTTATCAGGCTAATTTCAAATATAATAAGAGCAAATGCTTATATGGTCTTAAACAGAGGCTGCTTTAGTCACAGAATGGGATGCCCCCAAAAAAGATCCAGTAGTACTATGCCCAGAAAAAGTGTCTTTATCAGGCTAATTTCAAATATGATAAGAGCAAATGCTTATATGGTCTTAAACAGAGGCTGCTTTAGTCACAGAATGGGATGCCCTGGCAGGGACAAGTAGTGCTATGCCCAGCAAAAGTGTCTTTATCAGGCTAATTTCAAATATAATAAGAGCAAATGCTTATATGGTCTTAAACAGAGGCTGCTTTAGTCACAGAATGGGATGCCCCCAAAAAAGATCCAGTAGTACTATGCCCAGCAAAAGTGTCTTTATCAGGCTAATTTCAAATATAATAAGAGCAAATGCTTATATGGTCTTAAACAGAGGCTGCTTTAGTCACAGAATGGGATGCCCCCAAAAAAGATCCAGTAGTACTATGCCCAGCAAAAGTGTCTTTATCAGGCTAATTTCAAATATGATAAGAGCAAATGCTTATATGGTCTTAAACAGAGGCTGCTTTAGTCACAGAATGGGATGCCCTGGCAGGGACAAGTAGTGCTATGCCCAGCAAAAGTGTCTTTATCAGGCTAATTTCAAATATAATAAGAGCAAATGCTTATATGGTCTTAAACAGAGGCTGCTTTAGTCACAGAATGGGATGCCCCCAAAAAAGATCCAGTAGTACTATGCCCAGCAAAAGTGTCTTTATCAGGCTAATTTCAAATTTGATAAGAGCAAATGCTTATATGGTCTTAAACAGAGGCTGCTTTAGTCACAGAATGGGATGCCCTGGCAGGGACAAGTAGTGCTATGCCCAGCAAAAGTGTCTTTATCAGGCTAATTTCAAATATAATAAGAGCAAATGCTTATATGGTCTTAAACAGAGGCTGCTTTAGTCACAGAATGGGATGCCCTGGCAGGGACAAGTAGTGCTATGCCCAGCAAAAGTGTCTTTATCAGGCTAATTTCAAATATGATAAGAGCAAATGCTTATATGGTCTTAAACAGAGGCTGCTTTAGTCACAGAATGGGATGCCCTGGCAGGGACAAGTAGTGCTATGCCCAGCAAAAGTGTCTTTATCAGGCAATTTCAAATATAATAAGAGCAAATGCTTATATGGTCTTAAACAGAGGCTGCTTTAGTCACAGAATGGGATGCCCCCAAAAAAGATCCAGTAGTACTATGCCTAGCAAAAGTGTCTTTATCAGGCTAATTTCAAATATGATAAGAGCAAATGCTTATATGGTCTTAAACAGAGGCTGCTTTAGTCACAGAATGGGATGCCCTGGCAGGGACAAGTAGTGCTATGCCCAGCAAAAGTGTCTTTATCAGGCTAATTTCAAATATGATAAGAGCAAATGCTTATATGGTCTTAAACAGAGGCTGCTTTAGTCACAGAATGGGATGCCCTGGCAGGGACAAGTAGTGCTATGCCCAGCAAAAGTGTCTTTATCAGGCTAATTTCAAATATAATAAGAGCAAATGCTTATATGGTCTTAAACAGAGGCTGCTTTAGTCACAGAATGGGATGCCCCCAAAAAAGATCCAGTAGTACTATGCCCAGCAAAAGTGTCTTTATCAGGCTAATTTCAAATATGATAAGAGCAAATGCTTATATGGTCTTAAACAGAGGCTGCTTTAGTCACAGAATGGGATGCCCTGGCAGGGACAAGTAGTGCTATGCCCAGCAAAAGTGTCTTTATCAGGCTAATTTCAAATATAATAAGAGCAAATGCTTATATGGTCTTAAACAGAGGCTGCTTTAGTCACAGAATGGGATGCCCCCAAAAAAGATCCAGTAGTACTATGCCCAGAAAAAGTGTCTTTATCAGGCTAATTTCAAATATGATAAGAGCAAATGCTTATATGGTCTTAAACAGAGGCTGCTTTAGTCACAGAATGGGATGCCCTGGCAGGGACAAGTAGTGCTATGCCCAGCAAAAGTGTCTTTATCAGGCTAATTTCAAATATAATAAGTGCAAATGCTTATATGGTCTTAAACAGAGGCTGCTTTAGTCACAGAATGGGATGCCCCAAAAAAAGAAGTGGACCTGGCTGGGACCAGTAGTGCTATGCCCAGCAAAAGTGTCTTTATCAGGCTAATTTCAAATATAATAAGAGCAAATGCTTATATGGTCTTAAACAGAGGCTGCTTTAGTCACAGAATGGGATGCCCCCAAAAAAGATCCAGTAGTACTATGCCCAGCAAAAGTGTCTTTATCAGGCTAATTTCAAATATGATAAGAGCAAATGCTTATATGGTCTTAAACAGAGGCTGCTTTAGTCACAGAATGGGATGCCCTGGCAGGGACAAGTAGTGCTATGCCCAGCAAAAGTGTCTTTATCAGGCTAATTTCAAATATAATAAGAGCAAATGCTTATATGGTCTTAAACAGAGGCTGCTTTAGTCACAGAATGGGATGCCCCCAAAAAAGATCCAGTAGTACTATGCCCAGAAAAAGTGTCTTTATCAGGCTAATTTCAAATATGATAAGAGCAAATGCTTATATGGTCTTAAACAGAGGCTGCTTTAGTCACAGAATGGGATGCCCTGGCAGGGACAAGTAGTGCTATGCCCAGCAAAAGTGTCTTTATCAGGCTAATTTCAAATATAATAAGAGCAAATGCTTATATGGTCTTAAACAGAGGCTGCTTTAGTCACAGAATGGGATGCCCCAAAAAAAGAAGTGGACCTGGCTGGGACCAGTAGTGCTATGCCCAGCAAAAGTGTCTTTATCAGGCCTGATTTCTATGAGAATAAGTGCAAATGGTTATTATGCTATTAAATAGAGGCTGGTGTTGTCACAGAATGGGATGCCACAAAAACCAGAGAGCATGCACAGCAAAAGTGTCTTTATCAGGCCTAATTTCTATGAGAATAAGTGCAAATGGTTATTATGCTATTAAATAGAGGCTGGTGTAGTCACAGAATGGGATGCCACAAAAACCAGAGAGCATGCACAGCAAAAGTGTCTTTATCAGGCCTGATTTCTATGAGAATAAGTGCAAATGGTTATTATGCTATTAAATAGAGGCTGGTGTAGTCACAGAATGGGATGCCACAAAAACCAGAGAGCATGCACAGCAAAAGTGTCTTTATCAGGCCTAATTTCTATGAGAATAAGTGCAAATGGTTATTATGCTATTAAATAGAGGCTGGTGTTGTCACAGAATGGGATGCCACAAAAACCAGAGAGCATGCACAGCAAAAGTGTCTTTATCAGGCCTAATTTCTATGAGAATAAGTGCAAATGGTTATTATGCTATTAAATAGAGGCTGGTGTTGTCACAGAATGGGATGCCACAAAAACCAGAGAGCATGCACAGCAAAAGTGTCTTTATCAGGCCTGATTTCTATGAGAATAAGTGCAAATGGTTATTATGCTATTAAATAGAGGCTGGTGTTGTCACAGAATGGGATGCCACAAAAACCAGAGAGCATGCACAGCAAAAGTGTCTTTATCAGGCCTAATTTCTATGAGAATAAGTGCAAATGGTTATTATGCTATTAAATAGAGGCTGGTGTTGTCACAGAATGGGATGCCACAAAAACCAGAGAGCATGCACAGCAAAAGTGTCTTTATCAGGCCTAATTTCTATGAGAATAAGTGCAAATGGTTATTATGCTATTAAATAGAGGCTGGTGTTGTCACAGAATGGGATGCCACAAAAACCAGAGAGCATGCACAGCAAAAGTGTCTTTATCAGGCCTGATTTCTATGAGAATAAGTGCAAATGGTTATTATGCTATTAAATAGAGGCTGGTGTTGTCACAGAATGGGATGCCACAAAAACCAGAGAGCATGCACAGCAAAAGTGTCTTTATCAGGCCTAATTTCTATGAGAATAAGTGCAAATGGTTATTATGCTATTAAATAGAGGCTGGTGTTGTCACAGAATGGGATGCCACAAAAACCAGAGAGCATGCACAGCAAAAGTGTCTTTATCAGGCCTGATTTCTATGAGAATAAGTGCAAATGGTTATTATGCTATTAAATAGAGGCTGGTGTTGTCACAGAATGGGATGCCACAAAAACCAGAGAGCATGCACAGCAAAAGTGTCTTTATCAGGCCTAATTTCTATGAGAATAAGTGCAAATGGTTATTATGCTATTAAATAGAGGCTGGTGTTGTCACAGAATGGGATGCCACAAAAACCAGAGAGCATGCACAGCAAAAGTGTCTTTATCAGGCCTAATTTCTATGAGAATAAGTGCAAATGGTTATTATGCTATTAAATAGAGGCTGGTGTTGTCACAGAATGGGATGCCACAAAAACCAGAGAGCATGCACAGCAAAAGTGTCTTTATCAGGCCTGATTTCTATGAGAATAAGTGCAAATGGTTATTATGCTATTAAATAGAGGCTGGTGTTGTCACAGAATGGGATGCCACAAAAACCAGAGAGCATGCACAGCAAAAGTGTCTTTATCAGGCCTAATTTCTATGAGAATAAGTGCAAATGGTTATTATGCTATTAAATAGAGGCTGGTGTTGTCACAGAATGGGATGCCACAAAAACCAGAGAGCATGCACAGCAAAAGTGTCTTTATCAGGCCTAATTTCTATGAGAATAAGTGCAAATGGTTATTATGCTATTAAATAGAGGCTGGTGTTGTCACAGAATGGGATGCCACAAAAACCAGAGAGCATGCACAGCAAAAGTGTCTTTATCAGGCCTAATATCTATGAGAATAAGTGCAAATGGTTATTATGCTATTAAATAGAGGCTGGTGTTGTCACAGAATGGGATGCCACAAAAACCAGAGAGCATGCACAGCAAAAGTGTCTTTATCAGGCCTAATTTCTATGAGAATAAGTGCAAATGGTTATTATGCTATTAAATAGAGGCTGGTGTTGTCACAGAATGGGATGCCACAAAAACCAGAGAGCATGCACAGCAAAAGTGTCTTTATCAGGCCTAATTTCTATGAGAATAAGTGCAAATGGTTATTATGCTATTAAATAGAGGCTGGTGTTGTCACAGAATGGGATGCCACAAAAACCAGAGAGCATGCACAGCAAAAGTGTCTTTATCAGGCCTAATTTCTATGAGAATAAGTGCAAATGGTTATTATGCTATTAAATAGAGGCTGGTGTTGTCACAGAATGGGATGCCACAAAAACCAGAGAGCATGCACAGCAAAAGTGTCTTTATCAGGCCTAATTTCTATGAGAATAAGTGCAAATGGTTATTATGCTATTAAATAGAGGCTGGTGTTGTCACAGAATGGGATGCCACAAAAACCAGAGAGCATGCACAGCAAAAGTGTCTTTATCAGGCCTGATTTCTATGAGAATAAGTGCAAATGGTTATTATGCTATTAAATAGAGGCTGGTGTTGTCACAGAATGGGATGCCACAAAAACCAGAGAGCATGCACAGCAAAAGTGTCTTTATCAGGCCTGATTTCTATGAGAATAAGTGCAAATGGTTATTATGCTATTAAATAGAGGCTGGTGTTGTCACAGAATGGGATGCCACAAAAACCAGAGAGCATGCACAGCAAAAGTGTCTTTATCAGGCCTAATTTCTATGAGAATAAGTGCAAATGGTTATTATGCTATTAAATAGAGGCTGGTGTTGTCACAGAATGGGATGCCACAAAAACCAGAGAGCATGCACAGCAAAAGTGTCTTTATCAGGCCTGATTTCTATGAGAATAAGTGCAAATGGTTATTATGCTATTAAATAGAGGCTGGTGTTGTCACAGAATGGGATGCCACAAAAACCAGAGAGCATGCACAGCAAAAGTGTCTTTATCAGGCCTAATTTCTATGAGAATAAGTGCAAATGGTTATTATGCTATTAAATAGAGGCTGGTGTTGTCACAGAATGGGATGCCACAAAAACCAGAGAGCATGCACAGCAAAAGTGTCTTTATCAGGCCTAATTTCTATGAGAATAAGTGCAAATGGTTATTATGCTATTAAATAGAGGCTGGTGTTGTCACAGAATGGGATGCCACAAAAACCAGAGAGCATGCACAGCAAAAGTGTCTTTATCAGGCCTAATTTCTATGAGAATAAGTGCAAATGGTTATTATGCTATTAAATAGAGGCTGGTGTTGTCACAGAATGGGATGCCACAAAAACCAGAGAGCATGCACAGCAAAAGTGTCTTTATCAGGCCTGATTTCTATGAGAATAAGTGCAAATGGTTATTATGCTATTAAATAGAGGCTGGTGTTGTCACAGAATGGGATGCCACAAAAACCAGAGAGCATGCACAGCAAAAGTGTCTTTATCAGGCCTAATTTCTATGAGAATAAGTGCAAATGGTTATTATGCTATTAAATAGAGGCTGGTGTTGTCACAGAATGGGATGCCACAAAAACCAGAGAGCATGCACAGCAAAAGTGTCTTTATCAGGCCTAATATCTATGAGAATAAGTGCAAATGGTTATTATGCTATTAAATAGAGGCTGGTGTTGTCACAGAATGGGATGCCACAAAAACCAGAGAGCATGCACAGCAAAAGTGTCTTTATCAGGCCTAATTTCTATGAGAATAAGTGCAAATGGTTATTATGCTATTAAATAGAGGCTGGTGTTGTCACAGAATGGGATGCCACAAAAACCAGAGAGCATGCACAGCAAAAGTGTCTTTATCAGGCCTAATTTCTATGAGAATAAGTGCAAATGGTTATTATGCTATTAAATAGAGGCTGGTGTTGTCACAGAATGGGATGCCACAAAAACCAGAGAGCATGCACAGCAAAAGTGTCTTTATCAGGCCTAATTTCTATGAGAATAAGTGCAAATGGTTATTATGCTATTAAATAGAGGCTGGTGTTGTCACAGAATGGTATGCCACAAAAACCAGAGAGCATGCACAGCAAAAGTGTCTTTATCAGGCCTAATTTCTATGAGAATAAGTGCAAATGGTTATTATGCTATTAAATAGAGGCTGCTTTAGTCACAGAATGGGATGCCACAAAAACCAGAGAGCATGCACAGCAAAAGTGTCTTTATCAGGCCTGATTTCTATGAGAATAAGTGCAAATGGTTATTATGCTATTAAATAGAGGCTGGTGTAGTCACAGAATGGGATGCCACAAAAACCAGAGAGCATGCACAGCAAAAGTGTCTTTATCAGGCCTGATTTCTATGAGAATAAGTGCAAATGGTTATTATGCTATTAAATAGAGGCTGGTGTAGTCACAGAATGGGATGCCTCACAGCAGACTTAAGATCAGTTCAGTATATATGCACAGTTAGTTAGTATATGCAGCCTGAAAACGCTAACAAAGCAGGCTGGATGAAAAAAAAAAAAAACTGACAGCCTCCGATTTTCCCTTCCTTTCCCTGTTTTTCGCTTACTTTCTGTCTGTCTCCTGTCTGTCTCCTGCCTGTCTCCAGCCTGTCCCTGTCTGTCCCTGCCTGTCTAACTGTCTGTCTCTCCCTCAGCTACACAGTGTTCTGTCTCTCACGAATGCAATAGAGAAATGAGGCTGGAAAGCAAGATGGCCGGCCTTAAATACCGCTGTGACGTCACCGGGCTTGCTGGCTGCTGATAGGCTGCATGTGACTGTCCCAGCTTGCACTGGCGCGGGGTTGATGTCTGGACATGTCCCGTCCGCCATCTTAGAATGCCTGTAATGTAAATGAATGGATGTTAAAGGAAAACTTCGAGCGATCGAATCGCGGGGAAATTCGGATTCGATCCGAATCGAATTTTTCCTGAAATTCGGATCGAATCCGGGTTCGTCCGGATCGATTCGCTCATCCCTAGTAGGTAGGATATCATCAGTTCTTCTAGCAGGTTAGGTTCAGGTGATAGCTGCAAACAATGGGCTCAGTAGTTGCTACTAGAGATGAGCGAACTTCTTGAAAGTTCGATTCGGGCGATTCGCCGAATTTCCCCAAGAAATTCGGGTTCGCCCGAATCGAACTTTCACGAATCGCTCATGAAAAAAAAAAATGCCGGCATGGTGGCAGCGGGCAGGCGGGCTACGCCTGTCAGTGGGCAGCCGCCGGCCCGCTGACAGCGCAGCCAGCCTGCCCGCTCCCACCAGCTCTCAGCTGTCATCAGAGGACGCGTCATCAGAGGGCGCGTCATCAGAGGGCGCCTGAGAGCGGCGCCGGCCTCCACGCTCCGATCCTTGCAGGTAAGTGCTTTTTAAACAAATGCCGGCATGGTGGGAGCGGGCAGGCCGGCTGCACTTTCCCTGTTATTTCAGGGAAAATTCGATCGGCACGAACCAAAAAAAGTTCGGGTTCGTGCCGAATCGAATTTTCCCTGAAATTCGGAGTGAATTCCGGTTCGTCCGAACCGGTTCGCTCATCCCTAGTTGCTACCCACTCAACTGTATGTAGACTGTATACTCTGATTTATCATGTATATAGCGTATGTTTCTCCCTATAAGACGCACAAATTTTCCCCACAAGTGGTTGGGAAAATGTCAGTGCCTCTTATTTGGCAAATGTAAAAAAAAAACACAACAAAAAAGTAAAAAAAAAAAAATATATACTTAGCCTTGCACTGTGGCCACTGGGATGCCAGCTGATGAAAGAGCGGCAGCAGGGTAACTGAACCCCGACCACTGTCCTGCACACTGCATATGGGATGGGATGGGGGAATGCCACACTGCCTATGGGAATGGGATGAGGAAATGCCACAATGCATACGGGAAAGAGAGGGGGGGATGCCACACTGTCTGTAATGGGGTGTTTTAGCACAACATTTGGTTTAGCATATTTTTATATTTTTTCTCCAAATACTTATACGGCGGAAATGCGATATATTATATAATCTTGTACAAACTCTAATATAGATATTTAAAATGTAAAAATAATATATATATATATATATATATATATATATATATATTTTTTTTTTTTTTTTTTTTTTTTTAATTATAAAGGGAATCGCAGAACATTTTTTTCTTTGAAACCAAAGCCCTTTTATCAGAGGAGAATATAAACACACATATCATGGCTGTGTTACATTGCTGACACAACATTTGTGTCTATTGTGCAAAAACATCAAGCCTATGCTTGAACATTACCGGAAAGATAAGGAAAACCCTTTCCTGTAAGATATAAAGGTGTTTCTACAAAACAAACCTGTATTATCACGTAAGTTCCAGGAATCCGACTTACTTGATTCCAATGTGACATGTAAAAAAAAAATTCACCAGGCTTTGACTTAAAATAGAAAATACGGCCTTTATCCTGTGCACTAGGTAATACAATAACTGCATCACTTAAAGGAAAACTTTTTTTGTCAGGTTTTGGGTGTTTTGCATTATTGTTTTCCTCTTCTGGGATGTAAAATATAGTGGTGTGTTGGGATTGTGCCCCCAGACCTGTGATTTACTTTTCCAAGTTTCTTATATTCCTGAGGGTCTGCGTTACTAAAGTGGGAGAGGCTTCCCTGGCCTTAAAGGAGCACTATCGCAAAATGGTGTAATATTAAAAATCCATATAAATACATTGGCTAATGAGAGGAGGGGTCACTTATACACCTAAACTGAATAAAACTCCCACCAAGCTTGTGGTTTATTCTCTTCTGGGTAAAATAAAAAAAAAAACAAGTCTGGCTGGATATTTCTTGTTGGGTATATAAGTGACCTCTCCTCCCGCCATCCAGCATATGTATATGGATTTTTATCATTGGGCCATTTTTCACGTTAGCTCCCCATTAAGTAAAAATTACTGACTACAAATCCCAGAATCATTCCACTGTAACAGGTGAGCTCATCAGCAGCTTTGGCTAAGTCATGCTGCCCCGCGACATCCATCACTGCTTGTGACAGCTGGAAGTGAGCAGGAGAGGCCGTTGGCAGAGCAGAGGATTGGGGTCCACTGCACCTGGCTTCTGCCAATCACTCTGGCTTCACCTCTCACTCCCACTGCAGGGGCCTTTTATACTGGCGGAGTGAACTAATGCTAGCACACTTGCCGACAGAAAATGCCCCTCTCTGTGGTGAGGAGGGAGCTGTCAATAGCCGGTGCGCAGGGCTGAGAATCGCTGTTGCCCTGCTGAAGTCCCCAGGTCCAGGATCGGAGGCCCCCAGGGGTTAGAGGAGACCCCTTGTGCAGGATCCTGGATCGAGGTGAGTATTTTTTTGCTGTAAACTAGGGGAAACGCCAGGTATGTCGAATCTACTTCTGCCTAAAGTGGACCTAAACCCAGGAATTTTGACTATCCTGGGTTTTGGTCCTAGGTGAACTCCCCTAGGTCACCCCAACGAACTCACCTCTGGTCCTAAGACACATGCACGGCTTCTCATCCAATCAGCACTCTCGGATCTGTCCCCACCCCTTCGTCTAAGCGTTTGTCTAAGGTGAGTGGATCCGAGTGTGCTGGAGGCCACATCCTCAGCTAACCTGTAACAGGGAGCGTGTCTGCATCGGCCAATCACAAATGCCTGGCGCAGGCACATGCCCTGCTAAGGGGATAGCGGGAATGGGGACATGCACCGTTGGACCAGGAAAGAAGGTGAGTTTCTGGGCGACCTGGGGGTTTCACACAGTAGGGCATCCTGATGCCCTGCGGGGATGGAATCAAGTGGCCCTGGAATCTTATCGATTCCCTACAGAGCTCTGTGGGTTTTGGTCCACGTTAAGGGCTGGCAAAGCGGCTGCATAGATTCTACTAAAATGGCTCATTTTACACTGTTCCCATAGAGAATAAGGTGGAAGTTAGTGTGTGTCTGGACAAAGACTTGAATACGCATGCATTTTAGCGTTCACGGCAGGCGCAACGGTACCGCTAAAAATATCCATTAATGGTACCTCCATGGCCCCTTTCACACCTCTCCGGTGCGGCAGAGAGGGAAAACATGGCCGCAGAAAGTCCTGCCTGCTGCATCCTGGCCGCAAACGCATTCCTTAAAACTGGGATATTATAACACACCGACGCAAATGTGACTGCAAATAAAAATGCAGACAAAGGCCTTGATTCAATAAAGGTAGAAAAAAATTCTCATGGTAGTAAAAAATTCAATTCATGAGAAAAAAGCCTGAGAATTTCACTGTTACTGAATCACCAGATAAGAAAACAATGGAAGTCAATGGCACTTTTTTACTCCTAAGAAAAGTAGAGAACTGTTTACTCCTTTCTACACTGTAGTAAAAGCTGCCATTGACTTTCATTGTCTTTTTATCTAGTGATTCAGCAACAGTGACATTCTCAGGCTTTTTTCTCATGAATTGAATTTTTTACTACCATGAGATTTTTTTATACCTTTATTGAATCGAGGCCAGAAAATGTGAACCCAAAATGGAATTCTTGCCACAAAATGCGACAGGACAGGTATGAACGTAGCCTAAAGCCTTCAATAGTAATGAACTATTCAGCAGAACTGCATAAGAACAGAATAGAGGCAGATTCTGCAAATCACTTGTCATAAACATTTGAGAGCCGCATTGCGTCATATTCCACTACAAGTCGCCACAATATAATCTAAAGTGTTTACAGCAGGAAAGCTTTAGGCTACGTTCACACCTGTCCGGTCATGTTTTGCGGAGGAATTCAGATTTGCATTTTTGTTGTTGTTGCTTTTGTTTAATTTTCCTACTGAACTTAAACCGGACCTTCAGCATCATTTATTGAAAAGCCCCAAAGCCTTATAAAACAATTCCCCAGCATATAAAATTAATTTATTTTACGTTTTTAGTCACTAACTTATTATTCTTTCCCCCACTGGGCTGCATCTCTGTTCAAGACTTTATGATACGGGTGCCGTCATCTTGACTCAGAAGCATCAAACTTACTGAGGAGAGAAGAGTGGGATAAAGTACAGGGGGGCGGGTTATAGCTGTGCTTTGCTCGGACAGAGCAGAGCTCGGGTCAGGAAAAGGTCAGCAATCCTAGAATGCAGAGCAGCACACTCAGAAGGCACTTCCTGTTTGCAGGCTGCCTGATGTTCCATGAGCCGCCATCTTGGATGTTTAAAGGCTCATAACATGCAGTAGATGCAGGTAGGATGATTTTTAATGTGAGCAATCTGTATGTACAGGGTGTGGGAAACATATAACATAGGCTCTTATTCAGAGTGAAGGACCGCTTTAATTCAAATATACAAATTCAAAGATTCAAATCTTTTTTTTCCTTTTCAGCGGAATTCAAATTCAAATAAAAACGTAACTCATTTGCTCCTGATTTTATTAAATAGCCCTGTTCAATGTTACAGGATGCAACAGGCAGAACTTTTCCCCGATGCATTTTTCTCCTCTCTGCCGCACTGGAGAGGTATGAAAGGGGCCATAGAGGTGTCTTTGATGGTATATGTTTGCGGCACTGCTGCATCTGCTGTAAACACAGGAATGAATGAGGGCTAAGGCTCCTTTCACACCACTGTGCTTTTGTACTGAGCTGCGTTGCGCTGTGTTGCATTTTAACTTACGTTTTGCATTGCCATTGACTTAGGGCCTTATTTATGAAGGAATAGCGACAGGTAGCGACTGGTGAGAGACCGGTAATGACGGGCACCGCCACGAGAACGCCGGCTCCCCACCACAATCACACATTTATCAAGCCAATCCTGCTTAGCGACTGAGATAGCGCCAGATAGCCACTCATTCATCATTATTCCAGCCTCAGCCCACAGCGTCAGCGTCCGACCTTGAACAGCGACAGGTATGACCTCTCGCTACCTGGCGCTCTCCAATGCATTTCAATGGAACAATCTTTAAATATTCATAATTAATTGTTATTAATGTTTTTTTTTTATTTATTTATTTTTTTTAAATGTGAAAAATTCTGTGACCACTTCTGCCATGTTAAAAAAAAATTTTAAGGTAAAAAAAAAAAATTGTGCAGAATTGATATTACAGGTCTGATATTAATGTATTCATATTACAAAATTATTTAGAAAACTTTGTTTTTTGGTTTCCCAGCGCTCTGGGGTTTAAACAAGCATTTCACAGCACGAGAAATTTTTGAGCGTGATTTGTTAATGAATATGGTGGGAGCCGGTCGCTATGGCCAGTCGCTATCATGCGCTCCCATACAGCACGGAACCTGTCACATAGTGACTCCTCACCCAATATTCAACATTACGACAAACTCGCTATCAACTACCGAACAACGGCCAAGCACAGCTAGCGGGCGCTGTGAAAATACTGCTACAGTCGCTCAACTGTCACTACCTGCCGCTATTAATGAATCGGCCTCTTAGAAGGCACTTCCTGTTTGCAGGCTGCCTGATGTTCCATGAGCCGCCATCTTGGAAGTTTAAAGGCTCATAACATGCAGTAGATGCAGGTAGGATGATATTTAATGTGAGCAATCTGTATGTACAGGGTGTGGGAAACATATAAGATAGGCTCTTATTCAGGGTGAAGGACCGCTTTAATTCAAATATACAAATTCAAAGATTCAAATCTTTTTTTTCCTTTTCAGCGGAATTCAAATTCAAATAAAAACGTAACTCGTTTGCTCCTGGTTTTAATAAATAGCCCTGTTCAATGTTATGTGTTTGCGGCCAGGACGCAATAGGCAGAACTTTTCCCTGACGCGTTTTTCGCCTCTCTGCCGCACTGGAGAGGTATGAAAGGGGCCATAGAGGTGTCATTGATGGTATATGTTTGCGGCACCGCTGCATCTGCTGTGAACACAGGAATGAATGAGGGCTAAGGCTCCTTTTCACACCACTTTTGTACTGAGTTGCGTTGCGCTGTGTTGCATTTTAACTTACGTTTTGCATTGCCATTGACTTAGGGCCTTATTTATGAAGGAGTAGCGACTGGTGAGCAACTGGTAATGACGGGCACCGCCACGAGAACGCCGGCTCCCCACCACAATCACACATTTATCAAGCCGATCCTGCTTAGCGACTGAGATAGCGCCAGATAGCCACTCATTCATCATTATTCCAGCCTCAGCCCACAGCGCCAGCGTCCGATCTTGAACAGCGACAGGTATGACCTCTCGCTACCTGGCGCTCTCCAATGCATTTCAATGGAACAATCTTTAAATATTCATAATTAATTGTTATTAATGTTTTTTTTTTTTTTATGTGAAAAATTCTGTGACCACTTCTGCCATGTTAGATAATTTTTTTAAGGTAAAAAAAAAAAAAAAAAAATTGTGCAGAATTGATATTACAGGTCTGATATTATTGTATTCATATTGCTAATTTCTTTAAACATTTTTTTTTTTTGGTTTCCAAAAATATGGTGGTTTGGGGGTTAAAAAACTACTTTTAACACATCGCCGCCAGCGCTCTGGGGTTTAAACATGCATTTCACAGCGCCAGAATTTTTTGAGCGTGATTTTTTGATGAATATGGTGGAAGCCGGTCGCTCTGACCAGTCGCTATCATGCGCACCCATACAGCGCGGAACCTGTCAAATAGCGACTCGTCACCCCGTATTCAACATTACTGCACACCGACTCAGTCGCTATCAACAACCGAACAATGGCCAAGCACAGCGACTACTAGCGGGCGCTGTGAAAATACTGCTACAGTCGCTCAACTGTCGCTACCTGCCGCTATTAATGAATCGCCCTCTTAGAGTGGAGCTGCGTTTGCATTGTGTTGAAAAAGGGCATGCCGGACTTTTCCAACACAAATAGCTAGGTGTGAAAGGGCCCTTAACTTTAGAGCATTACATGTGCTTTTATGTATATGTAAAGGTGAGCAGGGGTGGCACAGGAAGAGGTAGGTATGAACAGAACAGGAGTAATATAAAAGGGTTTTAGTCTGCTTTAAAGTTCTTTGTAACATGAGATCCCTGGAGAATGCTCTTAGAGCGCAGCTAGAGAAAAAAACAGGGACACTTGCACCAAACCTTGTGTGTCCCAAGGGCCAAGCCAATAAGGAGATATTGAAAAATGACAATGCAGTGAATGGTGGGTTCATACATAACACTGCTGAAAATAAAGGGGTGGGGGGGGGTGTAACAACTGCAGCATTAGGAGTTATTGGATTTCTCTGTCACCTTTTAATCATCCACATCTGTTCTTCCTCATTGACTTCCATTTACAGGAACGAAAATCTTCATCTACATTGAAAAACGTCCTGCGGGAGCCACTTCCCAGCAGCTGGAGCCACATTTACTATAAATACTCCATTTACATCTCATATTAGAGCAGAAGAAGTTCAGAGTGATAAATTTGAGGAGGTCAAACCGTGAAGAACAAATCACTGAGCTTGTTGAGCATTTCCAGTACATCGACCTGCTCCTGTAATGAAGCTTCTTTATTACATGAAATAACTGTGCTGAGAAACGGGTTAACAGGGTTTTATAGCTTTTTTTTATAGCTTTTGGCACAAATTGTGAGGCTTCCTCCATCCATAATAAGATTCATCTACAGTAGATGGTCCATATCGTCATCACAATCTTCATAGAGGCCGATTCATTAATAGCGGCAGGTAGCGACAGTTGAGCGGCTGTAGCAGTATTTTCACAGCGCCCGCTAGTAGTCGCTGTGCTTGGCCATTGTTCGGTTGTTGATAGCGACTGAGTCGGTGTGCAGTAATGTTGAATACGGGGTGACAAGTCGCTATTTGACAGGTTCCGCGATGTATGGGAGTGCATGATAGCGACTGGTCAGAGCGACCGGCTCCCACCATGTTCATCAAAAAATCACGCTCAAAAAATTCTCGCGCTGTAAAATGCATGTTTAAACCCCAGAGCGCTGGCGGTGATGTGTTAAAAGTAGTTTTTTAACCCCCAAACCACCATATTTTTGGAAACCAAAAAAAAAAATAATAATAATAAAGAATTTAGTAATATGAATACATTAATATCAGACCTGTAATATCAATTCTGCACAATTTTTTTTTTTTTTTTTTTGCCTTAAAAAAATTATCTAACATGGCAGAAGTGATCACAGAATTTTTCACATAAAAAAAAAAAAAAAAAAAAAAAATACATTAATAACAATTATGAATATTTAAAGATTGTTCCATTGAAATGCATTGGAGAGCGCCAGGTAGCGAGAGGTCATACCTGTCGCTGTTCAAGGTCGGACGCTGGCGCTGTGGGCTGAGGCTGGAATAATGATGAATGAGTGGCTATATGGCGCTATCTCAGTCGCTAAGCAGGATTGCCTTGATAAATGTGTGATTGTGGTGGGGGAGCCGGCGTTCTCGTGGTGGGGCCCGTCATTACCGGTCGCTCACCAGTCGCTACCTGTTGCTATTCCTTCATAAATAAGGGCCATAGTCTCTGGTTCTGATAACCCCCCTTAAAAACTGACACTGGTTTGGCCCAAAATACTTAAACCGGACCTTCACCATCATTTATTGAAAAGACCAAACCCTTAAAAACTATTCCCCAGCATCTAAAATTAATATATTTTAAGTTTTTAGTCACTTATTATTCTTTCCCCCACTGGGCTGCAACTCTGTTCAGGACTTTTAGGATACGGGCGCCGCCATCTTGACTCAGAAGCATCACACTTACTGAGGAGAGGAGAGTGGAATAAAGTACAGGAGGGCGGGTTATAGCTGTGCTTTGCACAGACAGAGGAGGTCAGCAATTCCAGAATGCAGAGCAGCACAGTCAGAAGGCACTTCCTGTTTGCAGGCTGCCTGTTGTTCCATGAGCTGCCATCTTGGATGTTTAAAGGCTCATAACATGCAGTAGATGCAGGTAGGATGATTTTTTATTTGAGCAATCTGTATGTACAGGGTGTGAGAAACATATAAGATAGACTCTTATTCAGAGTGTAGGACCTCTTTAAAGCAGACCAACAGTCAAAAATGACTTAAAGCAGACCAACACAACTAACAGGGTCATTTAGATCTCTGTACATAAACATTCATTTGCCTTTTTCTAACCCCTGCTGTAGTGAATTTTAGAAACAAAATGTCGACTCATGCTTTTGCAGGCCACCTGCTAACAGGAAGTGCTGCTGGGCTTCCTGTTACTGTGCATTGTCCATTATGTCAGTTGAATCCAGGCAGCAGCATGGCCGAGATGCTGGGAAAGGAAGCCCCAAAATGGCTGCTACCTTTCTTTTTCAACTGTGCCAGGCTGTTGGTCCGGTTTAAGACTAGGAGAAAGTCCACTTTTGAAGGCATTTTTTACAATGTATATTTTTTGCGCCAAAATTATATATTTTATTTCTTTTGATAGCAAATATGAGTTTTATGGAGCAGGTTCCTCTACCCCTAATCTGTTGCAATTGGCAACTGTGAACTAATGTCACAGTGTCACCAGGGTCATGAGATATGGTCCCTTAATACAGGCTTTTAATACCCTAACAGGCTATGGGGCTGTTTCTCTACTGCCAGCCTGCAAGCCCTGTACTAATGCCTCCAGCTCTGTTTGTTATAGCCCCAGGCTTTTTATAACGGGCTAGAAGGCAGCCCAGTAGAATGTAGTATAACCAAGAAGCTGGAGCGCACGGGATCAGGGTGAAGATATCAGAGATATCAATATCTTCACCCATTTCAAGATTAAGTTATATATTTAATAGCTTAAAGAGCACACTAGACAAACTATATACATGTAATGGATAGATACACATACTGGACAGAAGGAAAAATACAAGTCAGTAAGTCACAATCAGAGTTATCATGTCAGTTACCTTTTTTGCAAATAGATGCTACCCACTGATATAGGAAAACACTAAAAGGACAGTTGGGTAAAGCAGACCAACAGTCAAAAATGAATTTAGTCAGACAAACACGACATTTTTTTTGTTCTCCAGTTTATTGAATAAAAATTGCACCCTGATGCAAATCAATGCACCACAATACAAAACACCTTAAACCAGATTTACCCTCTAAGCCAATGTTCCCCAATCTTGTCCTGGGGAGCCACCAACAAAGGACAGTTTCTAGGCAAAATAGTGCCCAGTGTAGGAAGAGAAAGATTCGGCCCCCTCCTCACCCATTCTGCTGCCCCATACTAGTATTTGCCACGCTGTGCCTCTACTTCAGCAGCAGGCAGTGCCCCCTCCACATTACTGGGCCTAGTATGGGGAGATACAGGGCATGTTGTATAGCCTGCACTATTAACAGTGCCCCTAAGTTATTTGCAGAAAACATAGTAGCTGGGCCAAAGATGCCACAATGGCCTTGGTGCCCAGGGCAATCAACCTGCTCGTCCTCCCCTAGAAACTGCCCTGCACCAACAGGTTGTGTTTTATGGATCTCCAATTACTTCAACTGTTCATCTGGGTGGAGAGCTACTGAACATGGACTGTTTGGTGGCTTTCGAGGAGAGGGTTAGGAAACATTGCTCTAGGTCTACTACTAGAAGACATGCTGCCATGTCTTCTAGTAGATTTGGAGCAGGGGCTCAAAACAACCAGTCTTGTCTTTACAACAGAGCTAAGAACTTCTTTAATTCAGATTCTACTTTGCTTACACAAGTCTTGATGTAATCTAAGCAAAGATGCTTTCCTCACTTCAATTTGTTTGTTGTGGCTGAAGGAGGAAGGGCATTGGCGCAGATGTATGAGTCTTGAACATGCTCTGTGGTGGTCAGAGTCTGTGAGACCACAGTGGCTTACCATATTTACTTGTGTTGAGAGCTTCAAGAATAGGCGTTATACCACGTTTTTGGTTCTGGAAGAATAACATTCAATGGTGCTCTGCTACGGCTTCTGCAGGCACTGCAGAAAATTTAGGAAAGGCACATGGCAGGGGCATCAATAAGCCGATTGCTGCCTGATATTTGCAGTTGGGTTTACAGACTCTTTAAGTGAGTTAGCAGAGAGCAAACTTAAAAAGTGGCCAAGAGTCAGGGGCCAAGGTCTGGTTTGCCATATCCCAAGGATTAGGCAGATACATGGTCCGAACCAGGCTATGGGCAGTCCAGGTTGTGTTCAACAGGCAAAAGACAGCAAAAGTTTAACAAAGTACAAACACGGAGTAAAGGGGGTGTGAGTAGCTCCATCACTATTATTTACACAAAATTATTATTATTATTATTATTCAGGGTCTAGGAACCAATTTACCGCCCAGTTTAACCCTCTCATCATCCACGTATTAAGCACCAAACATCTCTAGCTATGTGGAAAGACAGAGATTTGGTTGCATATATCTGCAGATACATGTGGAAGCCACACCGCCCCCGACAAGGCACTCTGTGTTTAGTGTGGTCCCTACTCTTATTTTTGAGTCCCCAAAGTTGGGACATGCAATGCAGTCAACTATTTTAGAGCTACTCACCTGGGAAGCTGCCAGCCTCCCTTTAGAACACTCCACAGGGAGAGATCCATATTGACTGAATCCCTCCCTGTGTGTACAAACACCCATGAGTACAATGTGTCCGTGATTCTGTGATTCATCCAGGTCATGGAATAAATAAAGGCAACTATGCTTGCTCTTTTATTTTCTTATCGGCCACTTATAATGACATATTATCACCTCACCTAAGGCAACCTACTAACACCTTGTAGCAATCAACGCCTCACCTCCATACTGTTTATGTTTGGCAGGGGATGTGGTTTGGAGCTGCTACGTATTGCTGATAGACTCCTGTACAAGTCACTCTGAATTGAGAAAGCTCTTGAATAACTAGAGAAACATCTTCAAGAGAAAAGCAGCAAATGCAGTTGCCTTGATTTTTTAGTCCTACAAGATACATTCTTGGGTGTACTTTATGCAACTGAATGGTGTCACTGGTAGTGTAGACTGGGGCTTTAATAACCAATCAGAGGTTACGGGTAGGGACTCTACAGATATGGTTATTGGTCCCCCCAACATTCAATCTAGATACAACACTGCTTAATGGCAACACACAAGGAAACATAAACAAATATGAGAACATTCTGCCCCTATCCAGTCCTGGATAATGTGCTGCTGATGGAAGAAACTTTGATGAGAGTAACCAATTGGGTTACATAATTAAAGTGGACTATCCTGGTGATAGGTCCTTGTCCTGGGCGCCTCCTAAATTGGGATGCCCTGCTATGTCAAACCCCCAGATCACCCACTCCACTCACCTTTCCGCCGTTCCCACGGTGCATATGCGGGTGCTCATCCAATTATTTTATGTGGTGCATAATTATATACGGCATGAAGCCGCTGTTTTGAGCGGTGTGTCGGCATAGGGAGAGTTGGTGGCTGCATAATCCTGCTCTCCTGTTTAGTGCACACTTCCGCATGCCTTGCCTATCTGAATGGTAGGGCATGGGAGCGCACACAGCTGCTGGGATGCTGGGGCCCTCAATCGCAAAGAGGGACCAAGGTAAGGGAGATTGTGGGAGATCTGAGGGTGTTTACACAGTGGGGCATGCTGAATCGACATGCCCTAGGGGCATCTAGTCAGCTGGCATTAGCGGTTATAGGTCCTCTTTACAAAGCTGTGTTCTAAGGCCCTTATTTATGAAGCGACAGGTAGCGACTGGTGAGCGTCCGGTAATGACGGGCCCCGCCACGAGAACGCCGGCTCCCCACCACAGTCACACATTTATCAAGCCAATCCTGCTTAGCGACTGAGATAGCACCATATAGCAACTCATTCATCATTATTCCAGCCTCAGCCCACAGCGCCAGCGTCCGACCTTGAACAGCGACAGGTATGACCTCTCGCTTCCTGGCGCTCTCCAATGCATTTCAATGGAACAATCTTTAAATATTCATAATTAATTATGATTTTTTTTTTTTTTTTTTTTTAAATGTGAAAAATTCTGTGACCACTTCTGCCATTTTAGATAATTTTTTTAAGGGAAAAAAAATAAAAATTGTACAGAATTGTTATTACAGGTCGGGTATTAATGTATTCACATTACAAAATTATTTAGAAAACTTGTTTTTTTTGGTTTCCAAAAATATGGTTGTTTGGGGGTTAAAAAACTACTTTTAACCCATCGCCGCCAGCGCTCTGGGGTTTAAACATGCATTTTACAGCGCAAGAATTTTTTAAGCGTGATTTTTTAATGAATATGGTGGGAGCCGGTCACTAGGGCCAGTCGCTATCATGCGCTCCTATACAGCGCGGAACCTGTCAAATAGCGACTCCTCACCCAATATTCAACATTACGGCAAACCGACTGAGTCACTATCAACTACCGAACAATGGCCAAGCACAGCGACTACTAGCGGGCGCTCTGAAAATTCCGCTACAGTCGCTCAACTGTCGCTACCTGCCGCTATTAAGGAATCGCCCTCTTCGTTTTTCCTTTGTGCAGCTGCTCTGTTCTGGGTTAACTGTTTAACACTAGTCCAAATGGATGTTCCCTTGGGCCCAGAGGAGCTATGGCCAACAACCAGAGTTTCCTCAGTTCTCCATTCCAGTCCAAGTCCCTCCAACAGACAACACATTTCCTGTAAGCTCGTGCATGCAGAGATGGAGTCATTATTGTCTTGGGATTTCTACTTGCTCAGAAGTGCAGGGAGTTGAGGGCAGGTTTGGGGAACACTGACTCAATCTACTTTATTATACTGATGGCAAGTTGTGGTTAAACTTGTAATCCATGATTCACCATTCTAGGGAACCTTTCAAAGAACCTTAATGAACGTTTCACCCTAACTTCTAGTAACTACAGTAGTATATAAAGTCATCGGAAAAATATGGAAAGCAAGAAAAAAAAAAGATCAGTGTTGAATTCAATTTAGGTACTTTTTACTGTTTGTTATCTTAGAAAGTGAAATGTGTTGTAAATCCTACAATGATTCCCCCTGGGGGCTTCTCTGATGATCGGTGAACGACTTCAGCCAAGCATTTTGATGAGTAATGGCTGCATATAATGCTGAGTCCATGCAGTCCTCTTAGTATATCAGTTATCCCCACAGAAAACCGAGAAGGGTTTCAAAAGACATTTTGGATGTCCGGCTGGTTAAATAAACATTTTTATTGGAGTGCTGAAAAATCCAATTAACACTGTCAAACAACATTGGAGAGTCAGACAACTGGGCTTTTATAATACATCTGCTAGTTGGGGGAAACATTTGTTTGAATTACAAAATAAAAGGATTTTGCTTTTCCTGTTAAATCTGTAAAGCCATACTGATCTTTTGGTCCCCCACACAGGAGGGGGGGGGGGATAAAACGTACAAGTCCTGTGGCAGATAGGCCTGTTCTCCAACCATCTCCTATACTGCTAATCTTGGCACCCAATACGTTTTATAATCCCTATGACAGCTGTGGGGAAGGTAGGTGATTTTGGCATTTTTAATACTGCTGGGGAGACTTTTTTTTGTTTTAGACAGCTTACAGTGTTTGGCAAGCCAAAAGTTAAAAAATTAATATCAGTAGTTTAACTTACATTGAGTCCCTCCAGCGCCGCCCTTCTTGCTATGTCCCTCTGCTTAGTAAATCACTTCCTCCTTCTGCTTTCAGTCCCCACCCCGCTGACCTGGTCCTTCAATCAACCTTCAGTGGACCGAGAACGGAAACACCCCCCAATCCCTCTCCAGAAGTCCTGATTTGCTGCCTCTCTCTGCAGCTCTGAACCCCCGCCCTTCTCCTTCATCTCTCTTTTTCCTCAGGAACATGATCCTTATCTTTGATTAGGCTGCCAGCAATCAACAGCCTGGCCACACTTGCCACCCTGTATTCCTGTGTATGCCTCTGTTTGCCAGCCTTGACACAGGTCAGACACCCACCCTGCAGCAGCAAACCCCCTCCTCCATCCGACCCTAACCCATCTAATGGATTCCCCCTCCACACATACACATCCAACACACCTCCAGCTGAAGCCTGCATCTCTTCCCCACCAAGGTACACACCAGGACTTATACACTGTCCCACTAAATCCAGCACCCTGTACCTCCTTCTATTATCTTCCATATGCTCAAGCCCCCACTCCTTCTTCTTGTGGAACAACCAATGCATCCAATACAACTAGACACCACATTGCCCCAGATCGATTCTTATCCACTCCCTCAATCTAACCCGCTTTGGAAAGGCTGCTTGAGTGGGCACCTCCTAGTTCCAGGAATCAGTTCCCTTTTTTTTCTCTCCATGCACTGGAACCCACTCCATGTGCCACCTCATAATGGCTGCCTTGGTAGTGGCTCCTGTTGCTAATTCTACTGGATAACCAGAGACATTGGCATTGTTAGAGTGCTAAGTTGATGCTTACCAGGATTCAAAAAGGTTTCTGGCCAGAAAGTCATTGGTCTCAAAAGGATGAGAAAGTACATAAAGTCTTTATTGGCTTTAGGTCATGGGTGCCCAACCCTCTCTTTAAGGGCCATTACCAGGTCATGTTTTTCTGCACTAATCACTTCACCTGTGTATCTGTTGGAAGATCTGCAAAGCATAGAATGTTGGTGGCCCTTGAGGAGGCGGTTGGGTACTTCTGCTTTAGATATGCCCCGCTGTGTGAAACCCCCTGGAATGCTATATGTTCTTATATTGCTGGTGATCCCACAGTGCAAGGGGTTGTCAGGAGAGACTATATACGTATATACTGCCTCTCATAGGGGTTACTAGTGCCTATGTCCGGTGCGGTACGCTAGTAGTCCAGAAAGAGGGGTGGACACTTATTTTTAATGCTTAAAACTGACTGGCCCGACTAAAACAAATTGACATGATCCAGATCCTATCACTATCCATCACACAAACTCTATTACGACTTGCTGCTGCTGGGTTTTTTATTTGTCATAAGATTAAAAGAAGATGAGCATGTTTGGGTCAGGAGTCTGGTCTGGCTTCTGCCCTATTTGGTTAGTGGCCCTGGTCTACTTCTTATACAGTAAAACAAGTTGCACAGCCAGGGCTGTTTTTAGGGGAGGGCGAGCAGGGCGATAGCCTTGGGCACCATGGCCATTGCAGACGCCATCCTGTTTTCTGCAGATAAGTCATTGCCATTGTAAGTCGGGGAAGGCAATAAGACAAGCCCCTAACCCCCCCATATTTAGCCATGGGGAGGGGGCACAGCCTGCTGCTAAGGTTGAGGCACAGCATTACCCATTTTGTTATAGGGCAGCACCATGCCTTCCTTTTTAGGGAGGGAAAAAGGGACAGTTGTTAAATTAGGCCACACACCCTCATTGGGGGATGGACAGGAGGTAGAGTGTAACAGTTACAATAGAAACACTTTGAATAGGCAAATGAATTACTTATTGCTGCAGATCGGCATGTTACACCGCAAAGAACAACGTGGGACAGATGGACATTAGGCTCGATTCAGAGAGACAAAAAAATACTTTTGTTTTAGTGCAGATCTGTTTTTTTTTTTAAATGTTCCCGCTCTCGTATGAGTGTGCGAGCGATTCTATGCATGCATTGCAATCCTTCTGTAAAGTTTCCGTCCGTTCGTACGGCAGATTACGAATACGAGGATGTCATTTTCCAGCGTGACTTTTCCATTTCATTTTCTCATGTTACAACGTAGGCTTTCGATTTTGCCCTTTTCCCATCCTCCCACAAATCCTTTACGTTTCCCGTTAGTTTCTGTTTCCCTTTTTCAATAAATAATCGTCCAGACAGAAATCCTTACGATCTTGCGCCTGCGCACTACAAACTTAACTCATTAAAGGTGCTCGCCTACATATTTGCCACCCTCACTTCTACTACAATGTTTAGCTAAATCACTTAGCACTATCCTCCATCTTCCCTTTTGGACCCTTAAAGCTCACCCAAACCACTTCACGGATAGGTTCTTCTTCCATTTTAGCCCCCTAAAACTTACCCAAATCACTTCTCGGTCATGTGAATATTTCTGGGCCCATTAGTTTTGTGTTAATGTATTTTGTAAATGAAATGACACTGTAACATTTTTTTTTTATTCCATCATAAAATATGAAATCTTAAAATATTTTGAAAATTTAAAATTTTTACAACTATTAAAAACTAAATACATAGCAATGGCAGGCCACAGAACATTATTCTTCATCTGTGGTCCCCAACGAGTTGCGCAGCTCCTGCATCTCGCCCACTAACTGAAGGACCCTGACACTCAGTTGTGCCACTCTGGCATGTGTGGTCCCTGCTAAAAAACGTAAATTAAAATCTTGGTATAACCTTGTTGGGGTCATACTGCAGTGCCCGTACCCCCCCCCCCCCCCGTATGGTCCAAACACCTAAATCTGGACTTCAAAAGCCAGAGGGCCCTTGCCACCACGGCCCGGGTTTTGCATAGTGCCCGATTAGAGAACCCCTGGCCCGCATTCTGCAGGCAAAGAACGGGCATCAGGAGCAAGGGCAGGAGTGGATATCCAGAATCCCCTGAAAGAATTTAAAAATACTAACATAAAATACACATTCTAAGCTACAATATTGTTTAACATGTCATAAAGGGCTAAAAACAGCCATAAGGTTAAGACATAAGTCATCAACTATATTCATTGCCATACAGTGAAAATGGATTGATGGAATGTGAGCAAACTTACCCTGGAGCCATCCACCAGATAATTCTCCTTACTCAAACTGACGAAATAAGCCGGAGATATAAGCATCATGGGACGACCCTGGATGTCCTGCAAGAACACTGAGGAATCGCATAGCTGGACCAAACACTGCTTGTATGTTGTGCGAGTGGCACATCTTGCGGTTCCTGTAACCAAATATAAAATAATTACACAAAGCAAAGGTAACCAACTAAAACAATAACTCCTACAACAAATTAAGATTCAAGTTCAGCAATCCAAATATAATTCACAAAGAACATAAGTTTAAAAAAATATAGCAATTATATGGATGTGTGGGAAAATAAAGGTTTACATGCTAAGGACTAATTAAGGTCAGCATTAAAATGCTTCTATAAGGCATACATGAAATGTATTGATTCAGGTATGCATTGCTATACAATTTATGGGCTCAGCCATGCTGATACATGCAATGCATTGGTGCTAAAGGCGCGCAGACTCCTCCACATAGCCGCAAAACATGGTCAACAATAGCAATCCGAGCCCTCAAAGGTCTCGTAAGTGGATCAGAAATGAAACGGTTTAATAGGGTGGTGGTCCGTCGGCAATCAGCTCTCTGAATCAGACGCAAGCCCATCCCAACAACGTAAGTTATCTGAACGAACGAAAAATATCAGATTTTGTTTGGAGCCGAACTAACGTAAATGATCCGATTACTTTCGTTCATCGAAAGCGCATATACGCATTTTCTCGAAAGTTCGTACGAATGAAAAATGAACGAAAAAAAGCAAAAAAATGACAAACACCCACTAAAACTTTCACAGACAGCTACGGAAGTCCAGACGAATGTGCCTCTGAATCGAGCCTATTGAGTCAAACGAGGGACATTCCCTCCAAATCAGGACACTTGGGAGGTATGGGCAGCACCATAAGATGGGCGAGGAGGGGTAGATTTTTTTCCTTCCTGGTATTTTGCCTAGAAACTGCCCTGTGGACAGCTAACCCCATGTATGGAACATATGTCCCACCGGACTGATACATGGAGGGGGCGCTGCAAGCCCAGAAGGGTCAATGGAGTAGAGGAAGGAAATCCAGCATCATCCTCAGGATAGGTAACACTTACCTGTTGATATGAATGATTTCAATGTCATGCGCTAAACAGGTGGCACCACGTTGAGACACACATTTCAGGTGAAAGCAGGTAGGACTAGGCTGACATGTCTTTACCCCAAAACAATATTGCTGAGAGCCTGGATATGTTGGTTTGCAGCATGAGATTTTAATCATAAATTTATGCTGTCACAGCTCAGCTTTTCTGCTTATAGAAAATATAGGATTGTATAGGGCAGATTTGTGTAGCATTGGGTCTCTTGCCTCTACCAAATACCTTATAGTAGAGTGATGGCCAGTGTCAGAGTGGGGCCAAAAAAATCAGCCCTGGATTTTACTAGCCCCTGGCCGGCCCGGGACATCCCCGCTGAGACCCCTCAAACCATGAAGCCAGGGCTATATTATTGGGGGCTGAGGTTCCTTAGTTTTGGGGTACAGAGGGGCTGAGAGGGAGACTAATGGGGCAGGGATTGAATGTGGGTGTTAAAAACAGCAGCCCAACTAGCTCCAAAGCAGTGCAGCCCACCAGGCATTGTCCCTGGTCTCCCTATGGCCAGTCCACCCCTGGTGATGACTATAGCTTTTAAAAAACCTCCAGTGGTGATTTTTCTTACTCATCATTTTTACCTTTTTATGCTTTTTATGGAGATCTTGAATGGGCCGCAAGATATCAGATTCACCCACCACGGGCAAATACTAGCTATTATCATATTATTACACTCTATTATGCTGGATGGTCAGGTCTAGGCTGCAATGCTTCAATCTGACACTGGAGAGCACCAAACTACACCTACTGTAGATAAAAGAACATTAATAATCTCGCAGGCGCTAAATGCTTCTCCATGTACTGTGGACATTAAAAGCATCTAATCAGCAATGCTTTCAGATCTGTGATGTCATAGAGGGCTCTGGGCTACTGTTACATGTTGGTTGCATAACAGTGGGCAGCTCTAACCTTATGAGTAAACTTTAACAGCACAAATATATGTGTACAGAGGGCAAAACATAAAAATTAAATTACATTGTTAAAAGAATGTTATTGATTGTCTGCTACTTTTCTAGCTTGTATAAAATTAAAAAACACCCAACACAATTAATTAGGGCAAGGGGTCAAAAGTACAAAGCATTACCCAAACCCAAGAAAGCTGTTTATTAAACAAAAAGCAACAAAAGCTTGTATAAAAGTTATTTAAACATTCTCATCATCATCAAAGAATATAATAAAGCAGCTTATTCTTATTTCGAAACATGACTATGGCAAAGGGATTACAGGCAGGTGCACAAAACCTTCAGTAAATCTTAAAATCTTAAAGGGGCCGCAGCACTCAACCCTGTTAGATTGCAACCAATCCTATAATCTGTCTCTAAAATTGGGTTAAAAACAGAGGACTCAATTTGCTCACATCTACAGATGGATGTTGAAGCTGCACCACCAAACGTCAAGGTGCCTCTGTGTAGGTACAGCACTAACTCTAATTTATGAGAGCCCCACTTGGGGCATACAATGCAGTGGATAAATTGGGAGCAGCTTACCTGAAGTCGACCTATAACCTTGAGTGCAGCACATGGGAGAGAAAGGTTGAAAGCCTCCCCCATATAGCCCAAGACCCCCCACCCCCATGTGCTTGCACAAAATCAAGAAATATAAAGGAAGGGTGGCAGCTGCTCCAATTTATAACTAACCTAACAAAACCTTCAATTTTCCATACAAGTGGCAATTCAAATTAATGGCTAGAAGAAATGATAAATACATTAATATATATATATATTTTTAATATATATAATTTATTATTATTTTTTGTTTCTATGCAGAAGCAAAAAACAGCTTTCTTCACAGCAAACACAGATGTCCAAAAAAAAAGCATAAATATATATATATATATATATATATATATAGCCTTGAAAAAGTATGCATACCCCTTAAAGTCATTGTGTGCTGTCCTCTGTGAAGGGATGGCAAGGCCATGTGATGCAAGCATGCTGTGTGTATTGCTTTGGAGTGAGCTGGGCATGAGTGACTGTAGAGCGCTCCATTTGAGCCTACCAGTAAGACCAGTAAGAGAGAGGATGTCAACCTGACACAGGCTCCAGGCATCAATTTGTGGTCTGGATCGGGGAGGGGGGGGGGATTCCCCTCCCTCTCCAACAGCAGGAGTTACAAAAAGGTTAATCTGAATTGCCCCCAGGAGGGATGCATATGAGCACTGTTTCATATAAGGGTGTTGGTCCAGTTTAAACAACAAAAAAGGTCTACTTCACCCAGGATCCAGAGGCGCTGGGTGCAGCCATGTTTGCTTCAAGTAAATAGTGGGGCGGCATTACACAAAGAGCCGGGGAAGCTGATCTGTGCATAATCTGTGCTGCTGCCCACATTGCTAACATCACCAGAATTCCAGGGGGTGAGTTTTTTTTTGTTAAGTGCATCAGCACGGTGATTGGGGGGGGGGTTCTGCCAAACAACCCATTATAGGATTGGGGGGAAGCTGCCACACTGCTTGTTATAGGGGAATGGGGGGGTTCTGCCACACTGCTTGTTATAGAGGATGGGGGTCTGCCACACTGCTTGCTATAGGGGAACATTCTGCAACACTGCCCATTATCGATTTTCTGAGGATTTTGCTATGCTTCCTAAGTAGGGCGGGGGGGATTCTGCCACACTGTCTGTTGTAGGGCAGCGGAGGGGGGTTCTGCAACTCTGCCTGTTATGGAGGGATTGGGAGAGTTCTGACGCACTGCCTATTAAAGGGGATTCTGCCATACTGCCTGTTATAGGGGATTGGGGAGTATCCTGCACACTGGCTGTTACAGGGGATTGGGGGGGCTTTTGCTGCACTGCTTTATTTTTGGGGGGTGGGGGGATTCTCCCTCTGCCAGATTCTCCCACTGCCACTGCCTTGGGGGGAGGGGGGTATTTTAGCACATCATATGGTTCAGAATATTTTTTTCTTATTTTTCGCCTCTAAACCGTAGGTGCATCTTATGGTCCTTATAATGCAGTACCTAAATTTAGAGATTTTGAGATGCTTTTAAATGGCTAATTTTACTCTGTTCCCAAGTGGATGAGGTGGAAGGAGGTTAGTATGTGTCTGTATTTTGAAATAAATACATAGCTAGCGCTATGAGGAGAAACAACAAGAGAAAAAAAGGGAGGAGAAGGGGCAGGAAGATATTCATGATGTTAGGGCGAGCGCTGCACGCCCGTCTCACAGCGTTTCACCTACCTCCATGGCTGCATGCAGCCATCATCCTTCTTGCAGCACTTCCTCATGGCTGCATTCAGCTGCCGCCCTTCCCCCCCCATGCTTCCTGCTCACATGCTCAGGTGCACGCACATCTCTGTCCACTAGATGGCGAGCGCACAGGATCCCTGAGATTTAAAGGGCCTTTACAGCACTGATTGGTGTTTGTCATCCAATCCTGCATCATCTTCCCCTATTTAAACAGGCACTTCCTTCCTTCAGTGCTGGATCTTGGTCTCTCCATGCTTGTTGAAAGTCAGACATTCTTGGATTGCTCACCCGTGTACCGACCTCTGCCTGTCCCCGACTCTGAACCTTTGCTGCCTGCCCCGACCTCGGCTACTCACCTTTACCGCGAACCTGTGCTGCCAGCCCTGACCTCTGCCTGTACCACTACGCCTTTTTGCCTGCCACTTGTGTACCTCTCTGAACCTCGGCTGACTGTGGGACTGGGCCGCTGTTAGGGGGTAGCGACCTGGGGGTCACTCGCCGCACAAGACCAACCTGCCTTGCGGTGGGCTCTGGTGAATACCGGTGGCCTCTTAGACTCCGCTCCCCTGACACGGTACCCGCCATCGGTTCCACAGTTAAAGCGGATCCACACCCGAGTCCGCTCCACCCGGTCTGTGACACATGATAACACGTCTATTCCCCTGGTTACTAATGTAACCTATTCAAGGGTCACATACTTTCTCAAAAACTGTCACGTAGTATTAAGATCCATTTATTCACCATTTCCCCAAGAGATCCAATTTTTACCTCCTCAAAATCCAGTCCTCGTTTGAGCCAGGCTCTGGCTATAGTTTGCTTAGCAGCTGTGAAGATGAAGGTGATGAACGTACTTTTTGGATGCATAGTTTATGCATAACTTTACCTAGTAGGACACCCAATGTTTTTTTCTTAAAGTCCTAGTCCAGGCACACATTGACTTCCTTCCACCTAATCCTGCTTGGGATCATTGTAAAATGAGCAATTTCAAAAGTCCTGCCTGCTGCGTTTCCAACACAACACAAATGCAGCTCCATAGAATTGGCAACACAGTGCAAAAGCAAGTAAAACGCAACACAGCGCAAAAGGCATTCTTTTCTGAAGATCCCACATACATGGGCCATATATGAACTCCTGGCTTTCCTCATGTGCGCTCCCATGCCAGGCCTCTCTGAACGGCCATTGAGGGTATGTCTGCCACTCCTCTTCCATTCAGCTGTCTATGCCGCTCATCAATATCAACAACATAGAACACTGATTGGGGAAGAGCTTGCATAACTTCCACCTCTCCACCCGCCTGGCAGATGGATGGAACACAGGAGGGGGGGGGGGGGAGTTCACATATACAGGGGGAGGCAGCAAAGACACATGAACAGCCAGGAGCAGAGCTGCAGATCCCAGCTTTTAAGAAAATAAGTGGCTGCAAAAAGACAGCAGTGTGGCCACTCGACTACAGGGTGAAACAGCATAGTGAACGGGTGACCAGGTGAGGGAGGGTCAAAACCGGAATGAAAACTGTGTGACCAGCATCTGTACTGTTGGGAAAAGCAGCTAAAGAGTAAGCTAAGGGGGTTATTCATCAAGCCATAGCGCCAAGTAGCGACTGGCAGCGACAGGTA
Source organism: Gastrophryne carolinensis (assembly GCA_027917425.1). Classification (NCBI taxonomy): domain Eukaryota; kingdom Metazoa; phylum Chordata; class Amphibia; order Anura; family Microhylidae; genus Gastrophryne; species Gastrophryne carolinensis. The sequence continues at coordinate 605,234,253 of CM051234.1, forward strand.
GCGAACGGTGACCGGCAGGAGCTGTACGCAATACCACATTTATCAAAGTGATTCTGGTGAGCGACTCTTAAAGCGTCACGTAGCCACCGATTCATCAATACAGACGGCTCAGCGTATACCGGCGGCGCTCTGAGCTTTGAGCGCCTGGTATTACCCGTCTCTTCCTGTGGTTCTCCAATACATTTCAATGGACGTTACTTATCTTCTCTTTAAACAGGGTTCTTTTAATTATTTCTCAATTTTTTATCAAATAATTGTGTGACCTCTCCAGGACTAGAAAAAGTCATTTTTGAAAACTTTTTTATATTTTTATGCAGAATTGTCATTGCATGTGTAACCCACACGCCACACCAGGGCCGGCTGACATGCGGGGCGAGCTGTCACGAGTTCTTGGAATCTTGAGGGATGATTGGGATATGGCCAGGTTGAGTCACCACACACTGCAAATGTCTTTCCAAACGTTATTGAAGCAACCACACTTCCACTTCAGCAACAGCAATAAGCAAAGTACTTCAGCACAAATAGCAAACAGGCTCACAGGATCCCGGGGTCACTCTAGGGCCTTGGGGACTATGCTATTGTATGTTTGGTCCTCAGTGCACTCCACTCGGCTCCTCCTAGGCCCACACGGATGTCTCTCTCTGTAGCTCTCTGTCTGGCTCTGCACACTGTAACTCTTTCTCCTGTGTGTAGTAGCTCTCCTTCTCAAAAGGGTTAACAAGCTCCATTCTGTGCTACTCACTACAGAGTCCTCTGCATGGCTCTATCTCTCTCAGCAATCCATGTTATCTTATCTCAGTACATCATCTCTCGACAGCAGCTCTGCACTGCCTGTTCTAGAATGTGTCTGTTTCTTATATAACCTCTGTTGATGATGTCACTTTCCCACAGCAGCCTCTAGTGGTTAACTCCGGCACTGCCGTTATGTATTATGTATTACAGCTAGGCTGTGTTATGCAGGGTTTCTATGAGAGATTAGGTAACTCCAGTTTTTACCTGGGCCACACATGTCTTGTATTAAAGTGTTAATGTCACAATGTAATAACAATGTCATTCCATGTGTTTTCCCTTTGTTACTAAGGAAATGTGTTCAAAAACTTCTGGCACTCTGGGCTACAGCGAACCAAACCAATCCGACGCTGTGTGAGGATGTTTTTTGGATGAATATGGTTTGAGACGCTCACACTGACCAGTCGCTACCGTTCACTCCCATATAGCTCTGTACTGGTGTAATAGCAACTCACACATCAAATTCATCAATGCCGGACATCGACTGAGGCGCTCGGCAACAGCGGACCATAGTTCATCACAGTGAGTACTAGCGGTCGCTCTGAGCGCCTCGCTACAGACGCTCATCTGCCGGTACCTGGCGCTAGTAATGAATCAGCCTCGTATCATCTTTATACATTACTCATGGGCCTGCAAAACCCAAGACCTGCAGCAGTTTCTTAAACCAATTATATCAGGGAATGAGAATCCCTAATTCTTTTTAGGCAACTTCTCCTTACCCTAGATCATCATAACACTACACAGGTGAAATTGGCGCTGTCTTATAAATGCAGCAATCTGCTGCTTCTTTGGTTTAGGCCCTTATTTAACAAGGGATAGCGACAGGTAGCGACTGGTGAGCGGCCGGTAATGACGGGCACCGCCACGAGAACGCCGGCTCCCCACCACAATCACACATTTATCAAGCCGATCCTGCTTAGCGACTGAGATAGCGCCATATAGCGACTCATTCATCATTATTTCAGCCTCAGCCCACAGCGCCAGCGAGCGACCTTGAACAGCAACAGGTATGACCTCTCGCTACCTGGCACGCTCCAATGCATTTCAATGGAACAATCTTTAAATATTCATAATTAATTGTTATGATTTTTTTTTATGTGAAAAATTCTGTGACCACTTGTCACAAAAATTGTACAGAATTGATATTACAGGTCTGATATTAATGTATTCATATTACCAAATTATTTTAAAAAATATGGTTGTTTGGGGGTTAAAAAACTACTTTTAACCCATCGCCGCCAGCGCTCTGGTGTTTAAACATGCATTTTACAGCGCGAGAATTTTTTGAGCGTGATTTTTTAATGAATATGGTGGGAGCCGTTCGCTCTGACCAGTCGCTATCATGCGCTCCCATACAGCGCGGAACCTGTCAAATAGCGACTCCTCACCCAATATTCAACATTACGGCAAACCGACTGAGTCGCTATCAACTACCGAGCAACGGCCAAGCACAGCGACTACTAGTGGGCGCTCTGAAAATGCCGCTACAGTCGCTCAACTGTCGCTACCTGCCGCTATTAATGAATCGAGCTCCCCGTTAACAATTATTGTGCCTTCCAGCCATATAAGATGTATCAGGCTACTATAATAAAACTTCTAGCTGGGCCTATAATGATTACTTGTCCAAACAGTTATGTCACCGCTGTTTCACATAATATCATGTAAAGTTCTCCCATTATCATTTTATGGAGTTCTCTTCTGGAGTGCTGTAAATCTTCATTCTGACCTGCGGCCTACTTGGAAGGATGCCTAAAGCAACATGCCGCCACTTGGCTGCGCTCAGCTCTCCGGCAACAAACAAAAGCGCTGTTTAGTTTCATTTCTCTTTCTTTGTATTAGGACCAGATTTTTGTTATGTTATTTGAGCATTGTGGTCCCTGTAGAACCTTCCTGTTCTTTCTTCAAAAGGTTACATAAAAACAATCTATTCTAGTGTATTTATGTGTTTTATAACATTCCCAGGACAAGTGCCCCCCCCCCCCCCACATACCCTCACCAAATAGAAGGGGATATAATATATGGAAAACACCGTAATGGTAGGTAGGGATTTAGGGGTTTCTGGGGGGTTTCACACATCGGGGTGCCCTGCAGTCAGGGGTCTGATCGGTCCGGGAATCTTATAGATTCCCGGGCCGTTCACGGGAGGGTGTTGGTCCACTTTAAGGTGTGGAACATGAAATGAATATTTTTGCTTTTCAAATCGTCATGAAACTTAGGGCTTTATTCATCAAGGGATATCGTCAGGTGGTGCCTTGTAAGCGACAGGTAGCGTCAGGTGAACGCCGGCCGCGGCACGCAATACCACATTTATGAAGGCGATTCTGGTGAGCGCCTCTTATAGCGGCACATAGCGACCGATTCATCATCCCAGACGGCTCAGCGGATCCCGGCGGCGCTCTGGCTTTCAGAGCGCCTGGTATTACCTGTCGCTACCTGTCGCTCTCTCATACATTTCAATAAACGTTACTTTTCTTCTCTTTCAACAGGGTTTTCTTTTTTTTTTTTTTTGTAATCATATAATTGTGTGTCCTCTCCTGGCCTATTAAAAGTCATTTTTGAAAACTTTTTTGATTTTTTATATTTTTATGCAGAATTGTCATTACAGGTCTGGTATTAAAGTGTTAATGTCACAATGTAATAACAATGTCATTCCATATGTTTTCGCTTTGTTACTAGTGGATATGTGTTCAAAAATGGACTTAAATCACATAGCTTCTGGCGCTCTGGGCTACAGCGACACAATTTTGAGCGCCGGCGTTGTGTGAGGCTGTATTTTTTGTGAATATGGTTTGAGTCGCTCACACTGACCAGTCGCTACCGTTCGCTCCCATATAGTGCTGTACTGGTGTTATAGTGACTCACACATCAAATTCATCAATGCCGGTAATGTTACTACAGCGACTGAGGCGCTCTGTAATAGCGACTCACGGCCGATCAGAGCGACCACTAGCAGTCCCTCTTAGAGCTGCAGTACAGACGCTCATCTGCCGATAGCTGGCGTTAGTAATGAATCAGCCTGACAGATTTTTTGCCGCCTCTCTCTGAAAGATGGCAGGTGATTAGTCATTGCATCGGTGTGGTAATGACATCATTACCACACACACCAGGGGCAATTAATTGAGGAGGCGGAGCTTTATGGCTAAAACAGGCGCCATTATCTGGGATTAGAGTAAAGCAGGAGCACTAAAAATTGGCAAAAGGTGCTCTTCATTGTGGAGGAAATTCAATGGATGCGAGTTAAAAATTTGGGTTTTGGTCCGCTTTAAAGCAGACTTTTTACCCTCCAACCTTTTTTTACCCTTCTCCAAGCTTCTACCGGACGTCACATGCATGTGCTTTTGTCTGATCAGAAGAGATTGCAGTGTAAATTAATACCCTACAATCTACTCTGCAAAAACGCCATGCCAGGTGCCGCACGCTGGCTCCTTCCCTCCTCTGCACACATCAGATGCAGGAGCGCAGTGGATGCCACTGGAGGCAAGGGCATGTGCCATGAGATCATTTCCTGAGCTAAGTATTTGACAAGACTGGTGGGGGGGGGGTAACACCCCAAGGATTGCCCGAAATCTCACCTTCTTTTCGTTCCCATTCGCAAGCTCAGCCAATCAGCAAAATCAGAATCAATATCAAACTTTATTTAATAACCACATCCACAACATATATGATTAGACATATTACAAGCACATTAAAAAACATATAACAATAATCATACAGCACATACAAACATACAGGATGCGTAGGCGGTGGGGAGAAAATGTAATAACCCATCATAGTAATGCAACAAGCGCGGAATGCATGTATCAATTAAACCTAATATCTATATTGTGCATAGAGTGCAATAAAGTGCAAAATAGTGTGCAGAAATGTGCAAGAATGATATGCAAAGATACCTCAATTAAGTGCAATTAGTGAGTAATAAGTGATTATATTATATTATCAGACTATCATTAACCAATCTCAAAGCCAAAATGCCACAGCAGCACAGAGTGTTGTCCCTAAAGAAAAGACTACTTCAATATGAAAACAATAACCTCAAATAAAATCTATCTATGAAATCCATCTATGAATTACCAAGCCAGCAAATCTATACACTCAATAGCAGTATCCATCTCTCATAGTAATTTCAAAACAATGGAGTCTCCCCACCGCCTGCCGGCATTCAGAGCCACGCGTTCCGTGAGCAAACTCCCACTTCCTCAGCCAATCAGCGGCTCACATTCCATTCAGATTTTCTTTGCAGCCCAGAGTGGCAGGAAAAGCTGAATTAAAGTGGACCGTCACCCATGGGTGATCGGCCCGGGAATCTATAAGATTTCCGGGCCGATCACCCCCCTCACCGCGGGACATCAGAGATCGCGATGTCCCGCGGTGAGGGACCCCCCCAAAACCCCAAAAGAACTCATCTGATTGGCGGCGGCAGCGGCCGGCGCCGCCTCCCGCGTACTCCTCTAGCCGTGCGCGCGCCCGCACCGGCCGTTTGTGAATGGCTGGCGCGGGCGCGCGCACTGTGAGAGGGGCACGCGGGAGGCGGCGGCGGACGCGCTGCCTTGTCCGCGGCTTGTCCGTGGGAGCGTGGTGAGGTGAGTTTGGGGGTTTCTGGGGGGTTTTACACAGCGGGACACCCCTAATCGGGGTGCCCCCCTGAAGTGGACCAAAACCCAGGATAGTCAAAATCCTGGGTGTTGGTCCACTTTAAGCACACACCGCCGGCCACACCCTCACTCACCTCTAGCTGTGGGGCATGCACACATCAGTCATTCAGAAATGCCTGACACAGGGTATAGCAAAACGCATTCGCAACCGGGGGATGCTCATGAGATTGTTGGTGAAGAGAATATATCGGGTGATTCCCAGGTATACACACATCCCAGTTTGGGACTTTAAACAAAGACCACCGATGACTAATAAGAATGGAGCCCAGTCTCATCAAAGGAGCGAAGAGGAGACAGGAGCGTGGAGCATAAAATTGGGTTTGCAGAGAGGGTACAATAAAAACAAGTTACCTAGGTAAACCCAGTCTTCGTAGGAACTCTGGATGTGACCCCGCCATACAAATTCAAATATCACCACATAAATCTAGAAAAATTTCATATTTCTACTTTATTAAGTCAAAGATAAAAACACAAATGTAGGGAGGGACTCTGCCATAATCACAGGGCCGCCCCCTCGATCGCATTACCATGTAATTAAAATCAGAGAAACATATACATATGAACATAATTCCAGCCATCAATTCATCTATCTATCAACAATATATATACAGCATATTATATTTACATGATCACAAAGGTGTAGTTTCTGAAATCCACATTGTATAAAAAGCATAAGGTGATGGTGAACTAGTTTCGCCCCATAAGGGGCTTCCTCCGCACCAATCTGCACCCTTTGTGCTTGCACGCCGATTCTGGCCAATTAGATTTTTTTCCCCAATGTATGCCTGGATAGGCAACCTAAATAATGCTGGTCAAACATACATAAAAGAAATATAAACCACAGAATAAAAAAAAAGACACAAAAGGCAAGAAAAGCATATCTATTAGTTGTGGGGCCCAAGCCTCCAGCACCATAGTTTAGCATTTTATGTATATATATATACCTGAACAGGTGGTGGACTCAATAGTTATTATCGCATTTCAGCGCCACATTTGGGAGGTAAGGTGCCACTCAAAAAACTTTGTGTCCATCTACAAAAAAATATACACATTATATTGGTATCTTACAAATTTTCTAGACAAATAATGAGAGTCAACATCAGGATCCGCTCATAGAGGTACTTACTAAATATAATGTTGGCTATGGCCAACAGCAAAGTCCGGAGCGCGATATTCCCCCGCTCACCATTCGGTATAGGCAAAGGCTGAGGGATGGACGTGCTGACTATGATCAAGCCGCTGAGCTAATGGCCTGGATGTGTCAGGCAGTGAGGCGCGCTTTTGAAGCAGCCCGCCCCATCCGACTGGGGAGCGATGACCGTTTCCTGGGCGGCAAATCCACCGCCATCTCGGGGAAAGGCCACACTCACCTGCTGGGAGTTGAGAGGAGGTCTGCGCCGTCTAAGTCGTGGGGAAGGGGGGGGTTCTGGAGGGGGGGCGAGATACCCCGGCGAACCGGCTATCATTGAGCCGATCGCCCCGTCCACCCATCATAACTTTCCAATTCTTATAAGGCTATCTGTTGTAATTGGGAAAGATTGGAACTTTTCCTGTAAGATAGTTTCTCAACTGCATCTGTTGCAAGATTGACAAAAATTTCTAAATGGGCATTTGAACTGAGAGGGGGGTAAAAAGTTGAAGATTTCCTAAAGACCATTTGTTTGGGGGTTATCATTGGTGAAATCCCCGTCGCTTCTTCCCCGAGTTGTAACATATCTAATTCCAATTGACTTTCTGTTGGTCTGAAACTAACCCCTTGTTTCTGACTGTCATCCTTATTTAGAAAGATTTGTTTACACAAAACTTTCCTAGCAAATAAATTAAGGTCTATTATCACCTCGAAGGTGTCTGTTGTACAGGGCAAAAGTTCAAACCGAGTGATAGAACTTCTTGTAGATGGGTAGTTAGTTCTGTGTGTGAGGGGGGCATTGGCAATCTATTTGTTTTCTGGACATCTGCCTCCCTATATGCCCCCAACAAAGGATACTCTGAAGGGGATCTACAGTATGAAGAACACACCCATGTCTGTGGCAAAGATGCAATGCTATCCAATAGCAGAGGAGGGCTTTCAAGGCCCCATGATTGGCTTCTGGTGATCTGGCTGCCCAGAAGGAGACAACTATAGTATAGAGGATTGGTACATCTTTATATCTAAATAAAAGTAAAGATGGCAGAACATTTGCTCATGTGCAACAAAGCTGAAAAAGTTACGTAATTAATACAGTTGAAAAAAGACATCTGTCCATAAAGTTCAACCAAGGGACGGGGTTGGGGAAGTTATTTTTCATTATTTACAGATAACCGCTAATAGTAACTGTTAATGTTATTTTCTTCTAAAAAAGCAGCCAATCATGTTTTGAAGCTGTCAGCTGTTGATGCTGTAACAAGCTTCTGTGGGAGGCTATTCCACAGATTTATAGTCCTTATGGTAAAGAAAAAGGATCATAATTTCTGGAGCTTGACTCTTCTTTTCTCCAGACGGAAAGCATGTCACCTTGTCTTTAGAGAGGATTTTATGTGAAATATTTTTTTTGCAGTGACCATTTTTATATTTTTACTAGTTAATCAAATTAGGTGTCTAATCTCAAGACGAAATAAATGTAATTACCATAATCTTTCTTCATTGATTCTTCATTCCCCTTATCATTTTGTTGGCTTTTCCAAATCAGGGCCTTCTATCTATGAACTGGTTTCCAGAACTGGACAGCATATTCCAGATGAGGGTTCACTAGTTTAGTGGGAAGCTGACTCTGGGGATTATTTAAGAAGGGATAGTGGCAGGTAGTGCTTCGTAGCGGCAGGCAGCGTCTGGTGAACGCCGGGCGCTGTATGCAAAACCACATTTATGAAAGTGAATCTGGTAAGCGACTCTAACAGCGCCATGTAGCGTCCGATGTATTATTACAGGTGACTCAGTGTATAGTTCCAGCAATCTAGCATCCATACATTTCAATGGCCGTTCATTTGCTTGTGTTTAAACTCAAAATCATTGTGTGACCTCTCCTGGCTGCAAACAAACATTTTTAGACACTTTTTTGACTTTTTATATTTTATGCAGATTTGTCAAATTCTGTTAAATCCACATGTTTTCGCTTTGTTACTGGTGGATATGTGTTCAAAAACATACATAAATCACACAGCGTCTGGCGCTCTATGCTACAGTGCCCAGATTTAGAGCGCCGACGCTGTGTGTGTCCTTTTTTGATAAGTATGGTGTGGATCGCACTACCTCTCACTCGCTGCAGCGCTGTACTGGTGTTACAGCGCCCAACACACATCACATTCATCAATGCCGGCCAGGTTACTACAGCGACTGAGGCGCTCTGTTACAGCGCTCGATACCCACTTACAGCGTCTACTAGCGATCGCTCTGAGCGCCGCTATACAGATGTTCATCTGCCGATACCTGGCGCTAGTAGTGAATCAGCCTCCAAGTTAAACTGGCTTCCATTACTCTGAACAGGCTGATCGTGGGAGAAGTGTGTCAGTTGTGGACTTTAAGGGCACTTTAGTAATCTTGCTTGTTTTTTGTGTGAGGCCCCCAATATGTTTGCATGGCTATGCCAACATTTTCTGAAAAAACCTATAGACTCAAATTGGGGACAACCTACTGCACATGCACAGAAGCTTCTATTATCCCAAGCTTCACTGCGGACACAGCCAAAGTCTATCCTGATATAGTATTTCACCTTGGAGGAAATGGCATTTATGTGGCTCTGGTGCTTTGAAGTACAGCCTGTTTTATGTTTCTAGATTATTTGGTTTTTGTGGGTTGCGGCCGCACATGCTGTTGGGGTAACCAACTTCCACCCAGATGTTCCCTTGTGTTGGTTTGTGTGGCTGTATTTGGTGCATTACAGTATGATGATCAGTAGATGGATGTGGCTTTACTTTCATAGATCTGTACAAAGCGTAATAAAATAACGGCCCTACATTACAATTTAGATGCCACTATTGTCCACTAGAGAGTGCACTTAACTCGGTGTTTCACTCCGTGAAGCATTATGTACATTTAAACTCTTTTCTGATAATAAGGCTAATGAGCAAATATTACCGAATAAACGCTTTACTTATCTCTCTTGCTTTTCTAGATCAATTATAACAAGCATTTCTTTCCACGTGGAATCTGCATGTTGAGAACAGCTCCGGCATGTTTTGATTTAATGTGGTTTTTGGAAATGAATCATGGGAAAACTCTGCAATAGATTTCTGGAGAGTAGATAAGGGAGGTGAAGCAAACCAAAGGAGTAAATGATAAAAAGAACAAACCTTTTAGGTCCTGTGTGAACGTGAAGATAAAAATACGTTTGCCAACAAATAGTTTAGGCATGAGTGGTGGGGGTTGTTACGCAGGCAAAAACGCTACAGGGTGATTTTAGAGAATACAGGGACCCTGATTTAATAAATGTTCCTTTAAAATCTCACAGTAATAAAGGTTGTTTCACATTTTTTCTTTTCAGAATAGGGAATACGATAAAAGATAGCGTGATTCGGAAAAGAGAGTAGCAAGTCACCATATGAAGAGACCCAAGTTAGGCTGAATATAGGCAGGAAAAAGTAGGTGGTCCGCACTCCATACATTAAAACGTTCATTTTATTGTTTAGGTTAAAAGCATCTTCAAATTATCTTGGCAAATCTTTAAAATCCATAAATGACAATAATCCTGGTGAAAGCGAGTAGTTGGGAGTGCTGCTAACGCGTTTCGGACTCTGTCCAGTCCTTAGTCATAGTTAGTGAGACCCACCCAGCTCATATACACATACATGCAAGAAAAAACGTACCCCTCTATTGGTAGTGTACATCATACCCAACCCGATTGATGGAGCCATCCGGAAGCGGTGACATCACCCCCGGACACGTGACAACCACCGCCAATCAGGCGGGGGGAGGCACATCATTGGCGTGAGGCAACCTGCCGACCGAGACGCTACAGAAGAGACCCGCGCTCCACTGCAGAGCTGAGCAGCAAGATTTGATTGGGTTTGAGACTACCCAGGGTCGAGCACCCAGCTACTTAGCGGTGGAGCATTAACAAAATCCTTTTGCTTGCTGTGAATATAGGTGGGCTAAAGACTAAAAAGACCAAAAGACCCTCTACTCAAAGGTAAAGAAAAAGAACAGAAAGTATTTACACAAGGAATAATAGATTTACCCATCACTCCTTGCAGTGGGAGGGGTCATGCAAATCATCTCCTTATGTCTCAGGGTCTTTTGGCTTCTTTAGTCCCCCTATTTCAACGCCTAACCTAGGTCTCTTACCACTGGAACTTACAACTGTATTTTGGTACTTTTCAAGTCTCTATTGGAAGGTATTTGGCTGTGAAATTTTAAAGAGGAACATCACACCTGATTTTCAGTTTTCGGGGTGTGGTTCCTCTCAGTGGGGGCATTCTGCTACTTCAACAGATCACCCCATTCACTAACCTTCCTGTTGCTCCCACGGTGCAGACTCAGACGAGAGCGAGCACTTTCACTCGGCTGCCTTCAACGCTGCTGACGGCTAAGCAGCAATGCCGCGCCCAAAGGGAGCTGAGTGTGCCGCTGGCCGCATTCCCTCGCTCACCTCCCAGCCACTGCGCGCCCGTGCCGCCCATTCAGAATGGCCGGAAGTGTGTTCGAGCATGGTTAGAGGTGAGCCAGGATGCGCCCATGCTGCAGAGACACGGCGAGGGCCCCGTGACTAGGTAAGTAAAATGGGGTTTCTGTGAGGATTTTACACAGCGGGGCATTCCAATTTGGGATGCCCCAAGGAGTGGAACTCAAGCGGCCCTGGAGTCTAAAAAAACTAATGTTCCTCTCCTTTGCATTGCATTGGCTTCTGAGTGCCTTGGATGGCTCTGAGACATAAAGAGCATTCCTTCGACCACCGCAAGGAGTGATGGGTAATTCTATTATTCCTTGTGTCGGGTGCTGTGTTAATTCATTCCGTTCTAGGAAAGCAACTCTTTTTCTCTTACAGGAAAGAGAGTAAGGCCCTTATTTAACAAGGGATAGCGCCAGGTAGCGACTGGTGAGCGAACGGTAATGACGGTCACCGCCACGAGAACGCCGGCTCCCCACCACAATCACACATTTATCAAGCCGATCCTGCTTAGTGACTGAGATAGCGCCAGATAGCGACTCATTCATCATTATTCCAGCCTCACCCCACAGCGCCAGCGAGCGACCTTGAACAGCGACAGGTATGGCGCTCGCTACCTGGCGCTCTCCAATGCATTTCAATGGAACAATCTTTAAATATTAATAATTAATTGTTAATAATTTTTTTTTCTTTTTTTTTAATGTGAAAATTTCTGTTACCACTTCTGCCATGTTAGATATTTTTTTTAAGGTAAGAAAAAAATTAAAAAAAAATTTGTGCAGAATTGATATTACAGGTCTGATATTAATGTATTCATATCACAAAATGTTTTTATAAAACTTGTTTTTTTTGGTTTCCCAAAATATGGTTGTTTGGGGGTTAAAAAACTACTTTTAACCCATCGCCGCCAGCGCTCTGGGGTTTAAACATGCATTTCACAATTTTTGGAGCGTGATTTGTTAATGAATATGGTGGGAGCCGGTCGCTATGGCCATTCGCTATCATGCGCTCCCATACAGCGCGGAACCTGTCAAATAGCGACTCATCACCTTGTATTCAACATTACTGCACACCGACTGAGTCGCTATCAACAACTGAACAACGGCCAAGCACAGCGACTACTAGCGGGCACTGTGAAAATACCGCTACAGTCGCTCAACTGTCGCTACCTGGCGCTATTAATAAATCAGCCTCCCCGACTGAAGCTTGAATTACGTCTAGAACTTTCACTGGAGCAATGTGATGACTTATTCCCTTTTTAAAATGAATATCACAGACTGCAGTCACTGGATCTGTCAGTGTCAGGGTAAAAGGTTTAGGGGCCCTTTCACACATTTTGGTGGACATGTACTTGTGCAGTACAGAGCAATTTGTGGAATTACAGCACCGAGCAAGGATGGCAATGGCAGGACCAAGTTGAAGGACTTGGTGGCAGAAGAAGACAGCTGCAGCCAAAATGGAGATGGGCAGATGCCGGCAAGGACAATAGACTAAGGGGGGGGCAGAAATGGCAACTGCACCACTACACCTTTTTTTTATTATGCTTATCATTGGGGGTTTAGTGGGAAATAGGAATCCCTAGCCCTTTTTTTCATTCAATTATAGGTGCCCTTGCTCTCTTCCCCTGCATCAATTGCCAAGACCTGGTGGAAGACTGCTGCAGCAGAATAAAGGTGGGCAGGTGCCAGCAAGGATGGCATACTGGGGGGGGCAGCAGAGACCATTGAAAGGGGTATAACAACCCCTGAGACCGCGACCATTCCAGCCACAGCACCACTGGACTTTTTATTTAATTCATTCAATTGTAGCTCGCTACTGGCTGAGGGATGGATGTGTGTACAAGTGGCTGACAGATTGGTGTATGTGTGTGTGTGTACATGTGCAGGGGCGTGACAAATTATTATTAGTATTGTTTATTTATATAGCGCCATCTTCTTCAGTAGCTCTGTTGAAGGTGTAATTATACATATATAAACAAGGTAAAACATACTGTACAGGGATCATTATAAACTCGATATGTTACAAAGTTCAAACCAAATGGGATAACAAGAGACAATAGGAAAGAGAGCCTTGCCCTTGTGAACTTACAGTCCAAAGAATCCGGGGTGGAGACAGAAAGGGGCAGGATCACAAGTAAAACTTGTGTTTAGTAGCATATGCCTGGTGAAGGTAATTCTTAAGCCAGGTTATAAGCTTGTCTTGAGTTCTGAGGGCACTTTTAAAGGCTTGGAGTGTGGAGAGTGACGGATTGAGCGGGGGAGTGCATTCGAGAGTAGTGGAGAGACAGAGGAGAAGACTTGAAGAAGGGAGTGTGAGGAGGTATCCGAGGAAGCGGACAGAAGAATGCCCGAGGCAGAGCGGAGGTTGCGCCTGGGTTGGAGATGACATGTAGGGAGGGATCTGGTTGGAGAGAGCTTTGTAGGTAAGTGTTAGAAGTTTGAACTGAACTCTCTGAGAGACAGGTAACCAGTGGAGAGGTGGATGAGGTGAGCAGCAGAGTTCAGAATAGATTAGAGGGGTGTCAGTCTGTTTGTTGCTAAGTTGCAAAAGAAGGTGTTGCAGTAGTCCAGTTGGGAGATGACCAGGGCGTGCACTAACATTTTAGTGGTATCAGGTTAGAGGAAGGGACAGATGCAAGAGATGTTTTTAAGTTGGAGACGGGAGGAGGTGACTGTAGTCGTGTATTGGTGTGTGTGTATCTGTGCAGCAGGATATGACATATTGTTGTGTGTGTGTGTGTGCAAAGGGATGATAGATTGATATGTGTGGGGTTGTGGCATATTGGTGTGTGTGCGCGCACAAAGGAATTGTGAAATATTGGGGTGCGTGTGTGTCAGGAGGTGGTGGCTGGTGGATTTAGGTGTGTAGGGGTTGTACGGGGGTGGGACACATGAAGAGCAGGAGGACTGGTGAAATGATTGAGATTGGATGCAGTCTTACAGGCTCACTCAATACATGTCTATGCTGCCATTGCCACAGCCATACTCAGGCACTTCATGTTGTTATTCTACAAGAAATAATGAGATGGGTAATATTTAAGGTTGTATCACTATCCAAAACATGTTAGTGAATAGCAGATCTATGATCAGAAGATATATCCGTTTTTGACTTTACTGTAGGTCCACTTTAAAAAAATGTAGTAATATAAGACGCATGTTGCAGAAAGATAATAAGTGTTCAGTATTATCTATTACTCACCTAAGCTGTTTATTTTTATTAAACACCTGATTGCAAATGCTGTGCAAAATCAATGTCTGTGCTGCATAGTAACTATACGGCTCCACTATGGAGTTAGTATGAACATTAGTGTGTTGCTGCAGCCCTGTTTCTGTAGCATTCTGCACTACATAAAAACATAAAATTCAAAGTCTGCAGAAATAAAAGACAGACCAGTAGGTTAATGAATAATTAAGCATTTACAAAAATAAAAAAATGGTACTTTAAAGTGACTTGACCCTTTACAAGGCTCTGCCATCATGTCACAAGCAATGACACATGAAATGTGTTTTCTCTATAAAACCTGTTCTGTTTATCAATGATTAATATCTATTACACAAACCGTCCATTTGTTCCTGCAATGACATTGACATTTTCATTTCTTGTGTCACAAAACCGTTGTTGTAGAGAAACAAAAATAGAATCTAAGTTTATTTCAGTTTTCTCGTAATGAAAAAATATGTTGAATAATCAGGGGTGATCATGGAAGAACAACCCGGCTGCCACCAGATTTCTATCACTTATAAAAACCCGGGACAATGCCCGGGGGGCTGCACTGCTTTGGGGCCAGTTGGGCTGTTGCTTTTAACACTCATATTCAATCCCTGCCCTCTTAGTCTCCCTCTCATCCCCCTTTCACCCAGCCCCACTGTACCCGGAAGCCATGGAACCTCAGCCCACAATGCTATAGCCCCAACACCATGGTTTGGGGGCTTCAGCAGGATGTCTCAGGCCGGCCAGGGGCTGGTAAAATCCAGGGCTGTTTTTTGGCCCCAGTCGGCCACTGAAAACAATCACATACTTGACATCCTCTACACCAACCTCTTCTTAGTACAGTATCTAACTTTTCCTCTCTACTTCTCCTTCTTCTCTTCCTATAACCTACTAACAAATCTGAAAAATGCACGGAACTGAAATCACTTTAAAACAATAAACATATCATCGATATCAAACAATCTCCTCAAAGATTAAGAGAACCAACTGAAAGTCCTACAAAGGGTGTGAATATAAGCGTCCACTTGCTATTCCTCTGATTCACAGAGGCTTTCGCCATACACGTAGTGATGGTATTACACCTTCACACGTTTAGGCTTTACAGATGAATATTCTAAGTATGTCACACACCCCGCTTCAAGATATCCATAACATGTGGGTAATACCGACCTGAAGAGGGCGTTCCTGCAGAGATGATAGCAAAAAGAAAGCCCCTCCCTGATCCATAAATACCTGGGACCTCCCACTCATTACCCAGTTTTCCATCTCTGCAGAAGGCGAGCAAGTCAGAAGATGATGGCTCCTCCTTGCATAGGGGGATTTCAGGTAGCCGGGGTAACTCCCGGCCTCTTATTTGATTATTTCCGCTCGGACCCCTGTTTTTCCCTGGATTTACCTTATGTTACATGCCTCCACAGTCTTGGCTGCTGGCCCGAGCGAGGGTACATTGGCACCTCTGGTGCTTAGGAGCAGAGCTCCACCGTGAGACCCTAAAAAAGAGGGTAGGCGGTCACACCGGGTAGGTGATCCCGGTTTGGGATGACCCGTCCCTTGATTCTTCCCCTGGGGGGGGGGCCCTTCCACCGTCTCCCTTTTACCACTATGGGGGCTGGGGGTTCCTCTCTTAGGGTTAGCTTTATTCCCTGTCTTGTCAGTGTGTTTCGTTTTGTGTTGCACTAATTAGTGTGTGTCACTTGTGTTGCGGCACCGCGGCCGTCATCGCAGCCTGGCGCCGGGGCCTGTGATTTTTGTGAGGGAGTTATTTTACCTCACGTACTTTGGGGGGCGGGGCTGGCACTCGGCGCTCTGCCGCGGCCAGCCCCCGTTCTCTCTGTCACTTCTCCCGCAGCGAGCGGGGCGGGTGCTCCGCAGGTAAGCGCGGACGCACCCGCTGTCATCATTGTCAGCCCGGCGCCGCGGTTTGTCGGCTGCGCCGGTCTCTGTGGACGGTGCGTGAGGGAACTTCTTCCCTCGCGTCTCATTCAGAGGGGGGGCGGGGCCGGGCTTTCGGCGCGTCGCAGCGGCTACGCCCCCCTCTGTACTGGCGCCGCTGCGGAGCTGTTGCTCCTTGATGCTGGACAAAAAAGGGGGCGCAACTTAGTTTTTGGGCGGGCTGCGCCGACCACGCCCCCTTTCTCGGCCGGTTTCTTCCCTCACGACACTGCAAGGTCGCCATTGTTCTGATGTCGACGGATCGTTGATGTGGAGCGTCTGTGAGTGGCCCTGTGGGCCTCATTTATTTCTTCCTTTAATTTCTGTTAGCCTTATTTTAGGATTTATTGGATCTCTCTGTCTTTTAGGTGGAGGTTATTCAGGAGGATCATCAGTAGTATTTAGAGGGTCTCTCCTGGTCCTGGGTCCCTGGGTCCATTTTATCATCACAAATCCTCCCACTCGGGACATTAAAGGGGCATCCCGGGTTGTCTAACTGGCGTAATTCCCTGGGTCATAGCGACCACTCAAAGTTCACCTTATGGAGGCATCCCCGGATACTGGGACTGGGACCCCTTCGGGGCATCCCAAAAAGTGTATGTTGTGTGGGGTATCCATTACTGGGGATGATGTGTTACTGTGTATACCATGTGCACAGCAAACTATTACGCGGCAGTCCGAACCCCAAGCGTCGGGGTCAGCACAGCCGGTCGCCTCATCTCCCCCTCCCGCCTTGACTCGTGCCCCGTGTGACGTCGTCATGGGCAGGGATCTGCAATCTGAGATGTGCGCCAGATTGGCTAACCTTGAGAAAATGGTCTCCAGCTCAGTCGCCCGTAAGGCTCCGACTAAGAGAAAACATTTGTCGCCGGCTCCGCCGGTGGATGACCTTGATGACGTTGATAATCTGGATTGGTCTGATTATTCCCCGCTAGAGGAAGGGGAGGTTTATGAGGCGTCAGATGTTTCGGACGATGAGCAGTCTTTGGCGCTGAGGCCGAGCCTGCTGACCTGGGGAAATCCTTGGATATTCCTCACGCTCTGGCTCTTATGTTGGAAGTCTTAAATATTTCTCCTCCTGAGGAGGCGTCACAGCAGAAGGATGAGTTGTTTGAGGAATCCAGGCCGCGCTTGGAGTTCCCTACGCAACGGCATTTTGACAAGATCATTGATAAGGAATGGGACAGGCCGGCTCGGCTCCCTGGTATCCCTCAAGGGTGGGATAGGAAATATCCCTTCCCCTCGGAGGTAGTTAAGCGCTGGGCATCTCCCCCCGAGGTCGATGCACCGGTTTTGGGGTTGTCCATCTCCTCGGTTTTAAATAGGCCTGATTGTTCCACCCTCAAAGATGGTGAGGATAAACGTATTGACCAGATGGCTTGTCATGGTTTCGCTAGCGTTGGGTCAGCCATGCGGCCTGTGTGTGCTTCGGAACTAATGGTGTTGGCTGCCAGGTCTGTGGTCAGGGACCTTTTGACTTCTTCCGGGCTTCGTCCGGGTAGTAACGAATTCATTAGCCTTAAACGGTGTGAGTTGTTCTTATCCTTTGTGCTAACAGCCTTAGACGATACCTTGATGATGTGTGGAAGGACGTCGGCCCTACTGGTTACTATTCGGCGGTCGGTGTGGCTGCGCCAGTGGGCGGCTGATTTTATGTCCAAAAAGTCACTGACGGCTTTACCTTTTGTCGGACTTCGGCTCTTTGGTGAGACATTGGACTCTGTCACCAAGGGTGGTAAGTTACCTCAGCGCAAGAAACAACGCCGTCCCTTTCGGGGGGCGCCTGCTTTTACCCCTTCCTTTCGTGGGGCCAGATCTGGCAGGGGTTCCGCCTTCCCCTCTTCCAGAGGAGATTCTGGGAGCAGGGGCAGGGGACGTGCCCGTTCTGGATACAGCTGGGGCTCTAAGCCCAAACCGGCTGCTAAGCCAGTTCAGCAATGAGGGGGCGCCCTCACCCATGCGGGTGGGGGGACGGCTGCGACACTTCTCCCAGATCTGGGAGCAAGAGGTCTCGGACAGATGGATCCGGGAAGTGGTGTCTTCCGGCTACAAGCTAGAGTTCGAGCTCCGCCCCCCCTCCAGATTTTTCAGGTCTCGGATGCCTTCGGAGCCTCTGGCAGTGCAGGGGCTCCTGGGGGCAGTAGAGAATCTTCTGGATCTGGCTGTCATTTGCCCAGTGCCCTCCTCAGATCGGGGCGGGGGTTTTTATTCCAATCTGTTCACGGTACCCAAGAAGGACGGATCGGTCCGACCCATCTTGGATCTGAAGTTTCTCAACAGGTTCATCCGGCCGCGAAAATTCCGCATGGAAACGCTGCGCTCGGCTATCCACTCTCTTCGCCAGGGAGACTTTCTGACGTCCATAGACATCCAGGACGCTTACCTGCATGTTCCGATTTTTCCAGCGCACCAGAGGTTTCTCAGGTTCGTGGTGGAGGATCGACATTTTCAGTTTGTGGCTCTGCCCTTCGGTCTCACCTCGGCTCCTCGGGTCTTCACCAAGGTGCTAGCAGGGGTGTTGGCTCTGCTCAGAGTTCAGGGTATCCGTGTTGTACCCTATTTGGACGATCTCCTGATTATGGCCTCTTCCTTCAACCAAGCGGAGTCGGACACCAGATTGGTGGTGTCCACGTTGGAGAGGTTCGGTTGGGTGATCAACTACCCCAAGTCGGCTCTGTCTCCGTCCAGAGTTCTTACATTTCTGGGAATGTCTCTGGACACCTCGCTGGCCAAGGTGTTTCTGCCTCAGGCCAAAGTTCTTTTGATTCAGGAGTTAGTTCGGCTTCGTCCGACCAGCCCGACCATTCGACTAGGGATGAGGCTGGTGGGGCTAATGGTGGCCTCGTTCGAGGCAGTCCCCTTTGCGCAGTTTCATACAAGGACGCTTCAGCTTCATCTGTTGAGGGTTTGGGACAAGTCCCCACGATCGTTGGATCAGTCCTTCCTGATGACCCCCCGAGTTCGTTGGTCCCTGCGATGGTGGCTGCTGTCTGTCAATCTGTTAAAGGGCAGATCTTTTCTGGCACCGCATTGGGAAACGGTCACCACGGATGCCAGTCTGTCAGGTTGGGGGGGTGTCTGGAAGAACCTCCAGTTTCAGGGTCTGTGGGGCCCGCAGGAGGCTCACGAACCCATCAACATTCTGGAGTTGAGAGCAATCAGGTTGGTTCTTTCTCGCTTGACTCGTCAGTTGCGAGGCCTGCCGATTCAGGTCCAGTCAGACAACCGGACGGCGGTTGCTTACATCAATCATCAGGGGGGTACTCGCAGCAGGAGTGCCCTCAAGGAGGTGTCTTTGATTCTGAACTGGGCAGAGAACAACGTCCCGAGTATCTCAGCAGTCTACATTCCGGGAGTGGAGAACATGGAGGCGGACTTGTTGAGCAGGGCTTCCTCTCGTCAGGGGGAGTGGTCTCTCAGTCCCAAGGTTTTTCGCTCGATTTGTCTCAGGTGGGGGTTCCCAGTGGTGGACCTCTTTGCCTCTCGTCACAATCACAAGCTTCCGGTCTTTGTGTCTCTCTCGCAGGATCCTCTGGCTCTGGCAGTGGATGCCATGTCTCTAAACTGGAGGGATCTGGGGTTTCTTTACCTGTTCCCTCCGTTCCCAATGGTAGCCAGGGTGGTCCGCAAACTGGCCCTGGAGGGCGTGTCGGCGATTCTGGTGGCACCGAGGTGGCCAAGGCGGGTCTGGTTCGCAGACCTTGTAAGGCTGGCAGAAGATCAGTTCGTTCTGCCTCTACTGCCGGACCTGCTCACTCAGGGTCGGCTACGTTATCCCAATTTACCATCGCTGGCTTTGACGGCGTGGCTGCTGAAGCCGCCATCTTGAAGGAAGAAGGTCTTTCTGACGCGGTGGTTCAGACTCTCATCAGCGCCAGGAAGCGGTCATCTTCTAACGTTTACTATAGGACCTGGAGGTCCTATATTGATTGGTGTGAAGGTAGGTCTTTTTCTTGTCGGGAGTTCTCCATTCCCAGAGTTCTGGAGTTTCTTCAACATGGTCTGGATCTGGGGCTTCAACTTAGTACCTTGAAGGGGCAGGTTTCTGCCCTGGCAGTGTTCTTTCAAAGGTCCCTTGCACTTCATCCTTTAGTTAAGACCTTTTTCCAGGGAGTTACGCATGTACGGCCTCCTAGGAAGCCCTTAGTTCCAGTTTGGGATTTGAACCTGGTTCTTTCTGCTCTTCAGGGTCCTCCGTTTGAGCCCTTGAATGAGGCTGATTTGTCTTCTCTTACTCAAAAAGTGGCCTTTTTGGTGGCTATCACTTCTGTTAGGCGTGTTTCGGAGTTGGCAGCGTTATCCATTAAAGCTCCGTATTTTGAAAGGCATCAGGACAAGGTTGTCTTTCGTTTTAAGCCGGATTTTCTTCCTATGGTGGTCTCGGCCTTTCATCTGAATCAGGACATTGTGTTGCCTTCTCTATGTCCTAATCCTAGCAACGACAAGGAAAGGGCGTTGCATTCCTTGGATGTAGTCCGTGTGGTGAATTGTTATCTGGAGGTTACGTCTTCTTTTCGTAAGACGGACGCCTTTTTTTGTGGTGCCCTCCGGGCCTAGGTAAGGTTTGGCTCCGGCCAAATCTTCCATCAGTAAATGGATTCGTCAGGCCATCTTTGGTGCCTATTCTGCCAAGGGGAGGAGTCCCCCTTTTCGTGTTACTGCTCATTCTACTCGTGCAGTTGGAGCGTCCTGGGCTTTTCAGCACCAGGCCTCGGTTGAGCAAGTTTGTAAGGCCGCTACCTGGTCCTCTGTTCACACTTTTTCCAAGTTTTACAAGGTTGATGTTCGGGCCTCGGCGGATGCTGTTTTTGGCCGCAAAGTTCTGCAAGCTGTTGTGGTTTAAGTTGTGCATTGTTGCCTTGTTTTGGATCCCCGCCCTTTTATGGACACTGCTATTGGATGTCCCACATGTCATGGATATCTTGAAGCGGGGTGTGTGACATACTTAGAATAATACCATTTTGTGAAATACTCACCTGTAAAATGGGTATTATAAGTATGTCATACACCCCGCTTCACCCGCCCTTTTTGTATTCTGGATCCTCTATTTTGTGAACTTTGCGTTGTTTTGGTTTATATTTGCCTCTTCCTGGTCCCTTACCTTACTGCTTCTGTATACTGGGTAATGAGTGGGAGGTCCCAGGTATTTATGGATCAGGGAGGGGCTTTCTTTTTGCTATCATCTCTGCAGGAACGTCCTCTTCAGGTCGGTATTACCCACATGTTATGGATATCTTGAAGCGGGGTGTGTGACATACTTATAATACCCATTTTACAGGTGAGTATTTCACAAAATGGTATTATTAACAGAAGGCTAATCAATAAACATTAACATTTTAGTGGTTAATCTCTTGTCCGGCCAATGCATTTCGCTCCTATGAGGAACTTTATCAAGGCTAGCGGACCCCATACTTAACTGTGTATATACTATGTGACTTCCCAGAATTGGAGAGATCACTTCTACTCCTTTGGAAATCTACTAATGATTTACTAATGGTGTATTCTGCATTAAAAAAAAAAACATTTTTTGGCATTATTATCATATTTTTTTAAAATATTTTTGGCATAATTTTAAAGAGAAGTAGATGATTTACGGAGGGGGATCTCTCCATAATTGGGGACACATAGTCACATATTATATACACAGTTTATACACAAGTATGAGGTTCGCCAGTCTTGATAAAATTCCTCATAGGTCTTTTTCTCCAATTGATTGGCAGCTGTGCGAGGAGAGGAGTAATTTAAACTTGGAGCTTGGATCTATTACTATAAGTGCTATTATCTAGAGGACATTTAAGTGCAACCAATTTATATATAAATAAATAGACATTTTATATGAAATTATGCTTTATGTCCCTCTCTGGCATTTGATGATGAGAATGCAAATATAGTGGAAGATTTCTACAAGAAGATAAAATAAATTGTAATGGTTGTTGATGAGCCTTCTATTAATATTCACCGATTAAGCCTAAACATGGGCACTGTGGTGGGAGTGAAGCTGTAATACAATCACCGCATGTATGGCGAAAGCATTTGTGAATAAGAATAATATCAAGTGGACTCAGCTTATATTCACACCTTTTGTGGGACTTTGAGAGTTTCATTTGGTTCTCTTAATCTTATCTGTGAGGAGATTATTGGATTTCAATGATATGTTAGTTAATTGTTTTAAAGTAATTTTAGCTACATACACGTTGGGCTTTATTTGCATGCAAAAACTATTAGATTAGAAATGTATGCTAGAATTTTGCTATTTATTGTACTAACAATGACACTACACTACTATCCATATACATACATGCAAAATTGAAAAGGAACCTAAAAAGACCTAAGAAAATCAGTTATGGTTTACAATGAGCTGTATTATGGGACTGATTTACTACACTGTGTGTAATACCGCACTGATCTGAGCTATATTGCCATGTCTGCTGCCATTTTGCTGTGTCTTCTCCGCAGTTTACCAGTCAAAATATGTGGAATTTTCTAGCAAAAGGGTTGCTTGACAGCGGACGTACTGCAGCAGTGCATTTTGCTTTGACAAAACAAGAAATCATGCTAAAAACCCACTTATCAGCTTATAGCGGCATGGGATGGGTCTCAGAATGTATGTGGAGTGTGTGGGGTGTTTGGCAAGTTCCAAAAATAGCTTAAAAAAATCAGTTTCATTAGTTGTTCCTCCAATACTACCGTAGTTATCTATCTGACCTTCACGCACGATGTAATAGAGAAAGACGTAAAATTTACATAAACAGACATTGATTCCTATGGGGTTTGCTGCTAAAAGCTGGTGCACTGAAAAGTCCTTCTCCAGCATTCGATGGCACTTAAATACGACAAACATTTCCTTAACCTGGTGAATAATGCTTGATAAAGTGGGCCCTATGATCCACGGAATGCGTGGCTCTTATTGAGGTGGCAGGTGATGGGGAAACCTTTTCATTACTTTTCACCATTGTCACTAGTCGCATTAGTACTTTGTGTTGCTTTATATATATATATATATATATATATATATATATATATATGCTTCATATAGAAGGATACTCATCACACATAAGGTGATTTATAAGTTCCTTTGGGTTTTCGATTAATATCATGATTATACTGGTGGATATAGATATATACAATCACTTTATTTATTGAGTCTCTTATTATCATATATTTAGAGTTGTGTATTATTACTATTATTATTGTTAACATTGTTAGGATCAGGATCATAGACAGGGATTGATTCAGGGAACTGGTATGAAGTTATTATGATTGATTAATTGATTTAAGTATGGTATGGTTATCATTAATTAATGATATATATATATTTTAGCTTAGTAATTTCGTTTTTATGAACATTCCACATTGATTCGCCCTTCCGCCTACACTTTTATTTATGTATGTTTGCCTTGTTGGAGTTTGTTGTGTCTTTTTATGTATTTTAGAGGTTTTTAATATGTCTTATATTGTCTTTTTGTGCTATGAAATAACGATGTGATCATTTTGTATGTATTGGTGCGCCTCCCTATGGTTTTTGGTCTGTTACATAGCTTCACCTGGCAGATAGGCCACTTTTACCATATTAAATGTGGAAAACTAGCAAAAGCAAAGTGAGGGCATGGCGAATACCCGGCGAACGCATAGTAAATTAGCCCCTATGTGTCATGTGTGCTGACCTAAGCATCACTAAGCCTGAGCTAAACTTTACCTAAATGCCCTTATCTTCCTATGCTGGCACACATAGTAAATCATATTTAAACCTGAAAAGGAGCAAACCTAATAAGAAGTGACAGGGAGTTAGGTAAAAAGGAGAATCAGCCGCTCTGAATGAGGCCTATCAGATGGGGTTTGCCCATATGAGGAGATCTATTAAGATAAGTTAGTTCAGGCCTCTTTAAACAAAAAGATAGATGGAATGATAGCTAGACATCGAGAGAAGATAATAAACATAAATTGTACTTTGTTCCCAGCAGCCCCCCCTTAACGTGTGCCAGGAATAAAAGGCCTGGATCACCAGAGAGCATTCATAACATTAATGTTTAAGGGTTATTTTATTATGGAAGCCTTTAAATATTCAATAGAAATGGTTGCTGTCTTTAGTGATATAAGGTGTAAAGAATTAATTGGCCAATGTAAATTGTTCTCTTCCTGTAACTCCACATTCCGAGCTCGCCTCTCCCGACATCGCTCCCATTTTCCGATTCTCATCTTCTCAGCTCTATCTTCTGAGGAAGGTATGAGAAGAATCATCTTCCAAGTAAGGATCGATTCTATTAAATTGAATGTTGTAGAGTGGAAGAAGAATCCCCCTTAAAGTCCTTTAAAATATCTGTAGGTAAAGCTAGAGGGTTTTATTTTTAACAGAACAATTATTTTAAAGAAAAAGTCCAATTTTGTTAGTTTTTATAGTGATTATGTGGCCACTGGCCTGGCTGTGGCGTAAAGTGGTCAGTGTAAGAGATTAGGCTTGATTCAATGCCACATGCATTCTCGCACAGATTCCGTGACGGGAACCTTACTTTTGCACCTTGCGCAATTCAACTGGCACCTTTTTTACAAGCATGTTATTTATGCGTAAATTGCGTAGGGCACCTACCTATGCGTAGGGCACCTACCTGTTCTGATTTAGTTATCTTCGAATTAATTTGTTTTGCTTTCTTTGGCCACATCTCTTTCATTTTTTGCTTTTGCCAACCTTATTTCTTTCTTACACATTTTATTTACTAGTTTATACTTTTCAAGTGTTACAGCTGAGAGTTCAGCCTTGTAATGTTTAAATGCCCTTTTTTGTACTTTATTGCCGTTTTAACCGCAGGTGTCAGCCATGAGGGGTTTAATTTTAGCCGCTTTACCCGTAGGAATACATCTTGCAATGTTGGTACTCACTATTGATTTAAAGCACTCCCATTTGGCATCTGTATCTTCATTCCTGAACAGATGCTCCCAGTCTATGTCCTGGAGTGCAGCTCTGAGCCTGGGGAAGTTGGCCTTCCTAAAATTTAGTGTTTTTGCCCTCCCCAACAGAAAATCTTTCTTACAGTTTATGTTAAATACAACTATATTGTGGTCACTGTTACCAAGATTTTCACGGACTGTTACTGTCCCCATCAGGTCATAATTATTTGATATTACCAGATCTAAAAGAGCATCACCCCTAGTAGGTGC
Source organism: Gastrophryne carolinensis (assembly GCA_027917425.1). Lineage (NCBI taxonomy): Eukaryota > Metazoa > Chordata > Amphibia > Anura > Microhylidae > Gastrophryne > Gastrophryne carolinensis. Next base: position 605,259,571 of record CM051234.1, read on the forward strand.
CTCCAGGAACTGATTCATATAGTTATCTTGTAGCAGGCTGAGGAATGCTCTCCCCCTTGTAGTGGAAGCAGAACCATGTCTCCAGTCAATTCCTGGGTAGTTGATGTCCCCCATCACCACCACTGTACCAGCCTGTGACGCCCGCTCTATCTGTTTATGCAATTGACCCTCTATTTCCTCCGTTATATTTGGGGGCCTATAGATTACACCAAACTGTATTTTAACATTGTTTACATTGCCCCCCACTTCTGCCCACAAGGATTCTACGTCCTCACAATCTTCTGCTAGTATCCCCTCATTAATATATGCTTAGTTCTTGCTTTACATAAAGACACACACCGGCCCCTTTCCGTTTTGCTCTGTCTTTTTGAAAAAGAGCAAAACCTTGTAGATTGACAGTCCAGTCATGTGTGGAATCCAGCCATGTCTCAGCCACACCAACAACATCAATATTCTCACCAGAGCCTCAAGCTCCCCCACTTTACTTGCCAGACTTCTGGCATTTGTGAACATACAGTTTATGTTCCTATCTAGTTTGACACATTGAGGTACAGTATTAGCTTCTGCAGTAATGCATCAGCCTAATTTTTCACTGCTGGTTTGCAACACATGGATCTCCTTATCCATCATAGCAGTCTTCCCCCCTTCTAATTCTCCACCCACCATCATATGCTGTCCCCTAAGTAACCTGTCTTCACTTTTGACTTCACTCTTGCCCCCCCTCTAGTTTAAATAAATCTCCACCCCCTCTAGTATCCTCTTAGCCAGCACAGCAGCCTCCCTTCCATTTAGGTGCAAATTATTTGTAGAATACAGTTTGTACCCCAATGAAAAGTTAGCTCAGTGCTCTAGGAACCCAAATCCCTCTGCTCTGCACCAGGACTTGAGCCATGCGTTTAACTCTCTAAGCTCCCGCTGTCTTTTATGTGTAGCGCATGGCACTGGCAGTATTCCAGAGAATACAACTAGGGATGAGCGAATCGATCCGGACGAACCCGGATTCGATCCGAATTTCATGAAAAATTTGATTCGGATCGAATCCGAATTTCCCCGCGATTCGGTCGCTCGAAGTTTTCCTTTAACATCCATTCATTTACATACAGGCATTCTAAGATGGCGGACGGGACATGTCTGGACATCTATCCCGTGCCAGTGCAAGCTGGGGCAGTCACATGCAGCCTATCAGCAGCCAGCAAGCCCGGTGACGTCACAGCGCTATTTAAGTCGGCCATCTTGCTTTTCCTTCCTCATTTCTCTATTGCATTCGTGAGAGACAGAACGATGTAGTGAGGGAGAGAGGCAGTTAGACAGGCAGGGACAGACAGGGACAGGCTGGAGACAGGCAGGAGACAGGCAGGAGACAGACAGAAAGTCAGCGAAAAACAGGGAAAGTTAGGAAAAATCGGAGGCAGTCACAGGGAGATTTTTTTTTTTTTCATCCAGCCTGAGTGTTTGTTACTGGCTGGCTGACTGGATTTGTTAGCGTTTTCAGGCTGCTTATACTAACTAACTGTGCATATATACTGAACTGATCTTAAGTCTGCTGTGAGGCATCCCATTCTGTGACTACACCAGCCTCTATTTAAGATCATATAACCATTTGCACTTATTCTAATTGAAATTAGACCTGATAAAGACACTTTTGCTGTGCATAGCACTACTGGACCCTGCCAGGTGCACTCCTTTTTGGGGCATCCCATTCTGTGACTAAAGCAGCCTCTATTTAAGACCATATAACCATTTGCACCTATTATAATTGAAATTAGGCCTGATAAAGACACTTTTGCTGTGCATAGCACTACTGGTCCCTGCCAGGTGCACTCCTTTTTGGGGCATCCCATTCTGTGACTACAGCAGCCTCTATTTAAGACCATATAACCATTTGCACTTATTCTAATTGAAATTAGGCCTGATAAAGACACTTTTGCTGTGCATAGCACTACTGGACCCTGCCAGGTGCACTCCTTTCTGGGGCATCCCATTCTGTGACTAAAGCAGCCTCTATTTAAGACCATATAACCATTTGCACTTATTCTAATTGAAATTAGGCCTGATAAAGACACTTTTGCCGTGCATAGCTCTACTGGACCCTGCCAGGTGCACTCCTTTTTGGGGCATCCCATTCTGTGACTAAAGCAGCCTCTATTTAAGACCATATAACCATTTGCACCTATTATAATTGAAATTAGGCCTGATAAAGACACTTTTGCTGTGCATAGCACTACTGGACCCTGCCAGGAGCACTTCTTTTTTGGGGCATCCCATTCTGTGACTACACCAGCCTCTATTTAAGACCATATAACCATTTGCACTTATTCTAATTGAAATTAGGCCTGATAAAGAAACTTTTGCTGTGCATATTCTTACTGCTGCCTGCCAGGTGCACTTCTTTTTTGGGGCATCCCATTCTGTGACTACACCAGCCTCTATTTAAGACCATATAACCATTTGCACTTATTCTAATTGAAATTAGGCCTGATAAAGACACTTTTGCTGTGCATATTCTTACTGCTGCCTGCCAGGTGCACTTCTTTTTTGGGGCATCCCATTCTGTGACTACACCAGCCTCTATTTAAGACCATATAACCATTTGCACTTATTCTAATTGAAATTAGGCCTGATAAAGACACTTTTGCTGTGCATAGCACTACTGGACCCTGCCAAGTGCACTCCTTTTTGGGGCATCCCATTCTGTGACTAAAGCAGCCTCTATTTAAGACCATATAACCATTTGCACCTATTATAATTGAAATTAGGCCTGATAAAGACACTTTTGCTGTGCATAGCACTACTGGACCCTGCCAGGTGCACTTCTTTTTTGGGGCATCCCATTCTGTGACTACACCAGCCTCTATTTAAGACCATATAACCATTTGCACTTATTCTAATTGAAATTAGGCCTGATAAAGACACTTTTGCTGTGCATATTCTTACTGCTGCCTGCCAGGTGCACTTCTTTTTTGGGGCATCCCATTCTGTGACTACACCAGCCTCTATTTAAGACCATATAACCGTTTGCACCTATTATAATTGAAATTAGGCCTGATAAAGACACTTTTGCTGTGCATAGCACTACTGGACCCTGCCAGGTGCACTCCTTTTTGGGGCATCCCATTCTGTGACTAAAGCAGCCTCTATTTAAGACCATATAACCATTTGCACCTATTATAATTGAAATTAGGCCTGATAAAGACACTTTTGCTGTGCATAGCACTACTGGACCCTGCCAGGTGCATTTCTTTTTTGGGGCATCCCATTCTGTGACTACACCAGCCTCTATTTAAGACCATATAACCATTTGCACTTATTCTAATTGAAATTAGGCCTGATAAAGACACTTTTGCTGTGCATATTCTTACTGCTGCCTGCCAGGTGCACTTCTTTTTTGGGGCATCCCATTCTGTGACTACACCAGCCTCTATTTAAGACCATATAACCATTTGCACTTATTCTAATTGAAATCAGGCCTGATAAAGACACTTTTGCTGTGCATAGCACTACTGGACCCTGCCAGGTGCACTTCTTTTTTGGGGCATCCCATTCTGTGACTACACCAGCCTCTATTTAAGACCATATAACCATTTGCACTTATTCTAATTGAAATTAGGCCTGATAAAGACACTTTTGCTGTGCATATTCTTACTGCTGCCTGCCAGGTGCACTTCTTTTTTGGGGCATCCCATTCTGTGACTACACCAGCCTCTATTTAAGACCATATAACCATTTGCACTTATTCTAATTGAAATTAGGCCTGATAAAGACACTTTTGCTGTGCATAGCACTACTGGACCCTGCCAGGTGCACTCCTTTTTGGGGCATCCCATTCTGTGACTAAAGCAGCCTCTATTTAAGACCATATAACCATTTGCACCTATTATAATTGAAATTAGGCCTGATAAAGACACTTTTGCTGTGCATAGCACTACTGGACCCTGCCAGGTGCACTTCTTTTTTGGGGCATCCCATTCTGTGACTAAAGCAGCCTCTATTTAAGACCATATAACCATTTGCACTTATTCTAATTGAAATTAGGCCTGATAAAGACACTTTTGCTGTGCATAGACTTACTGCTGCCTGCCAGGTGCACTCCTGTTGGGGCATCCCATTCTGTAACATACCATACCCCTCTTTATTTACACTAAGCAGCTCTCTTATTTACACTAAGCAGGCCTGTTGGAGGCTGAGTGTTACTGCTCACTTTTGGTGTGCATTATTTTCTGTTTCATATAGACCCACCGCTGCCTGGGGGTTCTTAAAATATCACCTACTACCACGCCAGTTAGACTATGTCGGGCAGACAAGTGCCTGGAAGTGAAAAGAGGAGTGGCAGAGGCCAAGATTCCGCAGGCAGAGCTCGCATCAGACTGGGGACCAGTAGCAGCAGGAGTCACGCTGAGAGACCTAATCTGCCAGTATCTGCTAACGGTCGGGTCTCCACCAGTAACGCATCTGCCGTGGTAGATTGGTTGACACGCTCATCAACAACATCATCACAACTTACGTCTGAGACCCCCAGTCTAGGGTCGGTAGGTTCCTCTGACACAACCCTGAGTTGGCATGCCCCGAGAGCAGTCCCTGTCCTCCCATTGCCTCTGGCCTACGCCGTTCCCTCCCCCAGCGACGTATCCTATGCTTTGGGTTCAGCTCCACTCTTTAGTGAGGAGGACCATCAGATAGAGGACAGTCAGCAGCTACTGCCCAGCCAAGAAATGGAGGTGGCTTCTCTAGCTAGGCAGACAAATAGTGATGTGGACAGTGTCGTGGGTGCTGCGAGCGTTCCAGCTCCTGCGCCAGACACTGTTGACGAATCCACGAACATCAGTGACGTACAGCCACAACTCGGTGATGATGATGATGACGATGAAGCCGATCGCACTTGGGAGCCGGGTGATGAAGGGGCTTCATCGTCATCATCAGGAGAAGAGGGGCGCAGGTTGCCCCGGAGTCAGCAGCTGAGGCAGCAAGATGGTAGCAGTCAGCATGGGGGAACAATTCCAAAGGCTGGAGCCGGCCGGGGCCGGGGTAGAGCACCTGCTGTGCGGCAGTCTACCTTATCGGGAGGTAGTGGAGCAGGGGTTCCTGGAGTTGGCAACAGCAGCAGTGAATCAGTGAGGCCAGGGGGTGGGAAAAGTAGCTACTCGGCAGTGTGGCAGTTTTTCCTGAAGCATCCGCAGGAGGGTAACATGGCCACATGCAAGATATGTAGGCAGAAGGTGAAGCGTGGCCAGGGTCCAAATGTTGGCACCACGGCCCTGCGTCAACATATGATGCGTCACCATAAAGCGACCTGGGAGAACCGAGGCTCCCAAGGGGTGGTCCAGTCTGCTTCCTCACCAAGTGAGCTCCCAATTTCTGCCAGCCAAGGCTCCAGCACCTCAGCCGAAGGCAGCTGTGCGTCATACCCATCCTCTGTCGCTCCTGCTCCTCCTCCTCCTCCTCCTCCTCCAAGTCATGCATCCCGCCAGCAATCCATCAGCGAAGCCATGTCCAAGAGACAGCAGTATGCGCCCACTCATCCTACGGCGCAGAAGCTGAATGTGCTCCTGTCCAAGTTGCTGGTGCTGCAGTCGCTCCCTTTTCAGGTGGTGGAATCTGCACCTTTCAGAGAACTGATGGCTTGTGCCGAGCCGAGGTGGAGAGTCCCAAGCTGTCATTTCTTTGCCAAGAAGGCAGTAGCAGCGCTGCACACTTTTGTTGAACAGAAGGTGGGCCAGTCCTTGAGCCTGTCGGTGTGTAGCAAAGTGCATGGCAGCGCCGACATCTGGAGCTGTAACTACGGTCAGGGACAGTACATGTCGTTTACGGCCCACTGGGTGAATGTGGTCCCTTTGCAGCAGCAGCAGCAACTTGGACAGGTCACGCCGCTTCGGCCTCCGCGCTCCCTGCCCGTTGGGCCTGTGACACCGTGCGACTCGGCCTCCTCATCCTCCGCCATCTCCTCACCCTCCACTGTAGGCTCAAGTCTCAGTGCCCCTCCAGTCTACCATGTGTGCAGGGCACGGAGGTGTCACGCAGTGCTTCACATGGTTTGTCTTGGCGAACGGAGTCACACAGGGGAGGAACTGCTTAAATGTATTCATCAGGAAATCCAAACATGGCTTACTCCAAGAAAACTTAAAATGGGAATCATGGTTACCGACAATGGGAAGAACATTTTGTCTGCGCTGCGCCAAGGAAGCCTGACCCATGCCCCCTGCATGGCTCACGTCTTCAATCTGGTTGTCAAGCGGTTTCTGAAGTGTTCCCCCCATCTGCAAGACATCCTAACAACTTCAAGGAAACTTTGCATGCACTTCAGCCACTCATACACCGCCAAACACACCCTTCTTGAGCTACAGCGTCAGAATGGTATCCCCCAACATAGTCTGATTTGCGATGTTTCCACCCGTTGGAATTCCACCCTTCACATGTTGGACCGATTATATGAACAGAGAAAAGCCATCACGGATTTCCTGATGATCCAAGCAGATAGGGGGACTCCCCTGTGTAACTTCAATGTCAACCAGTGGCAGCTCATACGTGACACCTGCCGTTTGCTCAGGCCCTTTGAGGAAGCCACTTTATTTGTCAGTCGGCAGGATTACGGGATGAACGACGTGATTCCACTGCTTCATGTACTACAGCACATGTTGGAAACCATGGCTGGTCAGGGCACTGGAGACATGGCGTTTACATCTTACGGCCACATGAACCCCGTTGGAGCTGAACTGGAGGAGGAGGAGGAAGAGGAGGAGGAGGAGGAGTTGCCCAGCAAAACACAGTTTAGGCTTGGCGAAATGGCTGGTTTATCTAGTCAGCGGACAGGAGAGGAGGAGCAGGAGCAGCCAGAGGAGCTAGAGGTTTTTGAGGAAGGCGAGACAGAGGACCCGGGCACACCGTGGCAGTATGCAGTGGAGATGGAGACAGATAGTCCATCCAAGCCACTTATGCAAATGGCACGAAGCATGCTCACGTGCTTGCGTAGTGACCCCAGAATTGTTTCCATCTGTCGGCGGGATGACTTCTGGCTGTCCACCTTATTGGACCCTCGCTTCCGGCACAAAATGGGGGCATTTTTTAAACCCACCGAGAGGGAGGACAAACTCAACTACTACAAAGACATTCTACGTAGGCAGTTGGCCGATGCCTATCTGCGCCATGGTCCATACTCTCGCAGGTCTGACTCGAGGGGACCTCTGCGCTCACCTTCCACTGCCATGGCCGCTGGGGGGGTTGGCAGGAGCAGCAGCAGCAGCTCCATCAGCAGCAGCAGCCTCAGTCTTCAATCGCTAATGAGTAGCTTTCTACACCCGCATAGTGAGGCTACTCATGAGCAGCAGGAAGACCTGGAGCAGGACCTGAACCAGCAGGTCATGTCATACTTTGACATGACCATGCCAACACACCTTGAGGATCCGCTGGACTTCTGGGCAGCCAAACTTGATTTGTGGCCGCAACTAGCAGAGTTTGCCCTGGAAAAGCTGTCCTGCCCGGCAAGTAGCGTGCCATCTGAGCGGGTGTTTAGTGCGCGGGGGCCATAGTTACGGCGAGGAGAACTCGTCTGTCAACTAAAAATGTGGAGAGACTCACCTTTGTCAAAATGAATCAGGGATGGATCAGCCAGGATTTCCACCCACCAATGCCTGATGCATGCGACTAGATTCAGCATGGTGCCACGTTTTACACTTTCCAAATGGTGCAAAACATATTTATGTCTTTAGGCCAATTTTTGGGCTCCTGCTGCTGCTGCTGCTGCTGCCAACTCCAGGGTGTGAATCATCCAATTTTTGGGCTCCTGAAGCCAACCCCAGTGTCTCTTTAAAGTAATGTTTGGGCTCCTGTTGCTGCTGCTGCTGCTGCCAACTCCTGCCAACTCCAGGGTGTGATTCATCCAATTTTTGGGCTCCTGAAGCCAACTCCATTGTCTCTTTCAAGTAATATTTGGCCTCCTGCTGCTGCTGCCAACTCCAGGGTGTGATTCATCCAATTTTTGGCCTCCTGAAGCCAACCCCAGTGTCTCTTTAAAGTAATATTTGGGCTCCTGCTGCTGCTGCTGCCAACTCCAGGGTGTGATTCATCCAATTTTTTGGGCTCCTGAAGCCAACTCCAGTGTATATTTGGGCTCCTGCTGCTGCTGCTGCCAACTCCAGGGTGTGAATCATCCAATTTTTTGGGCTCCTGAAGCCAACTCCAGTGTATATTTGGGCTCCTGCTGCTGCCAACTCCAGGGTGTAATTCATCCAATTTTTGGGCTCCTGAAGCCCACTCCAGTGTCTCTTTAAAGAAATGTTTGGGCTCCTGCTGCTGCTGCTGCTGCTGCTGCCAACTCCAGGGTGTGATTCATCCAATTTTTGGGCTCCTGAAGCCAACTCCAGTGTCTCTTTAAAGTAATGCTTGGGCTCCTGCTGCTGCTGCTGCCAACTCCTGCCAACTCCAGGGTGTGATTCATCCGATTTTGGGCTCCTGAAGCCAACCCCAGTGTCTCTTTAAAGTAATGTTTGGGCTCCTGCTGCTGCTTGCAACTCCAGGGTGTGATTCATCCAATTTTTGGGCTCCTGAAGCCAACCCCAGTGTCTCTTTCAGCCAATGTTTGGGCTCCTGCTGCTGCTTGCAACTCCAGGGTGTGATTCATCCAATTTTTGGGCTCCTGCTGCTGCCAACTCCAGTGTCTCTTTAAAGCAATGTTTGGGCTCCTGCCCCTCATAGTGATGCCACTTCAACTCTCTTGAATTCAATTGTGCCGCTCTGCGATTCTATTAGCGATGCCTCTGATCTGCATGTGATATTTATTCAAAGTATTATTTAACTAACCCAGCACGCATTCTGTGCGTGTTACAGCAAGGCAGAATGGTTTACAACCCTATTGAGGCTCTAGGAGGCTCAGAAATAGCCGTTTTTAATAGCGTTTCGTCGCGAATTTATTCGGGTCGAAACAATTTTTGTCGGAAAATTCGGCGAATCAGTCGAATCGAATTTTTCAAAAGTTCGCTCATCTCTAAATACAACCTTGGAGGTCCTTCCCTTCAACTTGTTGCCTAATTCCTTAAATGTATTCTTAAGGATCCTCCATTTCCCATTAATTCTGTCATTGGTCCCCATGTGGACCATGAGAGCTGTGTCATCCCCAGCTCCTCCCACTAATTTATCCACCCTTTCCACCACATGCCGAACCCTGGCAACAGGGAGACAGCAAACCATTCGGTTGAGGCGGTCTTGGTGACAAACTATTCTATCATTCCGCCTGATAATAGAATCCCCGATGACTACTAACTGTCTAGTCCTACCTGCAGTCCCAACCACCGCTCACTAGCTGGGCTGTCCTCCCGGCTGTTAGGGAGAGCAGTATCCGCTAGGGCTGCCATTTCTGAAACCGACACTCTTGCATCATTACTCAACTTGACAATTTTGCTAGGGTGCGCAGACACAGGTATGGCCTTCCTTTTCTGTGCACCCTTTCTACTCCCTCTATCTACATTTACCCAGCTACATATCTGCTCATCTTGACCCATTACTCCACCCTCTGTATCTACCCCATTTACTGCCTGCTCAGTGAGCAGAAAGCTCTTTTCCATATTGTCAATCCTCCTCAGTGTTGCATTTTGCACCTCCAGATCCCTAACCCGAGCGTCCAGGTTTGCAATTTGCTCACATTTATCACAGCGGTATTCACCCGGGAACCTCCAATATTGCTGGCCATTATCCTAGTTACAAAACAGCAGTAAAAACAATTTTAGCACTTACAGTTGCAGCGAATTGGCTTTTAACTTCTTATTTTAGCACATGGGCAATAAGAACACTTGAACACTTGAAGTCTCACAATATAAAGTCTCTTAATGGAAAGTCCCCTCACTTATAATACAACCTCATTTGCAAACACAACCGGAACTCGCAAAAGCTCCTGAACTCACTTTAAACAATCTTATTTATACAAAGCAATACTTCCCTTCCAAATGGCAGCTTCTGGACTGGCCATTGAGAGAACTGGGAGAATTTCTGGTCGGTTGCATTGTTTTGGGAAAGGATGGACTGCTTCTTCTTACATCCCATTCAAATCATGCATCCCTAGACTTACCCTCAGCAACCTTATACCTGACCCACTTCGGTACCTTTAAGTTGACCATATCTCCCCCTGCTCCCTGCATTGCTACAGCCTCAGCCATGGGCTGGCCATGGGCAGACTGGGCCAGTTTAATCCTGGCATGATTTTTTGCCCCAGTCCACCACCAGAAGTGGGGATGCTTGTGGCTAAGCAGAACCCTATTTTTAGATTGGACTTGGTCTGCAAAGTAGCATACAGTTAAATAAGGACTATCAGCTTGCTCACATACACTGGCCTACATACAACTGAGGCAGCTGCCACTAGGCCTGAAGTAGAAGTGGGCCCATGGAAGGTCTGGTTGGTTGTGAGCCTCTGCATCAACACAAAATCAGTTTTATGAACCATCCCAGACACGGAGATGCAGGAAGGAAGGCTCACAGAGAAAACAAAACTGGAACTGAAGCAGTTGAAGAGCCACTTTAGTGAATCTGGCAAAATACATACCTGGTGATGGTGTACTTTTCGGGAATTTCTGGCTGAGCCCTGATCTTTGGAACCCTCTTGGTCAGATGGCAGGCAGCTACTAGAGGAAGCGGCACTGATCTGTCGCTGGGCGCATGGGGTGTCTGTGGCCTGGGGATCTCCAGCTGGCCCTACTATTATTTTGCTATGAGGTTCTGTGTAACCTATATACACCCCTGCTCACATCCTAACAGAAGGCATCTAAAATGAATATATTTTAAGTTTTTAGTTGCTTACTTATTATTCTTTCCCCCACTGGGCTGCAACTCTGTTCAGGATTAGGATACGGGCACCGCCATCTTGCGTCAGAAGCGTCACATACTAAGGAGAGGAAAGGGGGGAAAGTGCAGGGGGCAGGTTATAGCTGTGGTTTGCACAGACAGAGCAGAGCTGGGGTCAGGAAAAGGACAGCAATCCCAAAATGCAGAGCGGCATATCCAGAAGACACTTCCTGTCTGCAGGCAGCCTGAAACTCCACAGGCTGTTAAAAGTTTAAAAACACACAACAGGTGCAGGTAGGATGATTTTTATTGTGAGCAATCTGTGTGTAGGGGGTGAGGGAAACATGCAAAATTCTCTTATTCAGGGTGAAGGTCCACTTTAAAATTGGCATTTGCTCTTATGTATGTATAAGTATAAATATGAGAGGGGATGGGGGAAACCATTCGATGGGCACATTTTTGGAAAATCATTTAGGACTTTTTTACTTTTGACTGGAAATGTCCTTTAAGTTAAAATGTACCTAAAAGCCCAGCAGCAGTAATTAGCATCACTTATGTGCTAAGTGTTTACAGCAAACTATTGCTTCCACTGTTGTGTTACACACCCCTGGGCATCACATTAAAATGTAGAAAATAAAACTTTCAAAACCACTTACCTATAACAAGAGCGCTATGGCTCCCTATGGGCCCATCTCTATTGTTTTCCACTATCCCTGACTGCTACAGACACTTCCGAATTCTGGGGTTTTGTCTCTGGAAGATTTTGTTCCTGGAAACATGCCTGGATATCAGTGCTGACTCTCCGCATTAAACTTCTTTGCTGCCAATACATTCATATTGTTCTGTTTTTCTCTTCGTGTCAAAGTCAAACATGAAAAACATTCAAAAATGTCCACCAGGGACAATAAGTTGCAATAATCGCAATAAGTAATGTAGCTAGCTCCTCTATGGGTGAGGGAAGCAGCGGCTGCAGTGTGTGCTGCGTAGGGCCGGATTATGAGAGGGGTCGCAAGGGGCTCTAGCCCTGGGGCCTCCACCACTTGCCCTGCAAAGGAGGCCTCCACCAACCTTTGGGTTATGGTCTAGTCTAGGAGGCTTTTCAGTCTTTGGTTTGATGGGCTGCAGGGCCAGCAACAAAGCTATCAACGGCAGTGGGGACCCCTGCATTTGGGCAGCCAAAGCCACCACAAGGCAGGACGGATAGTCTAGAGCAGCAAAGCCGCCATCAGAAACACTACAGTGTGGTTGGATGCAGAGTAGTCAATCAATGGCCGCTCACTGTACATAAGCCTTCTGCTTAAGTTTTCTGCTGGACCAGCTGGGCGACTACACTACCCCCCACCCAGAATGGCAAAGCAGGGGTTCTCAAGCAGCCCGCACAAGGCACTCAATCTGACGTTTCAGTAAGTAGGTGGGGCCCAGACAACCATCAGTTAATTGGCTGGACTTTTATTTTAAAAGGAAAAAAATACTGTATCTGGGGCCTCCACCAGATTTTGTGCCCAGGGGCCTCCACCACACTTAATCCGGCCCTGGTGCTGCGACTACCATTCTTGGGTCGGGACACTGGTATTACGTTGGTACTTGGTGCCATGCTGCCTGGGGAGGATGTTTCCAGGACAGGCAAGTACATGTTCCAGGGGCTACAATGTAGAAGGAGATTTCATGCATACCTGGTGGAACTGACCTATGCTGGAACCAGGTCTATAGAATGCCCAATGGAATTTTCTAAGCCAACATCAAGAAAGACCCTTGGGTAGCTCTTCTGCATTGCAAGCCATTACAAGGAAGCAGAACAAATCATTTGTCAGCCAAACTGACTAAGGCGTGGAAGAAACAATTCGGCCCGACATCGGCGGTATCGGCGAGGATGAACAGGTTTCTTATAATTGAGAGACTATCCAGTATCCTGACCGACTCTCACAAAAAATTTCTCTCAATGTGGGATCCCTGGATACGAGACGCTTGGCCCGGTGACCCTCTGTGTGCATTGAGCTAAATTGTGCGGGATGGCGGGAGGAACGCGAGGGGGGAAAACCTCCCCATTCCTTTTCATTTCTTCCCTTGCCCCCCTGCTTTTCCCCTCCCCTCTTCTTCCCTTCTTGTGAGATTTCTTCTCTATTCTCTTAACGGTTCTACATTCTTTTCCACGTTGGACCGTGACTCGTGGGCGTAAGCACACCTTAGTCCGCAAGCAATAAAGACTGCAAAACAAAGGTGTGTGGGAATAGAGATTTATTGTATGAGCCACCAGGTGCTGCATATTTATACAATCAATAAGAAGCAAGAGAAGATACAATGCCAACTACACCTGTCATGCTTGTCTATATTCCTATACTTAATATTGTAACATAAACATAACTAGTTTGGATCATAATCGTATTGAATACAGTCTGACACCCATTCCAAACCTCCCCTGCGTGGGATGGTTATGTCAACTGTGCGATTTGTTACGCCTGTACTGCTTAAAAGAAAATAAAATATATTGAAGGAGAAAGAAGTAAGGGACACTTTGGGCCTCTGGAAGCACAGTGGTGGACTGGATCTAAAAATCAGTCCCGAGGTTCTACCGTCCCTGACAGCCCAGGATTAGTAATGTAACAGCCAATCCAAATGGCCAATCAATGCACTCACCGCCACTCAGCCACACCAGGACCAACAGGGACAAGCACACTGACAGCCGCATCTCCTCACTGGTCTTGCTGGAAGTGTTCCTGCACAGGCCATTCACAAATTCCTGATGTGGGAACGCAAGTTGTAAACTATGGAAATGGAAGAATGGAGAGATAGATGTAGGGAATAGGCCAAGGAGAGATAAATAAATAAAGCAGATGGAGGGAATATGTAAAAGTGATGAAAAAGGAAGAATAAGGCAAGAGAGTAAGGCAGAGAAAAACAGAAAGTAAGAGAAGAATTTAGAAGGAAGTGGAAAAAATAAGAGAAAAAAATGCTGCCAATGGAAAAAGAGCAAGAGAATGATGAAAGCAACATGCAAAGAGATAGTGGAAGTGTATATAGTCCTAACCCACAGCCCTACCATCAGGTGAAGTGAATGGGGGGGGGGGGCTGGCTGGTAACAGTGAATACATTTATAACATATATATATTTATGATGATGGCTCCGGTTCTCTGCCCCATCTGCCCCCGTCTTTTTCCTTCTCTTCCATAAGTGCAGTCTCCAGACAAGTAAATAGCGGCAAACTCCTCCATGCTGTACCCTTGGTGGCCCCTTCCCCCCTACACCCATCTCCTTGCATGCTCTCACCTGCCCATTCAAGTGAATGGAGATGCCACGTTGTGTCTTTTCCAGATGCCGCTGTACAGGCTCAGCAGAGAGGTGCTGGCCCGCGGATCAGGTAAGGGTTTTTTTTACTTTGTAACCACCCCATCCTGACTCAGTGCCAGGGTAGGATGGCAGAGGGGGGGGGGTTATAGGTCCACTGAAATTCTGCTTTAAGAGTGGCCTGTCCACCCCTGCCCATAATCTGCCCCTGAAATGCTATAGCCTCAGTTGATGAGCATGCCTGTTGATCATGGGGGATGGGGCTCAGCAGCTTGGGGGCTGGTGGTGGGCTGGCCAGGACCAGTACGATACCGGGTTAGTTTTTTGGTCTAGAGGCAAATACCCTAATGCCCCCAGTTCAGGCCCTTGCATTGTAATGTAGTGTATGGTACAACCAGAAGTGTAACAAAAAAATCACTGGTTACATAAAAGATTTTTTCAGATTGATTGTCTGTGCTCAACCTGGAGTTTTCTTTTTAACTGTTTTTTTTAACTGTACATACCGGTAACTATCTATAAATCTTTGAGTTGTTTAACATGTAAAACAAGAAGGTTAGGCAAATATTTAGAAGCTGGATAGTGAAGGACAAGGCCTGGTCTCTCAGATACACAGTTGAGTGTTGGCAGTTTTATACACACAGCGCACTGCTAATCTCTGCTTTCTGTTTCCATGCCACTGACGCCACTGACGCTTCTACTCCCAGGAAGATACAATGCCAACTACACCTGTCATGCTTGTCTTTATTCTTATACTTAATATTGTAACATAAACATAACTAGTTTGGATCATAATCGTATTGAATACAGTCTGACACCCATTCCAAACCTCCCCTGCGTGGGATGGTTATGTCAACTGTGCGATTTGTTACGCCTGTACTGCTTAAAAGAAAATAAAATGGGGGGGTGGCCTGGCACGCTGATGAGGAGGACGTGAGCTTCACTTGCTCCGATCCCCCACGGGCTTTGAGAGAGACTTAAAAGCGACGGAGTAAGAAGAATAAAAGAAAGATGACAGGAAAAAAACAGAGAAAGAAGGAGAAAAAGAGGAGGGAAGAGAATACCTGGAGCGGCGACGAGGAGAGAGGATCCGCGGGATGGCGGGTTGGCGAGCCGGCTGGGATCGCGATGGCGGGTCGGGCGGCGTCATCTGAGACGTGCGACGGCGGCGAGGGGTCACCGGAGCGGCAGCGGGAGCTGCGGAGAACGGAGGCGGGCCGGCCGGCGGCATCCGATGCGGAGGAGACCGTCCGCGAGGTGAGGAGGCAGCCAGGGAAGGCGGCGGAGGAAAGCGGCAAAATGGCGCCCGGCCGCGGGGCGTCTAAGGTACCTCCCCCTAGTCAACAAGCGGGGGGGCATTCTCCTGTGGCCGCAGAGACGGCGGGGGAGCCCAGTGTCACGGCCCCTCCACGAGTGCAGACACCGAAGGGAGCGGGCGATGAACTGCTGCGGGGGCATACCTGCAGCCCCAGGGGCCAGAGTCACAAAATGGCGCATCTTGACACGGGGGGCCCTAAGGATAAGGGACTGGACAGCACGCCTGCACAGAGCCCTGGAACTCAGAGGAGGGGCATTAATGAGGAGGGGAGACCGACAGATGGCCTAATTAGTGGCAACCCAGGGAAAGGGGGATGCCCTGAATGGAGCAATCGAGTGGAGGATGAGGTGGCCCCCTGGGCAGGAGTGGAAGGGGAGAGCACGGAAATCCGTGACCCACATTGTAACACCACATCCAGGCTGTCAGGCTATGCCTATGCCCCGAGAGCGGACGGCCCGGGGTGCAGGGGTCCCCCTGCGGAGGGTACGGGGGAAGCGGTGCCCCGCATCTGGACTCCAGGAGGCGATGAGCTGCACCTCCCCCCCCCCCCCCCCGCCAGCCTGGTCAACAGGCGGATGAGGGAGAATTTGGCCTTCTGGAACTAAGCACATTGCAGATTCCACCTGATGATTCGACGTGGCTGTCTAGTGCGCTACATACCCCACATTCTGACCGCTCACTATGGCTACCGCAGAAAGATGATGAGAGGCTTGCAGAGCAGCTCCCCCTAGCAGGAACCTCGCAACCCTCTGTCTCGCCCCCTCGGGGGTCCCTCCTTCAGACCACCTCAATTACCCTGCCGCCCCCGGAGGACTCTTCTACCCTGCTGCCGACCCGCCGGGAAGGAGCCGAGCCTGGGCTATGCCAGGGCGCCGAAAATATACATATGGAAACCCTTGAAAGCCATCCCATCCAGAGCGGACTTTGAGGCGCTAATTGCCCGTTATGAATCAGCTTATAAAAAAGAGATCGCGGAAGTGCAGGAACAAATCCAAAAGCTTGACTCCAGGATCACCTCCAATCAGACGTCCAACAAAGCAGCGCGAGTGGAGGAGCAGAGCCGGCAAATCTTACAACTCCAGCTGCAGAATGATGATCTTGAGAACAGGCACAGAAGGAACAATCTTCGACTGCGGGGCATCCCGGAAGCTACTGCAGGGGAAGACGTGAGACGTATCATAACCACAATCTTTAACACGCTCTTAGAAAGAAACGTGGACACCCCAATTGAAATCGACAGGGCGCACAGAGCCCTGGGCCCACACAACCCTGATCCAGCGTTTCCGAGAGACATAGTGTGCAGGGTTCATTTCTACAACGTTAAAGAGGAAATAGCGCGCAAGGCTTGGCAGCATGGCCCGTTGAACTTCGACGGGGCAAGGATTACTATCTTACCAGACCTCTCTAGACGCACACTGCAAATGAGGAAGTCATTGAAACCTGTCCTGGAGCTGATCAGAAGCAAAGGAGCGACATACCGCTGGGGCTACCCGTTCCACCTAATTGTGGTCAAGGAGAGAGGCACCTACATGCTCAGAACCTATCAAGATCTTGAGGGTCTCTTTGCTTTTTTGGACTGTGACCCCGTACCGGTCCCCAACTGGCTCTCGCTGCCGACGGAGCTGCCTCCGCTGAGTCGAGGCGGTTTACCCCAGAGACGTCCCCGCACAAGAAGGTCCGAGATGAGAGGCGGGAGATGTGAGGGGCGGCGCTTGGAGAGGCGTCCTGGCCCAATGGACAGAGAGATGACCCTGAAAACTCTGGTACTACCGGTCTCTAGAATAGTAAGTCTGTTTCAACTGTTGACGATGGAGCGGGAATGCTTGGGGGTCTGGCGTTGGGCTCCCTCTGAGTGCCGGTGGGGGGCAGCGGGCTAGCAGTTATCCAAGCTAGGTCCGAACGGGGGTACCTTACTGCACTTCTGTGCCTCCTCAGTTGTGGGCCTGGTTGCTTCCCTGCTGGTGCTCGGGGGGGGGGGGGGGGACCTGGCCGGAACCGCTCGGCTCTGAGAGAGAGACTTGGTTCCCTTTGCTGTTAACTTGTTAAGCCGTGTACAGCTGTATTGCCTGTTGTTTCTTCTTTCCTGCAGTTGAAGTTTTTTTTTGATTTCTCGTTGTTGCTCAAATGATGAATGTTGCCCTGGGGACGGAGGGGGTGCCACCTCTGAATCCGGTGCTTGACATAGTTCCCCCAGTTAGACCGGGGTCAATCTTCACCCCCTTGGGTGGAGCTAAGATTTAGCGTAAACCGCATTTTAGCTCTCCTCTGGTGGGGCTTTTGGTGGAACCCGACTGTCAGTTGGGGACTTGTCTGAGGGCTCTACCAGAGGTGTTTGTATACTCTCTTTAGTTCCTTTGCTTTGTTTCCTTTTCTTTGCTTCTCTTCTCTCCTCTCCTCTGTTGATCTTCCCTGTCCCTGCTTAACCCCCCTTGACATAGAGATCCGAGAGTGGTGGGGTCCTAGCTGATACTGAAGACACTATACTTGAGCTCCTTACCGACTGTTGCTATGGGTGAGACTAATCTGATTTCTTTTAATGTAAAAGGGCTCAACACCCCTGAGAAGAGGTCCATGATACTGAACAACCTCAGAGCGTCAAAAGCAGGTGTGGCCTTTCTACAGGAGACGCACTTCAAGTCGTCTAATCCGCCGACCTTTCCGTAATAAGGTATTTCCGGTGTCCTACCATAGCCTCTCACCAGACTCACGATCGCAGGGGGTGAGCATACTCATCTCTCGGTTTGTGCCCTGGGAGGAGGTGGGTTCTCTGAGTGGTGGAGAGGGGAGATGGTTGTTTGTTAAGGGGAGGATCCGATCGGAGCTCTTCACTTTGGTAAACCTCTACCTCCCAAACACGGGCCAGATCACATTCTTGGAGGGAGTTCTGGGGAGGCTCACCGACTTTGCGGAGGGAAGGTTGATCATTGGAGGTGATTTTAATTTCTCCCTGGAGCCCTTAACTGACACCTCCAAGGGACATTCCTACATGTCCTATGCTAAATTGAAAAGGGTTAGGAAACTATTCCATACCCACCAGTTGGTGGACCCCTGGCGGATTCTAAATCCTGACTCCAGGGACTATACGTTCTTCCCCCCCCCCCCCCCCCTGCACAATATGTACTCCAGGATCGATTTGTTCCTGGTTCAGCACCACTCTCTCCCCCGGGTCTCCTCTGCCTCGATAGGCAGTATCACTATCTCCGACCATGCCCCAGTCAGCATCCAGCTGGCCCCACAGGAACGGGTACCACGTGCGTGGTCGTGGGCACTAAACAAGTCCCTAATTCAGGAACCCCAGATCAGGGAAGAGATGAAGCAGGTTCTGCAAAACTTCTTCCAGGAGAATGACTCTCCGGACATAGGTGCTCCGGTCCTGTGGGAAGCCCCTAAATGCGTTATTCGGGGGGCGCTGATCCAAAGGGGAGCTAGGGTCAAGAGAGAGAGGGGTAAACAGATTGCTGATCTGCTGGAGGAAATTAAGAAACTGGAAGCGGTACACAAGCAGTCACTGGCAGGAGCGTTAATAGCTGCACTTTCCGCCCTTAGGGACCGACTCCGGAAGATCTATAGCGACAGGATCAAAATCCAACTCATCAAGAGCCGAAGGGTCTTTTATGAGTCTGGTGATAAATGTGGGAGACTTCTGGCCTCGGCTTTGAGAGGGGAAAGGGCAAGAACGTATATCTCCAAAATTTCAGACCAAAAGGGGAAGATAGTTCACAGGGACAAGGAAATTGCGGAGGTCTTTAAAAAGTACTACGAGGTGCTATATAACGTTAACGCCCACTCACGGGATGACAAACTAGCAAAAATAGGCGAGTACATCGCCCAGTCAGGTCTCCCTAGACTACCGAGAGAACTGATTGAACAGCTGGAGGATCCTATATCTGCAGAGGAGCTGGCGGGGGCTATTAAGAACTCCGCGAACGGGAAAATTCCGGGGCCCGACAGGCTTCCGTTGCTCTACTATAAAACCTTCGTGGGGATCCTGTCACCGCACCTCCTTAAGGCGCTAAACTCTATTCCTGCAGGAGCATCCCTCCCATGTGACAGTCTTCGGGCCCAGATCTCAGTCATACCGAAAGATGGTAAAGACCCAACACAGAGCTCTAGTTACAGGCCTATCTCCCTGCTCAACACAGATATAAAGCTCTTCGCTAAAGTATTGGCCACCCGACTGTCCCCCCATCTACATCACGTTATTCATCTGGATCAGGTGGGTTTTATGCCGTATAGAGAGGCAAGGGACAACACGATTAAGGTCTTGAACCTTATAGATCTGATTCACAAAAGAGAGCTCCCTGCTATCCTCCTTGCTACCGATGCTGAAAAGGCTTTCGACAGGGTCCAGTGGGATTACATGAAAAGGGTCCTGAGACATGTGGGTCTCGGGCCAGGAATGTTGTCCTGGATAACTAGCCTCTACCAGTGCCCTTCAGCAGTGGTGAGAGTCAATGGTCTACTCTCAGAGCCTTTCAGTATTGGGAATGGGACGAGGCAGGGTTGCCCCCTCTCGCCGCTCATCTTTATCCTGACCCTGGAACCTTTTCTCTGTAAGGGCTAACCCCAACATTCAGGGTGTGGCCCTGCCCTCGGGTCACTATAAAGTAGGGGCATATGCGGACAATCTGATTTTCTTTGTGTCATGTCCTCAGGTCACTCTCCCAAACTTAATGCAAGAATTAGATGCATACAAGGAAGTCTCAAATTATAAAATCAATCTGCAGAAATCGGAGGCCCTGAATATTAACCTACAGAGAAGCAGGGAGGTTGCCCTCCAGAACGCCTTCTCCTTTAAGTGGGCGAGTGACCACATCACATATTTGGGTACAAAGATAGGTAGGTCACTAGACACGATCTTCCCACTTAATTTCCCCCCGTTAGGAAAATCTACTGGAGCCCGGGATATTTTACTCTCCCTGGGGTCCAACAAATAGGAGCACAACCGATAGTAATATCAAAAAAGTTTATTAGATCCATATGTAGCAAGGTTAAAAAACACACAATCACAACACATAACACACATATTAAAAAGCCCCCTGCCTACTCCCAGAATCAATCCACTCAACAATTACCCACAAAGTATATGGCTGTGGCTGAGATTTATTCCCCTCCTTATTCTTATAATGGTATTCAGAGAAAATTTTTTTTTATCAATTAGAAATAATTATTATTATTGCCCAAAGTTCCCAAAAAGATTTTTTTGTCCCTTTATTTGTTGTTTTTTATATATATATATTTTTGTGCCGGCACAAAAGAGCATTATATTAAAAAAACAATGGGTAATTGTTGAGAGGATTGATTCTAACCGGGTGGTATAGAGTACCTACCTCCCTTCGCAGATGGTTCCCAGAGGTGTCACCTCTCTGCTGGCGGTGTGGACAGGAGAGGGGTGATCTCCTACACATCCTTTGGTCTTGCCCGGGGGTACGTGGCTTCTGGTCTACAGTCAAGGAAACAATGGAGAGGGTGCTGGGCGGGGAGGTTCCGGGGGGTCCGGCCTTCTTCCTTCTCCACCACTCGGAGATACCCGCCAAAAGATACCGGAGGTCCATAATAGGTCAATTAATTAATGCAGTTAGGGCGTGCATTCCCGTGCAGTGGAAGAAATCAGATCCACCAAGTATCCTGCTCTGGCTCAACAAAGTCTGGGAGATGGAGCGATTTGAGGGCATCATTGCTGAGCGCAACGAAACATCGGAGGCACACCGTCTCAGATGGATTAGTCGAACTAAATCAGTAGGAGCATTAATAAGGGGACGCTGATATTACTCTACTTCTGCTTTCTCTTCTTTCCTTCTTCTCCCTGTTTGGTATTTCTCTTCTGGGTACAGTGCTTCTGGATTGTTTGCTTCTTGCCCTGTGGGGCGAGAATAGGTCCCGGACCCTTGGGGCGGGCGCCTTGGACGGGGAGGTGGGTCTCTGCGAGGGCCCCGTTCCCCTCTCGGGGCCTAGCTCCTTCGATTTGGGGTGGTCTGGAGGGGGGGGGCGGCCTCGCAGGAGCAAAATACAGGGCACCGATACAGTTAAAGAAAATGGACCACAAGGAAGCTCACTTGATAATTCCTTTTTATTTTAATACGCTGTACCATTCTTGCTGGTTATATTTTAATGCTGTCTTTATATACATCTTCTATATGTATGTATTCTGTTTGGAACATGCAATAAATAAAGAATATATAAAAAAATAAAATAAAATAAAATATATGTCACGGACCGGGTGGAGCGGACTCGGGTGTGGATCCGCTTTAACTGTGGGACCGATGGCGGGTACCGTGTCAGGGGAGCGGAGTCTAAGAGGCCACCGGTATTCACCAGAGCCCACCGCAAGGCAGGTTGGTCTTGTGCGGCGAGTGACCCCCAGGTCGCTACCCCTAACAGCGGCCCAGTCCCACAGTCAGCCGAGGTTCAACGAGGTACACAAGTGGCAGGCAAAAAGGCGTAGTAAGTACAGGCAGAGATCGGGGCTGGCAGCACAGGTTCGCGGTAAAGGTGAGTAGCCGAGGTCGGGGCAGGCAGCAAAGGTTCAGAGTCGGGGACAGGCAGAGGTCGGTACACGGGTGAGCAATCCAAGAATGTCTGACTTTCAACAGGCATGGAGAGACCAAGATCTGGCACTGAAGGAAAGGAAGTGCCTCTTTAAATAGGGGAAGTGGATGCAGGATTGGATGAGCAGGCACCAATCAGTGCTGTACAGGCTCTTTAAATCTCAGGAATCCAGTGCGCTCGCCCTCTAGTGGACAGAGACGTGCGTGCACCTGAGCATGTGAGAAGGAAGCATAGGGGGGAAGGGCGGCAGCTGGATGCAGCCATGAGGAAGTGCTGCAAGATGGATGACGGCTGCATGCAGCCATGGAGGTAAGTGACTTGCTGTGAGACGGGCGTGCAGCGCTCGCCCTAACAGTACCCCCCCCCCCTTGGGTCTCCCCCTCTTCTTGGGACCCAGAAAGTCAGGGATGAGACTATGAACCGGAATGTTCTCTTCAGGTTCTAATTTCAAGACTTTGCTGTATTGACGAGGATATACAAAGGCCTCTCCGGCTGGTGCCTGTACCAGGGCGGAGGGAGCAGTGACAGGAGCAGGCTTGGCAGGAATGGGTCCAAAACACCTCTTGGGGCAGGCTGGGCCCCATGACTTAATATCGCCAGTATTTCAGTCAAGCATGGGGTCATGACGTTGAAGCCAAGGTAGGCCGAGAAGAAATGGAGAAGTGCTACTGGGGAGGACGAAGAACTCAATACTCTCCTGATGGTCGGGTCCAACCTTCAAAAGGAGCGGTACTGTGCGATATCGCACGATGCAATCAAGTCTATCTTCATTGACTGAAGCAATAACTAGAGGCCTTGCGAGGCGATTCACAGAGATATTATACTTGTCAATCAAAGAGGCCCCGATGAAGTTTTCCGCGGAGCCCGAATCCAGAAAAGCCGACAAATTCACAGAGACGTTAGCAGAAATGGAGAGTTGCACTGGAACCGTAAGGCGTGAAGAGGTAGCACACCCAACCAGGGATGCCTCTCCCACCCTTACTAGGTGCGCCCGTGGCGGGCGAACAGGACAGTCTTTCAAGAAGTGCTCGGAGCTGGCACAGTACAAACAAAGGTTCTCGTTTCTTCGACGAGTTCTCTCCAACGGAGTTAGGCGAGATCGGTCCACCTGCATAGCCTCCTCAGTGGAAGGCGCATGTGCGGGCAAAGGTGGATGTTGGAAAACAGGGGCCAGACGTGAAGCCCTCCTAGGGCACTCGAAGTTCTTTCCCAGGTGGAGTTCCTCTCGCCTTTCAGAAAAACGCACATCGATGCGTGTGGCCAAGCGAATAAGATCAGTCAAAGACGAAGGCAAATCACGTGCCGCTAGGGCATCTTTAATATGGCTAGAAAGTCCTTTCTTAAAGGAGGCACACAAGGCCTCATTATTCCAGGATAATTCTGACGCCAGGGTGAGGAACTGTACGGCATATTCGCCAACAGACCGGTCGCCCTGGACCAAGTTAAGCAGGGCTGCTTCTGCCGATGAGGCCTGGGCTGGTTCCTCAAAGACATGGCGAAACTCAGAAACGAAGGCATGTAATTTGGAAGTCACTGGTTCATTGCGATCCCATAATGGAGTGGCCCAGGCCAGGGCCTTTCCTGTAAGCAGACTAATAATAAAGGCCACTTTGGCTCGTTCAGTGGGAAACTGGTCCGCCAACATCTCCAGATGCAGAGAACACTGGGCAAGGAAACCTCGGCATGACTTGGCATCCCCATCAAATTTAGCCGGCAAGGAGAGACAAACTCTAGCTGGAGGTGCTACAGGTGGCGGCGACACCGGAGCGGAAGGTGGCAATTGCTGCTGCAGGATTGTTAGTAATTGCTGAACCATGGCGGCGAGCTGGTTGATTTGGCGAGTCTGCATAGCCACTACAGTGAGCAATTCTGAGGCGTTAGGCAGTGGCACCTCAGCGGGATCCATGGCCAGATCTTACTGTCACGGACCGGGTGGAGCGGACTCGGGTGTGGATCCGCTTTAACTGTGGGACCGATGGCGGGTACCGTGTCAGGGGAGCGGAGTCTAAGGGGCCACCGGTATTCACCAGAGCCCACCGCAAGGCAGGTTGGTCTTGTGCGGCGAGTGACTCCCAGGTCGCTACCCCTAACAGCGGCCCAGTCCCACAGTCAGCCGAGGTTCAGTGAGGTACACAAGTGGCAGGCAAAAAGGCGTAGTAAGTACAGGCAGAGATCGGGGCTGGCAGCACAGGTTCGCGGTAAAGGTGAGTAGCCGAGGGTCAGGCATGGAGAGACCAAGATCTGGCACTGAAGGAAAGGAAGTGCCTCTTTAAATAGGGGAAGTGGATGCAGGATTGGATGAGCAGGCACCAATCAGTGCTGTACAGGCTCTTTAAATCTCAGGAATCCAGTGCGCTCGCCCTCTAGTGGACAGAGACGTGCGTGCACCTGAGCATGTGAGAAGGAAGCATAGGGGGGAAGGGCGGCAGCTGGATGCAGCCATGAGGAAGTGCTGCAAGATGGATGACGGCTGCATGCAGCCATGGAGGTAAGTGACTTGCTGTAAGACGGTCGTGCAGCGCTCGCTCTAACAATATATTGAAAGAGAAAGAAGTAAGGGACACTTTGGGCCTCTGGAAGCACAGTGGTAGACTGGGTCTAAAAATCAGTCCCAAGGTTCTACCGTCCCTGACAGCCCAGGATTAGTAATGTGCTTTGGATACAGGTCAAAACTAGATTTGACCTAGATTTTAAAGTTTTGCGCCAGTTCACCCCATTCCAGATACCAAGAAGATCTGGCATGCCTACTGCCGATACCAGTCCAGAAGCAGTTAAAAAAGAAAAAGAAAGTTTTAAAATCAAAAAGAACTCTCCATTGCCACATCTTCTCTAATTTGTCCTCCCGATGGTCGGTGTCCTCTCCGTAGGTCCGTCTGGTCGTGGGCATCCTCCTACTCTGGTGGGGTGTGATCTGCTGCTGGCAGATAGCCACTATAAAAGCCTCCCCTCCGGCATCTGTAGTTTACAGGTCCCCCTCCTCCTTCCTTGGTGTTCCGCTAAGACCATGCCAGGTCACGGGGCAGGGAGGCTATTATGCAACAGAGGTGGAGCCTCTGTGGATTCCCCCATGGGACTTATGACATCACTAGTGATGAGCGAGTAGTATTCGACCGAGCCGGTATTCGAATACTACGCTGTTCGTCATACTCGATTTCGATCGAGTACAGCGGCGATGGCGCACTCACAATTCGTTTCCCCTCCCACCTTCCCTGGCGCGTTTTTTACACCAATCACCATGCAGGGGGGGTGGGACAGGTCCTGGGAGGACGCTGGCATCGCGAAAACGGCGTCTACACGCATTGGCTGGAAAAACCATGTGACCTCGAATATACAAAACTCAGCACTTCCTCTTCGTCAGCATTAGCAGCTTGAACTTAGTGAGGGACAGACGCTCACAGCAGGGAAAGACAGGCTGTCGCTGGCAGGGCCCCAGAAGCTCGGAATATCGCTTTTACCACCATCTATACCAGCTACCAGAAGACAAGACAGTCCTTAATAGCCCTTATTAGGGCTGCTACGCTGAACAGTATATAGCTCATTTTCTATTTAGTCAGGCAGGGCCCCAGAAGCTCAGAATATACCTTTTACCACCATATATACCAGCTACCAGAAGACAAGACAGTCCTTAATAGCCCTTTTTAGGGCTGCTACGCTGAACAGTATATAGCTCATTTTCTATTTAGTCAGGCAGGGCCCCAGAAGCTCAGAATATACCTTTTACCACCATATATACCAGCTACCAGAAGACAAGACAGTCTTTAATAGCCCTTATTAGGGCTGCTACGCTGAACAGTATATAGCTCATTTTCTATTTAGTCAGGCAGGGCCCCAGAAGCTCAGAATATACCTTTTACCACCATATATACCAGCTACCAGAAGACAAGACAGTCCTTAATAGCCCTTATTAGGGCTGCTACGCTGAACAGTATATAGCTCATTTTCTATTTAGTCAGGCAGGGCCCCAGAAGCTCAGAATATACCTTTTACCACCATATATACCAGCTACCAGAAGACAAGACAGTCCTTAATAGCCCTTATTAGGGCTGCTACGCTGAACAGTATATAGCTCATTTTCTATTTAGTCAGGCAGGGCCCCAGAAGCTCAGAATATACCTTTTACCACCATATATACCAGCTACCAGAAGACAAGACAGTCCTTAATAGCCCTTATTAGGGCTGCTACGCTGAACAGTATATAGCTCATTTTCTATTTAGTCAGGCAGGGCCCCAGAAGCTCAGAATATACCTTTTACCACCATATATACCAGCTACCAGAAGACAAGACAGTCCTTAATAGCCCTTATTAGGGCTGCTACGCTGAACAGTATATAGCTCATTTTCTATTTAGTCAGGCAGGGCCCCAGAAGCTCAGAATATACCTTTTACCACCATATATACCAGCTACCAGAAGACAAGACAGTCCTTAATAGCCCTTATTAGGGCTGCTACGCTGAACAGTATATAGCTCATATTCTATGTAGTCAGGCAGGGCCCCAGAAGCTCAGAATATACCTTTTACCACCATATATACCAGCTACCAGAAGACAAGACAGTCCTTAATAGCCCTTATTAGGGCTGCTACGCTGAACAGTATATAGCTCATTTTCTATTTAGTCAGGCAGGGCCCCAGAAGCTCAGAATATACCTTTTACCACCATATATACCAGCTACCAGAAGACAAGACAGTCCTTAATAGCCCTTATTAGGGCTGCTACGCTGAACAGTATATAGCTCATTTTCTATTTAGTCAGGCAGGGCCCCAGAAGCTCAGAATATACCTTTTACCACCATATATACCAGCTACCAGAAGACAAGACAGTCCTTAATAGCCCTTATTAGGGCTGCTACGCTGAACAGTATATAGCTCATTTTCTATTTAGTCAGGCAGGGCCCCAGAAGCTCAGAATATACCTTTTACCACCATATATACCAGCTACCAGAAGACAAGACAGTCCTTAATAGCCCTTATTAGGGCTGCTACGCTGAACAGTATATAGCTCATTTTCTATTTAGTCAGGCAGGGCCCCAGAAGCTCAGAATATACCTTTTACCACCATATATACCAGCTACCAGAAGACAAGACAGTCCTTAATAGCCCTTATTAGGGCTGCTACGCTGAACAGTATATAGCTCATTTTCTATTTAGTCAGGCAGGGCCCCAGAAGCTCAGAATATACCTTTTACCACCATATATACCAGCTACCAGAAGACAAGACAGTCCTTAATAGCCCTTATTAGGGCTGCTACGCTGAACAGTATATAGCTCATTTTCTATTTAGTCAGGCAGGGCCCCAGAAGCTCAGAATATACCTTTTACCACCATATATACCAGCTACCAGAAGACAAGACAGTCCTTAATAGCCCTTATTAGGGCTGCTACGCTGAACAGTATATAGCTCATTTTCTATTTAGTCAGGCAGGGCCCCAGAAGCTCAGAATATACCTTTTACCACCATATATACCAGCTACCAGAAGACAAGACAGTCCTTAATAGCCCTTATTAGGGCTGCTACGCTGAACAGTATATAGCTCATATTCTATGTAGTCAGGCAGGGCCCCAGAAGCTCAGAATATACCTTTTACCACCATATATACCAGCTACCAGAAGACAAGACAGTCCTTAATAGCCCTTATTAGGGCTGCTACGCTGAACAGTATATAGCTCATTTTCTATTTAGTCAGGCAGGGCCCCAGAAGCTCAGAATATACCTTTTACCACCATATATACCAGCTACCAGAAGACAAGACAGTCCTTAATAGCCCTTATTAGGGCTGCTACGCTGAACAGTATATAGCTCATTTTCTATTTAGTCAGGCAGGGCCCCAGAAGCTCAGAATATACCTTTTACCACCATATATACCAGCTACCAGAAGACAAGACAGTCCTTAATAGCCCTTATTAGGGCTGCTACGCTGAACAGTATATAGCTCATTTTCTATTTAGTCAGGCAGGGCCCCAGAAGCTCAGAATATACCTTTTACCACCATATATACCAGCTACCAGAAGACAAGACAGTCCTTAATAGCCCTTATTAGGGCTGCTACGCTGAACAGTATATAGCTCATTTTCTATTTAGTCAGGCAGGGCCCCAGAAGCTCAGAATATACCTTTTACCACCATATATACCAGCTACCAGAAGACAAGACAGTCCTTAATAGCCCTTATTAGGGCTGCTACGCTGAACAGTATATAGCTCATTTTCTATTTAGTCAGGCAGGGCCCCAGAAGCTCAGAATATACCTTTTACCACCATATATACCAGCTACCAGAAGACAAGACAGTCCTTAATAGCCCTTATTAGGGCTGCTACGCTGAACAGTATATAGCTCATTTTCTATTTAGTCAGGCAGGGCCCCAGAAGCTCAGAATATACCTTTTACCACCATATATACCAGCTACCAGAAGACAAGACAGTCCTTAATAGCCCTTATTAGGGCTGCTACGCTGAACAGTATATAGCTCATTTTCTATTTAGTCAGGCAGGGCCCCAGAAGCTCAGAATATACCTTTTACCACCATATATACCAGCTACCAGAAGACAAGACAGTCCTTAATAGCCCTTATTAGGGCTGCTACGCTGAACAGTATATAGCTCATTTTCTATTTAGTCAGGCAGGGCCCCAGAAGCTCAGAATATACCTTTTACCACCATATATACCAGCTACCAGAAGACAAGACAGTCCTTAATAGCCCTTATTAGGGCTGCTACGCTGAACAGTATATAGCTCATATTCTATGTAGTCAGGCAGGGCCCCAGAAGCTCAGAATATACCTTTTACCACCATATATACCAGCTACCAGAAGACAAGACAGTCCTTAATAGCCCTTATTAGGGCTGCTACGCTGAACAGTATATAGCTCATTTTCTATTTAGTCAGGCAGGGCCCCAGAAGCTCAGAATATACCTTTTACCACCATATATACCAGCTACCAGAAGACAAGACAGTCCTTAATAGCCCTTATTAGGGCTGCTACGCTGAACAGTATATAGCTCATTTTCTATTTAGTCAGGCAGGGCCCCAGAAGCTCAGAATATACCTTTTACCACCATATATACCAGCTACCAGAAGACAAGACAGTCCTTAATAGCCCTTATTAGGGCTGCTACGCTGAACAGTATATAGCTCATTTTCTATTTAGTCAGGCAGGGCCCCAGAAGCTCAGAATATACCTTTTACCACCATATATACCAGCTACCAGAAGACAAGACAGTCCTTAATAGCCCTTATTAGGGCTGCTACGCTGAACAGTATATAGCTCATTTTCTATTTAGTCAGGCAGGGCCCCAGAAGCTCAGAATATACCTTTTACCACCATATATACCAGCTACCAGAAGACAAGACAGTCCTTAATAGCCCTTATTAGGGCTGCTACGCTGAACAGTATATAGCTCATTTTCTATTTAGTCAGGCAGGGCCCCAGAAGCTCAGAATATACCTTTTACCACCATATATACCAGCTACCAGAAGACAAGACAGTCCTTAAGAGCCCTTATTAGGGCTACTATGTTGTACAGTATATAGCTCATTTTCTATGTAGTCAGGCAGGGCCCCAGAAGCTCAGAATATACCTTTTACCACCATATATACCAGCTACCAGAAGACAAGAGAGTCCTTAATCCCTTATTAGTGCTGCTACGTTGAACAGTATATAGCTCATTTTCTATGTAGTCAGGCAGGGCCCCAGAAGCTCAGAATATACCTTTTACCACCATATATACCAGCTACCAGAAGACAAGACAGTCCTTAATAGCCCTTATTAGGGCTGCTACGCTGAACAGTATATAGCTCATTTTCTATTTAGTCAGGCAGGGCCCCAGAAGCTCAGAATATACCTTTTACCACCATATATACCAGCTACCAGAAGACAAGACAGTCCTTAATAGCCCTTATTAGGGCTGCTACGCTGAACAGTATATAGCTCATTTTCTATTTAGTCAGGCAGGGCCCCAGAAGCTCAGAATATACCTTTTACCACCATATATACCAGCTACCAGAAGACAAGACAGTCCTTAATAGCCCTTATTAGGGCTGCTACGCTGAACAGTATATAGCTCATTTTCTATTTAGTCAGGCAGGGCCCCAGAAGCTCAGAATATACCTTTTACCACCATATATACCAGCTACCAAAAGACAAGACAGTCCTTAATAGCCCTTATTAGGGCTGCTACGCTGAACAGTATATAGCTCATATTCTATGTAGTCAGGCAGGGCCCCAGAAGCTCAGAATATACCTTTTACCACCATATATACCAGCTACCAGAAGACAAGACAGTCCTTAATAGCCCTTATTAGGGCTGCTACGCTGAACAGTATATAGCTCATTTTCTATTTAGTCAGGCAGGGCCCCAGAAGCTCAGAATATACCTTTTACCACCATATATACCAGCTACCAGAAGACAAGACAGTCCTTAATAGCCCTTATTAGGGCTGCTACGCTGAACAGTATATAGCTCATTTTCTATTTAGTCAGGCAGGGCCCCAGAAGCTCAGAATATACCTTTTACCACCATATATACCAGCTACCAGAAGACAAGACAGTCCTTAATAGCCCTTATTAGGGCTGCTACGCTGAACAGTATATAGCTCATTTTCTATTTAGTCAGGCAGGGCCCCAGAAGCTCAGAATATACCTTTTACCACCATATATACCAGCTACCAGAAGACAAGACAGTCCTTAATAGCCCTTATTAGGGCTGCTACGCTGAACAGTATATAGCTCATATTCTATGTAGTCAGGCAGGGCCCCAGAAGCTCAGAATATAGCTTTTACCACCATATATACCAGCTACCAGAAGACAAGAGAGTCCTTAATCCCTTATTAGTGCTGCTATGTTGAACAGTATATAGCTCATTTTCTATGTAGTCAGGCAGGGCCCCAGAAGCTCAGAATATCGCATTTACCACCATATATACCAGCTACCAGAAGACAAGAGAGTCATTGAGAGCCCTTATTAGGGCTGCTATGTTTTAAAAATTGTGTGGAGGCCCAAGAGCTGAGACCTTTTAAAAATTGTGTGGAGGCCCAAGAGCTGAGACCTTTTAAAAATTGTGTGGAGGCCCAAGAGCTGAGACCTCTTAAAAATTGTGTGGAGGCCCAAGAGCTGAGACCTTTTAAAAATTGTGTGGAGGCCCACAAGCTGAGACCTCTTAAAAATTGTGTGGAGGCCCAAGAGCTGAGACCTTTTAAAAATTGTGTGGAGGCCCAAGAGCTGAGACCTCTTAAAAATTGTGTGGAGGCCCAAGAGCTGAGACCTCTTAAAAATTGTGTGGAGGCCCAAGAGCTGAGACCTTTTAAAAATTGTGTGGAGGCCCAAGAGTTGAGACCTCTTAAAAATTGATTGTATTAAGCCTAAGAGGTGAGCCATAATTTTTTTCATTAATACAGCAATTCTACGGCGGTTAAGGAGGAGGAGGAGGAGGAGGAGGAGGAGGAAATGGCACTTCATACAGATGGCACTTCACTCTTGGCTGCTTTCCACTGTTGTACAAGCAAAGTCCGGGTCAATCCACTTGCTGTTCATTTTGATTAGCGTCAGCCTGTCGGCACTGTCGGTTGACAGGCGGCTGCGCTTATCGGTTATAATGCCCCCGGCTGCGCTGAACACACCCTTTCTGATAGCACGCTGGCGGCAGGGCAGGCAAGCACCTCCAAGGCGTACAGGGACAGTTCCAGCCACGTGTCCAACTTGGAGACCCAGTAAGTGTAGGTCGCCGAGGGATCGGGGAGGACAGGGGTGTGGTCTGCCAGGTAGTCCCGCAACATCCGCCGATACTTGTCCCTCCTGCTGATAGCGGGCCCCGCAGTGATGGAAGTTGCACGAGGGGGTGACATGAACGTGTCCCACACCTTGGAGAGTGTTCCCCTGGTGGCTGTGGGCCTGATCGATGTTGTCAGACTCTGGGAGACACTCTCCTCTCTGCCGCCAGCGATGCTGGGTGGGAAAATCTGCATCATGTTCTGCAAGAGTTCCCTCTGGTATTCCAGTAATCGATTCGTCCTCTCCTCTACCGGAATAAAAGAGGAGAAGTTATCTTTATACCGGGGGTCCAGGAGTGCGAAGACCCAGTATAGTTTGTTCTCCAATATCCGGACAACACGTATGTCCCGGGAAAAGCAGCCCAGCATGAAGTCAGCCATGTGTGCCAGACTCTGAGTAGGCATGACCTCACTGCCCCCACCAGAAGGATCATTTTCCATTTCCTCCTCTTCCTCCTCCTCTCCGCCCCATCCGCGCTGAACCAATGGGACGCACACAGCCTGACTGCTACCCTCGCCGCCAGCATCCTCTTCCACAGCCACCTCCACGTTGTCCTCCTCCTCCTCCTCATCCTCCTCCTGCAACTGCCACCGAGCAGCAGACAAAAGTGTGGTCTGACTGTCTACCTGCGTTGCGTCTCCTCCTACCCCCATCTCCTCTGTGTGCAATGCGTTCTCCCTTATTGCGATGAGCGATTCTTTAAGGACGCCTAGGAGCGGGATGGTTACGCTCACTATAGCGTCCTCGCTGCTGACCTTCTTAGTGGACTCCTCAAAGATACGCAATACATCGCATATGTCTGCCATCCATGGCCACTCGTGGTTGGCAAACTGAGGGAGCTGAGTTGGAGGCACGCGTGGATGCATCATCTGGTACTCCATCAATGCTTTCTGCTGCTCACACACCCTGGCCAACATGCAATAGGTGGAATTCCAGCGAGTGGGCAGGTCGCACAACAGCCGATGTTGAGGCAAATGGAGGCGTTGCTGGATTTTTTTTTAAGCTAGCAGCAGCTACAGTTGACTTCCGAAAGTGAGCGCACAAGCGCCGCACTTTGACCAGTAGCTCTGCCAGGTTGGGGTAAGTCTTTAGAAACTTTTGTACTACCAAATTAAAAACGTGGGCCAGGCATGGTACGTGATTGAGTTCTGCAAGCTCCAGAGCCGCCACCAGGTTACGGCTGTTATCGCACACGACCATGCCTGGTCCTAGCTGCAGCGGCGACAGCCACATCTCTGTCTGCTGCAATATGGCGTGCCTCACCTCTGCGGCGCTGTGCTTCCTGTCGCCCAAGCTGATGAGCTTAAAGGAGCAGTATCGCGAAATTTGCATTAAAAAAGATAAATAATTAAATAGCCACACAATAGCTTCTAACATGTGTATGAATAATCTGGCGATAGAAAATGAAAAAAATATATGCCTCTCTTTTAAATTGTATAATTAAAATGGCTCAGTCCATTTGCTGAATAGGGGGATCTGCTGGCTTGTATTTAGTGAGCTGCTTCATTTAGCCCACTGGTCTCCTAGCAACACTTTACCTCAGAGGCTGACACTGTAACGGCTGTGTGTGTGGGAGGTGCTGCTTTTGTTATGAGACCAGGTGACTCTTATGTGTAAAATCTATACAAAATAAACTAAACTGACTGAAAATGACTGAAATTCTTCTTTGAATAACTGTTCAGAAAAAAACTAAAGGTATTAAAGTGGAACAAAACCCCATTCTAAATCAGGATGCCCACTGTGTGAAACGACCCCTGGATAACCACAGATCCCCCCATTTTTCTGGCGCTCACGCAGATAGTCATTTAGACAGGCCGGGCGGCCAGGAAGGTTACTGCTCAGGCTCCCCATCTGCGTGCAAACAGCGCTGATTGGATGAGAGTCCACGCATGCGCTGTGGGACAGGGAAAGGTACGTTTTCACAGGCGAACTTGGGGATTTCCCACATCAGGGCATCCCAAGTAGGGATGCCCCTAGGGGCACAAAACAAAACTCCAGATAGTGAAAATCCTGGGTTGGGCTTCGCTCAAAACACACAAAGCTGAAAGAAAGATCATATGGAAAAAAGAAAAATAAGAATATGAAAGAGAAAATGGTAAACTGATAAAAAAAACTGGTAAAAAGATTCTGCAGCAGAGCCAACATGAAGGGAAAACTGTTAAAATCAGCTAAATGACTTCTAGAGCCTTTCTCTCTGTTTTAGATATATAAGTTCTGGCCAGGCAATGTTGTTATCTTATGCTGGACGGCTGCCAGCACTGAACAGCTGAGACTTTCATACATTCTCCTCAGCGTGGAACTGATACATTGTATCTCCCTCTCCCCTCTCCTCAGCATGGAACAGGCTAGAGTGTCGGCTGTCGACACTGACAAGACATAAACATGAGCTATTAGTCTCCAGCTGTTCATCACACACATCATTTTTTTCTACATTTGTAATTCTTACTCCAACACCTACCTACATTCCAAGTACCATTTAAATATAAGTCACCAAGAAAAATTCGCGATACTGCTCCTTTAAGCACCGCCTGCTGACGTCTCCCCGTGCCAGTGCTGCAACGCTTCCAGCTAGGGGCTGAGGGCGATGTTAAGGCAGAGGAGGAGGAGGAGGAGGAGGAGGAGGAGGAAGAGGAGGGGGGTCTATCAGAACCTGTGCTGGCAATCTTGGGCGGGGGTGGTATGTAGGCCGTCCCTGTTTGCGACCCCGTCCCCGCTTCCACAACATTCACCCAGTGTGCCGTCAAAGAGATGTAGCGTCCTTGGCCGCAAGCGCTTGTCCACGAGTCGGTGGTCAAGTGGACCTTTGCGCTGACTGCGTACCTCAGGGTCCGCCTGATGTTACGCGACACGTGCTGGTGCAGGGCGGGGACGCCACACCGGGAAAAATAGTGGCGGCTAGGGACGGAATAGCGAGGTGCGGCAGCCGCCATCAGGTCGCGGAAGGCCTGCGTCTCCACAAGCCAAAACGGCAACATCTCCAGGGCCAGCAGTTTGGAGATGAGGCAGGTTAAGGCTTGGGCTTGGGGGTGACTGGAGGCGTACTTCCGCCTGCGGTTGAACGCCTGCGAGATGGACAGTTGATGGGACGAAGAGATGGAAGGTGCAGACGAAGATGCGGGGGAAGGGGGGGCTGAAGGAGAAGGCCCCAAAGTAGCCGAGGCAGAGGCAGATGTGGAGGTGTCCTGGCTGGAGGTCTGGACCGCAGTGGCAGCACACAACAAAGGGGAAGAGGCAGTGGCAGCAAGACGGGGCGCAGGTTGTATTGCGTTTGCTCTCTCCCACTCAGCCCAGTGCTTGAATTCCAAGTGACGGCGCATGCCTGAGGTGGTCAGATTGCTCTTCTCAGAGCCCCTACTCAGTTTTGAGTGGCAGATTGCGCAAACCGCGCTCAGTTTGTCATCCGCGCAAACATTAAAAAATCTCCACACCACAGAAGTACGAGGCCTCGATGGGGGAGCTTCGCGCGACTGCCTGCTGCCGGGAAGAGCTTCGGCCCTGCTGGCTGTGGCCTGCCTTCTCTGTCTGGACTGTCCTCTGCCTCTGGACTGTCCTCTGCCTCTTGCTGCCTTATTCGGTGATGCGCAGACCGCATCTCCACTGCTTTCCCCGCTGGACATCACCCCTGTCCAAGTGGGGTCGGTCATTTCGTCGTCCACCA
The DNA here is from genome assembly GCA_027917425.1 of Gastrophryne carolinensis. NCBI lineage: Eukaryota > Metazoa > Chordata > Amphibia > Anura > Microhylidae > Gastrophryne > Gastrophryne carolinensis. The sequence goes on from CM051234.1 coordinate 605,294,897, forward strand.
CCTCCTCTTCCACTTCCTCTCTCTGCTCCTCCTCCTGCCCACTGGACATTCCAACAGCCTCCCTTGATGGCAACTGCGTCTCATCATCATCGCTCATGATAGCAGATGCTGGTTCCGGGTCCACATCACTAGCAGATGGCGGATACTCAAGTGTTTGGGCATCACTACAAACAAATTCCTCTGCTAGCTCCTGGGATTCTTGCAGCACATCTGGAAAAGGACCCGAAAAGAGGTCCTGGGAGGGGTCAAGGGTGGGCTGACTCTGTTGGCCAGGTTGGGAGGAAGGAGGGTCAGAGTGAGACTGTGTGGATGACTGGGTGGTGGACAAGTGACTGGAAGCGTTATCGGCCATCCATTGCACCACCTGTTCACGCTGCTCAGGCTTTAACAGAGGTGTACCCCGCCCCCCGCATAACTGTCCCATAAAGGCAGGGAAGCTGGATGAGCGTAATGCTGGCTGCCCCTCACCAGCACGCATTGTATCCCCACTGGCTTCAACGCGGTTTGTGCCCCCACCAGCATTTCCGCGCCCCCGTCCTCGTCCACGTCCCTTTGCGCTAGCCCTCCGCATTTCAGACGTTTTACTTTTTTGGCCACGCGTTATGCCAAATATAAAAATATTTTTAAGAAGAACACCTGGCTATACAGCCGTATACTGCCAGAAGGTGAAATGGTGCCTATACGCACCGGGTATATAACAAGGTTTTGTTGGTAAAGAGGACACAAAACAGTAGTGCCAAATATAAAAAATATTTTTAAGAAAAACACCTGGCTATACAGCCGTATACTGCCAGAAGGTGAAATGGTGCCTATACGCACCGTGTATAAAACAGTGTTTTGTTGGCACAGAGGACACAAAACAGTAGTGCAAAATATAGTTTTGTATATAGGTGCTAATACACCACTGAAGTCTTTCTGTCCCTATTCCAGCATCAGCAGCTACCCCTCACTAAAGCAGTCGTTTTGAGCAGAGTGTATATAGTTTTGTATATAGGTGCTAATACACCACTGAAGTCTTTCTGTCCCTATTCCAGCAGCAGCAGCTACCCCTCACTAAAGCAGCCGTAGCTGCAGCACTAATAAGTGCTCAGCTCTTGGGCCTCCACACAATGTTTGAGAGGTCTCAGCTCTTGGGCCTCCACACAATTTTTAAAAGGTCTCTGCTCTTGGGCCTCCACACAATTTTTAAAAGGTCTCAGCTCTTGGGCCTCCACACAATTTTTAAAAGGTCTCAGCTCTTGGGACTCCACACAATGTTTGAGAGGTCTCAGCTCTAGGGCCTCCACACAATTTTTAAAAGGTCTCAGCTCTTGGGTCTCCACACAATTTTTAAAAGGTCTCAGCTCTTGGGCCTCCACACAATTTTTAAGAGGTCTCAACTCTTGGGCCTCCACACAATGTTTGAGAGGTCTCAGCTCTTGGGCCTCCACACAATTTTTAAAAGGTCTCAGCTCTTGGGCCTCCACACAATGTTTGAGAGGTCTCAGCTCTAGGGCCTCCACACAATTTTTAAAAGGTCTCAGCTCTTGGGCCTCCACACAATTTTTAAAAGGTCTCAGCTCTTGGGCCTCCACACAATTTTTAAGAGGTCTCAGCTCTTGGGCCTCCACACAATGTTTGAGAGGTCTCAGCTCTTGGGCCTCCACACAATTTTTAAAAGGTCTCAGCTCTTGGGCCTCCACACAATGTTTGAGAGGTCTCAGCTCTAGGGCCTCCACACAATTTTTAAAAGGTCTCAGCTCTTGGGACTCCACACAATGTTTGAGAGGTCTCAGCTCTAGGGCCTCCACACAATTTTTAAAAGGTCTCAGCTCTTGGGACTCCACACAATGTTTGAGAGGTCTCAGCTCTTGGGCCTCCACACAATTTTTAAAAGGTCTCAGCTCTTGGGCCTCCACACAATTTTTAAGAGGTCTCAGCTCTTGGGCCTCCACACAATTTTTAAGAGGTCTCAGCTCTTGGGCCTCCACACAATGTTTGAGAGGTCTCAGCTCTTGGGCCTCCACCTAATTTTTAAAAGGTCTCAGCTCTTGGGCCTCCACACAATGTTTGAGAGGTCTCAGCTCTTGGGCCTCCACACAATTTTTAAAAGGTCTCAGCTCTTGGGCCTCCACACAATGTTTGAGAGGTCTCAGCTCTTGGGCCTCCACACAATTTTTAAAAGGTCTCAGCTCTTGGGCCTCCACACAATTTTTAAAAGGTCTCAGCTCTTGGGCCTCCACACAATTTTTAAGAGGTCTCAGCTCTTGGGCCTCCACACAATGTTTGAGAGGTCTCAGCTCTTGGGCCTCCACACAATTTTTAAGAGGTCTCAGCTCTTGGGCCTCCACACAATGTTTGAGAGGTCTCAGCTCTTGGGCCTCCACACAATTTTTAAAAGGTCTCAGCTCTTGGGCCTCCACACAATGTTTGAGAGGTCTCAGCTCTAGGGCCTCCACACAATTTTTAAAAGGTCTCAGCTCTTGGGACTCCACACAATGTTTGAGAGGTCTCAGCTCTTGGGCCTCCACACAATTTTTAAAAGGTCTCAGCTCTTGGGCCTCCACACAATTTTTAAGAGGTCTCAGATCTTGGGCCTCCACACAATTTTTAAGAGGTCTCAGCTCTAAGCTTCCCTTACTGCTGGGGTGACACACTGTAACAAACCTCCTCCTGTAAGCTTCCCTGACTGCTGGGGTGACACAATGTAACAAACCTCCTCCTGTAAGCTTCCCTTACTGCTGGGGTGACACACTGTAACAAACCTCCTCCTGTAAGCTTCCCTTACTGCTGGGGTGACACACTGTAACAAACCTCCTCCTGTAAGCTTCCCTGACTGCTGGGGTGACACACTGTAACAAACCTCCTCCTGTAAGCTTCCCTTACTGCTGGGGTGACACACTGTAACAAACCTCCTCCTTTAAGCTTCCCTTACTGCTGGGGTGACACAATGACACAAGAGGACATGTCTGACCACATCTCACACACACACACACACACACACAATGACAATTAGGGGTGGGGTCTATTTATTTTCCCCCTTGCCTATGCCATCTGTGGTTGTCATTAGGCAACGTGATTTTAAGGGGTGCAGAATTTTGTTCTTCTTTTTTGTACAGTTTGGCTTGGGGTCCATGGCAATGTAAAGGAAAGAAGGTTTCCTTGTCTTGTCTCACTTTACGTAGAAGTTATATTGTGTTTGGAGTGTATTGTTGAGTGGCTGTGATAGTGGCGTAATAGTGCGACTTGGGCGCGTTATATGCACCCAGACATGCTTCCCCTGCTGTCCCAGTTGCATTCCAGCAGTGTTGGCATCATTTTCTGATGTTTCAGGGTGGACTTGGTGACCTCCAAGTGGTCGAATTGAGATTTCCAAGTGTCGAGCATTTTTTTCCCATAGACTATAATGGGATTCGATATTCGGTCGAGTAGTCGAGTAACGCGGTCTATTCGAATCGAAATTCGAAATTTCGAATATTTCACTACTCGCTCATCTCTAGACATCACTGAATGGGGGGGACATGGCCCGGGGATTCCTGCATTTCCCCACGTGAAGCAGATCACAGCTTGACGAACCAGGAGGAAGTGGGGGTGGGTGGTAGGAGGAGGACCCAAGGACCAAAAAAGTGAGCTCTTTTTTAATGTATTTTTTAATGCATTTTTTTCTTTATGTATTTTTTTTAACTTTTTGTAAACTGGTAAGGGGTACCGAGTGTTGGTTACTGTGGACCAGCACTGTGGATCAGGACGGAGGACATCCAAACCAGGTTGTCCCCATTTTAGCTCATCACTACCCAGGACTAGTCCACAAGAGACCTGCTGAGCCCCCTCCCCCAATATTATTCCCAGCGGGTCCATGAATGCACAGCTAGAACCATAGCATTGTAGAGAAAGATAATGGGCAACATTGGAGCACTTCTAAATCAATGGTACCGAAGCTTTGGAAGCTTTAGCATTTCAAGGCAAAACCTGGGCTGGGGTTCAAAAGGGGGGGACTTGTCTGTTATGGTTAAACATTTTTTACAGGCCTCAAATTGGGACACTGGGCGTGGCAAGGGGCGCGGTAAAGGGATGGGGCTATTAATAGGCCTTTGATGGGAAAAAAGGATTCAAGAATCTTGTTAAACAAACATTAATTTTCAAAGTGCTAGCAAATACTGTCCCCTGAGCAAACATTGATACACAGAGCATAAGTGGATTCTGTCCCCTGACCCAAAGTGCCACCCAAAGCCAGGATTTGGGATGCCCGCTAAGTGAAATCCACAGGTTAGCCCTAAAACTCACCTAACAGCCAATCCCAACGGCCAATCAATGCACTCACCACCACTCAGCCACACCGCCACTACTTCTCTAAGGACCAACAGGGCCAAGCACCCTGACAGCCGCATCTCCTCACTGGTCTTGCTGGAAGTGTTCCAGCACAGGCCATTCACAAATTCCTGATGTGGGCACGCAAGAGATTAGATTGGGGGGTCTGGTAAGTTTTCCTGGTGATCCTGGGGGTTTTGCACAGTGGAGCATTCCAATTTGGGATGCCCTAGGGAGTAGGAATGAGATTCCCCTCTGTCACCTAATAGAACTGTGGGTTAGGGGGACCATTGTACTCCTCCCACCAAGTCTCTATCAGCACAATTGGCCTGATGCAGAGCCTCCTCGTTCAGCTATCCCGTACGTTTTCCCGTGGTTTTTGGGCTGTGATCGGGTCAGGAAAGGGTGCTACATTGCTTTTTGTGTGCGTGTATGCGCTCAGGTGTTTCTGCAGGCGCCTTTCCGATTGACGGCTCGCAAGAGGCTGAACTCCGTGAAAGCGTACTGGCCGTTGATTGGTCCGTTTTTTAATTGATTCAGAGCCTTGATTTCCGATTGAAAAAAGCCCAATTTAATGAGGGTGTCGACGCTTCACTTACAGGCAGTCTTAGCGGCCGTATTTGATCTTTGTGACTTGGAAATGCATTCTGCTGTGCGTGAGCATCAAAGGCGTCAGCTACGCGGCCTGGTTCTTTTGAGCATGGCAGAAACCAGGCTGCACCGCACACGTCTGGACATCGATGGCATGCATGACCTTGAGCTATTCGAGCTCACCCGCCTTAACCGTGTTTCTCTCCAGGATTTGTATAGGCAGCTGCGGCCATGGTTAGCCCGCACCACAAGGAAGGGGCATGCAATTGCAGGTATGACCAAATTGGTTGGCTGCCTGCAGTTTTTGGCAAACTGCTCATTCCAGAGACTGGGTGCCTTCTCCGTGGGGATGTCCCAGTCTACGCTGAGCCGCAGCCTTACCAAGTTTTTGGATGGCATGGCTACCCTGGCACCAAAATATATTTTTTTCCCTGACACAGTGGAAGGCTGGAATACGGTTAAGCTGGCCTTTTATAACATAGCCGACATGCCCAATGTCATGGGTGCCATCGATTGTACCCACGTATCGTTAATTCCTCCTGCTGACCAGGAATATCTGTTCAGGTATGTGATTTAGGTCAGCATGTATGTGCAATGTAGGCCAGAAATGTTCATTCTTTTAATGTAATTTTTTTTTGGGGGGGGGGGGGGTTAAAGCAGACCTAAACCCTGTGTACACCAAACATCCATTGTTTTTAAATGTTGTTTCTGTGAACGTATATTTTGAAATATGTTTCCACTTTTGTGCCCACTAATTCCTGTTGTATTTTGCTTTGGCAGGAACAGGAAGATGGGCCATTCAATCAATGTGCAGGCAGTGTCAGGCCCAGATCTCCAATTTTTTAGTTTGTTTGCAGCCTTCCCTGGTTCCACCCACGATTCTCACATTTTGAGGAACTCCAGCCTCTTTGTGCGATTTCAATCAGGAGATCTGTCTGGCGGATGGCTACTGGGTATGTGTCCCTAAATTGTTGTTGCTGTCCACCATTTCTTTTTTATTTTTTCTGTGCCTGTACCCCACTAATCTGTTATAGACTCCAATGAAACAGTACAAGTTTTCAATCACTTACTTACCACTATTTTCTCCTATGCTTTTTTTTTGGTATTCTCCACTATTCCTTCCTGTCCTGGCCCTCTTAGCTATGTTGCATCCCACAGTCATTGTACAGGAGTGTACTGGGTGGATGTGCATGTTTCCTCATCAGAACTGTGCTTTGCTCTGACACAGCACAGCTCACCTATTGTCCCTGTTCACTAATGCTGGTATGCTAAGCAGCACATTATTGAGGCTCTTCCCCTTAGGCCTCTGTCTGTTGTTCCCTGTTCGTCGCATTTTAAAGTAACATAACATGCCCTTTTTTTAATTAGCATGTTAGGTACTTGTGGCTATTCGTAATTCTGATTTTTTATATGTTTTAATTTTGGGATTATAGTTAGGTGTCGACTAGTTCTGGGGCCTGCCACTACATAGGTTGCAAACTGGCCCATTTGTCATGTGTATTTTGTATTATGGTTTGTGCTTAATTCTTTGGTTTTATTTGCAGGTGATTCTGGCTATCCATTGCTTCCATGGCTACTTACCCCCATCCTCCACCCATCCTCGCAGGCCCAGGAGCGATATAACACTGCGCATAGGAGGACTCGCTCCGTGGTGGAACGGGCCTTTGGCTTGATGAAGATGCGTTTCCGCTGTCTGGACCAGACTGGGGGTGCCCTGCTGTATGAGCCCGCCAAGGTCATCAAAATAATAATTGCGTGTGGGGTCATGCACAACCTGGCCATACAAAGCCAGGTAGCAAGATACACTGACCTGCCTGAAGCCACTTTACAGATTTCGGAAGAAGTCACACCTCCCTACTCCGGATCCCAAAGTGGCACAGCACAGGCGATCCGTTCCCAACTTGTGGACAATGTTTTTTCTTAAATAACATTCCTTTTTTTTGTTTGTTTAGTTTAATTTTTGGTGATCCATAAAAAATTAACTTACAAACTTTTTTGTTGTATTATTTAAAGCTTAACGTGGGGTCAAATACATAAACACATCCATTTAGTGGTATGAAGAGTATGAGGTGCCAGTTGATGGCTGGTGTGGGTGAATGTTTGCTGCAATATGTGCAAGGCTCTGATTAATGAGCTGCCATTGGTGGACCATTTCAGCCATATGCCTGGTTAGTTGTCTGGTTTCTTGCAGCAGCCCTGAGACATTTTGGTTTAAAACCTCTAATTGGTTAGACATCGAGGTGATTTGGGTACACACATCTGCAGCTGTCTCCTCTGGCTGATATGTCGCCTTGGATGAGTTCTGCCACTGGCACGGGTGGGTGGTTCTGCTCCAGATTGTGTGGCTGCTGGTGGCTGGCTTGGCGCAGAGTCTGTTGTGCGGACGGCAGAAGAGGTTGGTGCCACAGAGGTTTGGATAGTGGACACCAGGGGCTGAAGTTGCTGGGCCTGTTGGGTCTGATGTTCGCCCACTGGTTTTGTTGGCCTTGCCTGCATCTGAATTGTGTCCTGCTCCTACAAATCACAAATGTCTTCTATAATTGGTGGACTGGGTAGGTTCTGCCAAGAAATGTAGCAGGTATTGAGTCCACCTTTTAACATTAAATGGATGCAAGTGCAATTTCCTAAGTCTACACAGTGGACCATTGACTTACCTCATCCAAACACTCAGGTTGGTTTGTGTGGACTGAAGGCTGTTGTTGCATGGTCCTCCGGGACAAGCCAGGGGTAGTTTGGCCTTGTGGCGTGTCTTGAGTTTGTTCTGGGACGAGAGAATGTACTTTTAGAGTTTCAGCAAAGGCCAGTGTGTATTAAGGAGTATAAAACTGTTTGGGTACCCATTTAAAAGGCTCAATGTAAAAACATACTCACCTCCGGACCTGACATTCCTGTCTGTGTCTTGGCCCCCTGGCAGGCCCTGAAGGGTTGCCGGGTGAATATATGTAAACACATGTTCTTCTGCTGGTGTTAGGATGATTTTAGTTGGGATCCCACCCCCTGTCTGCAGGCTGGGGAAGATTAAAGCACACCTAATAAGTGTTACATCCTGTTACAAAGCAGCCTATACATGCATTTACACTCTAAATGGACTTTACCTCTGCTGGCGGCACATGTCCATTTTTTTTTTCCCATAATATTTCAGGTCACCAAATTTTCGCTTAATTTGCTCAACATCTCTCCTCACAGAACCAACACTATTAACTTGCCTGCAAATCTTATCCCAAATCTCCTGCTTGGCCTGCTTTGTGGTGGATTTAGAATAACGCCCAAATAGGGCATCATAGTGCTCACAAACAGCAGTGGCTACAGCCATGCTTTAGACATCACAAAAACGGGCAGTAAGTGAGCCACGGCGCAGCTGGTGCCCACATGGGTGTGTGGTGTCCCCGGCAGCAGACGAGATTGATGGCTGGCTATCTGGGGAGTAGTTTAGGTTTCTTGGGCTGATGGGTGAGTGTGATGGAGTGTGGGTGGTGGTATGTGATAATGGCTGGGTGCCTGTCGAGCTGTCACCTGTGGAGCTCTCTATTGATTCTGTGGTTGTGGTACTTGGGGACACAGAGTGTTGAGGAGGAGGGGTGGTTGGCCTGGGTGGGCTAGTGGTTTTTGTCCTGCGCTTCCCCTTGGTGGTGTGTCTGGTTTTTGCCGCATGCTTTGTGTGTGGAGGAGTTGGAGGCTGCAGGGTTGAAAGAGATTTGTGTCTCTTGTGAGGCCTGGCTGATTTAGCAGGTGGTAGCGAATGTGGCAAGGGCTCATTGCTTCTGCGTTTTTTGTGGGCACCGCTCACCGCGGGGGGGGGACGTCAGAACCATACCCGGAAGATCCTGAAAGATGTCGCCAGCAATCTACACCGAGGAGCAGGACAAGATTATAATGGATGTGAGTAGGCGAGCGTGCGTTTATCTGCGTGCACAAGCCGCTAAACAAAAAATAGCAATGGCAGGCTTAGGTTAGTGAGGACCAACTGACTTGTTTAAGTAAACTACTAGACCAGCGGGGAGGCCGATTCATCAATAGCGCCAGGTAGCGACAGATGAGCGTAAGTATGGCGCTAAGAGCGCCGCTAGCGTCAGCCGCGGGCGGTAGCGATTCGCTATAGCAGGCCTCCTCAGTCGCTACCTGGCGTTGTTGCGAACAACGCCTACATTGCTGAATATGATGTTGGCCCTCAGCTTTGTAGGCGCTGTCAGTCAGTGTGACCACGCTATTCTACACAGCGCCTGTTAGCTTTGCTGTGTCCTGGCCATCCAGTACCTTCTGAATAAAACACATTGCCACATTTGTTAAAAATTTAAAGAGTTTTTATTTTGTGTTGAAAAGGAAATTAAATTCAACCAGATATTCGAATCTAAATGCAAAATAAAACATAATTAAACACATAGGCACAATTTTTTTTTTTTTTTTTATTTGTTAAATAAAAAGGAAAGACAATTAAACCACCAATGAGAAAGAAAATGAAAATAAAAACAGAACAGAGAAAAATGGAAAATCGAAAAAGAAAAGAAAAACAGAAATGAGAAAGGAAAATAGAAAAAAGAAAAACAGAAATGAGAAAGGAAAATAGAAAAAGAAAAGAAAAACAGAAATGAGAATGGAAAATAGAAAAAAGAAAAACAGAAATGAGAAAGCAAAATAGTAAAAAGAAAAACAGAAATGAGAAAGGAAAATAGAAAAAGAAAAGAAAAACAGAAATGAGAAAGCAAAATAGTAAAAAGAAAAACAGAAATGAGAAAGGAAAATAGAAAAAGAAAAGAAAAACAGAAATGAGAAAGCAAAATAGTAAAAAGAAAAACAGAAATGAGAAAGGAAAATAGAAAAAGAAAAGAAAAACAGAAATGAGAAAGGAAAATAGAAAAAAGAAAAACAGAAATGAGAAAGCAAAATATTAAAAAGAAACACAGAAATGAGAAAGGAAAATAGAAAAAGAAAAGAAAAACAGAAATGAGAAAGGAAAATAGAAAAAAGAAAAACAGAAATGAGAAAGCAAAATAGTAAAAAGAAAAACAGAAATGAGAAAGCAAAATAGTAAAAAGAAAAACAGAAATGAGAAAGGAAAATAGAAAAAGAAAAGAAAAACAGAAATGAGAAAGCAAAATAGTAAAAAGAAAAACAGAAATGAGAAAGGAAAATAGAAAAAGAAAAGAAAAACAGAAATGAGAAATAAAAGGAAAATGGAAAAGGGAAATAAAAACATAAATCAGCCAGAAAAATATAATTACAATAGGAAGTAGAATGCCAAGGAAACGTTCACCAGAATTAAACACATAGCCACATGTATCTCTATATAGTAGATTTTTTATTCAAATCTACCTCAAATTAAAAATAAACACAAGAGAAATGGTAAAGTAAAATTAAAACAGAAAGGAAAAAGCAAAGTAAAGTAAAATAAAGTTGGGAAAGTCCGAAATATTGATCACGGTGCCCGTGTTTGTGCCTGAAAAAATAAGAAAAGTGCAGTTAGTATAGATCTTTAAAGTAGTATAGTTGTAGCAAATACAAAAATGCATTACTTGATAACCAACATTGGCGTCTTACACCCCCCCTTTGAGTGGTTTGGGTCATCTTACACCCCCCTTAGAGTGGTTTTGGTCATCTTACACCCCCCCTTACAATGGTTTGGGTCATCTTACACCCCCCTTAGAGTGGTTTTGGTCATCTTACACCCCCCTTAGAGTGGTTTGGGTCATCTTACACCCCCCTTAGAGTGGTTTGGGTCATCTTACACCCCCCCTTACAATGGTTTGGGTCATCTTACACCCCCCTTAGAATGGTTTGGGGCATGTTACACCCCCCTTAGAATGGTTTGGGTCATCTTACACCCCCCTTAGAGTGGTTTTGGTCATCTTACACCCCCCTTACAATGGTTTGGGTCATCTTACACCCCCCTTAGAATGGTTTGGGGCATCTTACACCCCCCTTAGAGTGGTTTTGGTCATCTTACACCCCCCCTTACAATGGTTTGGGTCATCTTACACCCCCCTTACAATGGTTTGGGTCATCTTACACCCCCCTTAGAATGGTTTGGGTCATCTTACACCCCCCTTAGAATGGTTTGGGTCATCTTACACCCCCCCTTACAATGGTTTGGGTCATCTTACACCCCCCTTAGAGTGGTTTGGGTCATCTTACACCCCCCCTTACAATGGTTTGGGTCATCTTACACCCCCCTTAGAATGGTTTGGGGCATGTTACACCCCCCTTAGAGTGGTTTGGGTCATCTTACACCCCCCTTAGAGTGGTTTTGGTCATCTTACACCCCCCCTTACAATGGTTTGGGTCATCTTACACCCCCCTTAGAATGGTTTGGGGCATGTTACACCCCCCTTAGAATGGTTTGGGTCATCTTACACCCCCCTTAGAGTGGTTTTGGTCATCTTACACCCCCCTTACAATGGTTTGGGTCATCTTACACCCCCCTTAGAATGGTTTTGGTCATCTTACACCCCCCTTAGAGTGGTTTTGGTCATCTTACACCCCCCTTAGTGTGTTTTTTTGCTCATTTTGATGGGAGGTCAAATACATTTAACCAGTAGTGCAGTACTTGCATTAGAGTGAAGGGTAGTTAGCTTACCGCAAAAAAAGAAGTGATCATCCTTTCCCTTAGCTCATCGCCAGTCTGGGTGTCCTCACTTCTTTCTGCGGGCAGGTTGGGGATTTCTGGCACCAGTGCTGTCTCCTCGGGGGCTTGGATTCGGTGACAAATGCAAATGTTGTGTAGCACACAGCAGGCAAGGATGATCTTGGAAACCTTCTGTGGGCTGTAGAGCATCTCTCCTCCTGGCCGTGCCAAACAGAGAAAACGTGCTTTCAGCAGGCCGATGGTTCTTTCCACAATGCTTCTGGTCTTGCGATGCGCTGCATTGTAGCGTTCATGGGCAGAGGTCCGTGGGTTCCTGACCGGAGTCATGACCCACGTTCTCTGCCCATATCCCTTGTCCGCTGTAGAAAAAACACAAGGAGAGAGACAGCAATTAGTACTAGTACATGTTTTTTGGTGGTAGTTTGGTTAAAATTGGCTTACTAGGCCACATATTAGCAAAATACATTGACATGGTTAATTTATTACCCAGTAGCCAGCCAGCTGGCATTTCGTTGTTATCAAACTTCCGGCACAGGACTGTCCGCTGCAAGACGTAAGAATCGTGGCATGAGCCGGGGAACCCCGATCTCACCGCCCGCAGCCTCATGTCTGGGTCACAGACCACCATCACATTAATTGAATGGAATTGTTTCCGGTTTCTGTAGGACAGCTCCTGTGCACGGGGAGGGCGGAAAGGGATATGTGTACCATCAACGCACCCTAGCACATTCGGGATCCCTCCCATCAGATAGAAAGCATGTTTTATTTTGGCAACCTCTTCCTCATCCTCAGGAAACCTGATGTAAATTGGGATTAAATCACAAATTGCCAGAACTACCTGGATTAGTATGCGGCTCATAGTAGCCTGGCTTATCCCGCTGAGGAGGGCTGAGGTTGCCTGGAAGGTCCCTCGTGCCAAAATATTAAGAGTGGCACACAGGCGTACTATGCCTGGAATGGAATGAGTGCGTTTGGTGGATGGCTCGATTTTGGTCTTAATCTGATCATATAGGGACTGTAGTGCAGCACGATTCAGACGGAAGCGGCTCCTGATCTGCTCGTCACTTAAGTCCCATACTGAAAGGCGGATTGCAAAGGAGCGGGGTGCCCTAAGCCTCACAACACCCCGCTCCCTTTCCTCCTGCTCTTTCAGCATACACATACATCCATCCACCCAGACACCATACATCACCCTCTTATCCATCACACACACTAAAGATATATACAAAAACAAAAATAAACAAAAAAAACCACTAACACACAACACACACACAAACAATCACACTCCACACACACCCGCTACAATGCAGCTCACCACAAAACCAGAACTATAGTGGTCCAAACCACCAGCCTGCTGAAAACCAGCTTTCTAAGTTAAGCACAACCAAGAGGGGAGTTGCTGCACAGCCCACAAAAGGCCCCAAAATCAAGCCTCACTTGCTGTATGCTACACAATAGTTGCAGATGCCACCAAAACCAAGCTCCTAAAGAAACAGCACTGATGTCAGAAATCACCCAACAAGCCACAGAGAGTGAGGACAGAAACCAGACAGAGGCTCAAATGAGCTAAGGGAAGCGAGCACAGCACCACACCACAGCCTTTGCCACAGTGTAAGAATAGCAGAAGCTAGAACATTCCTTCCTTTTATACTTCATTTTCTAAAGTGACAGGTCCGCTTTGCCGCCTTTTGCGTCGCTCTGCTATTTCCGGGCGCCAATTAGCCGACCCAGGTGTGCGTAAAACAGAGTGCGCACGCGCACGCTAGTAGCGCTACTAGCGTACTTGAGCCGTAACTTGCGTGCATTAACGGACATGGCCCAAAAATCAGGGGTGGACCAATGAAAGGGAAGCTGATGTTTTTTTAAATAGCCGTTAGGCTAACCACATGTCACAAGGGTTTGAGATACATCAGTCCATTGTTGGATTTGGGTGTGTGTTGTTTGTTTAATGAGGTCTGTAATGAGTTAATTGGCTAACACACATGCTTCTGTCAGTGCAGTGGAGGTGTGCCTAGAAGGAACTGGGCTGTATGTGTGAATCAATTAAGTGGCCTGCTTTTGGATTGGCTGTTAGAGCACATAAAACCTGCCCAAGCCTAAGAGATTGCGATGCCATTCTGTAGTCTGCATGCGTGCTTGTTGGGTGTGTATTTGTGTGTGTGTGCAGCTACAGGATGGAGCCAAATTCAGGACATCTGCCGGCCACAGCAGGCCCGAGTAGGAGTTTGGTGGGTGCTGTGCGCAGACCTCCCTTACGGAAAAGGGCACAGCCTGAAGGTGGGGCAGCACCCCAGGCTAAGCGCCCAGGTGCCAAGAGGGAGCCTGAATTTAATTTGGCTGAGAATAATCATCTTGTGCGCCTTACACTTGCTAAATGGGAGCTGATATTTGGCTCCCAAAGCAAGTCCATAGGCAAACAAGAAAGAAGCAAACTGTGGGATGCCATTGGTGTGGAGCTTAGTAGCACAGCTCAACACCCACGTAGTGGCCCATCCTGCAGGAAACGCTTCTACACTTTGCGAGGGGCCCTTATGAAAAAGATGAATCACGATCTTGATGTGGACAGTGGGTTCATCCAGGCTCCAAAGAGTACCTACAGGCCGTATGAGGAGATGCTGAAGGCCAAAATCCCACTGGCTCGGCTGCAGGGTGTGGATCCTGGGGATGACACCACCGGTTGGACTGAAGGTACATATTTTCTGGCTTTTATAATAACCTAATGTTAATGTATGTGATTTGCATTTTTACATTCTGACCAACTAACAGTAGGACCTGTGAAGTATTACATTACAGCTCAAACATTTTTAACTTTTCTGTCTGTTGCTTTATGCATAGGTGCACATGCTGCTGTCCGGGATGTGCCTCAGGACACCCAAGCTCCTGCCCTTCCAGCAACCTCAAGGCTACCCCAGTCTGCCATTGAAGGTATTTACCCCTAATTTGGTTGCTGGTTGTTTTGTTAACAAATGGGTGTGGGAGCAGCTCAAACAATCAAGTTTTGCCCTGTTGAGTATTAATAATATGTGCCTGCGCCCTAATTGCACGCCCACTGTAACACTCACAGCAACTAACTAACAAGGCCCTAACATGTGTAGATATGTAGGACGCCAGAGATGTGTAGCCATATATCGGCATATCAATGTGGGAGCCACACTGGCCTGGATTAGTGAATATTAGTGAAAGAGCTGCTCACACACCTTAATGCATGTTGTATTTTGGCACGCACATTAACTATGGCTCAATGTTGGGTTTATTTTGGCCTAGCTCCCATGCCCTTGGCCCCAGCATCTCCTCCGGATCCCACCTACTCTTTGGATGTCGGTAAGTGCATGTGTTCACCTTGGTTGATCCACTTTTACTCAAGTGCATGTGTCTCATTCCTCTTTTTTCTTGGTAGGCCAAGTGACTGGTTCATCTTTGGACCCCACTTCCGATGTTGCCGGTCAACAGGACCCTGTTGGTGTGTAGAGCAATACATAATGTATCCTTTATGCTGTTTATGTTACACTGGTTCATTTTGGTTAGTCTACTAAGCTACATGTTTGCTTGGTAAACTTGAAGATGCCTCTTGGGAGTGCTGGTTGCCTCCCCAGGGTCAGTCTATTAGTTATTTGAGTGATAGCAATGTATTTTTGCGGACATCTTTTTAGCCAAACATTCCCCGTAGTAGTTTGCTGATAATTTAGAGACATTCTTTTTTTTTTTTAGTTGACCCGAATATCGGAAGTGGCTGTCCAGAAAGGGCCCCTCAAGTTCCGGCTGCCAGAGATGAGGGTAAGTGGTTTTGCCTTGCTCTAGTCTGTATTTTGGCTCTACTTTTGTGGCACTTGCTTCTGGCAACTTGTGTGTCCACATGTATTTTCAAGGTCCAAGCTCGAGTGAGGACCCCACTCCAGACATCTGGGACATTGCGGGTATGTTTAATTAAAGCAATGTTTCTGATGTGATTAGCAGAAATTAGTGCGTCTTAGTCCTGTAACATACATGTTAACAATCTGAGTTTAACTGAGACCTTTGGTCTAGTGTGTATTTTTGAACTTTTTAGAGGTATGGCCTCGATAGCCTAACCAGGTTACATTAGAGTTTGGCCCACAGACCTACTAACCTGATTTTCCTGTTTAGCATATGCCAACTTGCCGGACATCTCGGATGTTGAATTGCCACTCTCTGGCAGCGAAACCTCGAGCCTACCTGTGCCGGAGGAGACGCAGGTAACAAGGCTGATGTAGACGACCTAGAACCACATTGGCATCTTCGTGGGTAGTGGAAGAAGCAACATGTCACATTTCCTTTCATTGTTGTTTTGGCAGGAGGCGGAACCAGAACCCCAAGCTGGGACCTCTTCCCAAGTCCCATGTGGCCAAGCTTCCGAGGCACAGACAAGGGTAAGTTGTATAGTGACTGTTTATGGGAATTATTTTGAGGGGCATAACTGCATTGGTTCTGTTTGACTAAAATGTTGTTTTCTATTTGTTTAGCCTCAAACCACAGCAAGAGGAGGTGTGGCACCAACCAGTGCCGATTTCTACGAGCTAGGGGTCCGGATGCTGGAGGACTACAGTCGCCAACAGCCGCGTGATGGAACTAATGAGCGCATTGCGGCGTTGGAAAATCAGGTGCTGATGTGTCAGCAACAAAATGAGGCCCTGCAGCGCCAGATGGACCAGTTACGCCCAAACCAACTACAGAACCAGGAACTTGGTCGGCTGGCAAATCTAATGGAGCAATCTCTCCAGCGCCAGGAACAATCTCTCCAGCGCCAGGAAGAAGCAATACAGCGGCAGGACCAAACTTTGTTGTTGCTACAACAGCTCATACAACAGCAGTCTATATTTTTTACTGCACTGTTGTCCCCCAACACCGCCCCTAGCAATGACTCCCAACCTCCCCGGCCACCCAGCCAAGAATATTAATTTTGTATCTTTTTGGTTATGTAAATATATTTGCTTCACCCACCTCTAAATTGTGTGTTTCCTAAGACCTCGCTAATAACACAGTCAGGGATGAGTATCTGGATCTACATATGTCAATGTATTGGTCAATTTAGCCCACACATTGGAGGCCATAGCTTACTATGGTTAACACCTGAAATGGCTCCAAAGGTATGGCTACATTGACCCACAAATGGTTTGGGAGACAGTTAAACTATGCTTTGCAATGCAACACACTGTAATGATGTGAATCAAAATATTTTTATTCAAACACATGGCCAACACGGCCAACCTTGGCCAACAACGGCCATCAAGAGCCCAGCCTTCCCCCCACCCTAACGACGCCGTCGGCGCCTCTTCCTGGCCAGCAGCATCAGCTTCAGGAGCCGGATCTCCCGCCACAGTCTGCGATGCTGGTTTTCACAAGCTGTAGAAATGTAGAAACAACAATTTATTAATAATTTGGCAGTGACCTCAACAGACACAGATGTAGCAATGTAATGTCAGTGTGTCCAATTAGGTGACACTCACATTAACATTGTTGACCACTGTGTGTTTATCTATCAGATTCCCTGCCCCATCACCTCCCTCCCCGCGGGACATCCAAGATCGGGATGTCCCTGGGTGTGAAACCCCCCCCCAAACCCCAAAATACCTACCTCAGTTTCTGTGTGGCAGTGCCGCTGGGCCCTCCCTGGTGCCCCTCTAGACGTGTGCGTGCCTGCGCCGGCCGTCTGTGAATTGCCGGCGCAGGCACGCCCCCGTAAAAAGGGGCGCGGGGGAGGGGGAGGAGGAGGCAATTTGCAATGGCTTGTACGTTTGTTGGAGTCAAAGTGAGTTCAGGGGGTTGTCACACAGCGGTGCCGATCAGGGGTGCCCCACCGTAGTGGAACAACACCCAGGAAAGTCAAAATCCTGGTTGTTGTTCCAGTTTAACTCTTGGGAAGCAAAGAAGGTGTAATTCCCTGTGTGTACATTTTTGTGTTTAGTAACAGCCAAACATCAGGGCCTAAGTCCGAACGAGTCGACAAGTTTACCCTATAATGTTACAGGTCCAGACCTAATCGGGCCCATTTGGTTGTGTCTAACGCAAAAATAGTCTCTATGGGGCCTAATGAAGGATGTGAGCCAACAATCAAGCATGC
This sequence comes from Gastrophryne carolinensis, assembly GCA_027917425.1. Taxonomy (NCBI): domain Eukaryota; kingdom Metazoa; phylum Chordata; class Amphibia; order Anura; family Microhylidae; genus Gastrophryne; species Gastrophryne carolinensis. Next base: position 605,312,431 of record CM051234.1, read on the forward strand.
AAACAGGCATGTTGGATTATTGTGCAAACACTATCCCCTCGATTCAAAGAGCAAAAGTTAATTGATTTCGTATCGAGAATCGTAAGTTTGGGTGGGTGTTAGTCATTTTTTCCTGTTTTTTTGGCCATTCCCGACTCGCACGAGCCTACGTACGAATGCGTATATGCTCTTACGATCAGCGGCAGTGCGTTCGTAAATTTTAGGATCAAAACGTAAAACTTAGGATCAAATCCTAAAACTTACGATGAAAACGTAAAACTTAGGATAATTGGATGTGTTTAGGTGTGATTCAGAGAAACCTGTAAACGCGTTTTAAAAGAAAGCCACAGCCGACACCTTTTAGCAGCCGGATTGCTGTTCGTGAACAGGTTTTTTGGCTATGTGGAGGAGTCTGCGCGTCTTGTGCTCCAATGAACTGCATGTATCAGCATGGCCGAGGCCAATAATTGTATGGCAATGCATGCCTGATTCATGTATGCCTTATAAAAGCATTTTAATGTGGACCTTAATTAGTCCTTTGCATGTAAACCTTTATTTTGCAATATATTTGCGTTAATTAAAGAAACTTATGTCCTTTGTTATTTATTGTTAAATTGATGTACTAGAATAATATTTTTAGATAGCATTTATTGTTTTAGTTGTTTACCTTTGCTTTGTTTAATTAGTTAAGCACATCTTTGGTCAGATGCATCACACTTACTGAGGAGAGGAGAGCGGGATAAAGTGCAGGATGTGGGTTACTGCTGTATTTTGCCCCCAGAGCTGGGGGCACGGACAGTCACAAGGCCCTTTCTGTTTGCAGGCTGCCCGAGAATACCTGAGCCGCCATCTTGGCTGTTTCTAGACTCATAACATGCAGAAGTTGCTGGGTGTTTTTTAATATTTGAGAGCAATCTGTATGTAGAGGGTGTGGGTAACCACACACCAAAAATTTAAGTTGTACCATTTGAAGCCAAAATATTAAAATTAAATCCACAAGTAAAAAATGCAAGTTAACTAAAAATTAAACAAAGTAAGATTTTATTATGCAAATGCATTCATTAATGGTTGGTTTCAACAAAATGAATGAAATAAAGAAAAATAAGACCAAATATTTAGAATGCACTTTAATGAGCTAAGTTTGTAGTGCGCGGCCGCAAGATCAGAAGGATTTACGTCTAGACAAAAAAGGAAAAAGGGCAAAACCAATGTTGCAACCTGAGAAATGAAACGGAAAAATCAGGATGGAAACTGACATAGGTCTGATTCCCGAACTGCCATACGAACGGACGTATATTTTAGGATAGAAGCGTATTTGCTTATTGAATCACTCGCAAGTTCATACGAACGCACGAGCGGACGGGAAAAATAGGATGATCGTGAGCCAAATCCAAGCTGTTACATGTTTCTTTGAATCAACCCAATTGAGTAGAGATGTGTGTGAAATTAACACATAGGGAAATTTAAATTGGCTGCAGATGTGACTAGAAGACATAGGTTTCACAAGTCTTTAGGCATATGAAGTGGGATGTACTCACCATCGCAGCTGTGGCGGGGGCCCATGCTGCTGGCCGTCCCTGGAGCTGGGGTGGGGAGGAGGGTCTCTGGCTCCGTCTGCGTCGCAACATCTGTCAACATAAAGCAAAAGGCAAAAACACAATTAGTGGGCAAATGACACATGACTATTTGACATCCATCTGGTTATTGAGTCTGAAAATGCAAAGGCTTGCATGGTTACATACAGGTTGACCTAAATTAGCATATTTCCTGGACCATGAGTTAATGTCAATTTGTAAGGCTTCACACATGTATCCCTAAAGAGAATGTGCAAATAACATAGACCGTGCTATTTAAAGGAATCTTTTGCAGTTGTTTGGCTAATGTTAATAGTGGGCCACATGTTGGAGCGGGAACAACTTAACCCAAGAAAAGAAATGCAAACACCCATCATGGTGTTGGCAGAAACATAGGGGTGGTTGACAGTTGGCTAGCACTGTAGTGGGGTTTGTGAGGTTAGGGTACCTTATCAAACCAGCTGTGACAATGGACCAGGAAACATGTGTCTGTTACAAGTGGGCCTATACACAGGATTGCTGCTAATCTTGGTTTGGGTCCACTTTGGCCGAGCCACACAATTTGCATGAGCCAACTTACTCCGCGCCCGCTGCCTTCAACACATCACTCCTCGAGTGTGTGCGGACGCGCAGGCCATTTGGAAAAAGAGCGCAGGCGCACACACATCTACAGTGTCACACAGGAGGCTTGGACGGTGGCTTTGCCAACCCCCAAAGAGGTAAGGAGTTTTGTGGTTTTTTTTGGGTGTGGGGGGCCCTGGGTGAGGGATGAGCCACACAATTTGCATGAGCCAACTTACTCCGCGCCCGCTGCCTTCAACACATCACTCCTCGAGTGTGTGCGGACGCGCAGGCCATTTGGAAAAAGAGCGCAGGCGCACACACATCTACAGTGTCACACAGGAGGCTTGGACGGTGGCTTTGCCAACCCCCAAAGAGGTAAGGAGTTTTGTGGTTTTTTTTGGGTGTGGGGGGCCCTGGGTGAGGGATGTGATTGGTCCTGGAAGCTTCCAGAAACCGAGCACCATCAATGTTTTTGGGTGCACTTGAATGAATGTAATAACATTGGGAATGTGATGGGTAACCAATAACACTTACCATGACTATGCCCGTGGAGAATCCTACGCCAAAATGCCATGGAGGTGCCGCCTATATGATGCCCTGCAAATTAGAGAGGAATGGCAAGGGCTAAGGACACATTGCAAGATGAAACCTGTCACAGACTAACAAGTTAAAAATGTACACTCACCAGGGGATGAAGCGCCACTTGAAGCCCAGGGAGGGCTCTGAGGAGGAGGCGGGGAGCCTCGGCTCCTCACACTCTGGTCGGAAGATCCACCAGGCAAAGGGCCACCCTCCTCCCTCTCACTCCCTGCTTGAGAGTGGCCCCTTGCCTGGTGAGATTCCTCACACTCAGAGTGTGAGGAGCTGAGGCTTGATCCAGCCAGCCCCCCAGCAGCACACTCCTCTGGGGCGTCATCCCCTTCCTCCCCTGGGTCCTCTAAATAGGACCCGCGGGAGGGACCCTCCCCCGATGACTCCCCCGAGTCCGCCTGCCTGGTTCGGGGGAGGAATCCCTTCCCACGTTTCCCCAGGGGAGGACGCTTATCTGTGTGGAGGGGGTGAAAGAAAATAATTAATCTAAAGAGCACAAATGGACACAGCTTAGCAGATGATTCGGCACAAAGGCAAAACATAACATAAGCTTTAACTTACCTGATGCGTAGGCATCATATAGGCGGTACACGCCTTCAGGGTCCCGGCGCTTGAAATCGGACCACTTTTGTTGGATAGAGCGGATTGTGAGCTCGGTCTGGAAGCGCCGGGACACTGTGGCCTTCACCTCCATGGCTATGCGTTTCTTTCCTCCACGGGCATAGTCATATTCGGCGAGGCAGAAGTCCTATGAAAAAACAACAAACAAAATAACATAAATACATGACATCAGAAAACAGTCATAAACAGTTATACATAGACAACATCAAAGTGGACCCACACCCAGGATTATGACTATTCTGGGTTTGTGTGCACTTTGGTGGGCCACACCAATTGTGGGTGGTCCGCTGTCTGCAACCCCCTTGGAAGGCCACAAATACACCACTGAGGCCACTCCCACGTCACTCCCCCAGCAAAACACAGGGCTCCGCGCCGCTGTGGTATGCGCATACAAGGCCGTTGGGACGTGCATACCAGCTCAGCTGGGTATGCACGGCAAAGTTGGCATGTGGCGTTTGACTCTAACAGGGAGTGCGCCTGCACCCAAAATTACAATATGTCTGGCGCAGGGGTACACCCTGCTAGAGGTAAGCGCAATAGGCATCCGCAGCTAACGCATGCACAGATGGGACGGGACTGAGGTAATATTTAGGGCCCTCCAGGGGGGGCATCCCAGCAGGACATCCACAATGGGGATGCCCCACGGGGATTGCTCAAATGTGTTATTAAAAGCAAAATTTGTCATAACCAATCCCCCCTGTGTGTTCTGAAACTTTTCAGCTAAAAAGACAAACCAAAAAATACTCACTTTTACCACCTGGCCATTGACGCGACTATCCACCCGGGTGCGCTTGGCCTTAATAGGCCCAGGAGGGGAAGGGGTGGGAGGGGTGGTGCTTGAGGAAGGTGAGGTAGGTTGGGGAGGTGGGGGAGGGGTGGTGGGGTCGGAGTCTGAGGAGGAGCTGGGGAGGGGCATGACTCGCCTTCTGGGCATCATATTGGAAACGCTAAGGAGGAAACAGGAACCGGAAATGACCCAAGCGACATTGGGAAAAAGTTTTAAAAAAAAAAACGCTCCGCGCACCAGCAACAAGCTATTCGCAGCTATGTGCAAGCTAAGTGGCGGAAAAACTAAAATGACGCTTGAAAACAAGCTAGTGGCATAAGCGCTAGACAGTTTTACCTTAAGGTGGCGTTGAAACGCAAAGGAGGAGCCCGGAACCGGATATGACGCTAGCAACTGTGCTTCAAAATTCAAACACAAACATGCGCGCAACAGGGCCAAGCTAATATCAGCTATGTGCAAGCTAAGTGGCGGAAATACATTAAAATGACGCAGAAAAACAAGCTATTGGCATAAGCGCTAGACAGTTTTACCTTAAGGTGGCGTTGAAACGCAAAGGAGGATCCCGGAACCGGATATGACGCAAGCAACTGTGCTTCCAAATTCAAAAGCAAACATGCGCGCAACAGGGACAAGCTAATATCAGCTATGTACACGCTAAGTGGCGGAAATACATTAAAATGACGCTGCAAAACAAGCTAGGGCCAAAGGCGCCACGAATTCTTAGCTTGATTTAGCAGGGGATTCTACATACTGTAATGCATAGGTCCTTCTAAAGCATACACCGTGGGCCTTACATATACAAATCTGAATCAATCAAAAAGTCATCACACAATCAAAGTAGACAACTACCTGAAAATGTGGCACACATGAGAATGCATAACGGGTTGTTATGAGCTGGTACGACTGAATGTTAATCCTGCAATCTGTGGGCAGCCACGCTCACAACTACAGTGTATTCATTAACAACGACTGGGGTCGCGGGAAGTGAATTCCTTGCAAATGGCAGAAGGGCACATGTATGAACAGCACAGCGCCGCACAACGCAGCGCAGCGAGGCACAGCGACGCTCGCGCCGCCACATAGCGAATTAAAACAGCGACTGCACAAACACTGACCAACACAGATTCATCAAAGACAGGGCTGCCGAATAGCTTGGGCGCTGACAATTTCGAAGAGCGAACGTGACCGCCCAACCTGACAGGCTACAAAATAGCTTTACAAGCCCCGTTTGTGTTGAAAACCAGCGATTTTGATGCCAATGAGTTTGGGTGGAGGAGATGCAATACCCATGTCACTCACAACATTACATTGTGAAAAATAATAAAAACTTCAAATACATAAAAATAACCAGCCAGATTATTAAAACAGATCAATATAAACATGTGTTGAATTGGGGACCAAAGAAAAAACCACAAAAACCACTAAAAACAATCATTGCAGCGTCTGCCATTGAAATGTATGGGAGAGCGGCAGGTAGCGCCAGGTAATACGTGTCGCTGTGAAGGAATTTGCAGCGGCGCTGTTCGGTCCAGGCGGCTTCATGATGAATGCCGCGCTAGCCGTCGCTCTCGCCGGCGCTAGCCTCATTTAGCTTGATAAATGCGTCATTGTGACCGCCGCCGGGCGTACTTGAGTCGGTAGTCGCCGTTAGCTGCCGCTACCTGGCGCTCGTCAGACACTACCTGGCGCTATCGCTTGATGAATAAGGGCCTTAGTCTTAAACATGTGCGCAGCAGCACACTAGCCTAGAGGCAGATCGAATAAGTAGGCCCATGTGAGTAGGAATGAGGGTCAGAAACTTGCTTTAGATAGGGCATGAGACTTTGACATCTATTTGTGTGACTAATGCTGTACCCTTGGTTTTTTCCAAAACAGATGATGCTGAGAAACCGTTACGATTTCCTGACGTGCGATTTCGAGAAGAGGACGTTGGCACTGGCGGTGGTGGACGCGATTGCCCGGAATTCGGGAACCACCTATACCTTCACACAGATCGCCCAACACTGGTCTGACTTGAAGAGGAGGCATAGGCCCCGGGTGAGGCGGTACTTTTCAAAGCACTTTCCAGGTAAGTCTTGCTACTTGACATGCAATAATCACACTGCCCTTGCCTGGGCCTATTTTTATGATTGTGTTTATATTGCAGCGCATGAATGAAATATGCGTTGCCGCCCCACCCGGAGAAGAGCCTGCAGCCCAGTGTTGGGAGATACTGGTGAAGGTATAGGTGGTACACCGCCAGTGCCAACGCCCACCCCCTTCTCTGCCACTGACTTTGATGAGCCCTTAGACCTGAGTATGCGGGGGGGGTTGGAATCACATGGCAGGGAGTCAAGCCTGACAGAGCATCAACCTGACTCCGGTAAGACTCTCAAACTTACATATGTCCTGATACATGCAATAAAGACATATACTAATGTGCAATATTGTTATTTGTAGATTCTGACGTCGCAGGCCCATCCCAAGGGATAGTCCAGGAAGCTGGCCAAGATGAAGAGGTGCCTGGGGAAGGTGAGTGATTTGATGCATAGAAGCCTAACCTAATCTGACATTCAGGAGCCACAAACAGTCAATAATATCCTTGTGTTTTTGATCACAACAGCTTCACAGCAGCAACAGATGGGGGAAGAAGGAAGGAGGCTGCGCCCCAGATGCCATGTTGCCCACAAGCCTTGTAAGTTTGTTATCTATATGAAAAATGTAGTTTGAACTCATACAGCCCAAAAAAAAAACATGGCCCAAAAAAAATTAAGGAAAAAACTTTGCCAAAAATTAACCCTAAAAATGGACCAAACAAAAAAACCCTAGATAAGCACAACATACTTACAAGGCAAAACTGATGATGTTTTTCATTCACAGATCCAAGAAAAGGGCAACAATGAAAACCAAGACGAGCCTCCTGCCTGTGCTGTTGTTTTTATTTTTTATTTTTTTAAAAAAAGGTTAACAATTTTTCAAAAAATTCTTTTAAATTTTCTAAAAAAAAAATTAAGTAAAAAAAAAAATGGTGGTGTGTTCTCTTTCCTGGCACTGTACGTTCTCACAACATAACCATACAGTTACATGTCCCAAAAGGTCAGTATATGGGACAAGGGATAGGAGGAAGAAGAAGGAGAATAAGAAAATGAAGAAGGAGAACAGATTCAGGTAACCATTAAACACAGGGAAAAATAAGAAGAAGAAAATGAAGAAGGAGAACAGATTCAGCTAAGCATTAAACACAGGGAGGAGGAAGAAGAAGAAGAAGGATATTAGTTTAAGGTAAGTTTTGGTGTTGGTAAAAGTGTCAGTCTGATGTATGAGGAAAGCTTGAGGGAGGACTAGGGATGTGCGCTTGCGTGGACCAAGATTGTCCACAGGAAATCCATGGAAATGTAAGTGTACATGGAAAAACAATCGGAATCGGGGTGAAAACGGAAACAGATGGCAAGAAGCTACGTTTGGAAACGCATTAAAAAGGACCCAAAAACAGATCGTCCGTGTGAACGGCAACGGAACCCACGACCACACGAAAAGCACCCGAGAGGGGAAAAAACACTTCCCGAAAGAAGACACATAAACGGATCAGTAACGGAGCTCTCCCGACGGTGGCTCTGAATCACATTTGAACCCCGAGACAAACAGAAGGAAAACGGGACTTCAAAAAAACGGAACAAAATAAGGTCAGATCGGGGGAGGCTCTGAATCAAGCCAAATAGGCTCGATTCAGAGACACATTCGTCCGGACTTCCGTAGCTGTCTGTGAAAGTTTTGGTGGGTGTTTTTTTGCTTTTTTTCGTTCATTTTTCATTCATACGAACGTTCAGGAATGCGCTTTCGATGAACGGAAGCAAATCGGAACATTTCCGTTAGTTCGGATCATTTTCCAAACAAAATCGGAAATTTTTCGTTCGTTCAGATAACTTACGTTGTTGGGATGGGTTTCCGTCTGATTCAGAGAGCTGATTTCCGACGGACCACCACCCTTTAAATCTGTTTCATTTCCGATCCACTTACGGGACCTTTGAGGGCTCGGATTGCTATTGTTGAACATGTTTTGAGGCTATGTGGAGGAGTCTGTGCGCCTTTAGCACCAAGGCATTGCATGTATCAGCATGGCCGAGGCCATAAATTGTATAGCAATGCATACCTGAATCAATACATTTCATTTATGCCTTATAGATGCATTTTAATGCTGACCTTAATTAGTCCTTAGCATGTAAACCTTTATTTTCCCACACATCCATATAATTGCTATATATTTTTAGACTTATGTCCTTTGTGAATTATATTTGGATTGTTCAACCTGAATCTTAATTTGTTGTAGGAGTTATTGTTTTAGTTTGTTACCTTTGCTTTGTGTAATTATTTTATATTTGGTTGCAGGAACCGCAAGATGTGCCACTCGCACAACATACAAGCAGTCTTTGGTCCAGCTATGCGATTCCTCAGTGTTCTTGCAGGGCATCCAGGGTCGTCCCATGATGCTTATATATTGCAGAGCTCCGGCGAATTTCGTCAGTTTGAGTCAGGAGAATTATCTGGTGGATGGCTCCAGGGTAAGTTTGCTCACATTCCATCAATCCATTTTTACTGTATGGCAATGAATATAGTTGATGACCCATGTCTTAACCTATGGCTGTTTTTAGCCCTTGATGACATGTTAAACAATATTGTAGCTTAGAATGTGTATTTTATGTTAGTATTTTTAAATTCTTTCAGGGAATTCTGGATATCCACTCCTGCCCTTGCTCCTGATGCCCGTTCTTTGCTTGCAGAATGCGGGCCAGGGGTTCCCTAATCTGGCACTATGCAAAACCCGGGCCGTGGTGGCGAGGGCCCTCTGGCTTTTGAAGTCCAGATTTAGGTGTTTGGACCATACAGGGGGGGGGGGGGGCACTGCAGTATGACCCCAACAAGGTTATACCAATATTTTAATTTACGTTTTTTAACAGGGACCACACGTGCCAGAGTGGCACAACTGAGTGTCAGGGTCCTTCAGTTGGTGGGCGAGATGCAGGAGCTGCGCAACTCGGTGGGGACCACAGATGAAGAATAATGTTCTGTGGCCTGCCATTGCTATGAATTTTGTTTTTTATAGTTGTAAAAATTTGAAATTTTCAAAATTTTTAAAAATTTTATATTTTATTATGGAATAAAAAAAAATGTTACATTGTCATTTCATTTACAAAATACATTAACACAAAACTAATGGGCCCAGAAATATTTAAAGATGAATATTCACATGACAGAGAAGTGATTTGGGTAAGTTTTCGGGGGCTAAAATGGAAGAAGAACCTAACCGAGAAGTTGTTTGGGTGAGCTTTAAGGGTCCAAAAGGGAAGATGGAGGATAGTGCTAAGTGGTTTAGCTAAACAGTGAGGGTGGCAAATATGTAGGCGAGCACTTTAATGAGTTAAGTTTGTAGTGCGCAGGCGCAAGATCGTAAGGATTTCCGTCTGGACGAATATTTATTGAAAAAGGGAAACAGAATCGAACGGGAAACATAAAGGATTCGTGGGAGGATACGATGGGAAAAGGGCAAAAACGAAAGCCTACGTTGTAACATGTGAAAATGAAACGGAAAAGTCTGGATGGAAAATTACATCCTCGTATTCGTAATCTGCCGTACGAACGGACGGAAACTTTACAGAAGGTTTTCAGTGCATGCATAGAATCGCTCGCACACTCATACGAGAACGGAAACATTTCCAAAAAAAAAAACAGATCGGAACTAAAACGGAAGTTTTTTTTTGTCTCTCTGAATCGAGCCTTATGTATAGTATACAGTGTTGAGTTGGGCCCCTCAATCCACAGTGAAGGGTTTTTGCTGAGCCCCAAACACGGGGAGGCCGATTCATCAATAGCGCCAGGTAGCGACAGATGAGCGCCAGGTAGCGGCAGCTAACGGCGACTACCGACTCAAGTACGCCCGACGGCGGTCACAATGACGCATTCATCAAGCAAAATGAGGCTAGCGCCGGCGAGAGCGACAGCTAGCGCGGCATTCATCATGAAGCCGCCTGGACCGAACAGCGCCGCTGCAAATTCCCTCACAGCGCCAGGTATGAGCTGTCGCTCCCTGGCGATGTCCAATGCATTTCAATGGAGCAATCTATAATAATTCATGATTAATTGGTAATAATTTTTTTTTTTTTTTTTTTAATGTCAAAAAATCGGAGAACACTTCTGCAATGTTAGGATTTATTTTTAAGTAAAAAAAAAAAAAAAAAAATATGTGCAGAATTGATCTAACAGGTCTGAGATTAATGTATTCATATAACAAAATGATTCTAAAAACATGTATAATGTTACATTCAAAAAATATGGTTGTTTAGGGGTTAAAAACTAGTTAATACAGATCGCCGCCAGCGCTCTGGGGTTTAAACAAGGAATGGACAGCGACAGCACATTCGGAGCGTGATTTTTTGATGAATATGAAGCTAGCCGTTCGCTCTGGCCATTCGTTGTCAGGCGCTCACATACAACGCTGGACCTGTGAAACAGTGACCCCCCAGCCCGTATTCAACATTACCGCACACCGACTGAGTCGCTGTCATCAAGCTAATGCCGGCCAAGCACAGCGAATACTGGCTGGCGCTGAAAAAATCACGCTACAGTCGCTCATCTGTCGCTACCTGGCGCTATTGATGAATCGGCCTCATAGTCTATCCACAGCATCTGTGCTGGGCCCACACACTGTATATAGAGCATAAAGAAAGTGTGTGGGGACCCCCTGTAACTGAAAACCTAAATAGAGAATGTGAAAGAAAGAGTTCACAGGAAACTATGAAAGGTGTAGGGAATTAAAAACACATAGAGATAAATTTAGATAACAGAAAAGACAGAAAGTGATGGAGGGATATCAGGAAAGAGGAAATGCAGAAAAGAGAGGGAAAAGTTGAATAAAGAGGAAGTTGTAAACTATGGAAATGGAAGAACGGAGAGATAGATGTAGAGAATAGGCCAAGGAGAGATAAATAAATAAAGCAGATGGAGGGAATATGTAAAAGTGATGAAAAAGGAAGAATAAGGCAAGAGAGTAAGGCAGAGAAAAACAGAAAGTAAGAGAAGAATTTAGAAGGAAGTGGAAAAAATAAGTGGAAAAAATGCTGCCAATGGAAAAAGAGCAAGAGAATGATGAAAGCAACATGCAAAGAGATAGTGGAAGTGTATATAGTCCTAACCCACAGCCCTACCATCAGGTGAAGTGAATGGGGGGGGGGGGCTGGCTGGTAACAGTGAATACATTTATAACATATATATATTTATGATGATGGCTCCGGTTCTCTGCCCCATCTGCCAGCAAAGGAATGTGAGCTGCAAGTCACAGGGCAGGCTTGTGAGGGCAGCAATCAGTTTTGTGAATGACTGTAAATAAAATGAATCGCTCCATAACATACTGTGCAGTGCGCTGGACCCCATGCAAGGGCAACTTCTGTACTTCAAGTGCCCAGCCTAACTATTGGAATTGAGATTCCTGGATGGAATAGAGTCTTTTACTTTCTCTTCCATAAGTGCAGTCTCCAGACAAGTAAATAGCGGCAAACTCCTCCATGCTGTACACTTGCTGGCCCCTTCCCCCCTACACCCATCTCCTTGCATGCTCTCGCCTGCCCATTCAAGTGAATGGAGATGCCACGTTGTGTCTTTTCCAGATGCCGCTGTACAGGCTCAGCAGAGAGGTGCTGGCCCGAGGATCAGGTAAGGGTTTTTTTTACTTTGTAACCACCCCATCCTGACTCAGTGCCAGGGTAGGATGGCAGAGGGGGGGGGGGGGGGAGGTTATAGGTCCACTGAAATTCTGCTTTAAGAGTGGCCTGTCCACCCCTGCCCATAATCTGCCCCTGAAATGCTATAGCCTCAGCTGATAAATGCGCCTGTTGATCATTGGGGATGGGGCTCAGCAGCTTGGGGGCTGGTGGTGGGCTGGCCAGGACCCCTACGATACTGGGTTAGTTTTTAGGTCTGGAGGCAAATACCCTAATGCCCCCAGGCCCTTGCATTGTAATGTAGTGTGTTGTACAACCAGAAGTGTAACAAAAAAATCACTGGTTACATAAAAGTTTTTTTCAGATTGATTGTCTGTGCTCAACCTGGAGTTTTCTTTTTAACTGTTTTTTTAACTGTACATAACTATCTATAAATCTCTGAATTGTTTAACATGTAAGACAAGAAGGTTAGGCAAATATTTATAAGCTTAATAGTGAAGGACAAGGCCTGGTCTCTCGATACCCAGTTGAGTGTTGGCAGTTTTATACACACAGTGCACTGCTAATCTCTGCTTTCTGTTTCCATGCCACTGACGCTTCTACTCCCAGGAGGTTAGGTCACATTAACAGATTATCGCCGAGCCATATAACTAACAGATGACTGTCTATAGAAAAGGGAGAAGAGACCATGGAGAATAAGAGGTATCCTCAGAGAGACTATGGGGGTTATTCAAGAAGGGATAGCGCCAGGTAGTGCCTCGTAGCGCCTGGTGAACGCCGGGCGCTGTGCGCAAAACCACATTTATGAAAGCGAATCTGATGAGTGACTCTAACAACACCATGTAGCGTCTGATGTATTATTACAGGTGGCTCAGTGTATAGTGCCGGCGCTCTAGCTTCCAGAGCGCCAGATATTTTGCTCACTGTCACTTTCCCATACATTTCAATGGCTGTTCATTTGCTTGTGTTTAAAAATTTTTTCTTTTTTTTGCTCAAATCGTTGTGTGACCTCTCCTGGCTGCAAACAAACACTTTTAGAAACTTTTTTGACTTTTTATATTTTTATGCAGAATTGTCATTACAGGTCTGGCACTAAAGTGTTAATGTCACAGTGTTAAAACAATGTCATTCCATGTGTTTTCGCTTTGTTACTGGTGGATATGTGTTCAAAAACAGACTTTATTCACACAGCGTCTGGCGCTCTATGCTATAGCGACCAGATTTAGAGCGCCGACGCTGTGTGTGTGTCCTTTTTTGGAAAGTATGGTGTGGAGCGCCGAGAGTTGGTTGTACTGAGCTGGTGCTACCTCTCACTCACTGCAGCACTGTACTGGTGTTAGAGCGTCCAACATACATCACATTCATTAATGCCGGCCAGGTTACTACAGCGACTGAGGCACTCTGTTACAGCACCCGATACCTGCTTACAGCGTCTACTAGTGGTCGCTCTAAGCGCCGCTATACAGACACTCATCTGCCGATACCTGGTCTTAGTAATGAATCAGCCTCCATGTTTGCTGCAATGATCCTTGAACATCCCTGTTAACATAAGTCAACAGCTACTGTTTATTAAATTCCTAAAGTGCCTCTTGAGTCTCCTTTCATGTTATTTTGTATTATTTTACCATGCTCATGTATAACCATCAGCACAGGGCCAGCTTCAGGGTCCCTGGGCAAGAGAGTCTCAGTGGGCCCCTTTGTGATTTGTAGACATTACATGCCATATCACTGAAGTTACACCAATGGCTCCTCTTCAGCCACTAGACACTGACCCTGTAGTTGTCACTGCCTTCTCCATTGCCACCGATCGTTCTCTGCTCATCATTGCTGTTGATCGTCTTTTGTTCCTCGCCTCCTTCTCCACTGCCACTGAAGTGTCAGCCACTTCTGCCGATCTTCCTCATGGTCGTCGCCATCTTCTGAAATGCCGCTGAATGTTCTTTATTCCTTGCCACCTTCTCTATTACTATGAATCATCCAATGGTCTTGGGGCCAGCCTAGAGCAGGTCTGCACATGGGGCACTCAGATCACCAGTCTGGTGTGTGGGGACCACTGAAAAAATCATCCTGTAGCCCAATCTGAAACTGAGTGGCAGGGCCAGCCTTGGGATGGAAGATACCCTATGTGAGACTACAGGATGGCACCCCCCCAAAATGCTTCCTCACTACTGGCCTACTGTGGTGTGGTGAAGTGGCAGCTGCTGGGGATGCAATGCAAAATATGGGGAGTTCCTGCTCCTTATATTTGGCTGCCAGCCAGCTTTGAAGTGTTCCAAAACCTGTATTTGCCGACCATGAATCTAAAAGGCTCCAGTGCTTGGCTGATCTCTAGGGTATCCCAATGTGGGATGCCCAGGATTGGGAAACAACCCAGGATTGGCTTCCCAGGCTGATATGCTGCATGCTGAAGGGAAGCCGGGCATCGAAGTTACTCTACATTCTCTGTGAACAAAAAGAGTTCTATTTCCTTCAATAATATATACAGCATAGAGTGCTGATTGGCTAAGAGCCTGCATGTTTTCTGTGGGATTGATGCATGGTGGGTATCCCAGGGGGTTTCACACAGTACAACACCCCATATTGGGATGCTTCGAGGTTAGGGAATTAGCTAGTTTAATCCACTTTAAAGGGCAGAACAGAGTTAAGCATGGCACCCATGCACCCCCAGCAGCTCCAAATGATGCGCCTCCAATACGAGAGGATAGGCGGGAGGAGCAGCAAGCAGATAACCAGTAAGCTGAGTAAGCTGGCATGGGGGACCCTGGCTGTACGCTTTTGGTGTAGCTCCCTATAAAACTCAGGTCGACAGTGGGCCCAGCAGTGGCAACTACTTTTAAAAAGAAGAGAATTGCACTGGCCGGCAGGGAAGTGGCAAATGCAGGGTGGGTGCAGTTTTATGTATTGCAGGGCACAGCAGTGCGCGGGAGGTAGCTGTACTTGCATTGGGGGGGGGGGGTTGTCAGCAGCAGTAACAGCTTCACTCTCTGCCCCTCCCTGAATGTGACATGCAGTCATGTGACAGGAAAAGGGGAGGAGAATGCTGTAGAGCTACTGGCTCCAGTTACTCTAAAAAATACTGTATACCAGGGGCATCAGAAATGCCCAGTTCTGGTGCCAACCCTGTCCAGAGCACCCATCGTTTCCTACTTAGTAGGCTCTGCCAGACACCTTCTATTCCTTGTCACTTTTCCAATTAGTATGGATTGTCATCTGATGCTGAGGCCAGCCATAAACAAATAGGGGCACTCAATGCTTAGTAGTTAGGGATCAATCTTGTGACTGAGGGGTTGAAGGTTTGGTTCTTGACTGAAGCACTCTTAGAGCAAGGCACCTAACCCCCAATCTGCCCACACTCTGGGCACATTTGTGCATTCTATGCCCCTTAGTGGGTTCACTATTGTGGTTACTTTGTGTATTGCATAGAATAAGAGCGGAGCACACATTTCTATGTATTTGTAAGCATACATTGGTTATATGAGCACATTATTAATATTGTTATTAGGCACCAATGCGTTTTCTGTGCGTTGCAATGCAGTTACACCACAGAGAAAACACTGCCCATTATTCTAGATGGGATAATTCACATATCTGCACAACGCAACACAAGTAAAAAGCATTGCAGACACCTTTTCCAGCGCTTCATAGGAACAGCCCAGGTCATTTGAAGTCTATGGCAACGCAAACACACATAAATTTGCTACAATGCAACGCTAGCGCTGGTTCAAATCATAAACAAAATGTCAGCTCCCAGCGCACTGCATAGGTGTGAACAGAGCCTAATTACTTACCTACCAACTTTTCAGAGTGGGGGAGAGGGGCATTTGTTAAATTAGGCCACACCCCCTCATTGAGAGATGTATAGGAGCGCCTGGAAAGGAGTCCCGCAAGGTGGGCACGACTACGGCCCACATGACCACCCGGCAGCCAATTGCGGAGCTCCTTTCCCGGTGCTGGCTCGTAATAAAGGTGAGTATTACAAGCGTTCTGTGCAGTTATACAAACAGCAATGGTCCCAGTAGACCGCAAATGGGATTCCCAGGATGGCACCAAATGTCCCTCAATAATCCATCATCAAGAATTTGATCAAATCAATATAATCATCTTTAATTCATTTACCAAGAAAAGAAGATGGGTGGCACCAAATAATGACTTAAAGTATAGGTGCCCTGCTCTGGTAAATCCCTGTTAGAATAAATATAGTACAAACACAAGGGGTGCCCCAACCCCAAAAAGGGAATATAACCAGAGACTAACAAAGGCGCTCCATTAATAATAATTCATATCCAATTTGTATTTTTAGGTCATTAAATTATCACAATATCAAGACACGTTAAAAACTGTTAAAAGACATACAACACATATATAGACTGCCATCAAATGAGGGCGGGGGGGGGGTTTAGTATATCCAGTGGAAAAAACTAAATGTGTCAGTAATTAATTAATAAAACTATATTTACAAATAAATTCATAAAGTGTCCAGTGCTTCCAACGTGCATCAGATCCTAAATCTATATACAAACATAATAATATAAAGATTGCCAAGAAAGAGGTAGGTGCAAATCACAGACAAAATACATGTAATAATGTTATCTTACTTGCCAAACAAAGTGCCATGTGCGGACCAACCACTGGGACACCCCAATTCCCTGCAACGCGTTTCGTGACCTAGAGTCACTTCTTCAGGCAGAGTACTCTATATTATTATTCCCTTTTTGGGGTTGGGGCACCCCTTGTGTTTGTACTATCTTTAATTCATTGGTATATTAAAAAGCTACAGACGCACACATAATTACAATACAACCACAAACCTTCTTTTAAAAAAGATTTACACAAAAACCCGGCCACAGCAAGGAGCCCTCATTGTAACTCCAAAATTCATAACCTGTATGCACAATTTGATAAATTACAAATAAATCCTATATTCCTAAAGTGCTAACGCAAAAGGTGCAATATTGCAGACAAAAAGTGCTATAAGTGCTATGATGTGCAAATGCCCGCATGTGCCAAATGACCAAGACAAAACTATCTGAGACAAAGACCCATAAAGTGATAAGGAGAGTCACCCCTGCTGGACCGGATGGATAATCTCACCACCTACATCCTGTGCAGTTAGGTACGAGGGGGTTCCAGCATTCTGAACGCCCCCCAAACTTCTCAGCAGACAGAGGGACCAACATCTGTTAAAGTAAAAACGGGTGTTGGTCCGGTTTAAAACAATATAAACACTATAAATATGCAATCAAATCATTTATTGACAGATCTGCATGTTACACCTCAAAGAGGGACAAATGAGAACAACGAGGGACAGGGGAACATGGACTCAGAAGAGGGACAGTCCCTCCTAATCAGGGACAGTTGGGAGGTATGCTAAAGTATCTGCACGAGGGCCACTCATTGGTCGGGTGGGTCAGGTGGGTAATTCCCGGGTATGCTTAGTGCAGGCACTGGCCCTGTTCCCCTTGTTTCCTACATAGCAGGAGTAAAGTCATGATAAAACGTACATAGCTGATGAGTCAGAGGAAAGTGACTAACACCCACACAGGACGCTTGTTATATACAGTACAGTACAGAGGCCTCTACACAATAAGTGCACATTCTCAGCTTGAATGTGGTTTCTGAGCCTTTGGAACAATTCCAGAATGTTCTTCAAATGTGGAATGTTGGAGGAGTATCCGAGGTGTCAATGAACAGGAGCAGATGGAACTCTGTTGATACATATAGCTGGTCATGTTATTGTATTCATCTTGATGGCGCTGAGATGTCCACAAATACTAAATATTTTAGCGATACGAGTACCGAGAAAAAAATGTAGGATCAGTTAAGGTCAGATAGTCCAGAAATTCCAAAAATACCAGTAACAATTCTGTGTTGGGAATTAAAAAACAAAATAGATGATGGTCGCCCTTTTGCCTCCGATCGTCCTCCCACACCGGGTGGGCGTGGCCTGTGTACAGCCAGCTCTGACTGAAAATAATAGGCATTGGCTGTACACAGGCCACCCCCACCCTCCAGTCAGGACCAGGGATGATTCAGGAGGATTATCTGCAGCTCAGGATTTCCGGTGAGTGGACTTTTCTTTGAAAGTGTGGTATGGTGCAGCAGCAGCTCTGTTATTTGGAGGATGTCTGTCTGTTACGGGGTTCTAGGGGGGGAATTCTACACACTGCCTGTTATGGGGTTCTGGGGGGGGGGAGTCTGTCCACTCCCTGTCCTGGGTTTCTTGGGAGGGTAATTCTACACATTGCCTGTTATGGGGTTCTGGGAGGTGGGGATTCAGCCCAATCCATGGCCTGGGGTTATTGGGAGGGTAATTCTACACACTCCCTCTTATGGGGTTCTGGGGGGGGGGGATTCTGTCCACTCCCTGTCCTGGGTTTCTTGGGAGGGTAATTCTACACATTGCCTGTTATGGGGTTCTGGGGGGGGGGGGGGAATTCAGCCCATTCCCTGTCCTGGGGTTCTTGGGAGGGTAGTTCTACACATTGCCTGTTATGGGGTTCTGGGGGGGGATTCAGCCCATTCCCTGTCCTGGGGTTCTTGGGAGGGTTATTCTACACACTGCCTGTTGGGAGGGGGACATTTTAGCATATAATTTAGTTTATAATATTTTTGTATGTTACCGAGAAAAAAATGTAGGATCAGTTAAGGTCAGATAGTCCAGAAATTCCAAAAATACCAGTAACAATTCTGTGTTGGGAATTAAAAAACAAAATAGATGATGGTCGCCCTTTTGCCTCTGATCGTCCTCCCACACCGGGTGGGCGTGGCCTGTGTACAGCCAGCTCTGACTGAAAATAATAGGCATTGGCTGTACACAGGCCACCCCCACCCTCCAGTCAGGACCAGGGATGATTCAGGAGGATTATCTGCAGCTCAGGATTTCCGGTGAGTGGACTTTTCTTTGAAAGTGTGGTATGGTGCAGCAGCAGCTCTGTTATTTGGAGGATGTCTGTCTGTTACGGGGTTCTAGGGGGGGAATTCTACACACTGCCTGTTATGGGGTTCTGGGGGGGGGGAGTCTGTCCACTCCCTGTCCTGGGTTTCTTGGGAGGGTAATTCTACACATTGCCTGTTATGGGGTTCTGGGAGGTGGGGATTCAGCCCAATCCATGGCCTGGGGTTCTTGGGAGGGTAATTCTACACACTCCCTCTTATGGGGTTCTGGGGGGGGGGGGATTCTGTCCACTCCCTGTCCTGGGTTTCTTGGGAGGGTAATTCTACACATTGCCTGTTATGGGGTTCTGGGGGGGGGGGGGGGGGGGGAATTCAGCCCATTCCCTGTCCTGGGGTTCTTGGGAGGGTAGTTCTACACATTGCCTGTTATGGGGTTCTGGGGGGGGATTCAGCCCATTCCCTGTCCTGGGGTTCTTGGGAGGGTTATTCTACACACTGCCTGTTGGGAGGGGGACATTTTAGCATATAATTTAGTTTATAATATTTTTGTATGTTACTTTCCTTGTCTAAACCCTAGGTGCATCTTGTGCTCATGTGCATCTTATAGTACAAAAAATTAGGTTACTAGGTGCTGGGAGGGGGACATTTTGAAATATCATTTAGTTTATAATATTTTTGTTTGGTACTTAACTACACTAAACCCTAGGTGCATCTTGTGGTCTTATAGTACAAAATATGGTTTTCCTATTCCTGTCCTTTAATAACACCCAGCAAAACAGCTGTATCCAGGGCTGGATTAAGTGTGGTGGAGGCCCCTGAGCCCACCCCCTTAATGGAACATCAGATCGAGTCCCTTGTGCCCCCCTTGTGCGGGTGCGTGCTGCTCGGGAACTCCTGCTTTGCCATTCTGGGTGGGGGGTGGTGTAGTCACCCGGCTGGTCCAGCAGAAAACAGTTCCCTGCATTGAGCTGCCAGCGGCTGTGCTTGGTGGATTATGTGCAGTGACATCTCTGCACCCATCACTGTAGCGTTGCTGATGGCAGCTTGGCTGCTCTAGACTCTCTGTCCTGCCCTGTGTTGGCTTTGGCTGCAGGTTTGCAAAGACGAAAAAAAGGCTTGTCCAGGAGAGCCCCCACTGTCACCGATAGCTTTGTTGCTGGTCCCTTGGCCTGTCAGACCAAAGACTGAAAAGCCTCCTGGACCAGACCATATCCCAAAGGTTGGTGGAGGCCTCCTTTGCAGGACAAGTGGTGGAGGCCCCGGGGTGCGAGCGCCTTGTGCCCCCTCATAATCTGGCCCTGGCTGTATCACTGGCTGTTCACCTGGAATGTGACCAATTTCATTAGTGACATTTGCTATTTTTTGCATTATCGAAGGGATCTTTCTTGTTCCATTTTTCTTATACTCTGGTTTTCTGTGGGTCATCTGGAAGCTTTTACTGACACTCTTGATACTTATGCTGACCATTAAGAATATTTCCCGCTGGACACATCTTATTGTCTAAGTGAGTTAGAAGCATGTTATCCTGTTTAGCAGCATCCTCTGAAAATTGTCAGGAAAGTCAATCAGGAAGGAAAGAAAGCAGCCATCACTTGAAGAAAATATATTTGACTATTTACTCTCAAGGGCAATGGAAGGGGTTTCTTGGCTCAAATTTCCCTACATCTCCTGAAACATTCAAAATGCAATATGAAATATACTATGGAGGTTATTTAGGAAGGGATAACGGCAGGTAGTGCCACATAGCGGCACGTATTGTCGGGTGAATGCTGGGCAATGTATGTAAAAACCACATTTAAGAAAGCTAATCTGGTAAGCGCCTCTAACAGCGCCATGTAGCGTCACATGTATTACCAGGGGCGGCTCAGCATATAGCGCCGGTGCTCTAGGTTCAAGAGCTCCATGTATTACCTTTCGCTCAGTGTCGCTCTCCCACACATTTCAATGGGCTTTCATTTGTTTTTGTATAAACAGTGTGTTTGGCAATTTCATTTTTTTTTTCAAATCATTGTGTGACCTCTCCTGGCTCCAAACAAACACTTTTAGAAACTTTTTTGGACTTTTTATATTTTTATGCAGAATTGTATGTACAGGTCTGGCACTAAAGTAAAATGTCACAGTGTTAAAACAATGTCATTCCATGTGTTACTGGTGGATATGTGTTCAAAAACAGACTTTAATCACACAGCGTCTGGTGCTCTATGCTATAGCGACCAGATTTAGAGCGCCGATGCTGTGTGTAGTTTTTTGTTAAATATGGTGTGGAGCACGGAGTGCTGGACGCACTGAGCTGGTGCTACCTCTCGCTCGCTGCAGCGTTATACTGTTGTCAGAGCACCCAACATACATCGCATTCATCAATGCCGGCCAGGTTACTACAGCGACCGAGAAGCTCTGTTACAGCGCCTGATACCCACTTACAGAGTATACTAGCGGTTGCTCTAAGCGCTGCTATACAGCCGTTCATCTGGCAATACCTAGCGCTAGTAATGAATCAGCCTCCACAACAGATATATAAAAAATAAATATTTATATAAAATAAATAAATAAATATATATATATATATATATAAAATAAATAAATAATTGTATATATATATATATATATATGAATAAATCCGGCTTTTTTTTGTTTTATCCATCATTGATTTTTTTTTTCATCATTGATTAATGCAAATGACAGAATCAGACCCACAAATAAGTAAATTCATTTGCAATGGGCCCAACACAAGGAACCCATACGCAAAGAAAATAATCCCTTACCCAATTATGCTGTAAATACAAGAATTTTAAAAACTGAGCTGACTTTATTATATATATATATATATATATATTATATTGCAAAAAAAAAACACTTGCAAGTGCAATGTTTTAAAAATAAAATATACACCTCAAGTAAATATGATATTTGGATAAAAATAATGTACTGAATTTTTCGCCCAATAAGACGCACTTATTCCCAAAAGTGGAGGGAAAATGTCAGTGCGTCTTATCATGCGAATGTGGGAAAAAATAAATAAAAAGGAAAAAAGTCAACCTCTCCATCGTTCTCGCTTACGCTGTCCCCGCGGAGAGGAAGTGTCAGAGGCAGTTGTATCTGCTGCCTTCTCCGCAGCACCAGCACACACAGACACCCGGCCTTTTACCATGGTGGGTGTGGCCGATGATCGAGCATCAGCCATGCCCACCGCTATACCAAGCCGGGTGTTCACTGTGTATGCTGGCACCGCAGAGAGGAAGCGGCGGAGGCAGCTGTATCTGCCGCCTTCTCCGTGGCGTCTGCACATACAGACAACCGCTTTGTACAGCAGGTGAACATGACCGACGCTCAAGCATTGGCCACGCCCATGGACGTACCAAGCTGGCACACAGAGTGAACACCCGGCCTTATACAGCCTATGGGGAATGGGAGAGGGGATGAATGCCACACTGCCTATATGGGGAATGGGAGGGGGAATGCCTCACTGCCTATATGGGGAATGGGAGGGGGAATGCCACACTGCCTATATGGGGAATGGGAGGGGGAATGCCACACTGCCTATATGGGGAATGGGAGGGGGAATGCCTCACTGCCTATATGGGGAATGGGAGGGGGAATGCCACACTGCCTATATGGGGAATGGGAGGGGGAATGCCACACTGCCTATATGGGGAATGGGAGGGGAATGCCACACTGCCTATATGGGGAATGGGAGGGGAATGCCACACTGCCTATATATATGGGGAATGGGAGGGGGAATGCCACACTGCCTATATGGGGATTGGGAGGGGGGAATGCCACACTGCCTATATGGGGAATGGGAGGGGAATGCCACACTGCCTATATATATGGGGAATGGGAGGGGGAATGCCACACTTCCTATATGAGGAATGGGAGGGGGGTAATGCCACACTGCCTATATGGGGAATGGGCGGATGCCACACTTCTTTGGTTCTTGGGGGCATGGAGTTTTAGCACAACATTTGGTTCAGAATATTTATTTTCCTCCAAATCTTAGGTGCGTACTATGGGCAGGTGAGTCTTATAGGGCGAAAAATACAGTAATTCCAAAAATGTGTAATTCCAGTATATAGACACAGGGGCGTAACTATAGAGGGTGCCATCTGTGCTTTTTCAGTCTTTAGTTGTCTAGCTGCAACCATCCGAGTTAAAAGGCCGCCTTGACAGGGCCCAATTAATATTCGCACCTGGGCCCCATCACAACTAGCTACGCCACAGTATAGATACATCACCTATGTTTAATGTTTAGATTGCCATCACCCTGGCTTGCACCTGTATTGCAGTTGGCCCGGCATTTTAAAGAAACCGTGTTTTTCCATTGCCTAAGCCGCACCTAGCGGCACTTTTGATATTAGTTGGGAGATCACAACATTGCAGGACTCCCCGGAAAAGCTGAGGTTACCGGTGACCCGGGGGTGTCACACAGATGGACATTCCGGTTTAGCATGCCCCGGGGCAAGCTAGCTGCCAGCCCTGGAGTCATTTAGATTTTTACCCACTTTCATGAGAGAAATTTGCACATGACATTGCACTTGTAACCTAATGTATCCAGTTACAATCTAAAGACATTGGAAAACCTAAAACAATATTTTGTTTTCTTTTCTATTCTGCGCAGCCAGGAAAATGTTTCTGTGGACGTCCCAGCAGGAAATGGGGGAAGGTTTTGAAGCATTCGCATAGGAAATCAAGATGTGTTTTCAAAAGATTGTCTCAAAGATTGTTTTGTCGCACGTTAGAGTTCTATAGAGGATTCCCAAACATCAAAAAATGTGATGTATGCAACTTGTC
Organism: Gastrophryne carolinensis; assembly: GCA_027917425.1. Classification (NCBI taxonomy): domain Eukaryota; kingdom Metazoa; phylum Chordata; class Amphibia; order Anura; family Microhylidae; genus Gastrophryne; species Gastrophryne carolinensis. The sequence continues at coordinate 605,335,920 of CM051234.1, forward strand.
TATATGATTATGTGGCTATTCTCTCTGCCGCCTGTGTGATCACACTGCGTGTTCTCCCTTTAATTAGCTCCTGTCTTCATACTGCTACCTTGCTGGATCATTCTACATTAATCTAGTGTATCTGCCCATCTGCTCTCCTGCTCATCCTCATCCAGTCTCCATACTGGCCCGAAAGCCTTCCAACCTCTGTGGTGGGCTAATTAACCTTCTGTAGTTCTTGTTTTGGGCTTAGGCCTCCTGCTCTGTGTCTCTTTTGGCTTAAAATTTTAAATAATTAATATACTAATTTTCAGGGAAACACTGAAGTCTGTCTACTGTTTCTGTCCCCTGCCTGCTCACTGATACCCCTTCTCAAGTCTGTGACCACAAGCAGATTGTTCCAGGCTTGTGCACCCCCACAATCTCTGGTTCAGCTGAAAAAGCTATGTAGTAACTAGCCAAATTCGGGTATTGGGTCTCCTGTGCCCTAGGTAGTCGACTGCTTGAAATTCTGGTGGTGCAGATGTTTTTTTTTTCCTTACCTATTCCCCGTTTGTGACTCTGCCCAGCTCTTCCCAGTCCCTGACTCTGTCCAGCTATCTCCAGTTCCTAACTCTGTCCAGCTCTTCCCAGCCCCTGACTCGGTCCAGCTCTTCCCAGCCCCTGACTCGGTCCAGCTCTTCCCAGCCCCTGACTCTGCCCAGCTATCTCCAGTTCCTGACTTTGCCCAGCTCTTCCCAGTCCCTGAATCTGCCCAGTTGTTCCCAGTCCCTGAATCTGCCCAGTTGTTCCCAGTCCATGACTCTGCCCAGCAATCCCCAGTCTCTGGCTCTATCTAGCTGTTCTCAGTCCCTGACTCTGCCCAGCTCTTCCCAGTTCCTGACTCTGCCCAGCTCTTCCCAGTCCCTGACTCTGCCCAGCTCTTCCCAGTCCCTGACTCTGCCCAGCTCTTCCCAGTCCCTGACTCTGTCCAGCTCTTCCCAGCCCCTGACTCGGTCCAGCTCTTCCCAGCCCCTGACTCGGTCCAGCTCTTCCCAGCCCCTGACTCTGCCCAGCTATCTCCAGTTCCTGACTTTGCCCAGCTCTTCCCAGTCCCTGAATCTGCCCAGTTGTTCCCAGTCCCTGAATCTGCCCAGTTGTTCCCAGTCCATGACTCTGCCCAGCAATCCCCAGTCTCTGGCTCTATCTAGCTGTTCTCAGTCCCTGACTCTGCCCAGCTCTTCCCAGTTCCTGACTCTGCCCAGCTCTTCCCAGTCCCTGACTCTGCCCAGCTCTTCCCAGTCCCTGACTCTGCCCAGCTCTTCCCAGTCCCTGACTCTGCCCAGCTCTTCCCAGTCCCTGACTCTGCCCAGCTCTTCCCAGTCCCTGACTCTGCCCAGCTCTTCCCAGTCCCTGACTCTGCCCAGCTCTTCCCAGTCCCTGACTCTGCCCAGCTCTTCCCAGTCCCTGACTCTGCCCGGCTCTTCCCAGTCCCTGACTCTGCCCAGCTCTTCCCAGTCCCTGACTCTGCCCAGCTCTTCCCAGTCCCTGACTCTGCCCAGCTCTTCCTAGTCCCTGACTCTGCCCAGCTCTTCCCAGTCTCTGACTCTGCCCAGTTCTTCCCAGTCCCTGACTCTGCCCAGCTCTTCCCAGTCCCTGACTCTGCCCAGCTCTTCCCAGTCCCTGACTCTGCCCAGCTCTCCCCAGTCCCTGACTCTGCCCAGCTCTTCCCAGTCCCTGACTCTGCTCAGCTCTTCCTAGTCTCTGACTCTGCCCAGCTGTTCCCAGTCCCTGACTCTGCCCAGCTCTTCCCAGTCCCTGACTCTGCCCAGCTCTCCCCAGTCCCTGACTCTGCCCAGCTCTTCCCAGTCCCTGACTCTGCTCAGCTCTTCCTAGTCTCTGACTCTGCCCAGCTGTTCCCAGTCCCTGACTCTGCCCAGCTCTTCTCAGTCCCTGACTCTGCCCAGCTCTTCCCAGTCCCTGACTCTGCCCAGCTCTTCCTAGTCCCTGACCCTGCCCAGCTCTTCCTAGTCCCTGACTCTGCCCAGCTCTTCCCAGTCCCTGACTCTGCCCAGCTCTCCCCAGTCCCTGACTCTGCCCAGCTCTCCCCAGTCCCTGACTCTGCCCAGCTCTTCCGAGTCCCTGACTCTGCCCAGCTCTTCCCAGTCCCTGACTCTGCCCAGCTCTTCCCAGTCCCTGACTCTGCCCAGCTCTTCCCAGTCCCCGACTCTGCCCAGCTCTTCCCAGTCCCTGACTCTGCCCAGCTCTTCCCAGTCCCTGACTCTGCCCAGCTCTTCCGAGTCCCTGACTCTGCCCAGCTCTTCCCAGTCCCTGACTCTGCCCAGCTCTTCCGAGTCCCTGACTCTGCCCAGCTCTTCCCAGTCCCTGACTCTGCCCTGCTCTTCCCAGTCCCTGACTCTGCCCAGCTCTTCCCAGTCCCTGACTCTGCCCAGCTCTTACCAGTCCCTGACTCGGCCCAGCTCTTCCTAGTCTCTGACTCTGCCCAGCTGTTCCCAGTCCCTGACTCTGCCCAGCTCTTCCCAGTCCCTGACTCTGCCCAGCTCTTCCTAGTCCCTGACTCTGCCCAGCTCTTCCCAGTCCCTGACTCTGCCCAGCTCTTCCGAGTCCCTGACTCTGCCCAGCTCTTCCCAGTCCCTGACTCTGCCCAGCTCTTCCCAGTCCCTGACTCTGCCCCGCTCTTCCCAGTCCCTGACTCTGCCCAGCTCTCCCCAGTCCCTGACTCTGCCCAGCTCTTCCGAGTCCCTGACTCTGCCCAGCTCTTCCTAGTCCCTGACTCTGCCCAGCTGTTCCCAGTCCCTGACTCTGCCCAGCTCTTCCCAGTCCCTGACTCTGCCCAGCTCTCCCCAGTCCCTGACTCTGCCCAGCTCTTCCGAGTCCCTGACTCTGCCCAGCTCTTCCCAGTCCCTGACTCTGCCCAGCTCTTCCCAGTCCCTGACTCTGCCCAGCTCTTCCCAGTCCCTGACTCTGCCCAGCTCTTCCCAGTCCCTGACTCTGCCCAGCTCTCCCCAGTCCCTGACTCTGCCCAGCTCTTCCGAGTCCCTGACTCTGCCCAGCCCTTCCCAGTCCCTGACTCTGCCCAGCTCTTCCCAGTCCCTGACTCTGCCTAGCTCTTACCAGTCCCTGACTCTGCCCAGCTCTTCCTAGTCTCTGACTCTGCCCAGCTGTTCCCAGTCCCTGACTCTGCCCAGCTCTTCCCAGTCCCTGACTCTGCCCAGCTCTTCCTAGTCCCTGACTCTGCCCAGCTCTTCCGAGTCCCTGACTCTGCCCAGCTCTTCCGAGTCCCTGACTCTGCCCAGCTCTTCCCAGTCCATGACTCTGCCCAGCTCTTCCCAGTCCCTGACTCTGCCCAGCTCTTCCCAGTCCCTGACTCTGCCCAGCTCTCCCCAGTCCCTGACTCTGCCCAGCTCTTCCGAGTCCCTGACTCTGCCCAGCTCTTCCCAGTCCCTGACTCTGCCCAGCTCTTCCCAGTCCCTGACTCTGCCCAGCTCTTCCCAGTCCCTGACTCTGCCCAGCTCTCCCCAGTCCCTGACTCTGCCCAGCTCTTCCGAGTCCCTGACTCTGCCCAGCTCTTCCCAGTCCCTGACTCTGCCCAGCTCTTCCCAGTCCCTGACTCTGCCCAGCTCTTCCCAGTCCCTGACTCTGCCCAGCTCTTCCCAGTCCCTGACTCTGCCCAGCTCTCCCCAGTCCCTGACTCTGCCCAGCTCTTCCGAGTCCCTGACTCTGCCCAGCTCTTCCCAGTCCCTGACTCTGCCCAGCTCTTCCCAGTCCCTGACTCTGCCCAGCTCTCCCCAGTCCCTGACTCTGCCCAGCTCTTCCGAGTCCCTGACTCTGCCCAGCTCTTCCCAGTCCCTGACTCTGCCCAGCTCTTCCTAGTCTCTGACTCTGCCCAGCTCTTCCCAGTCCCTGACTCTGCCCAGCTCTTCCCAGTCCCTGACTCTGCCCAGCTCTTCCCAGTCCCTGACTCTGCCCAGCTCTTCCCAGTCCCTGACTCTGCCTAGCTCTTACCAGTCCCTGACTCTGCCCAGCTCTTCCTAGTCTCTGACTCTGCCCAGCTGTTCCCAGTCCCTGACTCTGCCCAGCTCTTCCCAGTCCCTGACTCTGCCCAGCTGTTCCCAGTCCCTGACTCTGCCCAGCTCTTCCTAGTCCCTGACTCTGCCCAGCTCTTCCGAGTCCCTGACTCTGCCCAGCTCTTCCCAGTCCCTGACTCTGCCCAGATATTCCTAGTCCCTGACTCTGCCCAGCTCTTCCGAATCCCTGACTCTGCCCAGCTCTTCCCAGTCCCTGACTCTGCCCAGCTCTTCCCAGTCCCTGACTCTGCCCAGCTCTTCCCAGTCCCTGACTCTGCCCAGCTCTCCCCAGTCCCTGACTCTGCCCAGCTCTTCCGAGTCCCTGACTCTGCCCAGCTCTTCCCAGTCCCTGACTCTGCCCAGCTCTTCCCAGTCCCTGACTCTGCCCAGCTCTCCCCAGTCCCTGACTCTGCCCAGCTCTTCCGAGTCCCTGACTCTGCCCAGCTCTTCCGAGTCCCTGACTCTGCCCAGCTCTTCCCAGTCCCTGACTCTGCCCAGCTCTTCCGAGTCCCTGACTCTGCCCAGCTCTTCCCAGTCCCTGACTCGGCCCAGCTCTTCCCAGTCCCTGACTCTGCCCAGCTCTTCCCAGTCCCTGACTCTGCCTAGCTCTTACCAGTCCCTGACTCTGCCCAGCTCTTCCTAGTCTCTGACTCTGCCCAGCTGTTCCCAGTCCCTGACTCTGTCCAGCTCTTCCGAGTCCCTGACTCTGCCCAGCTCTTCCCAGTCCCTGACTCTGCCCAGCTTTTCCCAGTCCCTGACTCTGCCCAGCTCTTCCCAGTCCCTGACTCTGCCCAGCTCTTCCCAGTCCCTGACTCTGCCCAGTTCTTCCCAGTCCCTGACTCTGCCTAGCTCTTCCCAGTCCCTGACTCTGCCCAGCTCTCCCCAGTCCATGACTCTGCCCAGCTCTTCCCAGTCCCTGACTCTGCCCAGCTCTTCCTAGTCTCTGACTCTGCCCAGCTGTTCCCAGTCCCTGACTCTGCCCAGCTCTTCCCAGTCCCTGACTCTGCCCAGCTCTTCCCAGTCCCTGACTCTGCCCAGCTGTTCCTAGTCCCTGACTCTGCCCAGCTCTTCCCAGTCCCTGACTCTGCCCAGCTCTTCCCAGTCCCTGACTCTGCCCAGCTCTTCCCATTCCCTGACTCTGCCCAGCTCTCCCCAGTCCCTGACTCTGCCCAGCTCTTCCGAGTCCCTGACTCTGCCCAGCTCTTCCTAGTCTCTGACTCTGCCCAGCTCTTCCCAGTCCCTGAATCTGCCCAGCTCTTCCCAGTCCCTTACTCTGCCCAGCTCTTCCCAGTCCCTGACTCTGCCCAGCTCTTCCCAGTCCCTGACTCTGCCCAGCTCTTCCCAGTCCCTGACTCTGCCCAGCTCTTCCCAGTCCCTGACTCTGCCCAGCTCTTCCCAGTCCCTGACTCTGCCCAGCTCTTCCCAGTCCCTGACTCTGCCTAGCTCTTCCCAGTCCCTGACTCTGCCCAGTTCTCCCCAGTCCCTGACTCTGCCCAGCTCTTCCCAGTCCCTGACTCTGCCCAGCTCTTCCCAGTCCCTGACTCTGCCCAGCTCTTCCCAGTCCCTGACTCTGCCCAGTTCTTCCTAGTCTCTGACTCTGCCCAGCTGTTCCCAGTCCCTGACTCTGCCCAGCTCTTCCCAGTCCCTGACTCTGCCCAGCTCTTCCCAGTCCCTGACTCTGCCCAGCTCTTCCCAGTCCCTGACTCTGCCCAGCTCTCCCCAGTCCCTGACTCTGCCCAGCTCTTCCGAGTCCCTTACTCTGCCCAGCTCTTCCTAGTCTCTGACTCTGCCCAGCTCTTCCCAGTCCCTGAATCTGCCCAGCTCTTCCCAGTTCCTGACTCTGCCCAGCTCTTCCCAGTCCCTGACTCTGCCCAGCTCTTCCCAGTCCCTGACTCTGCCCAGCTCTTCCCAGTCCCTGAATCTGCCCAGCTCTTCCCAGTCCCTGACTCTGCCCAGCTCTTCCCAGTCCCTGACTCTGCCCAGCTCTCCCAGTCCCTGACTCTGCCCAGCTCTTCCGAGTCCCTGACTCTGCCCAGCTCTTCCCAGTCCCTGACTCTGCCCAGCTCTTCCGAGTCCCTGACTCTGCCCAGCTCTTCCCTGTCCCTGACTCTGCCCAGCTCTCCCAGTCCCTGACTCTGCCCAGCTCTTCCCAGTCCCTGACTCTGCCCAGCTCTTCCTAGTCCCTGACTCGGCCCAGCTCTTCCCAGTCCCTGACTCTGCCCAGCTCTCCCAGTCCCTGACTCTGCCCAGCTCTTCCCAGTCCCTGACTCTGCCCAGCTCTTCCTAGTCCCTGACTCGGCCCAGCTCTTCCCAGTCCCTGACTCTGCCCAGCTCTTCCCAGTCCCTGACTCTGCCCAGCTCTTCCCAGTCCCTGACTCTGCCCAGCTCTTCCCAGTCCCTGACTCTGCCCAGCTCTTCCCAGTCCCTGACTCTGCCCAGCTATTCCTAGTCCCTGACTCTGCCCAGCTCTTCCGAATCCCTGACTCTGCCCAGCTCTTCCGAGTCCCTGACTCTGCCCAGCTCTTCCCAGTCCCTGACTCTGCCCAGCTCTCCCCAGTCCCTGACTCTGCTCAGCTCTTCCCAGTCCCTGACTCTGCCCAGCTATTCCTAGTCCCTGACTCTGCCCAGCTCTTCCGAATCCCTGACTCTGCCCAGCTCTTCCGAGTCCCTGACTCTGCCCAGCTCTTCCCAGTCCCTGACTCTGCCCAGCTCTTCCCAGTCCCTGACTCTGCCCAGCTCTCCCCAGTCCCTGACTCTGCCCAGCTCTTCCGAGTCCCTGACTCTGCCCAGCTCTTCCCAGTCCCTGACTCTGCCCAGCTCTTCCCAGTCCCTGACTCTACCCAGCTCTTCCCAGTCCCTGACTCTGCCCAGCTCTTCCCAGTCCCTGACTCTGCCCAGCTCTCCCCAGTCCCTGACTCTGCCCAGCTCTTCCGAGTCCCTGACTCTGCCCAGCTCTTCCCAGTCCCTGACTCTGCCCAGCTCTTCCGAGTCCCTGACTCTGCCCAGCTCTTCCCAGTCCCTGACTCGGCCCAGCTCTTCCCAGTCCCTGACTCTGCCTAGCTCTTACCAGTCCCTGACTCTGCCCAGCTCTTCCTAGTCTCTGACTCTGCCCAGCTGTTCCCAGTCCCTGACTCTGTCCAGCTCTTCCGAGTCCCTGACTCTGCCCATCTCTTCCCAGTCCCTGACTCTGCCCAGCTCTTCCCAGTCCCTGACTCTGCCCAGCTCTTCCCAGTCCCTGACTCTGCCCAGCTCTTCCCAGTCCCTGACTCTGCCTAGCTCTTCCCAGTCCCTGACTCTGCCCAGCTCTCCCCAGTCCCTGACTCTGCCCAGCTCTTCCCAGTCCCTGACTCTGCCCAGCTCTTCCTAGTCTCTGACTCTGCCCAGCTGTTCCCAGTCCCTGACTCTGCCCAGCTCTTCCCAGTCCCTGACTCTGCCCAGCTCTTCCCAGTCCCTGACTCTGCCCAGCTGTTCCCAGTCCCTGATTCTGCCCAGCTCTTCCCAGTCCCTGACTCTGCCCAGCTCTTCCCAGTCCCTGACTCTGCCCAGCTCTTCCCATTCCCTGACTCTGCCCAGCTCTTCCCAGTCCCTGACTCTGCCCAGCTCTTCCGAGTCCCTGACTCTGCCCAGCTCTTCCTAGTCCCTGACTCTGCCCAGCTCTTCCCAGTCCCTGAATCTGCCCAGCTCTTCCCAGTCCCTGACTCTGCCCAGCTCTTCCCAGTCCCTGACTCTGCCCAGCTCTTCCCAGTCCCTGACTCTGCCCAGCTCTTCCCAGTCCCTGAATCTGCCCAGCTCTTCCCAGTCCCTGACTCTGCCCAGCTCTTCCCAGTCCCTGACTCTGCCCAGCTCTTCCCAGTCCCTGAATCTGCCCAGCTCTTCCCAGTCCCTGACTCTGCCCAGCTCTTCCCAGTCCCTGACTCTGCCCAGCTCTTCCCAGTCCCTGACTCTGCCCAGCTCTTCCCAGTCCCTGACTCTGCCCAGCTCTTCCCAGTCCCTGAATCTGCCCAGCTCTTCCCAGTCCCTGACTCTGCCCAGCTCTTCCCAGTCCCTGACTCTGCCCAGCTCTCCCAGTCCCTGACTCTGCCCAGCTCTTCCGAGTCCCTGACTCTGCCCAGCTCTTCCCAGTCCCTGACTCTGCCCAGCTCTCCCCAGTCCCTGACTCTGCCCAGCTCTTCCCAGTCCCTGACTCTGCCCAGCTCTTCCCTGTCCCTGACTCTGCCCAGCTCTCCCAGTCCCTGACTCTGCCCAGCTCTTCCCAGTCCCTGACTCTGCCCAGCTCTTCCCAGTCCCTGACTCTGCCCAGCTCTTCCCAGTCCCTGACTCTGCCCAGCTCTCCCCAGTCCCTGACTCTGCCCAGCTCTCCCCAGTCCCTGACTCTGCCCAGCATTTCCGAGTCCCTGACTCTGCCCAGCTCTTCCCAGTCCCTGAATCTGCCCAGCTCTTCCCAGTCCCTGAATCTGCCCAGTCGTTCCCAGTCCGTGACTTTGCCCAGCTGTTCCCAGTCCCTGAATCTGCCCAGCACTTCCCAGTCCCTGAATCTGCCCAGTTGTTCCCAGTCCGTGACTTTGCCCAGCTCTCCCCAGTCCCTGACTCTGCCCAGCTCTTCCCAGTCCCTGAATCTGCCCAGCTCTCCCCAGTCCCTGGCTCTATCTAGCTGTTCTCAGTCCCTGACTCTGCCCAGCTCTTCCCAGTCCCTGGCTCTATCTAGCTGTTCTCAGTCCCTGACTCTGCCCAGTTGTTCCCAGTCCCTGACTCTGCCCAGCTCTTCCCAATCTCTCACTCTGCCCAGCTGTTCCCAGTCCCTGACTCTGCCCAGCTCTTCCCAGTCCCTGAATCTGCCCAGTTGTTCCCAGTCCGTGACTCTGCCCAGCTCTCCCCAGTCCCTGGCTCTATCTAGCTGTTCTCAGTCCCTGACTCTGCCCAGCTCTTCCCAGTCCCTGAATATGCCCAGCTCTCCCCAGTCCCTGGCTCTATCTAGCTGTTCTCAGTCCCTGACTCTGCCCAGCTCTTCCCAGTCCCTGGCTCTATCTAGCTGTTCTCAGTCCCTGACTCTGCCCAGCTCTTCCCAGTCCCTGAATCTGCCCAGTTGTTCCCAGTCCCTGACTCTGCCCAGCTCTTCCCAATCTCTCACTCTGCCCAGCTGTTCCCAGTCCCTGACTCTGCCCAGCTCTTCCCAGTCCCTGAATCTGCCCAGTTGTTCCCAGTCCGTGACTCTGCCCAGCTCTCCCCAGTCCCTGGCTCTATCTAGCTGTTCTCAGTCCCCGACTCTGCCCAGCTCTTCCCAGACCCTGAATCTGCCCAGTTGTTCCCAGTCCCTGACTCTGCCCAGCTCTTCCCAGTCCCTGAATCTGCTGCTCTGTCTACCTGCTTCCAGTCCATGACTCTGTGCCCCGGTTTCTGGCCTGCACCCCTACATTTCAAGTTCAATCCAGTACCCAGACTAGTTCAGTCCATGTGTCTGTTCGAGTTTCATCCAGTCCAGACACCAATTCTTGGCCAAATCTTCCTTTTTGTCGTACAACGCCCAGCACAACCTCATGTCTGTATCTGACAGTTATATACTATATAAAAGTGTCCAATAATGTCTTATTATTAATTTGTAAATGTATTTACTGTTTAGTGTCTAGTTCAGGTTGTTTCCAGCCAGTAATACACACACATCTGGTGATACTTGAGATGCTATGGGGAGGTATGCGGTGCTCCTGCAGATTGACCTGATCTGCTGCCATTTATACTTATACATTATACATATATTATACATTATACATATATTATACATTATACATATATTATACATTATACATATATTATACATTTAAACTGATCCAAAACAAACATTTATGTAAATATTTGCACAGTTTGTTTCATGCACTTTAAGTGTGCATATTTAAAGAGGCCAATCCCAGAATGCAGAGCAGCACAGCCAGAAGGCACTTTCTGTCTACAGGCAGCCTCCATGTGCTGTCATCTTGGCTCTTTAAATGCTCAGAAAACGCACTAGGTGCAGGTAGGATGTTTTTTTTAATGTGAGCAATCTGTATGTACAGGGTGGGGGAAACATACAAGATAGACTCTTATTTAGAATGGTCCGGTTTACAAATGAGATTCCCCAGATCTATTTGGATTCCCCATAGGCTGCTGTAGAACAATTTATTTTATTTAAAAGAATTATTTTTTATTTTTAAAAAATCCAAAATTAGCTGGATAACCCCCTTTGTATCAAAGCTTTGCTTTTGTTACTCTTCCTTAATCATGTCATCGTTGTATTAATTATACATGGCACAGAAATAAATGAACCAACCACTCTCACTTTTTCCCAGTAAATAATCCAAATTACTTGTACTTGTTACTATGTAAAAGCAGTTTTGAGAAAATAGTGTGCACCGCCTCTCAGTTCCGAAGCAGATGTGAAATGTACACTTCACATACCTGCTTGTTTTTTTTCTCTATGTAAAAGACATGCCATAGTGTAATATGCTTTTTTTAACTTTGTATTAAAATGTTTTTTAAAAAGCCCCCCTCTCCCCTTCCTGAGCCAACCAGCACAGTGCACCAGTAATAGGGGCTGGCAACCCCGAGCTCATGTAGCATATCGCCCCATTTACCCTTTATTTAATTAGTAATTGCCGCTCTGCATCTTTCTTTTTCTGTCCCCTGCTGGGTGGTGTCCTCTCACTGGGCTCAGGGCCCGCTCCTGGTCCGGCGGGCATCTTCTCTGAATGCAGATGCCCCCTTACTGGGCACAGGCTCACATTCTCCCACTTTAGCCTCCTTGGGAACTATGTCAAATAAGTAATTTCAAGGCATCTCAACATTTCTGCATATTTATCGTATGTATTCTAAGCAAAGCTGTTTTCCTAGCTGTCATTTCTTGGGTTGTGGCTGAGCTGGGAAGATCATGCCATGACACAGCTTTATGAGTCATCACATACTCTGTTGTGGTCAGAGAAAGCTGTGGGACCACTATGGCTTGGTGTGCTTACACACTCAGGGGGCTATGTGGAACTGAGGAGCCTGAGGAAATGAAATTGAAAAGAGGAGAAAATTTTGGAACTATGCTATGGCTTTTACCCAACACTTTAGGAAATGAAGGAGAACATCAGGTGAGCTGTTTGCTGCTCTGTTATTGTTGTTGCCTAGACTGACCCTTTAAGCAGCATTCCTGCTGGCATCTCTTGCTCAGAGGGACACAGGTCACCCGTCCTTCTACCCTGGCATATCACCAGGGATAATGGCTGCCGCCAAGGAGGGAAGCTTTTATACTACAGAGGTGTGGCCTATGAGGAACCTCCCCCATTTGACTATCTATGCCACTGGATAGGAGGGGCATGAAGGGGGCTGAAAGACAGAAGCAGAAAGACATAAGGGGAGAATTCAGCACTTTCACACCATTTTTTGCGAAATAATTTATTTATTTACCTGTGCAAATTTTTTATTGTGTATTTTGAGTGTGCACATGCTTATGAGTTTCCAACAAATCCCACTCACATGCAAAACATCATTCAGCGCCTGACCTTTCCCATGCGATAAACAGGCACCAAGGTGTGTGGAAATTGCTCTCCACTATTTACCTAGTTTATCATCATTTACCCAAGTGTGGCATTTTCTCATGCAAAAATAGACTCTTCCACATGTAGGTTGTGCTGCCACTCTCAAATGACCCAATAGGTAAGCAGCTAGGGAGAAAACAACAAATCATTGCGAAGAATGCAAACCACACCAACAAGGTTTAAACTTTAAATTCAGGTGTATTAAAAATTCATACACTACAAATCATATCATCACACCATCTGGGAAAAGGATACAATGGGTATCTCATTCAAAATCTAATGGGAGTCTGCAGGAGAATTGTGCCCCTTTAAGACTAAGGAGAATAAGAGGCTGATTCATGACTAGCGCCAGGTATCAGCAGATGAGCGTCTGTATAGCAGCGCTTAGAGCGACCGCAAGTATACGCTGTGATCAGCTATCGGGCGCTGTAACAGAGCGCGTCAGTCGCTGTCGTAACCTGGCCGGCATTAATGAATGTGATGTATGTTAGGCGTTCTAACACCAGTACAGCATTGCAGTGAGCGAAAGGTAGCGCCAGCTCAGTGCGACAGACTCTCAGCAACTTACACCATATTCAACAAAAAAACAGACTCACAGAGCGTAGGCACTCTGGATCTGGTTGCTATAACATAGAGCGCCAGACGCTGTGTGATTAAAGTTTTCGAACACATATCCACCAGTAACAAAGCGAAAACACATGGAATGACATTGTTGTAACATTGTAACATTAATACTTTAATGCCAGACCTGTAATGACAATTCTGCATAAAAATATTAAAAATCTAAAAAGTTTTCAAAAACGACTTTTTCTAGGTCAGGAGAGGTGACTAAATTATTTGAGAGAAAAAAAAAAGAAATACAAAAAACCCTGTTTAAACAGAAGAAAAGAAACGTCCATTGAAATGTATGGGAGAGCGACAGGTAGCGACAGGTCTTACCTGGCGCTCTGGAAGCTAGAGCGCCAGCGCTATATGCTGAGCTGCCTGTAATGATGAATCGTACGCTACATAGCGTTGTTAGAGTCGCTCACCAGATTCACTTTCATAAATGTGGTTTTGCGTACAGCGCCCGGCATTCACCAGACGCTGCCTGCTGCTACGAGGCGCTACCTGCCACTATCCCTTCTTAAATAACCCCCTAAGTAACATGTAATCAGTAACCTGTAACTCTACACACTCTACAAAACTCTGCACAGTCAGCAATGCTTGTACCCAAGACCTGCACTATTGTAACCTATTTCAAATCTGGGTAATAAGGTCCATATTGGCCTATGTGTTTTTTTACTTTGGGTTCTGAATAGAATGCCCCCCCCCTATTTTGGCACATTGAAACCCGGACTTAATCCCAGGTATCAGTATCACTGTCATGTGTACAGCCATACTAACCAAGGGGTTATCCTGTTTTTCTTTTCAAAGCATTGCCATTTTGAAAGTGTAAGAAAAAACACACGTTTGAAAAAATATCTTTAATTTTCTTAATTAACTTATACTTTAAAAGTATGCCGCTGGAGCATCTAAGGACACTTCGGAGGCATTTAGAAAGAGTGATGCGCCGGATGCGCTGTCTTGTCCGTCACTGTCACCCGCTTTTCCGTCGGCGGGGATTGGACGGTGCGGTCACGTGGGAGCATGATGAGGTGAGTTTTTGGGGCTTTATGGGGGGTTTCACACAGAGGGGCACCCCCAATTGGGGTGCCCCCCCGAAGTGGACCAAAACCCAGGATAGTCAAAATCCTGGGTGTTGGTCCACTTTAATGCCGCCGGAACATCCTTAGAAGCGGCCGGAGGAGGAGATGTGCAGTATGGCTTGAGCTGACGACGCCCGAGCCGGCACCTAGGACTGACGTAATGGCCGAACGGTGGCTGGCTCAGCGCACCACCCAAGGACATCGCTGAAGCGAGCAGCAGGGGAGTGGCTTACCGTGACATTTACCTTTCCCCCTCTGGGCTCCCACGCACTTTCCTTTAAATGTATGCAGCCAAGGCATTTAAGATGCTCAAACTGGGGAACAGATTTTATATTAAGAGGGATATCCCCTCTAGGATCTGCCCCCTTTTGTGACATCAGCATGATGTCAGGGAGTTTCCATGGAGGCCACACCTCCAAGTATAAAAACCGGCTCCCCTGGCCCTCACATCAGAGACTCGCTGGTTGAAAAAAGGGGAACAGGTAAGTATACATTAAATTGAGAAAAATGAAAAGATTTTTGTTTGGACTATTCTTTCTGTTTCACTTGGTGTGAACTAGCAAGGGGTCCAGGGGATATATAGCACGACCTCTGAGCCCTGGGTTACAAGCCTTATGCTTGGTGCCTGGCCTGGTAGCCTTTCTGGTGGAACCCCATTTTTTGGTAAAAAACAGAACAAACAGCCAAGAAAGAATAAAAAGAACTTCACAGTCACTTTTCCTGCTTTAATGAATAAAACAATCAAAAAATTCGGACAACCATTTTATCGTTAAATAAAAAAAAATTGTATCTAACGAAAAATGCCCAAAAATTACCAAAAAAAAAATTAAAATTAAATTCAACACAGAAAACTGAAAAAAATCCAATCAATAAAATAAAAAGTCAGCCTATTCTTTGTTAGATAAATAATTGTATCTAATGAAAAATGTCCAGAAAATTTCCATAAAGTATAAAAAAAAGTTAAATTGAATAAAGTTAAAAGCAGCATTTAGTAAAACACTTAAAACTGAAAAATATAATAAAAAATAAAAAGTCAGGCTGTTCAGGCTGTTCTTGGTCAGTTAAAAATTGTTGAAAACGAAAAATGCCAAAAAATTACCAAAAATATAAGAAATATACCTGTAGGCAGTTTTAATGTTAAATTGAATGCTGTTAAAAAGCGGCATTTAGTAAAACGCTGAGAAAATACAATAAAAAAATAAAAGGTCAGGCTATTCTTCATTAGATAAAAATTCTATCTAACATAAAATGCCAAATGCTTATGGATGTGTAAATAGATACAAGCTTTCTCCAAGCATCCATAAGGATCCATGCATGTAAATATTCGCACAGATCTGTCTTTTTCACAGACCTTTTTTTTGCTGTTCCAAAGGCAGATTCCGCTACTTTTTTGCAAATAAGCATGTTTTTGCATCCTTGCAAAAAATAGATTTCGCATGCACGGAATGGATTCGAATTGCACATGCATATGAACTTAAAGGAGCACTATCACAAAATTGTGTAATATCAAAAATCCATATAAACACCTTGGCCAATGAGAGGAGGGGTCTCTTATACGCCTGAACTGAATAAAACTCCAACCAAGCTTGTGGTTTTCTTCTCCTGGTAGGAATAAAATCCAGGGTTTACAGGTTTAGTCAATGAGGGGGTGACAGAGCCTGTCACCCGTGGTTATTATTATTATTGTTTATTTATATAGCGCCATCATCTTACGTAGCGATTTACAAAGTAGTAATTACAGACAGGGAAGAAACATACGGTACATATACTATTTCAAATGCAGTTTTACAGATTTGACAGTGGATATTCTGAGTACAAGATACAATAGAGGAGAGAGCCCTGCCCTTGCGAGCTTACAGTCTAAAGGAAGAGGGGTGAAGACGAGGGGGAAGGATCACAAACAGTCAGTATTGAGCTTTGTGCCCTTTAGAAGATTGGTTAGGCCAGATTATATGCTTGTCTGAATAAGTGAGTTTTAAGGGCGCCTTTGAAGGTTTTGAGGGTTGTGTGCTTTGCTCTTGGTTGGCTGTGGTTTTCTCTTTCTACCATTAAAATTAAAAAAAACAAGCCTGTCTGGATATTTCTTGATGCCGGGTGTATAAGTGACCCCTTCACTTACCATCCAGCATATTTATATAGATTTTTATTATTGGGCCATTTTTTCGCGATAGTGCTACCTTAAGGAGCTATATTGTGAAATTGTGCAATATTAACAATCCATCGAAACCTGTCAGCTAATGGGAGGAGGAGTCACTTTTACACCTGAACTGAATAAATCTCCTGCCAAGCTTGCGGTTTTCTTCACCTGTAGGAATCAAATCCAGGGGTGGCAGGTTTGAGTGATTTACTTTTCCTTCCATCTAAGAAAAGTAGCAAACCTGGCTGGATATTTCTTGATGCTGGGTGTATAAGTGACCCCTCCCCCTGCCATCCAGCATATTTATATGGATTTTTATCATTGGGCCATTTTTTTGGACCTTTGCCTGTGAATATATATTTGCATCATATTTGCATAGTAAGAATAAAGATTTGCATGTTGCGCGATCAGACCTATAAGCAGATAATCCGTGGTGTATCCAGCTCTATATACAGTTTACACTGCAGCCGGTGGTGATATTTCACCTACTCCCCATCAGCTAACTCCTTCTTTATGAGCCTTTACAGACACTATGTTGGCTTTAGAACAGTGGGAAGTTTTTTTTTACATTAACTTAATGAAAGAAAAACTTCAGCAGTGATTATTGCAAGAAACCCCACGGACGTGACTTGAGTTGATGTATCTCAGCTGGAAAAACAGGCCAATATTTGTGCAGATAAAAACGACACTGAGGGTCACACTCTGGCCAAACTACTGGAATTTCCACTGATATTATTAGCTGGAGGATAACAGAACATTAACTTCAAGGTCAAGCTTAGTTAATAAATTTGCCCAAGATTGTTTTACTTGAGAGAGGCAATGGTTGGGCCGCCGCCTTTGTTCCTTTAAGAACTGTTACGTAGTGTGGAAATGGATAAAAGAAAAAAATACTGTGCAAAGAGAAAAGGTGAAAAAGGTTGTTAGGAAAAAAATGGAACAATAACAAAAATGACAAGGACAACAATAATGTACATAATAAATTATTATGTTTTCCTAGAAAAATTCTATATTGCCAACAATGACATAACAATATGCTAGCTGAGATGCCTACACATCAATATAAAAGGCTTGTATTATGCTTAGACAGTGGAGCTCTAATTGCGGGAAATCAGGATTGCATTTATGTCGTTGAAGAGAGATTTCCTAGAAAGGAAAGTATTCACACAGTACCCAATACAAGGACAGATAGCATTACCCATCTATCCTTGCAGCAGGCAGAGCTATGCAAATCATTTCTTTATGTCTCTGTGCCATCCAAGGCCCTTAGATACGCTAAGGGTGTAATGCCAAGGATTAGCTTTAAATTTACACAGCCAGACACATCCAACTAGTGGACACGTGTTTCGAGCTTTAGGCTCTCATCAGCACTAGGGCGGATGTTTCTGGCTGTATGAGGGGAGTGAGACTTGGTGAGGACCAAAACAGAGTCGCAAGCCAGTATGTGGAGAGACCCATGTTAGGCTTAATATACGGGGCTAAAGAGACCAAAAAACCCTCTACTTAGGTAAAGGAAGAGAGGAGCTTTCCTAGAACGGAAAGTATTTGCACAGTACCCAGTTCAAGGACAGATAGCATTACCCATCTATCCTTGCAGCAGATGAAGCTATGCAAATCATCTCTTTATTTATTATTAATTATTTATTTTCGTCTCTGTGCCATCCAAGGCCCTTAGAAACGCTAAGGGTGCAATGCCAAGGATTAGCTTTTAATTTACACAGCCAAACACATCCAACTAGTGGACACATGTTTCGAGCTTTAGGCTCTCATCAGCACTAGGGCGGATGTTTCTGGCTGTATAGAGAGTCACATGTGTCTGGCTGTGTAAATTTAAAGCTAATCCTTGGCATTGCACCCTTAGCGTTTCTAAGGGCCTTGGATGGCACAGAGACATAAAGAGATGATTTGCATAGCTCCGCCTGCTGCAAGGATAGATGGGTAACGCTATATGTCCTTGTATTGGGTACTGTCCAATACTCCTCTCTTCCTTTACCTGAGTAGAGGGTTTTTTGGTCACTTTAGCCCCCTATATTAAGCCTAACATGGCTCTCTCCACATACTGGCTTGCGACTCCATTAATGTCGTTGAAATAGCAATGGTGTTTCTGTCCAGAACCCAACACTTGACTCTATCTAAGGATAGAATCTTTTGGACTTTTTCTGCGGAGCGTCCACAGCCCTTGATTCCCTGATCAACATTGATAAGCTGTGAGGCTCTAATGTTACAAATATCTTTGAAAAGGCAGACATAAGCAGAATAAGCAGAAAGTTTGTCATAAAGCGTATATCTATTATTCCTTCAGGAGTGAAAGGAACTAGTATTTAGTATTTCTCCAAGGGTGTAGGAGGAAAAATAACAGGCCCGTTGTTTTACATCCTGCCAAGATAAGCCAAGGGAGGCAGGTACGACCTTTAGTTGAGCGTTGAGCTTTTTTAAAGGGAGATCTCTACACTATCACATTGATACTCGCCTAACCCTCTGCAGCCTTAACCCCAAACCTCTCAGCCTCGATCCTGGCTGCTGATACCCACTGTTTCTTCTGCCCTAGCCTGAGTACTGACAGAGATCTGCCTGAGATTTTTATCTCAGCTGGGGTTGGTATTGGCAGTGCAATGTTAGTTTACCATCAGGAGAATGGCAGAAAGAAGTCTTTAGTTTGCCCACCTCCCCAGCTGAACAGCTGAACACAAGACAAAGGCAGGTCTTGTACCAGGAACTGTTTCTAGGTGCTTCGGGAAAGGAGACGCTGCCTTGAGGCCTTGAAGCTGAGACATGTCCAGTTTGTATTGTACTGAACCAAATCTAGCTAAACTAACTGTAGACATGTTGTGTTGGTGATTTAGTGAGCCAGCCCTTTAAATGGATCCTATACCAAGAAAGGAAATTTATGTTATCACCTTCTATCCCCAGCCCAGTGCCTCAGCCTGCCATTCTTTTTTCTCTAAAGCCTTTGTCCAATTTTCATAACAACAAGAACTGGATACAGCCGCCATATTTCTCCCTGGCTGAGCAGCCCAGCCCCTGATGCTTTCTAGTGATGATACATTCAGTTACAGTACACACAGAGCGGCCGAATTCCCAGTGGTGTGTGCTCATCCATGCCAGCCTATCTGGATGGCTTGGTCTGAAGTGTGCACACAGCTCGAGGATGCAGGGGGTGCAGCAGCTTGTGCTCCCTGTTGAAAATAATCAGCATTCGGCAAATGGCTCTGATTGGATGAGAACCCAAGCATGATCCGTTGGACTGGGAAAAGGTGGGTTATTATAGGGGTCACATCGGGGCATCCCAATTCGAGACAAGGTGGTTCTACTTATGAGAGAGGAGCAGCCATCAGTCTTCCTGAAACTTCTTTGGGAGAGAAGATAATATGTTGTTCCAGGTTAGCCATTTGAAGCAGTAGAAAGTGAAGGCATAAGGTCATACCTATCTGGATAACTAAAATGAGTAAATTTAGGGTAAGCTTTCAGGACAACTCAGTTTTCTTCATCAAGCATAAGAACTTTTCACAAGTTTTCTCAAAAGCTTAAACTGGAGATAGAGAATAACAAACATGGGGGGCCCCCAGAATGCTCTGCCCCTAGAACATAACCCCCCCAGAACATCCAATATCCTTACCTTCACTTGGGGAAAGGAGTTCCCAGATTTGCCACCGGCGCACACATGGGTGCAGTGTTCCGGTAGCCGCCAAAAATGCGACTATGGCCCACGTGACTGCCCAGCTGCCAATTCTGGGACTCCTTTCCACTGGCTCAAGGTGAAGGTAAGGATATCGGGTCTTCTGGGGGGTTATGGGGGGGCTGATAGTTCTTATTAATTGTCTGCAGGACCAACACCCGTTAAAGGCGTTGGTCCGGTTTAAGTCACCTTATTGGTTCAGTTTAGTCACCTGATTTCTTCACCCTCTACTACTTGGGAGAGATCATTAAAGTGGACCAAAACCCAGGATTTTGACTATCCTGGGTTTTGGTCCTTGCCCCCGGAGCACCTCGATCGTGGGTGCCCCTCCGTGTGAACCCCCCCGGGTCGCCAAAACCAACTTACCTCCTCCCAGTCCTACGACACTCGTCCAATCAGCGAACTCGAATCTGCTGATGTCACGTCGTCCAAGCCTTAGTCTAAGGCGAGCGGCTCCGAGTGCGCTGGCGGCCGCATACCCGCTTCCCTGCGTCCACCATTCACAAATGCCTGGCGCGGACACGCGCCCTGCTAGGGAAATTGCGGGGATGCGGCCACGGCTTGCGCATGTGCCATTGTCCAAGGAAAAGAAAGTAAGTGTATGGGCGACCTGGGGGGTTTCACATAGCGGGGCATGCTGAGTTTGGATGTCTCGGGGGGGGGGGGGGAATCGATCGGCCGATCACTGTGGGTTTTGGTCCACTTTAATGTCCGGTGGACTATTCACTTGGATATTAGAAAAGTAACCCTGCTGTTTTCATTCCTTTTGTTAAAATGAGCGGATTGTCTTTGGACATGTTTGCTGAAGTCGGCTACATTTTGTCTGGAATGTATTTATGTAGCAACCTGCAGAGTGCTGGCGCCTCGCTCCCCCGATCCCCACGGTGTGTGTTGTTGTTGCTGTGGATGTGCCTGGTGGTTTTTACTCCAGTTCTGCCTTCCTATCTCCTTGGCTTGTTTTCATATGAGGATATCCTCCACAGAGAAGGCTGGATTGTTATCCATAACAGCGAGGCTGCAATAATCCCGGGTCCATTAGTGTCTATTGCATTAGCATCTTCCAGTAACCGGCTCCACAGGCTCGGGTTTTACAGATGATGGACTGAAAAATGCATGCTGGTAACATCGCGCTGTGATTTATTTACTGTTATCTTGTTTGCTGTCGTCTGTGATTTCCTTCTAATAAAATAAGTCTTGAAACGCTCTTCATTTTCGTGCAAAGAATATACTGTATTTTTCACCCTGTAAGACTCACCTGCCCATAGGATGCACCTAGGATTTGAAGGAGGAAAATAAGAAAATAAATATTCTGAACCAAATGTTGTGTTAAAACACCATCCCCCCAAGAACCAAATAATAGACAAGGTGCAGAATCCTCCCCCATTACAGGCATTCCTCCCCCCCTATTCCCCATTGGCAGTGTGGCATTCCCCCCTCCTATTCCCATAGGCAGTGTGACATTCCCCCTCCCATTCCCATAAGCAGTGTGGCACCCAACCTTCCATTTACCATGGCCAGTGTGGCATTCTCCCCTCCCATTTACCATGAGCAATGTGGCATTCTCCCCTCCCATTACCCATAGACAGTGTGGCACCCAACCTCCCATTCACCATGGCCAGTGTGCCATTCTCCAGTCCCATTACCATAGGCAGTGTGGCATTCCCCAATCCCATTCCCCATAGAAACCATGGCATTCCCCCACCCATTTCCCATAGGCAGTGTGGCATCCCCCCTGCCATTCCCATAGGCAGTGTGGCATTCCCCAATCCCATTCCCCATAGGAAGCATGGCATTCCCCCACCCATTTCCCATAGGCAGTGTGGCACCCAACCTCCCATTCACCATGGCCAGTGTGCCATTCTCCAGTCCCATTCCCTTAGGCAGTGTGGCATTCCCCACCATCCCATTCCCGTAGGCAGTGTGGCATTCCCCCTCCCATTCCCATAGGCAGTGTGGCATTCCCCCCTCCCATTCCCATAGGCAGTGTGGCATTCCCCCCTCCTATTCCCATAGGCAGTGTGGCACCCAACCTTCCATTTACCATGGCCAGTGTGGCATTCCCCCCTCCCATTCCCATAGGCAGTGTGGCATTCCCCCCTCCCATTCCCATAGGCAGTGTGGCACCCAACCTTCCATTTACCATGGCCAGTGTGGCATTCTCCCCTCCCATTTACCATGAGCAATGTGGCATTCTCCCCTCCCATTCCCATAGACAGTGTGGCACCCAACCTCCCATTCACCATGGCCAGTGTGCCATTCGCCAGTTCCATTACCCATAGGCAGTGTGGCATTCCCCCTCCCATTCCCATAGGAAGTTTGTCATTCCCCTATAGGCAAAAGAAAAAAAAATAATTCAACTCACCTTTCCATTGTACTGGCCAGGCCCCGCTGTTGGCCCGATCCCTGCCCACTGCTTGCGCCACTCGCCCTGTCCCCACCGTCCTTGTTGTATCTCGCTTGAGCTTCGGCCCCCCTGCTGTAAGAAGCCAAATGTTTGCTCTGTGTTTGCAGGTGCCGTGGAGAAGAGGTGGCGGCAGCGAGGACGGTGGGGACAGCGTGTCCCCCGACTTTTGGGGGAAAACAAGTGCGTATAGGGCACAAATACGGCACTTCAATTTTATATAAAAAAAACAAAGACATTGGTCAGGTAAAAATATCAGACCATGAGGAATCATCAAGAAAATCTAAATAACTAAACTCAAATAATATGTTCGCATAAGTGGTTGTTTTTAAAATGAGCCATTCACATTTAAAGCAGAACAAAACCAGGGATTTCTACTATCCTGTGTTTTGTTCCATGCCTCGAGGTCATCCTCAATGGGGATGCCCCGCTGTGTAAAACCCCCAGGCGGCCCGTACAAACTTTTCCCGGTCCTACGACACATGTGCGGGTTCTTGTTCAATCAGAGCCGCTTGATGAGCATAAGTAGGATCTTCCTGACATTTTCTTAGTTGAATTTTACAGCAAAGGCCATGGTCCGGAAACAGCTCAGAACTGGTGATGAGCCAGAGTGGGGGCAATCCGGTTTAGAGGTAAAAAGCCTGCACAAAAAACTCACAAAAACAATGTAACAAGACTGAATCACCAGACTTTATAATAATGAGAGTTTTACGAACTTTTTCAGCTTGTTTTTGCTATATTAAAAACATGTAAAGGGGTCATTTATGAAACGATTCGCCGGCTTCCATCACAGGTTTATGCATTTATCTAGTGAATTTTTTCCTGTTCCGCCAGCGATGTCCATGTTTTTTGGATTTACTTCTACTTAAATTTGGCTTGGCGAATATGTTTGCATTCATCACCTTTTTGTGGCGAATCCCATAGGAATCAATAGTATTTCGCGAGAGATTGTCACTTTAGGTTTTTTTAGCTCCTTTAACATATTTTTAGACGGTGAACATCAGAAAGTTACCCAGTATGTGAAAAACAACTAACAATGCTGTTTTACATGTCTTTTATATTTTCAAATGAACTTTTATTCTTAACCTTTTCAAACAACCCAGACACTCCTAAGAGACCCCTCCAATGCCGACATTTTTGCTAAAAAATTGTGCCACAGCAGTTCACCTGCATTTTCCCAGCCACTTTTCAGTGTAAATACTTGTAACTGGCTAATTGTGTTGAAATGCATTGCGAAAGTCTCTGTTCACTGGTGTTCGGTACAGCAAGTTTTGCTTACTCGTCTGTCTCTCACATGTCCATCACTGCCCGTTGTGCGTCCAGCGAACTTACTTTTATGTCAAGTGGCGAACAGTACTGAACATAGCAAATCACCCCCAAAATACGCAAAAAGGTCTGCTGAATCGGACAAGATTACTTGCTTTAATGCATTCTCGCATGGTGGTAAACCGACCCTATTGCCTCGGTAAAAGGTGTTGCTTGCAGTTGCATGTGTGCGGTTTAAGGTCTCCTGCAGCAAATAATTTATAACCAACCTTTATTTTCAAATAACAGTGCTATCTGTAGAAATGAATTGAGGAAACTAGAAAAGCTGTTTTTTTTTTTAAACATTTCGCTAGTCATCCAACTGACTTTTTCAAATAGATAGTTGAATGTCCAGTTGTCTTGATTTATTCCTCCAGCTATAACATGACCTGGATGAATGAGAATTTTCACAGACAACAGGCTCAGCATTGCATTGCGTTGGTTTCCAGCCTTAACAGAATTACCTGGAAATTCCCTAGAAGCTCCAAATAAACAGTATAATAATATAAAACGCCTCATTGGAGGTCACTGTCAGTAAAATGAATGATGTATTAGAAACGTGATAACTGATGATCTGTTGGTCTATACTATGTGCAAGGTGCAGAGTTTCTGGTTAATGTGTTACACCTGGGACTTAAAATCGAGACATTTGGCAAGGTGGGTGTGAGCAGAATGGCTGGCAGCCTCTACAGTGCTGAAACCTAAATCCTGCAAATCCTTCCTCCGACAATGTGCTCGATTGAACTCGATTGTGTTAGGGTTGTGCCCCAGACCTGTGATTTACCTATATGCATGTGGTTTCCATAATTCTCATACTCTTGGAAACAATGGACTACAAGTCCTACAATTCTTCCAATGTAACAGGTGAAGTCTTTAGCAGCTTTGGCTAAATCTAATCAGCCTAATGACCTCTCCAGTTAAGAACCCGGCTGTGAAGGAATGATCCAGTTTAAATGTGAAAAACCCACAGATACAAGTACCCTTTATTTCCCCCTGTTAAGGCTTCCTAGGCATAAACATGCACAGGACCTAATCTCCCCAGGAAGGAGAATTAGCATATATGAGTTGAGCAGCGCAGATCACAGACTCTGACAGACCTGCTGAATCTCTCACACCTCCAGCCTTAAAGCCTCCGATTTGTCTGAAGATGGTATGACCCCTGGCTGTGAACCCGTCACATCAAAGATGAGAGCCGCAGACCAGTGGCACCAACATAAATCGGACCATAGCTGGGCCACCATGTGTCCCAGCACCAAGCCAGGTACAGAACCGGCTCACAAAACCGCACGTAGAGGTAGGTTTCTCCGGGCCCTGCGACAAGGGAAACCTAGAAAATTGGAGATCTAAGGTTCTGACCTCTTTAGGGACCCCATTTTGGACTCATGGGATGCCCGGCATCTACCCTAATCTTTTGGTGCCGTATCCAAAGCCATACAACCCCCCTGCTCGAAGTTATACCCACTAAAGGGTTTTAGGGGCTAAAGCAAGCTCCACGACGGTGAGAGATGACAATCCAGCCCACAGAAGGGAGGGAGTAAAAGGGTCCCTAGGGAAAAAAGGGGGTAACCCTGGGCCAGGCTTCTGTCATTCTCTGGATAGGGGTCACATGGAGCAAGTGTTCTGGAGGTGCCCAAACCATCTATAAGCTCTTGACATACCCCTTGTGGGAGCTCTTTATCACTACTCTACAACTGCTTCTTAAGTTAACTGACTATTATATATCTCTGTGTAACTCACTGTAACCTGTAACCTGTAACCCATCATAGCCAAATGTTTGTAATCATTGCCTGTTGTACTTATAGCATTAAAACCTTTATTTAACTTGAGCGGTCTTTTTGCCTTAGCCAAGAATCTGTGTCAGCAGGCTTTGGGCCTATTAGTCAAACGGACGGGGGTTTGAGGAAAGTGGGCGGCGTGTGCGGAGGTCCCTGATTGATAGTTGGATCACGTGACCCGCGGTTCGCTGAAACCGGCCATTAACTTTTTTGCTACTGGAACACAAGACTGAGATCCTTCCAGACTGAAGAAGTTGAATTTCAGCAGAATGGGTTAAACCTGTCACCCATGTGTTAGCCAATCAGATGATTAGCAAGCTAGAGTGAGGAAGTCGATGATATACAACTTGAAATCACCACTTTGGTGTACATAGCTAAGGTAAACACATTGTTGATATGGAAAAACTGTTTTCTGTTGCAAACAATTAGAAAATGTAAAAATAACAGATAACTATTACATTGAAGACATAATTTTGCCACATAATAAAATGCCATTGAAAGTGGCATTACCCTTTAAGCTCATGCATATCTGCTTAATACAGATAGAAGAATGGATGCCCTGATTATGGAAAGGGTGCAGAGGAGAGCCACCGAGCTTAAGCGGGATGAAGGATAGTATATATGAAGAATGATGACAGGGATTAAATGTATTCAGTCTTGAGAGAAGACATCTAAGGTGTCAGGGCACCTACACCCGTAAAGCTGTAACTCTGTGTCCCTGATTAGGTGGGCAATGCCATGTCGTTTGCCCTTTTAGAATACTGTCCGGTAGAGTCTAACACATCACACACAGCAACAAACACTCTGTATGTCCATGAAAGGCTCTTTTCTGAGGCCTCTTTAATTTTCAGTTATTTTATAGTCACAAGAAGATTTTACAATTACAGTCTTATTTGTTAATTAAATATACAGCATCATGGGAGGCGTACAAGAAGGTGTGTTATGTAGAGTTCATATGTTATGTCATGGGACACCTGTAGGGTTCAGCGAACCCGAACTGAGTTTGGGTTCCCAAACCTGAACCCAGACTTTAGCCAGCCTGCTATGGGTGGATGGGGGGATTCTGTCACACAGTCTGCTATGGGGTGATGGGGGGATTCTGTCACACAGTCTGCTATGGGGTGATGGGGGGATTCTGTCACACAGTCTGCTATGGGGTGATGGGGGGATTCTGTCACACAGTCCACTATGGGCGGATGGGGGGCACTGTCACACAGCCTGCTAACGGGGGGAGGGATTCTGCTAAACAGTCTGCTATGGGGCGATGGGGGGAATTCTGGCACACACTTTGCTATATGATGATTAGGGGATTCTGCCACACAGCCTGCTATGGGGTGATGGGGGATTCTGTCACACAGTCTGCTATGGGGTGATGGGGGGATTCTGTCACACAGTCTGCTATGGGGTGATGGGGGGATTCTGTCACACAGTCCACTATGGGCGGATGGGGGGCACTGTCACACAGCCTGCTAACGGGGGGAGGGATTCTGCTAAACAGTCTGCTATGGGGCGATGGGGGGAATTCTGGCACACACTTTGCTATATGATGATTAGGGGATTCTGTCACACAGCCTGCTATGGGGTGATGGGGGATTCTGTCACACAGTCTGCTATGGGGTGATGGGGGATTCTGTCACACAGTCTGCTATGTGGTGATGGGGGATTCTGTCACACAGTCTGCTATGTGGTGATGGGGGATTCTGTCACACAGTCTGCTATGTGGTGATGGGGGATTCTGTCACACAGTCTGCTATGTGGTGATGGGGTGATTCTGTCACACAGTCTGCTATGGGGTGATGGGGGATTCTGTAACACAGTCTGCTATGGGGTGATGGGGGATTCTGTCACACAGTCTGCTATGGGGTGATGGGGGATTCTGTCACACAGTCTGCTATGTGGTGATGGGGGATTCTGTCACACAGTCTGCTATGGGGTGATGGGGGGATTCTGTCACACAGTCTGCTATGGGGTGATGGGGGATTCTGTCACACAGTCTGCTATGTGGTGATGGGGGATTCTGTCACACAGTCTGCTATGTGGTGATGGGGGATTCTGTCACACAGTCTGCTATGTGGTGATGGGGTGATTCTGTCACACAGTCTGCTATGGGGTGATGGGGGATTCTGTCACACAGTCTGCTATGGGGTGATGGGGGATTCTGTCACACAGTCTGCTATGGGGTGATGGGGGATTCTGTCACACAGTCTGCTATGTGGTGATGGGGGATTCTGTCACACAGTCTGCTATGGGGGGATGGGGGGATTCTGTCACACAGTCCACTATGGGCGGATGGGGGGCACTGTCACACAGCCTGCTAACGGGGGGAGGGATTCTGCTAAACAGTCTGCTATGGGGCGATGGGGGGAATTCTGGCACACACTTTGCTATATGATGATTAGGGGATTCTGTCACACAACCTGCTATGGGGTGATGGGGGATTCTGTCACACAGTCTGCTATGGGGTGATGGGGGGATTCTGTCACACAGTCCACTATGGGCGGATGGGGGGCACTGTCACACAGCCTGCTAACGGGGGGAGGGATTCTGCTAAACAGTCTGCTATGGGGCGATGGGGGGAATTCTGGCACACACTTTGCTATATGATGATTAGGGGATTCTGTCACACAGCCTGCTATGGGGTGATGGGGGATTCTGTCACACAGTCTGCTATGGGGTGATGGGGGATTCTGTCACACAGTCTGCTATGTGGTGATGGGGTGATTCTGTCACACAGTCTGCTATGGGGTGATGAGGGGATTATGTCACACAGCCTGCTATGGGGTGATGGGGGATTATGTCACACAGTCTGCTATGTGGTGATGGGGGTTTCTGTCACACAGTCTGCTATGTGGTGATGGAGGATTCTGTCACACAGTCTGCTATGTGGTGATGGGGCATTCTGTCACACAGTCTGCTATGTGGTGATGGGGTGATTCTGTCACACAGTCTGCTATGTGGTGATGGGGGATTCTGTCACACAGTCTGCTATGTGGTGATGGGGCATTCTGTCACACAGTCTGCTATGTGGTGATGGGGCATTCTGTCACACAGTCTGCTATGTGGTGATGGGGGATTCTGTCACACAGTCTGCTATGTGGTGATGGGGGATTCTGTCACACAATCTGCTATGAGGTGATAGGGGATTCTGTCACACAGTCTGCTATGTGGTGATGGGGTGATTCTGTCACACAGTCTGCTATGGGGTGATGGGGGGATTCTGTCACACAGTCTGCTAAGGGGTGATGTGGGGGAGGGATTCTGCTAAACAGTCTGCTATGGGGTGATGGGGGGAATTCTGGCACACAGTCTGATATGGGGTGATGGGGGGATTCTGTCACACAGCCTGCTAAGGGGTGATGTGGGGGAGGGATTCTGCTAAACAGTCTGCTATGGGGTGATAGGGGGAATTCTGGCACACAGTCTGATATGGGGTGATGGGGGGATTCTGTCACACAGTCTGATATGGGGTGATGGGGGATTCTGTCACACAGTCTGATATGGGGTGATGGGGCATTCTGTCACACAGACTGCTATGGGGTGATGGGGGATTTTGTCACACAGTCTGATATGGGGTGATGGGGATTCTGTCACACAGTCTGATATGGAGTAATGGGGGGATTCTGTCACACAGTCTGCTATGGGGTGATGGGGCATTCTGTCACACAGTCTGATATGGAGTAATGGGGGGATTCTGTCACACTGCCTGCTATGGGCGGATGGGGGGCTCTGTCACACAGCCTGCTAAGGGGTGATGGGAGGGATTCTGCTAAACAGTCTATTATGGGGTGATGGGGGGAATTGTGGCACACACTTTGCTATATGATGATTGGAGGATTCTGTCACACAGTCTGCTATGGGGTGATGGGGGGATTCTGTCACACAGTCTGCTATGGGCGGATGGGGGGTTCTGTCACACAGCCTGCTAAGGGGTGATGGGGGGGGGGGGAGGGATTCTGCTAAACAGTCTGCTATGGGGTGATGGGGGGAATTCTGGCACACACTTTGCTATATGATGATTGGGGGATTCTGTCACACAGTCTGCTATGGGGTGATGGGGGGATTCTGTCACACAGTCTGTTATGGGAGGCTTATTTTTTTTTTTTACTAAAGTATACATAATATTAGTATTGTCCCTACCTCATTTTTGCAGGGCAAATGTCCTGTGATTACCCACATTTTGTAGCTCTCTATCCATTACTACTCCTATTTTACAGCCATTTGTGTGCCCCCAAGTTCGGGTCCCTATTGATATGAATTGGGTTTGGTTCGGGTCAAGTTCAGGTATCCGAACTTGCTGCTCATCACTAGACACCTGCATTCAATTTTGCATTACAATGGAGAATGTCGCTTGTAATCGAAGATGTCTATTTTGTATCTTCTTGCTAACTTCATGAATATCTTGCAGCCGACAACTGTTAGATCTCTCTTTTTCCAGAACACAGAGCATTGGGAAAATTGGAATTGGAAATAGGAATTGAAATCTTTCTGTCTAACAGAAGCCTATTTATGAAAAGCTTAAAGGCAAACACACATATTATAAATCTATAGTTAATGAAAGAGCTTATAATCAATATAAGAATGTAGATTCTTTTACCTTTGTCCTCAAAAAGGGGGGAACACAATTAACTTGTATAAATGTATAAATGAGCAATACAAAAATATGGGGAAAAACTTAGGTAAAATATAATATAATGAAGACAACAGGGCACTCCCTCCATCTGGACAAAAAAAAGATTACCGTAATTCGCCAGAGGCAAAAATCCTTTATTACCATAAGAACTATAAATCTGTGGTATAACCTCCCACTGAAAGCGGACCTTCACTCTGAATAAGAGTCTATCTTATATGTTTCCCACACCCTGAACATACAGATTGTCCACATTAAAAATCATCCTACCTGCATCTACTGCATGTTATGAGTCTTTAAATATCCAAGATGGCGGCTTATGGAAGCTGCCATCTTATCAGGCAGCCTGCAAACAGGAAGTGCCTCCTGACTGGGCTGCTCTGCATTCTGGAATTGCTGACCTTTACCTGACCCCAGCTCTGCTCTGTCTGAGCAAAGCTCAGCTATAACCCGCCCCCCTGTACCTTATCCCACTCTCCTCTCCACAGTAAGTGTGATGCTTCTGAGTCAAGATGGCGGCGCCCGTATCCTAAATTCCTGAACAGAGTTGCAGCCCAGTGGGGGAAAGAATAATAAGTTAGTGACTAAAAACGTAAAATATATTAATTTTAGATGCTGGGGAACCTTTTTTAAGAGTTTGGGCTTTTCATTAAATCACGGTGAAGGTCCGGTTGAAGTTTGTTACAGCATCAACAGCTGACAGCTTAAAGAAAGGATTCGATTTGTTTTAGAAGAAAACAACATTAACTGTTACTATTAGCTGTTATCTGTAAATAATAAAGAATAACTTTTTTCAGCCCCTACCTACCAAAGCACTTACCTACCTACCCAAGCCCCCTGTACCCAACCCCACTGTACCCCCAGCCAAGAAACCTCAGCCCATGTTCTGCCCTTAATGCTATAGCTTCAGCCACATGCAGGTGGGGACATACCCATCCCTGCTACCTTATCAGCCTTTATAATTTTAGAGTTTCAGTAAAAATTGATTTCAGAGCCATATCGACCCCCGCCCATGATATATCACTACAATGCTATAGCCTCAGCATCATGGCTATGGGTGCCAAAATTACCTTTACCACCTTATCAACCCCTACAATACTAAAGCCTCAGTGCCATTGATTTAGGAGTGGCCGTATCCACGTCTGCCCATGATCTGTCTCACAATGCAATGCTATAGCTTTAGCCTTGGAGCTCAGCTGTGGACTGGCTCAGAAGCACATTGGTGGTGGGCTGAGCAGAGATATTGTGGCAGGTCATGGGATTGCTGGGGGCAGAGATTTTTGGCTCCAGTCCACCACAGGTCATGAGACCTGTCATGGAGGGTTCATTGCTATGTTACATCAGCTACAGTTGCAAATAATTTTTTCTTGGGTTGGGTGGGTTTAGTCCTAAAAACCAAGGATAAGGCTAGAGGGAGGGGTCAGCCACAAACTGCTTCACAGTTTTGGTGTCGTCTTTATGTGGTGGTAGATTACATTTGTATATTACTTTTGGGTAGTTGTACCTTTAATAGGGCATTACTACAAGTGAGGTACACCATTTTAAAGTGGACCAAAACCCAGGATTCTGACTATCCTGGAATTTGGTCCTTTCCCCCCTCTGTGAAACCCCCCAGATCGCTGATGCCAACTCACCTCTTCCTGGTCCTACGGCGCATGCGCAGGTGCACATCCAATCAGCACGCTCGGAGTTGCTGATGTCATGTCGTCAGCCTTCGTCTAAGGTCAGCAGCTCTGAGGGTTCTGACGCCTGCATCCTCCGCTTCCCACTAACAGGGAGCGGGCCCGTACTGGCCATTCACAAATGAGGGATAGCAGGGATGCGGCCGTGGCTCGTGCACGTGCCATTGGACCGGTAAATAAGGTAAGTGTATGGGGCGACCTGGGGGGTTTCACACAGCGGGGCATCCTGATTTTGGATGCTCCGGGGGGAAGGAATCGATCAGCATGGGTTTTGGTCCACTTTAAGTAAGTAAGGATATATAGGAAAAATTGCAAATAACAGTACCATATATTTTGTGCAGAATGTTTTTCTGCCACCTCCATGGAGTTCTGTTATTCCCGTCAAAAACAATATATTTACCTCACCGGAACATGATTTACCTAACATGTAGAAATTCTCCATCATAGATGCATAAAAATGACATAAAAAGAAAACATTTTGTTGTATTTTAAAGTAACAAAACTCCCTCTGACCGCGTTCACACTGGGATGTTCCAATGCAATGGTGAATTTTTGTGAATCTTGGGCAGTGATTGCAGTTCATTTGACTGCAATTACAAACACTATTACAAACAATATAGCTGCAGGCAAGGCTGTTTGCTGGCAAAAAACCTCATTGCACATGGGAAAGGGCCCATAGGCTACTCTGGGCAGTGTTTCACTGGCGATGCGGGACGATCACAAAAGGGGTCCTAGAAGCAAAAATCCAAAAAGTTAAACCAGACCAACACCCGTTTTTACCTTAACGGGTGTTAGTGGGCAGGTCCTGCTGGTGGCCGACGCAGAGGACGCAACTGTGCCCACGTGACCGCCCGGCGGCCAATCGCGGGACTCTGTTCTCACCGCTGGCTCATAATGAAGGTGAGTAATACAACCTTTAAAGTGGACCAAAACCCACCAGGATCGGCCCGGGAATCTATAAGATTCCCTGGCCGATCCATTCCCTCCCCGTGGGGCATCGAAAATCGGGATGTCCCGCTGTGTGAACCCCCCCCCCAGGACGCCTGCAAACCTTACCCGAATCCTGGTTCAACGGCACATGTGCGGGCCGCAGCCGCATCTCGCGCTTCTCTCTAGCACGGCGCGTGCCCTGTTAGATGCCGCCAGCGTGCTCGGAGTCGCTGAGCTAAGACGCCGCTTTGATGTGCATAGCCCAGCGGCTCCGAGCGCACTGATTGGACAAGCGGCCGCGCATGCGCCGTAGGAACGGGGTGAGGTGAGTTGATCTGGGCGTTCTGGGGGGTTTCACATAGCGGGGCACCCCCTATTGTGGTGCCCCGGGGAAGTGGACCAAAACCCAGGATAGTCAAAATCCTGGGTTTTGGTCCTCTTTAAGGTAAAATCAGGCGTTGGTCCGGTTTAAGATTGCTTCACCAAATAATTAGCATGACCTCTGATAAACCCAGGCCGCCATTAAGGCAGACATAGCTATGGTGACTGTGAATGCTGAATAGGAGTTGCTGGTTTTTTCCAGCTCCCAGCATCATAGGCTCTGGATATAAAAACGTTCGTCCTTATTCCAGGGAAGCGTCAGATCTGGCGGGTTTCCCAGGTTTGTAAATGGGCGTGGTGGGGGACTACTAATAGATCTCTTCCTGGATTTAGAACAGTTATTTCTGGAACATGGAAACACACATAACACATTGGATTCAGCCTCTTGGCAACTCTCTATGAGTAATCACTACACAGCAATGTGTATCCATGTGTGTAACTATGTGTCACCGCTACTGTTCTTCCAGACATTGCAGAACTTCCACTTCCATGGAAATGATGAGGTCCCCCCCCCCCCCATCCTGCGTGTACATGCTTCTGCCTTAAAGTGGACCAAAACCCAGGAATTTGACTATCCTGGGTTTTGGTCCTTGTCCCCGGGGCACCCCGACCAGGGATGCCCCACTGTGTGGACCCCCCAAGGTTGCCCAAACGAACTCCAATCAGTGCACTTGTATCCACTCCCGGCCCTTTGTCTAAGGCGAGAGGATCAGAGTGCACTGGAGGCCGCATCCCCCATTACCCTCTTAAAGGGAGCATTCCCACACCGGCCATTCACAAATGCCTGGCACAGACACACGCCCTGCTAAAGAGATAGCGGGGATGCGGCTGCTGCCTGCTCGCGTTGGACCGGGAAAGAAGATAAGATTCTGGGCAACCTGGGGGGTATCACACAGCGGGGCATCCCAATTTTGGATGCCCCAGGGGGGAGGGAATCAAGCAGGCCTGGAGTGTACAAAAAACAAAAGAAACTCCGCACCACCTCACAATCAGAATAAGTGGGTGCAGGCTGAATGTAGGAACCCCCACTAGAGTTTGGGGAAACAACATGGACAACTACTGAGGGCCACCAGGAAGGCCCCCCAAAAAATCCTACAAACAAACACAGCCGCACTACCCAAAATAAAATCAATATGCCTTTATTCAATAAAATGGATATACACAAATCTATGAATTTAGCTTCACACTATACACAAATTAAAACCTATTAAAATACACTGGATCACTGGTTAATATAATTACTGGCTCTTTAACAATATTTAATCAAGTTCCTGATCAATGAAAGCGCAAAGTGCAAATATGGTTCATAAATACATAAATAGTTAAAAAATGTGCAAAACAATCATTTTGTTATAACAAAGATGTGCAAAAAACGCAGAAATATCCAATTCATATAGTGAAACAGCCACTACAGTGCCTTCATACGGGACTGAGCGGCATTAAAATTCAAAGTGCCCAGTGCTAATTAAATTAAATGCTGTGCTACTCTGCCAGCCTGTGCTAACCATGCAGAAACTACTGTATACATAAATCAAAAAACAGCTATGTGCTCTAATACAGGGCCAACATAAGCCTCTGTATGACTGTGAAGTAATTCGGAACTAATAAAGTAAAATTAGGATAAGTAAATTATATCACCATATCACAAGCCGTCCCCCAGCGTCCAGACAAGTGTGCAGGCATCGATGTGGAGGTGACATCCTGACGAAGTGGTCATAGCGAGGACCACGCAACGCGTCGATGCCTGCACACTTGTCTGGATGCTGGGGGACGGCTTGTGATATGGTGATATAATTTACTTATCCTAATTTTACTTTATTAGTTCTGAATTAGCACTGTGCACTTTAGATATTAAACCGGACCTTCAGCGTGATTTAATGAAAAGCCCAAACTCTTAAAAAACGGTTTCCCAGCATCTAAAATTAGTATATTTTATGCTTTTAGTCACTAACTTATTATTCTTTCCCCCACTGGGCTGCAACTCTGTTCAGGAATTTAGGATACGGGCGCCGCCATCTTGACTCAGAAGCATCACACTTACTGAGGAGAGGAGAGTGGGATAAGGTACAGGGGGGCGGGTTATAGCTGTGCTTTGCTCAGGCAGAGCAGAGCTGGGGTCAGGTAACGGGCAGCAGTCCCAGAATGCAGAGCAGCACAGTCAGGAGGCACTTCCTGTTTGCAGGCTGCCTGATAAGATGTTTAAAGGCTCATAACATGCAGTAGATGCAGGTAGGATGATTTTTAATGTGAGCAATCTGTATGTACAGGGTGTGGGAAACATATAAGATAGACTCTTATTCAGAGTGAAGGTCCGCTTTAATGCCGCTACAGCCATTAAAGCAGACTGAAAGAATTTAGTTTAACTAGCACATAGCAGTGCACATGTATTTGTGTCAATAGACAAAGGAAACTGGTACAGATTGTTTTGTATTCTACATTTAATGGACCTCTGCTCGTACCAGGTTGTAATTCTGCAGTCAGTTGTATTCTACAACCTTTATCTGACCTTGTTGTGTCTTCTGCTCCCATGCAATCTGCCTCTGTTGCTTTTGACCTCGACCCTTTATCAACTGTGTTGTCTGATCCTACTGCGTTGTGTCCCTCAGTAATAATGAAGCTGGGGTGTCCTGACTGCTGAATCCAAACTCTTCTTACTGAAAGTCTCACTTTCTTACCCTGCATATGTTCTGTCCAAAACCATGGTCAGATCTAGTGAGGCCTGGAAATATTCTACAGCACCAAGTTTACCACTAGTGGTATGTGAGATCATATCAGATTGTACTGCATAAGAACAAAATCGTTTTTGTAACTATTTGTGTGCATTTCATGCTCTTTAAATGGTGGTTTTGTGCATGTTTTGCGTGGATTTAGGTGACTGACAACCCATTCCCACGGCTCAGAAAATAGAAAGAGACCCCCTACAGTCAAAACCCCTTGCCCCCCCATCATAATCCGGCCCTGAATGTATCTGCTCAAACACATGTGGTAATCACTGTCACCACTGTCATTACCACACCTAAGCAATGACTGATCGCCTGCCATCTCGCACCGAGGGTCAGCAAATAAATCAGTTTTACAGGACAATTCCAAAAGCGGAAATATCCATCTCTAGTTCTACTCTTTGGCCAATTCAAAAGTTTGGTGGGTTTTGGTCCGCTTTAAATTGTTCCCAGCCACACCCAGGAAGCATGGCATGAGGATATAATGCATAGTCTGATGAATATTTTATATGGTAGATATATTGTACAATGGTAGAAGGACAATAGGATATCAAGACTCACACTTAAATTTATACTAAAGGCAAGCCCGACTGTTGTCACAAACCTCAATCTGTTTTCAAAAAGACCCTGGAGTTATTTGTAAAATGATCAGAGCTTTAGCTTCTATGCAGGAGCGGACTGGGGCCAAAAATAGCCCAGGACTTTTTTGGGCACACCGGCCCTGCTGCACTGTTCATGGCTTGGTATAGTATCCTAATGTCACTATATATACACCCTATTTTTGTTCCATAAGATGCGCCCAGGGTTTAAAGGACAAAAATAAGAAAGAAAATATTCTGAACCAATTGTTGGTTTAGAATATTTTCCCCATATTTTTTGGTTCACATAGGGAAATCCCTCAGTACAGCCAGTGGGGCATCCCTCATTACAGCCAGTGGGGGCATTCCTCAGTACAGCCACATAGGGGGCATCCCTCAGTACAGTCAGTGGGGCATCCCTCATTACAGCCAGTGGGGGCATTCCTCAGTACAGCCACATAGGGGGCATCCCTCAGTACAGGCTGTGGGGGCATTCCTCATTACAGCCAGTGGGGGCATTCCTCAGTACAGCCACATAGGGGGCATCCCTCAGTACAGCCAGTGGGGGCATCCCTCAGTACAGCCAGTGGGGGCATTCCTCAGTTCAGCCACATAGGGGGCATCCCTCAGTACAGCCAGTGGGGC
Source organism: Gastrophryne carolinensis (assembly GCA_027917425.1). Lineage (NCBI taxonomy): Eukaryota > Metazoa > Chordata > Amphibia > Anura > Microhylidae > Gastrophryne > Gastrophryne carolinensis. Next base: position 605,372,055 of record CM051234.1, read on the forward strand.
ATCCCTCAGTACAGCCAGTGGGGCATCCCTCAGTACAGCCACATAGGGGGCATCCCTCAGTACAGCCAGTGGGGCATTCCTCAGTACAGCCACATAGGGGGCATCCCTCAGTACAGTCAGTGGGGCATCCCTCATTACAGCCAGTGGGGGCATTCCTCAGTACAGCCACATAGGGGGCATCCCTCAGTACAGTCAGTGGGGCATCCCTCATTACAGCCAGTGGGGGCATTCCTCAGTACAGCCACATAGGGGGCATCCCTCAGTACAGCCAGTGGGGGCATTCCTCAGTTCAGCCACATAGGGGGCATCCCTCAGTACAGCCAGTGGGGCATCCCTCAGTACAGCCAGTGGGGCATCCCTCATTACAGCCAGTAGGGGCATCCCTCATTACAGCCAGTGGGGGCATTCCTCAGTACAGCCACATAGGGGGCATCCCTCAGTACAGCCAGTGGGGCATCCCTCAGAACAGCCAGTGGGGCATCCCTCATTACAGCCAGTAGGGGCATCCCTCATTACAGCCAGTGGGGGCATTCCTCAGTTCAGCCACATAGGGGGCATCCCTCAGAACAGCCAATGAGCGGCATCCCCCACTCCCCCCTACCCGCCGTGCAACGCCACAGACTTAAGCTTACTGCTGGTTCCTGATGGTCGGAGGGCCAGCCTACCAGGAAGTGCGGGTAAGCATGTATATGTGTGTATTTGTGTGTGTGAGAGTGGCAGCGGCAGGAACAGCAGGAGTCTGGTAGGCCGGCCGAACCACCCCCCCCCCCCCCCCCCCTCCAACATCTGTTGTCCACAGGGTCGCGGCCTTCCCTGACGCCGGCCTACCAGGATTTTGCCCGGTATGCCCTATGGCCAGCCCGCCCCTGCTTCTATGGGTAACTCAGCCTTCTCGGGTACTTTACAGTATGCAAAACCAAAGTAGAAGCTTGGGACATGGCAGGGAGCTCACAGAGATACTAGGGATAGGCACTGCAGAAGGGGCGTTGGGTAAGCAGGGAACCCTTGTGCCTTAAAATCCCTGTCCAGACATTAAATAAAAGTCTATACTCCCCTTTTATTCCCTTGCAGCACCAACATTTTCATACATTATTTATTTGTATTTACTTAGTAAACATGTCTACTATATTTATTGCAATGGGGCGTGTCAAGGCAGGGCATGCTGATCCTGCCTTGACGCGGCAAGTCAATGCGTGGGGCATCCCAATGTTCATGCATAACAGTACTGAAGCCTGAACCTTCCACATTCATACACAGCTTCACAGCCCCATGTGATCACCAGCAGCCAGTAAGGTTCACAGAGTGAGCTCCCATAGTGCTCATAGGCTGATCACTGGTGGTCATATGGAGCCACAATCTGGAATAAGGAATAGGTGAGTATGTGGACAGGGTATGCGGAACAGGGCCCCCCACGTCGGGGTATTTGCTTCTTGCTGTACAGAGACCAGGATACACATTCTGAATCCCCCCCATATACTTGAATGCCATCCCTGATAATACTTAGGGCCTTATTCATGAAGGGATAGCGCCAGGTAGTGCTTTGTAAGCGGCAGGTAGCGTCAGGTGAACGCCGGACACGGCACGCAATTACACATTTATGAAGGCGATTATGGTGAGCGACTGGAACAACGTCCGATTCATCATTATCCCAGGCTCAGTGTTCAGCACCGGCGTTCAGCCTTGCAGAGCGCCGCATCTTACCTCTCGCTACCTGGTGTCCTCCCATACATTTATATGGACGATCCTTAAATCCCTTTCCTGATCCCATTTTTTATTTTTTAAAAACTCAAATCTTTTAGACATGTATCCTGGCCTAGAAAATGACATTTTTGAAAACTTTTTTGATTAATAATATTTTTATACAGAATTGTCCTTACATGTCTGGTATTAAAGTGTTCATGTTACAATGTAATAACAATGTCATTCCATATGTTTTCGCTTTGTTACTAGTGGATACATGTTCAAAAACAGACTTCTGGCGCTGTGGGCTACATCGACCCGATTTTGAGCGCCAGAACTGTTTGAGGCTGTTTTTTGATGAATGTGGTGTGAATCAGTCGCACTGAGCTGGCGCTAACATTCGCTCCCATACAGCGTAGTACTGCGAATCACAATGCCGGCCAGCGACTGAGGCGCTCTGAAACAACGAACTATGGGCAAGCACAGCGACTACTAGCGATCGCTCTGAAATCCTCGCTACAGACGCTCATCTGTCGCTACTTGGCGTTAGTAATGAATCAGCCTGCCCGATAATTTTACCTGTTCGGCTGGATGGCTGTCACACAAGACCAAGATAGAATCATCACTATTATTATTATTATTATTATTAATAATAATGTTCTGCATAGTACTTGTAGAGTGGTGAATGAACGCATCACTACTAACAAACAAGCCTGGCCAAAACAGGCTCCTAACTGGCAAAGCAATATTTGTAGAGCAAGTCTGATCTTGTGGTGGATTTACTCCCCGTACAGCAGCTGTGCCGGATCCTTCACAAGGGACAGTTGAAAAGTCAGCAAACTGCCAACTGCAATTACAATGAGATCTTGTCTCTGCCAGACAGAGGGAGACCTTTGTATTCCACAGTAGCCAAAGACCAGGCAGAGGTGTATTAATGAAGGGAATGCGGCCAGCATGACAGATCTGCTCAGAAGATGATACACCGGCATCCCAGCATGGCCCCTGAATCTGATCTATCCCATCTGTATAGGGAAAATAAATGAGGCCCTTAGAGAGTGCGGGCACGCGGCTTTAATTCCAGGTCAGTCACAAAATTCAGATTCCAAGTAAATGACTATTTAGTGACTCCTGGCCTCTTGGCTGTGGCCTCGGAAGAGGAACGAAAGTTCCAATGATCATGCAGCCAAAAAACCAGGACCCATCTCCAGCAACATCCTATTTATCCTACTTTGGCATTTTTTATGTTTTGCCACCTCACAGCCTGGAATTAAAGTGTAATTATTTTGAGGGTTTGCATCATTACATTTAAAGAACAGGCTTACCACTTTGAACATGTGTTTTTCTTTTTATTGTGATGTAAACCACAGAACTATCCACCCCTCTAAGGTCAGTACTTTGTAGAGCCATCTTTTATGGCAATTACAGCTGCAATTCCCTTTGGATAAGTTTCTATGAGCTTGCCAAATCTTGCCACTAGAATATTTGCCCATTCCTCAAGGAACAACTGCTCCAGCTCCTTCAAGTTAGATGGTTTTCGCTGTTGAACAGCAATCTTTAAATCTGACCACAGATTGGATTGCGGTCTGGGCTTAAACTAAGCCATTCCAATACAGGAGGAATATTGGGGGAGGTTAAAACCTCTCCCAAGCCTTATTGATCTGCTGCCCCCCTCCGGTTTTACCTTAGGGCACTATTTACTCACCTCGCCAAGGGATCCATCTTTTAGGTCCCTCAGTTTCCGGGCAAACTTCTGATGGGTGGCGCCATCTTGCATCCTATCAGGCACTGCGCGCGGCCCCTGGTCTCGCGTCTGTGCAGTGGCCATGAATGAGATGCAATGGGCCCGCGAGACTTTGCTAAGCTGCAAGATCGCTGTGGGACATTGACGAGCATGTCTAAGGCCATGCTTGTCATTAACAGATGGCTAAGCGGACAGCGGGTTGAGGATCAGGACTTGAAACAGCCGGATGTCGCCGCAGCAGGCAGAGGCGACATCCAAAAGTTAAGTAGGGGCCCATGTCTCTCTTTAAGCATTTCCCTTTAAACCATTTGATTGTTGCTTTCGCAGAATTCTTTGGTCACTGTCCTGTTGGAAGGAGACTCTCTGTCATGGTCTCAAATCACTGACAGACCTAAACAGATTTTGCTCAAGAACATCCCTCTATTGAGCCCCATCCACCTTCCCCTCAGCTTGATGCTGTCACCACCATGTTTCACTGCGGGGATGGTGTTCTTGGGGTGGTGAGATATGTTGGTTTTTTGGGAGACATAAGGGTCGATTCAAAGAAACATGTAACAGCTTGGATTTTGGTGCCGATCATCCTATTTTTCCCGTCCGCTCGTGCGTTCGTATGAACTTGCGAGTGATTCTATAAGCAAATACGTTTCTATCCTAAAATGTACGTCCGTTCGTATGGCAGTTCGGGAATCAGACCTATGTCAGTTTCCATCCTGAATTTTCCGTTTCATTTCTCAGGTTGCAACATTGGTTTTGCCCTTTTTCCTTTTTTGTCTGGACGTAAATCCTTCTGATCTTGCGGCTGCGCACTACAAACTTACCTCATTAAAGTGCATTCTAAATATTTGGTCTTATTTTTCTTTATTTCATTCATTTTGTAGTAACCAACCATTAATGAATGCATTTGCATAAGTAAATCTTACTTTGTTTAATTTTTAGTTAACTTGCATTTTTTACTTGTGGATGTAATTTTAATATTTTGGCTTCAAATGGTACAACTTTAAATTTTGTGTGTGGTTACCCACACCCTCTACATACAGATTGCTCTCAAATTTAAAAAACACCCAGCAACTTCTGCATGTTATGAGTCTAGAAACAGCCAAGATGGCGGCTCAGGTATTATCGGGCAGCCTGCAAACAGAAAGGGCCTTGTGACTGTGTTGCTCTGCATTCTTTGATTTCTGACCTTTCCGTGCCCCCAGCTCTGCTGTGTCTGTGCAAAATACAGCAGTAACCCACATCCTGCACTTTATCCCGCTCTCCTCTCCTCAGTAAGTGTGATGCATCTGACCAAAGATGTGCTTAAATAATTAAACAAAGCAAAGGTAAACAACTACACCAATAAATGCAATCTAAAAATATTATTCTAGTACATCAATTTAAAAATAAATACCAAAGGACATAAATTTCTTTAATTAACGCAAATATATTGCAAAATAAAGGTTTACATGCAAAGGACTAATTAAGGTCCACATTAAAATGCTTTTATAAGGCATACATGAATCAGGTATGCATTGCCATACAATTTATGGCCTCGGCCATGCTGATACATGCAGTTCATTGGAGCTCAAGAGGCGCAGACTCCTCCACATAGCCAAAAAACCTGTTCAAGAACAGCAATACGACTGCTAAAAGGTGTCGCCAGTGGCTTTCTTTTAAAACGTATTTAGAGGTTTGAAAACTGTTCTCTGAATCACACCTAAACACATTCGATTATCCTAAGTTTTACGTTTTGATCCTAAGTTTTAGGATTTGATCCTAAGTTTTACGTTTTGATCCTAAAATTTAGGAACGAACTTGCGATGATCGTAAGAGCATATACGCATTCGTACGTAGGCTCGTGCGAGTCGGAAATGGCCAAAAAAACAGGAAAAAATGACTAACACCCACCCAAACTTACGATTCTCGATCCGAAATCAATTAACTTTTGCATTTAGAATCGACCCTATAGCATTTTCCTTGGTGGAATAAAAGTTACATTTTGGTCTTCTCATTCACAAAAGCCCCTTCCTCCATACATTTGGGGGACTTCTCAACAACTTTGTCCCTGACTTGTTAGAATAATTCTTTGATGCTCATGGAGTTTGGTTAGTGGTGCCCCATGCTTAAAGTGGACCAACACCCAGGATTTTGACTATCCTGGGTTTTGGTCCACTTCGGCGGGGCACCCCGATCGGGGTGAAACCCCCCAGAAAGCCCCAAAAACTCACCTCTCCCCGCTCCCACGTGACCGCGGGAGGCAGCGGGAGGGATCCTCGATCCAGCGGCGCCCGCTGCCGCCTCCCGCACGTCACTCTTACAGGGCGCGCACCCGCGCAGGCCATTCACAAACAGCCGGCGCGGGTGCGCGTCCTGATAGAGGCGGCGGGTGCCGCTGGATCGAGGATCAGGTAGGGATTTAGGGGTTTCTGGGGGGTTTCACATAGTCAGGGGGCTGATCGGTCCGGGAATCTTATAGATTCCCGGGCCGATCACGGTAGGGTGTTGGTCCACTTTAATGGTGTTGCAGCCTATGGAGCCTTTCAGAAAAGGTGTGTATATACTGACAGACCATGTGACACAGATTGCACACAGGTGGAGTTCATCTCACTCACCATGTGACTTCTGAAAGTAAATGCACCAGAACTTTTTAGGGACTTTATAGCAAAGGGGCTGAATACAAATGCACATGCCAATTGTCAGTTTTTTTAATTCCCCTAAAGTATATATATAATTAAATCCCCTTTAACAAAATAATATTAAATCAAGAAATAGCAATCAGCAGTGAAGGCTCCTCTCAGCCAAAACTGTTTATTTATAGAAAAAACAGTGTAACAGTGTAACAGTTAAAGAAATAAAATAAAAAAGGGAAAAGGTTACAAAGTAAGCTAGACCATAGTTTCAATAAACCTATATTGCTTAGCTAAAGGGTCCTCTGCTATCATTGGAGCAACTGGGCTTCTTCTCTCACTTTACAAATACATTATTTGGATGCAGGACTAAACTCTAACATTGTATGCAGATATTTACTATAACTAAATATCTTTTGTAATACTCTAAAATAAATTAATTGGCTAAAGAAACCCTTTGTGCTAATCTGCAAAATAAATAACAGACTTTTTTGTAAAAAATAAACTGGTTGAATTTCACCCCAGATTTTAAGTTTGGTTCTGGTCAAACTTAATCAGCAGAATTTTAGCCAAATTTCATGAACAGCAATGAACAGCAACCCTATTCTCCAGAAAGATACTTGTATCTATCGATGCTAGGCTACGGCTTCCCCTAGTGGCCAAATTAGACCACAACTTACAGCTCTGTGCTGCAGTGTGGCCTAGAAGACGGTGAAAGGGGCAAAGAAGAGCCCTGAAGTCCAGCGGGTCCCCGGTGGACGGGGAAGAGGACATTGCCCGGCAATGGAATGAAGAAAGAAGACAGGACTAGTAAGTAGTAAAATTGAGAAGAATAACGTTTTTTGTGTGGTCTCTTTTTTTCTTCAGGCTTGGGGTGAACTGGTAAGGGGTCCAGGGGGATCCATTGAAAACTGTAAAAAATCAAAATTATTCATGTCAATTTAATGGTTTTGGTGTTATACTGGACTCCTCTTTCTCATTCAACTCTCACATACAGTCACTTGCCACCTCCTGCCATCTTCAATTCAAAAACATCTCCCACATCTGCCCCTTCCCCACATGCCCTGATCATTCCCCTACAACACAGTTCCTCAACCTGCGGTACATGTACCCCATGGGGTACACAACACAGCTTGAAGTTGTATGCAGCGATTTTCAGGGGTGTACCAACATGGTGGGTCTGATGACTTTGGAATATAAATTATTCCTTCTTAATTTAAAGCTGTTACAGTGCCTACTTATTTTGCTTACATTTATAAGTGATCCCATACTTGGGGGGTACTTTGCTGGAGGGGCTACTTGGTTGGAGTTTCTTGTTGCCCTATAAGACTACTGCAATACTCTCCTGGTTTACAAGCAAACAGGCTGGTACCTGCCCAATCTATTCCCTTCTTACATTTTATATCTTATTGGAAATTACCAACCTCAACCCCTCCACTCGGCCCAGGACCTACTCCTGCTGTTGCCTTCAGAATCTCTATATAATTTGCCTCTCCCCAACCCCCCAAGAACTTAAAACTTACTTATTCAGACAAAACAATTATCTGCCCTAAGCAGTTGCCTTCACAGTTTTGACACCACCAGAGCACTTGCCACCATTTGTGCATACTATTTGTGACTTACCTTTTTGTCCCCACACCCCTCTCCTCTAGATTGTAAGCTTACAAGAGAAGGGCCCGTATTGGGCGTAATTCAGTATCATTGTGTATGTGTGCATTTCTCATCTTACTAATACCCTGCATATTATTTTATTTTCACCTTCTCCATAATTTCTACGTACAGTTGTATGTACATTGTACATAATAATAATAGTTTGGGGGGGTATGAATTCCAAACTGGCCATACGCCGCAAGCAAGGGCTAAGAGACATGTGTGCCCCAAAAATACAAGAACAACAACTTTAGACAGGAAGTACAAAAGTGTATTGTTCTCCCTCCTCTTGTATATTGCAACCGCTGGATAAATGTATGCTTTTTTATAATATCTAGACCAGGGGTGTTAGTTAAGCTCCCCTCTGGTGGTACTCAAGGCCATTGGGAGTGAAAGTGAGGGACATAAAACACTGCAGACAAACTACTCCAACAGGATCTGCAAGGTGGCCAGTGACATAACTAATTGTGAATGGGCCCATGTTGGAGCATTAAATGGGGCCCTTTCAAGGCTCATAGAGTAACCCCTTTTTCTGTCTTTTAACTAAATTGGATGCAGCTAGACAACTAAAGACTGAAACAGCAGATGAGTGGTGCTTCCTTTCTCTAAATGATGCCAAGTGAGCACAAATATGATAAATGTGGAGGAAAACAATGATGGGGTCCTCCTGGGCCCAAGAGCAGTCAAACCCCCTGCATCCCATATAGTCAACAAGCTGCAGTAGTAGAGAACTGGAGAATCTTGGGATGACCGCATTGATGGCAGAAGAGCAACATTGTTGGACCAGAATAGTACCTCCATCCCTCTGGGAAATCGATCGTATTAGTGGTAACTGAAATCATAGCGAAATGTAAAGTGGTGAACCCTGTGCTAGACTCTAGAAGAGCGTATGCATTTACATATACTGGAACACTGGGCTGGATGTTTTTGTCTGTGGGAGGAAAATTCAGCAACAACAGGGCAAGCAGCATTGCCAGGGCATTTAATTGGCACATAGTGTCCTTGCTGGGAAATGTGCCCAGCATGCCAGTGTTGCAAGGGCACACACTACATACAGTACTTGCATAGCACTGTACAGACGCAGCTTATGCCTTTCCACACTATAACCTTTACAAAGTTCAGTATTAGCATGCCTTGTTAAAGGAATTGAATGGCTAGCTAATTTTATAACAAAGGTGTCCTAACCCTTTCATTTATAAATGGCACTTACTATTAAATTGCTGTAATGTTGCATTTTAACGCCCATGGATGGGAAGCAATCTGGCAACAGCTGTGCAATCTTGGCCCACTTGCGGAATAGCTGGATTAACTCAATGTAAATATACACATAGGGGAACATGGGTCACATTCTGAAAACTTCAAAAATTGTATATATTTGCCAAGAATGGCACAGAGCACTGTAAGGACTATGCACTGGAGGTCATGCTAATTATTTTATTAAGAAAGTCTAAGTCTGGGGGCACATTTGGGTGTGAATTTTAACTTGCATCTCAGGGAGCTTTTTAACTTTAACACAAAAAAGTGCAATAAAATGTTTTTGTTCTAAATTTTCCCGGAAAAATCACCAATACAGAACTTGTTATAAACTCTAAGGATGGGTTGGCATCAGTCAGGATTTGGCCCAGAAGCTGACATTCGGCATGCCAGAGTGTATTCCAAAAAGTCTTGCTAAATAAGTAGAAATGTGCAAACTTTTTAAAAGGTTGATTCAAGGCGTTTCGCTGAATTTCAAAACTTAAAAAAAAAATAAGAAGCTTACCTCCATCCACGTTCCAGCGCCAGGGACAATCATCATCCAAGGCGTTTCGCTGAATTTCAAAACTTAAAAAAAAATAAGAAGCTTACCTCCATCCACGTTCCAGCGCCAGGGACAATCATCATCCAAGGCGTTTCGCTGAATTTCCAAACTTAAAAAAAAATAAGAAGCTTACCTCCATCCACGTTCCAGCGCCAGGGACAATCATCCTGAGCTGGCATTTGCCAAGTGGATGTCCAGACTAGACATGAGCGAACTTCTTGAAAGTTCGATTCGGGCGATTCGCCGAATTACCCCAAGAAATTCGGGTTCGCCCGAATCGAACTTTCACGAATCGCTCATCTGAAAAAAAAAATGCCGGCATGGTGGCAGCGGGCAGGCCGGCTACGCCTGTCAGCGGGCCGCCGCCGGCCTGCTGACAGCGTAGCCGGCCTGCCCGCTCCAACCATGCTGACAGCGCAGCCGGCCTGCCCGCTCCCACCATGCCGGCATTTGTTTAAAAAGCAAACACTTACCTGCATGGTCGGAGCCGGCCTCCACACTCCGACCATGCAGGTAAGTGTTTGCTTTTTAAAAAAATGCCCGCTGACAGCGTAGCCGGCCTGCCAGCTCCCACCATGCCGGAATTTTTTTTTTTTTTATTTCAGGGAAAATTCGATCGGCACGAACCAAAACAAAATTCAGGTTCGTGCCGAATCTAATTTTCCCTGAAATTCGCTCATCCCTAGTCCAGACCATAGCTTTCACCTTGTTTCTGTTGCATCTCCATTTCTGTTATAGTACTGATGCTACAAATGGATTACACATTACAAGCTCTGGAATAAAACTGCTTTGATTAGTGTCCAGCCTCCTGTAAGCAATGTTAAATGTAATTAAAGGAGAAGCTGTGTCTCTTATCGATCTTCAAGAAAACTATTTTATGGTGAGTAATAAAAACTATTTATTACAATCTAGTTAAAACTGAGATGATGACACTACCACTTTTAACAGCAGTTGGATGTATTTCATATTTAAATCTGCCTTTTAAGCTTCCTTCCCCGTTTACAGCACTTGTATAAAATAACCGATTTGCCAAATTTGAAGTCCTGTGTTTCTGGTGGTTAAGGATCTCTGAGGCGAAGCAGCAGTTTACAGGAATGGCATTGATTAGTTTAGTGGGCTGGAGTATTTTGAAATTTAGAGCCTGCATTCCCGAAATAACAAATCTATACTTCCTGCTGATTTGCCATTGTTCTTACGTTTCCTCTGATTGGAGCAAAGGCATACATTTATTTTCTGACCTTTGTGCGTCCATTCGGTTTCCTGACTATATATTACCCCGGCCATCTTATTTTAGTAGCACTACTGGCACGCAAATCAGTAATAGCTTTACAAATCAAATTTATTCAGACAGTTACCCTAGAGTCAGACAGGCGATATTTATTGATGATTTAACCTTTGTTCGAAAGAATCTTTCATTTCATGTTGTTCAAATGTGACAAAAGGAGAATGTTAACACTTGCAATTTTTACTACAATAGTCACATTGTGAAATTAATTTACAATTAATTCTTTTAATGAAATCATTAGAGCCCCATAACCTAGACTTTCATCTGAACGACAATTCAGTATCCTAAAATTTAGGAAACCAGGCTATGGCTATCACATAAATAACTGGAATATTTCCACTCATTCCCATTTCCACTCATACTTTTTTAACTACTATACCTGTTAAATATTAATACAATGTTATCTGTAAATATAATGTTCCTACTCTTTGAAATACATCCTAGTAACCGGTCAGAGAAAATTTCTAGCACTTGGCAAATAAAGTACCATATTTCCCGCCCTACAAGTTACTTTTTTCCCCAAAAGTGGGGAGAAAAATGTCAGTGCACCTTATGTGATAAAAAAAAACTATATCATAACATATCCGGTGCTACCACGCTGCTGGCTGGGCCACCACAGCCACGGGAGGCCAGAAGATGGAGGAGCAGCGGGTCAGTGGGCAGGGTAACTGATCCCTGCCCGATGTCCCCGCCGTGCGCACTGTTCCTGCTGCCGCAACTGCTACAATATGGGCAAGTGTGAAAAAAAAATATTTTACTATATTTTATACTCTTATGCATTGATTTTCGGGTTAGGTATCCCGCTTTCAAAAATTGTCTCTGATTATGACCACACCTTAGATCTTTTTATAAAATTATTGCGTGTTTAATTGATTTTTCAATACATACATAATAACGTTAAAAAAGCATAATTTCATACATCAATTCATATAATGTCATCTGACATGAAATTTACATATTATACAGGTAAGTCCATCGTTGCTTTCTAACAATACCTTACAGGTGAGCACAGGTGGGCAGACATGTTTCGCCTTAACAAATCGGCTTTATCAATGCCCTTTTCACCTAAATAAAAACACAATACAATATATGATGTATCTGGCACAGTGTATTCATATTTCTGTGTATAAATACATGGCTATTTTTTCATTCTTTGTTGTATGTATTTACCTATTGTTGGTACAACACTATAATACAATATATGTATATTTATATGTAAACAATGGTATACCTTGTCTGGGATTGTGTTGTTTCAAATATCTTTTAATCATTGCATGATTTCCCTGAGAAAGGTCTGGCCATGAAATACCCTCTATTTGCAACCGTATAGGGAAAGATTAGGTTTTTGCATATATGTTGTGCTGTCTCTTTAAATGGGTTTTTTTAGCCTCCTGAATGGGATTAAAAGCTTGCCATTAATTGAAGCATATCATTAATAATTTCATTACATTTCCACCTCTGCTGAGCCTCAGCCTTTTATTAACGTTCTTGCTTCTGGCAATATGTACCCGTTTGAAGAAAAAAGCTCTCAGCTTTTGTTTTTGCAGGCTGGCTGTTTCCCACTGCACACACCGCAGGATGATCCGACTATCCTTATTGCCTATGGGAAAAGAGGAAGGGAGGATTGTATAGTACAAAAATGCCTTCCCTATCCATATCTATATTTCATACGACCGTATATACTCGAGTATAGATCGACCCGAATATAAGCCGAGGCACCTAATTTTACCACAAAAAACTGGAAAAGTTATTGACTCGAGTATAAGCCTAGGGTGGGAAATGCAGCAGCTACCGGTAAATTTCAAAAATAGATACCAATAATGTTTTTGAATACCGTAAAGAGCAAGAAGGAGGGAATGTGGAAAAGAGCAAGAAGGAGGGAATGTGGAAAATGTTGGATGTAGAAAAGAGAAGACTGATGCAATCTGAAAAGGAGAAAAAAAGGTAAAGGCGTAAAATAAGAAAGAAAGAATGTGGAAAAGGGAAGAAAGAGTAAAAGAGAGAGATGTGTAAAAGTTAATTACTAATAGTTGTAAATGCTTTACCCCTGCAGTGCACGTGTCCCAGCTTTATCAGTGGAAAAGGCAATATATCCCAGTAGCCGTCCCACAGCCGGAGGCTCTCTATGAAGGGACAGGGGCGGCAGGGGCAGTGTGACAGTGTGACTGAGCTGCAGGTGGGGAAGCTGTGGCCTGGCTCTGGGGAAGGGGACACGGCGGCGCTGTGTGAGGAGACTCCGCAGCGCACACCTTAGCGGGAACACTGACTCGAGTATAAGCCGAGGCGGCTTTTTTCAGCCCAAAAAGTGGACTGAAAAACTCGGCTTATACTCGAGTATATACGGTACTCCAATTTGCAGTGTTGTGGCAGTGTGTAGCAGAAGTGCTTGGTGGGCCAAAATGTACGTACAATCTTTATATTGTGCATGAGGTCCTCATAATGAAACATTTTTAAGTTTTTTTTTTTTATATGAACCTATGATAGAACTGATTACATAAAGAAAAAAACACTTACCTACCTGCAGACGTCCCTTTAAACTGCAAATCCTAGGAAATCACGTTTCAACTGCAAATTGGTGTGAAACCAGCCTAAATGATTACTGGGGAAAAATTTGAACAATAAATGTTTGGATAGTTGTGCATCTTTGGTGGGGGCCCAGTTGTATGCTCTAACTCCTTTTTTGTACCTTACTAGGGACAAATAACATGTAAAAAGAAGTCTGAACAATGATATTGTTCTCATTTTTCCTATTTATGATGTTATAAGGTCCCTATACCACAATGTTCTTGTATGTTTAGGTGTGATAAAGCCCTCACATTGTTCCCCCTCCCCCCCCCCCTTGCCTCTTCTGCTTTCTATCTGCTAACCTTAAACCGGACCTTCAGCGTGATTTAATGAAAAGCCCAAACTCTTAAAAAACGGTTCCTCAGCATCTAAGATTAATATATTTTACGTTTTTAGTCACTAACTTATTATTCTTTCCCCCACTGGGCTGCAACTCTGTTCAGGAATTTAGGATACGGGCGCCGCCATCTTCACTCAGAAGCATCACACTTACTGAGGAGAGGAGAGTGGGATAAGGTACAGGGGGGCGGGTTATAGCTGTGCTTTGCTCAGACAGAGCAGAGCTGGGGTCAGGTAAAGGTCAGTAGTCCCAGAATGCAGAGCAGCACAGTCAGGAGGCACTTCCTGTTTGCAGGCTGCCTGATAAGATGGCGGCTTCCATAAGCCGCCATCTTGGATGTTTAAAGGCTCATAACATGCAGTAGATGCAGGTAGGATGATTTTTAATGTGAGCAATCTGTATGTACAGGGTGTGGGAAACGTATAAGATAGGCTCTTATTCAGAGTGAAGGTCCGCTTTAATCCTAATATACATATAGCTTCCTCGCTCTCAAGCCCCCCACACACATATCTCACCCATCTTCTTTCACTTCTCCCACATTATATCAGGGCAGAACACACTGAGGCAACCATGCCCCACGCACAAACCCCTGATTCTCCATGGCAGTATAGATAAAGTAGTATAAAATTTTGTTCACCCCTGAAGCTTGGAAGTTTACCTTGAAAGCAAAAATTTTCCCCATATCTGGGTGCTGAGTAAACAGATGCATCAAAAATGTTATTACATTTTCTGACCTTGTTAGTGATCCCAACCCTAAACCTCCAGCACTGGCCTACTTGAACTAGGACCCCTCCATGTGGTATCTCGGAATAAAAATGGCTGCCTGGATAGCAAGCTCTTATTTCAAGTAAATCCTCTTCTCTTCTTTCACCGCTGTTCTGTACCCTATCCTCCCTTCTTTTCCTGGACTGAGACCCTTTCCATGTAGTGCCTCGATTAAATAGCTGCCTGGCTGGGTGAGAATCCCTCTCTTTCACAACTGGTATTATCCATAGCTTCTCTTTCTCTGCCCTTTAGAAGAGGACCCCCAAGTGGCAGCTTGGAAATGGCTGCCTGGGTAGATACTTCTGGGAAGGTCCTTCCCTGACCTTCAATTTATTTACTTCTGTGTTGCTCAATTGCTGATTCTGTTGGGGTTGTATTGTTAATTGTTTGTCCCCTACCCGATGAACTGAACCTCCTAGTTCCTAGTAAGTATGTTATGTATGTGTCTTGCAGGGCTTTTTCTAGGAGAGGGCTAGTAGGGTGATCAGCCCGGGTGCCAAGGCCGTTGGGGATGCCTTTATTATAGCCATGTGTAGGCCATAAGACAGGCCCCTCATCCCCCCATATTGGGCTTGGTTATGGACAGAGGGCATTGTTTGCTGCTAAGACAGAAGCACAGCATGGCACACACCCTGTACAGGACAGTGACAGCACCATAGGATGGGTAAGGAGGGGAGAATATTTTCCTTCCCACATTGACTGCTGTTTTGCCTAGAAACTGCCCTGATGCCTGGTTAAATAAACCTGGATATATAGATTCTAGAATCAGGGATAGCACCCCAACTATTTCTAGGATATTGTAAGTGTATTGTAAAAATATTGTGCACCAAAAAGCCTCCCTCTTTCCCATCGCAGCCATATCAGACAACCCTGGTGTGAAAATAAGTATGCAGTAAGGGGAAAATAATAAGTAATAAGAAGGGCATATAATTAACATTCCGAGACAGGATTGTGAAGGAACAATGCACCGAGAGGGTATTCCTGAACTCCCTGCCAAGAAAAGCCCTTGCATTGTGAAAGGCGTAATTGTTTTAGCAAATGTTCTCTCTCTCATCTTAATCACGCAACTGCAGACTGGTGCTTCCTGATACTACTTGAGAAATTCTCTGTACGATAAACGTGAGATGTTTGTTTCCTAAAAATGCTAAAGGAAAATGTCCTAGTGATTCATTTCTGTGCTATGGCAGCGTATCTCTGCCACTGATACATATAAGATCAAAGTGGAACCCCACGCAAAAACTCATCATGCAGCCTAAAAAATATAAGAAACAAAAATATGTTTATTACCAACAGTTTTGGTGGTGCTGTGCTTGCCAACCAAATAAAATTAAAAATATTCTAAATATATACCTGTACACTAACTGGGGTACATACAAAGCTGCTACCATTATTGTGACCTTTGCTGGGCCCCCTTCTGTCATGGGCCTGGTAGAAGCTGCTTTTCCTGCCTCTATGGTATGTACACTATTGTGAACACCATAAAATAAAATGTTCTGATTTGGCCAGATAGTGAGCTGGAGCAACAGTTAGCCACATTTAAAGGATGCCCAAAGAGGGTTACAAAGCTTTGACTTCCTCTTTATAAGTTAAAGCCAAAACCCACATTTCTACCTAGCATCACCTCAATTGCTCCCCCTGTGAAAAGTACCTTTTGCCAATTTTCACTGCTCCTGCTTCACTCTAATCCCAGTTTATGGCACCTGTTTTAGCTATAAAGCTCCGCCTCCTCTATTGATTGCTACTGTTGTGTGTGTGGCATTGATGTCATTGCCACATGCAATCACTGATTCCATGCCATTTTACAGAGAGAGACAGCAGAAATAAAAGTCTTCCAGGAAAAATATCCATTAGTTCTACACCCTAAGAAGGGAGTATTGGCAGGGGCTTTGGCCAAATTTAAGAGCCCTCTTTAGTCAGTTAGGCTTGGAAAGTGTCAATAACTTTAATTAGGTTTTAATGGGGACAGACTGGAACATATACTAGATGGCAGTATGGAGGGTTACACTAATAGCTAAGGAAAGATTGGGATACAAAATAGAATAGTTCAAAGTTATTTAGCAGCCAAGCTAATAAAACAAAGGGGTACTCATGTTTTGTCCTGCGCAGGCGATCGTTGCTAGTCTGGCAATCAGTAACTCACCTGATTGCCCGATTCGAGTCTGTGCTGCAGCCGCCACATCCTGTCGCTTCCTGCACCGTCCAGGGTCTGACCATGGAGTCGGGATCACGACCAGTCATCAGTCACGCTGCCAAGCCCGCTCCATTCATTGCAAGGCCTGACTTCCCCCTTCATTGCAGTGAATAGAGAGGGAGTAGCCATGCCCCTGTGACCGATGGCGCCAGTGAGACCTGTCCCACAAGCGCCAGTAAAAAGAGTTCAGGCCCCAGGGCAGCGCTGAAGCAAAGGATGCGGTGCGGGCTCAGATCTAGTGAACAATTTACTGATCGCCGGAGTAGCACTGATCAGCTGTGCAGGACAAAAGGTGAGTACCATTTTGTTTTTTGTTTGTCTGTTAGTTTGATTCTGTATGGCTTTACCATGTGAATCATGTGACAGAACAGTTACAAAATATGTTGTGGGAGAAACCAGAACAAATATATATAAGGCACAAGTATTGGCAGTATTTGTTTGTGTGTGGATCAGCTACACATGGATAAAAAGCAGGAGAAGGCCAAGCAGACCTTAGCTAACCCGCCGCCTTCAATGTGAGATGTCTCCCAGCAAGCTGCCCCGGGGCCTAGGTGGCCATATGGGGGCATCAGCGACAAGGTGGCAGGATGAGGAGGACCTGTGAGAGCTGTATGGAAACATCTGTAATGAACTTGTACAAAAAAAAAAAACATTGCTGTATGTTTCTCAGTAAAGTCGTAGTTGGAACCTGGTTGTGGCCACAATGAATAGGTTCAGAATTTTTAAAGGAGATTTTCTACAACAATCAGGATACCCACAATTCCCAATTCTAAACCCATCAAAACTCGCATCAGTGCTAAGCGCACAATTATTATTAACTATGGGTGGTGGTGTACAATCACCACCACGTGTTCCTCCAAGCCATTTGCCAGGGTAGTGGGGGATGCCGCATCCCCTGCTACCCTCTAACAGGGAGCGTGCCTGTGCCGGCCATTCACAAATGCCGTGGTTCTCGCACGCACCGTTGGACTGGGAAACAAGGTATGTGCATGTTCGCCACTGGCCTTAGATGAAGGCTTAGATGACGTGATGTCAGTGGCTTCAAACGCACTGATTAGACGAGCGTCTAGGGCCACAGGCTGAGCACGTGTTCTACCACAAAAAGGTTTTTGTTAAGAAGAGTCCTGGAAGAGTCCTGAAGCCAGGCTTTTGAGAAAGGAAAGCTTGAAGACTGACTTTAACCTTTGATCCTGCAAATAACCAGGGCTTATAGTCCCTAATGGGTATTAGACTGATGAGCCAGAGAAGCTGCTACAGAGAGGAAAGACTAGAATCCTCCATGGTGGGCCACTAAACGCTCACCTCCAGCTCAGGAGGGAGCTCATGTTCACTGTTTCCATTAATAAAAATCTAGTATTAAAATGCTGGCAAGTTTTGCTACAACTTGAAACCGTAGTTATTCTATAAGAGATGTAAGTTTCATTGTTCTCCTCACTAGAAGCCAAATATAGCCTATGGATGCAATCAAGGAAACCTGTCCATATCCTACAATTCAATCTATAGGGTGTGCTCCAACTTTTGGGAAAAGCATGTTTCCTTCAACCACAGAAACCTGCTGTGAGGAAAGCCAGCACATTGCCTCCTTCTAAAAAGGATCTGCGTCTGGCCATCTTAGCAGAATCCCTATTCATAGCAAAACTAGTGTCATTATTATCAGTTCTTGTTCTCTTGATTTTTAAACCAAGCTGGCATGCTAATAACTAAACTGAGCTAAATAATGTGCTGACACGCCACCTATTACCCACTAAATTTAAATGCATTCAAAGTGTAAAATAAAGCCTAGAAGACTTGATTTGGTATGCCACGTAAAGTGAAGCCACCAGGTTTCCCCACAAACCCACAGCGCATGATTGGGCCCCTGATATTCATCCCCACTCTGCATGCATGCAGACTTGATAGAGTTCGAGACATGAATATGTATATGGATGTTAAAGGGACAGTCCAGGCAAAGGCAATAAAAAAAGGCAGCAAGTAGCTCACCTGAAGCCTTTCTTATGTGCCTCTCCTCCATTTCCTGTAGCACATTCAGATAGGCCAGGGGCAGGAGCCGGAGATGCCAGCATTTCTGAGATCAGCCAATCAGCGATCTCAATAATGCCGCTGCCAACTCGTACACATCGCCTGATGGGTGCTTTGCCATGCTGCTGCCAGGATATTATTCCACTGGGAAGAAGCGGCAAAATAGCAGCATCTTCAACTTTTGCTTTGGCAAAGCAATCGCCAACACTGAGGCGTCTTTCACTTGACTGCCCTTTATCTGTCAGGCAATGTACTGCAATCACTGGCAATGTACTTTGCAATCGGCAGCCAAAGGAAATTTTGAATCAAAAAAATCCTTTGCCCCATCTGTACTTGGGAGGAGAGGGTGGGTGGAAAGGGGGGCAGTCAGCAAAATGGACTTTGCGCCCACTTTATGAGACTTGGTCAAATGTAACTCAGGATCAGTGGGAAGGATTAAGACGTGGTCGCACATGGATCAGGATCTGCATTTAGCATTCAGATGTGGACCTTGAAGCTGTTATGCTGCATAATAATCAACATAATAGGCAGGGTCTGTAAGAGCCCAATATTATAAGTAGGAACCGATGGGGGGGGGGGGGGGGGGGAATCAGACCCTTTTTATTTACGATTTGATGCTCCTCTTTAAAGTGGACCAAAACCCACCCTGGAGTCTATGAGACTTCAGACATACTTGGTCTTCCTAAAATTCTGGGTTTTGATCCACTTTAAGAAAAAATTACTGAATGGAGGCCCTCATGATAGAATGTAACACTTACTGATACATTTGTATCCTTGTCTTTATCTACAGATGTTACACTGTAAGGCAGAGGTTCCCAAACAGTTTTACGGGTCCCACTTGTCGGCCGCAAGTTCCTATGGGGTAGATGTTTTGTGGCACGTTTTCCGTAACAAAGGGGACATGTGAGGCCTTGAAATGTTGGAATAAAAATGAAACAGAAGAATAAAGTATCTTGCAATGAAGTTATGTGCAGATGAATTCTTCAGACTTGTTTCAATAGGAGGCACACAATGAGTTCGCAGAATGACCTGTACCCCAACCCAGCCTGCTGCCATCTCTACGGTAGTTCACACATTAGAGTCTAATTTGCTCTATAAGTATAATACTGCATTTTTGTGCTTTTGAGGTTTATATCTTCTGGGTGTAATGAGGTTGAAAACACAAACCACAGAATTGTGATGCCAGATCCAGTATAACAGATGTACAGCAGGAGGGTGCGGCAGCCTCTGCAGATATTTCATTTTAGTCAAGGAGATCCATTAAAAATGATTTATGGGGATTTGGGATTAAAGTTATGTGTGTGTAATCTCCTGAGGTTTAGGTGGGGTTGAGGTTGTTTGAGGGTTCATTAGAAAAAGTCTGCTTACATTAATGGAAAGTGGTCGAGCCTTTTATTGTAGATGTTTTCTCACACCCACCTATCACACACTCTGCATAATATGTGCTGTAAAATCAGCCTGTGGGAATTTATTGTTGCCGTTAAGTGATGGTTTAAAATGAATGTGACAATGAAGGTGGACCCACAACCACATGGCAAAGGAACGGAGTCCTACGATTGGCTGCCGGATGGCCAAATGGGTCATGGTAACTTCCTCGGCGCCAGCCACCGGATCGACCTGCCCCTGACTCCTGGCGCAGGCTTGTAGTGAAGGTGAGGATTACGGGCGTTTGAGGGGTTATGTCCGGGGGGCTCCAGCATTCTGGATGCCCCCCCCCCAAGCTTGTTTTCATTAGCTGTCTGTGGGACAAACACCCATTAAAGGAAATAACTGGTGATGGTCCGGTTTAAGTCAGCACCCACAGACACATATCCTCCTCCCAGGGTGCGGCAGAGATGTCAAAGCTTGAGGTCAGTTTACAGAATGATGGGTCAGTCAGGCTTTTGAGATACCAATATTTTCTATCACCCCTATGGAAAGTTGGCATAAATATGTTATATATGTGATGCTTTTGGCTGGAAGGTGCCCTGTACGAGACTAAAGAATGGCTCTCCACTCAATACCTCACTACCATCCTACTGCCCCATGAGGTCGCCGACAGACACTGGGGTTCACCAAAAGCCTCCAGCACATAACCAAGCATCAAGGTATATACTCACAGAAATGTTCCCTAGCCACCCCCCCTTCACACACTCTGCATCCTTCTGTGGCTAGGGAGGGGCTGCTTGTGCATTAATGTTCTGGCTATGTGAGTTTTAATTTTTTTTCTTTACTGTAGCAGTAAGGGCAGCACCCTCCCCTCTTCCAGGTTGCCACCCTAGGCACGTGCCTAGGGTTGCCTAATGGTAAATAGGTGGGGTGGGGGTGACGGTGGGGAGGCAATGCAGAAGTGGGGGAGTTCCTACAGTATCAGGACCAGTATTCATTTTAACTGCTTATTCTGATTCAAAACCCACAGAGATCATCCCAGGAATCGATAAGATTCCCAGGCCGATTGACCCCCCCCCCCCCCAAGGCATCCAAAATCGAGATGCCCCGCTGTGTGAAACCCCCCAGGTTGCCCATAAACTCACCTCCTTTCCTGGTCCAATGGTGCATGCGTGAGTAGTGGCCGCCAGCACACATCTCTTCCTGGTCCTGAGGCCCATGCGCGACCTCTCGCCCAATCAGCGTACTCGTATCCGCTCCAGCCCCTTCGTCTAAGGCGAGCAGATCCAAGCGCGCTGATTGGACAAGAGGCCGCACATGTGCCGTAGAACCGGGAAGACATGAATTTGTTTGAGCGACCTGGGGGGTTTCACACAGTGGGGCATCCCCAATCAGGGTGCCCCAGGGGCAAGAACCAAAACCCAGGATAGTCAAAAACCTGGGTTTTGGTCCACTTTAAGAGGCTGAAGTTTATTTGATCCAAATTTGATCAATAAAAACCCACGTGATTTGTTAGTGCCACACAAGATCTAAGGATACCGCATTTGGGGGGTAGCATATTCATATTCACATCAGACCTCCTGTTGGTCCTCCGGTTTGTTTTGGTATCTGGATTTCTGAGTCACTAGATGTTAATGCTTTAGTTCAAGGACATTATGTTTTACATGCTGTATTATACGCATGTATACAATACAATTTGCCAATAGACCGTATGTATACAATAGGTTTTACTGATAGGCTGTGTGTATACAATTGGCCGTTGCTTGGCCGTTGTTCGGTTGTTGACAGCGACTCGGTGTGGCGTAATGTTGAATACAAGGTCCCGAGTCGCTATTTGACAGGTTCCGCGATGTATGGGAGCGCATGATAGCGACTGGTCAGAGCGACCGGCTTCCACCATATTCATCAAAAAATCACGCTCAAAAAATTCAAGCGCTGTGAAATGCATGTTTAAACCCCAGAGCGCTGGCGGCGATGTGTTAAAAGTCGTTTTTTAACCCCCAAACCACCATATTTTTGGAAACCAAAAAAAAAAAAAATTATTTTAAATAATTTAGTAATATGAATACATTAATATCAGACATGTAATATCAATTCTGTACAATTTTTATTTTTATTTTTATTTTTTCCTTCTAAAATGGCAGAAGTGGTCACAGAAATTTTCACATTTAAAAAAACAAAAAAAAAAACAAAACATTAATAACAATTAATTATTAATATTTAAAGATTGTTCCATTGAAATGCATTGGAGCGCGCCAGGTAGCGAAAGGTCATACCTGTCGCTGTTCAAGGTCGAGGCTGGAATAATGATGAATGAGTGGCTATATGGCGCTATCTCAGTCGCTAAGCAGGATTGGCTTGATAAATGTGTGATTGTGGTAGGAAGCCGGCGTTCTCGTGGCGGGGCCTGTCATTACTGGCCGCTCACCAGTCGCTACCTGTCGCTATTCCTTCATAAATAAGGGCCATAGTCAAAATTCCTAGTTTTGTTCCGCTTTAGGTGGAATTTAGACCTTTAAAGTAATTTCTGTGTTTTTTGGGATGAACTGTTAAGGGGTCCAGGGGACGATATATCAGTTAACAGGGTAGGGGCCTTCATGTCACCTGCCGGCACCGGTGAGGACATGCCAGAAATACTTCCCTGGTTAACCACACCTCTTCTTGGGGCACCAGAGGTGCGCAAGAGCAATGGACCCATATCATAGGTGCTGGTAAACTGGCAGGGTCAGGAGTGGTCCAGTCGGCCTCTGAGCCCTGGGTCACCAGCTCCTATGCCCAGCCTGGTTAGTGCTGGGAGGAGTTGTACACTTTTTTTTTAATTTAAAAGATTTTAAAGACAATCCCACATGTCATTATCACCAAAAAAAAAAACGTCAGCATTTGTGGCATGACTTTTTTCTTTTAAAAATCATGCCAGTTATTAAAGCTGACTTTCTCTCCTGCTCTGAGCCAGAGTCAATCTCGTCAGTAGGGACCAGTCACATGTACTATTTGATTTGCATACGCTGTCTTATTTTTTTTACCATCATTACCTACTGTGTAATTTTTTTTATCTTGAAGATTTGCTTGAGCTGCATTATTCTGTATTTGAGGCAAAATTTCAACAATTTTATTTTATAAATTGTGTCTTTCAAACCAATAAAAAATATTGAATGTTAAAAAGTAAATTTTACACTAAAAAACACTCCCTAAATCACAATTTCTAGAGAGATTTCATGTAAGAAATTCCTGCATTTGGTACAGTTTCCCACATGTTAGAAAAAAATGCAGAGAAATTCTCGCTTGTGCGCAAATTCTTTCAAAAACAAAACTTGCACAAATGCAAAAAAAGAGTGGAAAATCATATTTTTTCTACTAAAACCATGAAAGAATGCATTCTGGCACAGGCCTTAATCAGCCCTAAGGTCTGATTTTAAACAGATTGCCATGGACTGCGGGAACAATTCCACAGACTCCTGCCCCCTGCACTCTCACCTACACCCTCCTTATCTGTAAACCATCAATTGTATCACTTATAACAACTGTTTCAACATTTACCCTTATTCAGGTGTGTCAGTAAAAAAATAACAAGTGTGTCTCCCTTTCTGGAGGTGAGTTGTATTATGCTTGAAGAAGCCACCTAGCCTGAAAATACAGTCGCATGCCACCGTGTGGAGAGACCTATGTTAAAGGAGCAGTATCGCGAATTTTTCTTAGTGACTTATATTTAAATGGTACTTTGAATGTAGGCAAGTGTTGGAGTAAGAATTACAAATTTAGAAATTTAGCTGATTTTGACAGTTTTCCCTTCACGTTGACTCTGCTGAAGAATCTTTCAGTTTACCATCTTCTCTCTCTTTTCTCAACACATTTTTCCATATGATCTTTCTATCAGCTTTGTGTGTTTTGAGCAAAGCCAAACCCAGGATTTTCACTATCTGGAGTTTTGTGAAATCCCCAAGTTCGCCTGTGAAAACGTACCTTTCCCTGTCCCACAGCACATGCGTGGGCTCTCATCCAATCAGCTCTGTTTGCACACAGATGGGGGGGCCTGAGCAGTAACCTTCCTGGCCACCCGGCCTGTCTAAATTACTATCTTCGTGAGCGCGCCAGAAAAATGGGGGGATCTGTGGTTATCCAGGGGTCGTTTCACACAGTGGGCATCCTGATTTAGAATGCCCAAGGGGGAAGGTCAATGGCCGGGTCATATAGACTTCAGGGTCGGCCACTCAGTGTTTTGTTTCACTTTAATACCTTTAGATTTTCCTGCACAGTTATTCAAAGAAGAATTTCAGTCGTTTTCAGTCATAACAAAAGCAGCACCTCACACACACACAGCCGTTACCACTGATTACAGTGTCAGCCTCTGAGGTAAAGTGTTGCTAGAAGACCAGTGGGCTAAATAAAGCAGCTCACTAAATACAACCCAGCATATCCCCCTATTCAGCAAATGGACTGAGCCATTGTAATTATACAATTTAAAAGAAAGGCATATATTTTTTCCTTTTTCTATCGCCAGATTATTTATACACATGTTAGAAGCTATTGTGTGGCTATTTAATTATTTATCTTTTTTAATGCAAATTTCGCGATACTGCTCCTTTAAGCTTAATATAGGGGGGCTAAAGAGACAGAAAGACCCTCTACTCAAAGCAGAGGAGTAGCTAGGTTTTCTTGCACCCCGGGCAAAGATTCAAAAAGGAGCCCCCCACCTGTGCTCAGGTCCCCCTTTGGCCCCCCTGACCTGCTGCACCCGGGGCATGTGCCCCCCCCGATCCCCCCTAGCTATGCTCCTCACTCAAAGGTAAAAGAGGTACTTTCCTAGAACGGAAAGTCTTAACACAGCATCCAACACAATGCAAATCATCTCTTCATAGTCAGTAGTTGTAACTCAAGGCCAGTAAAGGCCGCTCCCACTTTAGGATCACAGACACATAGAAATATAAGAAACCTGGAAACAGCGTGCTGATAAGTAAATCAAAGGCACAATCCTAACTCAAATGTTTATTTTACATTCCAAAAGAGGAAAACAATAAGGCAGAACAACAAAAAACTGACGAAAAGGGAGTTTTCCTTTAAAGAGGACCAAAATCCCCCCTGGAACCTATGAGACTTCAGGGCAAACATACTCGCTCCCTCTCAGGGCACTCTGATTGGGGTGCCCTGCTGTGTGAAAACCCACAGGTCTCCCAAAAACTCACCTTTGTTCCTGGGCCAACGGCGCATGCGCAAGCAGTGGCCACATCCCCGCTATCCTTTTAGCAAGGCTATTGCCCGCACCAGGGATTTGTGAATGGCCGGCGTGGGCACGCTTTCTGTTTGGGGGTAGTGAGGGATGCCCTGCCAGCATGCTCATATCCGCTTGCATTAGGTGAGTTCCTGGATGAAAGGGGCTCGAGCAGATCCGACCGCGATGAATGGACGAGCGGTCGCACATGCTTCGTAGGACCAGCAAGAGATGAGTTTGTTCGGGCAACCTGGGGGGGGGGGGGGGGGTCACACAGTAAGGACCAAAACCCAGGGGCCACTTTAATGCTATGGATACCTATGAAAGTGTTGACTGTCTAGATTTAGCTGCAGTTTGTGCTAACGTCTATTTTTGTTATACAGGTTTTTTATCAACAGAGCACAGATACAAATCAAAGTGACTCATGTCTGCTCGGATTCTATTACATTCCATTCGTTATCGTAGACCTAATACACTATTAATCTTTTCAGGTGACTGCTCAAGAACAAAAGAAATGAAAACTCTGCTTACAGGTTTGGTTTTTCCTCCAGAAGTCACTGAATGGAGTTAAATTGCATATTCACCTCTGTAATTTTCTTCTACTAAATGGGTCACTGTGCAGAAGAATACAGTGTCTGGATCTTGTTTCATTATTCATCAGGTCGGAAATAGAAGAATGTCTGTATGTGAAACCCCGCAGGTCACCGAAACAAACTCACCTCTTCCCAGCCGCATGGCGCATGTGCAGCGCTCATCCAATCAGCTCGCTCCGTGGCTTTGTTACACAGAAGACCGTGGCAATATTACACAGAAGACCATGGCTATATTACACAGAAGACCGTGGCTATATTACACAGAAGACCGTGGCTATATTACACAGAAGACCGTGGCTATATTACACAGAAGACCGTGGCTATATTCCACAGAAGACCGTGGCTATATTCCACAGAAGACTGTGGCTATATTACACAGAAGACTGTGGCTATATTACACAGAAGACTGTGGCTATATTACACAGAAGACATGGCTATATTACACAAAAGACCATGGCTATATTACACAAAAGACCATGGCTATATTACACAAAAGACCATGGCTATATTACACAAAAGACCATGGTTATATTACACAAAAGACCATGGCTATATTACACAAAAGACCATGGCTATATTACACAGCAAACTATGGCTACATTACACAGAAGGCCATGGCTACATTACACAGAAGGCCATGGCTACATTACACAGAAGGCCATGGCTACATTACACAGAAGGCCATGGCTATGTTACACTGAAGACCGTGGCTACATTACACAGAAGATAGTGGGCATATTACTCAGAAGACCATGGCTATCTTACACTGAAGATTGTGGCTTAATTACACTGAAGACCGTGGTTATACTGCACTGAAGACCGTGGTTATACTGCACTGAAGACCATGGCTATATTACACTGACGCCTGTGGCTAAATTACACTGATGACCGTGGCTATATTACACTGACGCCTGTGGCTAAATTACACTGACGACCGTGGCTATATTACACTGACGCCTGTGGCTAAATTACACTGACGACCGTGGCTATATTACACTGACGACCGTGGCTATATTACCCTGAAGACCGTGGCTATATTACACTGAAGAGCGTGGCTATATTACACTGAAGACCGTGGCTATATTACACTGAAGACCGTGGCTATATTACACAGAAGACATGGCTATATTACACAGAAGACCATGGCTATATTACACAGAAGACCATGGCTATATTACACAGAAGACCATGGCTATATTACACAGAAGACATGGCTATATTACATAAAAGACCATGGCTATATTACACAGAAGACCGTGGCTATGTTACACAGAAGACCGTGACTATGTTACACAGAAGACCGTGGCTATGTTACACAGAAGACCGTGGCTATATTATACAGAAGACAGTGGCTATATTACACAGAAGACCATGGCTATATTACACTGAAGACCTTGGCTATATTACATAGAGGACCATGGCTATATTACACAGAGGACCATGGCTATATTACACAGAAGACCATGTCTATATTACTAAGACGACCGTGGCTATATTACACTGGAGACTGTGGCTATATTACACTGATGGTCGTGGCTATATTACACAGAAGACCATAGCTATATTACACAGAAGACCATGCCTATATTACACAGAAGATCATGGGTATATTACCCAGAAGACCAAGGCTATATTACACTGAAGACTGTGGTTATATTTCACCGAAGACCTTGGCTATATTACACAGAGGACCATGGCTATATTACACAGGAGACCATGACTATATTACACAGAAGACCGTGGCTATATTACACTGGAGACCGTGGCTATATTACACAGAGAACCGTGGCTATATTACACTGGAGACCGTGGCTATATTACACCGAAGACCGTGGCTATATTACACAGAGGATCGTAGCAATATTACAAGAGGTCCATGGCTATATTACACCGAAGACCATGGGTATATTACACAGAAGACTGTGGCTAAATTACACAGAGAACCACGGTTATATTACACAGAAGACCGTGGCTA
Source organism: Gastrophryne carolinensis (assembly GCA_027917425.1). Lineage (NCBI taxonomy): Eukaryota > Metazoa > Chordata > Amphibia > Anura > Microhylidae > Gastrophryne > Gastrophryne carolinensis. Next base: position 605,399,837 of record CM051234.1, read on the forward strand.
TATTACACAGAAGATCGTGGATATATTTCACAGAAGACCCTGGTTATATTACACCACTGATTCTGCAGCAGATGGATCACGTAAATGTACAGTGGCTTCCTATCTTCTGCACACTCTGCATTGTGTTAGACGGCGCCCCTCACTCGCCTCAGCGCACCCACCGAGTGCCGTCATTTATTTTTTAAACAAAAAGTTGCCACTGATCTGACCCGGCCTCTGGGGGCCCCCTGACAAGTGGGGCCCCATGCATTTGAATGGTTTGCGTGGTGGTTGAGCACGCCACTGTAGATAGTCAAAGGGTTCTAACCCAGAAAGCAAAAGGGCTTTCTTCCAGAGAGTCAGGGAGGTTCTGACCCTGGAAGAGATGGACTGGGTGATCGGCTGAGGGTTATAAACTGAGACTAGGGACAAAGCCGGGCGTTGGATCAGCGAAAGGTACAGTGTGCAGCAAGGTATATTAAACTATCAATAAACTGGACCAAAACCCACGCCTCTATAAGATTCCCGGGCCGATCGATTCCCTCCTGCCGGGGCATCCAGAATTGGGATGCCCTGCTGTGTGAAGCCCCCCAGGTCGGCCCATACACTTACCTTGTTTCCTGGTCCAACGATGACACAGTCTGCTATGGGGGGATTCTGTCACACAGTCTGCTATGGGGGGGGGGGGATGAGGGAGATTCTGCCACACAGCCTGTTATAGGATTATGGTGGGTTATTTTTTTTTTTATAATACTGTCCCTACCTCATTTTTGCAGGGCAGTTGCCATGTTATTACCCCCATTTTGCAGCCCTCTACCCTTTACTACTCTCATTTTACAGCCATTTTTGTGGGGTCCCCATTGATTCAATGGGGTTTGGGTTCGGCTCAAGCTCAGGTACCCGAACCTGAACTTTTGTTTGAAGATCGGCCAAACTCGCTGAATGTGAACTAATCTCTAGTTATGACCTACAAGCACTGCCTGATTACGTAGCAGATTGTTCAACTGGGAGCCGTTACAGTAGCTGTTATGGTGATTGTAGAATCCTTTTCTCATCATTACCTGGTACTGCAATGTTGTATCAGGCCTGGCAGAGAACTGTTTCTGCATTCTCTCTAAACAGAGTCATACAACTGATGTTCTTCAGATAAGGTCCAGGGTGCTCATAACCAGGGAGAGGTCAAGTCTACAACAATGTTAGTTTAAAGTGGACCAAAACCCACCCTGGAGTCTATGAGACATACTCGCTCCCCCCGGAGCATCCAGATTCAGCGCACTGACTGGACGAGAGGCTGCTTATGCGCCGTAGGACCGTGCAAGGGTGAGTGAGATCGGGCGACCTGGGGGGTTACATACAGCAGGGCATTCCCGATCGGGGTGCCTGGGGGGCAAAGACCAAAGCCCAGGATAGTCAAAATCCTGGGATTTGATCCACTTTAATTATGAGGTGCAGTATGCTGTGTTACTTCCAACAAACACCAACTGCATTCAAATTTAGACCATAAAAGGACCTATTACAGCACAAACACTTGTGCTTAAAGCGGTCCTTCACTCTGAATAAGAGTCTATCTTATATGTTTCCCACACCCTGTACATAGATTGTCCACATTAAAAATCATCCTACCTGCATCTACTGCATGTTATGATCCTTTAAACATCCAAGATGGCGGCTTATGAAAGCCGCCATCTTATCAGGCAGCCTGCAAACAGGAAGTGCCTCCTGACTGTGCTGCTCTGCATTCTGGGACTGCTGACCTTTACCTGACCCCAGCAATGCTCTGCCTGAGCAAAGCACAGCTATAACCCGCCCCCCTGTACCTTATCCCACTCTCCTCTCCTCAGTAAGTGTGATGCTTCTGAGTCAAGATGGCGGCGCCCGTATCGTAAATTCCTGAACAGAGTTGCAGCCCAGTGGGGGAAAGAATAATAAGTTAGTGACTAAAAACGTTTGGGCGTTTCATTAAATCACGCTGAAGGTCCGGTTTAACTGTAAAGGAATGTTACTAAAGCAATCTGTTAATAGAATGTTACAATCATTACAGTGGGAATCTATCCATATGTCCATTTTAATGACCTGCTATAAGGGATTTATATGCTACTTCTGAAAAGTGACGCATACGATTAGCTCATCTCTGTGGACAGAGCCATAGAACATGTTCATAAACAAGAAACACACACTTAAATTGCATTTGGAAATTCAGTAAAAGCCAATTTTTAGGTTAGTCTTTCCAGTCCACAATATGCACACATAAAATGTGAAAGTCATTTCAGTTCTATTTGAATAATTTCCCTCTGGACATTTGGTACATTCGAAGCACAACCTTGCTCATACTGGTCCTGAACTGGTCCAGGGCGCATCTGCTGTAGGAGATAAATGCCCTTATTTAACAAGGGATAGCGCCAGGTAGCGAATGGTGAGCGAACGGTAATGACGCTCGCCGCCACGAGAACGCCGGTTCCCCTCCGCAATCACACATTTATCAAGCCGATCCTGCTTAGCGACTGACAGAGCGCCAGATAGCGAATCATTCATCATTATTCCAGCCTCACCCCACAGCGCCAGCGAGCGACCTTGAACAGCGACAGGTATGACCTTTCGCTACCTGGCGCTCTCCATTTCAATGGAGCAATCTTTAAATATTCTTAATTAATTGCTATTAATGTTTTTTTTTTTTTTTTTTTTTTAAATGGCAAAAATTCTGTGACCACTTCTGCAATGTTAGATATTTTTTTTAAGGTAAAAAAAAAAAATAAATAAAAAATTTGCAGAATTGATATTACAGGTCTGATATTAATGTATTCATATTACAAAATGTAATTAAAAACTTGTTTTTTTTTTTTTTTTTTTTTCCAAAAATATGGTGGTTTGGGGGTTAAAAAACTACTTTTAACCCATCGCCGCCAGCGCTCTGGGGTTTAAACATGCATTTCACAGCGCAAGAATTTTTTGAGCGTGATTTGTTAATGAATATGCTGGGAGCCGTTCGCTATGGCCATTCGCTGTCATGCGCTCCATACAGCGCGGAACCTGTCAAACAGCGACTCCTAACCCCGTATTCAACATTACCGCACACCGACTGAGTCGCTGTCAACAGCCGAACAACGGCCAAGCACAGCAAATACTAGCGGGCGCTGTGAAAATAACGCTACTGGCGCTCATCTGTCGCTACCTGGCGCTATTAATGAATCGGCCTCAAAGTACAGGCCGAGTTTTCTAGTATATTAAGAAGATGCCCTTTTAAAACGGACCAAAACCCAGGATTTTGCCTATCCTGGGTTTTGGTCCTTGCCGCCGGTGCACCCCCCAGGTTGCCCGAATGAACTCACTTCTACCTGGTCCTATGGCGCATGTGCGTCCACTCGTCCAATCAGCGGGCTTGGATCCGCTCCCACCCCTTAGTCTAACATGGGCAGATCTGGCGACCTCATCCCCCGCTACCCTCTAACAGGGAGCATGCCCCCGACATTCACCCCTGCCTGGTACGGGCACACATCCTGCTAAAGGGATCACAGGGATACGGCCGTTGTTCACGTATGCGCCGTTGGAACAGGAAAGAAGGTGAGTTTCGGGGTGACCTGGGGGTATCACAAAGCAGGGCATCCCACTTTTGAATGCCCCAGGGAAAGGGAATCAAGGGGCCCTGGAATATTATAGATTCCTGGGCCCATCTTTGTAAGTTTTTTAAGTGGACCTACACGCTCCTTTGCAGCTATGTGCCAGCTAGGGCCCTCCCTGGCCAAACAAACCTCAGCTACTCCCTCACACCATCAGTGAGCCCTGCAATAGAGAGATACAGACTTTTACCTAGAAGAGCTATGTCAAGTTAAAGAGGACCAACACCCTCCGCGGCTAGGGTGTTGGTGGCCACCAATGACAGCCTGGGGGACATCCAGGGCTTACATGGGCAGTGATGTTCCAGCCGCCGAATGTTCTGTCCACGTGAGCGCCGGGCAGCCAATCACATGGCTGGATTTGCCTGCTTCCAGAGTTGTCATTGCCGTTAGCAAACGCGTTTCGGACAGGGGCCAAGGGATCTTAGAATAAATTTAAAACAGAACAATTTAAAGCGGAACATCATTGTTACGCAAGATTTGAACGCACCATTTTTCAGTAGCAGTTCAGCAGAGAAGGATTTCACAAGAGGACGGTCCGGCTTGCGTGGCTGCGTCATAGGAAGCCCATTGCCTGGAGATGATGGCAACAAACAAGGAGGACATATGAATCATTATATATACACCGCGGGCACACGGCTGTCGGCAGAAACATTTTTTTGGCAACTGTAAAATAAATACTGATAACAAAAAATAAAACAAAAAAAAAACCTGATGTGCTTCAACAGTACTTTTAATTGACATGAAATAGCGAACATACTGTATTAGAAATGCATTACCCCGATCCTAAAAAAAAAACAACATTAAAAGGTATTAAAGGGGGACCAACACTCCCTAAACATCACCACCCTGACCTGCAGCCAGCCCCTTATTTGAATAAAGCAGACCTGAACCCTCCCTAGCAACTCTGCTAGGAAGGGTTCAGGACCCTAACCCACCTTCTCTTTTGCCTGTAAGCCCGAAACGTAAGAGGTGCTCACCTTTTCCTCATAGAGCCTAGGAAAAGATTGCTATCTTAAAAATGCAGGGCTTATTGATGGTGTGAAGGGGCAGTTTATTGTCCTCGAGGACAGAGTTGCAAAATATGGTTTAAGTCTACTTTGGGGTTCCATAAGCCACAGGTACCAAAGCAAAAGCCCCTGTTAGATGATGTAGCTTAACTTTAATAAGGGACCAATAATACCTAGGGGTTTATTCATCAAGGGATAGTGGCAGGTAGTGACTCGTAGCGGCAGGCAGCGTCTGGTGAACGCTGGGCACTGTACGCAAAACCACATTTATGAAAGCGAACCTGGTGAGCAACTCTAACAGCGCCATGTAGTGTACGATTCATCATTACATGTGGCTCAACGTATAGCGCCGGCCCTCTAGCTTCCAGAGCGCCAGGTATTACCTGTCGCTCTCCCATACATTTCAATGGACTTTCATTTTCTTCTGTTTAAACAGGGTTTTTTTATTTTAATAATTTTGTTTTTCTCTCAAATAATTGTGTCACCTCTCCTAGGCCTGGAAAAAGTCATTTTTGAAAAAAAAAAATTTTATTTAAATGCAGAATTATCATTGCAAATCTGGCATTAAAGTGTTAATGTCACAATATTACAACAATGTCATTCCATGTGTTTTTGCCTTGTTACTGGTGGATATGTGTTCAAAAACCTTAATCACACAGCGTCTGGCGCTCTATGCTATAGCGACCAGATCCAGAGCGCCGACGCTGTGTGTGTCTGTTTTTTGTTGAATATGGTGTGAGTGGCTGAGAGTCAGTCGCACTGAGCTGGCGCTACCTCTCGCTCCCTGCAACGCTGTACTGATGTTAGAACGCCCAACATACATCTCATTCATCAATGCCAGCCAGGTTACTTCAGGGACTGAGGCGCTCTGTTACAGCGACCGATAGCCGATCACAGCGTATACTAGCGGTCGCTCTTAGCGCCTCTGTACAGGCGCTCATCTGCCGATTCCTGGCGCTAGTCATTAATCAGCCTCCCCGTTGATAAATCGACTGAAAATCTAAAGTTGACTTCCAGAAAATAATCAGCACTGTGAGTTAGGAAGAGTCATAATAATTATTTGGTGAAGCAAGTCTGACCCTGGTTGTTGGTTAGGGTGTGATTTACAACCTGCATCACAGTGACCTTTTTAACTTTGATCTAATTTTTATGCGGGTGCCAGATGAGCAGCTTGCACGAGCCGCTATCTGCAATCCACACTTATCAGCGGCGGGGTGCCGGGTAGTGCTACGCCTGCGCTCCCTTCCAGCCAACGCCCTGCGCCTGTAGTAAGCCCTGTTTTTATTTTTTGCGGGGACTGGGGACCAAACAAAAAATAAAAGACACAGAGAATTACATTTGGGGACACATTATTATTATTATTGTTTATTTATATAGCGCCATCATCTTCCATAGCGCTTTACAAAGTAGTAGTTACAGACAGGGTAGAAACATACGGTACATATACTATTTCAAATGCAGTTTTACAGAGTTGACAATGGATATTCTGAGTACAAGATACAATAGGAGAGAGAGCCCTGACCTTGCGAGCTTACAGTCTAAAGGAAGAGGGGTGAAGACGAGGGGGAAGGATCACAAACAGTCAGTATTGAGCTTTGTGGCATGTGCCCAGATTGGTTAGGCCATATTATATGATTGTCTGAATAAGTGAGTTTTGAGGGCTCCATTGAAGGTTTTGAGGGTTGTGGAGTGGCGGATTGGGTGCGGGAGGGCATTCGAGAAGATTGAAGTTGCACGTGAGAAGTCCTGGAGGCGGGCGTGAGAGGAGGTGACCAGGGTGGAGGACAGGAGAAGGTCGGCAGCAGAGCGGAGGCTGCGTCTAGGTTGATATTGTTGGATTAGAGATGAGATGTAGGGAGGGGCCTGGTTGGAGAGAGCTTTGTAGGCGAGAGTTAGAGTTTTGAACAGGATTCGCTGTGGGACTGGCAGCCAGTGTAGGGATTGGCAGAGAGGTGCAGAACTGGAGGAGCGAGAGGAGAGATGGATGAGGCGAGCAGCAGAGTTCAGGATAGATTGACATATAGATTGATAGGATAGACATGAAAGACAGGACATGATTTGCACGGCCCAAATGACAAATTTGCTGTGCAATACAAATGTTAAAAAAATACTTCCAAAGACAATTCCAAACAGCCCAGGGATCCCGTGGCACATGCACCAGCAAAAAAAAAATAACAAAAGAGGTCAAAATAATTCTAACCATTCCAGCCCATTGAAATGTATGGGATAAGGTCACACAGTGCAGGGTGTGCGTCTGGTCTTCTCTGGCGCTGTAGGGAACTCCATTTGAGGTGCTGTTGATAGATGGGACACTACCTGGCACTATCACAGGCGCTCTTGCTTTTTGACAAATACACCATTTGCACTGGGACCTGACACTCACCTGGCACGGGCAGGCTGAGTCATTACTAGCGGCAGGTAGCGACAGCTGAGCGTCTGTAGAGCGGATTTCAGAGCGACCGCGCCAGAAGCTGTGTGATTAAAGTCTGTTTTTGAACATGTATCCACTAGTAACAAAGCGAAAACATATGGAATGACATTGTTATTACATTGTAACATGAACACTTTAATACCAGAAGTGTAAGGACAAATCTGCATAAAAATATTATTAATCAAAAAGGTTTTCAAAAATTTAATTTTCTTGGCCAGGATACATGTCAGAAGGTTTGTGTTTTTTTTTAGGGAAAAAAAAAATTGGAATCAGGAAAGGGATTTAAGGATCGTCCATTGAAATGTATGGGAGAGCGGCAGGTAGCGAGAGGTAACACGTGGCGCTCTGCAAGGCTGAACGCCGGCACTGTATGCTGAGTCTGGAATAATGATGAATCCGACGCTACATGGCGTTGTTCTAGTCGCTCAGCAGATTTTGCTTTATAAATGTGTAATTCCGTGCCGTGTGCGGTGTTCACCTGCCGCTACCTGCCGCTGTAAAGGCACTATCTGGTGCTATCCCTTCTTCATGAATAAGGCCCTAAGTGGCCTTTGTATTTCTTAAATAGACCCCTTTAAGGCTGTGTTCACACCACGGCAATTCCAATGCAGTAGTGATTTCCGTGGCATTCCATCATGATTGTGTAGAGATTTTACAGCAAAACTCCCATTTTGTCTTGTTTTTGGTGTTTTGCGTGGAGGCTGATTTACTACTAGCTCCACGTATCGGCATGTGAGCGTCTGTATAGCAGCGCTTATAGCGACCGCTAGTAGAAGCTGTAAGCAGGTAACGGGCTCTGTAACCCAGCGTTGCGGTCGCTGTAGTAACCTGGCCGGCATTGATGAATGTGATGTGTGTTGGGTGCTCTAACAACAGCACAACGCTGCAGCGAGCGATATGTAGCTCCAGCTCAGTGCGTCCGGCACTCGGCGCTCCACACCATACTACACACACACAGCGTTGGCGCACTAAAGCTGGGCGCTGTAGCATAGAGCACCAGACGCTGTGTGATCAAACTCTGCTTTTGAACACGTATCCACGTGTAACAAAGCGAAAACACATGGAATGACATTTTAATACTGTGATATTAACACTTTTGTGCCAGACCTGTAAAGAAAGCGCCGTCCCTTTAAGGAGGGCAGCCCACATGACTGGCCTGCGTTCCTGTCCGGAGGCAGACCAGCTATGGGGGGGAAGTGGTCACTGGGGAAGTGACCTCAGGGGGGAAGGGGAGTATATAAGGGGACGTCCGTCCCCTTCCCCTTCCTCTTTGACCCGGCGTGGATGGACGAGCAGTCGGACCGACGCTCGCCCATCCAATAGTTAAGTATGTCGGCGGCCCAGCCGCATCCCCCGGACGGCATGCTTCCGGGGCCGCTGCTGCCCGCGCGTCGCTCGGCGGCTAGAGGCCGCAGCGCCGGTCGGCGCGTGGAGCCCCCTGCGTCGGGGCCGCAGGCCCCGCCCCCTCCACTTGCGGCGCGGCCCGAGCCCCGGAGCTCGGGCCGCAAACGAGCAGCTTCCTCCGGCCTCTCCCTCACTGCACGAGGAGAGGCCGACACAGCGGGGGGCGGAGGCCCCGCCCCCACCCTCGCGTCATGCGGTGCCCCGGCCCGGGCAGAGGAGCTCGGGCCTCATGAAAGCCGTCGCTCCCCGCCGTCTCAGAGCACAGGGAGCGGCGGCGGTGACAGTCCCCTCCCCCCCACGCCAGTGGGGGAAGCACACCGCAGGCAGAGCGCACTTGCAGCGTGCTGCCGGGTCTCCCAGGCACATGGTTACCCCTTCCCCCTCCCCGCGTACAAGCCAGAGGAGGGGGCCCCTCCCCCCCCCTTCCTCCTCTCCTCTCAGGGACCTCCATCCGGGTCAGAGCTCTGCCCTACTCAGTGCGGAGTGCGGACCTGGAGGGGTGGACAACCTCCTCTCCGGGTCCGTCAGTGGGGCCCCCGGCGCCCCCTGGCGCGGGCCCCCAAGCAGCACATACCACACCTCCCCTCTACACACCATCATTTCCCCCCCCCATTCCACCCCTTCTTATCCCATAGCGCATGCCCCCTGGGGGGAGCATCAACCTTGGTCTCCCACGCCCCATTCAACTCGCCATTCGCCCCGCCGCCCTGCCCCCTGGCTCCGCGGGATGCCCCCATCCCCCCCACGGGTCCCCTGGCCTGGCGCGTTCCTGCGTCCCTCAGCGCGTGGCCCTTTGATTTGGCGGCTTCCCAGCGTGGCGAGCTAGTGCTCATGGCGTCCTCTCCTGCCCATTTGCACGTTAGTCCAGGCATTGCGGACACTCACGTACGCGGCCAGGGACTCGGTTTCCCGGCCAGTACCACCTGCTCGCCTCTGCACCAGGATGGCGAAGTGAGGACAGCGACAGTCGGGCGTGTGGCCGGTCGACGGTGGCGGCGGGTGTCAGCAGGACACGATCATCATCCGGCAGCGTAGCAGCGACACCAGGACCAGCGGTGGCGCCAGGACGTGCGTCGGGGAGCGGGTCACTGGGCCAGTCGGGCCCAGCAACCCAGGGCGTGGAACAGCGCGTGGGAGGACCAGGCGGCGCAATCGCTTGGCAGGGTGAGCCACATTTTATCTCTGATGTTATGTCGTTATCACAAGCTGGGGGAGGGGCGTCGGGGGGTGACGGCTCGGGGGTAGCAAGTTTTATGGTCGGGGTAAGGGAGTTGTTGGCCAAGTGGGAATCATTACTGGGAGGGGGGTCCAATGGGGCGCCACCGGGTCCGGCGGCGAGTGGAACCGGGGGGGGGGGGGGGCGCCGCAGCAAGGGGCAGCGCAGGTGGATAGCAGGGAAGGGGAAAGTTCAGTAGATCCGGTTTTGGGCGAGTCAGGGGGGGGAGATAGGCCCCTTCCGATTTCGGATTCAGCCAAAGGGCATACATACGTATGTTTTGAGGGTCCGCTGGGGGGTCACTTAAAGCAGGAGGTGAAGGAGAAAATATGGAAAAGGGAGTACGTGGACATATTCACGTTACTACCCTTAGAGCGTTTTGGGGGTGAGGTCTGGGAAAAGGGGAAGGAGCACCGGAAGGAGGAGGATGAGGATAGGAGGCGTTTTCGGCTGATCCCGAGGACTTTTGGGAATTGGCTGCAGGCGTTCGCTATATTGGCAAGCGTCATTGGGGAAAAGAACCCGGAGCACTGCTCGTCGCTTTTTTGTTATTTGGATGCCATTTGGGAGGCCCACCGGGTTTATGGGGGTTTGGCCTGGCTTCGGTACGACGAGCAGTTCAGGCAACGGATGTCGGTAAGTGAGAGGCTGGGGTGGGATCATAGGGATATAGGGCTGTGGTTGAGGGTGATGAATGCAAGGGGGGGTTCCCCCCCTTTCAAGGGGCCGCCACTTCAATGGGGTCGGGAGGGGCGGATTTGGCCAGACGGGGTTTGTGTTGGGCCTTCAGTGACTCCTTCTGCAAATGGGGGCCCACGTGCAATTTCCGGCACGAATGTTCGGCCTGCGGTGGGAGCCACTCAGCTGGGAGGTGTTTTAAGAAGGGTCGGGGGGGGCCGCAAGGGGGCCGAGGGTCCTGGAAAAAGGGGTTTCCCCGGTGAGAGGGGCGGAGATGTGTCCCTGGTTAAGTAAGTACCCTGATCAAGGCGTGGCTAGATTACTGGGGGATGGGTTCGAGCTGGGTTTTCGGATCCCATGTGCAGCGCCTCCCAAGGTGTGCTCGCTTAGGAATCTGAAATCGGCTCGGGAGCGGCCTGAGGTGATTAAGGAAAAATTGGGGAAGGAAGTTTCCTTGGGGCGGATGGCGGGCCCATTCAGCGACCCCCCTCTGGAGGATCTGGTGGTGTCCCCGTTGGGAGTGGTGCCCAAGAAGGAGCGAGGCAAATTTAGTCTCATACACCATCTGTCTTTCCCGAGGGGTGGGTCGGTGAATGATGGGATAGGCAAAGAGCTGTCATCGGTGTCTTATACGTCGTTTGACTTTGCTCTGGATATGGTAAGGGAGGCAGGCCCCGGGGCATTGATGGCAAAAACCGATATTGAATCCGCATTTCGGCTGCAACCAGTGCATCCGGATAGCTTGTATCTTCTGGGGTGTTTTTTTGAATGGGGGGTATTACGTAGACCGGTGTCTCCCTTTGGGGTGTTCAATTTCGTGCGCCTACTTTGAAGCCTTTAGCTCATTCTTGGAGTGGGTGGTAAAGGAGAGAGCGGGCATGGGGTCCGTTACCCACTACTTAGACGATTTCTTGTGCGTGGGGCCGGGGGGCACTAGAGTATGCGATTTGTTGTTGGCGACCATGCTGAATGTGTTTGGGGACTTTGGGGTGCCGGTGGCGCACGACAAAACAGAGGGTCCGGCAACCGTGATCAAATTTTTGGGGATCGAGATCGACACGGTGCAAAGGGTATGTAGGCTTCCGAGGGATAAAATTGAGCATTTGGTTGGGGGGTTGGAAGGGGCTCTGGGGGTTAAGAAGGTTACGTTAGTGCAGCTTCAGTTGGTGCTCGGGAAGTTGAACTTCGCGTGCCGGGTGTTGCCTATGGGTCGTGTGTTCACCAGGCGTCTATCGCTGGCGACAGCCGGGGTTCGGGAGCCGCATCACTTCATCAGGCTGACGGCGGGAATGAAGGAGGACATTAGGTTGTGGATCCCTTTCCTGGAGTCCTTTGACGGGCTTGCCTATTGGTTGGATCCGGTGAAGGGGAACGATGAGCTTCAGCTCTTCACGGATGCAGTGGGCTCGGTTGGTTTCGGGGCCTACTTAGGGGGGAGATGGTGTGCGGGCCCCTGGCCAGGGCGGTGGATGGAATCGGACTTAGTGAGGAATTTGGCTTTTTTGGAGTTGTTCCCCCTGGTGGTGGCGGTGACCCTATGGGGTGAGGAGCTGAGGAACAAGGCGGTGTGTTTCCGGTCGGAAAATATGTCGGTGGTTGCGGCAGTTAACACGCAGACTTCGTCTTCATTACCGGTGGTGGTGCTTCTCAGGCAGCTGGTGTTGGGATGTTTGCGGTTCAACGTGTGGTGCAGGGCGGCGCATGTGCCAGGAGTGGAGAACGGGATAGCTGACGCTCTTTCTCGTTTACAGTGGGAGCGCTTCAGGAAGTTGGCACCCGAGGCGAGGGAAGTCGGCGAGTCATGCCCCGGTTGGCTGTTGGAGATCCTGTAGGACGCTTGTTTGGCTTAATTCAAAAGTCAGTTGCACCATCTACCTGGGGGTCATATGTAAAGACGTGGCAGCAGTGGTGGGCCTTGGCGGAGGAGTTCGGGGTGCCTAGAACGGAGGACGATAGGCTAGGGTTATTGATCTGGTATGTGGGTGAATTGGTGGTGGGAGGAGTGACCCCGGCTTCGGTTGATAGAAAGATGTCGGCTTTGGCGTTTTTGTGCCGCCTGGAGGGTTGGGCGGATATGACTAAAGCGTTTTGGGTACGTCAGGCACTGAAGGGCTGACGGAAAGAGCGTAGGACGGCGGATAACAGGCGGCCCGTATCTTGGGGTTTGTTGGAAGGGATAATCAGTGTTTTGTCCCGGGTTTGCGCGTCAGGTTTTGAGGTGCGTTTATTTAGGGCGGCATTCTCACTTGCATTTTTTGGAGCTCTGAGGGTAGACGAGCTGGTGAGCCCTAGCAAGCGGGTACCCGGGGGACTGGGTTTCGATGATACCGTGACGTCGGAGGAAGGGGTGGTGTTACGTATAAGACGGTCGAAGACGGATCAAAGGGGTCGGGGGGTCAGTATCTGTTTGGGTAGGCTGCAGCACTATGATTCATGCCCGGTTGCGGCCATCAGGGAATTCCTGGAGGTCAGGCCGAGGTGGAACGGTCCGCTGCTCATGCACGAGGATGGTTCCTTCCTATCGCGTTTCCAGTTTTTGGCAGTTTTTAGGAAATATCTTGGTGAGTTGGGGCTAGCAAGCGGCGAGTATGGGACCCATTCATTTCGAATCGGGGTTGCGACGGAAGCGGCTAGGGTGGGTTTGCCGGATGACATAATAAAGAGGCTGGGGAGGTGGGAATCAGCGCGGTTTCGGCGTTACATTCGGCCGGACAGGATTGATCGGCGGTACAGGTGAAGGTGTGGATCGGGCGTTAACATTTTTCGAGATGGCGGTGGAGTTGTGGCGGGCCAGGCAGCGCTAAGGTTTCAGCGCTGCTTGGCTTTAGCGGGTCTCCTCGCGGGTTTCGGGTCTGAGATAGCAGTTCCATTGGAAGGGTACGCGGCTGTTTCTGGGGAAACCGGCCAGGACGAGTTGGTTAAAGGATTTTGGATGGTTGGGGTTCTGGTAAGGAAGGGGATGTTTGTGGTCACTGGCGGTTAGCCCGATTAAGCTCCCTGGCCTAGGAGGTTTTGCGGCCGAGCTTATGTTGGCTTCCACTTGGTGGGGGTCGGGAAGTTAATTTTGTTCCCTCCCCTTTCCTTCATTTTTGGGATCCTAGGCTTCTCAGACCCGGAACACAGGGGGGACTCTATTTTGCTTGTATATATTTGTTTATTATATGTTGGGCTGTGGCCGATTAAATTTAATCTTTCCAACGACATGGTGGTCTGGTCTTGTTATTTTGGTGATGGAAGCGGTATGACGCAGGGCATATTGGAACGCTAGCACAGTCATGACAATTCTGCAAAAAAATGTATAAAGTCCAAAAAATTTATAAAAGTGTTTGTTGCCAGCCAGGAGAGGTCACACAATGATTGGAGCAAAAAAAAATTGCCAAACACGCTATTTTTTTACACAGCCAAATGAACAGCCATTGAAATGTATGGGAGAGCGATAGAGATGAGTGAACTTCTCAAAAATTCAATTCGGGCGATTTGCCGAATTTCTCAAAGAAATTCGGGTTTGTCCGAATCGAACTTTGGCGAATCGCTCATCTCTGGTGGGAGCGGGGAGGCCGGCTGCGCTGTCAGCGGGTGGCGGAAGCCGGCTTCCACCGCCCACTGACAGCGCAGCCGGCCTCCCCGCTCCCACTATACAGCAAACACTTACCGGCTTCCTCTGATGACAGCTGACAGCGCAGCCGGTCTCCCCGCTCCCACTATACAGCAAACATTTACCGGCATATACAGCAAACACTTACCGGCTTCCTCTGATGACACGTCCTCTGATGACAGCTGACAGCGCAGCCGGCCTCCCCGCTCCCACCATGCCGGCATATTTTTTTTTTTTTTTATTTCAGGGAAAATTCGGTCAGCATGAACCACTAAAAATTCGGGTTCGTTCTGAATCGAATTTTCCCTGAAATTCGGAGCGAATTCAGGTTCGTTAGAACCGATTCGCTCATCCCTAGAGAGCGACACTGAGCGAAAGGTACTTCATGGCGCTTTTGAACCTAGAGCATCAGCACTTTACACTGAGCCACCTCTAGTAATACATGTGACGCTACATTGCGCTGTTAGAGGCACTCACCAGATTCGCTTTCTTAAATGTGGTTTCTCATACAGCGCCCGGCATTCACCAGTCACTGCCTGCCGCTACGAGGTACCACCTGGCGCTATCCTTTCTTAAATAACCCCTTTATTGTTTGGAATTTAAAATAAATGCGTGTTAGTATTGTGCCACCAGACCTGTGATTTACTTATCCTGGCTCAAGTGGGAGTGGCTTTGATCTTGAATAAATCCCTTAGTATAGTTTCTGACAACAACTTCCAGTGTAACAGGTGAGCTCATCGACAGCTTTGGCAAAATCAAGCAACAGTAATGACCTCCCCAGATAAGACATTAACCCTTTAGCTACTGCAACGCAAGACTTTGATCCCCTCATCCGAAGAAACTGAATTAGAGCAGGAGAGGGTAAACCTGAGAGCTCAGGAATGTGGAGTGTCCTCTCTGCGTTAGCTAATCAGCAGATGATTAGTAAGAGTCTGGAAGTCTCTGCCAGGTACACCAAACACGCCAGTACATTGCTAACATAAACACATTGCTGCTTTATAATCATGCGTCTGATCCAAGTTGTCTCTCTTTTCAAGGTATTGAGAGAGTGGAACGCCATTGGCGTGGCTCTAATTTGGTTAGGGACCTCTCGCAAAAAGAAGGACGTTTTATAGATACTTCTTTAAAAAATAAAAAAAAAATGTTTACATATTTTTTGCTGTGACTTTTAATTATTTTTATAATTGTGGTATATTGTTTTTTATCCAGCGTGTTTTGATGTGTTTTTATATTGTTATGGTCTAGTGTGTTTAGATGCCTCTCACATCTCCTCATTGTTTTCCCACGTTTGTTCAGCACATATTTGGATCCTTTCTTATTTTTAAACTAAGTCTTTGTTGTGATTGACTTTATGAAGTTAGGGCCCTTTAAGCGGTGTTCAACCGCTGAGAGTCCAACTAGATTTTAATTCTGACGGTCTAGGGTTAAATTTCTATATAATTAAATTTTTCTCTACTTTTTAGTTGCCTTTTAATGCTGGTAGCTGACACGGCATAAATGCTGTGAATTTGGCCTGCGGTGTTTCTGCGGTGCTACTATGGTAGGTGATCGCATGCTTGCTGTGTTTAATTGACCGCAACCGGTTTATGATTAGCATGTGTGGCCGCGGCGGTGCTATTATATTAGGCAACCGCGTATCAGTTTCACTTAACATCATGTTATCTGGATATTTAAACGCCTGGCAGAGTATGCTAAATGCAATGTGCTGGGGTGAATCTTTAGAATAAGTTCTTGCCATGCAGATATATTGCCATTGTTAGTTGTTTTGGGCTGTACGTATCGCGCTTAATCTGAAGCCTGAGACCCGCTGTGGTCTGCAGGTCTCGCTGCGCTGTTCCTGACAACTGTCAAAACATTCTTGCGTTGCCTAGATAACAATTGTAGCTTTGTCAGGTGATGCATTCTGACGTTTTTGTCATCCTCTTTTACTATTGGTTCTCACTCCCTGCTTTCTGGTTGATGGGCGGGACGGGACCTCAGACGCGTTTATGGTAACACATGACGCGCTCCCCGCTGTCACGTGATTGATCGGCCTTCCGGATATAAAAAACGGAGGCTTTCTCTGTACTAGCATCCGGGTCAAAGTCCCAATCGGGGTCGAAACGCGTTGGAGCTGGTATGTGCTAAGCAATAGCGGTGGAGTACTGTGAGGAGCCGGTGAGACGTATCACCTTTATTTTGAATGCTTGAAGTTAATTTTTAAATTGTGAGTGCACTAAGTGTTGAATAAAACCACATGTCATTTTGTTAAATGGTGTCACGCTAGATGTGGTTCTTCCTCCCTTTTTCCTTCTATGTTTGAATCACCTGCCCTATAACATCTTGAGCCTCATGTGCTGTTAACCTGATGTGGCGCTGTTCAAGCCTAAAGAGGACCTAAGGAGGCTGTTTCACTTATGAGAGTCATCCACAGAAGGATATTTTCATATAAGGCCCACTTCCTTGTAAAATCTGGTAAGAGGCTAATTGATCTATGGTGGTGGCCGGCACTGAAAAGTGATCTATCCATGCACTGGGTGAATTAAGAAGAGACTTTCATTCAACAAAGGACATTGTCTTTATTGACACATTTTGGAGCTCTGTACCTTATTTGCATTGTTTGATATAGAGAGGGAGGACTTTCTATTAATACGTTGAGCTCCAGAGATTTATATCTCTGTATTATTTCTGTGTAGCGCGGAAATTCCTGTTTTTAGTATTATGAGACAAAGGGGGTGGGAGTAGCTCCATCACTATTTATACAAAATCATCATCATCATTATTATTCAGGGCCTGGGAACCAATTTACCGCCCAGTTTAACCCTCTCATCATCCAAGTATTAAGCACAAAACATGTCTAGCTATGTGGAAAGACAGAGATTTGGTTGCATATATCTGCAGATACATGTGGAAGCCACACTGCCCCAGCAAGGCACTCTGTGTTTAGTGTGGTCCCTACTCCTATTTCTGAGTCCCCAAAGTTGGGACATGCAATGCAGCCAGAGATACTCACCTGGGAAGCTGCCAGCCTCCCTTTAGAACACTCCATAGGGAGAGATCCATAGTGGCTGAATCCCTCCCTGTGTGTGTTCATGGCAATTCAAACTGAGAAAAGGGGGTGGGAGTAGCTCCATCACTATTATTTATACAAAATCATCATCATTAATATTCAGGGCCTGGGAACCAATTTACCGCCCAGTTTAACCCTCTCATCATCGAAGTATTAAGCACCAAACATGTCTAGCTATGTGGAAAGACAGAGATTTGGTTGCACATATCTGTGATACATGAGGGTTAAACTGGGCGGTAAATTAGTTCCCAGGCCCTGAATAATAATAATAATAATTTTGTATAAATAATCGTGATTGAGCTGCTCCCACCCCCCTTTATTCATTTGAATTGCCATGAGCACAAGCAGGGAGGAATTCAGTCAATATGGATTTCTCCCTGTGAAGTGTTCTAAAGGGAGGCTGGCAGCTTCCCAGGTGAGTAGCTCTCAGATATTTGTCTGCATTGCATGTCCCAACTTTGGGGACTCAGAATTAAGAGTAGGGACCACACTAAACACAGAGTGCCTTGCCGGGGCAGTGTGGCTTCCACATGTATCTGCAGATATATGCAACCAAATCTCTGTCTTTCCACACAGTTAGACATGTTTGTTGCTTGATATTTAGTTGATATAATTAGTTGATATTTTAGTTAAACTGGGCGGTAAATTAGTTCCCAAGCCCTGAATAATAATAATTTTGTATAAATAATAGTGATTGAGCTGCTCCCACCCCCCTTTTAAGTATTATGAGACAGATGCAACAAAACTAGGAGTACATAGGGAGAGAAGGCCCTGCCCCGGAGAGCTAACAATCTAATGTAGGCTAATTATTAATTTACTATTTACTTTTGGGATTGGCTTACACATGTGGTTCCTAGTTGCATAGTTGGATGCTTTTAATGTTTAAAACAATCCAACACCCATTTTGTAAAATAGTTGTGCCAGGTCCTGGAAGAGGATCTGGGGGTGAAGGGATGCTCACTCCGGGTAAAGAGCAGCAGCTGTATTGCCACTATTAAGCAATCCTGGGTTGTGGGATCGCTTTCAAATAAAGAAAATAGTTGTTTTTATTGAGCAATCAGCTAATATTTTGTATAATCAGAATTGTTATCTTTACCTTGCCTTCCAAGCCTTGCCCATGAGCGCTTATTTGGGGAACAAACAATGACATTCCAAATGAATATGTTAAAGTGGACCAACACCCAGAAGGGATCGGCCCGGGAATCTATAAGATTCCCGGACCGATCAGATCCCTCCCCGCGGGGCATCCGAAATCGGGATGTCCCGCGGGGAGGAACCCCCCAGGAGGCCCACAATCCTCACCTTACCTGCGATCCAACGGCGCGGCCGCGTCTCTCGCTTCCCTCTAGCAGGGCGCGCTCCCGCGCCGGCCGTTTTGTGAATGGCCGGCGCAGGAGCGCTCCCTGTTAGAGGGAAGCGAGAGACGCAGCCAATGACAGCGCTCTGGTATGCGCGTCCAAGCAGCTTTGGACGCGCATACCAGAGCTGCTCTGAGCGCTGTCATTGGCCGGACGAGGTCACGTGGGAGCGGGGAGAGGTGAGTTTTTGCGGCGATCGGGGGGGTTTCAGACAGCGGGGCACCCCCGATCGGGGTGCCCCACCTAAGTGGACCAACACCCAGGATAGTCAAAATCCTGGGTGTTGGTCCACTTTAAATTCCGCCCGGAGCTGCTCTCTACTCATTACCTTAGACAATGGAAGCCTGCTTGCAAAATAATCTGGTTCTTTCTGCCATTGTTCTACAAGTGTTTGACTAGCAGGCAGCTCACCTATATTTTTAATTCAATATATTCAAGACTAACATTGGAGCCCCTGAAATCTACACAGAAGTCTAGTTTCACTCACCTTGTCCGGAGCCCTCACCACATCTCTGCTCCGTGGCAGCATCCCAGCTCACCTTCAGCCGTGCATGTACCCACGCCCGGTCTTTCTGAATGGGCGGCGTGGGCACGTTAGCCGCCAGCGGAGCTGAAGGGAGCCGTGTGAAAGCGAGCACGCTGATTGATTGAACAGGCCTCTCAGCCTAGAGGAGTAGCTAGGCTTTCTCTCACCTAGGGCAGAGATTAAAAATGGCGCCCTCCACCTGTGCTCAGGCCCCCCTTTGGTGCCCCCCTGACCTGCTGCACCCAGGGCCCCCCCTGCCCCCCGCTACACCCCCAAGCCACACCAGCCAATCAGCGCACTCGTTCTCGCCGGAATCTACGTCGTGGGAGCTACAGGAAGGTGAGTGACCTAGAGGCATACACACAGCGGGGCATCCCGATTCAGTATGCCATCACAGAGGAACAACACCCCGAAAAGTGAAAATCGGGTGTGTTGTTCCTCCTTAAAGTGTACCAAAACCCAGGATTTTGACTATCCTGGGATTTTGTCCTTTCCCCTGGCCTCGCTGTGTGAAACCCCCCAGGTTACCCAGTGCAACTCACTTCTTCCCTGTTCTAATGCGCATGCACGGCCACCCATCCAATCAGCGTGCTCGGAACCGCTGCTGTGACATTGTCTAAGCCTTCATCTAAGGCCAGCGGCTCTGAGCGTGCTGGTGGCTGCATCCCCCGCTTTCCTCTAACAGGGAGCGTGTCCGCACTGGCCTTTCACAAATGCCTGCCGTGGGCACACGCCCTGCTAGAGGGATAGCGGGGATGCGGCCGCGGCTCACGCATGCACCATTGGACCGGGAAACAAGGTAAGTAAACTGGGTGACCTGTGGGCTTCACACAGCGGGGCATCCCGATTTTGGATGCCCTAGGAGGAGGGAATCGATCGCCCCATAAATAGATTCCCGGGCCGATTGCACTGGGTTCTGATCCACTTTAAAGCAAAGCTTAGCAGTTGGGGGATTTACAGACAAAGATGAGGTTATGACTTCCATTGTTCTAAAAAACGTGTTCAAAGAGAAACCTATGAGTGAGGGTCGGCAATCAGCCGGGATTCTCACCAAAGAAACTTTTGCGCGTTTTACTTTCATTTCAAAGATTATACGTTTTTCACAACATATATTACGAGAAAGTTCTGTGAAAGTTCTCCTTCATCCAGCATATCTGTAGGAATAAGTCAGGGCAACTGGACTTGCAGTATGCGTTTACTAGTCATTCAACTGGCTCTCTGAGTTGTATATGAACCTCCATCGATAAGTAGTAGCTCCAATCCACATCATTTGTGCGTTATAACGCTACTGTAAGGTCCAGTTGGACAAACTGAGTTCATGTCGCAACCCCCAATGTCCACCACTGCTTCGCTTCCACATATAGACAAGCCCTATTTGCTGGGATGCTGGTAACTCATTAATGAGTATGGTTGCCATCCCCAGCCCTGAGCCCCAAAACAGCCTGCGTTTCTTTTTTTACCTCAGCCTTTGCCCAATATTCACGACAACATGAATGGCAGCCATATGCTAATTAATTCAGTTACAACCAAACTACAACCACATAATGGCAGTTAGGTTGAAGTGCTCCACATTGCTGAGCTGTGTGTGCTCTAACTGATTGCATCATCACTGGGGGCGGGGCTGCTCAGCCAGGGAGCAAAATGGCCGACTGCATCCAGTCTCTGAGTATAGGTGCACTTTAATTTGCACAGAGGATGCAAACTGATGGGCCATAAACATTTGAACCCCCAGAGCTGTAGACTGATCCAGAATGGAGCTTGGAGCTGAGAAACGGAAATCAAGACAAAACGAGGGTCAGGAGCTGGAAGGTACCAAAGGAGGAGGCAAAGTCAAGGTTGTGACAAAGCCAAGAGATAAGGATACTAAGGGGGTTATTCATGACGGGATAGAGGCAGGCAGTGCCTCTAGAACGCCGGGCGCTGTACGCAAAACCACATTTAAGAAAGCGAATCTGGTGAGCGCCTCTAACAGCGCCATGTAGCGTCACATGTATTATTACAGGCGGCTTGGACTATAGGGCCAGCGCTCTAGGTTCAAGAGCGCCAGGTATTACCTTTCGCTCAGTGTAGCTCTCCCATACATTTCAATGGCCGTTCATTTGCTTGGGTTTAAACAGCATGTTCAACATTTTTATTTTTTTTTTCTCAAATCATTGTGTGACCTCTCCTGGCTGCAAACAAACACTTTTAGAAACTTTTTGACTTTTTATATTTTTATGCAGAATTGTCATTACAGGTCTGGCACTAAAGTGTTATTGTCACAGACTGTGTTAAAACAATGTCATTCCATGTGTTTTCGCTTTGTTACTGGTGGATATGTGTTCAATAACAGACTTTAATCACACAGCGTCTGGCGCTCTACGCTATAGCGACCAGATCCAGAGCACCGACGCTGTGTGTGTGTGTGTCCTTTATTGATAAGTATGGTGTGGAGCACCGAGAGTCGGTCGCACTGAGCTGGTGCTACCTCTCGCTCGCTGCAGCGCTGTACTGGTGTTAGAGCGCCCAACATACATCAAATTCATCAATGCCAGCCAGGTTACTACAGCGCCCCATACCCGCTTACAGCTTCTACTTGCGGGCGCTCTAAGCGCCGCTATACAGACGCTCATCTGCCGATACCTGACGTTAGCTGTGAATCAGCCTCTACGTCGCTCTGTATTCTGGGATTGCTGTCCTTTTCCTGACCCCAGCTCTGCTCTGTCTGTGCAAAGCACAGCTATAACCGACCCCCCGCACTTCCCCTGCCACTTCCCACCGCTCCTCAATATATGATGCTTCTGAGACAGTTTTGACATAAATAACACATATATTATAAGATAAGATCTAACAAAGACAACAAAATAAATAATAAAATGGAAGAGCAGAAAATAATTGATTTTTGGATATATGGTTATAGCTCTGCTTAGATGAGAAAGCATGTATCTATTGGTGCGAATTTTTGCGAATAGATACATGCCTTCTCATCTAAGCAGATCTATTGGTAAATGCTTTCTCTTGAGAGCAAATCCATAAGCATCCACAAGCCATCCATCTCTGCATTTATCTGTGCAAATAGATACATGCTTTCTCACATAAGCAGATAAGCATCCATACATGTATATATTCACACAGATCTGCCTTTTTGACCAATAGGGCTTGGTGTACATTCATCCATTCATGGAACCCTATTGGCCACTGGCAGTCATGTGGGACCTGAAAGCTAGAGTTCGCATCACCTGGATTCTTTTGTAGGTACAGTAAGTTGCTGACAGTATTTCATGTCAGTGGCCTCTACTAAAGCAGATGTCTTGTTAGTTACTTCCTAAATATTTTGGCGTTGCGCGCATACCATGGGCGTCACTTAGTGATTGAATAAAGAAAATGTAGAAGAACAGGACACGGGATAAGGAAGGAAGCAGGAAAGCTGTCATTTCCCTTCATCTTTTGTTTAGAGAAACTAAAACATGAAATCAAGTGCCGGGCTTTGGACACCATCTATCAGAAGAAACACTTCAGTGACGCCTCCGGATTGGGGATCAATGTGTCCCTCCCCATATTTATCATACTGGAAATCTGGATCAAGGGCAGACAGGTTATTGGGAAATAATATCCATTCATGTTTTTGTCATGTCTAATATATTCAGTTATTGGTATTACACATACGTCCTGACTGCAATGTACTTACCTACTCCTGACCATGGGATCATGGACCTCCCAATAGGTATTTCTATATACTTTTCTGGCTAAACTTGGGTTTAGGAAGCCTAAGGCAAATTATTACTGAGGAGATACTATTTGCAGACAATGTTGAAAAAAACATATACTTACATGTTCCAACTGGTCATCTGTTGAAAAAATGGTTAGATTAAAGTAGACTAAGAGGCCGATTCATTAATAGCGGCAGGTAGCGACAGTTGAGCGACTGTAGCAGTATTTTCACAGAGTCGGTGTGCAGTAATGTTGAATAAGGGGTGACGAGTCGCTATTTGACAGGTTCCGCGATGTATGGGTGCGCATGATAGCGACTGGTCAGAGCGACCGGCTCCCACCATATTCATCACAAAATCACGCTCAAAAAATTCAAGCGCTGTGAAATGCATGTTTAAACCCCAGAGCGCTGGCGGCGATGTGTTAAAAGTAGTTTTTTAACCCCCAAACCACCATATTTTTGGAAACCAAAAAAAAAATAAAAAAATTTTAGAAGAATTTAGTAATATGAATACAATAATATCAGACCTGTAATATCAATTCTGCACAATTTTTTTTTTTTTTTTTTACCTTAAAAAAATTATCTAACATGGCAGAAGTGGTCACAGAATTTTTCACATTTAAAAAAAAAAAAAAAACATTAATAACAATTAATTATGAATATTTAAAGATTGTTCCATTGAAATGCATTGGAGAGCGCCAGGTAGCGAGAGGTCATACCTGTCGCTGTTCAAGGTCGGACGCTGGCGCTGTGGGCTGAGGCTGGAATAATGATGAATGAGTGGCTATCTGGCGCTATCTCAGTCGCTAAGCAGGATCGGCTTGATAAATGTGTGATTGTGGTGGGGAGCCGGCGTTCTTGTGGCGGGGCCCGTCATTACCGGTCACTCACCAGTCGCTACCTGTCGCTATTCCTTCATAAATAAGGGCCTTAAACTGGACCTAAATTCGAAAAGACTTTGGGTCCAGCAAGCTAAAAAGAAAGCCAGTTCTCAACTAAGTTTAGGGGGCTCCTTGGTTACTACAGAAGGAACACAGAGGGGTGAGTATTGATAAATGTAACATACAACAGCATTTTTAAAGACCACTAGAAAAGCCAAAACAGAAATAACAATGTAAAGATAGATACATTAGAGAAATATAAACATATCTAAATATAATTTATAACTTGTGAAACAAATAAGAATAAATATTATACCTAAACAGTTAAACTGGACCTTCACCCTGAATATGAGCCTATCTTATATGTTCTCAGGCTGAAATACTCACCTGCTTTCACTTTCCCGCAGTGGTAGTGAAATGCTGCAGAATGCAGACCACAATGGAGAAGCATCATTACTGCCTCCCCCTCTCAGCACCTAAAGTGTAGTGTGGCTTCCATTTTTGGGCAGTACTGATGAGCTGACCCTTTTAGCTATGACATCCCTGCAGCTGAGTGAACAGAACTATTTTGTTCTCTGAGCCACCAGAAATATCAAGTCACCCGGTTTTCCAGGGAGTCATCTGGTTTCGTCCCCCTCTCACCCGGTCACCCTGTCAGCAGCTCATTTCACCCTGCAATGGCGCTAGCTGTCTCCCAGTCGCGGTGCTCCGGGAGAAACATGTCGCTGTAGGCACTCGCAGCCCCTGCTCTGGCAGAATCAATGGTGCTTTTACACAGGCTAAGGGACTAATGTGGGGGGTACCACACTGAGCCCCGCTTACTATTCAGTATCTCTGTCAGCAGCCCATCTGCTTGATAAACAGCTCGAGCTTGTGTGTTGATGAATGAATTGAATGTAAAATCTTGCAGGAAGTGACATACTTATATAGCGCGGACTTCCCCTTTAAGGTTTTTAAAAAATATTTGTTCCACAAAAGCCTGCAAGTAAGCCACGCCCCTAAACCACACCCCTGCCACGCCCATCACGCTATAAGCTGATCTCCAAGGTTGGCATCTCTGGGACACTCCTAATTGGATGCCATTAAAGTCTATAGGGAGAACTTGGGGGTGTTCTGGTATGGATGGGTATCCATAGCCAGCAGTACAGCAGATATCACGGCAATGAAAAAACAGACGGAATGCGTTTCGAGGGTAAAACCTTCATAATCAGATGTACTGATAATGCTACACCAGGGTTACTCAACCACCTCTTGTGAAGGTCCATATACAGGCATCCGGTGAGAGGTGAAGGTCCGGCAGGGGAGCTATCATGGAGGATGGATAGTTAGAAATCCATGCACTGAGGGGGGTATAGATTGCACAATCACAACTAAAAAGTTCAGGAATGTATGGGGCAGAGCTGGGGGGGGGCAGGAATGGAAAGGGATGGGATTGATGGGAAACACTGGGGGGTCAGGGATGGATGGGGCAAAGCTGGGGGTCAGGAATGGACTGGGCTGAGCTGGGGGAAAGGAGATGGGTGGGGCAGAGATGGCGGGACAGGTATGGATGGGGCTGAGCTGGAAGGACGAGATAGTGAGACAGGTATGGATGGGGCAGAGCTGGAAGGACGAGATGGTGAGACAGGTATGAATGGGGCTGAGCTGGAAGGACGAGATAGTGAGACAGGTATGGATGGGGCAGAGCTGGAAGGACGAGATAGTGAGACAGGTATGGATGGGGCTGAGCTGGAAGGACGAGATAGTGAGACAGGTATGGATGGGGCTGAGCTGGAAGGATGAGATGGTGAGACAGGTATGGATGGGGCTGAGCTGGAAGGACGAGATGGTGAGACAGGTATGGATGGGGCTGAGCTGGAAGGACGAGATAGTGAGACAGGTATGGATGGGGCTGAGCTGGAAGGACAAGATAGTGAGACAGGTATGGATGGGGCTGAGCTGGAAGGACGAGATGGTGAGACAGGTATGGATGGGGCTGAGCTGGAAGGACGAGATGGTGAGACAGGTATGGATGGGGCTGAGCTGGAAGGACGAGATAGTGAGACAGGTATGGATGGTGCTGAGCTGGAAGGACAAGATAGTGAGACAGGTATGGATGGGGCTGAGCTGGAAGGACGAGATAGTGAGACAGGTATGGATGGGGCTGAGGTGGAAGGACGAGATGGTGAGACAGGTGTGGATGGGGCTGAGGTGGAAGGACGAGATGGTGAGACAGGTATGGATGGGGCTGAGCTGGAAGGACGAGATAGTGAGACAGGTATGGATGGTGCTGAGCTGGAAGGACAAGATAGTGAGACAGGTATGGATGGGGCTGAGCTGGAAGGACGAGATAGTGAGACAGGTATGGATGGGGCTGAGGTGGAAGGACGAGATGGTGAGACAGGTGTGGATGGGGCTGAGGTGGAAGGACGAGATGGTGAGACAGGTATGGATGGGGCTGAGGTGGAAGGACGAGATGGTGAGACAGGTGTGGATGGGGCTGAGGTGGAAGGACGAGATGGTGAGACAGGTATGGATGGGGCTGAGCTGGAAGGACGAGATGGTGAGACAGGTATGGATGGGGCTGAGCTGGAAGGACGAGATAGTGAGACAGGTATGGATGGTGCTGAGCTGGAAGGACAAGATAGTGAGACAGGTATGGATGGGGCTGAGCTGGAAGGACGAGATAGTGAGACAGGTATGGATGGGGCTGAGGTGGAAGGACGAGATGGTGAGACAGGTGTGGATGGGGCTGAGGTGGAAGGACGAGATGGTGAGACAGGTATGGATGGGGCTGAGGTGGAAGGACGAGATGGTGAGACAGGTGTGGATGGGGCTGAGGTGGAAGGACGAGATAGTGAGACAGGTATGGATGGGGCTGAGGTGGAAGGACGAGATGGTGAGACAGGTGTGGATGGGGCTGAGGTGGAAGGACGAGATGGTGAGACAGGTATGGATGGGGCTGAGGTGGAAGGACGAGATGGTGAGACAGGTATGGATGGGGCTGAGCTGGCAAAGAGACAGAGAAACAAAGTTTGTGTGCACCTTACAATGTCACTTTCATCCCGTGCAGTACTGCATATTGCAACACTAGGTGCCACACAGCAAAGACTGGCAGGGAGACTAAGCACTATATCGCCGATCAAGTTAAGGGGGCAGCGCTGAGCACGGCAACACAGAAGCAACAGAGTGCAAGGCTGTTAGGGAAGTGGTCCAGAAATTTGGCACAGATGTCTGCATTCGGACCCCGGTCCGCCAGTTGAGTATCGCTGTGCTACACGCTCTCCTCAAATACTGTGCGCTCCACACTCAGGAGGGCACGCATCACAAGGACCCTCCCCCCACCCCCGGTCACCGCCCACCAATCAGTACTTTAAAGTAAATCAATACCACCAGTAAATTTGAACTGTCACTGGGCCAGATACATGATGGCTGAAGACTGGGCATGTGGGGAAGCCCATGGGAACTAACTGAGCAAGCTCCAGTGCATGCGTTCCAACATGCGCTAACCCGACAGTCTAGATAGAACACACGCATATCCGGGACACTCTGAGGTGACCGCAGTAGGGCAGGATAGCTCCTCCAGGGGCGCGTCGAGGCAAGCCCATGCAGTGAAAAAGAGGGGACCCACAGAGCAATTGTCCCCACTGAAGGAGGACCATCTAAATATAAAAATAATAGCCAAATATTTAAACACATACCTGTACTTAATTCATTGTCATGGAGGATAATAATATACCTAAAATGTTATAATATTATAATAATAGTTATTATATTAAACTGGACCTTTAGCATCATTTAATGAAAAGCCCAAACCCTTAAAAAACTAAAATCTAAACTAAAATATATATTAAGTTTTAAGTCGCTTACTTATTATTCTTTCCCCCACTGGGCTGTAACTCTGTTCAGGACTTTAGGATACGTGCGCCGCCATCTTGCCTCAGAAGCATCACATATTGAGGAGAGGGGGCAAAAGTACAGGGGGTGGGGTTATAGCTGTGCTTTGCACAAACAGAGCAGAGCTGGGGTCAGGAAAGGACAGTAATCCCAGAATGCAGAGCGGCACAATCAGAAGATACTTCCTATCTTCTTGGATGTTTACAGGCTCAGAAAATGTAGTAGAAGCAGGGAGGATGGTTTTCAATGTGGGCAATGTGTATGTACCAGGTGGGGAAACATACAAGATAGGCTCTTATTAAGGGTGAAGGTCCGGTTTAAGGACATAAGGAGTAAACTAAAGAAAAAAGGAAAACTGGTTTAATATTTGGGTGAAAAACAGTTCTAGCTATACAAGCAAACTGTAGTGAATTGTTATCCAGTTGAAAAGGACATAGTTATAATGGAGGTAAGTTAGTTACACTATAAATCTGAAAACATAAAAAATTGTTTAATAAGTAATAAGTTAAAGCCTCTGGGGTATCAGGCCTGATTCTGTGCCTCCTCAAAACCGTGTCAGAAATTGCCCTGTTCTGCGTATTATACATTTTGTTACCGTATGCATATGAGCTTACGCATGATTCAGAGCCTCCATCTGAAGCCTTCCGTTCACTGTTCCTAGCAGCGTAAGCCAACGAAGATGGCATTTTCTGCCTCTTGTTGCGTCCTCAACAGGACGAGGGTAACGTATACGTTACCCTGTAAACCTCGTATACTACATGTTTTCCTGCGCTTAATGCTTACCTCAACTCACTTGCAGTCCCGTCCTTCATGTTTACCTCAACTCACTTGTGGTCCCGTCCTTCATGCTTACCTTATTCGCGGTTACACTTTTTATCATCTCCCGTCCTTCATGTTTACCTTAATTCACTCGTGGTTCCCGTTAACATGTTCTCCTGTGCTTAATGCTTACCTCAACTCACTCGCGGTCCAGTCCTTCATGCTTACCTAAACTCACTCGCGGTTCCACTTTTTATCATCTCCGGTCCTTCATGCTTACCTCAACTCACTCGTGGTTCCACTTTAGATGTTCTCATGGCATTTATGCTTACCTCAACTCACTCGCGGTTCTGTCCTTCATGCTTACCTTAACTCACTTGCGGTTCCAAGAAAAAACAAAGAGAGGGGATCTGCACCGCTGAGTTAATATAAAGTAAGGTGCTGGCTCAGGGTACAATCCCTCTTGGGGACATATATGTGGCTCCCAGATCAGCCAACAGCACCCCTGATATAAATGATGCATACTTAAGGTAAAATATACATATTTTATTCCATTTCAAGTAAGCGCATACATACAAACATATATGACATACGTTTAAAAACAACACAAAATTAAAAATGGATAGGTACAACAGGCATATAATCGGATGGTACAGGTTCATAGACGATGTCCTGATCCTATGGCAAGGACCGATGGAGATAGGGATAGAATTCTTGGAACAGCTAAATGACAATGAATATAATATACATCTAACATATTCAATTTCCCCCCACCAGGCAACATTTTTGGATTTGGACCTGTACCTGGAGGATAATGGTACGATCCGAACAAAATGACATTGTAAAGAGACGGCAACTAACAGTCTACTCCATTTCAAAAGCTTCTACTTGAAGAACCTAAAGGAAGGGATCCCAGTGGGACAATTTTTGAGAGCAAGGAGGAACTGCTCAGCCGAAATTGACTTCCGGAAGGAAGCAAAGGAAATGGAGGAACGTTTTAGAAAACGTGGATACCCCAAGAAAGTGGTTCAGAAGGCATCCCGCAGAGCATTGGAGACACCAAGAGAAAACTTATTACAATACAACAAAAAGAGACGAGACAACAGTGAGGTAAGATTTATTACCCAATTTAACAACGTTTGGCATGAGATAAGACAAATCTTTAAGACTCATTGGCGGATCTTAGGTACAGATCCACATCTCATGAAATGGGTCAAAAAAGGACCCTTGATGACCGCCAAGCGGGCCCCCAGCTACACACGACCAAAAAATTGGCTGAAAAAGAGCTCGGGAGGGGGCATTAGCAAGGCATGTGGCCGATGTAAAATCAGCAAATTTGTGAAAAACAACGATAGAATTAGGAATATAAAGACTGGAAAGGAATATAGGATAAAACTAAATCTCAATTGTAGACCGGAGGGGATCATTTACTGGATCTTTTACTCATTTGGAATGCAGCTGTCCGAAACATTATATTTGCGAAACGAAGAATTCTGGCAAAACAAGAATACAAGGGCACCTGTCCAACATTAGACTGGCAAAAAGAGATAGAGAAAAACATTGAGTCCGGAGGCGAACCATTTTTTGGAAAAACACCAGGGGTGCACGGACTGTTTAAGAGTAACATTCCTTGAAAAGGTGAGTCTGGGGGGTAGGGGTGGGGACATAAAAAGAAAATTGGAACAACGGGAGCTAGAATGGATCTTTAAGATGGACACTAGAGCACCTTTAGGGTTAAACGAGGATTTTTCCTTTATTTCTTTTTTGGGATGAGATTAGGGGGGTTGCACGTGGTTTTGTTGGTGTTTTCCTTTCTTTTGCACTGTTCTTATATTATGTGTATCCACTATTTTAGATTGTTAATAAGGATCATACTCCCCGAGGTCCCGCCCTCCATCCAGACAATGGAATCTTGAGATCATGTCAGAATGATGAAGAAAAGAGTGAACATTGAAGCTGAGTAAAGAAAGAAAACATCTGTATAGAAGACTTCAAGAAATAGATAATAGGAAACCCCAACATGATATACCCTGCCACAAGAATGACTAAGCTCCCAACTGAGAAGAAGATGGCCACAACATATATTTTAAGATACACAATACACATATATGGGCCTTGATATGCTATATGTAAAGTAGAATAATTAAAGATTACCTCATTGTGACTGTATAGAAGAGTAACCAATAAGTCCCCAATAGCAGTAGTAATATCAATAATATCCTTTTATTTAGTTTGTATGTATATAGTTATAAGCACTTAATAACTTATATAGTGTATAGCGTATGATGTAGCATTGTATTGTTGTATTGCCTATCCTCATCCAGTTTGTCCAGCTGCGCACTGCCAGTGCTTTCCACTGACAGGCTGCGATCATCTGCTGGCGAGGGTGGCGCGTGGCGCACGTGCGACGTCTGAGCATGGGGGCGCCTCCTACTGCAGGGGAGAGCGCTCACATGACCCGGCGTCGGGCGCGCGCGGGCCGCGCATCACTTCCGGCAGCATCTTAGATGTTATTGACACCTTAGTGATTGTCAACACTATTTTTCATTTAATCGGTAGTAGCTTTTCTTATATGGTATTGCACTAATCAATTTATTGGATAGATTATTGGTTATGAAATTAGTTTGTGTCTGGATTGCACTAGTAACTTTATATGCACAGGTCACTTTTTTGGATGTTTACATTTGTAGATTTATGTACATAGTTTCAAGCACTTAATATTAGCACTTTACTCTAGATAAATAATTGGCACAGGGAACACCCATATTCAATGGTACATGCTATAAGAGACCCGGTATATCCATTTTTAATTTTGTGTTGTTTTTAAAAGTGTCATATATGTTTGTATGTATGCGCTTACTTGAAATGGAATAAAATATGTATATCTCACTTGCGGTTCCACTTTAGATTTTCTCAGGGCATTCATGCTTTTTTCTTCTTCTTCATTTCTTCTTGTGTATGTTATTTTTTGGCTGTGTTCGTGGCTAAAAAGTGTATAGCTGAGCCTTAAAAAACCACAAATCATGGTTAAGTTTAAATACATTTATTTTGGCAATACATTTTTTTTTAAATATACATATTTTTTTGGGGGGGGGGGTTGTTTTTGGTTAAAGTGCACCTTTTGTATTTAAAAAAAAAATTTTGGGTACCTTTTTTTTTTAAATAACATATAAAACATTTTCTGAAAATGCAATAAAAACAAATGTGGCAGGACCCAGGAATTTAGTCTTCACTGGTCCTCACTGAAGCAGCAAGCTCCTGGACGTTGCCCACCAGCCGATACACCGTTGCGGTCAGCTGTTGGAGTCTCTCCTGTGGTGTTCCTGTGTAAAGGAAGCAATAATTATTTTTTGCCAAATACATGTTTGCTAGCTGTGGAATGAAATCTTATTAATGTTCCAGCAAAGGCATGAGGCCATAGTTCATTATGCTAAGGTATTAGGCTAAGGATCAGGCCATAGGTCATTATGCTAAGGTATTAGGCTAGAGTTGTTAAAGACCTTTGAACAAAGCTATGTTTAGGTCATTCAATAAGT
Source organism: Gastrophryne carolinensis (assembly GCA_027917425.1). NCBI lineage: Eukaryota > Metazoa > Chordata > Amphibia > Anura > Microhylidae > Gastrophryne > Gastrophryne carolinensis. The sequence goes on from CM051234.1 coordinate 605,431,437, forward strand.
AGTCTTCAAACTTACCAGGCTGGTGGGCGACCTGTGCTTGGGGGACCAGCATTCTCTCTGGGGCTTGCCACTGACCAGGATCTGAGGCTGTTGAGGAATGAAAAATATGTTTACTTCTAATGTCAGATTAGGTCAAGGCAACATTTGTTTCATAATGTGTGTGTGACAACACCCACCTTCGCCATGCACCTCAGGTGGATTCTTGTGGCCTCTCCAAAGCACGCTCTCCACCCGCTACATCGTCATCTAAAAGAATAGAAGCAGGGAATGAGTGTGTGTTGATAATGGATGTACCTGTGTGTGCTTCAGTCAGACAAACATACCGGAGTTTTGTGGCTCCGGCATCTGGTACAATTCCCTGGCAAGGTGCCGTTGCCCCTCCTTTGTAGACAGGTCTAGTGGCTGCTCGGAGCCACCTACAGAGGAGGGGGAGGACCTTGGCCCTGGAGACGCACCACCCTCACTAGGCCCAGATCCATCCCGCATTGGCCGGACTGCTCGCCTCCGGGTGGGTCTAATTCTGTAATCCTATTCGCTCACTAGAAGAGAATAGCATTCATAAACAGAGGCCTAAATAAGGGCGTTTGGATATCTTATAAGTAAGAGGCATGTACTTACTTGGGAGATGTTGGGCAAAGAATCGCCTCACCCGGGGCCTCTTCCTTCTCTTTAGGTCCGACCAGTGTTGGATGATCTGGGTGAAGGTGAAGGTGGTGCCGCTGTCGGCTGAAATTTTGGCCACGATCCCCAGGGCCAACGTCCTCTTCTGGAAGTCATTCATCAGGTAGTCGTACCTGGCCTCCATCATCATCTAAAAGATAAAAGTGATTAATGAAAACATCATACAAAACACATTACTAGCCTTCACCTATCCTTCTAGATGCCATTTTGTTGTTGCGCACATGTGCTCACTAACTTTTGGTTGGGACGCCATTTAAAATCAAATTGTGGCCCCACTGTTTGGGCCTGCGCTGCCTAATCGCATGCATTTCGGCTGCAAGTCAATGGCAAGTCAATTATGGTATCCTGTTGCTCGCGGGTGAAGAGTGTGGGTGCCATTTTGATTGCCTGGTTAAGCAGATATGTTGCGCCCCAGTGGTTTCTGGGATGTGCACGTCCGTATGCACGCTTACGCGTAATACACAGTCATAAGTATTTAAAGGGTACTTGGAGAAACAGCTGAGTGTCTTTACAGATATCGCTATGCCTGCAAAGAAAGGTAGCCGCAAGACTCCCAAATCCCAGGAACGCCATGAACCCGCCGAACGGAAGAAAAAAACCTCCTCGAGCCCTGCAACTAGGTTCCACAAAACCAGTGGCCCCTCGCATTCGACCAGAACATCCAGTAGCCACAAAAAGGATCCAGTGGAACACACTCCAGCCACCTCCAAATCTGCTCCATCTCGGAAGGCGAAGGAGACATCCTCAAACAAGAATGCTCCCCGGCCCACAACATCCCAAACAAAAAGGAGCACTACTAGTAAGGGCAAGGGTAAGAAGCCAAAGCTCACCAACCACACCCTTTCTTGCTCCTTCCCAATGTCAGGAATCGAACGTGGAGAGCCCTGAGTCACCGGGCAGTAAGTTCTTTGGGCAGCCAGCCAATGACACCCAGCCCCCATGCAAGTCCAGCCCAATCCATCATAAGCAAAATTTCTGGATATTCAACACCTGCAAGTCACCCACGAATGTCACCCAATATTCCTCCCACCCATGAAGAGCCATCCAGGGCAACATTAGGGTGAAACCTGCGGCGTGGCATGTTGAGCGGACGCTTTAGTGAGCCCCAAAGCATGGCGTTGGCAAGTGGGGTTTCTGAGCACTTTCATGAGCTGTATGGCAGAAATTCTAAAGCCACCAGCAAGGTACGCAAGAACCAAATCTGGGAGGAGACCAGACAGGTCAATTGTGTGGGGAGGAAAGGAAAGATGTAGAACAGATCCAGTGGAAATTTTCGGACCTCAAATATGCAGTGAGACAGAAGAGGAATAAACAAAGGCAGCACGGGTACATATGGGTGTGTGAGTTGGGGGGGGTGTTGTTGTGACAAACCTTGTAATTAATTGTGTAAATTTTAATTTAAAGTTGCAAACAGGAGGAGGATTCCCTAATAAACTACAGTACAGCGCAGCTGAGGAGCTTGTCCTCGGACTTATACACCCCTCGATACAGGGCTTATCCGGGGCCCTAAACACTGACAACTATGAAATGCCAGAAGGTATGTATTTTAAGGATTGATTATTTACATTTGTCTTACAGAATTATAGAAACCAATCCACGACACACACAGAGCCGTAGCTAGGTGGGAGGGGGGGGGGGAGCACACTCACAGGGTACAGCAGTTCAGGCTTGCGCAAAAGGGTGTATGTAAAACCGGTGGTGGAGTCCCTTGAGAAACTTAGGTCCGGGTACATTAAAGCCTACTATCTTACACATTGTATTTTCGATATCCCTACAGACACCACCCCTAATGGATGCAATACACCATCTGGAGGAGGATGCGAACATTACCATGGCCCCACTAATGGCAACCCAGGATCATCATCTGCCACTGCCCCAGCAGCAGCCACCCACAAATCCTCTGCAGCAGAGTCAAACACGCCCTCTGCCGGCACACCAGCATGGGCAGCAGCAAGAGACACAGCCAACTGTCCCATGTGCTAGCTCTGCTGAAGAGGATTTGCCTACTACATCTGCTCTTGTTGCTAGGCCTAGACCTCCAGCACCCAAACCCGGGGAAGTGGAGGACGCCCTCAGGCATGTCGCCATGTCAGCCAGATGAGGCATGTGCAGATCCTGGAGACAGCATGGGGGAATGACAGTCGCAACTTTCGGGCAGTGAACCTAAAATTAAGAGAGGAGCTGGCAGCACATTTAGTAAACTTTAATAACAACTTCAACACCCTGCTTGAGGAGATTAGGACTAGCAACAGGCAGACCAACAGGCATAGGGAGGCTATGCTTGAGCAGTGGCAGATGATGAATGCCACCCAAGCACAGATGTTGGCCATCCAAGCGCAACAAAAGCCTTAGAATGTCAATACAGCAGATTTACATTTATCCTTGTATTTCATTCCACATCTTTCTGCAACATTCCCACACTATTGACCTGTCTGGTGATCTACACCCATATTTGTCCATTTGTCATTAGGCTGGTTGTTTAAGATTTTCGGCCATAAACCTCATGATAGTGCTCAGAAACCCCACTTGCAAATGCAATTTTTTTTGCCTCAGTAAAGCGCCCGCTCAAGCTCGCACGCAGCAGGTGTATGCCTAATGAGATCGTGGCAACTTCATCGTGGGTGGGTGGAATATTTTGTAAAATTCTTGGGTGACTAACACCACATTAATAGCGCCAACTTATACTCTTAAAGTATTTTGTTGGAGTGGTTAGGGGGCTGGGTGGCATAGGCTGGCTGGCCCTTTAACTTGCAGCCGTTGAGCTGCACGGTGACTTAGGGCTGGCTACATTGTAATGCTGAAATAGGCCACGAGATGGAGAGAGTGTGGTTTTGGGCCTAAGGATTCCTTCCCTCATGGTCCCCTTGCCCTTAATAATAGTATGCCCTATGGGTCAGAATGTTGGTGGACGAGGAGCATTCTTGTTTGAGGAACTGTCCTTGGATCTCAAGCCTGTGTGAAATTTAGAGGTTGGGGACCAATGGATCCTTCCTTGGCCTACTGGCTGCCCTAGTAGGCTGCGATTGGCCTTCCACACCCAATTTCTATATTGACACATGCATTTTGTTCCTGAGTTTGTTCTGTGCTGTGTTATTATTACCCATTCCATAAATCTTTTATTAACAAAATATATTTGTTGTAACATTAAATATTTTGTGTTTAAAATGCATTTCTGTCAAATCTGTACTAAAGTTTTTATGGCAACATTAGGATGTACTGTTAAGCAAATTAAAGTATACCTGTCATATCTTGGTTTAGTGACAAATCTATACTAGATCTAATGACAACAACATAGATTTGTTTTTCTTGTTTAAAAAAAAAAAAAAAATATATAGGGGGAAAAAAAACAAATTAGGGGGAAAAAACCCAACCTTTGGGTAAAAAAAAACAACCAACATTTGGCACGAAAAAAAAAATAAAAAAACAAGAAAAAGATTACTCAAAAAAAGAAGAAATTAAATGATCCCGGACGGCTTGGCCAGAAGCACTCTGGGTGCCCTCATATAATTCCTCCTGAATATCCGTGGTGGCTGGAGAGGGTGACTCGTCAACATACCGGGGCACCTGCTGCATTAATGCAAAGTTAAGTTATGTAGGACACAGCAAGCCATTATGATCTTAATCACCTTTTTGGGGTCATACTGCAGTGCACCCCCGGTATGTTCCAGGCATCTAAACCTGGTTTTAAGCAGGCTGAAGGCCCTCTCCACCACAGCCCTGGTCTTGCGATGGGCCCTGTTATAGCCCTCCTGGGCCTGAGTCTGAGGGCGCAGGACGGGGGTCATCAGCCATGGCAGCAGTGGGTATCCCAAATCCCCTGAACCCCCCCCCCCCAAAAAAAATAGGGTCGACATTGAAATGATTAGTTAAGGTATGCATGAAAATATTTTATTAAGGCATACATTGAAATGTTTAGTTAAGGTATGCATGAAAAGGATTGCTTTCTATAGACATTACAAGATAATGAGAATAAATTAGTTAATACAAGTCATAATGTTGACCCAAACCACAAACCTAAATAGATATTCCTCATCGGCTGGAGGAACCAACGCAACATGAGTACAATTGATCGCACCCATGACGTTGGGCATGTCGGCTACATTAAAAAAGCCCAACTTAATCGTATTCCAGGCTACCATGTTGTCTGAGAAATAGATGCATTTTTGAGACAGGGTAGCCATGCCATCCAAAAACTTGGTTAGTGTGCGGCTTAGCATATGCTGGGGGATCCCCACGGAGAGGGCACTCAGCCTCTGGAACGAGCCGTTCGCCAAAAATTGCAGGCAGCCAAGCATCTTGGTCATACCGGCAATTGCATGCCCCTTCCTTGTGGTGCGGGCTAACCATGGCCGCAGCTCACTATACAAATTATAGAGGGAAACGCCGTTAAGGCGGGTCAGCTCGAACAGCTCAACGTCATGCATGCGATCGATGTCAATGCGTGCGCAGTGTGTATCTGGCTTCTGCCATGGCGATGCACAGCAAACCGCTGCAGGCGATCATACTCCTCCACGTCCTCAAACATCTTAGCAGCTTGCTTTCACCTACAAAATGACCCCGTAAGTTCAGCGGAAGTAAACCCGTTTTATTGAGTGGTTTGTCATCAGCAATCTAGGCGCAGAATCACCCACCAGTCCATACCAATCACTTAAGTTGGCCGATATAACAGCAATTTGCCGCTAAACACACGTTTTTCGAAAGCGCGTATACGCCTTAGCGTAAACGCATATACGCATGAAAAAAGTAACGTACAAGCCGGAAAAGCATGGAAAAATTCTCAAAAAATACACAGACACATGCGAAAGTGCACGTGTAAGAGGCACAGAATCAGGGCTAGCGTGTGGCTAATTCAAATATCCATTTGCACTGATCAATATACTAGACCTGTGAACGGTCTATATTCCCCTCATGGGCATCCCGCCAGTGTTTACCGACCTGAGAGATGTTTGTTGCATAATGTCTCCTCGCCTCCTAAATGCTCATATATGCGTTTCTTGCCCGACCTTCGGGTACAACCCACATACTGGACCTGACATTTATGTCAAGTTACCAAGTAGACAATATACTTAGCATTACGATTATGGAATCTTTTTATAGCATATGTTTTACCATTGACTAATGAGGAGAACGTATCACTCTGGCCAGGGCTGGCGTCAGCACCCGGCAAGCCTGGTCAGATGCTGAGGGCCCCAGCCCCCAGGGGGGCCCATTGACAACTGGCACAATGTGGTTAAAGAACTGCACACACTTCCTTTCTCTGTCTCTCTGCTCTACATCTCTCCATCCCTGTCCTCCCAGCTTTGCCCATCTGCCCCTCTTCCTTTCAGCTCTGCCAATCTATTCATTTTTCTTCCAGCTCCTCCCACTCCGGCTCTACCCAGCCATTCCTGTCCTTCTTATTTTGCCCATCCATCCCTCTTCCTCCCAGCTATCTCTCTATCCATCCATTACTACCCTCCCTGTTTGGTCAATCCCTCTTTCCAAACTAAAAAAAAACAGCTTCTATAGGGTTGGAGGGCAAGCGGCTCTTCTTTTTTGGCCTTGGAATTTATAGACCCCGACCCACGACTCCACCGCAAAAGGGTCCAAAGAGACCATGCCGCCCGAGGGCCCACATAAACTTGGAGCCGGCCTTGACTCTGGCATATAAATTGACATCCCACAGCTAGATTCTCCACATCTCTTACTCCCCTTAGCTGTAAACCATGTAGCCTTCTGAGTCTGTTTATCTACTTGGGGATAGTAGAGAAGCCAAGTTTAGTGCTTTTCTAGTTACATAACGCACCCCCCTATCTAAAGTTGGACCCAGCTCGCTATCACATCTCAAAATATATAGACTAGATCTCACTATGTCCACTGTTTTTTTATATTCAACACTGTAACTTGTGATAAACATTGGCAGAGATGGAGCTAGGCTTTCTGGCACCCGGGCCAAAAATTCAAAACGGCATCCCCAACCTGTGCTCAGGCCCCCTTTGCGTCCCCTGACCTGCTGCACCTAGGGGAACATGCCTCCCCTGCACCCCCCCCCCCCCACCTATGCCCCTGAACGTTGGTGTGGTATCATCTTTGAGAATCTTAGTAGATTCCAATTGGGGAAAAAAGATAGGTTGTCTATATTCCTGTCAACTATTGTATTGCTCTATTTAAGGTCTGTTCTGGATACCTCCTAGACTTTAGTCTATTAATTGTTTCAGATGAAGCATGCATATAGTCTGACTGTAACGTGCAGTTTCTCTTCATCCTAATTGGCTCACCAGTGGGGATTGTTTTGATTGTGTGAACCAGATGGAGGCTTCTAGCATGTAGAATAGTATTACCAGAAACTGGTTTCCTATAATTGATTTTCCCATATTCAATTTTTAAAGTTAAATCAAAATAATTAACTTGTTGTTCATGCGACTCTCCAATAAGCTGTAAGAGCTGTTAGAGTTAATATATTACTTGAACTGTTTAAACTGCCTGTCTTAACCTTTCCAAATGATTAACGCATCATTGATATATCGTCCATATAGATATATACATTCCGAGAGGGGGTTGTGACGTCCAAAGATGGGCACTCCTCCCACCATCCCATGTACAAGTTTGTTAGGGATGGAAAGAAGGGGGAACCCATGGAAGCGCCACATCTCTGGTGGTAGAACCCCCCTTGAACATGAAAAAAATTATCAAGAAAGATGAACATTCCAAAACAAACTGTACCAAGCCATGTGAATAGGATGAATATTTTTTAAGATGGAGTATAGTGAGGCTACATCTATTGTACACCACCGGCCAATCCAAATCTGTTAGCAGTTGCTTGGTGCAAATGGATATTTGAATTAGCCACACGATATCTCAGGGGCTTTAACTTACGATGGGACATTATTTTACACACCAAATTATAATCTTATTTTAAGATGTAGTATATTATACATAATAAGAATTTTATGTTTATATATTTTTTATATTATTAGATTTATAGTATAACTGAACTACCTCCATTATAAGTATTTCCTGTTCAACAAGATAACAATAAACTATAGTAACTAGAACTGTTTTCACCCAAATATTAATGCAGTTTTCCTTTTTACTTTTGTTCACTCCTTATGTCTTTAATATTGCCTTTTAGACTCCAGGGCTGTTCATGCAGGCCATTATTTCCCTTGGACCAAAACCCAGGATTTTGACTATCCTGGCTTTTGGTCCCTTCCCCCGAGGCACTCTGATCGGGGATGCCCCACTGCGTGAAACCCCTGAGATCGCCGAACCCAACTCACCTCTTCCCGGTCCTAAGGCGCATGTGTGCCCGCTCGTCCAATCAGTGCACTCGGAGCCGCCCTGAGGGCGCTGGCAGCCGCATCCCCCGCTACTTTCTAACATTTACAAATGCCTGGCGCAGGCACATGCCCTGCTGGAGGGATAGCGGGGATGCGGCCATGGCACGCGCATGTGACGTTGGACCGGGAAACAAGGTAAGTGTATGGGGCGACCTGGGGGGTTCAAACAGCGGGGCATCCTGATTTTGAATGCCCTGGGGGGAGGGAATTGGTCACTGTGGGTTTTGGTCCACTTTAAGCCTCTGAGCAAATTCAATTTTTTTTTTTTTTTTATGTAGCGTGGGGGGCTTTACTACCATAAAGAATGTGACATAACTAGTTCTTTATATTCTAAGAGTTGCTTAATTCCTGGTCTCTGGGCAGTGTTCTGGGCACAAATCCATAGTGCTGAGGACACGAGGAAGAGGAAAGCCTGTGACACATGAGAAACTAAATAAGAGGCTGTGTAAATCCTGGTGACAAGGAACAAGTGGGGGAGGAAATGTGCACTAACCAACAAATAAAGAACATTGTGTCTATTTGCCCCCATATCCATTCTACATGACTCATGATTTCCTGTTTGATTCACCTCAATGTGCCTTATTTCATTAAATGTATAATTAAAGCGGACCTTCACTCTGAATAAGAGCCTATCTTATATGCTTCCCCCACCCTGTACATACAGATTTCTCACATTAAAATGACCCTACCTGCATCTACTGCATGTTATGAGCCTTTAAACATCCAAGATGGCGGCTCATGGAACAACAGGCAGCCTGCAAACAGGTCAGTGCTTTTTCATTACAATTACAAGAAATCACTGCTGGGGACAAACTTTACAGTGCATTTTGGCTGCGTTTTAGTTGTTGGTGTTCTAATTACACATTGTTAAGCAAAAGAAGCCATAAAAATACATTTTAATAACCCAAAACAAAAAAATAACCTTTTGTGACATCTAGGTCCTGCATTTCTACTACTGACACAATGCTTTTTCTGTACAAATATTAATATTAATTAGAAACATAAAACACTACAATCCAGTTCTGCCCATTGTGCTCAATGGGATCTTGAGCTACAGTGTAAGGTTTGATCTGGCGCTGCTCCAGACAGAGCGCCCGGCGCTGCATCCTATATGGCACTAGTGTTAAATAAGACGCTAGCTGGCAGGCACGTTGGCGTTCCAGTTTTTAAGTTGTTAAATCATATGTAGAGTACCAAAAAAGTGGCGCTGTGTGGCGTTGACGCTTCTTAAATAAGGCTGCTGCTTTCCCCATCCAATCTCAATCTCCTAGTTCCCCGCACCCATACCTGTTCCTGCTCTACCTTCCCAGACAAGAAACCATAGCTTAAGTTTTGGCCCAAACCTATGGTCTCAGCTTTATGGCCCAAAGGTTTTTACCCTGTCCCTTCAATAATAAAACTTCAGTACCCTCAGTTTAGGAGGCCATAGGCCATATCTGTCCCTGCAGCACCATAGACCCATTTCTAGAATGCACTTGTTGATCGACCAGGAAGCACATGGGGTAGGATGCTCAACAAGGATGTTGCAGGCCAGTCATAGGTTTGCTTGGGGCAGTTAGCCTGTATGGTCCCACGTATGTGCACCAAGATGTTCCCATTGGTCACTATTAGACACAGGAGAAACGAGAGTACAGACCAGGTGAGAAATCCTGTCCAATTTGGGGGGTGTTTCCCAGAGGATGCTCACGGGATGATCCTTTAAACGTGTCAAAACCTGGGATTTGTCTCCGCCCATGTTTTAGTCTACTTCCCTGGGCTGTGTGAGCCAACCACCCCCCATTTGTCCTCTGTAGCACCCCCGATGTCCTTGCTCATCATTGCCGCTGCGCCCAGCCGCACGTACGCTCTCTCCGGGTCCGTGCACCTCGCACCTAATTTTGGATGCCCCGGGAGAAATTGGTAGCCCAACCCTAGAGTCTTATTGACTCTGGGGCCAGGTTACATGGGTCTTTAACTTTAGGTTTGCTAAAGAGAAACAACAACTGGGAATTTTTACTCTTCTGGGTATTGTTTCTTTCCAGCACGGCATCATAATTTATGTGTGGAAGCCCAGGATTGCCCTTAAAAAGTCACCTTCTCCTGACCTGCAATGCGCATGCTGCCAGGCAAGCAGTGGCTCATGCTTCATTCATTCCATTCTTAGCCAATCTGATGCCATAGTAAAGATCAATAGAGCGAGCTCCACTGGCCGCTCCCCCTGTACCCATCCAACCCAAATCACATTTTGACCAACCCAGATTTTGGTCTATGTATTTGGGATGCCCTCCTGTTTGTAAGCTCCTGGGATCATCAGTATACTCACATTGCCGCCAGTCACACGGCACACACGCTGGTTCATGTCTAATCGGCGCTCTCTGGCGTGCATATTAATGCGAAATATAGAGGCTGGTTTCCCTATCTGAAAGGCTGGGTGCCAGAGTAAACATCAGCCAATGGAAGCCAGCAATGTGGCCGGTGCATGCATTATGGGATTGCTGGCTAGGCGAGTATACTGACAATCAAAGGGGCTTTTACAAGGGGGAAAACAGGGACAACAGGGGAATAGGCACCATACAATCCTAATGTCCTTAAAGTAGACCTGTTTTAACCATCCCTGAATTTTAAAGGTCTCAGGGGGATGGCCAAAATGGGTTTTGATCTACTTTAAGGACATCATAATTCTTTGCCACACAAAAATTCCACATGGCGGGCATGCAATTTACAGTAGCTTTATATATTTTGTTTTTACGAGAGAAATAGAAGCATTTTTAAAAAAAAACTTCTCATGTAGCCCTGGGCTTGATGTTTACCATCAGAGTTCCTTGACTTCAGTTCAAGAACTAGATAAGTGCGGGAGTGACCATGGACTTGGAATTAGAAGATAACACCCTGTTTCCCTTTCTCCGGAGTTGTTTGCCCTGGAAATGTTTCCTCTGTAATCTCTCTTCATAGACGTTCACTATTTTCAGCCATCAGCTTTAAAGTGCTGAGCCTCAATTAGAGGATGGCGGTTGTGGGGGGGCATCCCAATTGCTGACCCACCCATAACTGTGTTTCAACTGCAATGCGACCCCCCAGCAAAATTCAGGCCGCCACCGGTCACATGATCTGGAGTTTCTTTTTTGCCAGATGTTGGCAGGGGATTGTAGTGCAGGGTTTGCAGGGGGGCTCCAATAATCTGGATGGCCACTCGCCACTGTCACTATGCGGTCCAGCACCCATTTTGAAGATTTTGGACCACTTTAAAGCCCACATTTTCACTAGCATCCCCTGAATTGCCCCCTCCCCTCTCCATGAAGAGTATTTTTTTTTAATTTTTTTTATTTTCGCTGTCCCTGCTTCACTCTGCTCCCGGCTAATGGCACCTGTTTTAGCTGTAAAGCCAGACTCCTTAAAGTAAAGTGGACCAAAAGCCAGGATTTTGACTATCCTGGGTTTTGGTCCTTTCCCCCGGTGCACCCTGATCGGGGATGCCCTGCTGCGTGAAACCCCCCCAGATCGCCCAAACAAACTCATCTCTTCCTGGTCCTACGGCACATGTGCGCCTGCTCATCCAATCAACACGTTCTGAGCTGCTGACGTCACGCCATCTAAGACGGCGCCTAAGGCCAGCGGCTCTGAGCGAGCTGGTGGCTGCATCCCCCGCTTCCCTCTAACAGGGAGCGTGCCCACGCCGGCCATTCACAAATGCCTGACGCAGGCACATGCCCTGCTAGAGGGATAGCAGGGATGCGGCCGCGGCTCGCACCGTTGGACCAGGAAGCAAGGTAAGTGAAAGGGCGACTTGGGAGGTTTCACACAGCGAGGCATCCAGATTTTGGATGCCCTGGGGGGAGGGAATCGATCGGCCCAGGAATCGTATAGATTCCCGCCCGATTGAGCTGGGTTTTGGTCCACTTTAATTCATTGCCGCTGTTGTGGGTGGCAGTGATGTCATTGCTGCATCTATGCAATGACTGATCACCTGCCAGAGAGGGACAGCAATAAAATCAGTGTCCCAGGACCATTCAGTGCATTTCTAGTTCTACACCCTAAGATGTTAGTATCGGCAGGGGCACTGGTCAAGTTATTTCACAAGTTCAGTGGGTTTTGGTCTGCTTTAAATATAAAAGCATAAATACTTATCATCAGCTCTAACAGCCCCAATCCTACACGCCCCCTGACAAAGCATTCTCCTGCTGTCAGCCTGAGGCGGACTGGCCATAGGGAGACCCAGGACAATGGGTCACACCGCTTTGGGGCCAGTTGAGCTGCTGCTTTTAACATCCACATTCAACCCCTGCCCCCTTAGTCTCCCTCTCAGTCCCTGGAACCCAACTCCGCAGTACCCACAAGCCAAGGAACCCCAGCCCCAATGCTATGGCTCCGACATCATGGTTGGGGCGGGGGGCTCAGCAAGGATGTCTTGGGCCAGGCAGGGGCTGGTAAAATCCAGGGCTAATTCTTGGCCCCAGTCTGCCACTGCTGTGAGACCTCTGGTGGATAGCCAATCCCGATAACACCCATTTCTGGCTTTGGAGGGGATTTGAAGAGTTTCTCTGCCTTTTGGGATCCTCTCCAATCTTTAAAGTGTACCTGTGTGCCTTTCCAACACAACAATAAATACAAGGAACTATAAAAAAAAATTCCCCTGCAACTGTAGTAGAAAAAACAGAACTACATTAAGCCTACACACATTTCTGGGGTTGCTTAAAGTGGACTAACACCCAGCAGGATCGGCCTGGGAATCTATAAGATTCCCGGGCCAATCCAATCCCTCCCAATAGAATATAATTATGCTCAGAAGAGTTGCCTTTTAGGATGAGTCGGGAGCATAAGATACATTTGGGGAACAACAGAAAACAGCTGGGATTGACAGGGAGCTTTTTGGAGGGAAAACTGTAGACAATATTGTATAGAGCAGAGGTTTTATAAGGGGAACATACAGGGAGATCATCCATAGCCCCTATGTAAGATGGCTGATGTGGCTATTAAGTGAAGTGCCGGGAACAGTAAGCGTGGCGCAGGATATACTGCTTTGCAGTGCAAGGGTTTTGGTGGTCGCCTGGAAAGGACCCTGCAGTGAAGCAGGATCGTGGATGAGGTGAATATACCGGGCATTTTCACAAATTAGGGCAACCTAAATAAGTATTCCCCACATAGAGGAAGACCACTGGACCTAGAGTCTTGTAGACTGGTGGTTGCTCCTCCTTAAGGGACCTCCAGTCTTTTTGACGGAAGGGTCACTAAATAACCCCTGCAAGCATTAATATATCATGAGGTTACTAGTCGCTACAGCTAATAACATTAATAACAAAATGTTAATAACACAATCCTCAGTCTGAATGTTATATTTACCTTACCTAGTCCTCATACCTCCCAACTTATGAAGATGTTGTTTTTTAAATTAAGCTGTCACGATCACGCTCTATCCATACGCCAGACAGAGTGTGATGGTACCAGGGTTAACACGCCAATAGACCCCCAGACAGGGACTACTAGTCCCAGCAAGTCATCAATTAACCCTAATAAACGTGTATCACCAGAGCTTCCCTCAGGAAGGTGAGCTCATCTATTTAGAGGTCAAAGACTAGAGCTGATTAATTAAACATTTAATCTGATAAAAGGTATCACAGTGCTGGATGTAATTTACAACAATAAAATGACATACAAAAAATACAGAAAGAGTATACAGCAAATAACAGTTCAAAAATAGAGTCCTTACGCAGTCCTTTTTGTTGGAGTTTTCTGTGGTTGCTCGTTGCTTGGGATGATGTTATGTTCCCAGGTCCTTAGCTTGTAATGCCCCAGGCATGTGTCCTCTCTTGGCTTTTGTTAGCCAGAATTTGGAGGGAAAAATGGCTTAACAGGACACCTTCCATTTCCATGGAATTCCTAAGGGTGGGGTGGGGGGAATTCTATTTCCCAGGTCCCCTTATCTGATTGCCGGTTTATGGCCAGAGCAAAGACAACAGCCTGGCACTTCAAAGAGATCTGACTTCATACAAGGAAGTATCACAAACAGAGTCTTAATTAAGTTGGAATGTACACGCTGCATGGCCCTGTTTTTATATAGGAGGGTGTTTTATGGCACACGGGTGGAGGGGAAAGCTGCTGGTCCATATCCAAATATACACACACATATATACACTCATAATACGTATGTTCTATAATCATGCCCTGGGCATGACATAAGCCATGGCCATGCCACACCCCTGCCTACACCAAATTTCCCACCAATTCACACCCAGCCTTCTTCAGAGATATTGGAGTCGATTCAGAGCCAGGTGAGAAAAGCTTGCGTTCTCAGTTCCTACTCCCACTGCTCTGCTAAAAGCAGAAATGCCAAGTCACTTGGCTCACTGAGATCTTGAACCCATGGGTTTCTTGGCTAGCAGATGCCACTAAATGACTGGCTGGCCATCCAGCCCCTTACTATTGGCTGTCTCTGACTCCTTCTTACAGGCTGATTCATTACTAGCGCCAGCTATTGGCAGATGAGCGTCTGTACAGAGGCGCTAAGAGCAAGGCTAGTATACGCTGTGATCAGCTATCGGGCGCTGTAACAGAGCGCCTCAATCTCTGTAGTAACCTAGCCAGCATTGATGAATGAGATGTATGTTGGGCGTTCTAACACCAGTACAGCGCTGCAGGGAGCGAAAGGTAGCGCCAGCTCATTGCGACCGACTCTCAGCAACTCATACCATATTCAACAAAAAAACACACACAGCATTGGCGCTCTGGATCTGGTCGCTATAGCATAGAGCGCCAGACGCTGTTTTTGAACACATATCCACCTGTAGCAAAGTGAAAACACATAGAATTACATTGTTGTAACATTGTGACATTAATACTTTAATGCCAGACCTGTAATGACAATTCTGCATAAAAATATAAAACATCAAAAATGTTTTCAAAAATTTCTAGGGCAAAATTTTTTGAGAGAAAAGAAAAATATTAAAAACAAAAAACCCTGTTTAAACAGAAGTAAAGGAACGTCCAGTAAAAAGTAATACCTGGAAGCTAGAGCTCCGGCGCTATACACTGAGCCGCCTGTAATGATGAATCGGAAGCTAAATGACACTGTTAGAGTCGCTCACCAGAATTACTTTCATAAATGTGGTTTTGAGTACAGCGTCCAGCGTTCACCAGACGCTGCCTGCCGCTATCCCTTCATGAATAAACCCCTAAGTGTCTGATTGGCTAGATTCACCCCTAGGGTGTGGCACGGATCCCCTGTTAGCCTTGAAACTGGAGGAACAGTGTGGTGACTGCAGAGCTCTCTGCTTGATGCCACATTTGATCACCTCAGAATCCTGTAGGTGGGTGAGTATGCTGCATGGCAGGGTTCCCTAGGGATTTATGCTGTGGGGCATCCCTAATCAGTCTTCCCCCTAGGACACATTATAAGTGGATCAAAAATATATTTAAACCTTTGGTCTGCTTTAATTTCTGTGATCTCTGGTGGGCGTGAATTTTAGGATGAAAGGCTGGCACTCTTAATTTAATTTGATATCTGGAGACATCTGCTTTAACTCCACCAATGATTTGTTGGGGCAGAGTAAAGGGATGGGGTTCTCCTACACAGCTGGAAGCCCAAGATCAGGCACATATACTTACCTATATCTTCATTCCCTTGTTCTATTCTGCTGCCCCATGTAACCAATAGTGATCTGCAGGGTTATCAAGGCCAAAGGAAGCACAGCACTGTGGTAGTCTGCCCTGCAAACCTCAATAGATGTAAGTAAAGGCAAAGGTAAGTGCTTCTGCCCATTCTTCCAGCTGAAGCATGTGTGGTGGGGCATCCCCCACTGATAAAGGGTCACTTTAAAGTAGCCCTCCACTCAGAAATGACTGAGGATCCACTAACCAGGCATAAAAAGGTAACATGAATGCCAATAATAGGCAGAATTACAAAGTCGTCTTTTCCTCTTGCTTTGCTTGTGCCAGTTACTGTAGAGTGAAGAGTATTAGCAGAATTAGTATGTAAGCATTATGAATTGAAAACCCTTATATATTTTTAGTCTAGTTTCATCCAACTGAGTTAAAAGACAGAAAAAAGTTTACTATAAGAGCCTTGAAAGGGCCCCATTTAATGTTCGCCCCAGGGCCCCATCACAGTTACTTTGTTACCAGTACACAGCCTTCACCTGAGCAAACTAAAACCTACAGAGGTCAATAGATACCTGCACCAGCCCTTCATATGCCTCCTTTAATTTGTGCCCCCATCGCCCAAAATAATAAGCAGTGGAAGTGGCTCTTCCCTAACCTGGCCAATAATGAATAGGCAGAGTGTAAGTAGCCTGCAATTAAAGTAGTCTAGAATATCAACTTCAGAATCGGGGGATTCCCTGTCATAGAGGCATCCCGATTTGGGATTGTGAAGGGCCATACATGTACCATGGGATCATCAGATTGAGGTTAGTATCAGGTTAACTAGTGGATTCGCAGAATATCCTACAATAGAGGTGAATCAAAACCTGATGGGGGAGTGCAAAATCCTAGTTTTTGTTTATTTGGACCACTTTAATAAAGCCAGTAGTATGGGTGAATCCCTACCCACCACACCCAAAACCATGACAAATAACAGCAGATGTGTAAGGTAGCTGTGTACTGCATATACCCCCCCCCCCCCCAACAAAACATGGGGACAAAACAGAGGCAAGGGTCAATCAGCGATACCGACTCCCCTAGGTGTCATCAGTACCAAAGTATGACTTTTGGTGCAGTTAAAGCAAAGCAAAACCCTGTTTTGGCTGACCTTGGATTTGAGATTACTCAACTGGGCCTAGGATGTGATCCACCGCATAGATGATCACCGGAGTAGGACAGATAAACTCCAGGGGACAAAAGGAGAGTATCATCTTGTTTTTTTGAAATGGGAGGACAATCCCTTCAAGCTGGCCTGGCAGAGATGGACAGGTGGCACCCGGGGTTCCAAAAGCACACTAAACGCACTTCCTCTAGGCTGGCAGAGGTGAACACTCTCATCCACCCCCCCCCCCCGCCACCTTTCCCAACAGACAGTATGCAGCCTATTAAAATAACAATTAAAACAGCCAACAAATGGGTACTTACAAAACGCTGATCATGCAATGCTTTTCTGCAGCTCTTCTAATGTCCATATTTCAATGTGCCACCCCTCCGCTGGTGCTGCCCACGCCACTTCAAAAAGACCCCCCTCACCCCCAAAAAGACCCCTTACATCAGATCCAAGACAGCTGTGCACAGGACCCGGAACTCAGGGATAAAAATTGCCTCGGATTGGGCAGACAGTCTCGGGACCACACTGCAGTCCTGCCATCTCGCAGGGTTACCCACTGTGCGCTGTAAATGATTCATCCCCACAGAGCAGCACTGCACTGTTGCTGTTTCAATGCACCACTACTGCCCCCGCTGCCCATGGCATGTTGCCTCTAAAAGGCGCCCCAACAACACATTGTTGGATTTCACTGCCACTCTGCGCATGTAACATGTTTTCCTGCTTTTCTGACTCACCAGATGGCAGTAATGTAAATCCTGTAGAAAGCTCCATGTTCCCTGTGTGTGTCTGTGATGGATGTTTTCTTTACTCCATAAGACTTGGCAGATAGCTTACTCAACTGCTCATGGATCACGTGGATAAGTGTCAAAAGCTTTATTTCAGTACAGAATCTTGCAGCAAAACTTCCTACAGCAGGATTCGTTCAATACAATACAGGAAACTTGTGATGTAACCCATACAACAGCAGTAGGCAGAAAAACTGTAGCTGCACAGGAAAGTAGCCCTGCTTGAATGCCAAACTAGAAATGGCAGAAGGAGAGAGGAAGAAGGGAGAAAGGGAGCCAGGAAGGGACAAAGGGGATTAAAGGCACACTGCTCAGCCTATGCAAATAAACATTATATTAAACTGTTACCCTGGGTAAAATAAAACACACGTCGTGGGACATGACACCTGCTAGTGGAAACTTGCACTGTGCAGCACTCTATTTCCCCTGCATGCGCTACCTACAGCACAATGAAATTCCCACAGTATTGGGCCAGAACGGTGGCCATACGGAGACAGGGGCCCTCGTGGCATCTCCATTGAACTGTGCCATCCGCCACCCACCCCTGCCAACTCACTCAGGATCAGGCCTACCAGAGTAAGAATGAAAGCTGCACGTTCTCTATCAAGATAAGCACACTCCTCGTCTCACCTTTCTGGGTCTGAGAACCCCCTATGCCCTCCCCTACTAACCCTTCCTGCTATCTCCACCATACTGAATGGACGCACCAAGGCTGCCCGAGGATGGAACAGGGCCATCTCAAGAGACCATGGCTGATCCTTATCCCTGGAGCCCCCACCATCAGAGACATGACATCTGCCTAGTGGAAAATGCAGCACTCTATTTCCCCCGCGTGGAAGCGCTGCCTGCATGTGTTGTCCCCAGTGGAGAGGAGAAAATAAGTTGCACTGCCACAGCGCAGATAAGTCAGCAATGTACTTGTCAGGGGGGGGGTTGAAGTGGCATCGGCAGCGCGCAGTGCGAGCAGGGGGTTGGCACATTGAAATAGTGACAGGCCACATGGAAGAGCAGAGCACAATCAGGGCTTTTAAAGTATCCATTTGTTCAATCTACTCAAAGGAAAAGAGGTGCTGATGAGAGCCAAAAGCTTGAAACATTTGCAGGGGCCCCTTTTACTCACAGGTGGTCACTAACTGCAGTGGTAAAATAAAGAGGAGATTGAACATGGTTTCCACAAAACTTTGCAACGGTCACAAAGCACAGTTTTTATACTTCAAAGGGCCCAGCACTTGTACTCAGAGAAACTTAAACCAGACCAACAGCCTGGCACAGTTGGGAAAGAAAGGTAGCCGCCATTTTGGAGCTTCCTCTCCCAACTGAC
This sequence comes from Gastrophryne carolinensis, assembly GCA_027917425.1. Classification (NCBI taxonomy): domain Eukaryota; kingdom Metazoa; phylum Chordata; class Amphibia; order Anura; family Microhylidae; genus Gastrophryne; species Gastrophryne carolinensis. The sequence continues at coordinate 605,450,265 of CM051234.1, forward strand.
GTAACTGAAATGCACAGTAACAAGAAGCCCAGTACAACTTCCTGTTTGCAGGTGGCCTGCAAGCCCAGGAGCGGCCATCTTGTTTTTAAAATTTATCCCAGTAGGTGTTAGAAAAAAGTAAATTATTTTTTATGTGCAGCAAAATAAATTACCCTGGGGAGGGATATAGGAGCACTGTTTGTTGTGTTGGTCTGATTTAATTCATTTTTGACTGTTGGTCTGCTTTAAGTTACGGTAATAGCAATCCAACAGCTCAAGGTATGTCACGGTACTTTCACACCGGGCCTACAAACTTTCACACCACTACTTATTTACTTAAAGTGGATCATCAGTTACACTATGACCCCCCCCCCCCCCCCCGCCACCCAACTCTGGTGCTGAGGCAGAGCAGAGGGGGGTTACAACCCTTACCTTCTCCAGGGGCCAGTGCTGCTCCTCCGGCGCTCCGAATCCCGGGTGCCACAATTTGGGATAAGAGCACAGAGCCGAAACTCCCAGCTCCGTGCGAGCTCCCGCCATTTAAGTTAATGGGCAGCAGGAGCGCACACGGACCCTGAGGATGCGGCTTTGTGACTTTTCGTGTGGCGCCCATGGGAGACCTGGAGGACAGTGTGGGCCCCTGGAGAAGGTAAGGGTTTTTTCTTTGTAAACTCCCCCTCCTGTCTCAGCGCCAGGGTAGGGTGGCGGGGGGGCGGGGTCATAGTTTAACTGAAGTTCCGCTTTAACCAGTTTAGTTCCTCTTTACTCAATTGTTGGCAAGACAAAAGCTCATATCACATTAACGCAGGAAAGCTAACTTTAACTCCAATCCAAAGTACAGATCTCAGCACAGTTCAAAAGCATTCAGTTAATCCAAATCAAGCTCAGTATTAACATTCTGCTTTTTTGTGGATGTGATATGGGCTTTTGTCTTGTTTAAATCTCGGTTCACAGTTATTTTAGCAATGGGAGTAATATGGGCATAGACCACCCCACTTCGATGGAACTACTTCCTCCCGACCAATTCTTCAAGGCAGGGGATTGCGCAAGACAATACTCACTAAGAGAGACCTTCCCCACCTTAGAGGAATGGCTTACTTGGTTCAGTTCCAGCTTCACTACAGCGTTCCTATAAATGTTCCCAACTGAGTTCCACACTTCCTGAGGCTTAAGGGTTTCCAAAAGTGTTTTAGGCACCACTAACTGGCCCTACACACTCTCGGTTCCCGGGGGGCTTCACATCCACACCACCTATGGGGCTCACTCTAGCTCTTCCGACCAGCTCCTTCTCCAGGAGTCCTGAAACCCCTGCGCACTAAAGCCATACGTCCTCCTGCATTGTGCTAGCTGTTCCTGACACTCCCCAGACTGGAACGAAACTGCGTGACCTATCATGGGCCCCACTCAGGGCTGGCGTCAGCAGGGCCCTTGCACCTTCTGAGAACCCACCTCACATGCTGGTCAAGTGACACACCTCTTCCCTTTGATTGGCCATTAGAAGATGCTTTCATTTGCTCTATTCTATTTTTATTTCTATTCTATCTGTCTTCTATTATTTCTTCCTGACTTTGTCATTCCTTCTTTTCTTGCTTTCAGACTTTCCATCATTCCTTCTATTGTCTTTGACTTTCTGTAATTTCTTCTATTCTTATCATCTATCTTTTCCGTTAGTCCCTTTATTCTTTCTTTCCGACTTTCCGTCATTCCTTCTATTCTGTCTTTTTGATTCTCTGTCATTCCTTCTATTATCTTCTATACTTGTTGTCATTCCTTCTTTCTGAGTTTCCATCAGTCCATCTATTCTTTCTTTTTGACTTTCTGTCATTCCTTCTATTTTTTTTTATCTTTTATCCTTTCTCTCAGTACTTCTATTTTTTCTTTCTATCTGTCACTAATTCTATTTGTTCTTGCCCCTTTCTTCTGTTCTTTCTTTCATACCTTCTTTCTGGCATTATTTTCTGTATTTCTTTCTTTCTGACCTTCTGTCATTGCTTCTATTCTCTCATACCATTACCTTCATGTGTGACGTGTCATGCCACAAGAGGCCCGCTAAGACGCTACCGCCCAGGGGCCCTTAAGAACCTGGATCCAGCACTGACCCCAACCATTAAACCCCCAGTATATATGAAGACTCCACCTGCTCTATTTTGCCAGGGCTAAACTCTACCATCTTCCCTCTAGCCTAAAGTCTAACTACACCCACTTTGATCTGGGTAGGAAATCCAACTGCTGCTTTGTGATTAAATACTAACTCCACCCACTTACCTGTCAGATATAAGATAACTATGGCCCTTTGTTCCCCTTTTATAAGGTAACTCCTCCCATTAGTGACAATGGAGGAAAGCGGTAGAGATGGGAGCTGGCTGCCCGCCACAGCGGCTGCGCATGTGCTGTAGGACCAGGAAGAGGCGCGTTGGGCTCTGCGATCTGGAGGGTTTCACGCAGGGGGAAAGGACCAAAACCATGGATAGTCAAAATCCTGGGTTTTGGTCCACTTTAAAGCAAAGAAGTGGAATATTCTTGAATGGCCAAGTCAGTAACCTGATCTCAACCCAATTGAGCCGCATTTTACTTGGTACATTGAACCAAAACCACCCTATGAGACTCCAGGGCAGGCATAGTGGGGGTTTAGCAGAGCGCGTGCTCTTGCCAGGCATTTGTGGCTGATGGGGGCACGCTGCCTGTTAGGGGGCAGCGAGAAAGCAGGAGCCGGCTTAATTCAAGTTTACGTCAGGGCACTCAAGCGCATTGATTGGACGTGAGGCCATGCATACGCCATAGGACGGAGGAACGGTGAGTTGGAGTGGGTGACCTGGGGGGTTTTACACAGCGGGCTATCACACATTAGGGTGCCCGGGGGCAAAGACCAAAACCCAGGATACACAAAATATTGGGTTTTGGTCCACTTTAAAGACTAAACTTCAGACAGAAAGGCCCACAAACCAACAGCAACTGAAAAGTGTTGCAGTAAGGGCATTGCAGAGCATTAAAGTGGACCAAAACCCAGCGCGATTGATTCCCGGGCCAATCGATTCCCTCCCCCCTGTGTAAAACCTCCCAGGTCGCCCCGTTCACTTACCTTGCTTCTCGGTCCAACGGCGCATGCGTGAGCTATGGCTGCATCCCCGCTATCCCTCTAGTAGGGCACGTGACCACGCCAAGCATTTGTGAATGCCCAGCTCGGGCGCCCTCCCTGTTTGAGGTTAGCGGGAGATGAGGCTGTCAGCACACTCAGAGCCGTTGGCCTTAGACGCTGGATTAGACGGCATGACATCAGCCGCTCTGAGTGTGCAAACCCCCGATCGGGGTACCCCGGCGGAAAGGACCAAAACCCAGTATGGTCAAAATCCAGGGTTTTGGTCCACTTTAAATAGGAGGAAACACAGCAGTGTCTGGTGATGTCCTTGAGCTCAAGACTCCAGGCAGCCATTGCCAACAAAGGTGTTTCAACCAAGTATTAGAAAATAACATTTTATTTACAATTATTCAATTTGTCCAGTTACTTTTGAACCCCTAAAACGAAGGAATTGCTTTAGTTCCTCAGATTTGTATGCAAGCAGGGCCGGAGAAAGTGTGGTGGAGGCCCCTGGGCCCAAAATCTGGTGGAGGCCCCAGATACAGTATTTTTTTGCTTTAAAATAATAGTCCAGCCAAGTAACTGATTGGTGGTTGTCTGGCGCCCGCCTACTTACTGGAACATCAGATGGAGTCCATTGTGCCACCCTTGTGCTGGTGGCTTTGGCTGCACATTTGCAAAACAAAAAAAAAAGGCTTGCCGAGGCACGGAGGTGGGGGGGGGGGGGGGGGGCATCGATAGCTTTGTTGCTGGACCAAGAAAAGTCTCCTGGACCAGGAGAAACCCAAAGGTTGGTGGGGGCCCCCTTTGCAGGAAAAGTGGTGGAGGCCCCGGGGCTAGAGCACCCTTGCGCCCTCCTCATAATCCGGCCCTGTATGCAAGCATTTGGTTCAGCAAACTGAATTAAAAGCTGAAAGTCTGAACTTCAATTACATCTGAATTGATGTGAGAATACATTATGGTAATGTAGAGAAACAAAATTGTCTCTGTCCAAATATTTATGGACCTAAACTCGGGCAACATTCGGTGTTATAAGAGAAGATGCCCAGCGATAATTACTAGCAGTGAGGTGGCCTCAGGCTGCAGATACCTGTGCGGGTGTGGCGGGAGGATGAAGCTGCAGATACACACCCGCCCGTTACATTGTGTGTGTGTGTATATCACACCGCCCGGCTCTGTGTACACACACTCACTCGCCACGCCCACTCCGCTTTCCAGACACGCCCAGGGGAGTGGGCGGCTCTGTGTTGTGTCCTGGCCGGTGACGTCACTGGTCTGCCCCAGCCGCAGCCTGGGATCCTCGGGATGGTGAGCGGCCCGGAGTGACTCATCTGCCCGAACAGCGGCGGCGGAGAGCGGAGCCCCGAGCGGCCAGCACCGAGCACCGAGCCATGTGAGTCCCGGGGAGGCCGCCCCATAACCGGGTGCCTGGGGAATGCTGTGCGGGGAGCGAGCGCCGGCAACGGGAGACATACGGCGCCCGGTCATTGCGTGCAAAGCTGCCACTGCCTGCTGCCCGCTATCTTCCCTGCCCACCACCACCATCATCATTACTGCCTGCTGCCCACCATCATCACTGCCCACCACCATCATCATTACTGCCTGCTGCCCACCATCATCACTGCCCCACTACCTTCTGCCCACCACCATCATCATTACTGCCTGCTGCCCACCATCATCACTGCCCACCACCATCATCATTACTGCCTGCTGCCCACCATCATCACTGCCCCACTACCTTCTGCCCACCATCATCACTGCCCACCACCACTATCATCATTACTGCCTGCTGCCCACCATCATCACTGCCCCACTACCTTCTGCCCACCACCATCATCATTACTGCCTGCTGCCCACCATCATCACTGCCCACCACCATCATCATTACTGCCTGCTGCCCACCATCATCACTGCCCCACTACCTTCTGCCCACCATCATCACTGCCCACCACCACTATCATCATTACTGCCTGCTGCCCACCATCATCACTGCCCCACTACCTTCTGCCCACCACCATCATCATCATCACTACCTCCTGCCCACTATCCTCCCTGCCCACCATCATTACTGGCTGCTGCCCACCACCACCATCCTCATTACTGGCTGCTGCCCACCACCATCATCATCACTGCCTGCTGCCCACCACCCTATCACTGCTTGCTGCCAACCATCACTGCCCCACTGCCCACCACTTCCATCACTGCCTGCTGCCCACCATCACTGCCCCACTGCCCACCACCTCCATCACTGCCCCACTGCCCACCACCTCCATCACTGCCACCATCACTGCCTGCTGCCCACCACTTCCATCACTGCCTGCTGCCCACCATCACCACCTCCATCACTGCCTGCTGCCCACCACCTCCATCACCGCCTGCTGCCCACCACTTCCATCACTGCCTGCTGCCCACCATCACCACCTCCATCACTGCCTGCTGCCCACCACCTCCATCACCGCCTGCTGCCCACCACCTCCATCACTGCCTGCTGCCCACCATTATCACCGCCTGCTGCCCATCATCATCATCACTGCCCTGCTGCCCACCGTCACTACTACTGCCTGCTGCCCACCACCACTGACCGCTGCCTGCCATCATCACTGCCTGCTGCCCACCACCACTGACCGCTGCCTGCCATCATCTCTGCCTGCTGCCCACCACCTCCATCACTGCCTGCTGCCCACCACCTCCATCACTGCCTGCTGCCCACCACCTCCATCACTGCCTGCTGCCCACCACCTCCACCACCACCTCCATCACTGCCTGCTGCCCACCACCTCCATCACTGCCTGCTGCCCACCACCATCATCATTACTGCCTGCTGCCCACCACCATCACTGCCCCACTGCCTGCTGCCCACCACCATCATCATCACTGCACCACGCTTGCTGCTCACCATCATCATTACTGCCTGTTGCCCACCATCATCATCACTGCCTGCTGCCCACCACCATCATTACTGCCTGTTGCCCACCATCATCATCACTGCCTGCTGCCCACCACCATCATCATCACTGCACCACTGCCTGTTGCCCACCACCATCATCATCACTGCACCACCGCTTGCTGCCCACCATCATCATCACTGCCTGCAGCCCACCACCTGCTGCCCATCGTTGCCATCTTCCTTGCCTGCTGCACCAGCACCACCACTGCCCCTCTGTTTGCTGCCCACAACCACCATTACCAGCACTACCCTTCTGTCTGCTGCTCAGCACCATCCCAACCAGCTGCCCATCACCATCAGTGACCCATGCCCGATTCCCCCCCACTGCACAATATGTCATTTTTTTATTATTCAATCAATATTTTAATGTATTTCGTTTTATGTATATGTTTATTGTTGCCAGTTGCTATGTTATGGTATATATATAGAAACATAGAAACATAGATATATATATATATATATATATATATATATATATATATATATATATATACCGTATATCCTTTATGCATAGGGCAGTGAAGAATTGCAGGCTGGGTGTGATATTTTTCATGTGAGCTTCCAATCTATAGGGTCAATTCTTCTTAGGAGAGATAACTGCCATTCACTTCCATTGTGTGCCTCGGGACTGATTCAGGACCAGGTGAAAATTGACATCTGGTTGCTGAATCAACCCCGAGGTAGACAGTGAAAGAGAATGGCATTTTTCTCTCCTAAGAAGTAATACAATTTTCTCACCTGGTGCTGAATCAATCCTTATGCGTGCATGTGAGATTTCTTTGGGGGCTTTATCCCCTGCTCCCCCCACAACCCATGGAAATTGCACCGACAGGGTATTTGATTATTTCCTGTCATTAGATTGTCAGTTCCTTTAGTAGCCACAGGCTAGGCTGCTATGGGGCCCCCTTTTCATTATCCACTGGTCAGGATGCTATGGGGCCCTCTTTTTAGTATCCACAGGCTGCTATGGGTCAACCTTTTCTGTAGCCACAGGCAAGGCTGCAATGGGGCCCCTGTTCAATAGCCACATTCAAAACTGCTATGGGGCCCCCTGCATGTGCAGCAGCAATGGGACTAGGTTTCTATGGGGCTACTTAACAGGGGGTCCCATAGCACCCTGGCCCCGTGGACCGCCTGCCTCTTCCTTCAGATGTGAGGAGGAGGCGGCACTTGAAGCAACCATGCAAACCCGGGGCATAGAAGGGAGCTTTTTTGGCTTTTGTTCCTCTTTAAAGCAGACCAAAAGCCTCCACTCTACTCTATAGGGTCGATAGTTCTTAGAATAGAGATCTACCATTCACGTCCATTGTGTGCCTTGGGCCAATTCAGGACCAGATGAAGATTTACATTGGCCCCCTTTTCTGTAGCCACAGGCCCCCTTTTCTGTTCAATAGCCACATTCAGAACTGCTATGGGGCCCCCTGCATGTGCAGCAGCATTGGAACCAGGCTTCTATGGGGCTACTTAACCGGGGGTTCCATAGCACCCTGGCCCCGTGGACTGCCTGCTCTTCCTTCAGATGTGAGGAGGAGGCAGCACTAGCAGCAACCATGCAAACCCGGGGCATAGAAGGGAACTTTTTTTGGCTTTTGTTCCTCTTTAAAGCAGACCAAAAGCCTGACCTGATTCTCTCTCCCTGGTGCATCTTGATTTAGGCTGCCCCACTGTCTCAAACTCCCTCAGTCACCAGGTATGCCTACCTCGCCAACGAGCCCACAGCGCATGCACGGTGGGCGTCACTCGCATCCTTTTCTGTCTGTGCACGGTCACGCCCGTCGTAACTGAATGGCTACCAAATTGGGGGAACCCTCAACCCCCCGTTAAGAGCCAAAGGGACTGACAATTGCACTCACAACTGAATGTCTGGCGGACGAAGGATGCGATTGATGCCGCTGTCCACCATGCATGTGCAATGAGATCTATGGAAGGTAAGAAAAGCGGGCTATCCGGGGGCCCTCACACAGTGTGGCATCCCAAACGGGGGTGCCCCTGGGGAGGGGGGGGGGATAGTGAGATCACAGGTTTGGTCTACTATAAAATATTTTAGGCAATGTTTTTATTTTGACGATACAAAAAAGAAAATTGTATGGGGGGCAGACATTGTGGCTATATGAGGCCCCAAAATTCCTAGTGACGACCCTGTCCCTCTCATATTATCAGTTTAGCTGTATGATTGTGGAGACCTGTGCTTACCAGTGCTGTAACTGGCCTCCCATCGTCATCTTGTTTAATTAACCCTGCAGTCATTTGTTTAATTGATCTTGAGGTCAAGTGGATGAATCACTTTGATTGATAAAGAATTGCTAAGGGTTTGACCATTTGCATCATTCCTTTTTTTAATTATTTTCATTTTTTTCTGTTAACATCTAAAAATTCAATCTAGTTCACAATCAAGGTTTTATGATTGAACTGCAATTAAGTGGCGCAGAGATTTCCACATTTATGGCTGGCAATTAGTCTCTCTATATAGTGACCAGCTCTGATGCTGTTGTCTTCCCTAGGGCACCTGCCTGTTTTTGTTGTATATATTTTTTATTTGTATATACTGCATCCCCTATCTTGGACCCTGGACCATGTGAAATGATTTATGGTGAATTTGTTTGTGATTTTACAATGATCTATTTTGACAGTGCTCTTTTTAAAACTTAAACCAGTGTTTCTGTTTTTAATAAATTCAGCGCTGGGGGCGTGCCCTGCTCTGCGGTCCCGTGGCACGCTGCCTGTGCCTCGAGGTGTTGCTGGAAATGATGCCTGAATAACGGCAGACGCGATGACATAATATTTAAAAATTGCCTAATTTTTCTATATGCTTCTAGATTGCAAGCTTTACTGCTTAATCGTGTAATCTTGTTTTGCTATATATATATTTTTTCTATTTTGTATACTTGTTTGTATTGTTCCAAGTAGCTGTGCCAGGCACAGAATTGAATCGGAGAGACTTCCTTGCTTATGCCAGTGCTGGTCTATCCAAGAAGTAAAATAATAGGGTAAAAGAAAATAAACAATTTAGAAAGGCAAACAGTGGCTACATCCAGCACCTACTTTAGGTCCTTTTCTACTCCTTGGCTGCCAGACCTTAGAACCAGGCGGGCAGCTGGTTCTTGTCCCTTGTTGGGGCAGAGGTGATATGATTAGAACAGTCCAAAAAAAAATATATTATTTTATAGATATTTCTATGTATTTTGTATATGTTTATTATTGCCAGTTGCTATATAATGGTGTGTGTGTGTATATATATATATATATATATATATATATATATATAGCCTTTATGCATAGGGCAGTAAGGAATTGCAGGTTGTATGTGATTTTTACAATGTGAGCTTCCACTCTATAGGGTCGATTCTTCTTAGGAGAGTAAACTGCCATTAACGTCCATTGTGTGCCTTGGGACTGATTCAGGACCAGGTGGAAATTTACATCTGGTTGCTGAATCAACCCTGAGATAGACAATAAATGAAAATGGCATTTTACTCTCCTAAGAAGTAGTAGAGTTTTCTCACCTGGTGCTGAATCAACCCTTATGTGTATGCATGTGAGCTTTCTTTGGGGGCTTAATTCCCCGCTTCCCCACACCCCAAAGAAATTGTACTGACAGGGCTGTGGAGTCGATAGAAATGTGTCCACTCCAGCATAAGAAAGCCAATCTCTGAATAGTATTGTATAATTAATGAAGCTTTCATAAGAAGCCTAAAATGTTATTTATAGATATATTTTATATTCTATCAATCTAAGACCCATGTTAGATGGAACATTGGCTTACCGACTCCACAGCCCTGACTGACAGGTTATTTGATGATTTCCTGTCATTAGATTGTCAGCTCCTTCAATATCCACCAGGTTCTACGGGGCCCCCTTTTCAGGAGCCTTGGGACAGACCTCAATTGCCCCCCTGTTCAATAGCCACAGTTGAAGCTGCTATGGGCCCCCTGCAAGTGCAGCAGCAAGGGGGCCAGGCATTTTTTTTATGCCTCGCATTTGCTGGGTGTAACACAGAGCAGCCATGGATGGGTTTTGTTCCGCTTTAAAGCAGACAAAAATTCTGACCTGATTCTCTGTCCCTGGTGCATCTTGATTTGGGATGCCCCACTGTCTGAAACTCCCCCAGTTGCCAGGTATGCTTACCTCGCCAACGAGTCCACAGCGCAACCCCTGGAGTTTGAGACTCCAGGGCATGCTTACTCCCTCCCGTCGGGGCATCCTAAACTAGGATGCCTCTCTCTGTGAAACCCCCCCTGAGTCACATGCAAATCTTACCTTTTACCTGCCAGGGCCGGCATCACTTCTCGGCTGCGCATAGCCAAGCCCGCCGCAACTGAATGGCTATTCGTGGCTGCGCACAGCCAAAAGAAGCGATTGATCCCCCTCGCAGGATTCCATTCAGCTGCTCTTGCCTCAGCGGGGCATCCCATACTGGGGTGCCTCAGTTGGAAGGACCAAACCTGTGATAGTGAAAATTTTGTGGTTTTTATCCACTTTAAATAAGGCTCATGACTAGGGGTTCCCAGTCTTTTTTTTTATGAAGTACCACTTTACATTTTTGAAATATCTGGCTGAAACTTATAGGTTGTCAGTGCCAAAAACTGTTATGAAAGGCAAAAAAATGCAAGTTCTCATCACCTTTTAAAGCAAATCAGGGTTGAGTAAAGTTTAGATGGCAGAAGATCGGTTTGGAATACAAATGAGTCTGTGACCTAGCTGAGCACCACCTGATAGGATCACATGTACCACTGGTCTGAAGCCCAGAGATTCTATCAGGTATTAGAACCTAGCTGAGTATCTCGGACACGTACCACTGGTTGGGAACCTAGCTACCACCCGATAGGATCTTTTCTTTTGTACCACTGGTCTTGAAACCTGAGTTAGAACCTAGCTGAGTAACATTTTAGATCCTAGTAGCACCAGTTGGGAAGCCCTGCATTTGAACCTAGCTGAGTATCTCTGGGTTTACACCAGCAGATAAATTTGCTGTTCGTTAAGTGATGACCGGCCATACAAATATTCTTCGATTGTTTTCAGGCGCTGAAGGTTTGTTGATCAGTCAGTCACTAGAGGAGTAATGGTGTCACTCGTTTTATTTGCAAAACAAAATTTTTTTAGTGGGCGATCTCTGTTTCCAGCCATCAAGCGATGAATAAGAAATTTTTGGTCATCCGTAACGATCCGATGGCCACTCTTCAATTCTCGTTCATTGTTTAATCGTAGCAGGCGTTTCCACTGAGCGATTAGCACTAAATTGCAGTTGATTTAGCCATTTCTCGCTCGATAATCGCTCCTTCTAAACAGGCCATTACTTATACCACTGGTGGGGAACCTAGTCGAGTACTGTCCCACATAATAGGATCTTGAGTACCACCAGTATAGAACCCCTGCTTTTGAACCTGAATATCTTGTACTTACATCACTGGTTGGGAACCTGTCCAAGTACCACCTGATCTTGTGTACCACTGGTTGGGAAACTAGTTGGGTACTGTCCCACGTAATAGGATCTTGAGTACCACCAGTATAGAACCCCTGCTTTTGAACCTGAATATCTTGTACTTACATCACTGGTTGGGAACCTGTTCAAGTACCACCTGATCTTGTGTACCACTGGTTGGGAAACTAGTTGGGTACTGTCCCACGTAATAGGATCTTGAGTACCACCAGTATAGAACCCCTGCTTTTGAACTTGAATATCTTGTACTTACATCACTGGTTGGGAACCTGTCCAAGTACCACCTGATCTTGTGTACCACTGATTGGGAACCCCTGCGAACCTAGTTGAGCATCTCGTAATATCGCCACTGGTTGGAAACCAAGCTGAGTATCACTTGATAGCAGAGGTCGCTCTAAACTTTTTCCCAAAGAGTATAAATACTCCTCCCAGCATCTTGAAGGGAGTATTTTTGGTCACAGAGGAGTAAGCAAGTTTGTAGGAATTAAAGTTAAAGCGGGTGAAAATCTAAAAGACTCCAGGGCCGTCCGTTAGCCGGCGTGGGGGCATCCTATACTGGGATGCCCCGCTGTGTGACACCCCCCCCCCCCCCCCAGGGTCGCCAGTAAACACACCTTTACAGCAGGTCCCCCAACACTGTGATTGACGGCCACCGCATCCCCGGCTTCCATGGGGCAGCTCAGAATGGCTGGGCACACGCCCAAGCAGAGAACCTGGGATTGCGGCTGGCTGACGTGGGTCACTGGGGAACCTTTGATATCAGCCAATCAGCGATCTCAAAAGTGCCGCTGGGTCTGGCTTGGAAAAAAATGTTTTTCTTTGAAAACCGAGCCAGCAGCTGTTGGCTGCTAGGGGGGGGGGGGGGCCCGATTGGATGACGGAAGGAAGCCCAAGCGGGTTTCCATCCACTTTAACAATATAGAGGCATACATGGTGGGAAATAATGCTGACTGAATGCAAGTTACCGCTTCTTCCATGCATACAGAGGCATCGTAAAACCCAGTTGTAAGGTGGTTGGGAAGCACAGTGTTAGATCGTACAGTGGGTGGTGCACAGCACTTGATCATACAACTAGATTATAAAGTTGGTGGGGAGCGGCACAGTTCCAGATTGTACAAACAGATTGTAGTGTAGGTGGGCAGCACAAGACTAGATTGTACAGCAAATTTGTATGGTGGGTGGGGAGCAGCACAGTGCTAGATTGTGCAACCAGATTGTAGTGTAGATTGTACAGCAGATTTGTATGGTGGGTGGGAAGCACAGCATGTGCAGCCAGATTGGATGGTGGACAGCATTAGATTGCGCAGCAACTTAGTAAGATGATCTGCCAACCAACATTATATCACTGTAAGATCTAATGGCCATTGTGCCCACTTGCCTTACAATCAGATTTACAACATTAAATTGTATATTGCAATTTAATATTGCCCAGCCTCCGATCTGATTGCAAGGCATGTAGGTACAGGTACCATTATACTTTACAATTAAATCAGTTTAAATCAGTTTATGTTTGTTGGCCGGTCACATGGCATCATACAGCTTTCTCCCAATAACCTTGTTTAGAGTGCTAGCTCCTTGGCTGCGCTTGTCCTTGGGGACACACAGCTCCAGGCCTGGCACATCTTATGGGGGGACATGTGCATCCTTTTGGAGGCACTATGAGGGGATGAGGTGCAATGTCGGACAAGTTTGGGCAGAACCAGAGGATGTACTCACCGGCGGCCCATCGGACAGGCCTGGCTGCTCAGGCCTCCAGCGGGACAACCGATACGCAGGATGAGGCGTTGTTAAAGGATATTATTCCAGATGTCCCCCCAGAATCATCTTTTCGATTATGAAATATTGATAATATTCATCTTAATTATCATATTTCATATCTTCCTTTAACAGACGGGCAGCACAGAAGGCACTCGCATCGCCCATGTGTTAGAACCTAGATCAGTATCTCATACTCCACATACCACTGGTTGGGGGCCTAGCTGTGTACCACATGATTGGAACTTGTGTACCACTACTGGTTAAGAACTCCTGCGTTAGAGCATACCATAAAGCACATGTCAAACTGAAGGCCCGGGGGCCAGATGTGGCCCTCAAAGCCTTTTTATATGGCCCTCCGACAAGTTTCAGACAGTGGTGACTAGCTCGATCACCCCAAGACTTCTGACACTGGCAGCATGATGTCGGGTGATGCCGAGTAATGCACTGGTACACGCCACTCGCACATACAAAATGGAAAGCGAACACAGAAAGAAGAAAGACAAAGACAGGGCAAGAAAAATGGTGGGTGGGGGGGGGGGGGGGAATTCAGCAAAAAATGTCTGGAGGTAAGCAAGAGAGAAATTAGAGGAAATGTGGGAAAAAAATCAAGAGAAGGAAAAAAGTGAGAGAGAGAGCGAATGGATGAGGGAATAAGATTGAGGTGGAAGGAATGTAGAGGGTTAAAAAAGAGAGGGAAAACAATTAGGAATGCAAAGAAAGATGAAGAGAGAAAAATTAGAGAATGAGAGATGGAAAGAAAGATAAAGAAATAAAGAGAGAGAAGGAAAGAAAGAGAAAGACACAAATACTGGTAAGAGCGATGGACGGAATGTAAAATAGAAGGAAGACGTGAAGAATCTGAAAATAGAGGAATAGTAATAGGAGTGTGACAATAGAAAGATAGCGGGAATGTGAAAACAATATGAAAAAGGGGGAGGGGGCATAGGAAAAGAGAGGAAATTGGAGGGATCATGAAATACAAGAGAGAGAATTAGAAAGGGAAATACAAGGAGGAAAAAGGTAAAAGAGAATTTTCATGAAATGTGTAGAAGAGAGAGAGAGAGATGGGGGTATTTTGAAAAAAGAGAGGCCTGCTGCTATAGTTTAAAACATCCTGGCTCCCTCTAACAGAGATTGGCGTGGCGCCCTGTCGGACTGCAAACCTCGCACACCCCATGGCCGGCCATAATTCTGCATCTGTCCTGGGCAAAACCGTTCTGTGCCTGTAACCATACATTGGAATGGTGGCGGCTGCGTTTAGTTTTATTTTGTGTTATATAACTTCACCTTACTAGAAAATATGTTTTTACCATTTAATTTTTGTTTAACATGTGCTAAGAATTATTCTAAACAGTGATCTAATTTTATTACGCTACAAATAAAACCCCTTTTAACTAATTGTTTTAACATTTTTGGTTCTCTGGGAAAACGCCATAGCGTCCGCATCCCATTGTGAGCCTCCCAGTGAATTGTGGGAGTTGTGTCGCCTTTTATTCTATTAAGGACATTACCCGACATGCTGTGAATAGCTTGGTGCCCTGATGGGGGAAGGTGCATGCCTGAAAGGGAAAGGAAATATAGAGGGCAACCACTGCTAATTGACTTCTAAGTATGCTGCTGGAATTTGTGTGTGATGGTAGTTGCTGGCCTGACCTGGAACTTCTGTAAACTAAACAGTCTGCCCTTGTTCCAGGTCAGTGGAGGTGTAAGAGCAGCATGGCAGCCAGACCCTTATTTTTCTACCAGCATTTTTCTTGAAGTGTACCTTAAAGTGGACCAAAACCCAGGATTTTGACTATCCTGGGTTTTGGTCTTTGCCCCCGGGGCACCCCGATCTGCGTGAAACCCTGCAGGTCGGTGAAACAAACTCACCTCTTCCTGGTCCTACGGAGCATGTGCGGCCGATCGCCCAATCAGCGTGCTCGGATCCGCTCATGTCAGTGCGTCTAAGACGAGTGGCTCCGATTGCGCTGACGGCCACATACCCTCTAACAGGGAGCGTGCCTGCGCCCGCCATTCACAAATGCCTGGCACTGCACCCTGTTAGTGGGATAACGGGGATGCGGCCGCAGCTCATGCATCTGTCATTGGACCGGAAAAGAAGGTAAGTGTATGGGCGACATGGGGGGTTTCACACAGCGGGGCATCCGGATTTTGGATGCCCTGGGGGGAGGGAATTGATCAGTCCGAGAATCTTATAGATTCCTGGGCTGATCGCCGTGGGTTTTGGTCCACTTTAAGTTCAGGCCGGCTGCTACTGTGATTGGAGAATGAATGGATCACCCATAATCCCTTGTGGCTTTGGAAGGAGAAAGGGCTGTTTGTGGTGATTATTTTATTTAGTTTACTTGCCAAATGTTGGTTATCCGAAGGAGAACTTTAAACTGAACATGAAATGATTTTTCAACCCCTCACATCAATCTTCAAGTGGACCAAAACCTGGAATATTCATTGGTCTTTATGCCTGAGGCATCCTGATTTGATACCTCCCTGTGTGACCTCCCTGTATTGCCCCTAAAATGTACCTTCCTGTCATGGATCATGGATGACAGATTGTTGGACCAACAGTGCTGGTCTGTGACAAATAAGTAAGTGTAGAATTTTTCTGTTATTGACTAAAGACTGTCTTTAAATACAGATTTCTTTACATTCCCGTGTTTCATTCCGCTTCCCCAGGGCATCCAGATTCAAATCTGGATGGTCAGCTGTATGAAATCCCCCCAAATTGCCCGATCAGCTTACCTCCGCTCCGGTCCAGAGGCGCATGTGGGGGCACCCATCCAATCAACCACTTGCTGTGATGTAAATGGGCAACTGGCTCTAATTGGGATGAATGGGGGATTGTGCGCTCCGCATGCCGCACAGGCGCACGCTCCCACCTGTACGAATGGCCGGGACAGGAGCGCTTGCACAACAACAGGGATATGGGAGCGCGCGCTCCCTATTGTCAACAATCAGAGACAATTCACATCATTTGAGCAAGCGCCTCTGATTGGATGGAAGCTCGCACATGCACCGTTGGACCGGGAAAATGCGCTCTGGGGGTTTCACCCAGCAGCGATTCAGGAGTCGCTGCTGCTGGGTTCCGCTTTAAGACCCTAATACCATCCAATTCCATGAAAGGCCTTTCGCAAGATTTTCATTTTGCTCAGTCCAAACCATTTAATGATTAAATCTAAAAATTATGCCTAAAGGCTGATGCATCCTCCTCGCTTTCTCTTTCACATGTTCTAATTCATTCCATATGATCCATGAAAAGAATCAAAGCTTTTCCATTATAGAAGATATTTATCTCTGTCTCATAAATTGTATAAAGTTTGATCAAATTCATAACCTTTGGCCCCTTTTTTTAGATTAGATTGATCGAACCAAAAATCAATGACTGTAGGACAAGCTGTTTCTTGATTGAGGATATTGGTAAATGTAACAGACCTGGTGGGATTGATCGGGATTCCTGTCTGTGTGACAGAAATTTAGTTCTTAGGGGGTGGGTGTAGGGTGGTGGATGATACGGGTGATCAGTGGTGGCAGTGTTCAGAGACATTGCTCTTTGTAAGCTGTGTATGTCATTTTACCAATCAACCCTGACGAAGTTGTCTGAGGACAATGTAACGCGTGGGCTGCTGCGGATTCTACCGCTTCCCAGTGAACACCTGTTTGGGGGTAATATCTATCTTATGTGCTTGTTTTTGCACCATCCAGCATCGCTTTTTTACATTGTTTGGCTATATGTATTCCTTATGTGTACAGTATATTGGGGGAAGTTGTTGCACTTTGGGTAGAGAGTGAAGGTTTATGTGAAGAGTTACCAGATTTTCTGCACTGTAAGATGCACCTGACCATAAGACACACCTATGATTTGGAGGAGGAAACTTAGGGAAAAATTATTCTGACCACTCTGTTGCCACCCGCGTGGCCCGGTGGTTCTCAAACTTTTTATGCCAAGCACCCCCTGGAGACAAGAAGTTCCAACAGAGTACCCCCAAGGAGGGGATCAATCATAAATATTACCAACGTAAGTAGGAGGGGGGCTCTTTTAAAGTGAAAATGAATAATATTCTACTGTTATAATAATAGACCCATCTGACCCATGTTGTTGGTGCTCACAAAACATCCCCGCGTACCCCCTGGAGGACATGTGCTGCAGGTTCACAACCAGTGCATCAGACTACTAAATCCTGACAAGGCAAATCTAGATAAGGTCATGTGATTTGAATCAGTTAGATGGAGAGGCAACAATAGTGGGGCCCCCCTGACCTCATGGGCCCCGTTGTGGTTATTACCCCTGCACCTTCTGTAGTGCGTCTCTGGTGGCTCTGGAATGAAGCAGCCCAATAAGACAGAAAAAACATTTACTGTATGAGCCATGAAAGGGCCCCATTTAATGTTCGAACTAGTGCCCCATCACATTTAATTACCCCACTGAACACATTCAAATGGAAGGTGATGAAGGGAATGTAGAAAACAGAAAAAAGGAAGACCGAGAGATGGATGGTGTAAGAAAAAGATGCGGGCAGATAAAGCAATGAATGCAGGAAAAAAAGGTCTAAAGCAAGGAAATGAGGACGGGTGATAAAAATAGAGGACACAGAGAAAGGGGATGGAAAAGAGTAATGCAGAATGTGGAACATGGACTTGAGAACAAGAGCGAAGGAATGTAAAAAGCGAGAGAGATGGTACACAAAAAAAAAAGATGAATACAGAGAGAAATGAATGCGGCAAGAATGATAGAGGGATCATGTTAATGCAAGAAGTATGAAAAGAAGACGGGAAAAAAGACTAGAAAGTGTCAATACATTAGATGGATGTTCAAAAAAGAGAGAAAAAGAAGGGGCAAAAATGTGAAGAAGAGAGATGTGCTGAGCCAGCTGAGAGCTGCCTTTCTGAAGAGGGTGTTGGAGTGGTGTTCCCTGGAACCCCTTACATAGAGGTTGTGATGGTGTTCCCTGGCGCTCCCCTTACATAGAGGTTGTGATGGTGTTCCCTGGCGCCCCCCTTACATAGAGGTTGTGATGGTGTTCCCTGGCACCCCTTACATAGAGGTTGTGATGGTGTTCCCTGGCGCCCCCCTTACATAGAGGTTGTGATGGTGTTCCCTGGCGCCCCCTTACATAGAGGTTGTGATGGTGTTCCCCGGCGCTCCCCTTACATAGCGGTTGTGATTGTGTTCCCCGGCGCTCCCCTTACATAGAGGTTGTGATGGTGTTCCCCGGCGCTCCCCTTACATAGAGGTTGTGATGGTGTTCCCTGGCGCTCCCCTTACATAGAGGTTGTGATGGTGTTCCCCGGCGCTCCCCTTACATAGAGGTTGTGATGGTGTTCCCCGGCGCTCCCCTTACATAGAGGTTGTGATGGTTTTCCCTGGCGCCCCCTTACATAGAGGTTGTGATGGTGCTCCCTGGCACCCCTTACATAGAGGTTGTGATGGTGTTCCCTGGCGCCCCCCTTACATAGAGGTTGTGATGGTGTTCTCCGGCGCTCCCCTTACATAGAGGTTGTGATGGTGTTCCATGGCGCTCCCCTTAAATAGAGGTTGTGATGGTGTTCCCTGGCGCCCCCTTACATAGAGGTTGTGATGGTGCTCCCTGGTGCTCCCCTTACATAGAGGTTGTGATGGTGCTCCCTGGTGCCCCCTTACATAGAGGTTGTGATGGTGTTCCCTGGTGCCCCCTTACATAGAGGTTGTGATGGTGCTCCCTGGCGCTCCCCTTACATAGAGGTTGTGATGGTGCTCCCTGGTGCCCCCTTACATAGAGGTTGTGATGGTGTTCCCTGGTGCCCCCTTACATAGAGGTTGTGATGGTTTTCCCTGGCGCCCCCCTTACATAGAGGTTGTGATGGTGTTCCCTGGCGCTCCCCTTACATAGAGGTTGTGATGGTGTTCCCTGGCGCTCCCCTTACATAGAGGTTGTGATGGTGTTCCCTGGTGCCCCCTTACATAGAGGTTGTGATGGTGTTACCTGGCGCTCCCCTTACATAGAGGTTGTGATGGTGTTCCCTGGCGCTCCCCTTACATAGAGGTTGTGATGGGGTTCCCCGGCGCTCCCCTTACATAGAGGTTGTGATGGTGTTCCCCGGCGCTCCCCTTACATAGAGGTTGTGATGGTGTTCCCTGGCGCTCCCCTTACATAGAGGTTGTGATGGTGTTCCCTGGCGCTCCCCTTACATAGAGGTTGTGATGGTGTTCCCTGGCGCTCCCCTTACATAGAGGTTGTGATGGTGTTCCCTGGCGCTCCCCTTACATAGAGGTTGTGATGGTGTTCCCCGGCGCTCCCCTTACATAGAGGTTGTGATGGTGTTCCATGGCGCCCCCCTTACATAGAGGTTGGGATGGTGTTCCCTGGCGCTCCCCTTACATAGAGGTTGTGATGGTGTTCCCTGGCGCTCCCCTTACATAGAGGTTGTGATGGTGTTCCCCGGCGCTCCCCTTACATAGAGGTTGTGATGGTGTTCCCCGGCGCTCCCCTTACATAGAGGTTGTGATGGTGTTCCCTGGCGCTCCCCTTACATAGAGGTTGGGATGGTGTTCCCTGGCGCTCCCCTTACATAGAGGTTGTGATGGTGTTCCCTGGCGCTCCCCTTACATAGAGGTTGGGATGGTGTTCCCTGGCGCTCCCCTTACATAGAGGTTGTGATGGTGTTCCCTGGTGCCCCCTTACATAGAGGTTGTGATGGGGTTCCCCGGCGCTCCCCTTACATAGAGGTTGTGATGGGGTTCCCTGGCGCTCCCCTTACATAGAGGTTGTGATGGTGCTCCCTGGCGCTCCCCTTACATAGAGGTTGTGATGGTGTTCCCTGGTGCCCCCTTACATAGAGGTTGTGATGGTGTTCCCTGGTGCCCCCCTTACATAGAGGTTGTGATGGTGCTCCCTGGCGCTCCCCTTACATAGAGGTTGTGATGGTGTTCCCCGGCGCTCCCCTTACATAGAGGTTGTGATGGTGTTCCCCGGCGCTCCCCTTACATAGAGGTTGTGATGGTGTTCCCTGGCGCCCCCTTACATAGAGGTTGTGATGGTGTTCCCTGGTGCGCCCCTTACATAGAGGTTGTGATGGTTTTCCCTGGCGCTCCCCTTACATAGAGGTTGTGATGGTGTTCCCTGGTGCCCCCTTACATAGAGGTTGTGATGGTGTTCCCTGGCGCTCCCCTTACATAGAGGTTGTGATGGTGTTCCCTGGCGCTCCCCTTACATAGAGGTTGTGATGGTGTTCCCTGGCGCTCCCCCTACATAGAGGTTGTGATGGTGTTCCCTGGCGCTCCCCTTACATAGAGGTTGTGATGGTGTTCCCTGGCGCTCCCCTTACATAGAGGTTGTGATGGTGTTCCCCGGCGCTCCCCTTACATAGAGGTTGTGATGGTGTTCCCCGGCGCTCCCCTTACATAGAGGTTGTGATGGTGTTCCCCGGCGCTCCCCTTACATAGAGGTTGTGATGGTGTTCCCTGGCGCTCCCCTTACATAGAGGTTGTGATGGTGTTCCCCGGCGCTCCCCTTACATAGAGGTTGTGATGGTGTTCCCCGGCGCTCCCCTTACATAGAGGTTGTGATGGTGTTCCCTGGCGCCCCCTTACATAGAGGTTGTGATGGTGTTCCCTGGCGCCCCCTTACATAGAGGTTGTGATGGTGTTCCCTGGTGCGCCCCTTACATAGAGGTTGTGATGGGGTTCCCTGGTGCCCCCCTTACATAGAGGTTGTGATGGTGCTCCCTGGCGCTCCCCTTACATAGAGGTTGTGATGGTGTTCCCTGGCGCTCCCCTTACATAGAGGTTGTGATGGTGTTCCCTGGCGCCCCCTTACATAGAGGTTGTGATGGTGTTCCCTGGCGCTCCCCTTACATAGAGGTTGTGATGGTGTTCCCTGGCGCTCCCCTTACATAGAGGTTGTGATGGGGTTCCCCGGCGCTCCCCTTACATAGAGGTTGTGATGGTGTTCCCTGGCGCTCCCCTTACATAGAGGTTGTGATGGTGTTCCCTGGCGCTCCCCTTACATAGAGGTTGTGATGGTGTTCCCTGGTGCCCCCTTACATAGAGGTTGTGATGGGGTTCCCCGGCGCTCCCCTTTCATAGAGGTTGTGATGGTGTTCCCTGGCGCTCCCCTTACATAGAGGTTGTGATGGGGTTCCCTGGTGCCCCCCTTACATAGAAGTTGTGATGGTGCTCCCTGGCGCTCCCCTTACATAGAGGTTGTGATGGTGTTCCCCGGCGCTCCCCTTACATAGAGGTTGTGATGGTGTTCCCCGGCTCTCCCCTTACATAGAGGTTGTGATGGTGCTTCCTGGCGCTCCCCTTACATAGAGGTTGTGATGGTGTTCCCTGGCGCTCCCCTTACATAGAGGTTGTGATGGTGTTCCCTGGCGCTCCCCTTACATAGAGGTTGTGATGGTGTTCCCTGGCGCTCCCCTTACATAGAGGTTGTGATGGTGTTCCCTGGTGCCCCCCTTACATAGAGGTTGTGATGGTGCTCCCTGGCGCTCCCCTTACATAGAGGTTGTGATGGTGTTCCCCGGCGCTCCCCTTACATAGAGGTTGTGATGGTGTTCCCCGGCGCTCCCCTTACATAGAGGTTGTGATGGTGTTCCCTGGCGCCCCCTTACATAGAGGTTGTGATGGTGTTCCCTGGTGCGCCCTTACATAGAGGTTGTGATGGTGTTCCCTGGTGCCCCCCTTACATAGAGGTTGTGATGGTGCTCCCTGGCGCTCCCCTTACATAGAGGTTGTGATGGTGTTCCCCGGCGCTCCCCTTACATAGAGGTTGTGATGGTGTTCCCTGGCGCCCCCTTACATAGAGGTTGTGATGGTGTTCCCTGGTGCGCCCCTTACATAGAGGTTGTGATGGTGTTCCCTGGTGCGCCCCTTACATAGAGGTTGTGATGGTTTTCCCTGGCGCTCCCCTTACATAGAGGTTGTGATGGTGTTCCCTGGTGCCCCCTTACATAGAGGTTGTGATGGTGTTCCCTGGCGCTCCCCTTACATAGAGGTTGTGATGGTGTTCCCTGGCGCTCCCCCTACATAGAGGTTGTGATGGTGTTCCCTGGCGCTCCCCTTACATAGAGGTTGTGATGGTGTTCCCTGGCGCTCCCCTTACATAGAGGTTGTGATGGTGTTCCCCGGCGCTCCCCTTACATAGAGGTTGTGATGGTGTTCCCCGGCGCTCCCCTTACATAGAGGTTGTGATGGTGTTCCCCGGCGCTCCCCTTACATAGAGGTTGTGATGGTGTTCCCTGGCGCTCCCCTTACATAGAGGTTGTGATGGTGTTCCCCGGCGCTCCCCTTACATAGAGGTTGTGATGGTGTTCCCCGGCGCTCCCCTTACATAGAGGTTGTGATGGTGTTCCCTGGCGCCCCCTTACATAGAGGTTGTGATGGTGTTCCCTGGTGCGCCCCTTACATAGAGGTTGTGATGGTGTTCCCCGGCGCTCCCCTTACATAGAGGTTGTGATGGTGTTCCCCGGCGCTCCCCTTACATAGAGGTTGTGATGGTGTTCCCTGGCGCTCCCCTTACATAGAGGTTGTGATGGTGTTCCCCGGCGCTCCCCTTACATAGAGGTTGTGATGGTGTTCCCCGGCGCTCCCCTTACATAGAGGTTGTGATGGTGTTCCCTGGCGCCCCCTTACATAGAGGTTGTGATGGTGTTCCCTGGTGCGCCCCTTACATAGAGGTTGTGATGGTTTTCCCTGGCGCTCCCCTTACATAGAGGTTGTGATGGGGTTCCCTGGTGCCCCCCTTACATAGAGGTTGTGATGGTGCTCCCTGGCGCTCCCCTTACATAGAGGTTGTGATGGTGTTCCCTGGCGCTCCCCTTACATAGAGGTTGTGATGGTGTTCCCTGGCGCCCCCTTACATAGAGGTTGTGATGGTGTTCCCTGGCGCTCCCCTTACATAGAGGTTGTGATGGTGTTCCCTGGCGCTCCCCTTACATAGAGGTTGTGATGGGGTTCCCCGGCGCTCCCCTTACATAGAGGTTGTGATGGTGTTCCCTGGCGCTCCCCTTACATAGAGGTTGTGATGGTGTTCCCTGGCGCTCCCCTTACATAGAGGTTGTGATGGTGTTCCCTGGTGCCCCCTTACATAGAGGTTGTGATGGGGTTCCCCGGCGCTCCCCTTTCATAGAGGTTGTGATGGTGTTCCCTGGCGCTCCCCTTACATAGAGGTTGTGATGGGGTTCCCTGGTGCCCCCCTTACATAGAAGTTGTGATGGTGCTCCCTGGCGCTCCCCTTACATAGAGGTTGTGATGGTGCTCCCTGGCGCTCCCCTTACATAGAGGTTGTGATGGTGTTCCCCGGCGCTCCCCTTACATAGAGGTTGTGATGGTGTTCCCCGGCTCTCCCCTTACATAGAGGTTGTGATGGTGCTTCCTGGCGCTCCCCTTACATAGAGGTTGTGATGGTGTTCCCTGGCGCTCCCCTTACATAGAGGTTGTGATGGTGTTCCCCGGTGTTCCCCGGCTCTCCCCTTACATAGAGGTTGTGATGGTGCTTCCTGGCGCTCCCCTTACATAGAGGTTGTGATGGTGTTCCCTGGCGCTCCCCTTACATAGAGGTTGTGATGGTGTTCCCTGGCGCTCCCCTTACATAGAGGTTGTGATGGTGTTCCCTGGTGCCCCCTTACATAGAGGTTGTGATGGTGTTCCCTGGTGCCCCCTTACATAGAGGTTTTGATGGTGTTCTCTGGTGCCCCCTTACATAGAGGTTGTGATGGTGTTCCTTGGCGCCCCCTTACATAGAGGTTGTGATGGTGTTCCCTGGCGCCCCCTTACATAGAGGTTGTGATGGTGTTCCCTGGCGCCCCCCTTACATAGAGGTTGTGATGGTGTTCCCTTGCGCCCCCCTTACATAGAGGTTGTGATGGCACCCTGTGTGACTGCACAGCTAGCACACTCCAAACACCCGTCTTGCACTGATGTCCTTGTTCGGTGCCGCCTTCCAAACACAAGGAAGCTGTGCGCCCGCCCCAAAATCAAGTCCGTCCGTCTGCTCAGATCTGCTCCCAGCAGACAGTGGGCTCACAGTCATCCCACCATCCATAGGATTAAATGCTATGCGGGGGCCCGGCTTTGGACTATTGGCACCGACTCCCGATGTGACATGGCAGAAGGTGAGACATCTATTAACTTGGGAGACTTAATTCTTGGGTTGTTGTGTAATTCTAGCCCCAGGCTATCTGCTCAGGAGAGCGGGGAGGGTGTATATAAGCATAGGATAAAGGATGCCTCTGCATTTATTTTCTCATTATCTATTTTAGCCGTATGCATTTTTTATTTTATTTTATTTTTTGCTTTTGAGAATATGTGCCCAATTCTTTTTTTTTTTCATGTGCTTTTTTTTTTGACGCATAGCCAGTGTCTGGCATTCATTTTCATTTGATCTATCATTTCATTTTTTTATTTTATTCTTCCCATCCACACATTTTGCCTATATTTAATTCTGTGGTTCTTCGTAAAGAATTGAACCAATATTAGATTGTTAGTGTTGTCTTCTGTTCATCCATATTAGGCTCATATGTTTGTTACAATTTTTGTTGACACGCATGCAGTACCTGTTAGTTAGACACGCACATTACTTTTGAATGGATCGTTTAATTATAAAAAAAATGTTTTTATTTTTATTAGTTTTTAGTTTTCAGTTATCTGATTCACTTTCTCTATAATACACATGTAGTGCCTGGCAGAGGTATCATTTTTTTAATATTTAATTTTTTTTTACTTGAGCTTTTTTTCTTTAATTCTATTTTTTGATTATTTTTTTGCATTTGGAGTCATTATTGTGTTTCGGATGGATCTTTCTCCATCACACACATGCAGTACCTTCCAGAGTTATGAGTCACACACAATGATTTTTTTATTGGATTTTTTCATTCTTTTACTTGTGCTTTTTTTATGTATTTATTTTTTGCGTTTTCTGTCATTATGGTCTTTACTCAGTTATCTGATGGAACTTTCTCCATCACACATATGCAGTACCTGCCAGAGTTATGAGACACACACAATGATTTTTTTATTGGATTTTTTCATTCTTTTACTTGTGCTTTTTTTATGTATTTATTTTTTGCGTTTTCTGTCATTATGGTGTTTACTCAGTTATCTGATGGAACTTTCTCCATCACACACATGCAGTACCTGCCAGAGTTATGAAACACACACAATGATTTTTTTTATTGAATTTGTTTTTTTTGTCCCAGTCTTTTACTTGTGCTTTTTTTTTTTTAATGTATTTATTTTTGTGGTTTCTGTCATTATGGTGTTTTCTCAGTTACCTGATGGAACTTTCTCCATCACACACATGCAGTACCTGACACACACATTTTTAAATTCATTGTATCGGGTTTTTTTTTCTTAATTTTTACTTGTTCTTTTCCTGTACCCTGTTTGTCATTATGGCTTATTTTTATTCTGATGGTTCTTTCTCCATCACACACATGCAGTACCTGGTAGATTCATGAGACACACACACATTGATATTCAATCGATCATGTCATTTTTTTAAATATTTCATTTGTTTTTACTTGTGCTTTTTTTATTCTGTTTATTATTATTATTTATTTATTTATTTATATTTTTGCATTTTGTGTCATTATTGCATTTTTTCAGTTATCTGATGGAGCTTTCTCCATTCCACTCATGCAGTACCTGACAGATTTTTGAGACACACACATTCATTTTTAAATTCATTGTATCAATATTTTTTAATTGCGCTTTTCCTGTACTCCGTTTATGTCATTATGGCATTTTTTTTTCAGTTATCTGATGGGGCTTTCTCAATGGCAGACATACAGTACCTGACAGTCGCATTAGACACATTTTTTAATCGATCATATCCATTTTTTATATCATTCTTTTGTTTTATGTCACTATGGTGTTTATTTGTTTTGAGTTATGTGATAGAACTTTCTCCATTACACACATGCAGTGCCTGTCAGAGTTATGTTAGGCATATGCTAGTAGCCCAAGTTTGATATCTGTTGTGGTTGGCATAGGTGATTCTCCAGGCCCAGACGGTATCATCTGGAAGTGACTGTGTTGAGGTTGATGATGTTGTGTGCTGCGGTATTGTTATAGTAAGGTGTTTATATTGTGCTGGGGTTTATATGTCAGTGTTATGTCATTATTTTTAAGAAGCAGTGTCATAGAGGCCAGAGGAGCCTCCTGTGGGCCCCAGGCATTGACTCAGAGACCCAAGACTGTTAGTTGTGAGTGATTTTTTTTTTTTTTTATTCAGTAAACTAAATGTATTATTCAGTTACTAAAAAATTACACTTTATATTATATGGAGATCGAATTTGTGTTTTAGCTGAAGGCTGGGGCACGGCTATTGCTGGAGACCCCAGCAATAATTTCTTCTGGCGGGGGCCCAGCAATAATATCTTTTAATGGGGCCCCTGGAATGAATAATTTTGTCTAGTGGGGTCCCAGGAATGATTTCATCTGGTTCGGACCCTCTAGCTGGGCCCCTGGAAGGATTTCCTCTGGTTGGGCCCCAGGAAGGATTTCCCCCTGGTTGGGCCCCAGGAAGGATTTCCCCCTGGTTGGGCCCCAGAGAGGATTTCCCCCTGGTTGGGCCCCAGAGAGGATTTCCCCCTGGTTGGGCCCCAGAGAGGATTTCCCCCTGGTTGGGCCCCAGAGAGGATTTCCCCCTGGTTGGGCCCCAGAGAGGATTCCCCCTGGTTGGGCCCCAGAGAGGATTTCCCCCTGGTTGGGCCCCAGAGAGGATTTCCCCCTGGTTGGGCCCCAGAGAGGATTTCCCCCTGGTTGGGCCCCAGAGAGGATTTCCCCCTGGTTGGGCCCCAGAGAGGATTTCCCCCTGGTTGGGCCCCAGAGAGGATTTCCCCCTGGTTGGGCCCCAGAGAGGATTTCCCCCTGGTTGGGCCCCAGAGAGGATTTCCCCCTGGTTGGGCCCCAGAGAGGATTTCCCCCTGGTTGGGCCCCAGAGAGGATTTCCCCCTGGTTGGGCCCCAGAGAGGATTTCCCCCTGGTTGGGCCCCAGAGAGGATTTCCCCCTGGTTGGGCCCCAGAGAGGATTTCCCCCTGGTTGGGCCCCAGAGAGGATTTCCCCCTGGTGGGGCCCCAGAGAGGATTTCCCCCTGGTGGGGCCCCAGAGAGGATTTCCCCCTGGTTGGGCCCCAGAGAGGATTTCCCCCTGGTTGGGCCCCAGAGAGGATTTCCCCCTGGTTGGGCCCCAGAGAGGATTTCCCCCTGGTTGGGCCCCAGAGAGGATTTCCCCCCCTGGTTGGGCCCCAGAGAGGATTTGCCCCTGGTTGGGCCCCAGAGAGGATTTGCCCCTGCTTGAGGCCCTGGAAATGGCTGCACACGTAGGCATGTGGGCTGCCGTTTCATAATGAGTTTATAATGTATATGTAGTAATAAGCCGCCTTGTAATGAAGGAGGAGGAAATCCGAAGCTCTGTGATGTGTAATAAAGGAACAATGGCTTTCTAGAATACTCCAGGGAGGTTAATTTCCTCATTCCCGGGGTATCCCAAATCCGTACACCCACCGGGCTGGCAATCCTATGGCGGCTACACGCGCCTCCGCTAAGGCTTATGGCGGCTACAAGCGCCTCCGCTAAGGATATGGCGGGTACACACGCCTCAGCTAAGGATATGGCGGGTACACACGCCTCAGCTAAGGATATGGCGGGTACACACGCCTCAGCTAAGGATATGGCGGGTACACACGCCTCAGCTAAGGATATGGCGGGTACACACGCCTCAGCTAAGGATATGGAGATACACGCGCCTCAGCTAAGGATATGGTGGGTACACGCGCCTCAGCTAAGGATATGGCGGGTACACGCGTCTCAGCTAAGGATATGGAGGTTACACACACCTCAGCTAAGGAAATGGCGGCTACACACGCCTCAGTTAAGGATATGGCGGATACATGCGCCTCAGCTAAGGATATGGTGGATACACGCGCCTCAGCTAAGGATATGGCGGATACACGCGCCTCAGCTAAGGATATGGCGGATACACGCGCCTCAGTTAAGGATATGGCAGGTGCATACGCCTCAGCTAAGGAAAATGGCGGGTACACAGGCCTCAGCTAAGGATATGGCGGGTACACAGGCCTCAGCTAAGGATATGGCGGGTACACAGGCCTCAGCTAAGGATATGGCAGATACACACGCCTCAGCTAAGGATATGGCGGGTACACAGGCCTCAGCTAAGGATATGGCGGTTACACGCGCCTCAGCTAAGGATATGGCGGGTACATGCGCCTCAGCTAAGGATATGGCGGGTACACGCGCCTCAGCTAAGGATATGGCGGGTACACGTGCCTCAGCTAAGGATATGGCAGGTACACGCGCCTCGGCTAAGGATATGGCGGATACACGCGCCTCGGCTAAGGATATGGCGGATACACACACCTCAGCTAAGGATATGGCGGGTACACAGGCCTCAGCTAAGGATATGGCGGCTACAAGTGCCTCAGCTAAGGCTTATGGTGGTTACAAGCGCCTCAGCTAAGGCTTATGGCGGCTACAAGCGCCTCAGCTAAGGCTTATGGCGGCTACAAGTGCCTCAGCTAAGGCTTATGGCGGGTACACGCGCCTCAGCTAAGGATATGGTGGGTACACGCGCCTCAGCTAAGGATATGGTGGGTACACGCGCCTCAGCTAAGGATATGGTGGGTACATGCGCCTCAGCTAAGGATATGGTGGGTACACGCGCCTCAGCTAAGGATATGGTGGGTACACGCGCCTCAGCTAAGGATATACACGCGCCTCAGCTAAGGATATGGAGGGTACACGCGCCTCAGCTAAGGATATGGTGGGTACACGCGCCTCAGCTAAGGATATGGTGGGTACACGCGCCTCAGCTAAGGATATACACGCGCCTCAGCTAAGGATATGGAGGGTACACGCGCCTCAGCTAAGGATATGGTGGGTACACGCGCCTCAGCTAAGGATATGGCGGGTACACACGCCTCAGCTAAGGATATGGAGATACACGCGCCTCAGCTAAGGATATGGAGATACACGCGCCTCAGCTAAGGATATGGTGGGTACACGCGCCTCAGCTAAGGATATGGCAGGTACACGCGCCTCAGCTAAGGATATGGCAGGTACACAGGCCTCGGCTAAGGATATGGCAGGTACACGCGCCTCAGCTAAGGATATGGCAGGTACACAGGCCTCGGCTAAGGATATGGCAGGTACACGCGCCTCAGCTAAGGATATGGCAGGTACACAGGCCTCGGCTAAGGATATGGCGGGTACACGCGCCTCAGCTAAGGATATGGCAGGTACATGCGCCTCAGCTAAGGATATGGCAGGTACACAGGCCTCGGCTAAGGATATGGCGGATACACACGCCTCAGCTAAGGATATGGCGGGTACACAGGCCTCAGCTAAGGACATGGCGGCTACAAGTGCCTCAGCTAAGGCTTATGGCGGTTACAAGCGCCTCAGCTAAGGCTTATGGCGGCTACAAGCGCCTCAGCTAAGGCTTATGGCGGCTACAAGTGCCTCAGCTAAGGCTTATGGCGGGTACACGCGCCTCAGCTAAGGATATGGCGTGTACACGCGCCTCAGCTAAGGATATGGCGGCTACAAGCGCCTCAGCTAAGGCTTATGGCGGCTACAAGTGCCTCAGCTAAGGCTTATGGCGGGTACACGCGCCTCAGCTAAGGATATGGTGGGTACACGCGCCTCAGCTAAGGATATGGTGGGTACACGCGCCTCAGCTAAGGATATGGTGGGTACACGCGCCTCAGCTAAGGATATGGTGGGTACACGCGCCTCAGCTAAGGATATGGTGGGTACCCGCGCCTCAGCTAAGGATATACACGCGCCTCAGCTAAGGATATGGAGGGTACACGCGCCTCAGCTAAGGATATGGTGGGTACACGCGCCTCAGCTAAGGATATGGCGGGTACACACGCCTCAGCTAAGGATATGGAGATACACGCGCCTCAGCTAAGGATATGGAGATACACGCGCCTCAGCTAAGGATATGGTGGGTACACGCGCCTCAGCTAAGGATATGGCAGGTACACGCGCCTCAGCTAAGGATATGGCAGGTACACAGGCCTCGGCTAAGGATATGGCAGGTACACGCGCCTCAGCTAAGGATATGGCAGGTACACAGGCCTCGGCTAAGGATATGGCAGGTACACGCGCCTCAGCTAAGGATATGGCAGGTACACAGGCCTCGGCTAAGGATATGGCGGGTACACGCGCCTCAGCTAAGGATATGGCAGGTACATGCGCCTCAGCTAAGGATATGGCAGGTACACAGGCCTCGGATAAGGATATGGCGGATACACACGCCTCAGCTAAGGATATGGCGGGTACACAGGCCTCAGCTAAGGACATGGCGGCTACAAGTGCCTCAGCTAAGGCTTATGGCGGTTACAAGCGCCTCAGCTAAGGCTTATGGCGGCTACAAGCGCCTCAGCTAAGGCTTATGGCGGCTACAAGTGCCTCAGCTAAGGCTTATGGCGGGTACACGCGCCTCAGCTAAGGATATGGCGTGTACACGCGCCTCAGCTAAGGATATGGCGTGTACACGCGCCTCAGCTAAGGATATGGTGGGTACACGCGCCTCAGCTAAGGATATGGTGGGTACACGCGCCTCAGCTAAGGATATGGTGGGTACACGCGCCTCAGCTAAGGATATGGTGGGTACACGCGCCTCAGATAAGGATATGGCGGGTACACACGCCTCAGCTAAGGATATGGCAGGTACACGCGCCTCAGCTAAGGATATGAAGGGTACACGCGCCTCAGCTAAGGATATGGTGGGTACACGCGCCTCAGCTAAGGATATGGCGGGTACACACGCCTCAGCTAAGGATATGGAGATACACGCGCCTCAGCTAAGGATATGGCGGGTACACACGCCTCAGCTAAGGATATGGTGGGTACACGCGCCTCAGCTAAGGATATGGCGGGTACACGCGTCTCAGCTAAGGATATGGCGGGTACACGCGTCTCAGCTAAGGATATGGCGGTTACACACACCTCAGCTAAGGAAATGGCGGCTACACACGCCTCAGTTAAGGATATGGCGGATACATGCGCCTCAGCTAAGGATATGGTGGATACACGCGCCTCAGCTAAGGATATGGTGGGTACACACGCCTCAGCTAAGGATATGGCGGATACACGCGCCTCAGTTAAGGATATGGCAGGTGCACACGCCTCAGCTTAGGAAAATGGCGGGTACACAGGCCTCAGCTAAGGATATGGCGGGTACACAGGCCTCAGCTAAGGATATGGCGGATACACGCGCCTCAGTTAAGGATATGGCAGGTGCACACGCCTCAGCTTAGGAAAATGGCGGGTACACAGGCCTCAGC
This sequence comes from Gastrophryne carolinensis, assembly GCA_027917425.1. Classification (NCBI taxonomy): domain Eukaryota; kingdom Metazoa; phylum Chordata; class Amphibia; order Anura; family Microhylidae; genus Gastrophryne; species Gastrophryne carolinensis. The sequence goes on from CM051234.1 coordinate 605,481,756, forward strand.
TAAGGATATGGCGGGTACACACACCTCAGCTAAGGATATGGCAGATACACACGCCTCAGCTAAGGATATGGCGGGTACACAGGCCTCAGCTAAGGATATGGCGGGTACACGCGCCTCAGCTAAGGATATGGCGGGTACACAGGCCTCAGCTAAGGATATGGCGGGTACACGCGCCTCAGCTAAGGATATGGCGGGTACACGCGCCTCAGCTAAGGATATGGCGGGTACACGCGCCTCAGCTAAGGATATGGCGGGTACACGCGCCTCAGCTAAGGATATGGCAGGTACACGCGCCTCAGCTAAGGATATGGCAGGTACACGCGCCTCAGCTAAGGATATGGCAGGTACACAGGCCTCGGCTAAGGATATGGCGGATACACACGCCTCAGCTAAGGATATAGCGGGTACACAGGCCTCAGCTAAGGATATGGCGGCTACAAGTGCCTCAGCTAAGGCTTATGGCGGTTACAAGCGCCTCAGCTAAGGCTTATGGCGGCTACAAGCTACAATATGGTGGGTACACGCGCCTCAGCTAAGGATATGGTGGGTACACGCGCCTCAGCTAAGGATATGGCGGGTACACACGCCTCAGCTAAGGATATGGCAGGTACACGCGCCTCAGCTAAGGATATGGAGGGTACACGCACCTCAGTTAAGGATATGGCGGGTACACAGGCCTCAGCTAAGGATATGGCAGATACACACGCCTCAGCTAAGGCTTATGGCGGGTACACACGCCTCAGCTAAGGCTTATGGCGGGTACACACGCCTCAGCTAAGGCTTATGGCGGGTACACACGCCTCAGCTAAGGCTTATGGCGGGTACACACGCCTCAACTAAGGCTTATGGCGGGTACACGGGTCTCAGCTAAGGATATGGCGGGTACACGCGCCTCAGCTAAGGATATAGCAGATACACACGCCTCAGCTAAGGATATGGCGGGTACACACGCCTCAGCTAAGGATATAGCAGATACACACGCCTCAGCTAAGGATATGGCGGGTACACACGCCTCAGCTAAGGATATGGCGGGTACACACGCCTCAGCTAAGGATATGGCGGGTACACACGCCTCAGCTAAGGATATGGCGGGTACACACGCCTCAGCTAAGGATATAGCAGGTACACACGCCTGAGCTAAGGATATGGCGGGTACACACGCCTGAGCTAAGGATATGGCGGGTACACACGCCTCAGCTAAGGATATGGCGGGTACACACGCCTCAGCTAAGGATATGGCGGGTACACACGCCTCAGCTAAGGATATGGCGGGTACACATGCCTCAGCTAAGGATATGACGGGTACACACGCCTCAGCTAAGGATATGGCGGGTACACACGCCTCAGCTAAGGATATAGCAGTTACACACGCCTCAGCTAAGGATATGGCGGGTACACACGCCTCAGCTAAGGATATGGCGGGTACACACGCCTCAGCTAAGGATATGGCGGGTACACACGCCTCAGCTAAGGATATGGCGGGTACACACGCCTCAGCTAAGGATATGGCGGGTACACACGCCTCAGCTAAGGATATGGCGGGTACACACGCCTCAGCTAAGGATATGGCGGATACACACGCCTCAGCTAAGGATATGGCGGGTACACACGCCTCAGCTAAGGATATGACGGGTACACACGCCTCAGCTAAGGATATGGCGGGTACACACGCCTCAGCTAAGGATATGGCGGGTACACACGCCTCAGCTAAGGATATAACAGTTACACACGCCTCAGCTAAGGATATGGCGGGTACACACGCCTCAGCTAAGGCTTATGACGGGTACACGGGTCTCAGCTAAGGACACAGTATGGATGTGGCCGTGGCCCACAACATGTATTTTAGGATTGGCAGCTATGAGTATACCAGGGGTTTCTGTTAATGAATCTAAGTCCCTTGTGATGGGGGACAAGAAACGGCTACACACATGTGTTTGCAAACATGCACTGTACATGCATCTCACTCTCAAAAATAAACTGCCCCTCAGTCTGCACACATGACCACCTTAAACCGGACCTTCAGTATCATTTAATGAAAAGCTCAAACCCTTAAAAAACTATTCCCCAGCATCTAAAATTAATATATTTTAAGTTTTTAGTTACTTATTATTCTTTCCCCTACTGGGCTGTAACTCTGTTCAGGACTCTGGGATACTGGTACCGCCATCTTGACTCAAAAGTATCTCACTTACTGAGGAGAGGAGAGCGGGATAAAGTACAGGGGGGGTTATAGCTGTGCTTTGCACAGACAGAGCAGAGCTGGGGTCAGGAAAAGGACAGCAATCCCAGAATGCAGAGCGACAGTCAGAAGACACCTGATGCTCCATAAACCGCCATCTTGGATGTTTAAAGGCTCATAACATGCAGTAGATGCAGGTAGGATGATTTTTAATGTGGGCAATCTGTACAGGGTGGGGAATATGCTCTTATTCAGGGTTAAGGTCTACTTTAGCATCCAGCATAAATATGCAGCATTTCTGTACCCCCGGTGGGTGGCGACCCTAGGTACGTGTTGTGTAACCCATGGTGTGTGTGTTAGTACACACGCTGCACCTCCATAATCCTGGCACTAAAGTGCTCTCTGCATTCCTTCTTCACTCCTCCTCAAGGTGTGTTTCTAAAGTGTTAAAGCCCATAAATCAGCTTTTATTTATTCTGTGTAATCTGCTCGCCCCTGTGGGGTCTGATGGATAAATATACTGTGACAATGTAACGTATGGAGCAGCAGCATGGCCGGCCAGTCATATACTGTGTGCCTGGCTCCTCCAGCATCCTACATAAGTGTACAGTGAGCAGGGCATTCTGGGGGTTGTAGTTCCATGAAAGGCATTGTGAGATTGATCAAAGGAGGTCTGCCAGATTATAGAGCCAGAGATAAAGGTGGGGCAGCACTTGGTTCCCTATATAACTGTATACGGGAAATTACCAACAACTGGGTGACCTGGGAGAGGGCATCCTGAATATGGACTCTTTTGGGCCACTTTAAAGACCAGCGGATGATAGAAAGACAACTTGGTCGATTCAGCAAGAGTTTCAATAAATTCTCTTGGTGGTAAATAAATTCTGAAAATTCAGAAAAAAATGTTTTGTATCACAGTTACTCCACCAAATTATTCTAAAAATATTCAAATGTATTCAGACGCTTCATTAAAATCGTAGTATAATTCATCATATTTGCATATTAATCATAGATGGTCGGCAGATAATTCACCCAAGTGCAGTTTACTGGTGCAGCCAATGCATTTCGCCGGTTTTCTGTTTCAAGGGAGATACCAGTAATCTAAATATAATAACATTCTTATTAGTTTTAATTACTATTTCTGTCTAAATCAAGATTTTCACTCAATAAGACAATTACATTAATATTAGCTTGATTACATTGTATTGCGTATTAAAATTTAATTTGCTATTAATTTAAAATTCATTAATGACTGACCAGTGCAGTATACTGCACTTGGGTGAATTATCAGCCGACCATGTATGATTAATATGCAAATATGATGAATTTTACTGTATAACATGTTTTTAATGAAGCCTTTGAAAAAATATGAATATATTAAAGTGGGCCTAAACCCACTGAGATTGGCCGAGGAATCTATGAGATTCCCGGGCCACTTGATTCCCTCCCTCCAGGGCATCCTGATTCTGGATGCCCCACTGTGTGAAACCCCCAGGTGGCCCATAAACTCACCTTCTTTCCCAGTCCAATGGCGCATGTGCGAACAGCAGCCGCACCCCCGCTATCCCTCTAGCCAGGTGCCTGCCCGCGGCAGGTATTTGTGATTGGCCGGTGCGGGCACGCTCCGTTTTAGAGGGTCGCTGGGGTTGTGGCCACCAGCGCGCTTGGATCCGCTCTCCTTAGACGAAGGGACAGGAGCGGCTCCGAGCGTGCTGATTGGACGAGGGGCCACGCATGTGCCATAGGACTGTAAGAGGTGAGTTTGTTCGGGCGACCTGGGGGGTTTCACACAGCGGGGCATCTCTGATTGGGCTGCCCCAAGACAAGGACCATGTGTAAGCGTGAGTGAGCTCAGCAGAAGAGTTCTGTGTGTGCAGGACTCACTTCTCTCTTCTTGGTGTACAGACTTAGTGCATGGTTGCCAATAGCAACAGATTGCAGATAGTCAAAATTGCTTCTATAAAACACACATGAAAAAAATACTAGATGAGCCCAGCACCTCGAGCACATATAAATATACACTTTCAAAAACTCCATGGAAAACAAACTTGCCCTTTCGTACACATATTATAATCTATAATCAATGAAAGAACTCACAGTAACCGGGACAATACAATTAACCATCCTAACCACACAGGACACACATTCATACACGAGACCCGGAGGAGGTACGAGACCGCCCGCCACAAGAGAGAGCCCACACCAACAGCCACCGACGGCTAGTAACAGGCCAAGGGGAGCGACCCCACCTCGCGACCCTGTCAGCCATGATCCTACAGGGCAGGGGGGGCACCCAAGCCAATTCTGAGGGGACCCAGCCCACCCAAATCATTAGAAGGCACTATTCCGATTTATACCGCTGGATGTGGGAGAACTCCTACTTTTATTCATTCTCTCACAGTGTTCATGCGACTTGCTTCCCCCGGGGTGATAGGTGCAGTAAGGGGTCATGGCTGCCGGTTTTGCAGTATAGGTATATGGGTATAGGGCGAGCGCTGCATCCAGACGCTGCCTTTTACTAATGGACTCTGTTGAAGGACGTCTGGCTCCCCTGCCATTTGCTGGTCCTTTCATTTCCAGGAATAGCTGCGTCTCCGTGAACCTCTCCATATAATGTCAGATAGCAGCTGATAGGCAAAACACATGTACCACCACCGGCAGCACATAATCCCCAACTAAATATGGATTAGTAGCTCCATCGCTTCTGCCTAAATTATTTATGTGCATGTCCCGGGGGAGCGCTCTGCATCTGACTGTGTGGCCTGGGGGGGGGGGCTATTAGTGACATCATTCTGCCATTGTGACACTACCTGTTATTGGGGGTTCTGGGGAATCTGCATATAGTATATATTATTGGGTCTAGTGGTTTTGCATATCCTCTGCCTGTTATTGTGGGGTCTGGGGGCTCTGCAAACACCCTGTCTGTTATTGTGGGGTCTGGTGGTTCTGCATACCCTCTGCCTGTTATTGTGGGGTCTGGGGAATTCTGCAAACACCCTGTCTGCTATTATTGGTTCTGGCGGTTCTGCATACCCTCTTTCTGTTATTGTGGGGTCTGGGGGTTCTGCATACCCTCTGCCTGTTATTATTGGGTATGGGGGTTCTGCATACCCTCTTCCTTGTATTATTGGGTATGGGGGTTCTGCATACCATCTGCCTATTATTATTGGGTATGGGGGTTCTGCATACCCTATGCCTATTATTATTGGGTATGGGGGTTCTGCATACCCTCTGCCTGTTATTATTGGGTATGGGGGTTCTGCATACCCTCTGCCTGTTATTATTGGGTATGGGGGTTCTGCATACCCTCTTCCTTGTATTATTGGGTATGGGGGTTCTGCATACCCTCTGCCTATTATTATTGGGTATGGGGGTTCTGCATACCCTCTGCCTGTTATTATTGGGTATGGGGGTTCTGCATACCCTCTGTCTGTCACTGTGGGGTTTGGGCTTCTGCATAACCCATGCCTGTTATTGTGGAGTTGGGGGGGGGTCTGCAAACACCCTGTCTGTTATTATTGGGTCTGGCGGTTCTGCATACTCTCTGTCTGTTATTGGGTTTGGTGGGTCTGCATATGCTCTGTTATTATTGGGTCTGGGGTGTCCTGAATACACTGCCTGTTATTTTGGGGTCTAGGACGGGCAGCATACACTCTGCCTGTTATTTTGGGGTCTAGTGGGGGGTTGCTTACATTGTTAATTTACAAACATGATTTGTTGTATGTTCTATCTTCATGTGGGGGCGCTGTAATACATTTCTGGGTCAGGGGGGGGGGGGGGGGGGAGCAGTTGGCCAAACACTACCTGGGACTTGCTGATGCAACAGAAAAGCCAAGGGTGTCCCAGTTCCCAGAGGGGAGCCCCTGGCACAGACGCCCCATAATTGTCTGTAAGCCCCCCCACCACCCATTGGATGGCGCTTTGCTAGGAATAGGTGAGTAGGTTTTACTGATGGTGTAAGCTTGTAGGTTAGTGTCGTGTCTCTGTGGACCAGGAGTTGCAGGCAAGGGTCTTGGTCTGCTTTATATTTCATGAACGAAAGATAAATGTTCAGATGTTATGGTGCTGGACTTTCCTGTGTGGCTCCGGATGTGACCTAGATTATAGGGGAGAAGGGTCTTCAGCTGTCCGTTCATATTGCTCCATGTAAGTGGAAACCGCATGAGCCAGGCCTAACATAAATCCCTGTGTCCTACACATAAGCGTCGCTTGTTTGCCCATTATTTTGGCCAGGATGTTTTCCGTGACAGGATCCGGGAGCAGCGCCAGCCCTTGGCAGCATCTCTGGGCACCCAGCAGGCACAAGACGTCTGGAGCAGGAGAGTTATAGAGCTACGTGGAAGGAAACCGGAGGGGGCGTGCGGGAAACGCTAAACGCTATGCCCTGCGCTGCACCACTGATACCAACCAGTCTAGAAATAATAAAAAAACATATATATATCTACCATATATATATCTACCATATATATATATAATTATTTTTTTTCTTATATTTCACCTCCTGTTCTGGGAAAGCACTCTTACCCCTCCCTCCCCGCTGTGTGAACCCCCCTCCCCAGTTTACTTGTATATTCACTTTGAACCCATAGCACATGCTCGCGTGGGCTTTGCAGGCCCTCGTGAGCGCGGATGTTACAGCGTGAAGCGATGTGAAGCAAAGCTTAGCCATAGATCTAGGCCAATATACGTGGAAACCAAAATGTTTTCATACTGCAAGTTATCCCAAATTGGGATGCCCATAGGGAAATTTCTTTGAGTTTTGGTTCACTTTCACATGAAACACCCCCCAGGTTTTTCACACTCTCGGGTATTCCCCCCAGCAGGGCAACCTGATTTGACACACCCCACTGTGTGAAAGCCCTGGGATCGCCTGTAAAAACGCGCCTTCCAGGGTTTCCATGGCGCATGCTCATGGCCCCGGCAAATCAGTGGCTCAAAATCCATTGAGTCCTTACTTAGCCGATATGACGTCAGTTTGGCTGAGTAAATGGGATTGGCTGCGCACTCGTGTTGACCACTTAGAAAAGCATCATGCGTGTACACAGGCCTGTATTTGGAGTCCAGACTGCCCTAGGCACTTTTGTTTTTTGCTTACACCCCACTTGTGCGGATGGCAAGAGGTTTAAATGCAAACAGTGTGCAGACAACAAAGAGGCTGCAAGGGGTTACATGCAGACAGACAGAGTATGTGGAGGAGGGACAGGGTGCAAGGGGTTAAACTCAGACCATGTGTGTTTGTGTGTGTGTGTGTGTGTGTGTGGTAGAGGGAAAGGATGCAAGGGGTTAACTACAGAGCCCTATATAATGTACTAGCTTTCCAGGCTCACATGACCACAGCCTAGATGCAGGGAAATTGGGACCTGTTAACAGTTTGGAGATGCTCTGGTGGCAGACATTTAACCCTTTGTCTTTCTGTGGATGGTAGGGCATTAAGTTGCCAGCAAGGGTTTTTAAAGTGGACCAACACCCAGGATTTTGACTATCCTGGGTCTTGGTCCACTTCGGTGGGGCACCCCCGATCGGGGTGCCCCGCTGTGTGAAACCCCCCCGATCACCCGAAAAACTCACCTCTCCCCGCTCCGACGGACAAGCCGTTTGACAGTCGCGGACAAGCGGCTCCTCTGTCGCGCGTGCGCCCGCGCCGGCCATTCACAGACAGCGGGCGCGCGCACGCGTCTAGAGGGGCGCGAGGGAGGCGGCGCCAGCCGGCCGCCGCCGAAGACAAGGTAAGGGGATTTGGGGTGTTTGGGGGGGTTCACCCTGCGGGACATCCCGATCTCGGATGTCCCGCGGGGAGGGAGGTGATCGGCCCGGGAATCTTATAGATTCCTGGGCCGATCACCGGAGGGTGATGGTCCACTTTAATCTATAACTGTAATGGCACACTTCATAGCCCCCCCTGCAAGTGGCCACCCTAGGCACAGGCCTAGGTTTGCCTAATGGTAAATAAAGCCCTGTGTGTACATAGATAGTGGGGTGCACCTGTGACTTCGTGGCATTGCCAGAAGGTGAATTTTTATGAGCGATTCCTGATCTTATACACAGCTGGGTATCTGAAATTAGGATAAGGAAATCTGCCTCCCTGGGGTCTTTTAGACTCCAGGGCAGGCAAAACTGGTAGTTGGTCTTCTTTGCCAGGTTTTGTTCCTTCTCACAAGGGCATCCCGATTTGAGATGCCCTGCTATGTGAAACTCCCCAGATTGCCCATAAAAACGTACCTTTTTTGGTACATACCGATTTGGGATCCCCTGGGGGAAGGTCCCTGGCTAGTCCTGGAGCCAATTAGACTCCAGCGCCGGCCACCGATGGTTTGTTACACTTTACGCATAAATGAAACCTTTTGTTTCAGATTACAAGTTGGATTAGGACCAATTTACTATTCTTTTTTGGTTTAAAGCCTAATTGGTGACATACAGACTCATTTCCAGTCTAAGATGACTAAAGAGGCAGCTTGTTTAAATAACAATTGTGGGTGTCACAGCAATGTTGGTGCAGTAGCTCCATGTGTTGTGCAGGTTACCAACTTTCAGTCTAGATGACACTTAAAGTTTTTTCAGTATTATTTTTATATAATTTTCAGTACAATTAAGTTCCTGTATCAGGTGAAGCAAAGAGAAGGGGATTGTGGGTGGAGGTGCCGCCTGAAGAGCATTACATGGGTAATAACCCTTCCTCCTGCTATCTAAAACAAATTGCTTTAGATGGGCTTTAAAGTGCTACTGCAGGCAAAGGTAATTGTTACACCATGGCTTTGGGCTACATCTGGCGCTGCCCTAAACTGTTTTTCATTTTTAAATTAAAGTGGAATGGCCGAGATATCGAAGTTTACATTTTCACCTGAATTTCACTGAAATAAGTGGCCGTGGCCCTTGGATCTGTGATGCTGCATAATAATCAGCAATATGGTGAATCTGGAGGAGGAGGAGGAGGGAGGGACCAGCAATCCTGTCCCGCTCTGCTGAGCTGATTGGGGGACAGGATGAAAAACAGAATATAATTGGCTGAACCTATAAACCGATATTTTCGGTCATTTCTGCTTCAATTTAAAAACAGAAAACCGTTTAGGACAACACCATTTGTAGCCCGACACAATGGTGTTTTTACATTTAAGGTACAATTACCTTTGCCTGCTGTATCATTTTAAATCCTCCCCAGTGACTGAGAACCTCAACCAAGAATAAGCTCATTGTAAATCCTGGAAGAGTTTCCATTGAGTGTGATGGCAGCAGAGAGTTGGATGTGAATCCCCGACGACGTCTGTTGGTTTCCTCCCACCTCTCAAAAGCGGTAGACAGGGCCGGACTGGCCATCGGGAGACCTAGGACAATGCCTGGTGGGCAACACTGCTTTGGAGCCAGTTGAGCTGCTGCTTTTAAAACCCACATTAAATCCCTGCTTAGTCTCAGCCCCCTGTACCCACCGCCACTATACCCACAAGCCAAGGAACCCCAGACCCCAATGCTATATCCCCAGCATCATGCTTGGGAGCTTTAGCAGGGGCTGGTAAAATCCAGGGCTGATTTTGATTTTTGGCCTCAGTCCACCACTGGCGCTAGAGTCTGACATACCCCCCAAGTGTCCCTGATTTGGAGGCCTCTTTTAAATCCTTGTCCCTCGTTGTTCTCATTTGTCTCTCTTTGAGGTGTAACATGCAGATCTGCAGCATTAAAAATTAATTTGCCTATTCAAAGTGTTTATATTGTTGTAACTGTTACACCCTATCTCCAATCCATCCTTCGATGAGGGGGCATGGCCTAATTTAATAATTGGCCCTCTTTCCCATCCTTTGTCTTTTGCACATTCCCTCCTTTCTTGTATTTTTTTTTGCACTTTTTTTCCCTTCTTTGCCTTTTTTTCCATGCCCACCTTCTCTTTCTTTTCCACATTCCCGTCCCCTTGCTCTCTTTTCCACATTACAACCTTTGCTCCCCCCCCCCCCTCTTTTCCACATTCCCTCCTACTCTTTTTTATTTTTATTTTTTCCTTCTTTCTCTCATTACATTTCCCCCCCACAATCCTTTAATCTTTTTCGCAGTAAATGTGTTGGGAGAGGGGGGCGCACCATCCTGAAATATTCCACAGGTCAATAAGGCCAGCCAGAATAAAATATATAAATATAATGTGTGTGTGTGTGTGTGTGTGTGTGTGTGTGTGTGTCTAATGACACCCAAGAAAGTCATTTTGTTGGGTAGTGTTCCTCTTTAAAGCAGCTAGATAAATGAGGTTGGAAGGGCGTAGTGTGGATAAAGAATATTGGTTGTATCAGGACTTGAAACAGACACAAACAGACTAACCACATTCTGAATCTAATATAGCTTCACCATCCTGCAGCATCTGCTATAGCACTATTTTAAAGTGGACCAAAAGCCAAGATTTTGACCATCCTGGTATGTGAGGGCCCCCAGATTTAAACATGGTACACTGAGTCTTGTATGTGTTGTGCTCTTGTATGACGCCTGACCTGAACGCACACAGACAATAGTCAGATTTGCACGTCTAACATGACCTGTGTGTTTTTCTTGGCACACTGTAAAATTCAATTGCCACTCTGCGTAAAAAAGCAAATACTTGACTTTAAAACGTGGCACAAACCATTCTTCTATGTCATCCATCATGTGTGCAATAGCTTAACGCGGAAGCTAATGCCATATGAAAAATACAGAGGTTCTCCTAGATTCAGTGGTGATTAATCTGTCCCAAAGTGCATATGACTTAGTAACCATTGATGGAATCAGACAATGCAGCTTTAACTCTCCAAAAGTCCTCCCTTATACCCAGGGTGGATAAAAATCAATGTTTTTTTAAAAAAAATCAAAAAAATCAGATTTTTTTGATTTAAATCGGATTTTTTTGATTTAAATCGGATTTTTTTGATTTAAATCGGATTTTTTTGATTTAAATCGGATTTTTTTGATTTAAATCAGATTTTTTTTCAATAAACTGCTTTTTGAGGAAAATATTTTACCATCCAAAGGTTCTTCCATCATGAGATAAAGCTGAGTTGTTTAACTCAGTAGAATAAAGGCTGTATATGTGTAACATTCACAATGCCATGCTCTTCCAGAGGTTTCTGTAGGATTAGTGGGCAGTTTCTCTCCTATATTATCACAGACGCTCGCTTTACTTACGCAGTTCTCAAAACTGAATTTGACTCCGCAGAGGTCCCAGCCTCTTCTTCACAGCAAAAATGTTACAACATGAACAGAGTTGAGAAAAAGACCTTAAAGTGGACCAACACCCAGGATTTTGACTATCCTGGGTCTTGGTCCACTTCAGGGGGGCACCCCGATTAGGGGTGCCCCGCTGTGTAAAACCCCCCAGAAACATCCCAATACTCACCTCAAAACGCTCCCACGTGGCCGGGTGACAGCGACGGACAAGCGCTGACAGCGACGGACAAGCCAGCGCGTCCGCCGCCGCCTCCCGCACGTCCCTCTGACAGCGCGCGCGCCCGCGCCGGCCTTTCACAAACGGCCGGCGCGGGCGCGCGCACGGCTAGAGGGGGTGAGTTTTTGGGGGGTTTTCGGGGGGGTTCCTCACCGCGGGACATCCCGATCTCGGATGTCCCGCGGTGAGGGGGGTGATCGGCCCGGGAATCTTATAGATTCCCGGGCCGATCACCCCAGGGTGTTGGTCCACTTTAATCCTATTGTTCTACAAACCTATGACTAGTGAGCTACAGAGGACAGCAGGGACAGTAGTATTTAAGTTTTTCATGTGTCGGCTGGGCTGACAGTCTAAGTTTCTTAAAATATATATATATTTTGTTTAGCCAAATTAGTTAACAAAACATGGATGTTTGTTTAAGCAAATAACTTATGCTGTAATGTTGTTATTGTTTCAGTTGAATAAATCTATTTAAATTGTTATTAAGGTCAGGATTATTTTTCTCCTTCCTAAGTACAACAGAAAAGTGGTGTCCAAATATGAATGATTAACCCATTAAACTGGGGAGAAAAAAGTAATATAAAAAGTGATTCTAAAAATCTTCATCTACTTGCATGTTAAAATAGCAAGAACTAGTTTAGGTAGAAACTTTGATTTAAATCACTGATTTAAATCAAGCCTTACTGACTAGTGATTTAAATTGTGATTTAAATCGTGATTTAAATCAGTTAGATTTAAATCAAATCCACCCTGCTTATACCCTAATAGATTGGTGACTCCGGTGGTCCTCTGAACTGCTCCCCCTCTGGTGATTCCTGGGAGGTGCACGGCATTGTCAGTTTCGGGTCCGGCCTAAGCTGACTGTCTTCACCAGAGTCTTTGCCCACATCGCCAGGATCAATGAGACCTTTGGAGGTTTAAAGCTGCATTGTCTGATTCCATCAATGGTTACTAAGTCCTATGCTTCACGGCTGTGCTAGATCTTTATGAGCGTATCCCATACAAGCTTTCTTGTAAGAGTTTGGCAAATACAGGTGGCGGCACGTGTTGGTGGAAAGACGCATGCACTTTGGGACAGATTAATCACCATTGAATCTAGAAGAAGCTCTGTGTTTTTCATATGTCATTTGTTTCTGGACTTGGATTGGGACTCAAGTTTCACACGTTGAGCTATTGTTTATGCTTGGGTCAAAACGCGGTATTACACATTGTGTCTTATGTTTACCCTGCCACCACTCGTCCCCTGGCCAGTCCTAAGCCTGGCTAATAAAAATGATTGCCCATTCTCGACGGCGGACGTTGCTGGGAGACTGACTGCTCTCTGAAAAGTCGCCATCTATATAAATTAAAAAAAAAAAAATCACAACCTTCAGGAACTTGGTAAAGGTGTTGCAGGAAAAGACATGATATCAAAGGTTAGGCTTGGCACACAATATAAAGTCAAGATGCATCAATATGAGAATTGGGGTGCAAAGAATCCTGAGGTGTCTCTCCAAAAACACCTATTTAGACCATAGATTAGAAGTAGTGGATTAATGCACACCACACGCAACACATAGTTTGCACGTAAAAGTATATATATATGCTTTTAAGTGCAAACTATGTGTTGCGTGTGGTGTGCATTAATCCACTACTTCTATTCTAGGGAAAGACATGGTCATTGTATGAAGGTGGTGCTAAATCTTCACTACCCTGCCCAAAAAATGGCTACACACCCTTCTGCATTTCATCCCCAGTGTAACCGCTAGCAGGCTACCAGGTTTGACTGGCGGATGTAAAGCGAACCCTATTGACTTCCTGCAGTCACGCGAATGGTAATTATTGGCGGAAATGCAGAAGCAGTAGGTAGCGGCTTCTGCATTTCTGCGACCTCTTAGTTGGACTTTGCCACAGACCTCCAGATCCGATCAGATCAGACACTCCCCGCTTAACTGCCAGTTGCTGCCCCTCGTTGCTGCCCCATTATGAGGAGCCAGGCTGAATAGTTAGTTGTGGCCTCTGAATGTGGGTTCCTCTTAAAGTCTATGGGGATCTCCATAATAGGAAACTTGTTCCCAATGGGAGCCTGCATACACAGGATATGCCCATGCTTAGCCCAGCTTTTGTGCATAGTTGTGTAAATGTTAGCTATACCATAGCATTGCACACCCCCATGGTTTCCAGGAACTTTTGAGAATAGCCTAGAGATGAAGAGTTTTATTTCCATTGATCCACCTACGGTAAAAATTCTTGGGAGAAATCCTGGTATTCTTTGTTGTACATACAAAAACTTTGTCTACCTTGTTCTTTTATACAATCTCCTGTATATCTCTTTAATACATTTATATTGCCTAACCTGGCTTATGACTATATGCTTATCAACATTTTGGCTTGAGTTGAGGTAAAATTCTTGAAAATAGGGGTTGGAGACATGTATTTAGGTTAGGTTTTATTATTATAAATTGCTGTTACCGTCACAGTCTACATGACTTTGCTTGTGGTGCTGCAGGGCAACCCATGGTTATATGAGAAAAGAACATTTAGTTGGTGCTATACCCGCTCCACTGTGTCCAAAATCAACATTTTTAGCAGGCGTTGAGGTAAGTGATCTCGGAGAGGGGAATGCCTCTAGGACACTTTCCATCAGTGAACCCCATGAGAAGTAGTTTTTTAAAGGCTCCTCAGCCAAAACACGACATGACGGCTTCAGCTGACAGATTTGCTAAGTGGCCATGTTTTAATGTAATGATGTTTAATCAGCTTCCTTTGAAAAACAATCGCTGATAGTTTCCTTCAAAACATTTATAGCTTTTGTTCTTATTGGTTTGCAAACTGTATTAATCATCTTACGTTAGCAAAAAGCAAATCAACCCGTCTTGGCCATGTGCCCGACCTGCACACAAATAAGTAGGAACAGAAGTTCCCTTGATACAAGCCATTAGGCCGTGGCGGTTCTAGAGGGATGGTTACATCTCCTCTATGTTGGAGAGTTCATTACCCTGCACTATCTGGAGAAAACATAGCTGTAGACGGGGGCAGCAACTGCAATAAATATTTTGTAACGCTAATTGGTTGTACTGGGGGAATCTGGTGTATGTTATGTTTACAATACAAGCCTAAGTGCTGGAGGACATACGAAGGTCCTGCACAAGGATCAAAAGAGGTCAGGCAATAGGGGCATCAACCAAGGGTGCAGCTGAAAGAGGGGGTTCTGTATCTAGATAGGCTACTAATCTGTTAAAGATTGTTTGGAATACAGATTACAGGGAAGGGTCAAGGAAACTATTTGTATTGGTTTCAGGGGTTAACATATCTACAATCCAGCCAATTATATTTGTATTAGTTTTTAATGTTCATTAAACCGACCAACACCCTTACAAGAAACCGTTCTTATATGCACCCCTCCCCAGGGAAATTCAGATTGCAGCACATTAAAATGTATGCCGTCAATTTTACAAACAAAATGGTGTATCCTAGAGCTACAGGCTGTCTGCAAACTGGGCTTCCTATTACTGTGCATTGTCGGTTATGTTCGTTGAATCCAGGCAGCAGCATGGCTGGGAAAGGAAGCTTGACAATGGCCGCTACCTCTAGAAAATCGGTGAGGTGGTGGTTTTAGCTTAGAGTGGATGCAGGAGCAAAGGTAAGTGCTGACAGTGATTCAGTATCATGCAGATGTGGCAAGGGAGATTTGGGGAGTTTTCTTTTCCAACTGTGCCAAGCTGTTGTTCTGGTTTAAGGTGAGCACATGGAGTAGATGATTTCTTCCTTGCTCCCAACCTGGAAAAATGTTGCTCTTTTCTGTTTTGAAGTATAATGTAGCCAACACACACCAGGATAGGTGGTGATGTGGTGGAGAGCAGATTTCTTAGGGACCCTGAGGTGCATTTGTGGGTTAAGGGATGTCCATAGGCAAGACCTATGAGTGCCATGTCTGCACAGGCGGCAATCCCATGGCTGGGGCCAAGGTTTAACAGGTTGGCACCAAGCAGCTGGTGGACTGAAATCCAGAAGGGATAAATAAGGCAGGCAGTGCCAATGGGGGAACAAACCAAGCCTATAGGACACTGCCATAGAGGATAGTGAAAGAGGATGGTGTAAGAATAGGTAAATATACAAATGTGGTACCAACTGACAGCAGGATAACATGCAAAATAAGTCTGACTGCCCATGATGGTTAAAATTAGAAATATTAATATGCACCAAATATAATCTAAAACCATAATGGATTTAAATCGCCCAAAACAATGGGCATCTCTGTTTGTGGAAGTTTCTGTGTACGGAAGCCCCCATATATCTTAATGGGAGCCAGCTTACAGATGCCATGCCCACCTGATATCCTGTCTTCTCATACCAGGGCTGCAGGAAAGGAAAGAATGGCATGGGAGCATGTGACAGGTAAGTGGGGAGTGCCTTGCTCTCTGACACGGTCTGATCTGGAGGTCTGTGGGAAATTTTAAAGTAGACTTTAAAGAGGACCTCCATTGTGGTCTGGAGATCATCTCGCCCTTGCAGCACAGGGGCATCCTGATTTGGATTCCCCGCTTCCTCAGGAAACCTGATTACGGGCATACGCAACCCCCTCTTTGGCATTTACTCCTACAAATCTTGACATTCACTTGGTCTGCAGCCAATCAGGCCCGCTGTGCGCTCAAAGCCTTCTGGCAGTAACGGGGGGAGGGGGGGGCGGGGCAATGCACTACAATGGAATACGGAAGTGGTGTGTAGCCATTGCATGATATCTGAGAGATGTGCTCATCGGGGCATCCAAATCAGGACCTGCTCTACAGGGTTGGAGGACCTGGGTTTAATCTAATAAGGGTTGGAAGGGGGCATTGTAATCACAGTGTTTCTATTTTTGCCTACAGTTGTTCTTTAAAATTGTGTAATATTAAAAATCCGTATAAACACATCGGCTAATGAGAGATGGGGTCAGTTATAACCCCGAACTGAATAAAACTCCTGCCAACTTGTGGTTTATTCTCTCATTGTAGGAATAAAATCCGGGGGTGACCGCTTAGTCTATCAGGGGTGACAGAGCCTGTCACCCCAATGTCCATATCCTTCCATTAAAAGAGAGAAAAGCAAGCCTGGCTGAATATTTCTTGATGCCGGGTGTATAAGTGACCCCTTCTCCCGCCATCCAGCTAATTTATATGAATTTTTATTATTGGGCCATTTTTTTGCGATAGTGCTCCTTTAAGAACATGTTTGCCGGATGCGATGCAGTTTCCCTTTCCAATGTTTGTATGATCAGAAGCATTGGAATGATCATAACCGGGGCCCTAATTTGATGTGGTTGGGTTGGAGCTCGATGGGGACACTTGTTTGCTGGATGCGATGCAGTTTCCCTTTCCAATGTTTGTATGATCAGAAGCATTGGAATGATCATAACCGGGGCCCTAATTTGATGTGGTTGGGTTGGAGCTCGATGGGGACACTTATTCCGAGCTGGCGGATTATGAAATGTGCAGCAGTAAGAACACAGGACACTATAATGTCATTTTTTCCTTCCCTCATTAGCTTCATTTAGTAACGGAAATGGCTCAGTGCTGGTGCGTTCATGCCTGTTATTTCCAGCTGCCAATGATATAATTCTGAACCTCTGTGAGAGGCAGCCTTTGCCGCTGTGCTGAATCACGTCTGTCTCCTGTGCGCTTTTCTTCTGCGGCTTCCTGCTCCGCCACTGTCACTCTTTGGGGTTGTTGGATCAATGCGATGCCCTGGGGGGCACTAAGACAAATAGTGCACTGTGCTTGTGTATTGTTTATCTAGCTGCAGCAAATATCGAAAAAGATTGCTGCCATCATCACCCTGTAAACAGCCAATGGACTGAATGCCAAGGCCCAAACCAGTCATGGAAAGACCGATCTGCATTTCCCAGGTCATCAAGTCATGCCCAAGATCCATATTTATGGAGGAGGAGAGTTTCACTTTGACTACTCAATAGTCAAGGTTGGGTAACACTCTAAGTAAAATTCTATATTTTTTCTTCCTTTCCTCCTTTTGCTCACATGCTCACTCTAGAACAGCAGTATTCAACTGACGGACCGGGGTCCAAATGTGGACCTCAGCACCAGATTTCTGGACCCCTGCCCTGACAGGCCTGCACTCGGTTGCTTCTGTGTTGCTGTGCTCAGTGCTGCCCCCTTTACTTGATCAGCAATAGTGCTTGGTTTCCCTGCCAGTGTCATGACTCTGCCCCCTGGCACCTAGCATTGCAATTTGAAGTACTGCACGGGCAGGAAGTGGAATTGCAAGGTACACACAACTTTGCTTCTCAGTCGCTTTGTCCCATCCAATCATGTTCCACTTCCCCTTCTCAGCCCCATACATCCCTGTCCCGCCATCTCTGCCCCATCCATTCCTGTTCCCCCAGCTTTGCCCATTCATCCATGTCCCCTTAGCTCTGCCCCATACATCCCAGCTTTTTTGCCTGTGGAATCTATAGCACCCCCTCCCCCAGTGCACTGATTTCTAACTAACCCCCCTTCCCGCGACAGCCCCCTGCCTGGACCTTCACCTCTCACCAGATATGGACCTTTAAAAGAAGTGGTTGGGTACCTCTGTTCTAGAACAATGTTTCCCAACCAGTTGTGCCGAAGATCCTACCAGGGGGTACACAGTGAGGCTCCAGACTGATCTGTACCCCAACCCGATCTGCTGCAATCTATACTTTACCTAATAATAATTGATCAAATGTTCCCACAAAATCGCGCTAAAAAATAATTTTTTTCCTCATTTAACTAACATAAATCCTGCGCATTAGCATAACAAACCAGTGTCATCAAATGGTTAGCAATCGATGAATATAAACAATAGAGCCTCAACAAGTGCGTGGCTAGCTCCGCCTCAAAGCTTAGTTTCATATACCAAAGGTTGAAAAATTTGCTTAAAAAACAATATCATATGCTTCTAAAGTTCAAAACTAGAAAGAGTCTTTCTATTACAATATTTTTATTGATCACAAAAACAAGATTTGCCTTATACATTTAGAGTTACAGACATGTTCTATTACAGTAGTCGGTTATGGTAGCATTTGTAAATTCTAGACACAGTACATGTTAGCCAATTGAAGTCTTATTCCAAATCTTGCAAAACACCTATGGGTCTCATCATTATATGACAGCACACGCTGCCTAATTTTTGTCTTGGACCTACCTGGGGTAAAACCACCCAGGGGATCGAATTCTGCTCTACTAAAGACCCTCCTATGAGGAGCTACAGTAGAACATATTGTGCAATTTAAGTCTTGTAACCTCATAACACATCCAACTAGAAAGAGTCTTCAATAGAACACCCAAGTGTGCAGCATATTGCAATTTATTCTACTTGTGAGCCAAACACCGTCACCAGATCGCACGTACCAGCTGGCCTGTGAAACACAGGTTTAATCCTTTGTACCAATAATATGTAGGTCCGCTTGAATGTATAATTATTGTGCTCTTGGCTTCTTCAAAACCTCCTTTTTTCAAGTTGCTTAATAAGCCTTAACAGTAGCTTTCAGTGTTTTTAATCCAATGACATGCATATATATGAAAAAAAGGAAGGAATAAACTCCAATTGTGTGATATTGTTTCAAAAGAGGAAAGCTTACAACTCTCTCCCTGCTCTTTATTGCGCTTACCACAGGTATCCCGAACAATGAGCTTCATATATATCCAATATTATAAACAGGTCAGCAAGTTCAGCCTGCGCATCTGTTCTCACCCCCCTCAATGGCTTATGGTGAAACCGAAAGTACGTTGCGCCCATGTTGCTCGACTCCCCCCAAACGCGTTTCATCAACGAATGACTTGTTCATATGAAACTAAGCTTTGGCGCAAAGCTAGCCACGCACTTGTTAAGGCTATTGTTTATATACTTTACCTAATACTCATTTGCTCCATAAATACAAACCTAGGTTAAAAGGTGATGTGAACAATTGATGTGCATTTTGTGTGTTTCATGTACTTTTAACAGATTCTTGGGTAACTGACACCAAGTTGGTACTGTTAGAAAATGTAATGTAGTGCTTGAGGTTGAGACACACAGCTCTACAAGCGTGTATGTTTCTACACTGCTTCATATGTCTGCATATCTACCATGGGACTGAATCCCGAGGTGACTATATGGGTAGCCAGCGATGTTTTCTAAATCCGCCCTGAAGTCTTTTAGACTGTAGAGATGGGTTATATGGGTTTTGTCTGGTTTTAAGAGGACAACTCAACTATCTGTTTAATTTATGCCTGTTGTTCAGTGTGTGATGGGTAGATGTTTTTTTGGGTAGTGGACACTGGCCACGGTTCCTAAGTAACTGGTGGCTGGTACAATGTTGGGTACCTGTTGTATATGAGCATGTTTCCCTTAAAGTGAACCAAAACCCACGTCGAATTGATTCCCTCCCCCCGAGGCATCCAAAATCGTGATTCCCTGCTGTGTGAAACCCCTCAGGTCGCCCGATACACTAACATTCTTGCCTGGTCCAACAGCGCATGTGTGAGCCGTGGCCACATCCCCACTATCCCTCGAACAGGGTGCATGACCGCGGCAGGGATTTGTGCGTGCCCAGGGCGGGCACGTTCCCTGTTAGAGGGTAGCGGGGAATGCGTCCGTCAGCGGGCTTGGGCTTGCCTTAGACGATGTGACGTCAGCAGCTCCAATTGCACTGATTGGACGTGCAGCCACGCATGCGCCAAAGGACCGGGAAGAGGTGAGTTGGTTTCAGCGACCTGGGGGGTTTCACACAGCAAGGACCAAAACCCAGGATAGTCAAAATCCTGGGTTTTGGTCCACTTTAAACTGGACAGAGGACATGACTATGGCCCATGTGACCACCCAGCGGTCAATCGTGGGACTCTGTTCCTGTCGCTGGCTCGTGATGAAGGCGAGTCTGTGCGGTTAGGTGCGAGGGAGCTCCAGCGTTCTGGATGCCCCCCAAGCTTCTTGTTATCAGAAGACAGAGGGGCCAACACCCGTTGAAGTAAAAATGGGTGTTGGTCCGGTTTAAGTCCCTAAGACTTGTGTATCCTAATTTCCCTGCTCAAGTGCACCTCCCAGGTTATTTATAAATTGGTCTGAGTGGCTGCCACCCCTTCTTTGTTTCCTTTCCTTTGATTTTGTACAAGCACATGGGGTGGGGGGTCTGAATCTGTACTGCGAGGCTTTCGACCCTTCCCTCCTATGTGCTGCATTTTAAGGTTATAGGGCAACCTCAGCTAAGCTGTTCCCAATTATTCTATTGCCTTATATGTGCCAATTGGGGCTCTCATAGATTGGAGTTAACGCTGCGCCTACACAGAGGCACCTTGGCGTTTGGTGGTGCAGCTTTATTATATTTCTGCAGATGTGTGTGGACCAGGACCTCTGTTTTTAACCAGATTTAGAGACCGATTATAGGTTTGGTTGGAAACTAACTGGGTTGAGTGCTGTGGCTCATTTAAGACTCATATACAGGTAACAAGGGAAAGGGAAAAATTGTGGGATATTCCAGGCATGCCTCCATAGCGGCTTCTGTGCTCTCAGAGCTTGTTGCAGATTGATGTCCTGAGGAGGCATTTTCCTAAAACCCTAGCGAAATAGAATCGGCGCTTATTTTTAGGACATGGTCGCTGTAAACACGAGACAACATGTCTTGGCAGAACAATACTACTCTTATCAGACCAGAGGACACAATCTGTGGGTGGAAAACATTTACTACAGAGGAAGTGCTGCAATTTTCTTAGAAATGAGCAGAGAGCATGTGAAAGACTTGGGAAGCTGCATGGAAAAACATGGAGCCCCGGCCTGACCTCACACTTCCTATCTGCTGCCCTCCCGCTTGCTCCAGCAGCTTCTCTTGGAAGCCTTCTGAACTGGCTTATAAGAGGAACCTCTTTCAGAAAGGCAGAGAATGACTGGCACACGGACATCTGGAGCGCATCATTTTATTTTTCAGTTTAAGGAAGTGACTCTGACCCAAAAGCCAAATGTTCAGTAGTATGAGGACCCAACCCATCTATCTTTTCAAGCACAGTTAGATGTTGCTTGTTGTCAGAAACTTCTGGGCTCTATACAGCTAAATTATCAGGTCCTCACGTTAGCACTTCCTTATTGCCTTCATAACAAATAAACGTGAAAATGCAATCTCTCCCTTTAGCACCCCCAGTGCTTAAAGTGCTCAGCGTTTTTAAACCAACGACATGCATGTATATAAAAAACTCCAATATTGTGATAGTGTTTCAAAAGAGTAAAGCTTACAACTCTTTCCCTGCTCTTTTTTGCGCTTATCGCAGGTATCCAGAAACAACGAGCTTCATATATATCCAATAATATAGCCAGCGCATCTGATCTCGCCCTCCTTGCTGTAAATTGCTGTCTATGTTCACCGGCCGTGGGACCCGGCAATGGCTTATGGTGAAACCGAAAGTAAGTCGCGTCCATGTTGCTTGACTCCGCCCCAAACATGTTTCATCAACGAATGACTTGTTCATATATGGAACTAAGCTTTCGCGCCGAGCTAGCCACGCACTTGTTGAGGCTATTGTTGATATACTTTACCTAATACTCATTTACTTTATAAATACAAAACTGGGTTAAAAGGTGATGTCAACAATTGATGTGCATTTTGTGTGTTTCATGTACTTGTGTTTTTAACAGATTCTTAGGTAACTGACACCAAGGTGGTACTTTAAACAAATGGAATGTAGTGCCTGAGGTTGAGACACACTGTTCTACAAGCGTGTATGTTCCTAAACTGCTTCATATGTCTGCATATCTACCATGGGACTGAATCCCGAGGTGACTATATGGGTAGCCAGCAACGTTTTCTATATCCGCCCTGGAGTCTTTTAGACTATAGAGACGGTTATGTGGGTTTAGAGGACAATTGCAGCACCATCCCATCTATCTTTTCAAGCACAGTTAGATGTTGTCAGAAACTTCTGGGCCCTATACAGCCAAATTATCAGGTCCTCACGTTAACACTTCCTTAAATAGTAAATAAACGTGACTATGCAATCTCTCCCTTTAGCACCCCCAGTGCTTAAAGTGGACCAAAACCCACCCTGGAGTCTCAGACTTTGGGGCAGGCATACTCGCTCCCCCCGGGGCATCCAGATTTAGGATGCCCGCTGTGTCCGACCCCCAGGTCGCCCAAAAACGTCCCTTCTTTCCCGGTTCAACTGTGCAATGCACGAGCAGTGGCTGCATTCCCGCTATCCCTTTAGTAGGGCACATACCCATGCCAGGCATTTGTGAATGGCCGACGCGGGCACGCTCCCTGTTTAAGGGTAGTAGGGGATGTGGCCACTGCTCGCGCATTGCACCGTTGAACCGGGAAAAGGGGCGGGGCGCGGATCCAAGCACGCTGACTGCACATGCGCCGTAAGACCGAGAAAGGGTGAGTGAGATTGGGCGACCTGGGGGTGTCACACAGTGGGGCATTGACCAAAACCCAGGATAGTCAAAATCTTGGGTTTTGGTCCACTTTCAGAGCCCCCTTGGCCACCCAATGTTCCTAAGCGCCCCCTTAGCCACCCATAGTACCTAATTGCCCCTTTGGCCATGCTGGTGCCATACGTGCTGCCTATAGGACCCTAGTGAGACCAAAGTGAGTTTACAGATAATCCATTGTGTGTCATGTAAGGCGCACCCCAAATTGGAATGCCCGTTGACAGGATTTTCACCAGACCTTGGGCCAGGTCCTTAGGGGTTTGGTCCGCTGTAATGGTTTGGAGAAAATGTAGTGCAACCTTTTTATAGCTGTTCCCATCACATTTTCCCCTTTGCTAAACCCTATTAGACAATGGAAATTAAAAAAAAAATGCTTACTGGCTTTATTGTAGCAGTCCATTACCCCACCGGGGGTATTTAGCTGCATATTTAATGGAACAAAGATATAATTTTGAGTGTATGGTATAATGGTGTAATGGTAACCCTGCTTGGATATGTCTGTGTGAATGAATCCTAAATGTCCTGTGGCTTCCTAGCAAGCAGTGAAAGCGATCCGGCTGCATAAACAGCAGCAGTGCGGCAGATAAATGGGTGCTTGTTCTCGGGACGGTTGTGTTGTATAAACATGGCACCCAGCTGGTGTGTGTGATAAACAAGAACTGGGTCTGCCCATGCTCTTGGCAGCACACAGGTGGCACAGATGGCGCCCGAGGCTGAAACATGGGAGCCGGGCGTTCACAGGGTGCTGAAACCTGACTTCCCACTGTAGGGAATTGTGGTATTGAATGTTATGTAACACAATCTTCCCATTGTAAGGGCACAGAGGTGTTTCTGTTTCATTGCTGAAAGCCACTGTTACAGGAAATGATGGCTGTCAGGTGTTTCTTGCAGAAGGCTTGAAAGGTACAGGCTGAAAGGACAGTTAGATTGTGTACAGGATGCACCCAGCCCGCTTTATTTTATTACCGTCTGCTAGGATTGGGGCTTCTTGATTATGTGAGTTAGGAAGACAATAGAGATATCCCTTTGCACAGTCTATGGACTCACAAGATAGGACAGGTTTCCCACCTGCAGCTCAAACCCTGTCTCCCCACTGGGTTCCCACCAACGTCAGCCTGGGATTCTTTCTTGCAGTCAGTGGAGAAATATGCTCTAGTTCCTGACTTTGTTGCTGACCTCATTCTAGAGGTGCCAAAGGTGTTCTATATCTTGACCCCGTTGGAGAACCGGCAAGAGGTGCTCTAGCTGCTGATCTGATTGCAGAACTGGCAGAGGTGCTTTAGCGCAAGGTTCTCTAGTGCCTGACCTCATGCAGAGACACCAAGGGTGTTCTAGATCTTGACCTCGTTCCAGAACTGGCAGAGGTGCTTTAGCGCAAGACCTCGTTTCAGAGTCATCCTAGGTGCTCTAGCATCTGATCTCTTTGCAGAGACGTCAAAGGTGTTCTAGATCCTGACCTTGCTGCAGAACCGGCAAAGGTGCTCCAGCTCAGTGTTCCCTGTCCAACAGGCCATGTTTTGTGAATCTCCACATAGGCAGTTCTGCAGTACTACTGAAGCACTCGTGTGGATCTGTGTGGTAATCCACAAAACATGGCTTGTTGTGGGTACCTGAGGACAGTGTTGAGAAAAACAAACTGCTTTAACTTCTGACCTTGTTGCAAAGCCCCCATGGGAAGTAGATGAGCATAATTTTAATTGTATTCTTCAGTACAATGAGGGGGGGCACTGTGATCTGTCACTGAGGTCTTTTCTGGAAGCCAGGTGACCCAGGATTATCATTTCAGCACAGAGGCAACTACAAAAGTTCTGTATAATTGATTGAATAAAACAAGCAGCTCCTTCTGCTAACCACTGTTTTACTCTTTTCTTGGCACCTACCGCATGTTTTCGCACATGCCGGGCCTAGGTTTTAGAGGAGAAAAATACGAAAAAGAAAATATTCTGAATCATATAGTGTGCTAAAATACCCCCTCCTAATCATCCCATTACAGACTGTGTGCAGAATCCCCTCCCACCCCATAATCGCCTCATTACAGTGTGCAGCATCCCCCATAATCGCCCCTATTACAATGTGCAGAATCCCCCCATAATCACCCCTGTTACAATGTGCAGCATCCCCCATAATCGCCCCATTACAGTGTGCAGCATCCCCCTTAATCACCCCATTACAGTGTGCAGCATCCCCCATAATCACCCCATTACAGTGTGCAGCATCCCCCATAATCACCCCATTACAGTGTGCAGCATCCCCCATAATCGCCCCATTACAGTGTGCAGCATCCCCCTCAATCACCCCATTACAGTGTGCAGCATCCCCCTTAACCACCCCATTACAGTGTGCAGCATCCCCCATAATCACCCCATTACAGTGTGCAGCATCCCCCATAATCGCCCCATTACAGTGTGCAGCATCCCCCTCAATCACCCCATTACAGTGTGCAGCATCCCCCTTAACCACCCCATTACAGTGTGCAGCATCCCCCATAATCACCCCATTACAGTGTGCAGCATCCCCCATAATCACTCCATTACAGTGTGCAGCATCCCCCATAATCACCCCATTACAGTGTGCAGCATCCCCCATAATCACCCCATTACAGTGTGCAGCCTCCCCCTTAATCACCCCATTACAGTGTGCAGCATCCCCCATAATCGCCCCGTTAGTGTGCAGTGTGGAGGGCAGCATCTTCCAAGTCTCTTCATTTGTCCATTCAAGCTTCATAATAGGAAAATAATTAAGTGGGCATATAGTCCCCCTTACTGTAGCTGAAAAATCAGGGAATTGCACTCCAGCTCATTTATCTCCGGCAAAATGTATCACTGTTGCAGAATGTATCCATGTCAGTGTGAACATGGTATAAATATACACATGTAACAAATAGTCTGTGCAGATAATAATCAAGGTGACTGCCTAAAATGTGTCTCTAAAGTGCTACCATTATATACAACAAACCTACATTGAGTATCTTGTGACCCCTTGGCACGTTTACTCCTGACTAGATGAGTATCCCCTTTAATGTCACATTTGAATTTTTCTCTTTTGCACATGCAATTTATTTGCGATCCTCAAAGTATGTTGTGTATAATATTAGCACTTTAGAGACACATTTCAGATAGTCGCCTTATTATCTTCACAGACTATTAGTTAATGTGTATATTTGTATACTTTGTACTGTTTATAAATATTAGAGCATTGGAGATGCAGAGAAAAAATGAAGAGAAACAGTGGGTGTGGCAACAGTGAAGTGATGTAAGCACACTGTGATGAGTGTGAGGAGGGCGGGGTTTTAGAGCTGCAGAGAGAGGCAGGGGGTAGCGGGTGACAAAGGAGGAAGCACAGCGCTGCAGCCACTCAATGAAAGGTAACTGGCTACTGATATTTTTGACTTGCCAAACACTTACATTTTGCTGGAGATAAATGTGCTTGAGGGCAATCTCCTGATTTTAACTTTGTATTTTGTGTATGTTTAAGCTGATAGTGTATGTTTTTTTATCTATTAATTGGGAGCAATCTTGTTTTTGGCTACACTTGGGAAAAAAATTAAAGAGGTCAAAAACTCACATTTTTAACTTGTATCCCCTGAATTGCTCCCCCCACGAATAGTAACTTTTGCCTGTTTTCACTGCTCCTGCTTCACTCTAATTCCAGATAATGGCGTCTGTTTTAGCTGTAAAACTCTGCCTCCTCCATTCATTGCCACTGCTGTGTGTGGCAATGATGCCATTGCCACACCTATGCAATGACTAATCACCTGCGATCCTACAGACAGGAAGAAAAAAAAAGAGTTCCAGGGCACTTGATAAGCGGAAATATCCATTTCTAGTTCTACACCCTGAGAAGAGAGAATCGTCAGGGGGCTTTGGTCAAAAGTATTTCACAAGTTCAGTGAGTTTTGGTCGGCTTTAAACCGGACCTTCAGCGTGATTTAATGAAAAGCCCAAACTCTTAAAAAACGGTTCCCCAGCATCTAAAATTAATATATTTTACGTTTTTAGTCACTAACTTATTATTCTTTCCCCCACTGGGCTGCAACTCTGTTCAGGAATTTAGGATACGGGCGCCGCCATCTTGACTCAGAAGCATCACACTTACTGAGGAGAGGAGAGTGGAATAAGGTACAGGGGGGCGGGTTATAGCTGTGCTTTGCTCAGACAGAGCAGAGCTGGGGTCAGGTAACGGTCAGCAGTCCCAGAATGCAGAGCAGCACAGTCAGGAGGCACTTCCTGTTTGCAGGCTGCCTGATAAGATGGCGGCTTCCATAAGCCGCCATCTTGGATGTTTAAAGGTTCATAACATGCAGTAGATGCAGGTAGGATGATTTTTAATGTGGGCAATCTGTATGTACAGGGTGTGGGAAACATATAAGATAGACTCTTATTCAGAGTGAAGGTCCGCTTTAAGTGGGCATATAGTCCTCCTATGAGAAAATGGGATCATTTTTAATTTTTCCACACCATAAGACGCACTGGGAGGGAAAGTGCGTCTTATAGAGCGCTGCATGCAATGGTCAAACCTGGTCTGGTGCTGTACCTGCACCTGATCTACAAATTTATCAGGACTGAAAGCAGAATCCTATAGCTGGGCCCATCTTGGCATGAGGGAGTTGGTGGAGACTTGAGTGCACTGTAATGTCCACCTCTCTGTGATCACTGTGCGGATACTATGTGACCATCAATGCCTCCTCCAAACAAAAGCAATTTCCGCTCTGCCCTGTGTATCTTCTCTGACAGGCGGCCAATAAAAGTTTATTGCCTACCAGCTGTGACAGTTTAACTACACTCTCACTTGAGGGGCTGAAGTGTGACAGCCATTCCTGGATCCCTTCCAAAGGGTGAAGTCATGTTCTGCGCTGCACAGGTTCCTTCTGGTTTCCATCGCTGTTACTTCATGATAAGTGCACCCATCATGGCAGAAACACATGGGCTGACATTTCTAATCTCTAAAAATATTAGCTGGCCTTTTAGCTTTACTTAGATTAGGGATGTTGTGAAGGGTCTTATCCAGGTCATGGTGTCAGTTCAAAGTAACTGGACTGGCAAGTTTGTTTTTGATCCCACACAGCACATACCTCCAGGTCCAAATCATCAGGACTTACCTACTGAAGAGATTCATCTCTGTTTCCACAAGCAGTCAAAGCAACTGGACTTGCTGTAAAAGCTCTGTGTGGTTTAGCGGTTTGACATGTCATTTAAAGGAAAATTCAGCTTTTGATGGCATTTTTGAAAGCGTATAAGTTTTATTTGCCAAAATGATGTTCTCAAGATGCTGAGCTTATCTAATAATTGTTTTTTTATGTAAGTAGTTTTCACTACCTCCAATCTGTACACAAAGATGAGAGAAGTTTTGGCAACATTCTGTGTGTAAAGGACTAACCTCTCTATTCTTGAAGATCTTGGCCAGTAGTAACAATAGTAACTGTCACATATACTAACATGGATTTTTGGATTTTTAGGAGGGGCATAGATGGCCATTGTATGCTTGTGCACACATCCATGCGGTGAGTGTACACATGCCCGGTGCAGTGGGCTGCCCCCATTTTTGGTGATCAGAGAGCAGTTGGGGGGTTACCATCATGTTATCTGAATGGCTGTAGCGGGAGCACACGCATGATGTCAGGGATGCAGAGTACGGTATGCTGCATCGTGCACTCTCCATTGTAAACCAGGAGAGTCACCTGCCAAAGGACGTAGTCATAGAGGACAGCTCACATTGGACGAGCGCATGCTAGGTTGGATTGGAGAAAGGTGAATGTTTATGGGCGAACTGGGGGCTTCACACAGCAGGGCATCCCTATCTTTCAGATTTCATGCCAGCTGCTGCTGGGTTTTGTTCTGCATTAAACAGTTTGGTTGGTGATGGGCGTTACCCTTTAATCCAGGTCCTGGTTGAGCCCAACTCTTCTGTGGCCTGATTCGGGACAATAGGCCACGCCATAGTAAACATATATATATAAGTTTTATTTTTCCACCCAATGGGTTGGTGCTTTGCCTGGAGGTAATTGTGAATGAACACACAGTCCTGTTGCTTTGACCTATTACTAAGTTGGTGGCCACAAGAGCGCCAGTCTTACTCTAGCTCTGCTTTCTTGTAGGATTCTCCGGCCTGCTGGGAGAGGCTGCTGATGTAACCTGGTGAAGCGTGTGACGTGGGCAGCAGAGAATGTGGAATAAGTTGGCCTTCAGCAGTGTGGTCGCAGTTATCTGCTGTATGCTGAACCATGCTCAAGGCCAGGCCACAGGTAAGTACAGCTCCTCCATTCCTTAGCCATACCTGCTCTACCTTCTCCATATACATATACTTAAAAAAGACCAAAACCCAGGATTTTGACTATCCTGGGTTTCGGTCTTTGCCCCCCAGGCACCCCTGTTTGGAATACACTGTTGTGTGAAACCCCCCAGGTCACCCGATCTCACTCACTCTTTCATGTTCTACAGCGCATGCGCAGCCTCTCATCCAGTAAGCCTTCTTGGATCCGTTCCTTCGTCCAAGAACTCGTCTAATGAGTGTGCTGGTGGCCGCATCCCCCGCTACCCTTTTAAAGTGGACCAAAAGCCAGGATTTTGACTATCCTGGGTTTTGGTCCTTTCCACTGTGTGAAACCCCCCAGATCACCGATGCCAACTCACCTCTTTCTGGTCCTACAGCGTGGCCGCTCGTCCAATCAGCGGGCTCAGAAGCGCTGGCGTCACGTCGTCTAAGCCTTTATCTAAGGCCAGCGACTCCAAGCGTGCTGGCGGCCGCTTCCCTCTAACAGGGAGCTTGCTCCCGCTGGCCATTCACAAATGCCTGGCACAGGCACGTGCCCTGCTAGAGGGATAGTGGGGATGTGGCTCTTGCATGTGCCGTTGGACCGGGAAACAAGGTAAGTGTATGGGACTACCTGGGGGGTTTCACACAGTGGGCCATCCCGATTTTGGATGCCCTGGGGGGAGGGAATCGACCAGCCCGGGAATCTTATAGATTCCTGGGCCAATCGGCGTGGGTTTTGGTCCACTTTAACAGGGAGAGTGCCTATGCCAGTCATCCTCAAATGCCTGGCACGGTCACACGCTCCGCTAAAGGGGTTGTGAGGATGTTCCCGCTGCTTGCGCATGCGCCTTTGGACCAGGAACGAAGGAGAGTTTTTGGGCAACGGGGGGGTTTGACACAGCGGGGCATCCCGAATCTGGATGCCCCAGGGGGAGCGAGTATGCCTGCCCTGGAGTCTCAGAGACTCCAGGGTGGGTTTTGGTCCACTTTAACATAAACGCAACACTTTTGTTTTTGTTCCCAATTTTCACATGTGCACAAGGACATTTATTCCTCAAATATTATTCCCAATTTTGTCTAAATCTGTGTTACTGAGCACTTCTCAATTTCCAAGTTAATCTATCCACCTCACAAGGGTAGTATGTCTATTGCACAGGTGTGCTTTAGACTGGCCACAATTAAAAGTGCAGTTTTTTTTTTTTTTAGCAGGGAGTAGCTCCCATGTTTCTCTTGTTTAGAAGCCAAATAGCAGTGTTGTCTTTCTTGCCTTGTTCAGTGTCAGTCTAAGCATTGCCTGACTGTGACTCAACTCCCATAGACAACTATTGTGGGACCCTCCATCATTCAGGCTTGGGGAGGGGGGCATATGACCCACTAGCTCTTCGCTGGGGCCTGCAAATATTATCCAGATCCAACCATGTTTATTTTTAAGACGTGGGCCCTGTGTTTATAACATTTTCTTCCCGCTAATACAAAAAAAAAAAATCCAAATTCTTAAAAAACAAAAAGAAAATCTCCCGAGGGTGACAAATATTTAGAAAATGTGAGGGGCTGGAATGGAGCCAGCGTAGCAGCTCTGCTATGTGTATATGATATATGGCAGGCATGGGAAGCTCTTCAAGTTGTTTAGTTGTGTTGTAAGACACATAGTCATAGTCATCATGTGGAGAGAGCTTAATATACAGCTAGGTCCATAAATATTTAGACCATGACACAATTTTTTTTTCACCAGTTTAATGAAACATATTAAAGTTTATATTTATATAATGGACATGAATATAAAGTCCGGACTTTCAGATTTTATTTGAGGCTATTCACATTAAAATTAGACGAAATGTTAAGGAGTTTCAGCTTCTTGAACCGGACCTTTACCATGATTTATTGAAAAGCCCAAACCTGTAAAAAAATTATTCCCCAGCATCTAAAATTAATATATTTTAAGTTTTTAGTCCCTTACTTATTATTCTTTCGCCCACTGGGCTGTAACTCTGTTCAGGACTTTAGGATACGGGCGCCGCCATCTTGACTCAGAAGCATCACACTTACTAAGGATAGGAGAGTGGGATAAAGTACAGGGGGTGGGGTTATAGCTGTGCTTTGCTCAGACAGAGCAGAGCTGAGGTCAGGAAAAGGTCAGCAATCCCAGAAGGCACATTGCAGGCTGCCTGATGTTCCATGAGCCACCATCTTGGATATTTAAAGGCTCATAACATGCAGCAGATGCAGGCAGGATGATTTTTAATGTGAGCAATCTGTATGTACGGGGGGGGGCATATAAGATAGACTTATTCAGGGTGAAGGACCGCTTTAACATGTGCCACCTTGTTTTTAAAGAAACCAAATGTAATTGGACAATTTACTCAAAGGCTGTTTCATGGGCAGGAGTGAGCGATTCCTTCGTTATGTCATTCTCAATATAAGTGGACCAAAACCTAGGATTTTGACTATTCTGGGTTGTGGTCCTTTCCCCCGGGGAACCCCGATTGGGGGTGAAAAACAAGGTAAGTGTATGGGGTGACCTGGGGGGGTTTCACACAGCAGGGCATCCCGATTATGGATGCTCTGGAGGGGGGGGGGATCGATCGGCCTGGGAATCTTATAGGTCTAGTGTTTATTGATGATGTGACACAGGACAGAAGCAGCCGAGAGACATTCAGAGAGACATATACTCTGTGCTCAAATGCAGCCAAACTGATTTGTCATCATTTCATAATATAGATGGACAATGACACAAAACATAAAGCCAAAGCTACCCAGGAGTTTATTACAGCAAAGAAGTGTAGCATTCTTAAAGTCAGCCACCTGATCTCAACCCAATAGAGACGCGTTTCACTTGTTATAGACTAAACTTCAGACAGAAAAGCCCACAAACAGCATCTGAAAACCACAGTAAAGGCCTGTCAGAGCATTACACAGGAGGAAACGCAGCAATGTCTGTTGATGTTGTGGTAAGGTGCAAGGTGCCGTCATAGACGGTAGGTATGTGGCACCAAGGTACCTGGCCTTGGTGCAGTAAAGCTGTATAGTTTTCTCCAGCATCAGCTGCTAATGGCAGTCTGGTGCTGAAGTATTAGTATAGCTGAAAGGCTAACCCGGGACGGCTTTACTGGGATGGAGTAGAGCAGGGTGGGACTCCATCCCACTACCCAGGTCCAGGTTTTGCGGGCCGCATAAACAGCCTGGGGAGTCAGCTGTGCACTGGCTGTGTCTAGAGCTCACTGTGTGCCTGGCTGGAAGCTCTTATACAGGCTGTTTCATGTGGACCCGAGGTGGATTCGGCTACAAGTGTACAAGCTTGGACAAAAACTAAGAAAGGCCGTTGCCTGTCTGATGCAGTTCTTTGGCATATTTCCTGAAAAGGTGATGTAACCCTACAAGTGTGGGGCTACAAGTGTGCAAAGCTTGGACAAAAACTAAATAGGGTCGTTGCCTGTCTGATGCAATTCTGTGGCATTTTTCCTGAAAAGGTGATGTAACCCAAAAAGGATATTTTTGTGTTATGGACTTTTTGTGTGAATAAACACGGACTTTACGTTGAACTTTTCGCCTCTGAGCCTCTATACTGCTAACATCCTGCTGTCTACCAGAGCTGATCCTCACAATGTCCATGAGTTCCAGACTTCAGACATCCATTGCCAACAAAGGGTTTTCAACCAAGTATTACAAATTAACATTTTATTTACAATTGCTTAAAGCGGACCTTCACTCTGAATAAGAGTCTATCTTATATGTTTCCCACACCCTGTACATACAGATTGCTCACATTAAAAATCATCCGACCTGCATCTACTCCATGTTATGAGCCTTTAAACATCCAAGATGGCGGCT
Organism: Gastrophryne carolinensis; assembly: GCA_027917425.1. NCBI lineage: Eukaryota > Metazoa > Chordata > Amphibia > Anura > Microhylidae > Gastrophryne > Gastrophryne carolinensis. Next base: position 605,514,794 of record CM051234.1, read on the forward strand.
CACAGAACATCACGCAGCCTGCAAACAGGAAGTGCTACTTCTGACTGTGCTGCTCTGCATTCTGGGACTGCTGACCTTTTCCTGACCCCAGCTCTGCTCTGTCTGTGCAAAGCACAGCTATAACCCCCCCCCCCTGTACTTTATCCCACTCTCCTCTCCTCAGAAAGTGTGATGCTTCTGAGTCAAGATGGCGGCGCCCGTATCATAAAGTCGCAGCCCAGTGGGGGAAAGAATAATAAGTAAGTGACTAAAAACTTAAAATATATTAATTTTAGATGCTCGTTTTATAAGGGTTTGGGCTTTTCAATAAATCATGGTGAAGGTCCGGTTTAATTTGTCCAGCTACTTTTGAACCTCTGAAATGAAGGAATTGTGTTTAAAAAAAGCTTTAGTTCCTCTCATTTTAATGCAAGAATTTGGTTCAGCCCACTGAATGAAAGCTGAATGTCTGAACTTCAACTGCATCTGAATTGTTTTGTTCAAAATTCATTGTAATGTACAGAACCAAAATTAGAAATATGTGGTGTCTATCCAAATATTCGTAAATTTATGGGACCAAATAGCCATCTACTCAAAGGTAATAGAAAAAAGGCGCATTACTAGAACGGAAAGTATTTACACTAAGCCCAACACTTTGAATAACAGATTTATCCATCACTCCTTGCAGTAGATGGAGCCATGGAAGTCATCTTGTTGCATCTCTGTGCCATCCAAGACTCGGAAAGCTGCTGAGTGCCTTGGTGGGCACCGAGACATAAAGAACCTTTTTCCTTTAGTTGTGTTGTGTTAGCGCTGTGTAATGCAGCAATGTTGTGTTGTGTCTGTTTCAGAGTCTCCGGAGTTCTATAGAAACCTCTCGTGCCTGACACATGACTTGGCGAGCATGACCTGCCACTGGGAGACGCCAAACGCTGCCGGAGTTCAGTATAGGGTTTGTTATAGGTAAGGCTGCGATTCCTTCAAACACACGCAGGCAGGGACATTCAACACCAATGGAACTCCTCTAATAGGATGTTCTGTGCGCATCCTATCAGAGGAATGGCAGTGCAGAGGTGTAGCTAGGCATTCTGGCACCTGGGGCAAAGATTCGAAATAACGCCGCTAACCTGTTCTCAGTCCCCCCTTTGGCGCCCCCCTGACCTACTGCACCCGGGGCAAGTGCTCCCCCCTAGCTCTGCCTATGTGGTGGTGCACTAGATGACGCACGTAATGGTTGCATCTGCCATGTTCCTATCATCTATCTGCCTGTTTTTTCTTTCAGGATTCCAGGAGAAATAGAGTATTGTTATAATACAAACAACAACAGTCTACAGACCAAGTTGAGTATCGGCACTGTGTCTGTAAAGATCACCGCAAAGAATGTCCCAGGGACACCAGTGATCAGCTTCACTAAGGACTTAAGTGATATCCGTAAGTTAGTTTTATTTATTCAAACAATCTAATATGATACACGGTGTGATAATTAGTAATGCACTACATTGATGGTGAGGATAAACAATGAAAGAAGTATCCGCACACTGGTAGGTGAGGGTGCCCGACCCGGGCTGGTCCCACTCCCCAATTGTGCAAAAGGATGAAAAGAGTGGGTCCGCACTCCTTAAAAAGTTATGTCTTTAATGAAAAATAGTTAAAATCATCTCCAAAAATATCAAAAAAGCAGTGCTAAAATACAAAGGTAGACCCAAATAAAAACATACAAGACCATCTGACGCGTTTCGGGTATTCTGTCAGCCCTTAGTCATAGATACGATTACAGATAAGACTACATTGATGGTGTTACATCAGTTTTCACTCCTTTCTAATGTACTGCAGCATATTCCCAACCCTTTTTGTTATTAAATTCCACTTTTCTTCTTTTATTTATCTCGCGTACCACCTGGGTGGTGCATATAGGTTGTCAATCACCTCAAGCTGTCTTAATAATACACAAAACAAGCATTGAACGTGCATGAAACACACAAAGTCACAAAACTTCTTCTTCCCCTTTTGAGCAGTTAGGTTATGTTTAAATGGCAGCGGATTAGGTTGGGATCCAGCTCAGTCTGCAGTCTCGCCATGTACCATCTAATAGGATCTTAAGAAACAAAGGAGGAGTGGCAGCCGCTCAGACCATTTTATAACTAACCTGGGAGGTGCTCAAGATTACACAAGTCTTAGGGGGAGGGCGCTACAGCACTCAACCCTGTTAGCTTGCAGACAAACCTACAATCTGTCTCTAAATCTGGTTAAAAACAGAGGTCTTGGTCCACACACATCTGCAGAAGTATGCTGAAGCTGCACCACCAGCGCCAAGGTGCCTCTGTGAGGTGCAGTCCTAACTATAATACCCCCTTTAGGACATCCAATGCTTTAGATAAATTGGGAGCAGGCTTACCTGAGGTTGCCCTTTAACGTCAAGTGCATCACATGGGGTGGAAGGGTCGAAGACCTCGCAGTACAACCTAGACCCCACACCCCATGTGCTTGCACCTTGGCGCTTGGTGGGGCAGCTTCAGCATACTTCTGCAGATGTGTGTGACCGAGTCCTCGTTTTTTTTTTTTTTTTTTAATTCTTTATTTAGTTTTCAAATACAGTGTAATAAAGTATTGGGTACAAAAGGTTCAAAGTAAATACAAGAATAACATACAGGTAACAGTAGCTCTGGCCCGTCATATGTATGATTAACCCCCACATTCTTATGGTTTATTTGTCTCTAAAGTGTCCTAGTGGATCCAGGAGTTCGTAAGTAGGCACTAACAGCGTCTCTCCATTGTCTCCTGTCTCCCCAGAAGGTTTTTGGCTTTTATTCACTTTTTTCGGCTCATAAAGTAATGACTCGGATCTCCGAGTATCCATTCGCTGTTTACCAGGATATCTCAGTGAGCTCCTTGTCTATGAGTCCTCTGTTTTTAACCAGATTTAAAGACAGATTATAGGTTTGTCTGGAAGCTAACAGGGTTGAGTGCTGTGGCTTCTTAAAGACTTGTTTATCTAATAGGACCTGGCCTACCACTGGTGGTGCATGAGCCAATGGTGGGAAACATTGAACTAGACCAGGGATTATTATTATTGTTACCGTATATACTCGAGTATAGGTCGACCCGAATATAAGCCGAGGCACCTAATTTTACCACAAAAAAACTGGAAAAGTTATTGACTCGAGTATAAGCCTAGGGTGGGATTAGTGAGCTTGCTCCCTGCCCTGCTCCTCTAATCTTAAATTCAATGTGCACACACAAACACACAATCTGTACAAACCCCCATCAACATAATCTAATTTTTCTTTTTAAACCCCCAAGTGATCCCTGCCCGCTCCTCCATTACCTGTTACCAGGCGCTCCTAGGTTGCCGGTGTACTGAGCAGGCCGGCAGCCCCCGCTCGCCTTCTTCTCTGATGATGTCACGGCAGGAGGGCGGAGCTGGCAAGGCCGCTCTCCTATTCACTGACGCGGCCACAGCATAACACGGTGACCGGGGGCGGACAATGCAGACAGGGAGGGAGCAAGGATGGCTGGGTGCGTGATCGCCGGGCACGCGCGCTGGACGGTGACATGCGCGAAACCCTCTAGGAACTTGTACTTAAAAAAAACAGCTGAGTCCTTCTGACTCGAGTATAAGCCGAGGCGGCTTTTTTCAGCCCAAAAAGTGGGCTGAAAAACTCGGCTTATACTCGAGTATATACGGTAATTTATAAAGCACCATCATAGGCTGTGGCACTGTTCCAACCACATGTGATCATGTGATCCAGGTGGTACATGTGATCTTATCAGGTGATCCAGGTGGCTGTAAATATTTACTCCAATCCGATCTGCAACTATCTGTACCTTACATAAGTCTGAGTTGCTCCAAAACTGCTACAAACATTATTATTGTGCATTTTTTATTTCATGCAGTTGAAATGGTTGTTTTGTGTCAGATGACTGACAACCTTTGGGCACCACACAGAAAGGACTAGATGTAATTAGAAAATAAAAAGTGGTGCTTAATGAAAAAAGGATGGAAACCTCAGTACAAGAGCAAATACTCAGATCCAGATCAGGTGTCTAGCTTGCTGACGGCAATTTTTGAAACAAACACAATTTTAAGCACCATTTGTATATACTAATCAATTATGATATCTTATAGGAGATATTTTTTTTATCCTAAAATAAATTTTTGGTGATTATATTGGTATTTAGTGGTGCACCTGTTCCGTAGGGTTTTTTTTTGTATCACTGACAAAGAGATACACATGCAGATTATGGATAAAATGGGAATATGTTTGTGTTACCCGATGACACATCATAACACGACCCTTTACAGTATTACTTCCACCGGACCTTCACCCTGATTTATTGAAAACCCAAACCCTTATAAAACGATTCCCCAGCATCTAAAATTAATATATTTTAAGCTTTTAGTCACTTAATTATTATTCTTTCCCCCACTGGGCTGCAACTCTGTTCAGGACTTTAGTATATGGGCGCCGACATCTTGACTCAGAAGCATCATACATACTGAGGGATAAAGTACAGGGGGCGGGTTATAGCTGTGCTTTGCTCAGACAGAGCATTGCTGGGGTCAGGAAAAGGTCAGCAATCCCAGAATGCAGAGCAGCACAGTCAGAAGGCACTTCCTGTTTGCAGGCTGCCTGATGTTCCATGAGCCGCCATCTTGGAGGATGCAGGTAGGATGATTTTTAATGTGAGTAATCTGTATGTACAGGGTGTGGGAAACATATAAGATAGACTCTTATTCAGGGTGAAGGACCGCTTTCAGGCAGTGTGTTTATGTGCAGTGTTTCTGAGCCTGTGATGGAGATTAATCATTAATCATTGAAGTCATTAATATCATTAGTGCGCTATTACATTAGGAAGCCGCAGATCATAATGACCCGAAATGTGGCTGCAGCAGATGTATTTGGTGGCTTGCTGGTGCCCAGAATGTACACACTGTGACAGATATAAAAAACGTTCTTCATTATTTGTGTATCTTTTTGCTTACAGCTTATGTCCCCCCTACACCGGAAATCCTTTCCTTGGTTGGTGACTTCCAGTCTGACATCCTGTTCATGGAGTGGACTATAAATTCCTCTAACTTTTTGTTCCCTGTGAAAGTGAAATGGGAGATCAATGTGCTGAGGGGTGAAGACCTGCAGCTTGTCAAAAATGTAAGCCTGCATGTTTGTGTCCATAGTCATGCTTAGAGGACCTGTCATGGCTGATAGATGGGAAACCCAACATTTCAGGAATGAATTGGCTCCTTTAACCTGCTTCTAGGACGCCCCATGTAACTGATGTTACAGCAGCTCAGCCACTGGCTGCCCACCTGTCTGAGGGATTTCATGAGGCTTGGTTCTGGCTGACCCTTAGGGATTGATGGATATAGAGGTACAGATGGATAGAATATGGGGGAGTGTAGCAATAGGTTGATGGGACTGCAAAGATAATGGGGGGGGGGGTGCAGCAATATGTGTGTAGATGCATTTTTGAATATAGTTAGATATAGGGGCTATAGAGCTGGATAAATGAGTAGATGGGGTTGCAAGTAGGTGAAGGGTTGAAGGAATAGATGGGTAAGCTGTTGGGTGAATGGGGCTGCAGGGATAGATGGTGGGTGGAAGGTGCTGCAGAGATAGATGAGTGGGTGGATGCATGGGGTTGCAGGGATAGATGGGTAGGTGGATGGATGTGGCTGCAGGGATAGATAGGTGATGGGTTGATGGATGTGGTTGCAGGGATAGATGGGTGAGTGGTTGGGGCTGCAGGGATAGATGGGTGGGTGGATGGATGTGGTTGCAGGGATAGTTGGGTGAGTGGATGGGGCCACAGGGGTAGATGGATGGATGGATGTGGTTGCAGGGATAGATGGGTGAGTGGTTGGGGCTGCAGAGATAGATTGGTGAGTGGTTGGGGCTGCAGGCATAGATGGGTGAGTGGTTGGGGCTGCAGGGATAGATGGATGGATGCGGTTGCAGGGATATATGGGTGAGTGGATGGGGCCATAGGGATAGAAGGGTGACTGGATAGATGGGGCTGCAGGAATAGGTGGGTGGGTGGGTGGATGGAGCTGCAGGGTTAAATGGGTGGTGGGTCGATTAGGCCGCAGTGATAGATGGGTGGGTTGGTGGTTGGGGCTGCGGGGTTAGATGGGTGGGTGGATTGGGCTGCCGATATAGGGATGTGGGGGCACTGCAGAACAGCAGAGCATCCCAATTAGACATGACCCCAGGGCACAGAAAAACTGGGATAGTCAAAATCTTGTGTTTTGTTTCCCCTTTAGAGAAGATAGATGGTTATTCGGGTGGATGAGAAGTTCTTACAGTTTGATCTTTGTGTTTAGGAAACTTTTATTGTTCAGTGGAGTTCAAACAAGACCATATTTCACTGGAACTGGACGTCAGATTATCCTTTGAATTGTGCGCCGCACTCGGTGAGGGTCCAGTGCTTTGTCTATGAAGAGAACTATTACGGGCCAGTCAAGCCAAGTGACTGGAGTGCCATGAAAACCATTGAGGGTAATAACCTGTGTATAATATACATGTTGATGATGTTCTGCATTCCAAGGATAGCTCATAAACATGAAAAAGTAACCTCTCTCCCTATTCAGTTTAAGATAAAGTAGGGAAGGGTTAGATACTTACATGACACTTTTTCCTGTCTGTGATACTGTAGAGCTTTGATGTCATTTTTGCAGTGCCAATACATGAAGATCATTTAACAAAAAGGCTATGGGTGTCACAGGAAGCAGTATGAAGGTGAATGACAGCCTTAAGCTAACTAATTCAGTTACAACTATACTGTAACATAATGACAGTTAGGTTGCAGTGCTCCCCAATGCTGAGCTGTGTGTACTGCAACTGAATGTATCGTCGTTGGTGGCTGGGCTGCTCAGCCAGGGAGCAATATGGCTGACTGCATCCAGTTCATGTTGTTATGAATATTGGGTAAAGGCTTTAGTAAAAAAAAACAGGCTGTTTTGGGGCACTGGGCTGGGGAAAGAAGGTGATGGCATAAACTTCCCTCTGAGTAAAGGGGCTTTAATTATTCCTTTAGGCTGTTGTCATATAAATGTAAAACTCTCCACATTTTTTCGCTCGGCAGGTCCTGAGGGTGACTTGGTGTTTCCTCTGGATAAGGTTGTCCCTGTGGGCTCCGACCTGGCAGTTTGTTGTAAGAGTTCCGCACACAAAGTGGCGTCTATTCAGTTTGGGGATTCTATGCACGATACGGTCACTGCTCTCGGGAAGTACAGCGGCGGCATTCAGCTCTTGAACTTGAACGTTTCAGCATCTAGTGGAGACAATATTGTCTGCTGGGGCGAGGAAGAGGAATTTGTTTGGGGAGGAGTTGTTTTTGTTGGATGTAAGTATTTCTCTTTCTTTTTTATAACCAATCAATTGCTAACACAATTGAAAATGTGTGTCCTTGTAAGAATAAACTTGGCCTAGGTCAGTGTTTCCCAACCAGTGTTTTTAGTACAATTAGAGCATCTCACCGGTGGGGTGGGGGGCATGAAGACAAGCAGGAGGCCCTTTATTTCAGGGTGAATATAACTTCCCTCTGAGCATTGTTTCCCTAGGGTGGCAGTAGGTCTGCAACCTGTATAGGAAGCCTGGTCCTCTAGAATGCACCAAGTAGTCCTCAAACTATAGACTTGCAACATCTTGAGATGTTAACCTTACTGGCAAAAATTAAAGTGGACCAAAACCCACCGCCATAAGATTCCCGGGCTGATCGATTCCCTCCCACTGGGGCATCCAAAATTGGGATGCCCCTCTGTGTGAAAACCCCCCAGGTCGCCCCATACACTTACCTTTGAATCCTGGTCCAACGGCATGAGTCGCATCTCCGCTATCCCTCTATCAGGGTGCGTGCCTGCTCTAGGCATTTGTGAATGGCTGGCACAGGCACTCTCCCTGTTAGAGGGTAGCGTGGGATGTGGCCGCCAGTGCTCTCGGGGGCTGCCGCTCCAAGCACGCTGATTGGATGAGCGTCCCACACCAAACTGCTGCTGACAGGCTACACTGTGTGGAGAAACCATATCACACAGGCACAGACAGCCATTACATTAATTCAGTCAGCTAGTTAAGGACTTTATCTCTGTCTAACATTCTGCGTGATAAAAAAAATCTCAGGCTCATGTGTAAGCAGGGCTCTCGGGTGTGATCCATGATGGGCGCTCTCAAGTAACTCAAGCACAGCTATTCCACAACATCCGCATGGGGTTAAGCCCTCTAAAACATACGCAACTGATCGCCAAAGGGGGACTTTAGGGGAGCTGATTACCAAACTTCTATTTTCTTGACCAGAGGTCCGCTATAACAGTCCTATCTAACCAAAACGTTACAAGAGGTTCGATTTACCCTACAGGACAATAGGCCACAATAGAGGCACTGACTTGACTATAATCTAACCCTTTCCCACGCCATAAACCCACCCTTGGATTTGTACATCCTGCTTTACATCTGTGTCCATCCTGCAGTATGAACCACATATTGTTTTTCATTCAGAGCCATATGTTATATTTCTATTAATAGTTTGGTGTTTCATGCAGACCCCCCAGATGATCCTCAGGATTTCAGCTGTGAAGCCCGTGACCTCAGAATAATCAACTGTACATGGAAAGCGGGCAGGGAAACCAAATTATATGGCAATGAGCGTGGGACTAAATACACATTATACGAGCGGTAACGTATCTATGCAATGGAGAATTAACAATATGGTGTCTCTATTTATAATCACATTTTTACAGCAGCAGTGGGACTGAAAGCAGGAGGATGGTGTTGGCATAAAAATGGGACACTGACAGCTGATTGGTGTGGAAGTGCTTACTGGATGCTTGGCATCGAATCATGCATATGCCAATGCAGCAAAGCTGGAGGAGAATTGTGCCCCTTGAAATGAATGGGCTTGTTTAAATCTATGTGCCGAGATACATGTCGGTGTGATGTCTTGTCCTTGGTCAGCCCCCTTCCTAGTTTGTAATTGTATTTGTTAGCAGACGTTTAGGAGGTAGTGTGCAAAGTAGTAGGTAGTAGGACAAATAGAGTGGAGAGGAGCGCCCGGATGGAACAAGGAACGAGTTAAGAAACTAAAAGGTTACAGAAGCTGGAATAAGTAGAGGTTGATATAACCAACATTGTGAAGAATACTGAACCACTGGCTATAAGGTTGTGCAGTTGAAAGAAGACATTACATTTTGTCTGCTATTATGTTGTATGCACGTGTTAATGTGTTATATCTGAAAAAATAAAATGAGATTAAACATAAATCTATGTGCTGAGTTGGGAAAATGCATTCAGCGGTTGGTCCACAATGCAAATGGGCAGCCCAAAGTCTGAGGACAACACGGGTTAAGCACAGTTTGAACCTGTGTTGTGTTGGTACTCACCAGTGTCTCTGAATCACTGCTGCTCTTGCTGCTGTTGCTGTTTGGGTCTCTTGGCTCCGCTGCTCCTTATAAACTCCGTTGCCACCTCTAGCATGCTGGCAGTCCCTGCAGAGTCCCCAGTTCTTGTGGCCAGTGCCTTTTGGACTTTTCTCTAGCTTCTAATGCCTTTTTGCTGATGATTTGAACCTCCGTTATGTTGTGGTGCAGTTTCTCTAGTTGTCGTGGGGCAGATCTAGGTGTTGTGGTGCAATTTCACCAGTGTCTCTCAACCACCATTGCTGGTTCTTTCTGCTTTTGATTTCTGGGTCTCTGTTGGCTCCGTTGCCGCCTCTAGCATGTTGTCAGTCCCTGCAGCATCCTCGGTTCTTGTGGCCAGTGCCTCCTGGACTTTACCCTAGTTTCCGATGCCTTTTTTGCTGTGTTGTGGTGCAGTTCAGTACTCACCGGTGTTTCTCAATCATTGCTGGTTCTTGCTGCTGTTGATGTCTGGATCTCAGTTAGCTCCACTGCCGCTCCTGGCATGTTGGCAATGAGTCCTCGGTTCATGTGCCTCCTGAACCTTTCTCTAGCCTCCGATGCCTTTCTGCTGATGACTCATTCTACTGGCCTTCCCCTGGGCCCCCCACTACTCAGCACCACTGGGCAATCTCTTATTTATGGCCCCTGTGGGACTGCCACCCCCCTTATTACACTCACAAAGGCAGGAAGGGAACAAAACATACACGTTAAAAACCCTGCGTATCCCCTAATGCTTCCAGTGCTAAAAACAAGCATTCAATACCTGGGAAGGTAGCCTAAAACGAAAGCAGTAACTCGCCTGTTTCGGGGTGTGTAAGCAGTAACTCACCTGTTCCGGAGCGTGTGGTGGTGAAGGTTCAATGATTCATATATCCCAAGGTGAAATGACTATGGATTAAGAGTATATAATTTGGTCAACCCCATCCTTGGTCACAGACGAAAAACCCCTGGGAAGCCTTTTCAAAATATATACATGACCTTCCCAAACATACAAACTCTTGATGTTTATATTTGTGGCCACCTGGCAAATTATATTTAAATCCTGGCCCTAAGTCCTAGAGTCTGAATATTCTGGAGGTTAGAAACAAAATTTGTGATACAATGATTAATGAAAAGCTTTCCGCAATTCGCAATGATTCGTATAAGAAGATCATCAAAATCTGGTCTCCATGGTGCAAATATGTGATCAGAGTGTGAGACCATTATTCACCATTCTCTACTCTTTACTATTCTTTTCTTCCCTTTCTCTTACTTGTTCTTTGGTTTTATGCTGCACCCTCCCATAGTAAAAACCATTATGAGGCCCAGTTCCAAACAACAGTTATTATGTTATTTTTCTATTTCATGTCTAATAGAATGTTGGGTCAAATATATAGAAACCAGGTCTGCTTTGACTTGAGGGAAAACCGAGTTTTGGAAGTTCTATTATGGCTTGTTACTTATTTTCCCTATTTTGGACATTTTGTGCCTAAATGTAATTGATCTATCAATCTAATTTTCGTGTTGAAAGTTTGATATTCATTGACATGTGATGGTTTCCCTTTAATTCTTGTCAAATAAATAAAAACATGGTAGCTTAAAGTGAAATAAAACCCTAGCAGCACAGCCTTGCAATCAAAAAGAAGACGCTGTCCTCCGCCCACCCCCACCCCCCAAATACTTACCTGCTTCCAGGGCTACGTTAATACACGAGGGGGTGCACCACAAATACAAGTGACTGTGCTACACTGTACCTGGAAAACCACATAAACCAAACAACAAAAAGGCTAAGGGGACATAGTCCCTCTATACCAGGGGTACTCAACTACTTTCAGTGGAGGTCCACTTACCAGGGTCTGCCGTGGGATGAAGGTCCGACCTGCACACCGACAGTAAAGAACCCTGGTCCCCTAGCAATAAGGCCAATTTGGTGTGAGGGAGTCGGGGGGGGGGTAAGTAAGAGTGCATGTCACGGGCTGGGAGAAGGGTTAGGGGAGGGTGCAGATCAGCTGCTGGGTGGGTAGGTGAGGGTCAGTGGATGTGTAGAAGGGTTAGGTGAGGGGTGCAAGTCAGCAGCTGGGAAGGAGGAGGTAGGTGGGGGTGCAGGTCAGTAGCTGGGAAGGAGGGGGTAGGTGGGGGTGCAGGTCAGTGGCTGGGAAGGAGGGGGTAGGTGGGGGTGCAGGTCAGTGGCTGGGAAGGAGGGGGTAGGTGGGGGTGCAGGTCAGTGGCTGGGAAGGAGGGGGTAGGTGGGGGTGCAGGTCAGTGGCTGGAAAGGAGGGGGTAGGTGGGGGTGCAGGTCAGTGGCTGGGAAGGAGGGGGTAGGTGGGGGTGCAGGTCAGTAGCTGGCTAACACAGTATGCCTCTCAGCCGGGGTTGCAGCTGTGGCCTGCACACCTGCCGTGGGATCAATTGGGGATCCCTGGGGATGCACAGAGTCTCAGAGACAGGCCTAGGTCCTGATTTGGGATGCCCCAGGGATGAGGAATTATGCCTTCCTGGGAGGCTGACTTTTCTATTGAAGGTGGAGCAAAAGTTTTAAAACAGCACGGGCCTGTCCGGCACAGGAAGGGTCATTGCTCAGGTCTCCCTTCCCAGCATGTTGTTGGCTGAAAAGCTTGCACTCTACACAGCATGGGGTCAGGCCCTTATAGGAACTGTCGGCCAATGAAGTTTGAGAACCCGCTCTGTTGCTGGAGGATTAGGGAAATCACCCGATGCAGATGAACCATGTAAAGGTGGGCATTATGCCCCAATTTGGGCTTCCTAGTTTTCTATTTACAGGGGTATCCCAAATATGGATGTCATAAGAGGGGTGTCCCAAATATGGATGTCATAAGAGGGGTATCCCAAATGGATGTCCAAGGGAAAGGGACATAATTCATGTTTGGAGGTCCTCTTTAATAATTAAAGGTCCTCCTATTCCCGGTGTCAGCTGATCTCAGTACAGGCTCCATTATAAGGAGTGACCAGGCCGGTGACAGGTCCTCTTTACTCCAACACTGAATGTCAGTAGCAGCGCAGGGTTAGGTGAGTAGCAGACAGATTACATAGCATGTGAGGGTCAGTACCGGGGGCAGCTGGACGATTAGTTTCCCCAGTTATTATACCCCACCCGGTGTTACCTGCACAGCGTCCCAGAGCGGAGATGCAGCCGTACACAGGGCAGCGCCATGACATCGGAGACCCGGACTGTACCACTGCTCCGGCAGAGGAGGGGGAGACAGAGCGCCGTGCACTGCTAACCCCGCCCCCAGCTCAGTGTAGCCGCCGGGCCGCGGAAACCCCTCTACCTATACAGTATTCATTCTTCCAGCACACCCCTCCTCCAGGCAAGGGTTTGGTACATTCCACTTCCACTGTTACCACACGTGCAGCCAAATGTCCTTGCCGGCAAAAGCGTTCTGTAACGTCACAGAGCTTCTCCTTCCTCCTCCCGCGCCTCTTCGTCTCCACTCCTCCCCCCCCGCCTACGAGGCCCGAGCCGCTTCCCCGGCCTGGCCACGCCCATGTGCCCGCCCCCAGCTCTGACAGCCCCGGCCGGCAATTGTCACCGGCACCGCCAGATCCCGGGCTGGGCAGCGGTCCGGACAAATGGCGTCTGCGGTCCAGATTCGGACCGCGGTCCGCCATTTGAGTACCCCTGCTCTATACCTTAATGGCAGGAGCACAAAAAAATGTTAAACCACAATTAAGTAGAAAAATAGTACAGCATTTTATTAAGAACATAAAAAACACACAACAATATGACAAAACATACACGTTAAAAACCCTGCGTATCCCCTAATGCTTCCAGTGCTAAAAACAAGCATTCAATACCTGGGAAAAGCTCCTTAACTGTAATATGATTGGAAAAATACCTTATTTTTTGTGCTGGCACAAAACCCATGATTTCAAATATATATAAGTAGCCTAACCACAATATCAAGCCAAAATAAAGTGACAGTGCAAACAATGATGCGTGTGCTTTACAACACCCATATATACAAAATAACAATATATAAATATAGATGAATCTATGAAAACTATAAAGTGAAATAATAGCTATTAATTATAAATGAGAACTGCATGGAAGTGCAGAAATAACATTCATTAGAAAACACACAAATAAATCTAATTAAACCCACTGGTCATGGACGAGAGCCCGTGCATCCGCAGTAGGACCAGGGAAAGTTGAGTTTGTATGGCCATTCTGGGGGTTTCACTCAACAGAGCATCCAAATTAGTGATACCCTCATGGAATGGGACAAAACCTCAAAAATCCTGGGTTTTGTTCTACTTTAAAACTGGAATCCTGTGAAAAGAAAGACATTGAAAGGGTGAGAATGTGGGACCAATAGAGAGGATAGCATGAACAAGGTGAAATGTGAGACTGACAACCAGAAAACAGAGCATGTGCGGTGGGTGTAACTGACTGCTGGAGATGTTTCCCGGTTGGACAGCAAAAATGGGGCCAGTGTAGAGGAAAGCTGGACGATGGTAAAGTGTAAAACTCTTAGCCAACAAGGAGAATAAGAATAAGGTTCATGTCTAACTTTCATGGGAAAACAGAAAGAGGGGGTAGAAATGCAGATTGGTATTAGCATTAAATGTTGGCTCTGCAGGTCACAGTCACTTCTACTGTAGTTCTCATAATGCATGGTAATGATTCCCTGGCTTGGTTGTAGAGTTTCCTGTATATCCTAGTAACCCCTCAAAAATGTCTTTTTAGCTTTTCTGGATTGAACCGGTCATGTTCAACGAACACATACGATCTGATAGACTACAACTGCAGCTACGACGTGAACAAGGAGCAGAACTTGCACAACTTTCTGCTGCTGGCTGTGAATCCATTGGGGACATCCAACACTTCCGTGGTCTTCAACCTGAGAGAAAGGAGTGAGTAAGCTTCAGTGAGCACGGTCACTTATTAACAATACTGCTTTCCACCAGGCATGTTTCCATGCCCTCTACTATTTAATTATTGTCACCTAGTTGGGTAATGTATAATGTGAGGAACCTTATTCCACAGGGACACTAATCTAGCCATTTCTCTTGTAACTATGCTATCTTTATGTATTTCCTATAAATACCTTCTCTTAGAGAGACAGTTTCTGGTGTCAAAAGATCTAGAGGAATGTTTCCTGACCACTGGCACACATACCACTGCTGCTACATAAAATGCTGTTAGATGGAACGTGGCCAGACTATAGGCTGATCTCTATCCCAACACGATTTATGCTTTACCCAAGCCTGATTTACTCCATAAATACAAAACTACCCCTGAAAAGAATAAATATTATGTATGTGCATTTTGTTTGCATGTCCTTTAAATTGCTATTTATGTATTTTAATACAGTTTTAGGTTATTGTCAACCTCAAATATGGTTGTATAGATTAAAAGAAAATGGAAAGTGGTAATTTCATCTAGATCAGGGGTTTCCAGCCTCCTTTTTATTAGGTGCCGCTTTCCATTTTCCAATTATGTAGTTAAAAATGCTCAAAACAACTATTTAAAATGCACATAAATCTTTTGAATCACCATTTGGAGCAGTTTTGTACTTATTGGACAAATCAGTCTAGATGGCAGCAGATGAGGTTCAGTCTGCAACCTCTTGGGAAAGTGCATTCAGCTCTTGGTCCACAATGCAAACATCATCCAACACTTCCGTGGTCTTCAACCTAAGAGAAAGGAGCGAGTAAGCTTCAGTGAGCACGGTCACTCATTAACAATACTGCTTTCCCCCAGACATTTTTCCATGCCCTCATCCACCTATTTGTTAATTAGTTTTGCCTCGCTGGGTAATTATAATGTGAGGAACCTTATTCCACAGGGACACTAATCTAGCCCTTTCCCTTGTAACTATTCTATCTTTATGTATTTCATAAATGTCTTCTCCGAGAGAGACAGTTTCTGGTGTCAAAAGATCTAGAGGAGCATTTCCTGACCATTGGCATGCATACCACTGCTGCTACATAAAATGCTGTTAGATGGTACGTGGCCAGACTATAGGCTGATTCCTATCCCAAACAGATCTATGCTTTACCCAAGCCTGATTTACTCCATAAATACTAAACTACCCCTGAAAAGAATAAATATTATGTATGTGCATTTTGTTTGCATGTCCTTTTAAATTGCTATTTATGTATTTTAATACAGTTTTAGCTTATTTTCAACCCAAAATATGGTAGTTTAGATTAAAAGAAAATGGAAAGTGGTCCTTGATAAAAAGGACATTTCATCTAGATCAGGAATTACCAGGCTTTTTTTTATCAAGTTACACTTTCCATTTTCCAATTATCTTTTTAAAAATGCACAAAACAACCATTTTAACCAACCAACAACCAAGTGCACAAAAATGCACATAAGTCTTTTGAATCACCATTTGGAGCAGTATTGTTCTTATTGGGCAAATTAGGCTTTGGTTAAGTCTAGATGGCAGCAGATGAGGTTCAGTCTGCGACCTCTCATTAATACCACCCAAAAGGGTCTCAAGTCCAACCAGTACCACTGGTTTGGAACCCCTGATCTAGGGCAGATTTCGGGCCTAGCAAGTGCTTTTTTTTTTTCTTTCGTTAGCTGTTAAAATGTCCCATCAACCCTATTTTAAACCTAGAAGTCTGGAGAAAACAGACTTATGCTGACCGTATACATTACATGTTCTCTTCCATTCTTTTAAATATACAATGTTTGGATTGGTTGCAGCTTTTTTTAAACCATCCCCTTTTTCTCCACCTGTATTCAACTGTTTAAAGCAGAGCAAAACCCTGTGTGGCCGGTCCTGGAATTTAAAAGATTCCATGGCCGAATTGGGATGCCACACTTTGTGAAACCCAACAGATCGCTGGTATCAGTTTACTTTTTCCCCGTCCAGCGGCTCATACGCAAGCTCTTATCCAATCAGAGCCATGCCTATGTAATTCAGCAAACAGCTCTGATTGTTTACTTTGTGGAGCAGGAGCATCCCCTGCTCTTTGGACTGTGCGTGTGCTCCTGTCCCAGCCATTTAGCTAGGCTGAAGAACAGCAGAGCCATTTGCCAAATGACGTAGTCACGACAAATGGCTCTGATTGGACAAAATCCCGTCCATGAGCAGTTGGACTTGGAAGAGGAGAGTTTTACCGGGCATTCTGGGGTGCTACACACAGTGGGGCATCCTAACTCGGGATGCCCCCGGGGGACTGAACAAAATCTGGGATAGTCAGAATCCCCGGTGTTTCTCTTTAAATGAATTTTTACGTAGTTGGGTTTTCTGGCATCACACTGCCATTGAGCTTTTGCAGATGAGATATTTAATCAGTTTTGTTGTGTTTCTGCATATGCACTAATGCTTGCTTGTTGTTTTCTGTGCCCATATGTAGTTTACCCATCACCCGTTGAGAGGATTCTTTTCAGCGACCACAATGCCACACAGGTGTCCATTAGCTGGATTTTACCAGGAGATTATACCTCAGTCATTCTGTTGTGTCAAACTGAGATCAAGAAACCACATGGAGAGACCGAGATGGTATGTCTGCTGCTCATCCTCCGTATAATGGCTGTCTTAGGTTTATAATGTATACTGTATACTGGAGCGGATCAGGCAACTGTTTCCTCACATTTTTAGTATTAGGTGGACCAAGTTTTGGATTAATGTAGACAGGCTGCTTTGGGCGGACCAAAACCCACTGAACTTGAAATACGTGAAATACTTGACCAAAGCCCCTTCTGATACTCTCTTCTTAGGGTGTAGAACTAGAAATGGATATTTTCACTTATCTAATCGCCTTGGAACACTTTATTTTTGGGCTCTCTTTCTCTGTAAGATGGCAGGGTATCAGTCATTGCATAGGTGTGGCAATGACAACAATGACACACACAGCAGTGGCAATGAATGGAGGAGGCGGAGCTTTACAACTAAAACAGGCGCCATTATCTAGGATTAGAGTGAGGCAGGAGCAGTAAAAATAGGTAAAAGTTGCTATTTGTGGGAGGAGCAATTCAAGGGATGCTAGTATAAAATGTGGCTTTTGGTCCGCTTTTAATGGACTTGGTAATAATAAGGCAGCAAGGAGTTCATCTGAAACCTATCCCATGAGCTTCTGCTCCATTCCCTAGAGCGAGCTGTAGATGCCTTGGCATATATTTCGGCCATCTATTCCTTTCTTACTTTTTGACCACGCACAAATGTTGGCTATTCCTTGCTCCCAGCCAGAAGTGGACTATGGCCATAGATCAGCCCAGAAATGTACTGGTCCCATCCTGTCCAGCATCGGCCTACGAGCTGCTGAGCTCCACCAACGGTGTGCTTGTGAGCTAGTCAACAAGCTATAGCACTGCAAGGACAGGTCATTCGCAGGGGTAGAAACTGCCACTCATAAAGAGATGGTATTGGAGGAAGGATTTTGGAGTATAAGAGGATTGGGTGAAACCCCCACAGGGTCTAAGTGAGGTGGGGTCCCCAAAGCAATGCAGCCGACTTCATGGCCACACTGTCCCCTGCTTCCAGCATAAATGGGTCGGTAAGGTCGCACTGCCTGCCCACATTACAGCAGGGCATGTGCATGACTTCCCAAGCAGTGCTGCTCTCACTGCTACACCCAGGAATGGAATTAAAACTAGCTGCTTTGCTTAGAAAAGATAGTGGTTTTTTTTTTAAATAAAATATTTTAAAATGCTTTTACACATCAGGTTTTTCACTGTTCTCGATGAATAAGGGCTGGAGAAAGAGACCTTGTGCCTGAACAGGAACATTAAAATAGAACTTTTACAAACCCATTCAGCCTACCTTCTTTACTTCTATGCTGACAGATGCCAGCACATGCCTTGCCTGAACAAAAATGGCACCCAGCAACCTACTGACCAATGGCGGCTTGCTTCCTCCTCACCCTTTCTAGTGTCAGTGGTGCATCTCTCAACTGGACCTTCAGCATCATTTCATGAAAAGCCCGAACCCTTAAAAACTATTCTCCAGCTTCTAAAATTAATAGATTTTAAGTTGCTTACTTTTTATTCTTTCCCCTCTGGGCTGCAACTCTGTTCAGGACTCTAGGATACGGGTGCCACCATCTTGCCTTAGAAGCATCACATACAAAAGAGAGGAGAGCGGATCAAAAGCACAGGGGGGGTGGGTTATAGGTTTGCAGAGACAGAGCAGAGCTGGGGTCAGGAAAAGGACAACAATCCCAGAATGCAGAGCGACATAGTCAGAAAACACTTCCTGTTTTCAGCCAGCCTTAGACGCTACGTGCCACTTTCGTAGACGTTTAAAGGCTCAGAAAATGCAGTAGATGCATGTAGGATGATTTTTAATGTGGACAATCTGTATGTACAGGGTGGGGAAAACATATAAGATAGGCTCTTTTTTGGGGTTAAGTTTTAGTTTAAGGTTAAGAGAAGCTTTAGTTGGATGATCAATTGGCGGCAAGGGTTATTTGAAAGCTAGTGGGCCTTTTCAGCGGACTGTCCACTCCATGAGATATTTTTTTCTGGCAGATAAGGGAAGTGCGATGGGTAGGTTTGTAAAGTTCGTTCCACCAGAGCTGCAGTTTTTTATCTTCGTAACAGTTGTTAGCCCATGTTTGGGTTTCCATCAAGGTTTTGGATCAAGTTGCAAACCAGGCTTGATGCAGGTTTGGCGCAAAGGTTTGTGAAACAAGGCTGTCCCAAGCTCAAATTAAAGCAGACGTAATGTAAAAATGTCTAGCAGAGTAAATGGTGTGCAATTAAGGTGCCTGCACCAATACTCTACCTGCAGTGCCACCAGATTGCTCCCCTATGGCATAGATCATTCACTCTTTGCAGATACTCACAACCCGTTCTGGTCTCATTGGATTTCTCAAGCTAACAGAGCTGCCAATATAGCTTAGAGGTGGGGTGTTCCATTGACTTCAGTATATACTTTAGTGATGTCGTCTGCAGAACTTGGCCTTTTTTGTATTTGTACTAAAGTTTTGGATGTTTTTCTTGCAGCGCAACGTTACTTTAGATGGTTCGAACGGTAAATACTACAAGTACGATATCACCAACTTGCACCCATTCACCAGATACAGTTTCCGTGTTCGCTGTTCATCCCAGGATCACTTCTGGAAGTGGAGTGATTGGAGCAAAGAAGGATATCACAATACCATTGCAGCAGGTACTGCTTATGCATTTAATGTATCAAAAAGAATATTGAGCATTTATTGTGCCATTAGAAAAATAAGGTCTTTCTTGTTCTGATCTATTTATATCTGATCATAAGTGCACCTTCTTCCCGAGCCCAGTGCCCCAAAACAGCCTGTGTTTCTTTTTTTTTTTTTTATTTGCCCAATATCCATAACAACATGAACTGGATGCAGTCGGCCATATTTCTCCCGCTGAGTAGCCCCACCCCTAGCAATGATACATTCAGTTACAGTGCAGACAGCTCAGCAATGGGGATCTCTTCAACCTAACTGCCACTATGTGACAGTTTAGTTATAACTGAACTAATAAGCACATGGCTGCCATTTACAATAATACTACTTCCTGTTAGTGTTTTTATTAATTTTGGACAATGGCATCAATTTAAAAAAAAAAGAAACACAGGCTGTTTTGGGGCACTGGGCTGGGGATAGAAGGTGACAACATAAACTTCCCTCTGAGTAAAGGTGCACTATAATAGAGCCCTGATCAGATGCACAAGATACTGTACACTTATCACTTTTTATTATATTGATCTGATGTTTAATTAAATCTGCTGATTCTGTTGGGAAATAATTGAACTGAGGTGTCAGGGAAATATATGATCAACAAAGAGTTGTCGATCATATATTATATATCTGAGGCCAAACTCTATCCTTAGCTGTTTACCACTAGTGCTTCTCAGTTTAGCTATAATGTCTGTAGGAGAGTAGATGCTTTACAGACTGCTTATATTCCACAAGTGTGAGACCGCTTCTCGTGGGGAGACAGACGTGACTTCTCGTCACGTTGTTATTACCTTGGTACTTAGGATGGGGATAATTGATCTGTTGCTGGGCCTTGGCTGGTTTTTAAGCACATATTGGGGGCTGTCTGCCAAGGTCTAGTCAGGCAAAAGTTACCCTCTTCTAGTTAGATTTAGCAGTCTCACATAAAGCAGATGTATGGAAAGGCCTTTTTAAGTTGGCCCTTGGACCCAAAGCTTTAAGGCACATATGCCCAACCTGTGGCCCTCAGAGCCATCTGAAGTGACCCCTGACCTGCTGTGGGGAAAGTGGGAGGGTTAAATAGATGTGTAAAGTTAATTAAATAGGGGTACAGTAAGGATGGGCAGTTGCATGGATAGTGATATAAGAGGGGTGCCTTGGCAAATAGAGGTGGTAGCGGTGGCTTGGAGGAACACATTGATATTGATTGTACAACACCACCCCTGGGTGAAATCTGTGGCACAATAATTTGGTAAAATAATTGTTTATGCTTATAATTGTATGCTTTGCATTGGCGGAAGCTTAGATGGGTTGGTTATTGGGAACATGGTTAAGATATGGGATGGCTATAAATAAGAGACCCATATATTCAGAGAGGTAATCAATTTGGTATATTTCTAGCATGTGTGGGTTGTTACATATGTAGGGGTGTGGGTTGTTACATATGTAGGGGTGTGGTGGGAGGGCATAAGCGTGGAGTTTGTGTAGACAGTGGGGATCCTGATTATTGTAGTAAATGTTCATTGTTCTATTCTTAATGTAAAAATTCTGAACCTATTCATTGTGGCTCGCGACCAGGTTCAAGAAGATTTATGTGGCCCACGCTTGTCAAAAGGGTTGAGCACCCCTGCTTTATGGCCTATCTGGAGAGATACAGAATGCTGTCTCCACCTTCACCTTTGTGTAGAAGTCTACCCTACGCCTTAAAGGCATAATAGATGATTTAAACTGGACCAACACCTGTTTTTCTTTAACGGGTGTTGGTCCTGCAGACAGAGAATAACAACAAGCTCTGGGGGCATCCAGAATGCAGCTGCCCCCGAACATAACCCCCCCTCCGCGAACGCTTATATCCTTACCTTCACCTCGAACCAGCACCAGAGCCCAGCGATTGGCCGCTGGGCGGTCACATGGGCAGGGCTGGCTCCAGGTTTATGTGGGCCCTTGGGCGGCATGGTCTCAGTGGGCCCCTTTGTGGTGAGGAGTCGCATCACATCACTGAGTAATGTCCCAAATCTTGATGCCCCCTAAGGATCCTGCTATTTGGACCAAAACTCTAGTTTTGGTCTACTTTGAAGTGCACCAAACCCCTTTAAACCTGACCTAAGAAAAGGCCGGCCCTGTCAGTGGGCTCTCTGGAGGCCGGGGGCCCCCGGCAGCTGCCCCACTTTGCCGGGTGCTGACGCCGGCCCTGCACATGGGCCATGGTCGCATCCTCTGCGTCAGCCCCCAGAACGCCCCGTGTGTGCCAGCGGCCAATCACGGAACTCCTTTCCTGAAATTGAAAGTAGGAGATTGTTCTTGTTCTTATTCGCGGCCTGCGAGACCACCACTCGTTAAAGAAAAAATGGGTGTTGGTCCAGTTTAAGCTTTCTTCGCTTGATCCATTCATTAAATATTGATTTGAATCCAAGTTAATCAACATTGTAAGAATTTCACTTTCCCTTCACAGTCCCATCAAAGAAGCTTGATATTTGGGCCGAACCAAAATGGAATCCAGAAGGCTGTGTCATCGCTGTTTATTGGAAGGTATGCCTAGAAATTTTGGTTTCTAGTTCAATCAAGAAGTGTCTTCATTGTCCTCAACACTTTTCCCAGTCTTGGCTAAAACTCCAAAGTAGTCAACAGCTGAAAGAACTAACTGCAGCCCAAAGAAGGAAGATTTCAGAGGAACGTCCCCAGTGAGATCATGCACAAGATGCAGATGAGATTCTGACAGGGGCAACAAACCTTTTTATATGTTTTATACTTAGCTGTAGTTAGAATATATATAAAGGAACATGCAAGGAATGTTATTTGGCAGGGAAATATCCCAGACACAAAACAAGAATAATCAATTCACCTCTAACTAGCACTAAAAAATGCTTAGAGCAGAGGTAGTTTAATATTCAACAGTGAATGTAAACATGCCTGGGATTAGCATCCATCTATCAAAAGCTAAAGAGAATATACACATATAAGGACAGACTAGATGGACCACGTGCTCTCCTTCTGCCGTCAACCATCTATGTTTCTACTTTTAGGTTGGCTTGAGCATTGTATAGTAAACAGAAAAAAATATTACGGGAAATGGGCTATTCTCCAACAACTCTATAAGGCCTTTTTAAAAAGTCATTATAAAATCATTTCATTTTTATTAGTATTACATTAAAAATTGCTGGAGTCCACTTCGACCTTGGCATTATCTTATAAAACGGGTAAAGTCCTTCTGGACCAGGCAATCAAGTCCAGTAATTAAAGATATACTAAAGGCGAGCGCCCGATTGTTGTCCCATTGTCTCGGGCTACACACATTGCACTGTCCCAAACTTCAATCAACTTCGTTTTAAAAAAACGAAGTTTCTAAAGAGAAACGGTGAGTGTGGCAACTGTGATGTGATATATATATAGTGTGATCAGAAAAAGGGGGTCTGAGATGCTGCAGGCTAAGAGTGTCCCCAGCCTGTCAGCACATAGTGTGACCAGAGAGGAGGGTGGGGTTTCATAGCTGCAGAGAGAGGCAGCCAATCAGGATGTCTGGAGAGGGAGTGGGGGTGTTTCCATTCTCAGCCTACTGGAGGTTAATTGAAGGACCAGGTCAGTGGGGTGGATACTGAAATCTGAATGAGGAAGTTATTTTCTCACTAAGTAGACCGACAGCAGGAAGGAGAGCGCTGGAGGGACTCAAGGTAAGGTAAGCTACTTCTATTTATTTTTTAACTTTAAAGCTTGCCAATCACTTCAATGATCGCAGGTTGCAGATTGCTTTTGCTTTATAACAAGTTTCGCTCAATCCATTGGAGCTTCTTCAAACTATTCCTGGACTTTACATTTGAGTTCATAGCATACAGGCTAAAAAAAATTATGAATATTGTATAACATAACTTTTACAATAATACATGTATCACCATGCTGGTTTAAGTAAATATGTAATCCTATCTGATAACTTGTATGGAAATAATTAACTCCTTCAAGGGTTTGCAGTCTCCCTACTCCCCTTCAGAGTCCAGGAAAATGTAAGTGATTGGACAAAGAGCGGACATACTGTATGTTTCCGGGCACCCCAACCAAGAACGCCACGTACTAGGTGATCGGGGGGGGGGGCTTCACACAGCTGCGCATCCGGGATGCCCCGGGGGCACGAAGCAAAACCCAGGACAGTCAATATCCTGTATTTTATTCAGCTTTAAAGCAAGTAGGGGTTATACTAAAAAAGGAATCACCTTTGACACTGATTCTGCCCAGTGGATTATACCCTAATGGCTCATTTGACCTTAACCTTATGTCTAAGTGGGAGGGGTTTATTCTGTTTTTGAGAAATAGGAATTATGCGTTACTGTTAAAATACTTTACTAGACCTATCAGACTCCCTCTGTTTGTGCACCCCAGAATATCGCTGTATACACCTTCAAACCGGTGTACAACTTCAAACCCTGGGTTACCCATACTGAAGATTGAGAAACTTTGATCTACAGCACAGCTTGCTTTAATATTTTTTTTGCCAGACACTAGTTCAACAATAGCTGACCACTGACCCTTTTCCTGACCAGCAGCATCTTGTGTAGGTGTCCAAAATATACAATATAAATGCATGAAGGTGTTTCACAGGGTCTACGATTTGCACGTCTGATGGCGGCTTTTATTCTGCTTTGCTCCCCAGCATTTACAGCCAAAAGATGCAAATGGTGAAGTGACATCCTATAGAGTTGTGTGGAAGACTCTTTATGGGAACAATTTGGAATCAAACAGCACCCATCACTCCAAAGACTTTAACAGCACTCAGATCAGTGTACCGTGCAGTGATTACCAGGACTATGAAATCGCTGTCACCGCCAACAATTCAGTCGGATCTTCCCCACCTTCTAGTATAACCATGAGTGGGCTGCCAAATGAGAACCATGGTAAGTTCATATGTTCTTTGCCAGTCTGTGTAAATTCAGAAAGGCAAAATGCCAATCCCGGAGATTTTTTTTATACAGGTCACCTTTTTCTCAGTAGTGCATATGGCCTCAGCGCCATCCTGCTATCTTCTGCACCTTACATGGATATTATAATGACAACCAGGGCTGTTGAGTCAAAGTTCAGACTGTTTTATCAGGATCTGACTCCTTCATAAATGGCTAATAATTAGTAATAACACATTTTGTGAGCCGGACAGGAATTTCAGGAGATGCACCAAAAAAACTGCACAGCTCCAGCTACTGTAATGTCCTTCATGGTTATTGGGCTTTTATGAGTGTGTAATAGAATTAGATTGGAGAAGAGATTAGACTGTCCTCTACTTTCTCTGTACAGTGAATGATGTACCTTGTCTCTACCCTTCATGTCTGAAAGAACTGCCACTAGATGTTCAGGAAGCACAGCGAAAAGCTCCTGAAAAATGCCAGATACAAGTAATACAATGGCCAGAAATAGGGTTGTTCCTCATATAAATACACTGGACTATTGACGCAAAATGTATTGAAAATGTAATGCTTACTGTGTTTCAGAGATACACTTAGTGATGAACTTCCTCTGATCTTCAGAGGAGGAACTTACTGCTGAGCATGTACATCACAGTTAGGCATTGTATCTATCTAAAGATTTGGGGGCAGCATGCAGTTTCCTAGTATAAGGGACAGGGGAGTTTGGAGAACTCATTGTCTATCACAATAGAACACCCTACTGCTTTATTAGAATAGAAAATATATGTATGATTAACATTTCTAAACTTGCAATTAAACCTACATTAATGATACAATATAAGTATATTTTTATGCTGGAGTCGGTACATTTTTACTGATTCTGAATCCAGCCAAAACTATCTCCTACCCTGACATCAGAGCCCTGGTGACAGTGCCTACAATGGTTACTAAGATTGAAAAAAGAGGGGGATATTAATGTATAATGTAATGAATTATGGTGGTTCTAGGTAAACATATCAAGGAGCTTTAACAGAAAAAAAGCGTCTTGCATTCATATTTCTTACCTAATTTTGTTTTACTTGAGAAGGTTTTCCTAATGGTTCTTTTTTTTGTCCCATTTTGTAGATGTTGAGCTGGAGAAGGTATCTGGAGATGGCTCTGGCGTTAACATCACATGGAATCCAGACTTAAACGTCACCTGTGGTTATGTTGTGAAATGGATTCCATCTTCTCAGCTACAAGGCACCAACCCTATGTGGAAGAAGGTTTCATCGTCCCGGACGAGCACATCTATATCTCTGCGTAAGTAGAAATTATTTTTTTTTAAACTTAATCTTCACCCTTCATGCTGTAAATCATACAGTACATACAAATCTAACTATAGGGCTGATTCCACGCTGTGAGATTTTTTTTCTCCTGTTTTTTGGTGAGAAAAAAAATGTATTCAGCAAAATTTTTTAGCTGTGCAAATGTTTGAAAAATAACTGTTTAATAACAGAGGTCCTGGTTTTTACAAGCTTGCATATACATGTGGAACTTGCACCTTGTGTAAGTGTGATCCCTACACTAATCCCCTGATTTGGGACATACACAGCACTTAATCAGTATGATGCTTGCTAACCTGAGATTGCCCTATACCTCTAATGCTGCACATTGGGGGAGGGGGGTCAAAGCCACCCTATACAACTACCTCCATCATGTGCATCCAAATGATGCTAATGAAAATGATGGCAGCTGATTGAGCAATTTGAAACTGATCTGGGTGGGGCATATTGGAGGTGAAAATAGACAACACTACTGTATCAGCTAGCTACAAATCCTGTAACATGTCTGTTGGGGGGTGGAGGGAGTTAGCTGTATGTTGTAGCTTTGGCTCTCACCCGTGTGCAGCACTTGATGTGTAGACGCAACCTCAGGTAAGATTAGCTCCCAATGTGTCCATTGCTTCGTATGTCCCAAGTTTGGAATCTTATTTAGAGAGGGCCCCCCACACTTGCATGTGGGGCACCTTGACGTGGCATGCAGCATTGGATGGGGTTCAGGTCAGCCACATTGCTTTGTGTATAGGAGCATGTAGTGTTATTTCCAGACACTGGGAATCCATTCTAAACCCTAAGGTGGGGATCTCCCTATCATGTAGCAAGATGGCGTTGTCTTAGCATCCTCCACAGTTTCCTTGGGGGGGGGGGCCCATTCGTAGATAACTCTATCTGCTGTAAAATAAGTAATTACTGATCATTTCTTTTTAATCCAGCAATATGTCTACATGGACGTGAAATATTTTTACAGTGTTGCCTTATGCTTACACCCTTAAGAATAACAAAACACTTGTAGTCCATTTTCTGTCCTAATGGACTAGGTAGGTGGATGGAACAGTTTTATCGTCCTTTCCCACATGTACCAAAATGTAGCAGTCAGAACGTGTTCTTGGCGCCCGCCCCACACTTTGTAACACTTAGTATAAATGTTTTGTCTTGTGGCTAATAATGGAGTTCCCATTAGCGCCTCTCGTGGCATTCACTTTGCATGGAGAAAGAACCTCTTCTGTACTCATGTGCTTCCGTGATTTCTTTTTCAGAACAACTACAATCTGGCATTTGTTACAATGTATCACTGTATGGCTGCAATCAGAACCGGTATCACATGATGAAGAGCTTTGTGGCATACTCTGAGGAGCTATGTAAGTCCTTTATTTATGATGTTTTGTGACCTTATACACACAGAAGAGCAAATTCTAGCCAACCTGCAGCCTCCTCTGCTGATGGCAACCCGGTGCTGAGGTGGATTTTGGGGGTTTAAAAATATTAAATAACGCTTACCTTAAAGTGAACCAAAACCCAGGATTTTGACTTGGGTTTTGGTCCTTTCACCCGGGTCACCCCCTGTCTGAAACCCCCCAGATCGCCGAGCACAACTCACCTCTTCCCGGTCCTACGGCGCATGCGCGGCCGCTTGGCCAATCAGCGCGCTAGGAGCCACTGCCGTCACAGTGTCTGGAGCTGGCGGTCGCCTCTCCCATTTCCATCTAACAGGGAGCGTACCCGCACCGGCCATTCACAAATGCCTGTTGCGGGCACACGCCCTGTTAGAGGGCTAGCGGGGATACGCACGTGGCTCGCTCTATTGCTTTGTAGAGGAAGAGGAACAAAACTCAAAATGGTGAAAATCTTGGGTTTTGTTCCTTTTTTAAATGAATATAACAAAATGTATGTTGATACAAGTGCTAAGCATATCCCCATTGGCTGCTCATCCCCCTTGTGCATACACTACTTCCAGTCCCAATGATTTTCTTACCTTCACCCTATTTTTCTCCCACAATCACAGGAAGCAACATGCATTTAAGGGAGACCTGGATTTGGGGGGATCACAGGCAAGGTCAAAAGTCGAGTGCTGTTCTATTAGCCACTTCTGCACAAATTGACCTTTGGCATTTCCTATTATATATATATATATATGGGCCCCTGGGTGAAACTGTGTTGGTAATTCCGGATACCAAGGGTATAGCATAGAAAATAAACAATCCTATTCCCTGTGTGTATTCACCATCAGTTACCGGTGGTTTAGCGGTACAGTATTTTGTTCTCGGCATGCCACCGGACATGCAGTATATACATCATTGCAAACAACGTGTAGTGTAGGTATTTTGTTTCTGAAGTCTGATTTGCATTTTTTTTATATACAGCTCCCAAAGCAGCACCAAACTTTACTATAACAGAAACCACTTCAAGCTCCATACTGGTGATATGGGAACCGGTATTAGAGGAGGACCTACGTGGATTCCTGCAGGGATATCTGGTTTATGTAGTAAAAAATCAGAATGATTCCTCCTATGCCGAATTCTTGGATCTGGGTAAGAATAGTCACTGGTTTGTATTGTTGTTTTAGCACTTTAGATAACAGCATTGCACTATTCACATTTCACTGGTATCAGATCAAACACAGGGGACAAGCAAAATCAGGCGATGGAATGGTGATTGTTTGTCTTGGCTTCAAGCCTGTCCTTGTCATCCGGAGTCCTTGAAACAAGTAACACAAGGACCCCTCTTGTGTGTGACATCATGGGATGTCATGTTTTTAAAGCCCCTTTCCGAGTTCAGTTTGTGCTGGGAAAAATTAACTAGCAGAAATGGGCATGAGGATGTGGTGGTGAGATGGGGGTTCTGTTATGCATCAAACCCTCCCTTCTACACCAATGGCCCAAATTAGTTATGTAGACTGTAATTTTAAGCGTATGTCTTTTTTTTTAAATGAACAACCCCTCTTCCAACATCCTATAATATCAAACATGTGGGTAAATATGCATGAACTGCCAAAAGGTAACGCGGCTCCACACTAAAGAAACTCCATGTATAATCTTAAATTAAATGGTAAATCCATAACCTCAGACCAGATGTTCCAACAGGACAAGGTGACCCTCTTACTGTCCGCCTAATCCCGCACCCCTCATCTCCCACCCGCAGCAGCAGGTGGATGTGGCCTCAGTCCAGAGTGCTCCTATTGAGATCAATACTAGGGCTGCAGGTGGGCGAACAGCAGCACAGGAGCGGGTGGAAGGTAAGAGGTTAGTCTTATGCACGAGGGCACCCAGATCTGCAGGCCAGAAAGGCTAAGGGCTCGAAATTAGACTTTCCATTTAAAGCGTCTATCTTATCCATTTAGAGTCTATCTTATATGTTTCCCAAACCCTTTTAGTTTATTGCTCACATTAAAAATCATCCTACCTGCATCTAATGCATGTTATAAGCCTTTAAACATCAAAGACGGTGGCTCATGGAACATCAGGCAGCCTGCAAACAGGAAGTGCCTTCTGACTGTGCTGCTCTGCATTCTGGGATTGCTGTCCCTTTTCTGACCCCAGCTCTGCTGTGTCTGAGCAAGATGTTGAGTCAAGATGGCGTCGTCCGTATCCTAAAGTCCTGAACAGAGTTGCAGCCCGGTGGGGGAAAGAAAAGTAAGTGACTGAAAACGTAAAATATATTAACTATAGATGCTGGGGAATCGTTTTTTAAGGGTTTGGGCTTTTCAATAAATCATGGTGAAGGTCCGGTTTAAATCATTAATAACACAAAAAGCTAGAAACCTTTTAAACCAATTAAATTGTGATTCACCCACCCCACATCCGGTCATAAGATAAATACCGTATATTTACATAAGCATGAATGGTATCAATAGTATTCATGACATAAATGGGGGGTAATAAATGAATAAATAACAGAATTCCAAATTCATCATATAGATAAAATGCTCATACAAAGTTTACATAAAGTGCAATATAGGGCAAGGGACAAAATGGAACTATCAATCCAGTGCAAATAGTGATACCATCTCATATAACCCTTCTGCTCCATGGGAGGTTTCTGTCCTCTCTAAGCTCAAAATATATACATATATAATTTTTTTTTCCATAGTTCAGCATCCGAATTTATTTTTTTATAAATATGTAATCAGGGTAGTTTCTAGACAAAATAGCCCCCTTCCCCATTACTGAGCCCAATATATGGGGAGATGAAGGGCCTGTATTATGGCCTGCACCACTAACCGTGGCCCTGACTCATCTGCAGAAAACAGGATGGCTGGGATAAAGGCGCCCAGGACGGTCGCTCTGCTCACCCTCCAGTAGAAACTGCCCTGTGTGTAATTTGGACACCAGAAACTAAATGTCTAAATGCACTTTAAAGATTGTCCCCAGCAGTGATTTCTTGTAACTGTAATGATGAAATGCTGACCAGCTCCCAAAAAATACAGTGCCAAAGATTTGAAGGAGGAGAAATTTCATAAATACACTGTGCATTGCTGAAAAGATGGCAGTACAGTGGTGCTCACTGGCGCTGGGATAATCGGCAGTCGTGCCCAACAGGCGCTGACACAGGCCGGCCAATACCTAGTGCAACAATCAAAGTTAATTGATTAACATCCAGAGCTGCAACATTTAGTGCCATTGTAGTCCACAGCACAGCGCCGGAAAAGACAAAAAATGGCGTTGCTCCAAATCTGGCCCCATAAATAAGGCCAATGGAGCGCTTGGCGGAAGACTTTTTCCAGTTTCATTTTTAAAAATTGCCTCGTTCAGAAACTCAGGTCAGCACAGACCTCAGGATACTTTCCGAATCACAGCATTCTTGTTGTTTCATTGTTTTTGGAAAGTTCATCCATTAAGCTTTCAGCACCAGTGCTCCGAATATTAAAACAAACGTAACTTTTACCGTAATAACATTAAAATAATCTTACAGAAGAACCGACCGTCCCAGGCAGCTGGGGGCTCGTGGAATGGGGCGATCGATCCCTCTGTAAGATGATTTTAATGTTGTTACTGTAAAAGTTACGTTTTAATATTTGGAGCACTGGTGCTGAAAGCTTTATAGATGAACTTTGCATTTGCTTGTGTGGGCTTAGCAGCAGCCCTGTGTTTTCGTGTACCTAGGTCTCCGAACCTTCGAGATCAGGCCTAATTGAGCTGCGTTTCCTTCAGGACATTTTAAAATTAATTGTTTTTGGAATTGCACTGGTACAAATGCCATCGGACTCGTAACCTATAAATCGCCGCAATGACCAACTTGCTTTTAGGCTAAAAATGGAGTGGGCATGATCAACACTAATTTGTATATTCAGGTCTGGAAATGAGTTGCTATTCGTTATTAAAGAGGTACTTCGGAGACTCCAGGGCCATCCGAGTCCCAATCCTTGTGAAACTCACCCCGGATCACCCATTCCACTCACCTGTTCCCAGAGCCCTCGTCTCTGTGACCACATCCCTGCTCAGCTCTGTTTGTGTGCCTGCACCAGGCCTTTCTAAATAAGCGCGCTCACAGCTAGAAAATGAGCAGGAATCCGGGCGATGGCGCACTCAGCCCTGCTAGGCTTCCTTCTGCATGACTGCTTAGCCGCTAGAAGGGCTAAAGGGAGCTGAGAAAAATAGAGCGAGCTGATTGGCTGAGTGGCTCACTCAGCCAATTGGTGCGCTCAGTTTTGGCCACTCCTGCACCGTGGGAACACAAGGAAGGTGAACCTGGGGAAGACACACAGCAGGGCATCCCAAATCAGGATGCCCCGACTGAAAAGAACAAGAGTGAAATTCACGGGTGGTGGTCCTCTTGGGTCTAAAGGGCCACTGCAAAAAAGCTGGACCTCTGCATGCTATCTCTAAGCACTAGAGTGCGGTGCACATGAAGGCCATGAAAAAAATCTGTCCCCCAAGTGACATGCTGTGTTATTTTTGCTTTCAGTGTACCTTTAAGAAAAGTTAAATAAAAGCTTTTATCTTTTTTTTATTCTTAGTTCGACACTCCGAGACAAAACTTAAAAATATCTCGGACCCTTCTGTAAGAAAGTTAAAAATTGAAGAGCTACGAAGTGGAACCGGGTACCAGCTGGGACTGCAGGCCTATACCAGGGGTGGAAAAGGACCAATCAAAACACTTGTTGTGGTGACAAATGACAATGGTATGTGCTCAGATATGTGCCGTGCTACTTTCATACACACTTATCCAATCCAGCAATTTCAGATATTGAAGCAAAACCAAATCGATCTATTCAGCTCACATTTAATGGGGAAAAACTGCATTTACATGCTATTTTGTAGGCTCAATCCCATGTAGACCCATCAGACCTATCAGTTCTGTGGTTGTGAGCGTGCTCCCAGCATGCATCTGAGCATCCAATTTTGATTACATATCAACAGTGGATGCTCACATGATGTGCCCCCTACTGTCAGTCAACGAGGGAACCTGCCCCTTGTGACTGCCATCGGGGACGTGCCGGGAGGCTGGCCGAGTGAGGGACTGTTAGCACTGGAGCTGATGCAACACAACCAGTCTTGTTCAGCCTGCAGGACTATGTTGGATTGGGTAAGTGATTTATTTTTCTCCTAGACAGAAACTTTAATTATTATTAATAATAATTTTAATAATTTTACCTTTATTGACTAGATTGCCTTATGGCCAGCACTGTAGATAATGCGCAAGATAGATCAGGCAACTCATTATATGAAGAAAGCAACTACTTAAAGTGGACCAAAGCCTACAGCGATCGGCCTGGGAATCTATAAGATTCTGTGCTGATTGATTCCCTCCACCTGGGGCATCCACTGTGTGAAACCCCAAGGGTGCATGCGCGAGTTAGTTTCGGCGACCTGCAGAGTTTCACACAGCGGGACATGGACCAAAACCCAGGATAGGCAAAATCCTGGGTTTTGGTCCACTTTAACTATACTGGGAAGGAACGTAACTTTCCTGGGTTTTGCCCTGTGCCCCAGAGGTAAAGTTAAACTAACAAAATTGATGTAGTTCAGCTACTAGTATCTTAAAGGGGAGTAAAACCCTCTGGGGCCACTTGCCTACCCACAGGGCATTCTGAAACTTTGGGGCTATACACCCTGGGTATTGCCTAAAAAGCAGACCTTTTCCTGGATCTCCCACAGGGTTTTCACGGCCTGAGGCTAAGGCACATTCCAGCCTTTCAGATCTCAGACTTGGGGAGCTTGGGGATTTGATGTTGGTGGGGGCATCAAAGAACTGCCCCATACCATGGTTCCCCTCAGTTCTTCCCTGCTGGTGAATGGGGCAATATTTCCTGAGATTTGGAGGTCAAGCCCATGCAATACATTTGACCATAGACCCTGCCGATATTCCCTTCTTTAGGTTGTAGAACTAGAAACGGATAATTTCAATTTTCAAATCGTCCTGGAACACTGATTTTTTTTTCTGTCCCTCTGTAAGATGTCAGGGGATCATTCATTGCATAGATGTGGCAATGACATCATTACCACACACAACAATGGCAATGAATGGAGGAGGCGGGGCTTTACAGATAAAACAGGCGCCATTATCTGGGATTAGAGTGAAGCAGGAGCACTCAAAATTGAAAAAAGGTGCTAGTCATGGGGGAGCAATTCAGGGGATGCTAGTTAAAAATGTGGGTTTTAGTCCGCTTTAACTGTTTTACAGTAAGAAATTACTGGTTCAACTCTTACTTGTTTACTATTACACTGTGCTATCCCTGGACCCCACCCCAACAGTAGCCAGCAGCTAGGTAACTTGGCCCAATTTTTATCTAATTGTATAATAAAATGTTGCATATGATGATCATATAGGAAGGAACCCCCTTATTATCCAAACCTGATTCCATAAGGCCAAGTAGTCAGCTCTTATTTTCTTTTTTTTATTCCAGCTGTCGGGTTAATTCTGGCCATTCTGATCCCAATCGTAGTTGCTGTTGTGCTTGGTATAGTGATGAGCATTGTGTGCTACCAGAAGAGAGAATGGTAAGTAAGGAGCGGAAGGTTAACCTGTTGCTGTCTTCGTTGCACCAACTATGGGTCAGTCATTACCTAGAATTTAAACTAAATAAAGATGTTAATGTAATAGAAAATAGCCCCTGGGACATGAAAGGGACTTGGACTTTAGGGTACACCAATTGGACTTATCCCTCCTAATATCCCTAGAAATAGTACTGATTGCTAATTCAGTCAGAACCGATGTGTCGCTTAGTGTGTTGGTTTCATGTCTGCCAAGTGGATCTCTGTTGGTTGAGACGTATAGCTCACCACTC
Source organism: Gastrophryne carolinensis (assembly GCA_027917425.1). Taxonomy (NCBI): domain Eukaryota; kingdom Metazoa; phylum Chordata; class Amphibia; order Anura; family Microhylidae; genus Gastrophryne; species Gastrophryne carolinensis. Next base: position 605,548,679 of record CM051234.1, read on the forward strand.
AATCTGGAGACCAACCTTTGTCTTCTCTAGAGCTGCAAGGAAGTCCCAGGTTGTGCAACCAGGGAATAGATTGCCAGGACTGAATTGCCAATGGATGGACCAGGGAATGGCATTTAAGGCTTGAAGGTATGTATCATCGGATACTTAACTTTAGCCTTGAAATTTTCTGTTGACACTTGGTCAAAGTGTCTCATTGCCACATCTGCCAAGATAACAGATCTATAGCGCACCACTCAACCTGGAGCACTAAGCACTAACTTGAGTCTAAGACCAACCCCTGTCTTGCTTAGAGCTGTAGGGAAGTCCCAGGTTGTGCAACCAGAGAATATATTGAACGGATGGACCAGGAAATGGCTTTTAAGGCTGAAGGTTATTTATCAACAAATACTTACCTTCAGCCTTGAAATTTTCTGTTGACACTTGGTCAAAGTGTCTCATTGCCACATCTGCCAAGATAACAGATCTATAGCGCACCACTCAACCTGAAACACAGAGTCTAAGACCAACTCCTGTCTTGCTTAGAGCTGTAGGGAAGTCCCAGGTTGTGCAACCAGAGAATAGATTGAACGAATGGACCAGGAAATGGCTTTTAAGGCTGAAGGTTATTTATCAACAAATACTTACCTTCAGCCTTGAAATTTTCTGTTGATACTTAGGTCAAAGTGTCTCATTGTCACATCTGCCAAGATTACAGCTCTATAGGGCACCACTCAACCTGAAAGACCAACCCCTGTCTTCCTTAGAGCTGTAGGGAAGTCCCATGTTGTGCAACTAGGAAATAAATTGCTAGGACTGAATAACAAACGGACATACCAGAGACTGGAATTCATGGCTAAAGGTAAGTATCTGTTGATACTTAGATCACTGTTGGCAGAGAATACAGACCGATGGCACACCACTCAATCTGGAGCCCAAAGTCTAAGACCAAACCTTGTCTTAACTAGAGCTGCAGGGTAATCTCAGGTTGTGCAACCAGGGGACAGACAGATCAGGGACTGCCTTGATGGTAAGTATCTGTGGATATTTAGATCTTAGTGTTGCCATGTCTACCAAGGCAAATTCCGTTGGCGGAGAATACAGACCTATACTGAACAACTCAATCTGTAGCCCGAAGTCTTAAAGAGGAACATCAGACCTCTTCACAAATAGTTCCCATCCTCCCCCTCGCTGGGCGCTGCATACCTTTTGGATGTCGCCGCAGTTGGGTGGTGGCGACATCCTGCTGTTTCAAGGCCATTTCTCTTCCCCCCACTCGCTTAGCTGTCTCAAACAGGCAGTCGCATTGTTGGCTATCCTCCCTCAGAAGCAGGTCTGAAAAAAAACAGCGATTCAATCATCTTCACTGCTTACATAGAAGGATAACACATTGGCTACAGGTCTTCTTGCTCATAAGCAGATTTGCTAATCACCAGCAATAGAAGAGAGAAGATAGGAAGTGTCATACAGGGTGGTCTCTAGGCATAATGGCTCTCAGCAGCATTTTCCCATACACCTATCAGGCCATTTTAGCAGGTAGTGAGTGGCACCACTAACCGTAGCCCTGACCCATCTGCAGAAAACAGGATAGGTGGGATAAAGATGCCACATGCGCACAATGGCTTTGACACCCAGGGCAATCACCTTGCTCACCAGCCCCTAGAAATGACCCTGCTGCCATAGTGCCTATGCAAAACCCAGACATGCTGAAAGGACATCACTGGCATCCAGAGTTCTACTCGCCGTAATTCTCTGAAAGCCAACTGGCATCTTATGCTGTTTCAAAGTGGAACCTATTCTCTGTGAATTATGAAAAGGTGGCATTTTAGTGAAAATGTGAAATAAGTGATATTCCCTTAACCTACAATATTTTTGTGGAAGCTTCGGGTATTTTTAAAGGATTTATTATGATTGCATATAATAACGGGTCCTTCTACAACATATGAATGCAACTTCGGGGGCGTGGCTAGGCGATGGAGGAGTAGGCAGCACATTGAAGGAGCTCTGCACAGGATCCCAACAAAAACGGACATTTACAAGCGACACAGGGACCCCGCTGTCTCATGACCAGGCGCGGGAGATCCACGGGCTCGGCGAGGAGACGGCAGTCGGCCACTATAGCCCAGTACTTTGGGGCTACGGACCGTCCAGAGGAGGGGGGCCGCCCAGGCAAGATGGCGGCGACGCGGCAGAGAGGCGCCCCCGGGACGTGTGAGGCCGGAGCGGAGAAGCAAGTCGGGCCGGTTTCCCCTACCGTGACTCCTGCAGACGGGGAGAGGAGAGACGAGCAGGAGCGCAGGGGCACACCTGATGCCGTCCGTGCCGAGAGCAGAATGACAGGCGGGAGCTCGAGGCCGCCGAGGAGAGCAATGACGACACCGGTGAGAGACACAGCAGGCTGCGACGAGCCGGCTCACTCCACGCAGAGGAGCGGAGGGTGCGCTCTTTCATCCTCGCCCCCGCTGTCTGCGGATCAGAGCAGAGAGCTGGCTGGAGACGGGGGGAGGCAGGAGGAACTGACAGGAGGCCCTTTTTCCCCCGTATGGAACACACCTCAGACGCAGCCAGAGGGTCAGATGTCATGGCCCCCACAAGCAGGGGGGGAGGGCCCTAGCCCCCCTTCATGTCAAGGCTCCCACACAATAGCCAGGCGGAGCTCGCCAAATGACCCTGGATCCCCCATAGTAGCCGACAGGGGAGCAGGGGGGGTGGGCCTCACCCCACAGAGGGATTTGGAGGAGTCCTTGATGGCTGCAGCGGGACTTGAAGAGGAGATGCACAGCCAGTTGCCTCCTGTACCAACGGTGGACTCCCCCGCGAGCTGGGCTCGGGATGCCCCCGGTGAGGAGGATGGAAACATGTCCTGGAGGCGTGGCCTGGTCTCCCCGGGATCCTGGGGCGCGGGTGCCGTTGGGGGGGGCGGGGTCTGGCCCCGGGAGGTCCCCCCACCCAGAAGCCATGATGACCCAGCAGCAGATGCCTGTTCCGCTTCCCCATGCGGGATGCCCTCGACCGTGCAACTTGTGCCCCCGTCTTTAATCGCGGCATTGGCGGATGTGGTCAAATCCAATATATCGGATGCCCTGAGGGCGCTCCCCTCCCGTTCAGATTTTGATGGATACATCACCCAAATGGAGAACACTCTCAGAAGAGAACTCAGCTCACTCCAAAATTCCATATCGGAAGTTTCCCACAGAGTGGATTCCATTGAGCAAGACCAGTCTACACTGATCCAGAGGGTGGCGGCCTTGGAACAGGTGCAGCGGGATGAAAGGAGACATACTTCTGCCCTTTATCTAAGTTTGGATGACTTGGAGAACCGCAGTAGACGCAACAATGTTAGACTGAGAGGGCTCTCGGAGGCGGTCGCTCAGCCGGATCTGGAACGCGCAGCCAAGACCATCTTTAATCTGATCCTGGGATCCTCCCGCGCAGAAGACATGGTTATCGACAGACTCCACCGGGCCCTGGGCCCCAAGCCAGCAGATGCGCAGCGTCCCAGGGATGTGATCTGCAGAATACATTACTACAGGACCAGGGAAGATATCTTGAGAAAGGCGTGGGAGAAGGGCCCAATCAGATTTGAGGGCTCCACCGTGACGGTCCTCCCTGACCTATCATCCAGAACACTTCAAATGCGGCGAATACTGCGGCCCTTACTGGAGGTCATTCAGCGTCAAGGGGCCTCCTACCGCTGGGGGTTTCCGTTTCACCTCATCATCCGTAGAAATGGGAGATCCTTCGCTCTGAAGACGTATGACCAGCTTCCGCAACTTTTCGTTTTCCTGGACGCTGACCCAATACAGATCCCGGACTGGCTCGCGCCAACACTGGAGCTCCTGCCGGGCGGACCGAGGGGGCGGAGGCTGCGTGGTCCGCCAGTGAGGGCGGGGGAGGGGCCGAGACGTCGGGAACCCCTACCCGGCGACAGAGCTTGAGATGAGGCATCATTGGGCCGCGGCCTCCCCCTTCGTTGGGCCCCCTGGGGCTGACCGGCGCTTCGACCCTGTCACCACAGAAAATGGCCACCTCGCTTGCCCGGGCCGCCTGGTGCTGTCCTCATGCCCCCGCTGGAGCCGAGGGCTTTTTCCCTCCTGGGGGGAGCCCGCCACGGATGGAGGGGTGGGGCGGCCCGAGGTTGGTGGGGGTGGTTCTGGGGGGCACCCGCTGGGGGAGGTCCGGCCAAAAATACGCCCCTCTTTGCTGCATTGTCGTGAGGCACCTTGCCTCCTTGGTTATTGGGCTTTAGTTTTGGTTTTAATGATTGCCCTGGGGTGCTTCGGGTGAGGGGGAGCCCTTTGGGGCGGCCCGCCGCCCCGACTGCCCGGCTTCGCTCTCGCACCCATTTGTTCCGCGGGGTGGGGTCGGGCGGTTCGGGGGGGGGGGGCGTGCCCTCCTCGCTGGCGCGGGCCGGGACACCTGACCGGGTGGCGCTTTGGGGGTCCGCTCTGGGCCTTATGGCTTGCCCGGGTGGGTGTCCTTGTTTGTGTAACACCTATGGGATTACAATGTTACAGCCTCAGGAGTTGAATGTTGATTAAGCTTGCTGTTCAGTTACTCTTAAACTTTTCGAAGATTGATAATTAATGACTGCACCTTCTGTGCTCGGGCCGGGGGTCTGGAGCCGGTGATATGAGTGTTCGGCCCCCCTATGCGGGTGCCAGGAACCTTTGGACCTCGGGTCTGAAGGGGGCATTGACTACCCTGCCCCCCCTCCTGTTTGTGGGGGGTGGGCGGGGGGGGTTGGAACTACCGCTGGATGACCCCCCCCCCCAGCCCATGCGGACCGATCGCGGGCTCCGCCCCGGGGCCTCGGGCCCACAGGGTATCAAGATGTTGCATTGTCATAATGTTATAATGTGGTTAAGGCCTGTATTGGAGGAGACAGTTGTTTCCTTATCTCTTAGCTCTTATTTACTTCTTTTTATTAGTCCGTATATACTGTGACATTTCTTTCCAGTGTGTGCATCTCCTACGCCTTTGCTGTTCCCGTCTTACATACCCCCAACTTAGGTACCCCTGACTGGGTTTAGCGCCACCGCTGCCGGCGCTTCCCCACACAGGGAAACGAGGGTATTCGCGGTCCTTGGCTCCGCGGAACCCCTCCTGATAGAGCTTAGCGCGGGTTCACCTGACCCCGGTGTCCCGCTCTCCCTAATACCCCCTTCTGGAATCGTAACTTCCCTCTCCACTCCCACCCCTTACCTACCTCCTCCCCCTATAGGAGCTGCGTTGCTTCCCACCTAATTCAAGTCCCGCCCCCCCTTCCCCCCGTTAGTTGGAAACCTCCTTTTGTGCTCATCTTCCGGCACTCCCCCTCCCCCCTTTTTTCCTCTTTTTTCTTCTTCTTACCACTATACCCTTCTCCCTTTCCCTTTTTCTTACCGTACCCCTATTTCCCTACCCTTCCTAGACTTCATCCTCCTAAACCGTCTGGCCCCGCCTCTTGCTTGCACTCCCCCCTCGGCTGCCTGACACCTGACATTTATAGTCACTGCTTTACTCCACGCTCATCCCAGAGCCGACGCCTCCTCTGCGGTATGGCTAAGTTGACAGTCTGCTCCCTGAACATCAAAGGGCTAAATGTCCCTGAAAAACGCTCCAAGGTTCTCTATGACCTGCATAAGCAGAAGGTGAGCATTCTTCTCCTCCAGGAAACCCACTTCCAGAGAGATAAAGTGCCGAATCTACGCCATAGATACTTCACGTCATGGTTTCACAGCACCAACCCGCAGAGCAAATCTCGGGGTGCGTCCATCGCGATCCACAAATCCCTGCCCTTCATAGAGATAGATCACCTTGTGGACCCCGAGGGAAGATTTGTCTTCCTTAAGGTAACGATTCATCAAAAAAAGTATACAGTGGCGAACATATATCTGCCGAATCATGACCAGGCGGGAGCACTCCAGAGGTACCTTAGGAGATTGGAGGAGTTCGCTGAAGGAATTTTGATCCTGGGAGGTGACTTCAATCTTACTTTGAACCCCACCCTGGACTCCTCATCCGGAAGGTCCTCTGTACCACTGGGAAAATTGCAGTCCTTACGGAAGACACTCCATGGTATGCAGCTGATAGATGTATGGAGATTAGAGCATGGACAAGCTAGAGATTATACATATTTCTCGCCCATGCACGGATCTTACAGTCGCATCGACTATATCTTCATGAGCCATCACGCCCTGCAATGGCACCCTGAATCGCGCATTGGCCCCCTTTTGTGGTCGGATCATGCGCCGGTCTTCGTAGCGTTCGATCTACCAAATGCAGCACCGAAGAGTTGGAACTGGCGCATGAACGACAATCTGCTAAAAGACACAACATGCATGACCAAAATCAGAGAAGCGATAACCCACTTCGCAGCCGACCATGAAGGGGATGACTGCTCACCAACAATCCAATGGGAGGCACTTAAATGCGTCCTCAGGGGAATATTTATCCAAGAGGGTTCAAGGCTGAAGCGCGAGAGGGCGGCGCTGGTCGTTAAGACACTAGATACTATCAATGACTTGGAAACCAGACACAAACAAGATCCCACTCCGGAACTGCTATCAGAGCTTTCGCTCCACAGAAACAACTTACTCAAAATCTACGACCAAGCGCATCTTAGATATAGGGATAGACAACGGGCCTCAATGTATGAACAGGCTGATAAGTGCGGGAAGCTCCTGGCCAGATCGCTCCACAGTAGGACAGGAGCAACATACATTCCTAGTATCAACTCCGGGAAGGGAGAGGTCGTTACGGACTCATCTAAGATCCCAGAGGTGTTCAGAAGCTTTTACAGCAGCTTATATAACCTCCATCCGGACACCAACCAAGCCTCAGCAGCGGCGCTAGAAACAAGCATAAATGACTACATAGCGGAGACTCCACTCCCAACAATCGCTGAGGATGCCGCAGCAGACTTGGAGGTGCCCTTCACGGAAGATGAAATCCTGAGGGCCATCCGGGAAGCCCCAGCGGGGAAAAGCCCAGGCCCGGACGGTTTCACTCCGCGGTTCTACAAGACCTTGGCCCCGCAGCTGGCACCCTGGCTAGTGAGAGCCTTCAACCATATAGGAGAGGACACCCCTTTTCCTAAACAGGCGCTGGAAGCCATAGTCACGGTGATCCCTAAACCGGATAAAGATCCCTCAATATGCGGCAGTTACAGGCCTATCTCCTTACTAAATGTAGACCTGAAGCTGTACGCAAAAATAATAGCCACTAGAATCAAGCCGCTGATTCCTCATTTAATACACTTGGACCAGGTGGGATTTGTCCCTGGCCGCGAGGCTAGGGACAATACCAACAAGTTACTGGACCTCATCGCTTACGTACATAAGACTAACACTCCAGCATGTGTCCTATCCTGCGACGCCGAGAAAGCGTTCGACAGGGTAAGCTGGCGCTTTCTCAGGGCCACCCTCTCTCAGATCGGCATGGGTCCCACTATTATCTCCAAGATCCTGGCGCTTTACCAGAATCCCTCGGCCCGTGTGAGAACTAATGGGATATTATCCAATGCCTTCACAATCACAAATGGTACTCGTCAGGGTTGCCCTCTCTCACCCCTGCTATATATACTCACAATGGAGCACTTGGCGATAGCTATTAGAAACAACCCGGATATCAGGGAAATCGAATGTGGTGAGAGGCAATATAAAGCCTCGATTTTCGCGGACGACCTGCTCCTCCACTTGACTTCCCCGGCCATATCTTTCCCGGCAGTGCTTAGGGAGTTTGAGCGATTTGGCCAACTGTCCAACTTCCGTATCAATTATGCAAAGTCTGAGGCACTGAACCTTACTCTGCCTCAGCCCTTAGTGGAGCGACTCCGGAGCAGTTTCCCTTTCAAGTGGCAGCCTTCCGCAATAAAGTACCTGGGAACCCTTATACCGTCCGATCTGAACAACCTCTATGAGCTGAACTTCAAAGCTCTACAGACCAAAGTTACCCAGGACCTAGCGAAGTACGATAGGGGACGATACTCGTGGTTCGGAAGGATAAATATCCTAAAAATGGATATACTACCCAGGTTCCTATATCTTTTTCAAACTATCCCGATTAGACTCCCCCGGCACTTTTTCAAAGCCCTACAGGCAGCCTTCCTGAGGTTCATTTGGGGTGCACGGAAGCCACGTATCAGATTAAATATATTGGTCAGACCCAAGAGTAGGGGCGGAACTGGGGCTCCAGATCTGAAGCTCTACCACTCGGCGGCCATCATTACGAGGATGGCGGACTGGAAGTTCAGGAAAAAAGACAAGTTGTGGGTCCAACTGGAACAGGATCTTCTGGGGTATAACCCGTGCTCCCTCCCGTGGATACCTACTATGGGAAACGCTAATAGAAAAGGGTTCCCCTACCTGATCCAGCATTTTCTTCACAGCTGGGACGGATTGCAAAGGCAGGAAGAACTGGTGAGCAGGCCAGGGCCCCCTTACCCCCCTCTTTAACAACCCGGAATTTATACCGGGAGAGAACACTCCTCGATTCCTGACCTGGAGTGAGAGGGATGATGTTAGGCTGAGGGACGTGCTGGTGGGGGGGAGAATGCCATCCCTGGTGGATTTGAGAGAACAAAATGTGGGTGGGCACTTGTCCTGGCTGCACCACTGGCAGTTGGAGGCATTCCTCAACGCGGGGGGGCGCCTTGCCAGGGCAGCTCTCCCCTTGACACCTTTGGAGGAATGCCTCACACAGGAGCAACCACTGGAACACGTGATATCGACATTCTATAGTCTACTGGTGGCTTCCAAGCACACATCGGAATTGGAGTTCATGTCCAAATGGGAGAGAGATCTGGGGATAGTAATCACAGAGGAAGACGCCCGGAAGATCTTCACGCTGACACATAAACTCGTGGGGGCCAGCTCTGCTCAGGAGAAAAACTACAAAGTGCTCACGCGGTGGTACCGGTGCCCGGCAGACATAGCATTGTACTCACCTGGAGAATCGGACGCTTGCTGGAGATGCGGGAAACCTCGAGGAGGGATGTTACATATATGGTGGGAGTGTCCTCCAATCCTGAAGCTCTGGGACACCGTCTTCAAGATCCACACTGAGGTTGAGGGCTCGGTAGTACCGAACAGTCCGGGGGTCGCTCTGCTCTCCTTGATCCCTGGCTCTATTGCCAAGGCGAAGAAAGGAGTTCTCAAATATTTCCTCACGGCAGTAAGATCAATCATCCCCAGGCACTGGAAATCCCCCGTTCCTCCAAACATAGCAGAATGGTTCGCTGAAATGGACCATGTACTTAGAATGGAGGAACGGATAGCAGTAGATAGAGTGAGAGCAGAAGGACACTGGACAACCTGGATGAACTGGATCAGGTTCAGGGAGTCGGACGCGGCAAAGGCCTACATGAGGCCAGGAGTCGGCGGTGAATGAGAGGCCTCTCGGATGAGGTTCGAGGCTGGAAAGACCTTCCTAATACACGTGTCAACAGGCCATCGGTGTGGGATCCACTACCTGCTTCCTCCCCTCCCCGTGTACTGCTTTCCCTCCCCCCACTATCCTTGCCTTCCCCCCCTCCCCCCCCTTCTGTTCATCTCATTTTCTTAATATCCTACTCACCTTACACATTTTCTTTTTGTGCCGTGGATTCCCCCCTCCCTCCGACTGGGTTGGCCCCTCCACGCTGGTCTCCCTACGACCCGGACTGATCTGGGGGCCTCCTCTGGGGCGTGCGCGCTTCGGGCCTTCCTTTCCCCCCAGTTGGCGCCCTCCGGGGCGGTGCCTGAGCCCTTTACTGGTGCTACGTGTGATGGAATTCCTGTCATTCCCCTCCGGGTTGGGGGGTCTGTTGCCTGGGGCGGATGGGGGGGCCCGGCGCGGTGCGGCCCTGAGGCCCCCTACGTGTGCGCTGAGGCGCCGAGGCGCCCCCCAATGGTGGCCTTAGACGCGTTGGAGATGGATTACTGGAAGCCTGTACGCTGGCGACTCTGCGGGCCACCGGAAAGATGGAGAGATGCAGGCGCGGCGTGCTTTCGAGTGCAAGTTTTATACTTGTGAGCGTGTGGCTGGGGGGGGGGATTTGGGTCGGCCCAGCTGTGCCTGGGGACGGGGGGGGAGCACGGACTGTCTTTATGTTTACTCGACTGTATTTCCTTTTCTTGTATTGTTATTTTTGCTTGTATTTGAAAAATTACCAATAAAAAGAGATTAAACTGAATGCAACTTCATGCAGCCAGTAAAGATTTGTGAAGACACTGGTTGGACGAGGTTGGGTCTTTTCGATGGCCAAGAATTGGATCTAAATGCAATTACATGAAGTAGCTTGTATGGGGAAACGAAAGGATAGTGTTATGGCTCTTGGACCTTTAAGCTCATCTCCAGTCAAAATTGACTTAAGGTCCACTTACACCCCATGGAATCCAAATTCTGGTTAAAAAGTAAAAGGGAGGCCAGATTTGGGAAAATACCACCCTTCCAGTGGCTGCATATTCACCTCTCAATTTGTGATGAATTGGCCTTACTGGGCAAATGACCACTCCATGATACCCATTGGCTGCCTGTCATAATTATGACTCTATTACAGAAGGGGCTTCCCAATTTGGGAGGACCGGGGTTAGGGGCTTTTAATTAGGGGTTCACTTTAATTATAGAATAATGGCGGTGCTATCTCCTCCGAACAGAAGCCTTGCTCACCAGCCCCTAGAAACGACCCTGCTGCCATAGTGCCTATGCAAAGCCCAGGTGCCTGGTACTAAATATATCCACCTTTTTTCCTATTGCATGGCACGGCCTGCTTTAAGAAGTCCTTACGTATGGGATATTCCGCCAGGTGGCGCAGTGTACTGCAAAAGAGTTGTGGCTCCTCCCGGTACCATATAAAAACAGGATCACCAATAGAACTCCCCAGTGTTTCCTCTGCAGTGATTCTGCGAAGATAGAAGATGGCTCTTTATATTGCGCAGGTGAGCAAGGCAACCCGGTACCACAAAGGGTAGCCGGTCATAGGCTTTATGGTGAGCCTACTGAGGGATGCGGAGTTCCTGTCCTAGCTTCTGAGGGGGTGAGTGTTTTGGGGACTGTGTGCCTTGTTTCTCTGGTGTCTGCCCCCCCCCCCGTCCCTGGCCTGGCTCTCGCCGCTGCCTGCTCGCTCTCCTTCCCCCCTTCCCCCCACGTGTGTTCGGGGGGGGGGGGGAGTGGGAGCGAGTGTTTTTAACTGTTTTTTTCACCGCCGTTGCCGCTTTGTACTTCGCTCGTGGCGGGTGGCGCTATAACTGGAGTGCGTTTGTTGCATTGTGATGCATTGTTTGTTGCATTGTGCGCTCTTCGGGGGGGCGGGGCCTGGGGATGACGCGTATCGCAACGTCCCCCCACGGCCCGCCCCTCGAGGTTCTTCTGCTGGTGCCATCTTGAGTCTACTGCGCGTCCGGGGCCCCTCTTCCTCCCTGGGCTGCGGCGGTGATGTCCCTGTGTCGCTTCCTCCTGTGGACTGGCGGCTTGGTGATCCTTCGGTCTACTTGGTCCATGAGTCCCCTTTGGGGGTTTTGTTTCCTTGGGGCATAGGCTGCAGGATGTTTATGTGCTTTTTACTTATGTCTTTCATGCGGGACAACTGGGCGTTGTGGTCTCCCCTGGTTCTGCTCCTTACCCCCCCTCATCTTCCCCTTACTGGCTCTGGGGGCATCCCTTGGGTGGGCATCCCGGGTGGCTTTTTTATGAGCCCTTACCCTGTGCTGGCCTATTGCCTGTGTTAATCACCATATGGAGGCTTCTGGGGATAGCGTGCTCGGGGGTCCTTCGGGGCAATCCCGGCTGTGTGCCATGTGCGTGCCATCCCCTTTGAGTAACAGTGCCACGGTGCGTGCCGTGGTATCATTGCGGCCCAGGCTGGGCTGCCCACTTCTCTTCCCAGTGGACTCCTGTTCTAGGGCTGTCCAACACCTCGGTCATGCCTTTCCCTGACACTACTACACTGCGGGACAGCGAGGACCGGCGTATGGATCAGCTGGCCTGCCATGCTTTTACATTTGTGGGGGCTGGGCTGCGTCCGGTCTGCGCCGCTGCCATTACAGCTATTGCCCTTAAGAAAAAGCTCAAGCGTCTCACCGATGGCGCTATGGCTGGTAGGAGGAGGGAGGATTATAGGGTCCTCTTGCTTTGCTCTGATTTTGTTGCGTTTGCCCTTACTGCCATGGAGGATGCGGTACGGCTGGGTGGTAGGGCCTCTGCCCTCTTGGTGGCTATGCGCCGCTCTGTTTGGTTGCGTCAGTGGGCAGCTGACACTGCAGCTAAGAAGGCTATCACTGGGCTCCCCATTGCGGGGCTGCGGCGCTTTGGTGAGCGTCTGGATGTTCTAGCCAAGGAGGGTAGGCTACCTCAGCGTAGGAAGCAGCCTCGGCCCTTTCGGTGGGGCCCTCCGCTTCCCTCCCCTCCTTTCGTGCTCCCAGAGGAGGTTGTGGCTCCCTCTTCTCGGGTAGCCGCAGGGATTCTTGGGGCCGTGGCAGATCACGTGGACGTCCCGGTCTTTCATGGGGGTCCAAGCCCAAACCCCCTCCCAAGCCCCCTCAGGCATGAGGAGGCGCCCTCACCCATCCAGGTGGGGGGACGGCTTTGGCTCTTTGCTCAAGTCTGGAGGCTACGCGTCTCAGACCGGTGAATTCAGGAGGTGGTGTCCTCCGGTTACAAGATAGCGTTTGCAGCCTGGCCACCCCCAAGATTCCTCAGATCCCGGATGTCTCAAAACCCTCTGTCAGCTCAGGGTTTGCGCCTTGCAGTTAAACGTCTGTTGGAGTCAGGAGTAATTTGCCTGGTGCCTTCCCAGGAACGGGGTCAGGGGTTCTACTTTAATCTTTTCACGGTTCCCAAAAAGGACGGGTCTTTGATGCCCATCCTGGATTTGAAGGGTCTCAACAAGTTTGTCAGGTTCAAGCACTTTCGCATGGAGACTCTACGTTCAGCTGTCAGTACCCTTAGCCCGGGCGACTTCATGACCTCAGTGGACATCAAGGATGCCTATCTTCACGTGCCAATCTTTCCGGGTCATCAGAGTTTCCTGAGGTTCCCTCTAGAGGATCAGCATTACCAGTTTGTGGCTTTACCGTTCGGTATCACCTCGGCGCCTCGGGTGTTCACCAAGGTGCTGGCGGGTGTGATGGCTCTGCTGCGGAATCAGGGCATTCACATACTCACTTACCTGGACGACATTCTGATTGTGGCTCAGTCTCTTCATCAGGTCGAGAAGGACACTCAGGTGGTGACCTCCACTCTCGAGTCCTTCGGCTGGGTGATCAACTTTCCCAAGTCTTCACTGTCTCCGTCTTTGGTGAGGTCCTTTCTGGGCATGACTCTGGATACCTCTCATGTCAAGGTGTTCCTGCCTCAGCAGAAAGTGGAGGGCCTTCGGAAGCAGGCACGGGCTCCGCTCTTGTGTCCCCATCCCTCCCTCCAGCAAGGGATGCAGTTAGTGAGCCTGATGGTGTCCTGCTTCGAGGCGGTCCCTAGGCGGTCCCCTTTGCTCAGTTTCACATGAGACCTCTTCAGTTGCACCTCTTGTCAGTTTGGGATCGGGACCCTGTGTCCCCGGATCAGAAATTTGCTCTGTCCCCACTGGCCAGACGGCCCATTCGTGGTGGCTGGACTCAAGGAACCTTCTAGTGGGCAGGACCTTTCTGCCTCCGTGCTGGGAGACTGTCACCACAAATGCCAGTCTGACCGGTTGGGGGGGGGTTTGGAAGTCTCTGAAGTTCCAGGGTCGATGGGGCCCATGCTCCCATCAATGTCCTGGAACTGAGGGCGATCAGGTTGGTTCTTTCTCAGCTGACCACACACCTTCGGGGTCGGGTTGTTCAGATCCGCTCGGACAACCAGACGGCGGTTGCCTACATCAATCATCAGGGAGGTACTCTGAGCAAGTGAGCCCTCAAGGAAGTGTCCCTGATACTATCTTGGGCGGAAGAGAATGTCCCTTGCATCTCGGCGGTCTACATTCCGGGGGTGGAGAACCAGGAGGCAGACTCCCTGAGCAGGGGGACGTCTCGGCTGGGGGAATGTTCCCTCAGCAACGAGGCATTTCACTCCCTGTGTCACCGCTGGGGTCAGCCGGATGTGGACCTGTTTGCGTCCCGCCACAATCACAAGCTTCCCAGATTTGTCTCCCTGTCACAGGATCCTCTGGCCTTCGCCACGGATGTGCTAGCAATGTCTTGGACGGAGTTTCGGTTTCTCTATGTGTTCCCTCCTTTTCCTCTGCTGGGCAGTGTTCTGCGCATGATAGCCCAGGAAGGGGTACCAGCCGTCCTGGTGGCCCCCTGTTGGGCAAGGAGGGTGTGGTTCGCAGACGTCGTGCAGCTGGCAGTAGATCGGTACGTTTTGCCCAAGGACCCAGATCTTCTCACTCAGGGACAACTGCGCCATCCTGATTTACAAACGCTGGCTTTAACGGCTTGGCTGCTGAAACCTCCATCTTGATGGATAAGGGGTTTCCGGCTTCGCTTGTTGATACTATGATTCGGGCTAGGAAGAAGTCCTCGTCCTTTATCTACTACAGGGTCTGGCATGCTTACATTGCCTGGTGTGGGTTCAAGTCTCTTCCTTGTCAGGTGTTTTCTATCCCCAGGATTCTGGATTCAGGCCTTCAACTTAGCACCCTCTAGGGGCAGGTGTCAGCTCTGGCATTTTTTTTTCCAAAGATCCTTTGCCAATCACCGGTTGGTTAAGACTTTTTTCCAGGGAGTTACTCATGTGCGTCCGCCACGTAAACCTATGCTACCGGTTTGGGACTTGAATCTGGTGTTGTCTGCTCTGCAGGGTCCTCCCTTTGAGCCTATCCATAGGGCTGTCTTGCACATTCTGACTCTTAAGGTGGCCTTTTTGGTGGCTATTACTTCTGTCGGGCGAGTTTCTGAGCTGGCGGGGCTTTCCATCAAACCTCCTTATTTTGAGCGGCATCAGGATAAGTTGGTTTTACGGCTTAGGCCGGATTTCTTGCCTAAGGTTGTGTCTGCTTTTCATCTCAATCAGGACATTGTTTTACCTTATTTGTGTCCTAACCCTGCTAATTCCTAGGAGCGGACCCTTCATTCTCTGGATGTTGTCAGGGCTCTGAAGTTTTATTTGGTTGCTACTGACACTTTCAGCAAATCTGGCACTCTTTTTGTTCTTGCTGGACTTGCGTGTCGCAGTGCTGGGTCACTGCGACACGCGTTGGCGGGGTATAACAGGGGTAGGTCCAGTTGGTACTCTTTACTTCTTATGATAGTGTGATTGTTCCATGTCTCTTTCAACTGTCTGGGCTGGTTGTTGCTGACTAATATTATAGTTGCATAGGTTATTTTGATTAGCACAAATTTTCTTGCATAGGCACCTTAATATTGTGATTGTTGGTATGATATTGGCACAATTATGTAAATATATGTAAACTATCTTGCACATATGGTAGATAAATTATTTGGATACACATTTATACATACATATCTCTCATTTTATTTTATTTAGTGTAGCTATCAGGCCCTGCATATATATATTTATTGGAACTATGAAATTATGATATTTTGATATGGTACCCTGGTGACCCCTAGTGTGTGTGTTTTTTGTAGTATTGTGATATATGTTTTTTAATATGTATTGTGTGGTGTCTTTTAGAGTCATGTACAAAATTTAATAAATTGATCATTTTTTACTTATCATAAAGGTAGTGCCCTATTACTTTATTTTCCATCTGTCTTGGTGCTAACATATTTTGGGTGGGTGGGGACCCTAGATAAAATACTTTTCTTCTCTTGTGTGGTTATATAGCACCAAGTATAGTGAGCACACCCCTGTAGATCTGAGTATATTAGTGCTGGTGCGGTCCATACACGTTCTCATTGTCTTCTTGTATAACTGCTTGTCAACACTGGAGAGTTCTATTGGTGATCCTGTTTTTATATAGTACCGTGAGGAGCCACAACTCTTCTGCAGTACACTGCGCCACCTTGTGGCGGAATATCCCATACGTAAGGACTTCTTGAAGCAGGCCGTGCCATGCATAGTAAAAGCAGAGTACTAACAGAATTGTCTTATTTTAGCATGAAAATAATCCTTGTGGTTTTTGTACAGGATCAAAGAAACCTTCTATCCAGATATTCCAAACCCCGAAAACAGCAAAGCGTTGCAGTTCCAGAAGAACATCAGTGAGGTAAGCTTGTCATTATATGTGCACAGTGATAGCACCGATGTTCCCTGACTCTTATTTGCTTTGTATTATCTGTACTTAATATTTTGGCAAGCTGTAAGATGGCTCCTTGTAGTGGTATTGGGGCTCACTATATCTACTGTGTTTCCACGAAAATAAGAAAGGTCTTTTGCTCCAAAATTAGGTGCTGGGGCTTATTTTCAGGGGACGTCTTATAGCTGTCTGGCAGCTGGCAAGATGGGGGCGGCAGTACAGCAGCTCCAGTACAGCATGGTGGCAGAAAAGATCAGACATTTCACTCACCGACAGACAAGCTTACCTGTGTGACTTGATGTGTCCTCATCCTCCTTTATAGACGCTCCTGTCCCTCTGCTGAAGCCCGGCAGCTGGATTATGAATTGCAACTAGGGCTTATTTTTGGGTTGGCCTTATATTTCACACATTAGCAAAATCTTGCTACTGCTTATTTTCATGATATGTCTTATTTTCAGGGAAACGGGGTAGTAGTGGTAAAATCCCCCCTTCCCCCGGGGACGCTCCAAAGGTGCACGTATGGGCTCTCGTCCGATGAGATTGATCCGCCATGACGGCTCATTTTTGTCAATAGGGAGTGCATCCTGCCGCATCACCGGTGTGCGCCCCCCAGTGCTCCCTACTCTAGTCAATGAGGGCCGTTTGCTGAATGACATAGTTACGGCAGATGGCTGTCATTAGACGAGAGCCTGTGCATGCGCCATTGGAACAAAGAAGAGGTGCGTGAAAAGCAGTGTTCTGGGGGGTTTCACACTGCGGGGCATCCCAATTCTGCATGTCCTGGCGGAACAGAACAGAACCCGGGAAAGTCAAATTTCTGTTAGGTGGTACTCAGCAAGACTCCAGACTGCCCTGATCTCCTGCCATTTATATTTTGCCCACATGCGATTTGTTCCTTAAGCACAAAACTGCCCTAAGTGATAAAAACTATTCCTGTGCCTTTTTGCTGTGCGTTTCGTCTTTTCGGTAACTGAAAACCCATGCCTACCACCCAGGTGGTACTTGTTATCAGGGCTGGCATCAGCACCCTACAAGGCGGGGCAGCTTTCGGGGGTGGGGGGCACTTTCTGGGCCGGCCGGAAGTGCTGGGTTTTGTTCTGCTTTTGAGGTGCCCATCCCAGCTGATTTCTTATCCCTGGAACATCCCAATCTGTGATATGCTACTGTGTGAAACCCCCTGGGACCACTGGCATACCCACTATGCCAAGCAATTCCCCCCCCCCTGAGTTTTGGTCCACTTTACAGGGGCATCTTAATTTGGGATGTTCCTCTTTGTGAAAGAACCCCCCTGGTTTGGCCGTTAACTCAAACTAGCGATCCCACAGTGCATTTACCAGTTTGAGGAAAGTAATGAACAGAGGTGGGGGTCACACATAGGGGCATCCAAAATCAGGAGAATCTAGATTTGTTTAGGCTCCGAGGTCAGGTTTAAAGGGGTTTGGTGCGCTTTAAAGTAGACCAAAACTAGAGTTTTGGTCCAAATAGCATAATCCTTAGGGAGCATCCAGATTTGGGACGTCCCTCTGTGATGTGACACAACTCTTTACCCCAAATGGGCACATGAACCTGGAGCCGGCACTGCTAGTTTATAATTAAAAAATGGAAAGTGGTACTTCATTGACAAACATTGGGAATCATTGAACTAGTGTAAATCTTTTCACATATTAAAGTAACAGCTATAGAAATAAATAAGCTTTGGTTGGCAACCAATACTAGTCATGGTTGATACAAGTTTTGTTGTTGGGGTTTTGTTTAGGAAAGCTTTGTATAATGGAATAATAACTGTCTTTTTTGCCCCCATTTTTAGGGCACTAAAACTATTAAAACTCTGGAGATGAACCCTTGTACCCCCAACAGTGTTGAAGTGGTTGAATCCTTTTACACCGTTCCAAAAATCTTGGACACCGAACTGAATTCTCCAGTATCTGAGGATGGGCAGCTTCCAGAAGACGGTTCTGAGGCTCCAAGCGATAATCACGTTGTCGTCTCCTATTGTCAACCCACGGCTCATGAAGATACATCTAATCCGATGGTAGATGGGTCAGCCACCCCTTCCCAGGTGGTATACATTGACGTCCAGTCTATGTACCAACCTCAAGCTAACTCAGAAGAAGAGGCAGAAAGTGACTGTTTGGATGGTGGTGGTTACAAACCGCAGATGCAACTACCTATAAATTCTGTGACAATGGACAACCAAGCCCCTGCAGGGGACGCCTTGGCAGAATTTATCGGTTATAGACCTCAGGGACATGCCAACGGCTGGGCTGCCGATTCCCCAGGTTCTCCCACATCCATGGGAAGTGAAAATGCTTCATTTGGAAGCCCCTGCTCTACTAACTCTAGACATTTCTTAATCCCGCCAGTGGACAACAAAGAGCCCCTCAAACCATCTCATGCAGGATGGTCAATATCTTCCCTCTTCCAGAACAAGCAAGAGGAGTGAGCATGGAAAGCCAAACTGTCTGCTTCATATCATCTAGCATGTTCTTCAAGCCCTCCAGCCTCTCTGGAGGGCGCCACAGCCTGCTGTTTTATATCCAAATCTTGCCATGAATTCTGCAGTGGGGGATGATCGGGTATAATTTTGATGGGGGTCGGTGGAGAAAAGTTCTTTACTCTCCCATCTTGTGGCGATAGACATGCTGAAAGAGCATCACTGGCATCCAGAGTTCTACTCGCCGTAATTCTCTGAAAGCGAACTGGCATCTTATGCTGTTTCAAAATGGAACCTATTCTTCGTGAATTATGAAAAGGTGGCATTTTAGTGAAAATGTGAAATAAGTGATATTCCCTTAACCTACAATGGTTTTGTGGAAGCTTTGGGTATTTTTAAAGGATGTATTATGATTGTATATAATAACGGGTCCTTCTACAACATATGAATGCAACTCCATGCAGCCAGTAGAGATTTGTGAAGACACTGGTTGGACGAGGTTGGGTCTTTTCGATGGCCAAGACTTGGATCTAAATGCAATTACATGAAGTAGCTTGTATGGGGAAACGAAAGGATAGCGTGATGGCTCTTGGACCTTTAAGCTCATCTCCAGTCAAAATTGACTTAAGGTCCACTTACACCCCAGGGAATCCAGATTCTGGTTAAAAAGTAAAAGGGAGGCCAGATTTGGGAAAATACCACCCTTCCAGTGGCTGCATATTCACCTCTCAATCCGTGACGAATTGGCCTTGCTGGGCAAGTGACCACTCCATGATACTCATTGGCTGTCATAATTATGACTCTATTACAGAAGGGGCTTCCCAATTTGGGAGGACCGGGGTTAGGGGCTTTTAATTAGGGGTTCACTTTAATCATAGAATAATGGTGGTGCTGTCTCCTCCAAACAGAAGCAGTTTTAGTAAGTATTGTTAAGAGACATTGGCCCACTGTGTAAAATCCCCTTGTTCACCTAGAAGACGCACCTCACCGGCAATCCCACAGCCCATGTGTGGGCTGTGGTTGCATCTCCAGCTTCCCTCGGTTGATGCACACACCCCTGTCAGGCATTTCTGAATGGCTGTTGCATGTACAGTGGGGAACTGTCAGTGGCTTACCCTACATTCATTTTTATTATGCTGCCCTGAAGTAAAAATGGCTAGTAAAGTTGAATGTAGAGCGGTGGCCCATGCATGCATTTTGGGATCGCCGGATCTAAGAACCGAGGAAGCCAGAGGTGCAATGGCTAAAAGTCTCCAAGGACATGTGTCCAGTGCCCAGCTGGGTTGGGCCTTTTTATAGAGTTGATTGTGGAATTTGAATACTTGTTTTATATTTTGACCCTACTGATATGTAGAAGGTGGCCATGCTGGATATCAATAGGTTATTCTGTTGCCATACTGTGCCCTGTAACTAGCAAACCCCTCTATTAGGATCCCTTCTAGGTTTGTGTCTAAAAGCAACCCACTATTGCTTTTATGTCTGTAGAATTTCTAGATTCACACCCCTATACTCTAAGGCATCTGTTAATATAGTTGTGGCCTAGCAATGGGCATGTCTGAATAAGAAATGGACCTGTGGGGGTTTGGGGATGACATTGAGGTTGGTATAGGGCCCCAAAATTAGCAATGGAGGCCTTGACTTGATATATTGAAGACTTGGACCTTTTCCTTTTAGCGCAGACTGGTCTGTTGGACTTTTGTTGCTATGCTTTGCCAGAACGGAGGAGCTCATCCTGTGCTTGCCCATATATATAATATATATATATATATATATATATATATATATATATATATATATATATATGTATATATATATGTATATATATGTTAGAGGGTGCAAAAGGGACTCATTGCTTAACAGTTCTCTATAGTGTCCAACCTGGTAATGAAAAAAACTATGTATAATTAACAAAGTCTTCCTTTTGTAGTGTCTTCCTCAGAAATCCCTAAGTACCCTGCTGAGCTAAGTGCCCTTAAATGTATATAAGTTGATCTTGGTCATTGTCCAGGCCTTTTTTCCCTGCAGATGATTGCTCCTAGTCTGGCGCTCTAACATCATCACAAAGTCCTGCGCTGCCCAGGCCAAGAGTCCGTCGCATTCCCTTTATCAGTCACTTTGAAACAACACTGCAATAGAGGGGGCATGTCAAGACCTGGAAACCCTATCCATTGTATTGAATCAAGGGGGTCACTGTGACTGATGGTGGGGGGGGGCTGCGCCCCAGAGTGAATAGGTAAGAGTCAGAGCACCAGACTAGGAGTGATCATCTGCGCAGGACAAAAGGTGTATAAAGTTTTTTTTTTTTTACCTGGGCAAAGACTTTAAGAGAACACATTCTGAAGACCCTTCATTGAGAAGTGGCCCCCATCATGTTTACCAATGGAGTTCAACCTCTGCCTCCCTGCATTTCCCTTCATCTGGTTTGACTGGAGGATTTGGAGGTCCAACATCCGTAAGGCAATTTGTTTAGGAGCTACATAATTACATGTCCTACCGCTGTCTCGATTCATCGTAGTATCAGGGCTTGCAGCTGCAGTGTGCACCACTTGCACTTTTAGCGACTTGAATGACTTGCTCTGGACCCTCACAGCATGCAGCCCACCTCCAACATTCACCCACCTCTTTGTGAGCTCCACCCATCCACCTCCTGCTCCACTAAGAAGTGGGGCCCAAAAGTTTCTCATGGTTCTGATCATTGTTGCCACTCACAAGGGAACGGACTCCCTTGTTGGTCTTTTATTGCTCTCTGCAGCTAGAACTGTGTTACTGTGTTTCAGCACTAAAATGCCTGAGCAATGAACCCGGGAAAACATTGGATCAAGGCAGCGGGAGGGCAGCTAAGTAAGAAGCTTATAAATACAATTGCCTCCGGTATTGCTTCAAGCCACTTCCAGGCCTTACGCCCCTATTGTTTCCAGTATTGTACAATGGAGCCAGCAGAGCACCTTTCCAGGATGGAGCCGTCATGAGGCGACACCAGACCTGCCCCATGGAATATGCACTGTGTGATGTATATATTGTTCATAGCACATAACCAAAGTGTATATAATAATGTTACTGCATGAGTATTGCACTCTACTACTAACAGAGCTTTGTAAATGTGTCACCACGAGTGATCCACCTAATCTCCTATACTTTAGCAAATATAAATGTCATAACACCTGTCCCTCCATCTCTCGCAGCCCAGCAGTTAGCAATACCGACCTAGTTAAAGTGGACCAAAACCCACAATTTTAACCAGCATCCCCTGACCGACCCCCCCCCCCCCCCCCCCGAAGAGTACCTTTTGCCAATTTTTCTGCTCCTGCATCAATCTAATCTATGATAATGGCGTCTGTTTTAGCTGTAAAGCTCCTCCTCCTCCATTTATTTCGACTTCTGTGTGTGGCGATGATGTCATTGCCACACTTATGCAATGACTGATCACCTGACATCTTACAGAGAGAGACAGCCAAGGACAATTCAAAAAGAGAAAATATCCATTTCTAGTTCTACAACCTAAGAAGAGAATATCGTCAGGGGCTTTGGCCAGATGTATTTCACAAGTTCGGTGGGTTTTGGTCCGCTTTAAGGTTAGTGCATTCTGCAGCTTCCATTCCCTCATCAGATAAGAGGGGTGGTTGGCAGAGGTGGTTCCTTAGCCTGACATACACCTGAAATCTTCCTTGAATGGGTGGGTGTAAGTTTTTTTTTTTTCTTAAACTGGCACCCCGAGGGTATTTTTCCTAAACTCACCTCACTCCAGTACCCTGGTTCTTAGTGAGCCATTTCTGGGGGCCCAAGTGAACAACTTGCTCCACTTCAAGGTGGCTTCCTTTCTTCACGTGGTTAAAATGTAGAACACTAACAATTCCAGCAAAGTCTCGGAGCTCCAGAGATGCTGGAGTGATATAATTAGGCAAGGAACCTTTCAGGAACTGTGTCTTACTGCAGTTGTCTGTGTGACAGAATGACTAGTAACAGTCCAGCTATGCTAAAAAAACAAAAGGGATAGTCCCCATTTTCCCCTGCAGCTGGTAGTCCCTCCTCATCGGGTTAAATCTCCTGCGCTGTCCCAGGGCCAATCTCCTGTCACTGGCAGCCAGTCCAAGTGCCCACTCCATTCACTGCAATGGAGAGGGCGTGTCCAGCCTTGTTATGATCCCGTCCTGCTTTCTGAACCATCTGTTTTTTTAGCAATCAGCTCTGGTGCTGATAGCACGCTCCCATTTACTGGGGTTTATGTTATTCTGTGTTCATGAGATGGCAGAAATAAACTGGATTAGACATTAAAACGTAACTAAACCCAGGATTTTTTCCCAGTTGTGATGCCCTGTTGTGTGAAACCCCCCAAGGAAGCACAGTGAAACTCACCTCTTCTCTCTCCAATGGCGCATGCTTGGGCTCTCGTCCAATCAGAACCCTTTGCCGTGTTTATTTCCTTTCGGCCAAGGGCTCTTATTGAAATCAACGGGGAGCACGCTCTGCCACATCTCCCATATCCCCAACCTCTCACCCTACTTATCTGAATGGCTGGAATGGGAGCGCATGCACGCTGCAGGGGATGCGGCAACACGCACTTCCCATTGTAAACAATCAGAGCCGTTTGCTGAAAGGCAGATATCTCTTATTGGACTAAAGCCCGCACATGGCCCGTTGGAGCGGAGAAAGGTGCGTTTTTACAGGCGTCTTGGTGGGTTTCACACAACGGGGCATCTTTTAGGTTCCAAGTTGGCTGTTGGTGGGTTTTGTTCCGGTTTTTTTTTTTGAGAGTGTAGGCTTCATGCTCCCACACCCCCTGCAGCCAATGCAGCATGCTCCCTAATGACTGGAAGCAGAGGTGTGCCCCAAGGCCAGCTGGGGAGCATGCTATTAAAATCAAAGCCGATAGCATAGAAACTGGATTGTTCGGCTCGCATGGGATAAAGCTTGAGTGCGGCCAGGTAATAATGTTATTTTTTTGGGGGCTGGACATAGGCAGCCTGACAGCTTGGCAAAGGGGGTTTTTAGTGACTGTTCTGATGTGTGGTGCAGGAGGTGGACTTTTTGCAGGGTGGGGGGTATGTGTCACAGCCCCATTATCAGTCCTTTTTCTTGGACCTGTGACAGTCCTTCAGAGGAAGCTGCTTATTGAGCTCCACATCTTAAAGGGTCATTATTGTCAGTTTATTTTATTTTGCCTCCAGACTGCCTCACAAAAAGTAGCTGTACTACTTGGACTAGGGTCACATTGACCTTCTTTTCCAAACCCATAATTTATTTCATTGTATCAGAATATGGGAACGGGTTATTAAACATTTTTAAGGTCTTCTTTGGCCACATACATCGGCCATTGAGAAGTCTTTGGGATTGTGTGGGTCTGCTTCAAAGCAGACGAGAATTACTGCCCATGCAGTAGTGCTTATACTCTATTATCCGTCAGGAACTGTGTCCCAGTGTTGAAGAGCAGCTGTTGTCAAAGCAGATGTCCCCTCAAGGCTGACCCAGACCTCTTCCTTCAAAAAGAAGCAAGTACAGTAAAGTAGAGGTTAGTCATCGTGGCTCTGTTGTGAGTTGTTCCTGGGCCAGAGATATTGAAGGTTCTGTGGGGTTGTACTGGAGCTTATGCATCCATCTACTTGGGTCAGACTTCTCAGACCAGCTTCCTTTCCCCCAACAGTATTCCTAACTGAAAGGGATGTATGTTGGGAACAAATTTACACCCTAACCCCAACTATTAAGCATGTGATGATCATAGTCTAATGCAGTGGTTCCCAACCCTGTCCTCAAGGCACACCAACAGGCCAGGTTTTGCAGATCTCCACAAAGATGCACAGGTGGAGTAATTAGTGCAGCTGCAGAGCAATAGAGCTGGCTATTTGGAGATCCAAAAAACATGACATGTTGGTGTGCCTTGAGGACAGGGTTGGGAACCACTGGTCTAATGTCTATCAAGCAGTTGGGAGGTGACACATTGCCCAACAAACCCAAGATGCTAGCTGTACATAGCTATCAGATTATATCAGATATGAACATAATTAATATATCGAAATACAGATTTTTTTATTAAAAAATGGAAGAAAGCACCTAAATACTCTAAATATGAAATGCTGTATCTTTACTGTGTGGATGATGGTGTTCCTCTAATGATATGTATATTTACTTGTGCACTACTCCTGTTATCAAGGAGGCTTCCAGATTTTCTGTAGGGTCATCACCACTATGTAAACTCCAGAATGTTTAACATGTAAGGAAGCAGAACAGAGATTCCACCTTAACTTACCTCTGGTCTGATATTCTTTAGGATTCCTATGGAATAGGCAGATAGAGTTCAGGTTTGGAGGCCTGTTCCTGACTGCACTAACACTAAGCCACCAATCACACCTATGCTGACGCAGTTGCCGTTTCTGTTCCAGTTCAGATGCAGTAGTCGGGCAGTTGTAATGGTAGCTACTAACTGGAACAGAATCGGCAGCTGCATCTGCATAGGTGTGAACGAAGTCCAATGCTTGGCATCATCTGCTAGTATGGTCTGACCCATATTACTGTATGGAGACTTCCCTAAGTGCTGAAACGTAGGGGTCTGGGAGGAAGTGACCCATAGATCTAGAAGTCTCGGTAACTGGAATTCACATACTGCTTATTTCTTACATTTGAAACATCCTGGAGTTATTTATTTTATGCCTGTTCAGTAAGACAAATATTTGTTATGGTGCAGTCGCACAAGTGCAGTGACAGGTCCAAAAAAATTGGGAACAAAATTATGCTTGGAAGACCAAAGAATGGTTAAGAAATTAAAAGCAGATCTAACCCACTTTAGATTTTATTGTTATAGTTGATAGTAGTAAGGTTTAGGATCTATAGGGTTGATTCAGAGCCCCTTTCTCACCTTTTTTTGTGTGAATGTTTCCATTCTCGTTCATTTTTTTACCCTCGTCTGATTCAGCAAAGCCTTCTTTCTGCCAGAACTTTAGTGTGAAATGTTTTCATTTTTGCATGATTTTTCATTTGGTAGCAAGACCTCCATAAAAATGATGAGAAAGGGGCTCTGAATCAACCCTTATGTCTTTTTTTTCTATCTAATTGGGACGATTTAGTATTCAGAATACAGTAGTGGTGTCACAGGATAATTTGTGATGGTCACCAAGCTTGGGGTCATCTGCTGGACAGTTAAACAATGCCCCTGACCTAAGTTCAATTAGATTTTCCAAATGATGTCAAAGACTTGAAGAGGACCAAAACTCACCCTGGAGTCTATAAGACAGGCATACTCGCTTTCCTGGTGCCCCACTGTGTGAAACCCCCCCCCCCAGGTCGCCCAAAAACTCACATTCATTCCCAGTCCTACGGTGCATGCACGAGCAGCACCCACATCCCCGCTATCCCTTTAGTAGGGCGTGTGCCCGCACCAGGCATTTGTGAATGGTTGGCGTGGGCACACTCCCTCTTAGAGGGTAGCGGGGGATGCGGCCACCAGTGCACTTCTGGAAGAAGGGGCTTGAGCAGATCAGAGCGCGCTGAGAGGTGAGTTTGTTTGGGTGACCTGGGGTGTCTCACACAGCGGGGCAAGGACCCAGGATAGTCAAAATTCTGGGTTTCTGTCTACTTCAAAAGTGATGTAAAGAGTACTAAGGTGGTCCTTATGCTTCTCTATTATACCCAAAACTTTTGGTGGAGTTGGGTTCTCCAAGAAATCGTCCAGGTAACGGCAATAATAAAACAGCAAGCACCTGCTTTGATGCCTGTCCTCCATTTACTGCAGTGCTAGGTAGAAGCCATAGCAGAGCTCCAAAAGTGTGCCCCACCTTTCAATTCATTCCTCCAGGACCATGAGAAAAAGTGTTTTAGCAGCTCTCTGTCCCTTAGTGCTTTTGGCACAAGCAAGCAAACCAAGGCACAGTGGTCCTGCAGCTGGTTCTGACCACACATAACTCCTAAATTTGTGCCACAACACGTCCTGCCCAGCCAGACTCAGGAATGAAAGCCAGCGGCTTTATTTAGAATACAAGTGTATATATATATATATATATATATATATATATATATATATATATACGTTATTTACCTTTGAACAAGAATCTTTGTGATTCTTTGAAATTATTATTTTTTTTAATTTTTTGAAAAAGATGATTCTTGAATCAGCTGGAATCACATGGGAAGGTGAGTAGTTCAATGGTTGTAGAGCTGCTTAAAGTGATACTGCAGGCAAAGGTAATTGTTACACTATTGCGTCGAGCTACATTTCGCGCTGTCCTAAACTGTTTTCTGTTTTTAAATTGAAGCAGAAATGGCAGAGGTATCGAGGTTTACAGGTTCAGCTAATGACATTCTTTTTTTCATCCCGTCCCCCAATCAGCTCAGCAGAACGGGACAGGGTTGCTGGTCCCTCCTCCCTCCTGCCCCTCCCTCTGCCTCCTCCTCCCGCCCCTCCCTCTGCCTCCTCCTCCCGCCCCTCCCTCTGCCTCCTCCCGCCCCTCCCTCTGCCTCCTCCCACCCCTTCCTCCGCCTCCTGCTCCCCCTCCCTCCGCCTCCTCCTGTTGATTCAAATCATCACATTCATCACAGAGCAGCATCACAAATCCAAGGACCGCGCCCACTTTTTTCAGAAGAGAAATCATGAGCTGAAAATGGAAACCCTGATATCTCGGCCACTTCTTCTTCAATTTAACAAATGGAAAACAGTTTGGGACAGCGCCAAATGTAGCCCAACACTGGTCCAACTATTACCTTTGCCTGCCTGAAGATGAAATAGGATCAGGGGCAGTCAGGGCCTAGAGGTAAGGAAACAACCTTGTGATCAGAGAGTTGCAGGTTTGATTCCCATGACTGAAGTGCTCTTGAGCAAGTTGTCTACCTCCCAACTGCTCTCCGAGCACCATGGTTGGGGCAACAGTGACTCCAGACACATGTGCTCTCACCACTTGTGTTTGACTCACTGCACAGAGGGGTTAAAGTGGACCAAAACCCAAGATTTTGACTATCCTGGGTTTTGGTCCTTGCCCCCGAGGCACCCCCATCACCCGATGTGTGAAACCCCCCAAATCGCCGAAATCAACTCACCTCTTCCTGGTCCTACGCTTCTCATCCAATCAGCATGCGCCCTGCTAGAGGGATAGTGGGGAAGTGGCCAAGGCTCACGCATGCGCTGTTGGACCGGGAAAGAAGGTAGTTGTATGAGCGACCTTGGGGGGGGGGGGGCGTTCACACAGTTCCCGATTTTAGATGCGCCGGTGGGAGGAAATCGATCGGCTTGAAAATCTATGTGATCGCCATGGGTTTTGATCCTCTTTAAATGCGGAAGAAAAATTCCCACCTGTGCTCAAGCATACAATAGCCCTATATGCCCTAACCTAAAAATCCTCAAAATCCCTCTTTGCACACAGTCTTTGCTTTGTCTTACTGAACAGGCCCCCGGGCCAGGCCTTGTCTACTTGCCATAAATAAGGGGTTAAACAGTTGTATTCAGGTCAGTAAGAAAAGCTATTCTTCGTAATGGAATATGTAGCAATCGTCCAAAATGTGTTTTTATTTTATTTGTTTTATTGCTAGACACCATTTCACATGTTTTTAATTCTTAGCCACATTTTTTTTCTGTGAAAATATATTGAGTCTTCCTGTTTTTCTCAGGAGGTTTTATGAATGTAACATTTTGATTTTATATTTTTGTTGTTGCTGAAACACTACTTCTATTTTATTAAGCTGCATTTTATATCCTTTATTTGTGAGAAAGCTGTTGTTGTATATAAATTAGGTTAAGTCTTAATTAAAGCTCTATATTGATGATCTGATGAGCAGTTATGGAGCAACTTCTTTTATCAAAACCGCTGATGAACCACCAGAGAAACGTCCATGAGCTACAAGTTCATCTCTGCTAATGTCCAATGTGGTTTTGTACTGATTTGTCTTTTATATTATACTTGGCGGAGATTTACATATCATTTGGAGAATTTTGTCAACCCAAGACGGGTATTTTGCTACATTTATGTGCGCCTCAGATCCCTGCTGTTTTACGTCATTTTAGAATTGAGGCATCATAACATTTTCGCTTCTAGCTGTGAATTAAAGGAGCCTACCTGTCTGTCTGTCCTGAAATATTGGTGATTCTGAAAACCGAATGTCTTTGATAAGGCAATTGGGGTGGGAGTTGTCAAAGGGAAAATGTCCCATAACTACTTCTGTAAAGTGGACCAAAACCGAGGATTTCCCGCTGTGTGAAGCCCCCCAGGTCGCCGAAACAAACTCACCTCTTCCTGTTCCTTTGGCGCATGTACGTCCGCTTGTCCAATCAGAGTGTTCAGATCTGATGACATCTCTTGGTCTAATCATTTGTCTAAGGCGATCGGCTCCGAGCTACCTGGAGGGTTTCACACAGCGGGGCATCCTGATTTTGAATGCCCTGGAGGGAGGGAATCGAGCAGCACCGGAATCTTATGGATTCCCGGGCCGATCGCATGGGTTTTGGTTGACTTTAATGAAGCTAATTTTACATACTCTGAAGTAAAAAAGAAATCCAGTGTAGACCAGGTGGACGTCAAACTACATGGGTGGTGCCATGCAAATGTAGGCCCTGCTTGGTAGAGATGGTATTCACTTTTCTTTCCCTTTTTTTTTTTTTTGTAAGCTCTTACAAATATAAATTATATATATATATATATATATATATATATATATATATATATATATATATATATTGGTGGCCGTGCTAATTTGGTGAAGCAAGTTTAACTTTGCAAATTTCGGTTCCTTCAAAAAATCACATGTACCCGCGAGACAGATACATTCGGCAAATGATTTAGTCCATAGGGTGCTGACGGTTCCAAACTTGAAAAGAAAAATAATGCTTACCTGTAAAAATGCCCCAATGTAGCTACTTTTTTTGGGGAAAAAAACACTTTATTTGCACTTTTTTGTTGCTTTACGTTTCAATCAACACCCACAGTGAAACTCACTAAATGATAAGCATGGCCCTCATTGTGTTGCTCTAGTTATGTTTTGGTTGAACATTATGACCATAGGCGTCTTCTTTCTGGGGCTGGCTTAGACCCCTGCCAACCCTTTGCATTTCCAGCAGAGAAAAGGGTGCATTGCCTTTTCTATATTCCCTTGTAAAAGGCCAACAAATAAATCGCACTTCCAAAGATCAGAGGTTACACATTCACAGGGATAAACCAGTCAAAGCGCCACATGACAGTTATTCAGCTTGTGGAGATGTCTGAGCTCCAACAGTTGACACTAAATTTCTGGTTTATAATCAAAGTTGACTTTTTTCGAGACGGAGTTCGCTTTTAAAAAAGGAAGTCCAAGCTTTTGTAACCCCCCCCCGTCACCCCTCCCTCATGTGCTAAGCCTGATTTAGGTGTTAAAGCGATCCGATAACCTCTTCCTCATCCGATAACCTCTTCCTCATTCACGAGTGGCTGGCAATCACGTGACTGCCGGTGTCCAATCTGCATCACCATGAATGAGGAAGTGATGACTTGAGTCTAGTGCTGCTGTATGTTAATAAAACAACTTACTCATCCTGCTCTAAAGCTGACAGGGGGCGGGTCTCTGAATGGCCGCTCTACACTTAGGTGACAGTTAAAGTGGACCTTCAACATCATTTAATGAAAAGCCCAAACCCTTAAAAATCTATTCCCCAGCATCTAAAATTAATATATTTAATGTTTTTAGTTACTTTTATTCTTTACCTCACTTGCCTGCAACTCTGGTCAGCACTCTAGGACACGGGCGCCGCCATGCTCAGTAGCATTACATACTGAGGAGAGGAGAGGGGTCAAAAGTGCAGGGGAGCGGTGTTATAGCTGTGCTTTGCACATACAGAGCAGAGCTGGGGTCAGGAAAAGGTCAGCAATCCCAGAATTCAGAGCGGCACAGTCAGAAAACACTTCCTGTTTGCAGGCTGCCTGCACCTCCATGGGCCGCCATCTTGGATGTTTAAAGTCTCAGAAAATGCAATAGATGCAGGTAGGATGATGTTTAATGTGGGGGAAACATATATTGTTAGGGTGAAGGTCCGCTTTAAAGTGGCTTGAAACCCAGGGGGGATCGGCCCGGGAATCTATAAGATTACTGGACCGGTCAGATCCCTCCCCGCGGGACATCCCGATTTCGGATGCCCCGCGGGGAGGGATCTGATCGGTCCGGTAATCTTATAGATTCCCGGGCCGATCCCCCCTGGGTTTCAAGCCACTTTAAAGCGGACCTTCACCCTAAATAAGAGCCTATCTTATATGTTTCCCCCACATTAAACATCATCCTACCTGCATCTATTGCATTTTCTGAGACTTTAAACCCCCCAGGAGGCCCACAAACCTTACCTCAGGCCCGTTCCATCGGCACATGCGTGAGCCGCGGCCGCGTCTCGCGCTTCCCTCTAGCAGGGCGCGCACCCGCGCCGGCCGTTTGTGAATGGTAAGCGGCCTTGGACGCGCATACCACAGCGGCTCTGAGCGCTGTGATTGGCTGGAGCGGTCACGTGGGAGCATGGTGAGGTGGGCTGGGCTTTCGGGGGGGTTTCAGACATCGATCGGGGTGCCCCACCGAAGTGGACCAAAACCCAGGATAGTCAAAATCCTGGGTTTCGGTCCACTTTAAGCTTGGGTGACAGACCAGTATAGACACACTGTTGCATTGCTTGGGTAACTGACCTGCCAGTCTCTGCTTCAAGAGGAACTACAGTCAAGTCACCACTTCATCATTCATGATGTATGGCAACAAATAGCAGTTAATCACGTGACTAAAGGAAACTCTTCAGGTTGGATGTGCAAACCCACTGCAGCAGCCATGTGATTAACTGCCATTTTGTACCAGACACCATGAATGAGTATTTAGTGACTTGCCTGTAGTTCTTCTTTAGCTGCTATGCATATCCCCCCCTCTTCCCCACGCAGAGCGTTGAATTTTTTTATTTGTCCAAATTTGTTTTAATTTTGTCCAAATTGGGCTTAGCACAGGTGGAGGGTTAGAGTTTTACAAAATGTTTGGGCTTCCTCTTTAAGTTACTTTCAGACATATCTTTACTGTCTAAGTTTAGATGTAGCAATGGAGATCTTACTAAAGATTTCGTGAAACAACTTTAAATCCGGGGCCACATTTGGGTGTGAATTGCCGCCTGCATCTCGGTGAGCTTTATAACTTTAACACACAAAAAAGTGCAATAAAAATGTGTGTTCTATTGTTTCCTAGAAAAATAACTTGCACCTGCAACAGCGCATTTTTACAGGTGAGGATTTTTTTTTTTCAAATTTGAAAACTGCAGCATCCTATGGGGTATACAGGAAAAAAAATCCATAGGATTCCAACATTTAAAACGTCTATATAAATGATGGTAATGAGATGAGGATCCACATTTAAACAGACCACATATAAAGAGAACAGAAGTGCCAAATCTAGTGTAATTCTGTATTGCTCATATTTTTAATGAAATTAAAGAGAAATGCACTCACAAGTGTAGATTAAAAATTGGCATTGAATCAGATAAACGATGCACAGCCCTGGAATCCGACAGCCCCAGGGAAGCCAAAAAGGAACTGGGTACCACTTACGATAAAACTTTAAAACTCCGCCACTCACCACTGCCGACGCGTTTCAACAAGGCTAGCCTTGTTAAAGTCGCCTAGCGGCGACGAAACGCGTCGGCGGTGGTGAGTGGCGGAGTTTTTACGTTTTATCGCAAGTGGTACCCAGTTTCTTTTTCATCTCATTATCATCATTGGCGAGTGTATGCCGTAAAGGGGACCTGCCGGATTCGTTTACAGTTGGTTATGATTACTTTGAAGCCTGGCTTTTAATTACAGTCGGTAAGAGTCTGCACTTTTGGGTGGCCGATTGAATCACTGTACAGTGTGAAGTGCACGTGCCGTTGGACATTGTTTTCATTCATCATTGGTGCTCTGTGCTATAAACATACATATTTTGGACTATCTCCTTTTTGGAATAAGGACATTTTTTACGTTGAGCACTATTAACTAACCTTATTTACCTAATTTGATTGTTGTAATTGTTTGTTTGTTTAACCACTTGTCAGGCGCAGTGTTATGTATTGATATTTATAATCCTGCAGATATCTTTACTTTTTGATTCTATATAAATGATGCACTTAACCTGTACATTTCTTTTTTTATTGGAAAAATTAGAGCACATATTTTTATTGCACTTTCTTAATGTTGAACAAAACCCATGTCCATCTTATAGATTCGGAGGCCGCTTAATTCCCTCCCCCCGGGCCATTCAGAATCGGGATGCCCTGCTGTGTCAAATCCCCCAGGTCGCCCATACACTCACCTTCTTTTCAGGTCCAATGGCGCATGCGCGAGCCACGGACACATCTCCACTATGCCTCTAGCAGGGCACGTGCCCGTGTCGGGCTTTTGTGAATAGCCTGCGTGGGCACGCTCCCTGTTAGAGGGTAGCAGCCGTAGATGGAGGCTTAGACGAAGGGATGTCGGCGGATCCGAGCACGCTGATTGGACGACCGGCCACACATGCACCGTAGTACCGGGAAGAGGTGAGTTTGTTTCGGTGACTTGGAGGGGGGGGGTTCACACAGTGGGTTGCCCGGGGGCCAAGGACCAAAACCCAGGATACTCAAAATCCTGGGTTTTGGTCCACTTTCAAATTAATTTTAATGGCTTCTTTTACCTAACAATGTGTAAAATAATTTGTACAATTAAAACACAGCCAAAACGCACAGTAAAGTTTGCCCCCAGCAGTGATTTCCTATAACTTTATTGAGAAACGCTGACCAGCGGTGGAAAAATACAGCGCCAAAGATTTCAAGGAGGAAAAAATTCATAAATATACTGGGGAGCGCAGGAATAACGGGTCGGGAATCGATCGGCCCGTGTATCTTATAGATTCCCAGGCCGATCGCCGTAGGTTTTGGTCCACTTTTAATAACCCAAAACAAAAAACGTCTAGGTCCTGCTTTTCTATTACTGACAAGTAACAATGCAAGTTCTGTACAAAAAAAGTGTTTAATACTAATTATAAGCATTAAACACTACAATCCAGTTCTGCCCACTGTGCTCTATGGGATCTGGAGCAACAGCACCAAGTTTCATCTGGCGCTGCTTCAACCATCATTTTCAGCGCTAGTGTTGAATAAAATGCTAAGTTGTCGCTGCATTAGCGTTTTTTTACTTGTTAAATCATATGTTGAGGCAAAGTGGTGCTGTGTGGCTGTGACTTAACTAAGGTTCCAAATTCATTAAGAGGGAAAGAAAATAAGGCGCACAGCACAACCTTCATTTTCCAAGTATACAGCACGTCCTGTTCCAAAAATTCCTTACACTTGGGTTATTCCGCCACAAGGTAGCGCAGTGGACTGCAGAAAGACTTGTGGACACTCCCGGCCCCATAAATAGCCAGGAACCTCCCACCAATTTCCAGTGTTTCTCTGCAGTCTGGACTGCGAAGATAGAAGATGTCTCTCTATTGCGCAGGGAGCAGGGCATATCAAGCCTAGGCCCCTGCAGGCTTATTTCCACCCGTTATGGACCCACTGCCTCCCAGCCTCGGCTGACGGTTCGGGTGAAGGTAGGACAGCACTAGGGTCAGGTGCTGAAGGAGCGCTGCTCCGGGCCGCAAGACCCTGTACCAAAGGGTAGACGGCGACAGGCTTTCTATGGTGAGCCTCATTGGGATACCCCAACCTCAAATCTTGGGTCCTTGTTCCCTCTCCCTCACCCTGTCTACCCTCCTCTCTAGAAGGTTGTGCGCGACCCCTTTGTTGCGGCCCGCTTGCCTGGCAGGGGGCGCCCGGGGGGGGTCCGTGGTTTGTGTGTGATATTTTTATTTTTTCTTTATTGGTGTGTGTGCGGGCCGTTGTACGGCGCTCTGCGGTGGTTGGCGCTATGTATTTTTTGGTTCTGTCATGGTGCCAGCGTCTCACGTGATCACAGTTTAGCGCACTTCATGGGGGGCGGGAACCGCGTTTTGACGCGTTCTGCGTCATGCGCTCGCGGTCCGCCCCTCTAGGTACTGCTGCCGGCGCCATTTTGTGGCCTCGTCCTTGCGGTGCTGCGACGTGGTCTGGCTGTGCTTTACCTCTCTGGGCGATCTGTCCGCTTGGTCCGTGAGTCCCTTACGGGGTTGTTATATTGCTTTACTCTGTATGCGCTGGGGATGCTTATTTTGTACTTTATTGTGTCTTGCAGATGGGTCACCTTTGACTGTGGTTCTTCCGGCCCTGCCCCTTATTAATCTCCCACCTTCCCTAGCAGGCTTTGGGGGGCATCCCAAAAAGGGGGGCTATTGCTAGCTGTGTTCCTGTACTGGCCGTTGCGCCTGTATCTAAAATCACCTTATGGAGGCTTCTGGGGATAATGTGCTTGGGGTTCCTTCAGGACAAGCCCAGCTGTGTGTTGCGTGTTGGGTATCCCCTGTGAGTGATGGTGTCGGGGTATGTTTGCCCTGCGCCCAGCATGTACTTGCGCTGCAGCCTGGGTCCTCTGCTATGGGTCCCGGTGCTGCGCCCCTTTCTGCTTTGCCTACCCCCCCACGCTTGCATCTGACTCCCAGTGAGGGGCACACTAGCGGGGAGTCTCAATATGACTTGGCTTCACGTGTGGCCAGCATTGAAAAGCATATTGCTGGGTCAAGCCCGCGTAAGGCTTCTGCCAAGAAGCAGCATTTATCTCCCGCTGCTTCCCTCTTTCCTGTGGAGGATGAGGGACTTTACTCCTTTTCTGGCCTTTACCCCCTTGAGGAGGGGGAATTATTCTCTGATTCAGAATCCTCTGAGGAACAATCTAAGTTATACGGTGGTACCGGGTCTCCTTTTGGAGAAGACCCATGGTCTTCAGATGACACTGACAGGTTACTGACTCATTTTTTAAGTGCTTTGTATTTCCCCTCCTGCCGTGGCTCCGCAGCAGCAGGGTGAGCTTTTTCATACGGTTAAGCCACGCTTGGAGTTCCCTGAGCAGAATCACTTTAATAATCTGGTGCTCAAAGAGTGGGAACGGCCTAGTAAGCTACCTGGGGTGACCAAGAGTTGGGACAGGAGGTATCCCTTTCCTGCTGATGTGATTAAGAGTTGGTCATGTCCTCCCGAGGTGGACGCGCCCGTCCTAGGGTTGTCAAATACATCAGTCATGCACTCACCCGACACTACTACACTGCGGGATGGTGAGGACCGGCGCATGGACCAGCTGTCCTGTCATGCCTTTGACTGTGTCGGGACTGCGCTGAGCCCGGTTTGTGCCTCTGCCATAACGGCTATTGCTATTAAAGGGCTGCTTAAGTGTCTCTTAGATGGGGCCTCTGATGACGCGGGAGGAGAGGATTATAGATCTCTCCTACTTTGCTATGAATTTGTTGCATATGTTCTTTCTGCCATGGATGATGCCATTAGAATGTGCGGTAGGACTTCTGCACTTTTGGTGGCTATACGACGCTCTGTCTGGCTACGTCAGTGGGTAGCAGATAATGCTGCTAAGAAGGCTCTCACTGGTTTTACTTTTAAGGGGCTACGGCTCTTTGGTGAATGCTTGGACCTGTTTGCCAGGGTGCGGTAGGCTGCCTAAACGTAGAAGGCCGTCTCGGCCCTTTTGGGGGACTGGTGCCTCTCTCCCTTCCTTCTGCGCTTCCAGGGCTGGTCGAGGGGTGTCCTTTGCTGGGGCACGTGGAGACTATTGGGGCAGGGGTAGAGGACGTGGCCGTCCCGGTCTCTCATGGGGTCCCAAACCCAAATCCTCCCCCAAGGCCCCTCAGGCATGAGGAGGTGCCCTCACCCATCTGGGTGGGGGGGCGGCTTCGGCTCTTTGCTCAAGTCTGGAGGCTACGTGTCTCAGACCGGTGGATTCAGGAGGTGGTGTCCTCCGGATACAAGATAGAGTTTGCAGCCTGGCCTCCCCCAAGATTCGTCAGATCCCGGATGGCTCAAAACCCCCCGTCAGCTCAGGGCTTGCGTCTTGCGGTCCGAAACCTTCTGGAGTTGGGGGTCATCTGCCCGGTGCCTCTCAGGGAAAGGGGCAGAGGCTTCTACTCCAATCTATTCACTGTTCCCAAAAAGGATGGGTCCCTTAGGCCCATCCTGGATTTAAAGCGCCTCAACAAGTTTGTCAGATTCAAGCATTTTTGCATGGAGAACCTACGCTCAGCAGTCAATACGCTGCGCCCGGGCGACTTCATGACCTCTGTAGACATCAAGGACGCTTACCTTCATGTACTAATCTTCCCAGGTCATCAGAAATTTCTCAGGTTCGCTCTGGAGGATCAGCACTACCAATTTGTGGCCTTACCTTTCGGTATCAGCTCGGCTCCCAGGGTATTCACCAAGGTGCTGGCGGGCGTGATGGCTCTGTTGAGATCTCAGGGCATTCACATCCTTCCTTATTTGGAGGACATTCTGATCACGTCTCAGTCCTTCCATCAGCCAGAACTGGATACCCAGATGGTGGTGTCCACACTAGAGTCTTTCGGCTGGGTGATCAACCATCCCAAGTCTTTTCTGTCCCCGTCACTGGTGAGGTCCTTTCTGGGCATGACTTTGGATACATCTCAGGTCAAGGTTTTTCTCCCTCAACAGAAGGTCTTCAAGATCAGGCCCAGTTTCTTCTTTCTTGTCCTCATCCCTCCATCCGGCAGGGGATGCAACTGGTGGGCCTGATGGTGTCTTGCTTCAAGGCGGTACCCTATGCTCCGTTTCACATGAGACTTCTTCAGCTACACCTCTTATCAGTGTGGGAACCCTGTGTCCCTGGATCAGGTGTTTGTTCTGTCCCCCCCTGGCCAGGCGGCCCCTCTCGTGGTGGCTGGACTCAAGGAACCTCTTGGTGGGCAGAACCTTTCTGTCCCCTTGCTGGGAGACTGTCACCACAGATGCCAGTCTGACAGGTTGGGGGGGGGGGCTTCTGGGGGCCCTTGAAATTCCAGGGTCAGTGGGGCCCCCAGGAGGCCCAAACTCCCATCGACATTCTGGAACTGAGGGCGGTAAGGTTGATCCCCGCCCAATTGACCCCACACCTTCGGGGTCGGGCTGTTCAGATCCACTCAGACAACCAGACGGCGGTTGCCTACATCAATCATCAGGGAGAAACCCGGAGCAAGAGGGCCCAGAAGGAAGTGTCTCTGATTCTGTCCTGGGCGGAGGAGAATGTTCCCTGCATCTCGGCAGTGTACATCCCGGAGGTGGAAAGTCTGGAGGCGGATACCCTGAGCAGGGGGGACTTCTCGTCTGGGAGAATGGTCCCTCAGCAACAGGGTGTTTCACTTCCTGTGCCACCGCTGGGGTCAGCCGGAGGTGGATCTGTTTGTGTCCTGTCACAATCACAAGCTTTCAGTCTTTGTATCTCTGTCCCAGGACCCTCTGGCCTTAGCCATGGATGCACTAGCAACGTCTTGGAAGAGCTTTCGGCTCCTCTGTGTTCCCTCCGTTTCCTCTGCTGGGCAGGGTGCTGCGCAAGATAGCCCAGGAAGGGGTGCCAGCCATCCTGGTGGCCCCCTGTTGGCCAAGGAGGGTGTGGTTCACAGACATCGTGCAGTTGGCAGTAGATCAATACGCCCTGCCCAAGATTCCAGACCTGCTCACTCAGGGGCAGCTACGCCATCCCAATTTACAAACGCTGGCTTTAACGGCCTGGCTGCTGAGACCTCCATCTTGATGGAAAAGGGGCTGCCTGCCTCTGTTGTTACTACCATGATTCGGGCTAGAAAGAAGTCCTCGTCCTTTATCTACTATAGGGTATGGCATGCTTACATTGCCTGGTGTGAGTCTAAGTCTCTTCCCTGTCGGGTGTTTTCTATTCCCAGGACCTTGGAATTCTTGCAGCATGGTTTGAATTTGGGCCTTCAACTTACCCTCAAGGGACATGTTTCAGCCTTGGCTATTTTCTTCCAAAGATCTTTTGCCAACCACCATTTGGTTAAGACTTTTTTCCAGGGGGTTACTCACGTGTGCCCTCCACGTAAGCCTATGTTACCAGTCTGGGATTTGAATTTGGTTTTATCTGCCTTGCAGGGTCCTCCTTTTGAGCCTCTACGTGAGGCTGCTTTGCCTATTTTGACTCTTAAGGTAGCCTTTTTGGTGGCTATCACTTTTGTTAGGCATGTTTCTGAGTTGGCGGCGCTTTCCATTAAACCTCCTTACTTTGTGCGACACCAGGACAAGGTGGTTTTTCGGTATAGGCCAGATTTCCTGCCTAAGGTTGTGTCTGCATTTCATCTCAATCAAGACATTGTTTTGCCTTCATTGTGTCCTAATCCTGCTAATTCCAAAGAGCGGACTCTGCATTCCTTGGATGTGGTCAGGGTTCTGAAGTTTTATTTGGTAGCTACTGAATCATTCAGGAGGACTGATGCTTTTTTGTTCTCCCTTCTGGACCTAGGAGGGGTTTGCCTCCGGCTAAATCCACTATCAGCAAAATCCACTGTTAGGCAGTTGTGCAAGCCTATTCTGCTAAGGGGAAGGTGCCTCCCTTCCGCCTTACTGCTCATTCCACTCGTGCTATTGGTGCCTCTTGGGCTTTTCAGCACCAGGCTTCTGTTGAACAAGTTTGTAAGGCCTCAACTTGGTCTTCTGTTTTTTTCCTTTTTCCAAGTTTTACAAGGTTGATGTTAGGGCCTCAGCTGATGCTGCTTTTGGCCGCAAAGTTCTTCAGGTGGCAGTGGTTTAAACTCTTTGGGGATCCCACCCTACCTTACGGACACTGCTTTTGGATGTCCCAAGTGTAAGGAATTACTGGAACAGGACGTACTGTATACTTGGAAAAATACAATTCTGTGAGTACTCACCTGTAGAATTGATTTTGTAGTATACAGCACATCCTGTTCCATCCCTTGTTATCATTTTTCTTCGTTACCTCTGTATGGTGATTGTTCAAAAGTTCATATTGGGTTCTTATCCATTTTTTGATTCTCCAGGCTTCTTGTATAACTGCTTGTCAACACTGGAAATTGGTGGGAGGTTCCTGGCTATTTATGGGGCCGGGAGTGGCCACAAGTCTTTCTGCAGTCCACGGCGCCACCTTGTGGCGGAATAACCCAAGTGTAAGGAATTAATGGGACAGGACGTGCTGTATACTACAAAATCAATTCTACAGGTGAGTACTCACAGAATTGTATTTTTAACGTTTGATTACAACAAACCAGTTTTTTTTTTTTGCTGTGAATTGTCGCGTTCGTTCATTGCACTTGCCACTGCTGTGGATAATGGCCCAAAATACCCCAAAACTTCAGTAAAGCCGGCCATGCACTAGGTGGGCAACTTTACACAAAATGTCCGGTCAATATATTCAATGTATTTTCAATCAGTTGTCTATGGCCAGGTTTAGATATAGGGCTCAATGAAATATAAAAAAAAAAAAATCTGGGGGAAATGTTAACAGCTTTCATTTAGTTTGTGTTGAAATCATTGAGGTATTAAAATTTATTTTTTTATATTAAATGTATATTTTGAAATGCATAGCCACACCCGGCCCCGTAGTATATTTAGTGTTCTGTCTTTCTACTGAGCAATTGCTACTTCTGTGATTGTAGAAATGCACTGTGATGATTAGATGTTCTTCCAAATACAGTAAAAACCAAATAAACCAATAAAACCTTGCGCAAAATGCGTGAAATTTGATCTATCTTTCCTTTTCCTTTATATAGTTTGTTTCATTTTCTTGCCACCAACAGGTAATGTTTGCGGATCTGCACACAGACGCACGGGTGGGGTAGAGCCACCCATATGGAAATCCACAAAACATGGCCTGGTGGTGATTCTCAAAGAGACGTTTGCCGTAGACCAGCGATACTCAACTTGCAGATTGGGGTCCGAATGTGGACCTCTGCATTAGATATCCGGACCCCTGCCCTGACAGCCCTGCACTCAGTTGCTTCTGTGTTGCTGAGCTCAGAGCTGCTTTCTTTACTTGATCGGTGATGTAGTGCTTAGTCTCCCTGCCAGTGTCATGGCTCCCTGGCACCAGCATTGCAATATGAAGTACTGCATGGGTGGGAAGTGGCATTGTAAGGTACACACAATTTTCCTTCCCCGTCCTACCATCTTGTCCTCCCAGCTCAGCCCCATCCATTCCTGTCCCATCCATCCCATCACCATACATTCTTGTCCCCCCCAGCGTTGCCCCATCCACCACTGTTACGCTCCCATTCCACCCCATCCATTCCTGTCTTCCCAACTTTGTCATCCAGCTTTGCCAAGCCATTACTCTTTCTTCCAGCTCTGGCATCTACCCCCCCCCCCAGCTCTGCCCATCCATTCCTGTCCTAGTTCCTGCCCATCCTTCCCTTCTCCCATCCCGCTGTCCATCCATCCCTCTTCCTTACAGCTTTTCTCCCATTCATCACTCTCCCCCAAGCCCTATCTATCCATCCTTCCTTGTTGCCAGCAACATTTTGGGCCCTAGTCCACCCCTGTACACGGCCTTCACAGAATGCAAGGGGGGGGGGGAGAAATCAGTGTGTCATGGACCAGAACTGTATGTTCTGTGAGGCCAAAAAAATGTCCTGTTTTTCCCAGTGCCCAATAGGATTTTTTTTTTTTGGGGGGGGGCAAGCAGCCTTTTTTATATTTGTCTGAGAGAGAGAGCCTCTCTCCCAATTGTGCAAATACACCCCCCCCCCCCCCGCAGCTGCCCTCCGCTCGGACCTACACCTCTCTCCAGATGCCTTTTAAATGGACCTTTACAAGAACTGGTTGTGTGCCCCTGTCTTAGACAAAGGGATGGGGCCTGTTGTGGGCTCCTGTAGAGGGATACCCCCAGGACATTTGTGCTTGCAGGAAGTGGAACACAGGGAACTCACTTACTCACTAGGCCCTGGCAGTCTTCAAAGCTTGAAGGAACTCACACGTATATAGGCCTTGATTTACTAAGAGTAGAAAAAAAATGTCATGGTGGTAAAAAATTTAATTCATGAGAAAAAAGCCTGAGAATGTCACTGTTAGTGAATCACCAGATAGGAAGACAATGAAAGTCAATGGTACTTTTTTACTCCTGAGAAAATTATTGAACTTTTTACCTGTAGTAAAAAAGTGCCATTGACTTTCATGGTCTTCCTATCTGGTGATTCACTTACAGTGACATTCTCAGGCTTTTTTTTACTCATGAATTTAATTTTTTACTACCATGAATTTTTTTTTCTACTCTTAGTGAATCAAGGCCCTAGTGTGTATATGGAGCACCCTCTTTTTATTGGGGAAACTTCAAAAAGACACACTGGTCCCTGGCACTCAGTGACTTCTCAAAAGATTGCCACCTTCACACTTGGCCTCTACTCGGCCCGCCCTTCAGGAGTTTCTGCCCACCTTCGTTTATTGCCACAGACCGTGGCTTGTTATAAGGGGTACTATCCAGTGGCCTCCAGGCCCCATGAGTGCTAATGGGGTGACTCCAAACACGCCTCCTTAAAGGTAACCACCCAGTGCTCCTTTAGGCGGGCAGTGATCCACATCCTCTGTCGGCCCAAAGGCCCAGCGAAAAGCTATGCTTTGAGAACTACATCTCTCCAGAACCCTCCACCAAGTGCTTTGTGGGTTTCCCTTTTATACACTCAGGCGCCAATCACTAAAACGTGGGCTGTCACTAACTAAAAATTAACCCCTGAGTGCCAGGGAGGCAACCAATTGGAGTGTCACTACCATTGTACCTAAGAGCAAACACCCTCACCCCACCAATACCAGTAGAATAGACCA
Organism: Gastrophryne carolinensis; assembly: GCA_027917425.1. Taxonomy (NCBI): domain Eukaryota; kingdom Metazoa; phylum Chordata; class Amphibia; order Anura; family Microhylidae; genus Gastrophryne; species Gastrophryne carolinensis. The sequence goes on from CM051234.1 coordinate 605,590,829, forward strand.
AAACCCAGGCCCAACACCCTGAAATCTATAAGATTCCAAGGTAACTTCATTCCCTCCACCTGGGGTTTCCAGATTCGACATGCCCCGCTGTGTGACACCCCCTAAGGTCGCCCCGAAACTCACCTCCCCGACTCCATTGGTGCATGTGCAAGGAGTGGCCGTTCCCTGCTATACCTTTAGCAGGGTGCACATCCGCACCAGGCATTTGAGAATGGACGGCTCAGGCACGCTGCCTGTTAGAGGGGATGCAGCCACCAGCGCACTCAGGTCCACTTAGACAATTTATAGACGAATGGGAGATCCAAGCAGATCCAAGTGCACTGATTGAGAGGCCATGCATGTACCATAGGAATGGGGAAAGGCAAGTTTGATCGGGCGACCTGGGAGGTTTCACACGGTGGGCCATCCCAGATCTGGGTGTCCCGGGGACAAGGACCAAAACCCAGGAGAATCCTGGGTTTTGTTCCACTTTAACCATATTTAAATGAGGTGTTGGTTAAGCTGTCATCCTGTTACGGAAGTAGCTGCACAGTAAAAACAATCACAGCATGTGTTAATTTTTAGCCCAATATTCATAACACTAACAGGAAGCAGTATGATGTTCGAATGGCTGCCATATGCCAATTCAATCAGTTATAAACAAATTGTCACATAATGGCAGTTAGGCTGACGTGCTCCCAAATCCTGAGCTGTGTGTACTGTAACTGAATGTATCATTGCTGGAAAGCACCAGGGGGTGGGACTGCTTCATCCAGTAAGCAATATGGCCGACTGCTTTCAGTTCGTGTTATGAATATTGGGCAAAGGCTTTAGTAAAAAAAAAAAAACACACAGGTTGTTTTGGGGCACTGAGCTGGGGATAGAAGGCGACCACATAAAATTCTTTTCTGGGTATAGGATCGCTTTAATGTGCCACAGCTGGACAGGAAGTACGTGTTAGCATTGGAGCTGGCAGGAAAGGCTGCAATAGGAAAGGTCCTGCAGGAGATCTGCTCTTACCACTGGCTGCCGCACGTGGACAGGAGGAAGAGATAGTCCCGTCCCCCTTATGAACATATCCATCCATTGTCTGCTGTGCTGATGAGCACCAGTCATTGATTCATTGGATGTGCTACCTGTCAGTAGGCCCCAGCAGCCCCCCTGGGACCCCAACACGTGAGCAACCTTGCCAGGTGTTGGCGCCTCCCTAATTACTAGTACCAATTGTGATACTCAGGGCCACTGGGGGTTAAAGATCTATTAGTATATGCCAGGTGGCCAAGTCAACAAGTTGCAGGACTGCAGCATCTTGGGATGACTGTATTGCTGGCACAAGACCTTACATTGTTGGTCAATATAGGACCTCCACCCTCCCAGAGAAGTCTGTAATGTTGGTAGGGGTGGTACTTGAGATAATTGCAAAATGGGAAGTAGTCCTCCATAAAAATTGTTTGGGACATCCTGAGATAGTCCACTAACTTGATAGTAGAGCTAAAAAGGGAGGTCTGGTGGGGTGGGAAACTGTGTGAAAGATACTGCCTCTGATGATGACCTCATGAGGCCTAGCTATTGCATGCAGCAGTGAAATTTTGGGAGTCTGGAGCTGCCGATCTGCTGGACCATCTGTGGGAGCTAGACTAGTTTGTCCTCCAGAAAACTTGCAGCCTGAGGATCATTCCCAAAACAAGAAATTATCTATGACAATGCCAACTGGGACTTCTGAGGATCCAGCCAGAAGTTTTTCGAGTGTGGTCACTATCACCTGCATAAAAAGTTTGGGGTAAAATTTGATTTGAAAGGTGAAAATCGGCAACATTACTTATCAACATGATTTATTCTGATGAAAAACACACATCATGAATAACCAAAGAAATGTACAAAAGTGTGCGATGGAGGAGACACAAAACACACTGCCATATATCATAAACACATTGGGAAATTGTGCAAAAAGTTCTTCCATCTAAAGGTCTACAATACATTTGGTCGAGTGCCCTATAGTAGTTTCTATAAAAAATATATACATGTACAAAATGTCTACTCCTGTCTACAAAGCGTTCCAGGAATCCAATCACAATACAAAATTCCAGGCAGTGGATGGACATTTGGTTGCTATGTTGAGTGACGTAAAACGAGGTGGAATACAAGGCCTTTGGTAACTAGAGGAAGAAATGAAATCCTCATTACTGTATTCTATTTCCCGAGGTAGAACTTTTTTCAGACAATTCCTGCTGCTGTTCAATGTATAGACCAGCTAGGAACCAACCTGGATTTCCCACATTTGCCATATATTTTATGTACACAACATACTCATCTCTGGTGACAAGAGAATGATGTCAAGGGTGGCGGTGGTGGTGCAAAGTCTATTTGAGGCTGCCATGGAACTGGTACTTGGTCTTTTTTCCCCAAGGATCAGGCGCTTCCCCAAGTGCTGACATTACCCTCAAAATACTGACACACAACTAACATGCTGCTATTTATCCTGCTGTTATCCGAGTCACCCAACCAGATCTGTTGCCCATTTTGAACCAAGAGTCTGATGACAAAGGTGGTAGCTCCATACCATAAGGACTTTCTCTTTCCCTCGGTGGACAGCTTGAAGCATAAAAAAATCATTAGAAAACCAACTTCACTAAGAAGAATGTGTTCTAAAAATGTTTCAGATTTCACCCACTGTTTAAGTCTATTCTTCTCCCAGCAGTCATCAGTCCAAGCTGTACAGGCTGAACTTTACACTCAAATTATTGATACTAAAATCCCTGGTTAAAGATGGCCGGGAGGGGGGGGGGGTACTTTAATGGTAGATAATCTCTGTGTGAGAATTGGAAAGAGAAGACATCCCTAACATCCATAGTTAAACCCCATAATTTGTGGTGGACCACCGTGCAGTGACTGCCATCATGCCCAAGGTGTTTGTTGGGCAGTGGCTGGGTAAGTGATCGCTAGGAGTCGTGGTGAGCTTTAAAGCAAAACGCCACCAAAAATAACACCAGTTCTTTAGTAAGATAAAGTGGGAAGTTTTGGTTTTGAGGCTTTTTCCACAGTGACCATAACAAGGTCTTCAGTCTGGTCACAAATAACAGACATAAGTTATAACCCTTCCCCCTCTGTTGGTGCCTGTCAAGTCACTACCGCTCTTAGAAGACCATGTGATGCTGTTAACCTATTAAATAGGTGGTGGCATATCTTATATTCACCACTGTACACATGCTGGATCCCCCATGAATCTCTACACTCCTTCATTAAAGGCCCAGGAGTAAAGAAGCATGAAGCATCTATGATGTGTCCAAAAAAGGTGCCTGTGCACTGCTCTGTAGCCACATCTCTGACTACAAATTCTCAAACAGCCAGGCCAACATAGAAATGGCGCCAATATATTTTTGGAGTATACAAAGGATATCTTATGTTTGGGGTTACAGCTATAAGAAGTTCTAAAATGGGTGCATTTGGCCCTGAGACATTATAGCTATGTTTTTGACCATTTGAGGGAAGGTAACTGTAGTGGTCTTGGAGGAGCTAGATGAGCAACAACAGCAGAAACTCAATGTGTACTCTACGTCATTCTGCCATGCTTTGTGTTCTGGGACCCCAGAAATGAAAAGCCTAACATCAGTAATTCATTAAGAATTCTATACTGACCAAAAAATAAGTGTGTCCAATACGTTCTTCAGGCAATGATGCCCAGGATTGGATGGAGAAGGCCAAGAATCTGCTTAAATGACTACGAGACCTCATGTGGAGTATTGCAGGATGTAGCTATTACATTTAGAGTCCTCTGTAATACATTGCCCTCCCACCATGTTCTAAACATGGGAAAGGAAAGACGCTCAGTGAAGGACTGTTTGATGAGCCTACTGGGTCTATGGTTTTCTATTACTACCAGCAGACAAGCTCATACATTTTCTCACAAACTATCTTGGGGTCAAAGCAAGAGAAAGGCACACATCTCTCATGTTCACATCAGTCACAGGCATGTGAATCCCACACTATGGGAGACTTTGGAAACGCATCCAAGTTTTCTATTCCTAGGAAAGGAAACATCTGCTAGGAGATTCTTTTTGGTTGTCTTGGCCTTGAAGCATTTTTGGAATAACATGGATTGTCCTTACAGTGCAAAGTCTTCCTCTGTTCTTCGAGTGGCTTTCAAAATGTTTTTGTTTTTTTTAATCCTATTTAGTCCCACATGTGTTAATGTTTTTCCCATCAGAAGCGTCTTCCACCAGTGACACGTGGTAGTCTGTAGAGAGGGTAAAGTGGGAGATGCAGCCTATGAGGCCTCCCATGTACTGCCTGTTAGTGTGCAGGGCGATCTCCTTCATTCCACCTGAGAGAACAAAGAAAGGAAGATTTTTAACCAATTACTTTCAGGATATCTGTTACTTGTATCACTGGTTATATTATTGTATGTATGGTGCTTGCATAGAATCAGCAGATACTGGCTGGGACACAGAGGGGTGGCAGCCGCTCAGACCCATTTATAACTAACCTGGGATGTGCACATCAGCAGGGTAATTCCAATACACAAATCTCAAAGCACATGGGGGTGGGGAGTCTAGAGCTGTATGGGGGAGGCTTTCAACCCTTTCTTCCCATAGGCTGCACTTGAGGTTATAAGGCAACCTCATGAAAGCTGATCCCAATGAATTTACTGCATTGTATGTTCCCATAAATTAGAATTAGTGCTGCACATACACAGAGGCACCTTGGCATCTGGTTGCATACTTCTGCAAATATGTGCCAACCAAGTCCTCAGCAACAGCGGATGATCAGCAACATTGGAAAAGGTGACATGGAATAGAGGGCAGTTGATGAAAGCTCAGAAGGTGGCGAGAACCAGGTGACAACTGACAGCAATGATAAAGTCTTTAGTGGCATCGGGCAAGCAGTAAGGGCTGATGGGTGCTTGGTGGCAGTAGAGAATGCAACAAGGACTAGAGGATGATTGGTGGCTATAGGGAAGGCAATAAGGACTGGAGGGCGATCAGCAGCAGAAGATGACCCATTTGAGGAAGCGTTTGTGACACACTACTTAGGGGCCCATTAAGACTCTCTTGCCCAAGGGCCCCCACTAGAGCCAGCCCTGACTGCAGGAAATAAGACAATTCTGTGAATACTCACCTGTAGAATTGCTTTTACCATGCATGGCACGGCCTGCTTCACATATTCATTACATCTGGGTATTCCGCCACAAAGTGGCGCAGTGCACTGCAGAAAAGTTGTGGCTCCTCCTGGTACCATATACAAACGGAATCTCCATAGACTTATCCAGTGTTGACAAGCAGTTATTCAGGAAACCGGGAGCTAATAAAGGTAAAAAAGGTAACAAAAAAACCCAACTAACTTGGAACCATCACCATAAAGAGGCAACCAAGAATAACGATAACATGGGTGGGGTGAAGCAGGCCGTGCTATGCATGGTAAAAGCAATTCTACAGGTGAGTACTCACAGAATTGTCTTTTTCCGATTGCATGTTACGGCCTGCTTCACATATTTATTACATCTGGGACAACCAAAAGCAGTGTCCATAAAGTAGGGTGGGATCCCCAAAGAGTAACGGCAGGCAGTTCAAACCACTACCGCCTGAAGTACCTTGCGGCCAAAAGCAGCATCAGCTAAGGCCTTAACATCAGCCTTGTAAAACTGGGAAAAAGTATGAACAGAAGATCGAGTAGCAGCCTTACAAACTTGTTCAACAGAAGCTTGATGCTGAAAAGCCTAAAAGGCACCAACCGCACGAGTGGAATGAGCAGTAACCCTAAAAGGAGGAACCTTCCCCCTAGCAGAATAGGCCTGCTCCACCGCCTGACGAATCCACTTGCTGATAGTGGATTTACCCGGAGGCAAACCCTTCCTAGGTCCAGCAGAAAGAACAAAAAGAGTGTCAGATTTCCTGAAAGACAACCAAATAAAACTTCAGGGCCCTGACAACATCCTAAGAGTGAAGGGTCCGCTCCTTGGAATTAGCAGGGTTAGGACACAAAGAAGGCAAAACAATGTCCTGATTGAGATGAAAAGAACATAACTTTAGGCAAGAAATCCGGCTTAAGCTGAAACACCACCTTATCCTGATGCCTTTCAAAATAAGGAGGTTTGATGGAAAGCGCCGCCAGCTCAGAAACTCGCCTGACAGAAATAATGGCCACCAAAAAGGCCACCTTAAGAGTCAGAATGGGCAAAGCAGCCCCACGGATAGGCTCAAAGGGAGGACCCTGCAAAGCAGACAACACCAGATTCAGGTCCCAAACCGGTAGCAAAGGCTTATGCGGCGGACGCACATGAGTAACTCCCTGGAAAAAGGTCTTAACCAACCGGTGATTGGCAAAGGGTCTTTGGAAAAAAATAGCCAGAGCTGACACCTGTCCCTTGAGGGTGCTAAGGCCCAAATCAAAACCATGTTGCACAAATTCCAGAATCCTGGGAATAGAAAACACCCGACAAGGAAAAGACTTGGACTCACACCAGGCAATGTAAGCATGCCAGATCCTGTAGTAGATAAAGGACGAGGATTTCTTCCTAGCCCTAATCATGGTATCAACAACAGAAGCTGGCAAACCCTTATCCATCAAGATGGAGGTTTCAGCAGCCAAGCCGTTTAAGCCAGCGTTTGTAAATTGGGATGGCACAGTTGTCCCTGAGTGAGCAGATCTGGATCCTTGGGCAGGGCAAACTGATCTACTGCTAACTGCACGACGTCTGCGAACCACACACTCCTTGGCCAACAGAGGGCTATCTTGTGCAGCACCCTGCCCAGCAGAGGAAAGGGAGGGAACACATAGAGGAACCGAAACTCCATCCAAGGCATTGCTAGCGCATCCGTGGCGAAGGCCAGAGGGTCCTGTGACAGGGAAACAAACCTGGGAAGTTTGTGGTTGTGGTGGGACGCAAACAGGTCCACATCTGGCTGACCCCAGGGAGTGAAATACCTTGTTGCTGAGGGACCATTCCCCCAGCCGAGACGTCTGCCTCCTGGTTCTCCACCCCCGGAATGTAAACCGCCGAGATGCAAGGGACATTCTCTTCCGCTCAAGACAGTATCAGAGACACTTCCTTGAGGGCTCGCTTGCTGATGATTGATGTAGGCAACCGCCGTCTGGTTGTCCGAGCGGATCTGAACAGCCCGACCCCGAAGGTGTGAGGTCAGCTGAGAAAGAACCAACCTGATCGCACTCAGTTCCAGGACATTGATGGGCGCATGGGCCTCCTGGGGGCCCCACTGACCCTGGAATTGCAGAGACTTCCAAAAGCCGCCCCTCCAACCTGTCAGACTAGCATCTGTGGTGACAGTCTCCCAGCACTGGGACAGAAAGGTCCTGCCCACTAGAAGGTTCCTGGAGTCCAGCCACCACGAGAGGGACTGTCTGGCCAGGGGGGACAGAGCAAATTCCTGATCCAGGGACACAGGGTCCCGATCCCAAACTGACAAGAGGTGCAACTGAAGAGGTCTCATGTGAAACTGAGTAAAGGGGACCGCCTCGAAGCAGGACACCATCAGTCCCACCAACTGCATCCATTGCCAGATGGAGGGATGGGGACACAAGAGCAGAGTCCGTGCCTGCTTCTGAAGGCCCTCCACCTTCTGCTGAGGCAGGAATACCTTGACCTGAGAGGTATCCAGAGTCATGCCCAGAAAAGACCTCACCAAAGACGGAGACAGTGAAGACTTGGGGTAGTTGATCACCCAGCCGAAGGACTCGAGAGTGGAGGTCACCACCAGAGTATCCTTCTCGGCCTGATGAAGAGACTGAGCTGCAATCAGAATGTCGTCCAGGTAAGGAAGGATGCGAAAGCCCTGATGCCGCAGCAGAGCCATAACGCCCGCCAGCACCTTGGTGAACACCCAAGGCGCCGAGGTGGGGTCACAAACTGGTAATGCTGATCCTCTAGAGCAAACCTGAGAAATCTCTGATGACCTGGGAAGATTGGCACGTGAAGATAAGCATCCTTGATGTCCATGGAGGCCATGAAGTCGCCTGGGCGAATGGTACTGACAGCCGAGCGAAGGGTCTCCATGCAAAAGTGCTTGAACCTGACAAACTTGTTGAGACCCTTCAGGTCCAGGATGGGCCTCAAGGACTCGTCCTTTTCGGGGACCGATTGGAGTAGAAACCCTGACACCGTTCCTGGGGAGGCACCAGGCAAATGACTCCTGACTCCAACAGACGTTTAACCGCAAGGCCCAACCTCTGAGCTGACAGGGTTGTGCGACATCCGGGATCTGATGAATCTGGGGTGGCCAGGCTGCAAACTCTATCTTGTAACCGGAGGACACCACCTCCTGAATCCACCGGTCTAAGACGCGGAGCCGCCTCCAGACATGAGCAAAGAGCCGAAGCCGCCCCCACCTCGGGGGGACCCGACCATCGCTTAACCAGGTCAGCAGGAAAGGGATACTTCTTATCCAACCCTTTGGGCACCGCGGGCAATCTACTAGGACGTTCTCACTCCTTGAGCACCAAATTAGTGAAATTACTCTGCTCAGGGAACTCCAGACGCCACCTCAGGGGGGACAATGTGCAAGATTTCAAAGATTAACAGTGTCCTCAGGAAACCAGGATTCCTCAGACTCAGACCCAGGATCACTGGTCCCCAGAGGAATCAGAGCCTTGGAAAAGCTCCCCCTCCTCTAGGTCGTCAAAAAGATAAATTTCCTCATGCTCCCCAGCAACCCGGGCAGGGGTGGGAGCCAGATGCCGCTTCTTGCTAGAGGCCTTAGTGGAACAGGCCTAGCAAGCTGCCTTTCAATGCTGGCCACATGAAGCGCCAGATCAGACTGTGACCCCCTGCTAGTATCCCCCTCACTGGGGGCTAAATGCAGGCGCGGCGGGGTAGGCGATGCCAAAGGGGGCGCAGAACTGGGGAAAGAAGCAGGCAGCCCAGACTGGAGCGCAATGATACCTTGGGCGCACGGCACGCACACCGTGACATCGTTACTGATAGGGGATACCCCACACATTGAACACAGCCAGGACTGCCCCGAAGGACCCCCAAGCACGCTATCCCCAGAAGCCTCCATATGGTGATTAATACAGGCGCAATATGCCAGCACAGGGTAATGGCTAATAAAAGCCACCCGGGATGCACCCCACAAGGGATGCCCCCAGAATAGCCAGGGCAGATGAAGGGGGGAGTAAGGAGCAGGACCGGGAGAAACCACAACCCACGGATGTCCCGCCTGAAAGACATAAGCGTAAATACATAAGCATCCCGCAGCCCATGCCCCAAGGACAACAAAAAAACCCAGAGGGGACTCACGGAACAAGCAGGACAAGGATCGCCAGCCGCCAGACCACCGGAAGAAGCGACACAGGCAGAAATCACCGCCACAGCTCAGGGATGAAGAGGGCCCCAGACACGCAGCATAAGTAAGATGGTGCCGACAGAGGAACCCTGAGGGGCGGGCCGTGGGAGAACGATGCAATACGCGTCATCCCCCCCCCCCGAAGAGCGCGAAAACGGCGCTCACGTGACCTTGCCAACATCAACCACAGAGTAAAAAACGCCTCACAGAAATAGCGCCGCCCGCCGCGGAGCGTAGTACAAAGCGGCGGTGGCGGCGAAATGTCTACAAAAAAGTCTAAAAACAGCAAAAATACCATTTTGTGAATACTCACCTGTAAAATGGGTATTATAAGTATGTCACACACCCCGCTTCAAGACATTCATTACATGTGGGTATACTGACCTGTAGATGGCGATCTTGCAGAGATGTCACTAAAAAAAGTAAGACCCTCCCGGTCCATAAATACCTGGGACCTCCCACTCATTCCCCAGTATAAAGATAGCAGTAAGGTAAAGGGACCAGGAAAGCCAATTAAAACTAACAAAAGGTTCACCATATAAAGGATCCAGAATACCAAAGGGCAGGGTGAAGCGGAGTGTGTGACATACTTATAATACCCATTTTACAGGTGAGTATTCACAAAATGGTATTGTTCTAAGTATGTCACACACCCCGCTTCAAGACATTCATTACATGTGGGACATCCAATAGCAGTGTCCATAAAGGGCGGGGATCCAAAAAACCAAGGCAACAAGGCACAAACTTAAACCACTGTAGCTTGCAGAACCTTGCGGCCAAAAACAGCATCCGCTGAGGCCCGCACATCAACCTTGTAAAACTTGGAAAAAGTGTGAACCGAGGACCAAGTAGCAGCCTTACAAACTTGCTCAACAGAGGCCTGGTGCTGGAAGATCCAGGACGCCCCAACAGCACGAGTAGAATGAGCAGTAACACGAAAAGGGGGACTCTTCCCCTTAGCAGAATAGGCCCCAACAATGGCCTGGCGAATCCATTTACTAATGGAAGACTTGGCGGGAGCCAAACCTTTCCTAGGCCCAGAGGGCACCACAAAAAGGGCGTCAGTCCTACGAGGAAGTAGCCACCAAAAACACAGCGAACCACATCCAAAGAATGCAAAACCCTCTCCTTGTCATTCCTAGGCTTAGGACACAAGGAGGGCAGAACAATGTCCTGATTAAGATGAAAAAGCAGAGACCACCTTAGGAAGGAAATCTGGCTTGAAGCGGAAAACAACCTTGTCCTGATGCCTCTCAAAGTAAGGGGCCTTAATGGACAAGGCCGCCAACTCCGATACACGCCGAACAGAAGTGATGGCAACCAGAAAAACAACCTTCTGAGTAAGCGTAGAGAGAGCAATATCCTGCAAAGGTTCAAAAGGAGGACCCTGCAAGGCCGAAAGAACCAAATTCAAATCCCAAACTGGAAGCAAAGGCTTCCTAGGAGGCCGCACATGTGTAACCCCCTGGAAAAAAGTCTTAACCAGAGGATGAAGAGCGAAAGACCTTTGAAAGAAAACCGCCAGGGCAGAAACATGCCCTTTCAGCGTACTAAGATGCAAACCTAGGTCTAGACCATGTTGCCGAAATTCCAAAACCCTAGGGAAAGAAAACACCCTGCAAGGCAAGGCCCGGACCTCACACCAATCAATATAAGACCTCCAAATCCTATAGTAGATGGCAGAGGAAGACTTCTTTCTAGCCCTAACCAGAGTCTGAATGACAGCATCAGAAAGACCTTCCTCCTGCAAGATGGAGGTTTCAGCAGCCACGGCGTCAAAGCCAGCGTTGGAAAATTGGGGTAGAGCAGTGGACCCTGAGTGAGCAGATCCGGCAGAAGGGGCAGATCTAGCTGATCCTCTGCCAACCTTACCACGTCTGCGAACCAAACCTGTCTTGGCCACCTTGGAGCCACCAGGATTGCTGACGCGCCCTCTAGGGCCAGCTTGCGCACCACTCTGCCCACCATGGGGAACGGATGGAACAGGTACAGAAACCCCAGATCCTTCCAGTTCAGAGACATGGCATCTGCTGCCAGAGCCAGCGGATCCCGTGAGAGAGACACAAATGCCGGAAGCTTGTGATTGTGACGAGAGGCAAAGAGGTCCACCTCCGGAGTCCCTCACCGGTGGCAAAGCAACCGACACACCTTGGGGCTGAGTGACCATTCCCCCCGGCGAGGACCCCCTGCTCAGGGAGTCCGCCTCCATGTTCTCCCCTCCCGGAATGTACACTGCCGAGATGCACGGGACATTGCCCTCTGCCCAATCCAGGATCAAAGACACTTCCCTGAGGGCACGCCTGCTGTGAGTCCCCCCTGGTGATTGATGTAGGTGACCGCCATGCGATTGTCCGACCGAACTTGAACCGGTAGTCCCCGCAACTGATGGGTCAAGTGAGCCAGAACCAACCCGATGGCTCTCAACTCCAGAACATTGATGGGATTGTGGGCCTCCTGAGGCCCCCACAGTCCCTGAAACTGAAGTTCCTTCCAAAATCCCCCCCAACCAGACAGGCTGGCATCCGTGGTGACCGTCTCCCAACGAGGGGTCAGAAATGACCTGCCCCTCATCAGATTGCTTGGCTTCAGCCACCACCGAAGGGAAAGCCGTACCCGGGGGGACATCAGAAAGGACTGATCCAATGACAGCGGGGACCCGTCCCAGGCCGCCAAGAGATGGAGTTGGAGTGTCCTTGTGTGAAACTGGGCAAAGGGAACCGCCTCGAACGATGCCACCATCAATCCCACCAGTCGCATCCCCAGCCGGATAGATAGGAGACGCTGAGTCAATTCCTGAATCAAAAGAACCTTGGCCCGGGGGAGGAACACCCTGGCCTCAGAAGTATCCAGAGACATTCCCAGGAACTCCACCACCCTGGAGGGAGTGAGGCAGGACTTGGGATAGTTGATCACCCAACCGAAACTCTCCAGAGTGGACACCACGTTCCTGGTATCCAGCTGCGCCTGACTGAGGGAAGACGCCATGATGAGAAGATTGTCCAGATAGGGCACGATGCGGATACCCCTGGCTCTGAGAATGGCCATCACTCCTGCCAACACCTTGGTAAAAACCCTTGGAGCCGAGGTAAGGCCAAACGGAAGAGCCACAAACTGAAAATGTCGATTTTCCACAACGAACCTGAGAAATCTCTGGTGTGCCGGAAATATTGGAATATGCAGGTAAGCATCCTTGATGTCTATGGACGACATGAAGTCCCCCTGACGAAGTGAGTGGATGGCTGAGCGCGGAGTTTCCATACGGAACTTCCAGGGACGGACGAACCTGTTGAGCAGCTTCAGATCCAGAATGGGACGAACAGAACCGTCCTTCTTGGGCACCGTGAACAAATTGGAATAGAAGCCCAGGCCCCGGTCTGAGGGAGGCACCGGGATGACAGCCATGTCCAAGAGACTTGCTACTGCCGCCCGAAGCCCCTGAGCGGCCAGAGGATCTGATGGCACCCGAGACCTGAGGAATCTGGGAGGGGGCCGGAACTGGAACTCCAGCTTGTAACCGGAAGACACCACTTCCTGAATCCACCTGTCCGAGACCGCTTGGACCCAGACCCGGGAGAAGAGCTGCAGCCGTCCCCCCACCCGTAAGGGTGAGGGCGCCCCCTCATTGCTGAGCCGGCTTGGCAGCGGCTTTAGGCTTAGAGCCCCAAATGTGTCCTGGACGGGCCCGGCCCCTGCTCCTGGACCAGGAATCACCTCTGGACGAGGGGAAGGCCGAACCCCTGCCAACTCTAGCCCCACGAAAGGACTGAGTGAAGGAAGCCGCCCCCCAAAAGGGGCGACGCTGCTTCTTACGCTGAGGTAACCTACCTCCCTTCGCCACCGAATCCAATTTCTCTCCAAAGAGCCGCAACCCCACAAAGGGAAGGGCCGTAAGCGACTTTTTGGACACAAAATCAGCCGCCCACTGACGTAACCAAACCGACCACCGGATAGCCACAAGCAAGGCCGAAGCTCTGGCACACATCACCAATGTGTCATCCAAGGCAGCCAGCACAAAGGACAAAAATAACTCACATCGCTTAAGGGCAGCAAACTCCTCACTAGCCGGGTCAAGCCCGGAAGAGGTCAACACCTAGGGTGCCATCTACCATTGCCCGGACCAGCAGCCTAGGCTGGGAGACAAGTAATACAAATAAAAGAATCCGGCCAGGAATAGAAGAATAGAGGGCCGGGAGTCATCCCGGCTACCTGCAAGGAGGAGACATCCATCTTCTGACTTGCTCGCCGTCTGCAGATTTGAAAGACTGGGGAATGAGTGGGAGGTCCCAGGTATTTATGGACCGGGAGGGTCTTACTTTTTTTATTGACATTTTTGCAAGATCGCCATCTACAGGTCAGTATACCCACATGTAATGAATGTCTTGAAGCGGGGTGTGTGACATACTTAAAATAAAGGCACTCCACTACCACCTGCACTCCGACGGGTGTCCGGGGGGGGGGTAGGGGGGGACCCCAAACGCCAGAACAAGTAACATAAACCCAAAAACACTCACCCCCTCAGAAGCTAGTACAGGAACTCTGCATCCCTAGTAGGCTTACCATAAAGCCTATGGCCGGCTACCCTTTGTGGTACAGGGTCTGCGGCTTGGAGCAGCGCTCCTTGAACACTTGACCCTAGTGTTCCTCTACCTTCACCCGATCCAGAACCTGAGAAATCTCTGGTGTGCCGGAAATATTGGAATATGCAGGTAAGCATCCTTGATGTCTATGGACGACATGAAGTCCCCCTGACGAAGTGAGTGGATGGCTGAGCGCGGAGTTTCCATACGGAACTTCCAGGGACGGACGAACCTGTTGAGCAGCTTCAGATCCAGAATGGGACGAACAGAACCGTCCTTCTTGGGCACCGTGAACAAATTGGAATAGAAGCCCAGGCCCCGGTCTGAGGGAGGCACCGGGCAGATGACAGCCATGTCCAAGAGACTTGCTACTGCCGCCCGAAGCCCCTGAGCGGCCAGAGGATCTGATGGCACCCGAGACCTGAGGAATCTGGGAGGGGGCCGGAACTGGAACTCCAGCTTGTAACCGGAAGACACCACTTCCTGAATCCACCTGTCCGAGACCGCTTGGACCCAGACCCGGGAGAAGAGCTGCAGCCGTCCCCCCACCCGTAAGGGTGAGGGCGCCCCCTCATTGCTGAGCCGGCTTGGCAGCGGCTTTAGGCTTAGAGCCCCAAATGTGTCCTGGACGGGCCCGGCCCCTGCCCCTGGACCAGGAATCACCTCTGGACGAGGGGAAGGCCGAACCCCTGCCAACTCTAGCCCCACGAAAGGACTGAGTGAAGGAAGCCGCCCCCCAAAAGGGGCGACGCTGCTTCTTACGCTGAGGTAACCTACCTCCCTTCGCCACCGAATCCAATTTCTCTCCAAAGAGCCGCAACCCCACAAAGGGAAGGGCCGTAAGCGACTTTTTGGACACAAAATCAGCCGCCCACGTAACCAAACCGACCACCGGATAGCCACAAGCAAGGCCGAAGCTCTGGCACACATCACCAATGTGTCATCCAAGGCAGCCAGCACAAAGGACAAAAATAACTCACATCGCTTAAGGGCAGCAAACTCCTCACTAGCCGGGTCAAGCCCGGAAGAGGTCAACAGTCCTCTAACCACCGACCTGGCAGCCACCAATAAAAGCGCTGAAGCACAAACCAGCCGCAAGGCCGACCCAACACTGAGAGTAGGAGCTGGACAACCCCAAACAGGAGCATCCAACTCGGGGGGGGGGGGGGGGGGGGGAGGTGGGGGGCACCAGTGCTTCACCGCGTCCGCCGGAAAGGGATATTTTTTGTCCCAACCCAGAGGGACACCCGGAAGCCGAGTCGGCTCTCCCATTCCTTAAGAATGATACCATCAAAATGCTTTTGATAAGGAAATTCCAGGCGCGGCTTGGTCACCTCAAAGAACTCCCCCTTCAGTGGAGGAGCCGCCTCAGGGGGAGAAATAGCCAGGACCTCAAACATATGAGCCAGGACCCTACAGGTATCCAAGGACTCCCCCTGGCCCTGCTCTGTATCAGCACCCACAAACTGCTGGTCATCAGAGCCCTCAGACTCCTCAAACAGCTCCCCTTCCTCAAGCGGGGAACAATCAGAGCAATCCAGGGAGTCAAACTCCTCCATATCAAGGGCCTGCGTGGCTGTATACAAATGTTTTCGCTTTGCCGTGGCCTTTTTGGCAACAGCACTGGAAAACAATTTTTCAAGATTGGCCAATCTGGCACACACCTCAGACTCCCCGCCAATGACCACATCACATGGGGTACGTGTCAAGCGAGGGGGAGACGGAGAGGAGACTGGCGGAGCAGAACCAGACGCCTGAGATCCGGTCTGCCGCGTAATAGACCGTTGTGCACAGGGTACGCAAAGAAATACATCATCCCCCAAAAGGGATACCCCACACCCCAAACACAGCCTGGATTGCCCCGAGGGGGACACAAGCCCAGTATCCGGGGAAGCCTCCATATGGTGATTTTTAATATATATATATGCACAGTGCCCCGAGGGAATTACGCAGTAACGCAACCCGGGATGCCCCTTTAAGTCCCGCGTGGGAGGAATTGTCAGACAAGAGGGTGGGAGCCAAGAGACGGGGCATCCCAAACCGGGGTCACCAACCCGGTTAGCCGCCTACCCCTTGTTATGGGGTCTCACGGCGGAGCGTAGCTCCTGAGCACCTAGGGTGCCATCTACCATTGCCCGGACCAGCAGCCTAGGCTGGGAGACAAGTAATACAAATAAAAGAATCCGGCCAGGAATAGAAGAATAGAGGGCCGGGAGTCATCCCGGCTACCTGCAAGGAGGAGACATCCATCTTCTGACTTGCTTGCCGTCTGCAGAGATGAAAGACTGGGGAATGAGTGGGAGGTCCCAGGTATTTATGGATCGGGAGGGTCTTACTTATTTTATTGACATTTTTGCAAGATCGCCATCTACAGGTCAGTATACCCACATGTAATGAATGTCTTGAAGCGGGGTGTGTGACATACTTAAAATAAAGGCACTCCACTACCACCTGCACTCCGACGGGTGTCCGGGGGGGGGGTAGGGGGGGACCCCAAACGCCAGAACAAGTAACATAAACCCAAAAACACTCACCCCCTCAGAAGCTAGTACAGGAACTCTGCATCCCTAGTAGGCTTACCATAAAGCCTATGGCCGGCTACCCTTTGTGGTACAGGGTCTGCGGCTTGGAGCAGCGCTCCTTGAACACTTGACCCTAGTGTTCCTCTACCTTCACCCGATCCAGAAACGGGTGGAAACAGATATGCAGGGCCGCAGGCATGGTTAACCTGCTCACCTGCGCAATATATAAGAGCCATCTTCTATCTCCGCAGAATCACTGCAGAGAAAAACTGGATAAGTCTATGGTGGTTCCGTTTTTATATGGTACCGGGAGGAGCCACAACTCTTCTGCAGTGCACTGCGCCACCTTGTGCCGGAATACCCAGATGTAATGAATATGTGAAGCAGGCCGTGCCATGCAATGGGAAAAGAGGAGAGGCACATGAGAAAGGCTTCTGGTGTGCTTCTTGCTGCCTTATTTCTGCTATTGCCTGGACTGTCCTTTTCCTATAAGCTGCTTCAGCTCCAGTCAGAGGTATATTGGCGCTATAGTCAGGCTATTATTTTCTATGAGCCAAACCCCACACAACTCTACAGAGCATGAAATCTGCCAGGTAGGATATGGTTACTTTAAGGTACATTGATAAATGTAAGTCCTGTTTAGGAAAGTTAAAGCTATACTAAAGGTGAGCATTGTCACATTAGGCTACATGTTGCACTGTGCCAAACTTCAATCCGATTTCAAAAGGACCCTGTAGTTCCTAAGCTATCTTTAAAAGTATTACAGCACTGGAGGTTCATAGAAAAAACAGTGGGTGTGACAACAGTGATGTGATGAAGTACACTGTGATGTGTCTGAAAGAGAGAGGAGAGCTGCAGAGAGAGGCAGCCAATCAGGATGTCTGGGTAGGGAGTGGGGGTGTTTCCATTCTTGGTCTACTGAAGGTTGATTGATGGACCATGTCAGTGGGGTGGGAATCGAAAGCTGAATGAGGAAGTGATTTTCCTCAATAAGGAGAGACAGAGGAGGAAGCACAGCGCTGGAGCCACTTAATGAAAGGTAAGCTGCTGATATTTATTTAATTTATTTAACTTGCCAATCACTATCATATAAAAATGCCACTTTTTTAGAGGGACTGGGAGAAAAGTTTATGGGATAAGTTAACCCACCTCTGTAACATCAGTGTTACAAAAAAAGTACAGTTACCTAGGCTCTCAGAAGATCTCTGAGCTTTTCCTAGGACCAGAACCTAAATATGTATCCTCTGTCCTTCCACCCCTCTTTTTTTTCCTTATCTTCTTTTCTTCATTCAATTACATTTCCCCTTTCTACATTCTATTTATATTCATATTGTACCTTTTAGATATTGAATATTTTTTTTTTATTTTCCCTTGGCTGTGATCCGAAGCTTTTAGTAAACTATTTTTGGAAGTATGTTGTTGACCTCTTTGGTCATGGCCAGCTATTGTTGTTTTCAGTGTGTATTTATGGATCGCTTTATACACTCTTGACTTTTCTTAAAATTTCGCAGTAAATATGATTGAAACGAGAAAAAAGTTTTGTTTCCTTCAACTGGCCCTGAACTATTGTCATTGTCTGCAGCTTGAACTCCAATATCGCTATAGTGTGCAACAGGTGTTACAATATTTAGTATTTATCATTAAAGCAGACCAAAACCCACTGAACATGTAAAATACTTTTGACCAAAGCCCCTGCTGATTCTCTCTTCTTAGGGTGAAGAACTAGAAATGGAACCTTTCACTTATCAAATCACCCTGGAACACTTTTTTTGCTCTCCCTCGCTGTAAATGACAGGTGATTAGTCATTGCATAAGTGTGGCAATGACATCATCGCCACACACAGCAGTGGCAATAAATGGAGGAGGCGGAGCTTTACAGGTAAAACAGGAGCCATTATCTGTGATTACAGTGAAGCAGGAGCAGTAAAAATAGGCAAAAGTTACTATTAGTGGAAAGAGCAATTCAGGAGATGCTAGTTAAAAATGTGGGTCTTGGTCTGCTTTAATTCATAATTACTGGACATCCTATGGTGGCTACTCACCGACATAGAGGTCTCCATTTATGTTTAGCTGCCGCATCAACCCTGGAGACTTTCCAGTTCTGGCACCATAGTCATCCACCGTCACCTTTCCTGACTGTCCATCCCTGAAAGAGAAAACCCAATACAAAAATAAAGATAGCAGGCAGGTTGCCCCCAGCTTGTGTGTGTCTGATGATGTACGGTTCTTTGGACCTTTCACGCTGGCAGGCATGAAATAACCTGTGTATTGGTACAATGCCACATTAGTATGGATTTTATCATACGCTGTGGGTCACATCAATATGTGACTCTGGGGGCGAATTGCAACCTGCATCTCGATGAGATTTTTAAAAGTCCAAAAACATGATTTCAATGTTTCCCTCAAAATCCCCTGTACATGCATAAGGGCATTTTACAGGTGAGGTCCATTATTTTTCCAATGGCCTGAGGATAATGTTTTGAAACCAAAGCACATTGCCTGTAATGCTAAAGAAGGTGACATTTTATTCTTCATCGTCCATAGGTGTGGTTTCCAAACTTTAAAAAAATGATCTTACCCCTTTGACTGCCAGCCTACCTGGAGATTTTGTCACCCTCTGTTGCCAGAACATTTTTCATTTCATTTTTTGCGCTACACATGTTCAGCTGTGATTTTTGAAGGGATTTCCCAGAAAAGTTATATACTGTTTTTTTTTTTTCAGCAGAGTCTGGGTTTTAACATAAAATGTCTTGTTTGTTATTTTTTTAGTGTATATTTTGGGTGAAATGTGTAAAAAAAATCTATTCTTTACAATTTGTAGTGTTTTTTTTTTTTGTAATAAAAAATGTACGTTTTTTAATAACATCATATTGCGTGTAAAAGCCCAATTTCTGTTTTAAAAAATACCCCGCAGGTGAGGTAGTCCATTGAGGACGCCTTAAATTGCTATGTGTGGTTTAATGTATAATGAGTTTATAAGTTAATTTGCATAACATCCTCTACCGCAGCTCCTCCCAAGAGGGTCTTCGGTAGAGCAAAATCCCCCCCCCCCCCCCCCGGGGCAGTACGCCCGGGGTGGGTTCTAGTCACAGTGGTGCAGCCAGGCTGTTTAGAGTTAACAGAGACTCACATAGGATTTATTAGAACTTGAACTTTAATAATGATAAAGACAGCAATTACCTGACATTTATACCGCTTAGATTAAAGAACACCAGTATGCTGTATTATTATCTGTTTGACTGGAACATGCTGTCATTATATACCATGTTGTAAACTCTAAAATTTGCTCAATAAAAATACTGTAAAAGAAAAATACCCCGCAGGTGACTTGCCAGCCCCCTAAGCAATGTGAACTGATATAGGGGTCTCATGGATTCCTTACCAGTTCACAAAGGGTTGAGTGTAAAAAAAACACACCACACATAAGAGAAAATGATTTTTTTTTTTACTCACCTCCGACCCTCCACTGTCCCGTGATGCCGGGTGATCAGTGGAGCGGGGGGGGGGGGGGGGGCTGGGGAGGCAGGGGATCACAGCCCTTTGCCCCTCCAACCCTCTCTCTCCCCCCCCCCCCTCGATCACCAGGCACTACTGAGCGTATTCAAGCGGTGTGGGATGACGTAATCCAGTCTGCCCACAAAAGGTGGGGCTAGCAGCGATGATGGAGGAAGTGGGGGAGAGGGCCTTCTCCTCACCACGGAAGAGCATAGGGGGAGGGGGATCGGAAGTGAGTAAATGTCTTTTTTTACTAGATGTCAGCGGTGGCAGTGGGGGTCCTGTCCTGAAGCCAGAAGAGTCCAGGGGGGCGGATTGGATGCCCCCGGGTGATGTGAAGATCAGGTCGGATAAATCAAGGGGTCAGGTGAAAATACTTTTTTTTTTTTTTACTTTTTGTGGATGCTAGCAGGGGGAAGGCCGGGCAAGTAACTCTCATGTGCTTACCACTTAACGGCAGGAGAGGCAACCACGTGAGAGTTACGTGCTTGCCATTTAAAGGGTTAAAGTGGCTTGAAACTCCCCCGCCCCACTGTGTGAAACCCCCAGGTTGCCTGCACCAGACATTTGTGAATTACTCTGTTAGAGGTTAGCAGGGGATGCTCACCTTAGACAAGCTATTAGACGAAGGGCATACGAATGTGCTGATTGGACAAGAGGGCTGCACATGTGCTGTAGGACCAGGGAAGGGTGAGCGAGATCGGGACCTGGTGGCTTTCACACAGCGGGGCATCCCCAATCGGGGTGCCCTGGGGGAAAGGACTAAAACCCTAGTCAAAATCGGCGGCGCTGCCGCTAAATGAGAGTCTCGAGGATCCCCCAGCACATTACCCTCCAGGATGCTCGGCAGCCAAATGAACTGTCCACATGAGCACCGGGCAGCCAAACACGGCTCTGGAATCTCGTTGCTGGACCGAGAGAAAGGTGAGATTTACGGGTATCCTGGGAGGTTATGTGCATGGGGGGGGGGGGGGCTCCAGCATTCTGGATGTCCCCTCCCCAGACAGTCATATAGTGGCGGTGCTGGCGGCCACCAACACCCTCGCCACAGAGTCTACTTTAAGCTTATTGGACCTCACCTGTATAAAAATGGACCATTGCAGGTACATGTGGTTTTGGGGGGAAAATTAAAACAAAAATAATGTTATTAGACTTTGTGTGTTAAAAGTTAAAAAGCTCATGAGCAGTGCAGGTCGCAGTTCACACCCAGATGTGCACTCAGAGCTAAACTTGCTTCTTTAAATATTATAAGTTATAATATTATAAGTATCATGACCCCCCCCCTCCCCCTCCCCCTCCCCCTCCCCCTTGACACTGTTATTTAGAAGAGAAAAATACTTGCCAACCCCCTAATGAGAGATCTAAAATATCCCCTGATCAACATAGGGAGAAGGGTAAAACCTTACACCTACCAACCTTACAACCTCTCAAGCAACCCCCAGAAAGTGTGGCACTTATATTAACACATTAGCAGAAGGCCAAAAGTAGTTTTTTTTAACATAACAACGCCCCCTTACTAAGCATCCCCTCGCTCTGCATCTTTATTTCACTTACATATTGCATTTATTAAACGTTCTTTGTATAGTCTCCTTTTTAGAATTAGGCTCATATTGCCTCATTTATATGGAGAGTGATGCCCAGTGGGCATCTGGGGAGTTTGAGCAAAGCAACTTCCATTTTAAAGTTTTAAAATACAAAAAGGTCTCACCGAACTGCTTTGACTCTGTGCCACCGTCCATCGCTGAATGTGCCGTTTACCATTATAGAGACCATCCCACTGCCCAGGTTATAGCTGTTGTGTGGGAAAGAGCACAAATATTTAACCTCATAAAACGCACAGCAAATCATTACTTAGATCAATGTATAGATTTGTCGAGGCGACCAGAAAACTATTTTTCCAAGTCATCCATCAGCATGACCACACAGAGAGTTCTAATAGGTGGTCATTCTGAAGGATTCCTGAAAAATCAGTTACCAGTAAGTCTAACAGTGGTTTTCTTTCTTATAACAGATCTACAGTAATCACCTAAAAACAATGGTGCCTTCCTGGAGGCCCAGCGAAATGAAGTCACTGTTGGGCCTCATAGGACTGTCTCCTCTCCACATCAGCAGGCCATCCTTTATGGTTGTTTTAAATCTCATGAAGATGTTAGTACGAGATCCAGACACTCTAGAAAAAAAAATGGTTATGGTAAGGTGAAAAACGTCCCATCTCTGCCTAGTTACACCTTGAGATGCTCCCACTCTCGCTTTTTAGCCACTATTGTTATATTATTGATATACCTCCACTTTGCCAAAAGTTCCTGTTATACTGTATGTTATGCACTACTATATGTATCAGTTTCAGTTAAACCGGAACAACACCCATGTTGGCCCGAGCGCAGGGCGGCTCATTTAACGTTGTTAATGTGCAGGGTGGCTTAGTCAATCGGAGTGCCCCCCTCAGCTTGAAAAAATATATAAATTTTTGAAAAGTGGATGTTGTTCCTGTTTATGTTCTATTAGTCCCACAGATTTGTATAGCAGCATCGCCATCTTGTGACAGTTTTCTAAACTGCATAAGGTTTTCATTATAACTGAACTGAACATGTGATGTGATCAGCTTTACCCTACTGAACATGTGCATTCCCAGATGTGTCCTCTGTTAGCCACTGTAGCCTACCCAGTTACCTTAGTGATACTTTACTGTAGGTCCGTCTCTAATTCGAATTCTCTTCTTACACCTCACATGACCACAAGTAGCCAATAGACACGTGCATGACTGCCTACTGAACCTGCATGGTCACCAGCGTAGAGGGGGGAGGCACGGATGCTGCAGCTCCAGGAATGTAGAAGGAGCTGGACCAACACCCTCTGCAGCAAGGAGGGTGCCCGGCGCTCACGTGAACAGTGGCAGGGCCATGATTGGCTGGCTGGTGCTCACGTGGGCAGGACATTTGGCAGTCAGAACGTCAGTGCCCATGTGAGCACCGGGCAGAAAATCACAGCAATGGATTCCTGGTGGGGGAGACAGGTTAAGGTAAGGTTTATGGGCGTCCTGTGGGGGTTATGTGCGGGGGAAGGTGACAGCATTCTGGATGCCCCTCTCCCCAAACTCTCAGACAGCAGCGGCGCCGGTGGCTACCAACATCCTCGCTGCAGTGTTGGTCTGTTTAATGTTCAATTTAAGGCTACCTAGGAATCTGGGCCAACCCAGGTAATGTCCATTTAGAAGTGTATATTTTTTGTGACAGAGAACACCATCAGAGCCTTGAATTGTGAAAACACCTAAAGTCCGGAACAGAATCTTCATGTTAAAAACATTTTGTTGCAGCTGGCTTGGTTCGATCAGCTGTACAGGAAAGGCGAGTATACTTTTGTATCTTAAGATCTACAGCTATCAATAGAAGTGATTGAATCAAAATAACAAAAGGGTACTTTTCCCCCACAGCTGACCGGTCCTAGTCTGGCGATCAGCAACTCACCCACTCCACTCCGGGTTCAAACTCCATTCACTCGCACTTCTGTCCATTCGCTCGCACTTCTGTGTCTGGTTCTAGTCCCCTGCTATTGGTCACAGTGGGGTGGCCACGTCCTCTCCATTTACTACAATGATGGGTGGTGTGTCATGCCTTAGCACACCCCCTCCATTGTAATGAAAAGAGAGGGAGCGGCAGTGCTCCTCTGACTGAAGGCAGGGGGCAGGGGCCAGACATGGAAATGTAGTATGGTAAATTGTATGGAAAAGTGGTGGATGGTGTCTATAATTCCCTTGGTTTTTTTCAGCCAGGCACGATCCATGCCAGGATAACAGAGGACATCCCCAGTCCTCTACGGCTTTTCCCCAACTCCCAGGTCTGTCCAGGTGATTAGATTAATTGAAGGAAGGAAGCCTAATAAAAGGAGCTGCTGAGGCTTCCAGTGTGGAGAAGGAGAGACTGGGATAAGGAGCCCGTGCCTTGCTGCTCCCAAAACCTACAGGTCTGAATTGCATCCGAAGGACTTCATGTGTGGGTTTTTGAAGCTGTGGATTAGCAGCCTGGGCTTCTATGCCCTGAAAGTGGACCTGTGATATCGAGGACTTGCAATACTCTATACTATACCTATCAGACACTGGACATTGCTAAAGCTGGTGAGGAAACCGCTGAGTGTACTGCATTGTACCCTGCATTATACTCTGAAGTTAAGAGATTTTTGTGTCGAACTTTGTCTCCAATAAACTGCTTATTATTTCAACTAAGAACTGTTTCCAGAGTCATTGCCGTTATAGCACCCCAGATCCTGACAGTAGGTAAACAGATTTCACGCCATCAATCCTGACCAATGTTGGGACTGGGGCAGTGTTGGGTGCATGGGATGCGGCACAGGATCCAGACATCGGGTTAGTTGCCAGAGTAGGACTGATCAGCTGCAGGGCACAAAGGGTGAGTGCAATTTTGATTTTTTTTGTTTTTTGATAGGGTGTTCAATCACGTTAAACACCAAAATAGTGAGAATTGAAAAAATATAAACTGGGACATCATGCAGTGGTACTTATCTCTCTCCAGTGAGGCCGGTATTACCCACTGCCCCACACTTTGCTTGATGCCCACCTGGTGCCAGGAGAGAAAAGAGCATGGACTATTTTTTACATACCGTCTTAATACAGAAGGATTTTCTTACCTCTTGAGGATCTCTCGGTTGTCATAAATGAGGTAGCTGCGTCCAATAAACTGCGGGATTTCAATGGCCTCTGTAATGACTGAAAAAAGTAAGTTTTATATTATAGGTGTTCTTAAAGCAGATGGAAACTCAAAATTGCTCAGCGGTGGCCTGATTTGGAAAGAAAACCAGGCTTTTGCACCACCGAAGCCACACCCTGCGGCACTTTTTAAGTCAACTGGTCTCACAGCCGACTGACCGCATCCCCGGCACGCTGTTCGGGCGCGCGCACTCCCGCGCCCAGCCATTCAGAAAGGCTGGGTGCAGGACCGTGCACGGCTGAAGAGAAGCCGGGGATGCGGGGCCGATGGAGATTGCTTTGTGTGACCCGTCAGGATCAGTAGGATCACCTGCGTCCGGGGGGGTTTCACACAGCGGGGCATATGGTGTAGGTACCCCCCGGGGGCAGGCTAGCGGCCAGGCCCGGAATCTTTTAGATTTTGACCTGCTTTAATTGTTAATAAATATAGAAAATTCTGCTGGGACGATTTTCAGAGCAGAAAGACAATGAAAGCAGAGCTCATGCCTATGGGCCTTATGGCCTTTCCTGTATATCAGTGTTTCCCAACCCTCTTCTCAGGGACCACCAACATGCCATGGTTTGTGAATGTCCACACAGGCAAACAGATCAAGTAATTAGTGATCAGACCGAGCTACAGAGCCGGCCTGTTGGTGACGCTTGAGGAGAGGGTGTATATGACACACAATTCCCCGTACACTGGAATAGGGGTCAACTATGCTTGGACTGGCCTTAGGGAGCACAAGGGGAACTCCTAGTGGGCCACAATGCTTTGGGGCTAACTGGGCTCACTAACCAAGAGCCTGGGACAAAATTTACTCATGCCTCTTCTTACATCTTCCTCCTAAGTCTCCCTCCATGCCTGGCCTCAATGTATCCCCCACCCCAACCCACATTTTACCCCCACAATGCTTTTAGCCCCATAATCATGTCTATGGGGGCCATACCCACCCCTGACACAGTATCTGCCCCTACAATGAACAAGGTTCAATACCATCTCTTAGAATAGTCATATCCAACCCTGCTCATCATCTGCCCTCAGCTGATGAACATACTCCATGGTCAGCTTGGAAGCTGGACAGGGCTCAACAGATGGTGGCTGGTCATGGGCTGGCTAGTAAAATCCCTGGCTGATTTTTGACCCCAGTGCCCCTCTAGTTAGAAGTGTTGCTTTAAAGTGGGCCAAAACCCAGGAGTTTGACTAGCCTGGGTTTGGGCCTTTCCCCTGGGGCACCCTGATCGGGGGTTCCCCGCTTTGTGAAACCCAACTCACCTCATCCCAGTCCTACGATGCTTGCGCGCCCTCTCGTCCAATTAGCGCGGTCAGAGCTGCTTACGTCACGTTGTCTAAGCCAGCGTCTAAGGCCAGAGGCTCAGAGCGTGCTGGTGGCCACATCCCCTGCTTCCTTCTAATAGGGAGTGTGCCAGTGCCGGCCATTCACAAATGCCTGGTGTGGGCATTTGCCCTTCTAGAGGTATAGCGGGGATGCGACCGCAGCTCGCACATGCGCCATTGGACCGAGGAGGCAAGGTAAGTGAACAGTGCGACGGGGTTTAACACAGCAGGGCATTCCGATTTTGGAGCCCTCGCTGGGCTTTGGTCCACTTTAAGTATCTACCTACAGTTAAGCTTTGACTTTTGTTCCCACCTATATGTTAGCACTGAGTTAGCACTGATAGCGCTGAGCTGTAAGCGGGTCCCATGGGCAAAGTGAAGAGTGCGGGCTGGAAAGTGGCTTAATTAGGGACTGCAAATTGAACCAAATGAAGTCAGCTCCCCAGAAGGAAATGGGTCCCATCATTTGCACCGGGCCCCATATAACCTCAATGTCAGAGTCCCCCCCAGGCTCACTTATTCCAACATGGATTTAAATGGATTTCCATAGATGTGACAATGAGGCACTCTGGCAATACAGGCTGCACAACACCCCCCCCCCCCCCCGAGTGCCTAGGCCCCATACAGCAGTCTGGATACCTCTCATGCCTCTGTCCCACTTTAATAAACACCCCCTTTCTGCTGCAGCATCTCAACTCAAGATATACTGAAGCAAACCCTTGTATAGATCAAACAGAAACCGTGCGGCCTAAGGTGGACAAAAACCTACGGCCATACAATTCCTGGGACAATCGATTTCCTCCCCCCGGGGCATCCAAAATCAGGATGCCCGCTGTGTGAAAACCCCCAGGTCGCCCATACACTTACCTTCATTTCTGGTCCAGCGGCCCATGTGCGAGCTGCGGCGGCATCCCCGCTAACCTTCTAGCAGGGCGCATACCCGCACCAGGCATTTGTGAATGGCCAGTGCAGGTACGCTCCCTGTTAGAGGGTAGCGGGGGATGCAGCCGTCAACGTGCTCGGAGCCGCTCGCCTTAGAAGAAGGCTTAGACGATGTGACGTCAGCGAGCATGGTGACTGGACAAGCGGCAGCACATGCGCCGTAGGACCGGGAAGAGGTGAGTTGGTTTCGGCGACCTGGGGGGTTTCACACAGCGGGGCACCCCCAATTGGGGAAAGGACCAAAACCCAGGATTGTCTAAAATCCTTGGTTTTGGTTCACTTTAAAGAGGAACAAAACCCAGGATTTGCACGCTCGTGGGTTTTGTTTATCTAACAATTTGGAGGCCTCATTGTGTGTACAAATAAGTTGAGAATTCCTGCCGCGTCGGCAATCTCCTCCACTCAGATTTCTATGCCATGCATATTAACAAGCAGCACAGAAAGCGGAATGGAGGGGGATCGGCATCCTCGCAGTCGCATCCTCTTGCTTTTCGTACCCGCACAAGCCATGCAGATAGGCCTGGCGCAGGAGTACACAGAAGCCGAAGGGATGCCAGGGATGCTGCTGCACAGACCCAATGAGATCACTTGAAAGGTAAGTTTCAAATCTGTTTGCCCCTAAAAGGAGTCTCATAGACTCATAGACTCCCCATTAATGCCTATTACCAGTGCAACATCCAAAGTGAATGAATGCATCAGCAAGGCATATGGGATCAGTGTAGGGACTAGATAATTGGGAGACAATCCCTGAGGAGGCTGAGGGAAGCGGGCTTTAGTAAACTAGTTCTAAATTTCAAAGCTAAGGGATCGGCTAGATCAGTACTTACTATTAATGCAGTAATTCCCACATTCTGCAACAAGTCAGCGGAAAAACAAAAATCGACACAGACAATAACTAACCTGAGGTTGCAATTACTTAACACATGATAAAATATTATATTTAAAGCACACTAGGGTACAACAGAAGGCAGTCAGCTCTACTACCAGTTACAGAACATTATTGGTCTCCCTACCCAGCATTGCTCCAAAGGTATTTGTGGGGTGCAAGTGGCCCCAGTGGGAGAACACCAGATTCATTCCAATTAGAACCGGGCTCTCCCGCCCCGCTAATGCTCAGAAGGGGGTGCGGCTAATCAGGGCGGTGAGTATGAGGGCGAGTATAAAAGAGGTAGTGGGGAAGCCCCGTCATCTATTCTGCCTAGAAAAAGAGACCCCTGGTCTTGAAATGCGTAGGTTGCCCCCGGGGGGATATGCTGCACCTGGTCTGGAGGATATGTAAGATTATCATTTCTATGAATGTACTGTGACTTTCTTCTTTGCACTTTATGATGGAGTCTGGGATTTGAATTTTTTTGCACATGAAATACTGGTCATTGATGCACTTTTTTGGCACTGCACACTTATATATATATGTAAATAGATTGATTTAATTGAAAAAAAATATTTTTATATATTCATTCTTTATTAGTGGTACTGAGTAGAAAATTAATATATTAGTGAATGAAATGCAGGTTCAGCACCCCCTTGTGGTGGATAATACTTCCAGCATGGCGTATGATTTTAAAGGTTTTTAACTGTCTTGTAATATGCTACAATAAAAGTATTGACTTTAGAACAACAATAATGTGAGTGCAATTGTGAGACTCTGCTGGTTTTAAAAAGAGGGGGGAGTTTGGGGCACCCCCACAATATTGCTATAACTGAATTAATAATAATGGCTGGAGAGAACAAGGGGGCGATGCTGCCCGGCTTGGGACCCATATGGCTGCCATTCGAACATCAGTTTCGAAAAGTGTTTTGTAAATATGGATCAAAACAAACACTGCGCCTTTTGTGTTAAAAATGTGTTTGCTAGGGCGCTGCCATCTTGCTTCAGAAGCATCACATACTGAGGAGAGGAAATGTGGCAAAGGTACAGGGGTACAGATTGTAGCTGTGCTTTGTACAGACAGAACAGAGCTGGGGTCAGGAAAAGGACAGCAATCGCTGAATGCAGAGCAGCATAGTCAAAAGAGACGTCCTGCTTGCAGGCAGCCTAAGACTCCAAGGGCTGCCATCTTGGATGTTTAAAGTCTCATAAAAAATGCAGTAGATGCAAATAGGATGACTTTTAATGTGAGCAATCTGTATGTACAGGGTGTGGGAAACATATAAGATATATAGGCTATTATTGGTTACTGATTGAGCCTCCGGGTGACTTTGTTCCTTCCTACGTGAGGGGATGGGAGAGGGAATTGCGCAGAGCTTTTACGGATGAGCAAAGGCTAGCTATGATTCAGCTGGCACATAAGAGCTCTATCTCCTGTAAGTACCAGGAGACTACGTTCAAAATTCTCTCTCGCTGGTACCGGGTCCCTGCGTTATTGGCAAACATGTTTCCCTCTTCCTCTCCCCTCTGTTGGAGGTGCCTGCGTGCTGGGGGGACCATGACACACGTCTTTTGGGAGTGCGAGAGGTTGTCTGGTTTCTGGGGAGGGGTGAGAGAGGTTGTTAGGAAATTGACGGATGTTGATATGGGTGGGGACCCCGCCTGCTACCTGCTTAAAGTGAACCAACACCCAGGATTTTGACTATCCTGGGTTTTGGTCCACTTCGGCTGTGTGAAACCCCCCAGAAACCCCAAAAAACTCACCTCTCAACGCTCCCACGTGAACGCCGCAGCCAATCCCCGCCAACGTCCAGGCGGGGATCAGGAACGTCCAAGCCGCTTCCGCCGCCGCCGCCTCCCGCGCGTCACTCTCGGCGAGAGGCGGCGGCGGCGGAAGCGGATCAGGTAAGATGTTTTGGGGGTTTCTGGGGGGTTTCACCCCGCGGGACATCCCGATCTCGGATGTCCCGCGGGGTGGGAGGTGATCGGCCCGGGAATCTTATAGATTTCAGGGCCGATCACCCCTGGGTGTTGGTCCACTTTAACCTGGCCCCGGCCTCCATGAGATCTAGGTGCAAGTCCCTTCTCGCTCCCCTCCTGAGCGCTGCCAGGACATGTGTTCCGGCTAAATGGAAGTCCCCTGAGCCCCCCACAACAGCGCAGTGGCTGGCCGTCATTCAGGATATATGTAGGATGGAGGAACTCACTGCCTCTCTGAAGGGGAACCTGGAAAAACATAGGAGGACCTGGTGGGAGTGGGACCGTTTTACTTTCTCCTCCGACTTTCTCCTCTATATGTAACATGGTCCTGGCGGGCTTCTCGAGGGATAGCCCTCTCGCTGATCCCCTTTCCTACCCCACGTTGCCCTTCCCCTTCTGCTTTTTCCCCAAATGTTTCTGTCTTGTCATCCCTTCCCCCTCCGCTACTTGTTCCCAAATAGCTCTGTTATTCCCTGTTGTTATACCCATTGAAAGAAGGTTGGAGGCATGGGTTGCAGATGCTATAGTAAATTAACAAACGGGATTGCAGCCTAAAACACGTGGAGCGGGGCTCAATGCAGATTATTGGAAATTGACATTGTGTAATTCCGTTTGTATGATGTTTGCAATGTACGTATTTAAGTGGCCTGCGGTGCCAAGCGCTGTAATTTCTGCTTCCTTCAATAAAAACATTTAATTATAAAAAAAAAAAAAGATATATAGGCTATTAATCAGGGTGAAGGTCCGGTTTAAAATGTAATATATATTGATTTTAGATGCTGGGGAATAGTTTAAGGGTTTGGGCTTTTCATTAAATGATACTGAAGGTCCAATTTAAATGCGTCCACACATGCATTAATCTTTATTTTTTCATTCCATCAAATGATAGAATTGAATAGAATTTTTTGTGTTTTATTTCAGTTTCTTTAGACTTTTGGTGGCAAAAGCAATGGAGGTGTATCGTGAAATTGTGTAATATTAAAAATATAAACAGGTTGGCTAATGAGAGGAGGGGTCACTTATACACCCGAACTGAATAAAACTCACACCAAGCTTGTGGTTTCTTCTTCGGATGACAATAAAATCCAGGGGTGACAGGTTTTAGTGTATCAGGGTGACAGAACATGTCCCCCTGATTTCCATAAAAAAAAAAAAACAAGTCTGGCTGGATATTTCTAGATGCCGGGTGTATGTGTGACCCGTCCTCCCACCATCCAGCATATTTATATGGATTTTTATCATTGGGCCATTTTTTCCCAATATTCCTCCTTTAATCTAAAATGTAAAAGATATGCTCGGCCTCACCGCGGGTAAAAGCTGATCTGCGACGAGTGATTTTGTAATGCTGGATATTTTGGAATGGAATGTGCAGCCTGGGGTGAAATAAAGCAGCTGCAGTTGTGTGTCTGATTTGTAGAATGTAGGTTCACACACACAGACACGGCTGAACTGCGGGCTACCCAGAATTTGCAGGTTCAGCTACTTTATTTAAAGCCACAGGGAGCTGCTGCCATCTAGTGGTGATCTCACTAACATCAAGTGGGATGTAACATTATCCCACCGATCGGTAGGCAAAAAATACATAGGCCCTTATTTAACAAGGCATAGCGCCAGGTAGCGAATGGTGAGCGACCGGTAATGACGGGCTCCACCACGACAACGCCGGCTCCCCTCCGCAATCACACATTTATGAAGCCGATCCTGCTTAGCGACTGACAGAGCGCCAGATAGCGAATCATTCATCATTATTCCAGCCTCACCCCACAGCGCCAGCGAGCGACCTTGAACAGCGACAGGTATGACCTCTCGCTACCTGGCGCTCTCCAAAGCATTTCAAAGGAACAATCTTTAAATATTCATAATTAATTGCTATTAATGTTTTTTTTTTTTTTTAAATGTCAAAAATTCTGTGACCACTTCTGCAATGTTAGATATTTATTTTAAGGTTAAAAAAAAAAAAAAAAAAAAAAAATTGTGCAGAATTGATATTACAGGTCTGATATTAATGTATTCATATTACAAAATGTTTTGAAAAACATGTTTTTTTTTTTTGTTTTTTTTTAAATATGGTTGTTTGGGGGTTAAAAAACTAATTTTAACCCATCGCCGCCAGCGCTCTGGGGTTTAAACAAGCATTACACAGCGCGAGAATTTTTTGAGCGTGATTTGTTAATGAATATGCTGGGAGCCGTTCGCTATGGCCATTCGCTGTCATGCGCTCCCATACATCGCGGAACCTGTCAAACAGCGACTCCTAACCCCGTATTCAACATTACCGCACACCGACTGAGTCGCTGTCAACAGCCGAACAACGGCCAAGCACAGCGAATACTAGCGTGCGCTGTGAAAATAACGCTACTGTCGCTCATCTGTCGCTACCTGGCGCTATTAATGAATCGGCCTCATAGTACTGGTATTTTCTTCTAGTCCTATGGAAGACACAGCCTTTTATGTTGGAGATTCTGGGGCTTATTCATCAAGGGGTAGCGACAGGTAGAGCCTTGTAAGCGGCAGGTAGCGTCTGGGGAACGTCGAGCGCTATACGCAAAACCACATTTATGAACGCGATTCTGGTGAGCGACTGCAACAACGCCATGTAGCGTCCGATTCATCATTACCCAAGGCTCAGCGTATAGCGCCGGCGCTGTGGCTTCCAGAGCGCCTTGTATTACCTGTAGCTCTCCTATACATTTCAATCGTTGTTCCTTTTCTTCTCTTTAAACTGGGTTTTCTTTTAATTTTTTTTTTTTAATTAAAATCATCGTGTGACCTCTCCTGGACTATTAAATGTCATTTTTGAAAACTTTTTTGATTTTTTAGATTTTTATGCAGAATTATCATTACAGGTCTGGTATTAAAGTGTTAAAGTCACAATGTAATTGCATGTCATTCCATAAGTTTTCGCTTTGTTACTAGTGGATATGTGCTCAAAAACAGACTTTAATCACACAGCATCTGGCGTTCTGGGCTACAGCGACACAATTTTGAGCGCCGGCGTTGTGTGAGGCTGTTTTTTTGATGAATATGGTTTGAGTCGCTCACACTGACCAGTCGATACCGTTAGCTCCCATATAGTGCTGTACTGGTGTTATAGCGACTCACACATCAAATTCATCAATGCCGGCCATGTTACTACAGCGACTGAGGAGCTCTGTAATAGCGACTCACGGCCGATCAGAGTGACCACTAGTGCTCACACTTAGGCCCTTATTCATCAAGCGATAGCGCCAGGTAGTGTCTGACGAGTGCCAGGTAGCGGCAGCTAACGGCGACTACCGACTCAAGTACGCCCGGCGGCGGTCACAATGACGCATTTATCAAGCAAAATGAGGCTAGCGCCGGCGAGAGCGACGGCTAGCGCGGCATTCATCATGAAGCCGCCTGGACCGAACAGCGCCGCTGCAAATTCCCTCACAGCGCCAGGTATGAGCTGTCGCTCCCTGGCGATGTCCAATGCATTTCAATGGAGCAATCTATAATTAATCATAATTAATTGGTATTATTTTTTTTTTATATTTTTTTAATGTCAAAAAATCGGAGACCACTTCTGCAATGTTAGGATTTATTTTTAAGTCAAAAAAAAAATTAAAAAAATATGTGCAGAATTGATCTAACAGGTCTGAGATTAATGTATTCATATTACAAAATGATTCTAAAAACATGTATAATGTTACATTCCAAAAATATGGTTGTTTAGGGGTTAAAAACTAGTTAATACACATCGCCGCCAGCGCTCTGGGGTTTAAACAAGGAATGGACAGCGACAGCACATTCGGAGCGTGATTTGTTGATGAATATGAAGCTAGCCGTTCGCTCTGGCCACTCGTTGTCAGGCGCTCACATACAACGCTGGACCTGTGAAACAGCGACCCCCCAGCCCGTATTCAACATTACCGCACACCGACTGAGTCGCTGTCATCAAGCTAATGCCGGCCAAGCACAGCGAATACTGGCTGGCGCTGAAAAAATCACGCTACAGTCGCTCATCTGTCGCTACCTGGCGCTATTAATGAATCGGCCTCTTTGTGCCGATGTACAGACGCTCATCTGCCATTACCTGGCGCTAGTAATGAATCAGCCTGCCCGTCGACAATGCAGAGCCGTGCATGTGCTGTAGGATCCCCAAACGAGGCAGGAATACAAAGAAATAGGGGCAGGGAGGGAAACATCCTGGGGGTTCCTTAAAGAGAACCAAAACCCACTGAACTTGAAAATTACATTTGGCCAAATTCCCCGCCGATACTCCCTTCTTAGGGTGTAGAATCAGAAATATATATTTTTCATTTTCCAATCATCCTGGATTTTTGTTCAGTTCAGTTACAATGAATGGAGGAGGCGGAGCTTTACAGCTAAAACAAGTACCATTATCCGGGATTAGAGTGAAGCCGTAGCATTAAAAATTGGCAAATGGAACTCTCCATGAGGGGAGCAATTTAGGGGATGCTAGTTAAAAATGTGGGTTTTGGTCTGCTTTAAGTGTGCCAAATGTCGATTTAGGCAACTAGGCTAGCAGTGTTTCCGTGAAGACTTCTCCAATCCAAATAGCATGTCGATCCTGTATTCTTAAAGCAGAACAAAAGCTGGCATTTAGACTATCCTGGATTTTGTGCTATGCCCCGGAGGCATCTCATTTTGGGATACTTACTGTGTGAAACCCCCCAGAACGCTCATAATAACTCACCTCTTCCCGGTCCAATGGCGCATGCATGGACTCTCCTCAGAGTCGTTTGCAGTAACTATGTTATTTGGCAAACAGCCCGAATGTGCTTCAATGGGTAGCACCAGCGCCTATCTGGCTGGGGCGGGAGCATGAGCGCAGCGCAAAGACGCGGACATACACCCGCTTGCGCTCCCGTTTGAAAACAATCAGGGCCGTTTGCTGTATGACATAGAGGCCGATTCATTAATAGCGCCAGGTAGCGACAGATGAGCGACAGTAGCGGCATTTTCAGAGCACCCGCTAGTAGACGTTGTGCTTGGCCGTTGTTCTGTAGTTGATAGCGACTCAGTCGGTGTGCAGTAATGTTGAATATTGGGTGAGGAGTCGCTATTTGACAGGTTCCGCGCTGTATGGGAGCGCATGACAGCGAATGGCCATAGCGAACGGCTCCCAGCATATTCATTAACAAATCACGCTCAAAAAATTCTCGCGCTGTGAAATGCATGTTTAAACCCCAGAGCGCTGGCGGCGCTGGGTTAAAAGTAGTTTTTTAACCCCCAAACAACCATATTTTTGGATAAAAAAAAAAAAAACAAGTTTTTCAAAACATTTTGCAATATGAATACATTAATATCAGACCTGTAATATCAATTCTGCACAATTTTTTTTTTTTTTTTTTACCTTAAAAAAAATATCTAACATTGCAGAAGTGGTCACAGAATTTTTGACATTTAAAAAAAAAAACAAAAAAAAAAACATTAATAGCAATTAATTATGAATATTTAAAGATTGCTCCATTGAAATGCATTGGAGAGCGCCAGGTAGCGAGAGGTCATACCTGTCGCTGTTCAAGGTCGCTCGCTGGCGCTGTGGGGTGAGGCTGGAATAATGATGAATGATTCGCTATCTGGCGCTCTCTCAGTCGCTAAGCAGGATAGGCTTGATAAATGTGTGATTGCGGAGGGGAGCCGGCGTTCTCGTGGCGGTGACCGTCATTACCAGTCGCTCACCAGTCGCTACCTGGCGCTATCCCTTGTTAAATAAGGGCCTTAGTCAGATGAGAGCCTGCGCCAGCTCCACTGGACTGGGCAAAGGCTAATTATTATGGGTGAACGGGGGGAGTTTTACAAAATGGGATGCCCCAAAGGGGGGTAGTTCAGCGGCCAGCTCTAGAATCTAAAAGACTCAGGGTGTAGAAAGAGACTTAATATGAAATGAGGGAGATTTTAAAGTGATCCAAAACCCATTTTAGATTGCAGTGTGGTGGTGGTGGAAGGGGGAGTTGACTGCTGATGCCCACTCCTGCACATACCTCCTGCAAGTCCAGTTTCTTATTTGTTTCTCACCCCCCCCCCCCTCCTTCCCTACAGTCAAAACCATTCCCCGTGACTGGCCTCGGACCACGGTGATCGGCAGTGACCATTGGTGGACAATTTCAGTGCCCCTTTTCACACACATGAGCAAGGATAAATAATTGTGCTTGTGGGGGGCAACTACAATCAACACCTTAAAGGAGCACTACTGCAGAAAAATGGCCAAATGATAAAAATCCATATAAAGACGCTGGATGGCAGGAGGAGGGGTCACTTATACAACCGGCATCAAGAAATATCCAGCCAGGCTTGCTTATCTTTCTTTTAATGGAAGGAATAGGAAATCGGGTGACAGGCCCTGTCACCCCTGATAGACTAAACCTGTCACCCCTGGATTTTATTCCTACCAGGAAAGAATAAACCACAAGCTTGGTGGGAGTTTTATTCAGTTCGTGTGTATAAGTGACCCCTCCTCTCATTAGCCCATGTGTTTATACGGATTTTTAATATTACACCATTTCGCGATAGTGCTCCTTTACCCTTCAGCTCCACCTGCAGGTATCCCAATGTGTGATGCGTGTGCAGCGCCGGGCAGGCATGAACCTCATTGGCCACTGGTGATCATGTGCAGCATGTGGGTGACACAGGAAGGAGTGGGCATCCTGGCAAACATTTTATGAAGCTCGATTTAAAGCGGACCTTCACTCTGAATAAGAGTCTATCTTATATGTTTCCCACACCCTGTACATACAGATTGCTCACATTTAAAATCATCCTACCTGCATCTACTGCATGTTATGAGCCTTTAAACATCCAAGATGGTGGCTCATGGAACATCAGGCAGCCTGCAAACAGGAAGTGCCTTCTGACTGTTCCGCTCTGCATTCTTGGACTGTTGACCTTTTCCTGACCCCAGCTCTGCTCTGTCTGTGCAAAGCACAGCTATAACCTGCCCCCCTGTACTTTATCCGACTCTCCTCTCCTCAGTAAGTGTGATGCTTCTGAGTGAAGATGGCGGCCCCCATATCCTATAGACCTTAACGGGGAGGCCGATTCATCAATAGCGCCAGGTAGCGACAGATGAGCGACTGTAGCGTGATTTTTTCAGCGCCAGCCAGTATTCGCTGTGCTTGGCCGGCATTAGCTTGATGACAGCGACTCAGTCGGTGTGCGGTAATGTTGAATACGGGCTGGGGAGTCGCTGTTTCACAGGTCCAGCGTTGTATGTGAGCGCCTGACAACGAATGGCCAGAGCGAACGGCTAGCTTCATATTCATCAACAAATCACGCTCCGAATGTGCTGTCGCTGTCCATTCCTTGTTTAAACCCCAGTGCGCTGGCGGCGATGTGTATTAACTAGTTTTTAACCCCTAAACAACCATATTTTTTGAATGTAACATTATACATGTTTTTAGAATCATTTTGTTATATGAATACATTAATCTCAGACCTGTTAGATCAATTCTGCACATCTTTTTCTTTTTTTTGACTTAAAAATAAATCCTAACATTGCAGAAGTGTTCTCCGATTTTTTGACATTAAAAAAAAAAAAAAAAAAAAATTATTACCAATTAATTATGAATAATTATAGATTGCTCCATTGAAATGCATTGGACATCGCCAGGGAGCGACAGCTCATACCTGGCGCTGTGAGGGAATTTGCAGCGGCGCTGTTCGGTCCAGGCAGCTTCATGATGAATGCCGCGCTAGCCGTCACTCACGCTGGCGCTAGCCTCATTTTGCTTGATAAATGCGTCATTGTGACCGCCGCCGGGCGTACTTGAGTCGGTAGTCGCCGTTAGCTGCCGCTACCTGGCGCTCGTCAGACACTACCTGGCGCTATCGCTTGATGAATAAGGGCAAAAGTTGCAGTCCAGTGGGGGAAAGAATTATAAGTAAGTGACTAAAACATAAAATTAATTTTAGATGCTGGGGAATTGTTTTTTAAGTGTTTGGGCTTTAATAAATCATGGTGAAGGTCCGGTTTAAGGATCTAGGTCCACCAAACTGAAGCAAATGAGTAACATGATGCATATTGATCAGGAATAACAAAACTGACCATCAGTCTTGGCCTGTGGCTGAAGCCATGCAAATAAACCCTTTATGGCCATAGAACCATTCAGAAACCACATCTACCGAGCCATAGTTTGCTTCCTCATGGATGTGTTTTTGTTTTTTTTGTTTGTTTGTTTTGTTTTTGTTTAGCAATTACTAAACATATTCTCCAGATTCTCCATGACCCGGCAGTACATTTATATAATTAGACTTGGTAGAGACAGTTACTAAGTGTAATACAGACTGTTCATACGCATTTGATAAAATATTGCATTGCACATGAATGTTTGGTTACCTTTCTGGCAGTTCTTTCCATCAAAACCCAATGGACAGTCGCACTCATAGCTGTCATGCTTGGGCCTACAGCTCCCGCCATTGGCACATGGTCCATAGGCGCAGGGATGGGCAGCGTTCCTAAGATTCACTCCTGTGACTAGGCCGTGCACCAGGTTCATAATCCTGTCATTCACAATAAGCTGGAAAACAAGCACATATTCAGTGATATAGGGGGTCATTCACTAAAAATACAATTCTGTGATTACTCACCTTGTAGAATTGGTATTATAAGTATTCAGCACGTCCTGCTCCAGATAATGATTCATAACATCTGGGTTTTCTCTCCACAAGAGGGCGCTTTACTGCAGAGATGGCAAAAAGAGGCCCCTCCCGGTCCATATATACCCGGGACCTCCCAATAATTCCCCAGTATAACAAAGCAGTAAGGGAACCAGGAGAAGCCAATAACAAATTCAACCATGTTAACAAGTAACAAATCACCATAAAGAGGATCCAAGAATAAGGTAATCAGGGTGGGATGGAGCAGGACGTGCTGCATACTTATAATACCAATTCTACAAGGTGAGTAATCACAGAATTGTATTATTCTATCTATGCAGCACGTCCTGCTCCAGATAATGATTCATAACATCTGGGACATCCAATAGCAGTGTCCACAAAAAAGGGTGGGGATCCCAAAAAAGCAACAACGCGCAGATTAAACCACTGCCGCCTGCAGAACCTTACAGCCAAAAACAGCATCCGCTGAGGCCCGAACATCAACCTTGTAAAACTTGGAAAAGGTATGAACAGAAGGCCAAGTAGCAGCCTTACAAACTTGTTCAACAGAAGCCTGGTGCTGGAAGGCCCAGGAAGCCCCAACAGCACGAGTAGAATGAGCAGTAACACGGAAAGGAGGATCCTTCCCCCTAGTAGAATAGGCCCTAACAATGGCCTGACAGATCCATTTGCTAATAGTAGACTTAGTCGGAGCCAACCCCTTGTTGGGACCCAATGGAACCACAAACAAGGCTTCCGTCTTTCTGAAAGGCGCAGTAGCCACCAGGTAGTATTTCAAATTCCTGACAACATCCAGAGAGTGCAAGGCCCTCTCCTTGGGATTACCAGGATTAGGGCACAAAGAAGGAAGCACAATATCCTGATTGAGATGGAAGGCAGAGACAACCTTAGGCAAGAAGTCTGGTTTAAACCAGAAAACCACCTTGTCCTGGTGTCTCTCAAAGTAGGGGCCTGAATGTACAGAGCCGCCAACTCAGAAACACGCCGGACAGAGGTGATAGCCACCAAAAAGGCAACCTTCAGGGTAAGGAGAGACAAGGCAGCCTCATGCACAGGTTCAAAAGGAGGACCCTGAAGGGCGGACAAAACCAAATTAAAATCCCAGACCGGTACCATGGGTTTGCGGGGGGGGGGGGGGGGCGCACATGAGTGACCCCCTGGAAGACGGTCTTGACTAGAGGATGTAGAGCGAAGGACCTCTGGAAGAAAACAGCCAAGGCGGACACGTGCCCCTTCAAGGTGCTGAGCTGAAAGCCCATATCCAAACCATGTTGCAGGAACTCCAGGATCCTAGGAATGGAGAACACACGACAGGGAAAGGCCCTAGACTCACACCAGTCAATGTAGGTCTGCCAGGTCCTATAGTAAATAGTGGAGGAGGACTTTTTCCTAGCGCTGACAAGAGTACGAACCACCGAATCAGAAAGTCCTGCCAGCGATCGTAAATTGGGATAACAGAGCTGTCCTTGAGTGAGAAGGTCCAGAACCAAGGGTAGAGTGTACTGATCCACTGCCAGCGGCATGACGTCTGCAAACCACACCTGTCTTGGCCACCTGGGAGCCACCAGAATGCCTGGCACCCTCTCCTGCACCAACTTGCACAGAACCTTGCTCAGAAGAGGGAACGGAGGGAAGAGGTACAGGAGACCGAGACCCTGCCAGGACAGAGACAGAACATCCACCGCCAGAGCCAGGGGGTCCTGGGACAGGGAAACAAAAGCTGGCAGCTTGTGATTGTGGCGAGAAGCAAACAGATCCAACATTGACCAACATTTAACCACATCTGGGGGAAAAGGGTACCTTTTATCCCACCCCTTAGGGATACCAGGGAGCCGTCTGGGTCGCTCCCATTCCTTGTGAACCAGATTATGGAAATGAACCTGTTCTGGAAATTCCAAACGTGGCTTTGTAGTACCAAACAATTCCCCCTGTTGCCTGGGTGCCGCAGCAGGGAGAGACATGGAAAGTACTTCAAAGACTTGAGTCAAAAGTCTATGGGTGTCATCAGCATTCCAATGCTCTGAGCCGGCATCAGTGCCAGGGGAATGCTGATCATCGGAAAATTCCGAATCTGAGAATAACTCCCCTTCCTCAAGCGGGGTACAGTCAGACAAATCAAGGAATTCTTCCGTCTCCATAGGGAAGGCAGACGCAGCAGGCGCCATGTGCCGTCTTTTAGCTGGGGCCTTACGGGCCACAGAGCTAGCAATCAACCTCTCAATGCTGGCCAGCCTGGAAGACACATCAGGCTGAGACTCCCCACTAGTGTTAATCTCACTGGGGGTCACGATCAACCGAGGGG
The DNA here is from genome assembly GCA_027917425.1 of Gastrophryne carolinensis. NCBI lineage: Eukaryota > Metazoa > Chordata > Amphibia > Anura > Microhylidae > Gastrophryne > Gastrophryne carolinensis. The sequence continues at coordinate 605,631,429 of CM051234.1, forward strand.
GCGTGGGAGAGGACATGATGGGCGCAGGCCCAGACAAGTGCAGCCCAGAATGCTGCGCAAGCACCTGCTGGGCGCAGGGTACACAGACCCGCACATCATCACTTACAGGGGATGCCCCACACACCACACACAGCCGGGCTTACCCAGATGGGACCCCGAGCACAGTATCCTGTGAAGCCTCCATATGGTGATTTATTGTGACACAACTGGCCAATAGGAATTACGCTACACAGCTACCCGGGATGCCCCAAATGTCCGCTAGGATAGTGGGAGGATTTAAATTATTAGGCCTCTAATAATGTCAGTTAAAACTAATAGAGGGCACAGGACCGGGAGAAACCTCTAACCAGTTTTCCCGCCTGAAAGACATAAAACAATGCACCCCATCAGATATTACAGACAATAGATGGATAACTACAATAAAAAATAGTAAATCAAGGCCAGCATGGGCACTCACGGACCGCCGAAGAGCTTGCAATCGACCAGGAGAAGAAGGCAAGATGGCGCTGGAGGGCTCTGAAGGGGCGGGCCGCATGAGGTGAGTGCGGAATGTGCCCAGCGCTAAGCCACGGCCCCTCCAGGAAGCGCGGGGAAGATCGACAGCAAGCCACCCCACAGCCAATCAGAACCCGAAGTGACGTCACCACTGACCGCGGGCGTGCGAGTCAGCGGCGGGAAATTAAAAATGAGAAGGGGAGAGGAGAAGCACTGAGCTGTAGTGCCAGCGCGAGTATAAAGTACACAACATAAAACAGTCACCCCCCCCCCCGACGAGGCAGGATAGTGGGAGAAAGGGGAAGTAAATGCCCATAAGTACATTTGTGACATGTAAAGGAGGGCAAGCGGAAGGGGCATCCCAACTCAGGTTCACCATACCTGGCCCGCCTACCCTTTGGTGGGGATTTGCGGTGGAGCAAGCTCCTAATAAAGCATCTCTAATAGATGCTGCCTACCATCACCCGACCACGCAGCCAAGGCTGGGCGGCATAGCATTAAAGTGGAACGGGTGGGAATAGTCCTACAGGGTCATGGGCTGTAAAGCCCAGCTCACCTGTGAGAAGAGAAGCCATCATCTTGTCCTTCACAGCCCACTGCAGAGAAGAATCTGGGGAATTAGTGGGAGGTCCCAGGTATATATGGACCGAGAGGGGCCTCTTTTTGCCATCTCTGCAGTAAAGCGCCCTCTTGTGGAGGTATAACCCAGATGTTCTGAATCATTATCTGGAGCAGGACGTGCTGCATACTTAGAATATGTGGCCAGCTCTCCACCCCCCCCCCCCCCCTCCCCTGCTTTGGCCAAGGTTTCCTCTCAGCTTTTGGAAATACTTTGCCCTCTAATCTGAGACAGGCCCCCCCCTGCACTGCAGCCTAGCTTTCCCTTCCATTCTGAGACAGGCTCCCCCCTCACTGTGGCCTAGCTTTCCTTCCATTCTGAGACAGGCTCCCCCTTCACTGTGGCCTAGCTTTCCTTCCATTCTGAGACAGGCTCCCCCTTCACTGTGGCCTAGCTTTCCTTCCATTCTGAGACAGGCTCCTCCTTCACTGTGGCACAAGTTTCCCCCTAAGCTATATTGGACAGGATTTCCTCTCAGCTATTGGAAAATGCCCCTCTCAGCTGTGGACCAGGTTTCCCCCTCAGCTGTGGACCAGGTATCCCCTTAGCTGAGGCCCATGTTTCCTCCTCCACTGTGGCCCACATCTCCCCTCAGCTGTGGGGCAGACTTCTTCCTCCACTGTGGGAAAATGTCCCCCTCAGCTGTGGACTGTTTCCCCCTCAGCTGTGGACCAGGTTTCCCCTTAGCTAAGGCCCATGTTTCCTCCTCCAATGTGGCCCAGGATTCCCCTCAGGTGGGAATAGACTTCCCATTTAGCTGTGGTACAGGTTTCCCCGCAGCTATGGGACAGGCTTGGCAGTGCAGGTATTTGTTTTTTTTACTGGTAATTTTAATTGCGGGTATACTTTTCCCATCCTAAAGTACCAGTAAAAAAAAATATACCAGCACCGCCAGGCCAGTTGCCAGTAAAGTAAAAAAAATACAGTCAGATGGCAACCTTAGCTATGGGACAGGCTTCTCCTCAGCTATGTGACAGGTTTCTCCTCAGATATAGGACAGGCTTCCGACCCTCAGCTGTGGCCCAGGTTTTCTACGCCACTGTGGCCAAGGCTTCCCCTCAGCTGTGGGGCAGACTTCCCCCTCTGCTGCCTGTGGCCCAGCTTTGAGTGAGACTTCCTTCTCCACCGTGGCCCAGGTATATCCCTCCACTGTGGCCCAGCTTTAAGTGAGACTTCCTCCTCCACCGTGGCCCAGGTATATCCCTCCACTGTGGCCCAGCTTTGAGTGAGACTTCCTCCTCCACCATGGCCCAGGTATATCCCTCCACTGTGGCCCAGCTTTGAGTGAGACTTCCTCCTCCACCCTGGTCCAGGTATTTCCCTCGGCTGTGGCCCAGGTATTTCCTTTGGCTGTCCATTACCCTATATGATGGAGCCCTGAGAAAATGTGAGTATACCTTTATTGCACAACTGGGGGAACATGAGGAGGGTTCACTAAAGTCACAGTAGACCTAATATCTTTATTGGGGCAAACTTGCCAGGGTGAGTGTAGGCCCGCTTTAATTTTGTTATTTGTTTATTTAAAGAACCATATCTTTTAAAGAAAGACTGCAGGCCTCAATGTGACCATCTGCACCCACCTTTTGTATACTGCCGCTGAATGGTCGCAGCACTCCAGAATTCTTCTTCACTGTGTCAAAATTTGGGACGCCTCCAATGAAGATGTCAGGATTACACTTTATCTGTGTGAATCCGCCCTGAAAGATACAGATCAGCTAGATATCAAGGTTTACAATTTGATGTATACACACACACACACACACACACACACACACACACACACACACACACACACACACATATATATATATATATATTGTTAAAAGGCGAAGAAAGTATAATAATTATAGGCATATTTATTGTGCTTTGTATGATTATGCACTAGAATTCCTAACACTCAAATAGGGCATGTGCTGGAAATCCTACCATGTCTATAGTAAACAGACCATGACAATAGACACCTATATTCACACCTAGGTGCCAAAAAGCTCCCTTGAAAAGGAATCCTTTAATTCCTATTTAGGTCCCCAGACCCAGGCATTCAATACACATTGTACATGGGCATTGGATGTTATTTGTGGAAGAGCTGTGTAATTCCGTAAATATGGTGGGTATGACTATATTGATGAGAGAGTCTTATTCAGGACTATAGGACCTTTCATTTGATATCAAACATGGCGTGTATATGTTGTCCAGAGCCTGATAATCCATATAGACTCTGTATGATATGTATTTGGTGTTTAGGTTCATTTAACTAAGAAATGAATGGGGATCATGAATTTCTTGGTTACAATATGATAACATGCACATTGTGGGAGTTATATTACTTTACAGAATATTTATCTAATCTCAGTTATACCCTTTAAAAAATAAATCTAATATCATAGAGAATGGATGTGGGCCGATTTTTGCAGACACCCCCACGAGGCGGGGAATTACCTTGCTTACCAGGAAGCAACCATTACTTTATATCAAATTAGTGGCCGTTGGGCTGATATGATTATTAGTATTTGCGATATTTATAATATCAATCTCTAGTTGAAATATTGAAGATTAATGTGCAACAAATATTAATTTAAATCATCATATTTCCCCTAATATATATATATATATATATATACACACACAATGGACAATAAAGAAGTTCTGTGCCAGCAATTGTGTAATAGTGCAGGTACAGACCTCAGCAATGCCCTCGGCTTGTTTCTGGTTATCCACTTGTAATATCCCGTTCTTGGCTGTCCGAGAGACTCGCAGTTCATGCCACTGACCGAGGCTTACCGGCTTCTCACTTCTGCAAAAAAGAAAAAAAAAGTTTGGAACAAAGATAAAAAAAAACCTGGATTCTAGACTACAGGCTAAAGAAAGGTGAATGTTAAAGAGGAACTGAACATTTTAGGTTTTGATTTGGGATGCCCCGCTCTGTGTATCCCTTTGGTATTCGATGAAAACTCAGCTATCTTTCGCTCCCACTGCGCAAGTGCAGGCCCCTCAGCAGCTTGTAATCCATTCAGAATTTTCTTACCGCTTTCTGGCCGCACCCCCGCTTCTCCGCAATACGCATCTGGGCTAAACATATAGTCGGGGGTTGCGACACTGGCCCAAAGATGCATTATGTGATCAGTGCAAAGGTGAGTTTTTCAGGCGATCCTGGGGGTTTCATACATCAGGTCATTCCAAATGTGACTCTAGGGGGGTGGTTGTTTATCATTAAACCGGAACACCCATTTTAGGGGAGGCATCCTGATTGCAAATCAAGAATTCTTTCCTTAATCCTCGCTCCCCCCCCCCCTCAAATTGAGTGCAGCATTCGGCCAGTAGTGGTCACCTGATCCACGCAACCACATAACACCAGCATTCAATAGCGGTGCTCAATTCACCAGGGGAGTGGGGAAAAAGATATGACTTTTCAGTCTGCAGGGTGTTAAAGTGGACCAAAACCAGACCTAGCATCCTGATTTGGGATGCCTAGCAGTGTGAAACCAGTCGTCCAATTTTCTTACCTCGCCAACGAACCCACAACGTATGCACAGCCAGCAATGGCATCTCTCACATTCTCGGATTGAATGGCTGCCATGACCGCGCACAGCCATAGTAGTAATGCAGGGGGGTGACATGCGCTGATCGCAAGTGTGGCTAAGCTCCCATTCATTTTATTTAGCCACACATTAATATGTGCGGCCAAAGAAGTTGATTGGAGCAGAGCTGTACAGCTCATCTTGCCTGTCTCTATTTGTGTTTTTTAATGTTACTAGATCTCACCTTATCAAAGCTGTCCCGGATCCGCAGTCAAACCTTAACACCACATGGCCATTTACCAAGGTGATGGAGATGAAATCTTTACTGTCAGTGTCATAGCTGTAGAGAATTGTCCCATCTTCTGCATCAGGCCGGAAGGTCATATCGAACTCCATGAAAGAAAGGTAATGGTGTGGTTCAAAGGGCCACCTTGTCACAGCGTAGGAGCGCGTCGATTCATTGAACTGGGGGATGGCTAAGCTAAACGCTTCAACACAGAAAAACCACAAGTCATAAAAAGAAACCATTCTTAATGCTGCATAATAAGTTACTGCAACAGAAAATAAAATACTAAGAAAAATCGACAAAATTATGACAATTATCCAGTTATGATAAAAGGGTCATCACATCATGAAATTGATTTTTTTTTTCTAGACGGCCCCCTGGAATAGCATAGTTTCGAGATGGATTTTACCTGGAATAGCAATGTTTTTCATATGTTTGTCTGTCAGGATTCAGACAAATACAGAAAATAGAACTTTTTGTACGGCAAAGTGTAATACAAAACAACTCCAAGAAAGAATGCCAGATGGTGTGTTACTGTTTAGGGGCTGCTGGTAAAGTGCTCCAAAGAGACCTGAAGTTACCCCAGTAAGGAAAGCTAGGTTGGTCCTCCTGGCCAAGTAGCCAAGTCCAGTTTTAATGCATTCTGGATGAGCTATAAAAAGACTGATGAGACTTGTAGAGAGGCCCTTAATCCATACAGCAGCCTCTGTCTAAGGGCCTGTCTTGCCAAGTTACCCACCCTGATCCACACCACAGCATAAGCGCAAGCCTCCCCTCCAATAAGCAATCACTGCCTTGCATAATACTGGCCGGCAATTTATTATGAATAAATGGATTGCTGGGCGCCTTAAGATATGCCTGGCAGGTATGCGCACAACAGATGGAGAAGTAGTGGAGATGCCATTAAGATTGAGATTAAATCTCAGATTGAGTATATTGCTGAACATTATTGCTGAAATGTATTCCCTCTGGAAAGCCTCAAATATGATTTCCTCTGGTAGGCCCTAGCAAAATGTCTTCTTATGTGTCCTAAAATCATTTTCTTTAAAAGGAGCCAAGAATTATTTCCTCCTGTAGGCTCCAACAATTATGTCCTCCAGTAGGCCCAAAGGTGATTCCTTTATTGGCCCCAAGAATTATTTCCTCTAGCAAGGCCCCAATAATGATTTCCTCTAGCAGGCCAAAGAATTATCTCCTCTAGTATGCCCCAAGAATGCTTTCCTCTAGCAGACCCCGAGAATGCTTTCCTCTAGTAGACCCCGAGAATGCTTTCCTCTAGTAGGCCAAGGAATGCTTTCCTCTAGTAGGCAAAGGAATGCTTTCCTCTAGTAGGCCAAGAAATGATTTCCTCTAGTAGGCCAAGGAATGATTTCCTCTAGTATACCTCAAGAATGATTCCTCTAGTAGATCACAAAGATTGATTTCCTCTAGTATGCCCTAAGAATGATTCCCCTAGTATGCACCAACAATGATTACCTTTAGTATGCCCCAAGAATGATTCATCTAGTGTGCTCCAATGATTACTCTAGTTTGCCCCAAGAATAATTTCTCTAGTAGGCCAAATAAATGATTTCCTCAAGAATGATTCCTCTAGCATGCCCCAAGAATGATTTGCTCTAGCAGGCCCCAAGAATGATTTCCTCTAGTAGGCCCCAAGAATGATCTCCTCCAGTAGGCCCCAATAATGATTAATCTAGTTTGCCCCAAGAAGCATTGCCTCTAGTAGGCCAAAAAAATTATTTCCTCTAGTATGCCCCAAGAATGATTTCCTCTAGTAGGCCCCAAGAATGATTTCCTCTAGTAGGCCCCAAGAATGTTTTCTTCTAGTAGGCCCCAAGAATGATTTCCTCTAGTAGGCCCCAAGAATGATCTCCTCCAGTAGGCCCCAATAATGATTACTCTAGTTTGCCCCAAGAAGCATTGCCTCTAGTAGGCCAAAGAAATTATTTCCTCTAGTATGCCCCAAGAATGATTTCCTCTAGTAGGCCCCAAGAATCATTTCCTCTAGTAGGCCCCAAGAATGATTTCCTCTAGTAGGCCCCAAGAATAACTTTCTCTAGTAGGCACCAAGAATGATAACTAGTTTTCCCCAAGAATGATTACCTCTAGTAGGCCAAGGAATTATTTTCTATAGTATGCCTCATGAATGATTTCCTCTAGTGGGCCCCAAGAATGATTTCTTCTAGTAGGCCCCAAGAATGATTTCCTCTAGTAGCCAAAAAAGGATTTCCACTTGTAGGGCCCAAGGTACTCCAGCTCAACACCTCTTCACCTAATAACCCAATTATTCGCAAGTGATATAAGACATTTTTCAACACTTTATGTTTTAGATAGAGTGCTCGCCACATTATATTGACTATCCCCCCCCTCCTTAGAATCACTAAGGAAAAAACATCCTATTGTCATTCTGCTTAGAAGCCAAAATCCAGGTGTTAAAAATAGAAAATGGCACAATAAAAATAACATTTTATTGTAAATAGAGGACACAGCACGAACAGTCCAAATAGAAACGCTAACTTACTGGAAATACTGGAGATCATCAAAGAACATCAAGGAGCATTCTACAAATGACTTAAACATATCTGGAAGATGAATAAAGTCTCCACTCCTAATAAACTAGACCCTGAGGCATTCGGGCCATTCATTTTGAATCCATTTAGCTGTGCTTTCAAGTCTAGACATTTTATTAAATACATCTATTCATTTAATTTGATGAAGCTCAACATTTTTGTTTCAAGCTAAAGTAAAAACGGTAAATGGAACATAACAATAAAGAATGCAATTCTGATGTTAAAGTACAATATTGGGGAAGGGATGGTTAGACCAACTGAGTGTTCCAACTTACGGACCACATGGCAGATGTTCCAGTTCGACACCCACACAGCAGATGTCCCAGCACTGAAACCAGCTGCCTTTCCTAACAGAGGAAGCTCTTTGACTCTCAGGGTAATGGCAGCACAGAAAGCTTCTACTATGGGAGCTGCTTAATCAACCCTCACCAAAATGTTCTTCTGTACATGCTCCTCTCTTGACCACACATGTTCACTTAGCAGTCTGACTAGTGCTAGGTGGCTATGGTCCACCACCAGGCCTGCAGCTGCTACAGTGACATGGCAAGGAAAGACTCCCTTATGATCACCTACTGGCTCAAAGTGGAACAAAATCAGTGATTTTGACAATGCTGGGTTGTGTTCCAATTTGACTCTAGGCCGGTGGTTGCTCCTCTTTAAAGGAAAGTTTACTGAATCAAGTGAAGCCAAATCTATATAACCAGGTCACTGATTCTGTACTTACTATTTTGCACTTTATCCAAAAGTAAAATAAAAGTTTTGCCTGGAGTTGGCGGTTAAGCTGAGTCTTACCTTCCTCGCAGTGGCGCCCCTGGTATCCGATCGGACAAAGGCACATATAGGAATCTGCTGACCTGGGTGTGCAGGTTCCGCCATTCACACAGGAAGCCTCATCACACACCCCAATGCTGCAGTCACCTGTATGTTGGGAAACAATAAAGATCAGAGGTTTAAATGTATAACTTATATAATATATCAATTTTTAGGCACCTGAGTCTAATACATTTGCAGACATAAAATCTGCATTGCAACTTGGGGGAGGGCCCTAATGCACAAGGACCCTACACTAACCTAACCTACCCTCATATGCCAACACTAAGCCTGCATTACAGAGATACTCATCTTTTCCTAGCAGGGCTCCATCCTATGGGGGAAGGAAAAAACTGCATGAACATGTGACCTTGTGTAAGTGTACTGCTTATGAATAGGATAGAATAGAATACTGTGTGCGGTTCTGGAGACATTACCTGCAAAAAGACATTATTTAAAAAAGAAGTCCAAAGGGGGGCAACAAAAATGGCAGAAAGACTTAAAGTGGACCAACACCCAGGATTTTGACTATCCTGGGTTTTGGTCCACTTCAGGGGGGCACCCCGATTAGGTGAGTTTTTTGGGGCTTTTGGGGGGGGGTCCCTCACCGCGGGACATCCCGATCTCGGATGTCCCGCGGTGAGGGAGGTGATCGGCCCGGGAATCTTATAGATTCCCGGGCCGATGACCCCTGGGTGTTGGTCCACTTTAAACTTAAAACTTCAGGAGAGACTTAATCCGGGCCAACACCCGTTATTACATTAACGGGTGTTGGTCCGGCTCTTTGCTGCAAGAAAGAAGCTTGAAGGGGCATCCAGAGCGCTGGAGCCCCCTTGCACCTAAATTCACAGGACACGTATAATACTCACATTTCTAACGAGCCAGCCCTAGTAAAGGAGTCCTGTGATTGGCCGCCGGCTGGTCACATGGGCTGTAGTCGAGTTCTCTGTGCAGGCCGCCGGCAGGGCCGCCCACGTGACCGGCCGGCGGCCAATTACGGGACTCCTTTCCCAGGGCTGGCTCGTTAGAAATGTGAGTATTATATGTATCCTGTGCATTTAGGTGCGAGGGGGCTGCAGCTTTCTGGATGCCCCCTCGAGCTTCTTTCTTGCATCAAAGAGCCGGATCAACCCCCTTAATGTAATAACGGGTGTTGGTCCGGTTTAAAGAACTTAATTTGTACAGTCTGGAGGAGAGAAGGGACAAAGGGGACATGATTGAGACCTTTATATATGTGAAAGAATTCAATAATGTTCAGGAGGGAAGTGTTTTTAAACCGGACCAAACTGTTAAAAAACTATTCCCAACTGGGCTGCAACTCTGTTCAGGACTCTAGGTAGGATTGCCACCTGGTTCTTATGTTTTTACTTCACTGGCCGTTGGCCTGGTGGTGCTGGTATTTGTTTTATTATTAACAAATGAGGATGGAAAAAAGAAAACCCACAATTAAAATGACCATTAAAAAAACAAATATTGGCACCACCAGTCCAGTGCCCAGTAAAAATCCTAGGAGGCAACCTTCACTCTAGGATACGGGCGCCATCTTGCCTCAGAAGCATCACATACTGATGAGAGGAGGCGGGGGAGAGCAGGGGGGGCTGGGTTATAGTACAGACAGTGTACAGACAGTGTACTTTGTACAGACAGAGCAGGGCTGGGGTTAGGAAAAGGACAGCAATCCCAGAATACAGAGCGGCGGTCAAAAGACACTTCCTGTCTGCAGGCAGCCTGGGACTCCATGTGCTGCCCTCTTGGATATATAATATATAGGCTAGGATAGGCTCAGAAAATGCAGTAGATGCAGGTAGGATGATTTTTAATGTGGGCAATTTGTATGTACCGGGTGGGGGGCACATATAAGATAGGCTCTTATTTAGGATGAAGGTCCGTTTTAAGAAAAAAAATAATGATAGAACAAGGTGGCACAACCTGAAGTGAACCGGAGGGAACGTTAGTAAATATTATTTTACAGAAAGAGTAGTAGATGCTTGGAACAAACTTCCAGAAGAGGTAGTTGAAAATCGTCAAGCGAATGTAAACATGCCTGGGATAAGCACACATCTATCCTAAGATAAAGAGAACATACAGATGGAGGGTATGGTCTCTTTCTGCACTCACCCTTCTATGTTTCTATGTACATAGTTCCCAGGAGGGATTCCAGGGCCACTGAATTCCCTCCCAGTCGGTATTCCCTGCTGTGTAAAACCCACCAGGTCGCCCAAAAACTCGCCTTTGTTCTCAGTCCAACGGCGCATGCGCGAACAGCGGCCGCATACCCGCTATCCCTTTAGCAGGACGCGTGCTCGCGGCAGGCATTTGTGAATGGCCGGCATGCACGTGCTTCCATCTTTTTTATGTACATAGTTCAAAGGAGGGTTTAGTTTTATTCCCCTTTAAAATGCCTGAATTTCCTGTCCTGCCAGCCTCCTAGATAACCACTGCTTCCCCCACCTACTAGGCATCCCTGATCAGTGAATAGAGTCTGAATCTGTAGCATAAAACCAAATAAAAAATATATATATAAAGTTACTTAAAGTGATCTAAACTCCCACAACACCCCTGAAGGCCGCTGCATCCCCAACCTTTTGGGCATCCTGAAATATGTTTTATTTTTTTCTGCCTAGACAGTGTGAAACCACGGGAGTCACCAGATCCGCTAACCTTTTCCCTGTGGACATGTCGCATCTCGTGCCGCAGGGGCATCCTTGCTATACTTTAAGCTGGGGTGCATACCTGTGGCAGGCATTCCTGAATGGCTGGGGCAGGAACACCCACAGTTAGAGACCAGCGAGGATGTGGTCAGAAGCATGCACCGCCGTTCAGAGCAGTAAAGAAAATCATTCTGAATAAATTGTGCCGTAGGAACGAGGAAAAGGTGAGTTAACGGGCTATCCGGGGGGGATACACACAATGCGGCATTCCCAAATCGTGATTCCCCAGACAGGAGAAACGTAGTCAAAATCTTGGGTTTTGTTCCTCCTCATGGACAGGATTTACTCACCAACATCAGCCCCACTGAGTGCCTTTCCCAGAGGCCATTGTCTCATGTCCACGTTCCTTCCATTTACCCACAGGCTCTGGACGCAACCTTTAAATCCTCGATTGGTCCCCACTGACTTCACCAGCCAATAAGTGCTCGGAGCTCCACCCAGATAGAGCGGCGTGCGGAAGGTGATCTTGCTGTACTGACCCTGCAGGAGAGACGCATTACTGCACAATATGCATGGAGACATTAGGGGGTCACTACAACCAATATTAAAGTGGACCAAAACCCACGCCCCAACGGCCCTGAAATCTTTAAGATTCCAGGGCCACTGAATTCCCTCCCCCCGGGGCATCCAGAATCAGGAAGCCCCACTGTGTGAAACCCCCAGGTTGCCTGAAAACTAGCCTTCGTTACTAGTCCATCTGTATGAGGGGACTGGAAACAGCAGTGAAGCATGACTGACCGAAGAAGGTGCAGCTGTTTCCTGACCCTCATTTGATAGCACTCTGCAAGGAAAAGGTGTCGCTCCAATCTAGGGCTCACTGATGACAAAAGGGGATAGGTTAGCTCAGTATTGCTGTAGATAAGCACCCTATCTGGTGGGGTCATGCGGAGGTAGTGAAGTGAAGATTCACAGACGTAGGTAAGTATCTGTGCCCAGTTTGAGATGCGGGGGGCATCCCTAAACTAGATGCCCTCCTATGTGCGCCGCTGTGCATGTCCCTTTTTCTGTTTTCAAAAGTTGAGAGGTATGAAATTGGTAAGTATGCCAGGGGAACCTGGGAGGGTTTAATTGTTTGGGATGCATTCCCGGATACAGGGAATGGCCCAGGCTGGGAGTCTTTCAGTCTCAGGAGCCAGAGTGAAGATTTACAGACATAGGTGAGTATTGTTGCCCAGTATCCAGTGGCAGTCTAAGCGGCGGGGGAATCCCTAATGTGGATGCCATCCTGATGCCAATTAGATCACTTTCATACACAAACCATGCACAACTAAACATTATGACTGGAGTTAGGCTCTAAACACTCATGGCAAATAGGGCTATTAAATGGGACTTAAAGTGGACCAAAACCCAGGATTTTGACGATCCTGGGTTTTGGTCCTTTCCCCGGAGGCACCCTAAACATGGGTGAAACCACTCCAGATCGCCGCAGCCAACTCACCTTTTCCCGGTCCCACGGCCCGTCTAAGAGCAGCGGCTCTGACGGCCACATCCTCCGCTTCCCTCTAGCAGTGCACATGCCCGAGCCAGGCATTTGTAAATGGCCGGCATGGGCACGCTCCCTAAGAGGGAGGCGGAGGATGGGGCCGTCAGTGCCGCTGCTCTTAGACGCGCCATGGGACCGCCCATTTGGGCGTCCTGGGGGGTTTCCTTTCCCATGGAAAGGACCGAAACCCAGGATAGTCAAAACTTTTGACTATCCTGGGTTTTGGCCCATTTTAAGAGGGAGGAGGAGGGATGGGTGGATGACCGTCCACTTACAAGTTATTTCATTTCCTTTATCTTACCGGAGACCTTCCAGGCACAGGAGCGCCATTATCCAGCCTCAGCCAGCCATTCAGGCCTTCTTTGTACACCGTCACCACATGCCAGCTCCCGGGTTTGATTCTACCGTCACTGGTAATGATGGCCGTGCCAGTGCCGCAGTTATATCTGAAAAATAGATATATGTATATCAAATACATTGTCAAATATAAAACTCACTCTGCCCCTGACAGCAGCAGAGGTCTCCCTCTTCTATTAGCAGCTGCTTTCAGCAGCACTGCAGGCTTTAAAGCGGAACAAAACCTGTGATTTTTACCATACTGGGTTTTGATACATGCCCCCATTTTGGGGTGCCCTAATGTGTGAAACACTCCAGATCGCCCATAACTCACCTCTTCCTGGTCCAATGGCTCATGTGCGCGCTCTTGTCCAATCAGAGCCGTTTGCAGTGAATTTTTAATGCTTGGCATTCGGCTCTGGAAACTGGAAGTGTGAGCAGCCGCATCCTCAGCAGCGGGCGTACTCCTGTCTGTATAGCTGGAGGCAGGAACAGGCTTACAGCGTGAAGATGCTATGAATAGGCAAAATACTTATCTGACCTCCCACAGGGCGGATGCATCGTGGAGGCGGATTCACTACTAACGCCAGATGAGCGTTTGTATAGCGGCTCTTAGAGCAACCGCTAGTAGACGCTGTAAGCGGGTATCGGGCCCTGTAGCAGAGCGCCTCAGTCACTGTAGTAACCTGGCCGGCATTGATGAATGTGATATATGTTGGGCGCTCTAACACCAGTACAGCGCTGCAGGGAGCAAAGGTAGCGCCAGCACAGTGCGACCGACTCTCGGCGCTCCACACCATACTTATCAAAAAACTACACACAGCGTGGGCGCTCTAAATCTGGTCGCTGTAGCATAGAGCGCCAGAAGCTGTGTGATTAAAGTCTGTTTTTGAACACATATCCACCTGTAACAAAGCGAAAACACATGGAATGACATTGTTTTAACACTGTGACCATAACACTTTAGTGCCAGACCTGTAATGACAATTCTGCATAAAAATATAAAAAGACAAAAAAGTTTCTGAAAGTGTTTGCAGCCAGGAGAGGTCACACAATGATCTGAGCAAAAAAAACCCGCCATTTAAACACAAGCAAATGAACGGACAATGAAATGTATAGGAGAGCGACACTGAGCAAAATGAAATACCTGGCGCTCTGGAAGCTAGAGCGCTGGCGCTATATGCTGAGCCACCTGTAATAATACATCGGATGCTAAATGGTGCTGTTAGAGTCGCTCACCAGATTCGCTTTCATAAATGTGGTTTTGAGTACAGCGCCCGGCGTTCACCAGATGCTGCCTGCCGCTACGAGGCGCTACCTGACGCTATCCATTCTTAAATAACCCCCAGAGTCATGCCGGCTGCATCTACTGCTGTCAGGACAGAAACCATTGAGCTGCAGCTTACGGGACTCTAGATCCATCCCATGGGAAAGACAGGTAAGGATTTAATCCAGAGAATGCCGGGAAGGATTGCAGAGAACTTACCGGAACTGTACAGTTCTGCGAATGATGGCCACTGACATAAAATCTCCACGGCCATATTCGTTTTCGCCACAGTAGAGAAGTAAGCCGTCATCACCCTGAGCCTACCAAAAAGAAAGATCACAATATAAACCTTAATAAAATAGCAGGAACTGCTCAGTTACTGGCATCTGCATTATTATTAATAATAATCATGAAGCGCCATCATATTCTGTGGCGCTGTACAAGCTAATGCATGGGCCGGAGTACCAATGAATACCGCAAGCATATCTGAATAAGTCATCTGAAAAGCACATTGTCTGTGCAGTAGCTCAGGCATAGAAACCCAGTTCACGAGGAAAAGAAAGAAGAAAAAGAGAAGGAGAGAATGTGGAAAAAAGACAGAAAGGGGGAATATTGAAAATGTTCAAGTGCCCGGTGATTTAGAGAAGAAGGAAGGAGAGGATATTTGGCTTGTGCGAGAGTTTTTCATTTTACTCTCGCATATGTTGGGTAAATTACAGCAGGCAAATTCTGGCTCTCTTTTAATTTGAAAGTATGACTAAGCGGTCTTTACCCCAAAATGTGTAACCGTTCGAGGGGTGTGCGACTTTCACACGTCTCAGCACAGGAATTGTATGTTTTATTGATACTAGTAAAAATGATGTTTTATGAGGCTTGGTCGAGATGGATGTCTGTTATGGAAGTCTGACTTGGATCTACAGAGGTCTGTCCTTGCTCCCAGGTGAATATCCCTTCTGGGGTTATGAGCTGTCTGGAATTGGATGTTTTCTTTTAACAAGCCCCTATGCCCTGCGGTACAGCTCTGGTGCTCTTCCAGGGGTGGCAGGCTCTAACAGATGGGCCTAAGAAGTTGCGGGTTATAGGGCGGCGGTAACACCATGCTACCAATCAGTCTCGGCTGATCGGTGGCATGGTGGTATCGGTGAATTCAATCTATAAGATTCCCAGGCCGATTTCCCCCCAGGGCATCCAAAATCGAGATGCCCCGCTGTGTGAAACCCCCCAGGTCGCCCCATACACTTACCTTGCTTCCCGGTCCAACGGCGCATGCACGAGCCGCATCCTCACTATCCCTCTAGCAGGCTGCGTGCCCGCGCCAGGCATTTGTGTATAGCTGGCGTGGGCACGCTCCCATTTAGAGGGTGCGGCCACCAGCGCACACGGAGCCGCTGGCCTTAGATGAAGGCTTAGACGACATGACGTCAGCGGCTTTGAGCACGCTGATTGGGTGAGCAGCTGTGCATGCGCCGTAGGACCAGGAAGAGGTGAGGTGGCATCGGCGATCTCGAGGGTTTGTCATACCGGCGCACCCCCAATCCCCCGGTGCCCCGGAGGAAAGGACCAAAACCCAGGATAGTCAAAAATCCTGGGTTTTAATCCACTTTAAGCACATTGTGAACCCTAAAATTAATTTTTAGAAACCGTTTTGGAGGGAGGGAGCCCTCAAATTGTTTCCCTACACTTAATCTTGGTGCTATCTTTTCCTCTTCCGTGTAAAGAACAATATGCCTTCAATATAAATGCCGGCCTCACAAAAGCGCGAGTTACGTTATGTGCCGGCGGCATGCAGGACTTACCGCACCTGTACAATACACAGGAGCACAGAGACTCCACAGCAGCTCACTTACTCTGAATTCAACTGTAATCTGAAACGTCTGGTATGAATTCTTTAGCGGCTCAAAAGTCATATATGAGTGGCCATAAAACTGAGGATATTGCACGCTGATATCTACAAATAAGACACAATTAAGAAGGTTATTAAAAAAACTATTCATTTCATTTCAAAACAGGCAAGGCACTAACCAACTGTGGCATTGTGAGGGGGGCTCTGCCTCCCCCAACTTGGGCACCTCAATTAGGAAATTAAACAGAAAGCCACTGGTAATGGCCAGAAGTAAAAAATGTATGTGGCCCTTGTGATAGTAACTGCTAGGATAGATTAGAACCTCCTTTTAGTCAGAATTAAATAGATGTGGAGGCTGATTCACTACTAGCGCCAGGTATTGCCAGATGAACGTCTGTATAGCGGCACTTAGAGCGACTGCTAGTAGACGCTGTACGCGGCTATCAGGCACTGTAACC
This sequence comes from Gastrophryne carolinensis, assembly GCA_027917425.1. Lineage (NCBI taxonomy): Eukaryota > Metazoa > Chordata > Amphibia > Anura > Microhylidae > Gastrophryne > Gastrophryne carolinensis. Next base: position 605,647,825 of record CM051234.1, read on the forward strand.
TAGCATTGTGGTCGCTGTAGTAACCTGGCCGACGTTGATGAATGAAATGTGTGTTGGACACTCTAAGAACAGTATAAAGCTGCAGCGAGCGAGAGGTAGCGCCAGCTCAGTGAGTCCAGCACTTGCAGTTCACACCATGTTTAACAACTACACACACACACAGTGTCAGTGCTCTACGTCTGGTCGCTGTAGCATAGAGCGCCAGACGCTGTGTGATCAAAGTCTGTTTTTGAACACATATCCACCAGTAACAAAGCGAAAACACATGGAATGACATTGTTTTAACGCTGTGACATTAACACTGCCAGACCTGTAATGACAATTCTGCATAAAACTGTAAAAAAATCAAAAAAATGTATAAAAGTGTTTGTTTGCAGCCAGGAGAGGTCACACAATGATTTGAGCAAAAAAAATAAATAAATAAATTTTAATTGCCAAACACCCTATTTATACACAACTAATGAAGCCCCATTAAAATGTATGGGAGAGCGACAGGTACTACATGGCGCTCCTAGAGCGTTGGCGCTATGCACTGAGCCGCCTGTAATAATACATCAGACGCTACATGGCGCTGTTAGAGGCGCTCACCTGATTCTCTTTCTTAAAGTGGACCAACACCCAGGATTTTGACAATCCTGGGTATTGGTCCACTTCCCCGGGGCACCCCGATCGGGGGTGCCCCGCTGTGTGAAACCCCCCAGAAAGCCCCCAAAACTCACCTCTCCCCGCTCCCACGTGGCCGCGCCGTCCAATCGGCGCAGACGGACAAGCTGATCGACACCGACGTACAAGCAGCTTGCCCGTCGGCGCCTCCCGCGCGTCACTCTTGACGTGTGCGCGCCCGCGCCGGCCATTCAGAGACGGCCGGCGCGGGCGCGCGCACGTCTAGAGGAGCGCGAGTGAGGCGGCGGCGGCGGAAGCAGCGGCTGGAGAGGTAAGGTTTTTCGGGGGTTTTGGGGGGTTTACACCCCGCGGGACATCCCGATCTCGGATGTCCCGCGGTGTGTGAGGTGATCGGCCCGGGAATCTTATAGATTCCCGGGCCGATCACCTCAGGGTGTTGGTCCACTTTAAATGTGGTTTTGCATACAGTGCCCGGCGTTCACCAGACGCTGCCTGCTGCTACCAGGTACTACATGGCGCTCCTAGAGCGTCGGTGCTATGCACTGAGCCGCCTGTAATAATACATCAGACGCTACATGGCGCTGTTAGAGGCGCTCACCTGATTCTCTTTCTTAAATGTGGTTTTGCATACAGTGCCCGGCGTTCACCAGACGCTGCCTGCCACTACCAGGCACTACCTGGCGCTATCCTTTCTTAAATAACCCCCTTAGTTATTAAAGCTCATAGTTAGGCAGTGCAGTACCAAAAAAAGGACACAAGATGCCAGTATAGGATAAAAAATTATAGATTAAAGAGGAACATTGGGGGAAGGTAAAACCTCCCCCAAACCTCACCAAACAGCTTGCCCCCAACCCCCCACACGCCTCCGGTTTTACACTTGGGCAGTATTTATTCACCTTGCCAGGGAATCCATTTTCTGGGTTCATCAGATTCCGATGACCTCTCGAAGGGCAGCGCCATCTTGCATCTCATCAGGCACTGCGCGCACAGCCTGATCCCGCACAATGCCCATGAATGGGATGCAAGGGGAGGCCGCGGGACTTTGAAGAGCACAGCTGTCATTTACAGACGGATAAGCCGGCAGGGAGGCAGAGGATCGAGCCCTGAAGCAGCCGGATTTCACCACATCAGGCGGCAACATCCAAAGGGTAAGCAGGGCCCGATGGGGGGGATTGGCCACATTAAAGGTTAGTTCAGATGTTTCTCCTTAAAGTGATTCAGCAGTCTATTAAAAAGGCAAATGGTTACTTACCTTTTGTCCCCCACTGCTGATCAGCACTTGTCCAGCGATCAGTAACTCACCTGATCTCTGGATCCAAGCCCCCGCTGCATCCCGTTTCTGCATGACCTTAAAGTCATTGTCCTGGAAGTAACAAAAAACACTCGATGCTTATCCCCCCCCCCCCATATGACCGCTCCTACTCTGTATCTTACTTCATCACCAGATCGAGTCCCAGCCTCGATAGTCAAATCTAAGTTCACGAATGCGGGCGCCCAACACCATCAGTCACTGTGAAACTGGCATGCCCCCTCAATTTACTTCAATGGAGGGGACATGTTAAGACTTGGCACACCCCCTTCATTGCATTAAATAGAGGGGGTGTGCCAGTGTCATTGTGATGAATGGCAGGGGGCATGCTGCTGTAGAAGCGGATGTAACCGTTAATCATGGGAGCAGGACTCAATCTGGTGATCAGGTAAGACACACCACACCAAAGTAGGAAAACGGAAAACAAAAGGTGAGTATGGCGGGGTGTTATAACCTGGACAATGTCTTTGGGGGAGGACTTTAACTTAGGTCATGCATTTAAAGTTACAAAATAAACTGATTCACCATCAGTTTGCAGTAAACAACAGGGAGTGTGAATTGGGCTCATGGGCTAAGTGTGACTGCAGACATGTGTGGCATGTGACCTAAAAGATACATTGTTTAAATTGGGCAGGACAAGCACCAAAATAAAGGTTAGATTCCCCAAGTCAGGTGTCTTGTAGCCAAGGAGCCAGAGACAAAAGTCTGGCTGGGACATGAGATTCCCCTAGGACAGGCTTAGAAGTCTTTTCGACTTTAGGGCCAGCCCAAGTGGGTTTTGGTCCTCTTTAAAAAAACAAATCAGTATTAGCATTCCTTTGCATGCATCCTCCTAGTTAGGTTGTATTTTCCTGTTTGCACTTTGATGTCTAAACCAGATCGATGTCTAATAAAGCTGTATCGGCTGCTACACACCCTGGCATAGAAAACACAACTAACCTTCCCCGGGGCGTTTTTATGGATTTAGGATTCCCAGTCAATGTTCACAGCACTCTTAGAATATATTTAAAGGGCCAGAGGACAGTTACAGCTTAAATTGCAAAAACAAGCTTGGACCATGAGATTAAAGATCAAGTGTAAAGGCTATTGGAGGTTTTGGCATCAGCATGTTGTACCATATACATTCGCAGTCTCCACCCATAACAGAAAGTCCTGGTATATAAAAAGGAAAAGCATGTGACATTAGCAAGCTTGCCCCATGTATATCTGCCATTTCCACCCATATAAGAAAGTCCTGGTATAAAAAAAGGAAAAGCATGTGACATTAGTGAGCTTGCACCATATACATCTGCAGTCTCCACCTATAAGAGAAAGACCTGGTATATAAAAAGGAAAAGCATGTGACATCAGCAAGCTTCCACCATATATATCAGCAGTCTCCACCTATAAGAGAAAGTCCTAGTATATAAAAAGGAAAAGCATGTGACATTAGTGACATTAGTGAGTTTGCACCATATACATCGCAGTCTCCACCTATAAGAGAAAGACCTGGTATATAAAAAGGAAACGCATGTGACATTAGTGAGCTTGCACCATATACATCCGCAGTCTCCACCTATAAGAGAAAGACCTGGTATATAAAAAGGAAAAGCATGTGACATTAGTGAGCTTGCACCATATACATCCGCAGTCTCCACCTATAAGAGAAAGACCTGGTATATAAAAAGGAAAAGCATGTGACATTAGTGAGCTTGCACCATATACATCCGCCATCTCCACCCAAAACAGAAAGTCCTGGTATATAAAAAGAAAGGCACGTGACTATATACAGCTGCAATTTCATTACTGAGCTGCAAAGAAAAAAAGAAAAATAAAATAACTGATAAGTTCAGCACCTTGAGGACATCATTTTGGCACACAATAACCGAAACTTTCAAAGTGGATCAAAACCCAGTATTTTGACTATCCTGGGCTTTGGTCCTTGCCCCCGGGGGGAACCAGGTTGGGGGTGCCCCGCTGTTTGAAACCCCCCAAGTTGCACGAACAAATGCACCTATTCTCGGTCCAATGCCGCATGCGCGGCCGCTCGTCCAATCAGTGCGCTGATGGCCACATCCCCCGCTACCCTCTAGCAGAGCAGAGCAGAGCATGCCCGCACCAGCCATTCACAAATGCCTGGCATGGGCACGCACCCTGCTAGAGGGATAGCAGGGATTTTGACTATCCTGGGGCATACCTGTTTAGATGCCCCACTGTGTGAAACCCCCTGGGATAACAGTATACCCACCTCACCTGAGATCCCCTGGCGCATTCGTGGGCTCTTATCCAGTCAGTACTCTATGTCTGTCATTAGTGTGCACGGCATTTGACAATAGAGAACAGGCAGCAGACATATGCATGCACACCCCCGCCTGGATCTGTGAATGGCTGGGTGTTGGAAAGCACATAAGCTGCAAGATGTGGGGTATGCGGCCTGCCGATTTGGTGAGTATAAAGGTGACCCAAGAGGAGTTTACCCAAGTGTCCCTGATTTAGAGTGACTGTCCCTCTTTTGAGCCTATGCCCCCCTGTCCCTCATTGTTCTCATTTGTCCCTCTTTGAGGTGTAACATGCAGCTCTGCATCAATAAATGATTTATTTGCCTATTCCAAGTTTTTCTATTGTTGTAACTGTTAGAATCTCTTATCCATCAATCAATGAGAAGGCGTGGCTTCATTTTACAATTGTCCCTCTTTCCCACCCTGAAAAGTTGGGACGTGTGGGTTTACACTTTGGAGCATCCCAAATGTCCTGGGGATAGGGAAAATCTTTTAGACTGCAGCGATGGGGCCGGAGGGTAAGCGTTTTGGTCCACTACAAAAGATGAAAGATGTGTAAGTTGGCTTTAAAGTGGACCAAAACCCAGGATTTTGACTATCCTGGGTTTTGGTCCTTTCCCCTAGTGGCACCCTGATTGGTGGTGCCCCGCTGTGTGAAACCCCCCAGATCGCCAAGCCCAAGTCCACGGTCCTTTGGTACATGCTTGGCCGCTCGTCCAATCAGCACGTTCGGAGCCGTTGAAGTCACATTGTCAAAGGCTTTGTTTAAGGCCAGAGGTTCTAAGCACGCTGGCGGCTGCATCCCCCGCTACCCTCTAACAGGAAGTGTGCCCGCACCAGCCATTCACAAATGCGCCCTGCTAGAGGTATAGCGGGCATGCAGCCACGACTCGCACACGCGCCGGTGGACCGGGAAACAAGGCAAGTGTATGGGGCAACCTGGGGGGTTTCACACAGCGAGGCATCCCGGTTTTGGATGTCCGGGGGGGGGGGGGGGTTAAATCTATAACAGTCCCGGGCCGATCACAGTGGGTTTTGGTCAACTTTAAGAGATCACACAGCCAATACAAAGAAAACTCTGCTAAACTCTTTTTAGTCTGTCTCCTGTGACCTCTACAGAGTTCAGTCCGGGAGACAAAACTGTTATCACTTTATTTGGTACGATTTGTTTTTCATCTGTTTCGGCAATTTTCTATAGCATATGGTACAATCATCTCACATTCCTTCCCATCCCCAGACCTCCCACTCCAATAATACACACACAAATAGCAAGCAAGCAATAACAAGCGAGGAGGTTAAACTTTTTTTTTTTTGTTTTAATCCTTCCACTTACTGCTTATTATATTATTAGGCACTATTCACACGCGCTGCGTTGGGCAATGCAGTCACAATGCAAGCAAAATTCTGCCCATTGTTTTTAATGGCCCAGTTCACATTTATACATTGCAGGGAAATAAGTCAGTTTAGCTCTGCTACAAAAGAATATCACCCAATATCTAGACTCTAGATTATCTATTTTTTAGAATTTTCCTTACTTAAAAAACAAATGAAACTGAAATGAAAAAAACTTGAAAATAGTAGAAAAACTCTGCACGTGTGGCCACATCAATAAACAGAAATGTGTCAGGTAAAGGGTTAACACCCGGCCGGGGGTTTCACTGGCATGGCCAGTATTCCTGGTGCCGGGCCCGGAATTTATTTTTAATAATACGGCCAGTATTTTTCACAGGGGCGGGGGCTTGCGGGACTGGTTCAGCCAAGGCCGGGGGTGGCTTCCTGGCCAGTCAATCAATGCAGAGCAATGCCCCAGGAAGTGCACTGTATGTGCCATTGACACACCTCCTGGGTCCCTCCTCGCTTCCCTCCTCTCCTCAGCGTACTGTCACCGTGACGTCAGCCATGCCCCGCCCCCTGTGCCCTTCCTCATTCCCTCATTTGTGTGCTCCAACCTCCACATTGTTTGAAGACCAGGCACCCATAAGGCCACACACCCTATTTTTTGTAGGGAAAGGTGGCAACCCTATTCAGGTGGTAGCAACAAAGATGGTGGGGCAGACTTGGTGGAAGAGTGGCAGCTTGGTGACAGACCTGGTGATGCAGGTGACCTGACGCAGGAGTAGCGTCACAGTGGAGGAGTGCCGTGTGCAGAGGAGTGGCAGCACAGTGGCTGACCCCGCAGAGGAGTGGCAGCACAGTGGCTGACCCCGCAGAGGAGTGGCAGCACAGTGGCTGACCCCGCAGAGGAGTGGCAGCACAGTGGCTCACCCCGCAGAGGAGTGGCAGTGTGGTGACTGACCTGGCGGAGGAATGGCAGCACAGTGGAGGAATGCCGTGTGCAGAGGAGTGACAGCACAGTGGCTGACCCCGCAGAGGAGTGGCAGCGTGGTGACTGACCTGGCGGAGGAATGGCAGCACAGTGGGGATATGCGGTGTGCAGAGGAGTGGCAGCACAGTGGCTCACCCCGTGGAGGAATGGCAGCACAGTGGAGGAATGCCGTGTGTAGAGGAGTGGCAGCACAGTGGCTGACCCCGCAGAGGAGTGGCAGCGTGGTGACTGACCTGGCAGAGGAGTGGCAGCACAGTGGCTGACCTGGCAGAGGAGTGGCAGCACGGTGGCTGACCCGGCAGAGGAGTGGCAGCACGGTGGCTGACCCGGCAGAGGAGTGGCAGCACGGTGGCTGACCCAGCAGAGGAGTGGCTGCACAATGGCTGACCCTGCAGAGGAGTGGCAGCACAGTGGCTGACCTGGCAGAGGAGTGGCTGCACGGTGACTGACCCAGCAGAGGAGTGGCTGCACAATGGCTTAACCTGCAGAGGGGAGGCTGCACAGTGGCTGACACTGCAGAGTAGTGGCTGCACAGTGGCTGACCCGGCAGAGTAGTGGCTGCACAGTGGTTGACCCGGCAGAGTAGTGGCTGCACAGTGGCTGACCCTGCAGAGGAGTGGCAGCGTGGTGACTGACCTGGTGGAAGAGTGGCAGCACAGTGGAGGAATGCCATGTGCAAAGGAGTGGCAGCACAGTGACTGACCCGGCAGAGGAGTGGCTGCACAGTGGCTGACCCTGCAGAGGAGTGGCTGCACAGTGGCTGACCCGGTAGAGGAGTGGCAGCGTGTTAGTTGACCCAGCAGAGGAGTGGCAGCATGGTGGCTGATCTGGAAGAGGAGTGGCAGCACAGTGGCTGACCAGGCAGAGGAGTGGCAGCATGTTACCTGACCCGGCAGAGGAGTGGTAGCATGTTACCTGACCCGGCATAGGAGTGGCAGCACGGTGGCTGACCCGGCAGAGTAGTGGCAGCACGGTGGCTGACGCGGCAGAGGAGTGGCAGCACGGTGGCTGACGCGGCAGAGGAGTGGCAGCACGGTGGCTGACCCGGCAGAGGAGTGGCAGCACGGTGGCTGACCCGGCAGAGGAGTGGCAGCACGGTGGCTGACCCGGCAGAGGAGTGGCAGCACGGTGGCTGACCCGGCAGAGGAGTGGCAGCACGGTGGCTGACCCGGCAGAGGAGTGGCAGCACGGTGGCTGACCCGGCAGAGGAGTGGCAGCACGGTGGCTGACCCGGCAGAGGAGTGGCAGCACGGTGGCTGACCCGGCAGAGGAGTGGCAGCACGGTGGCTGACCCGGCAGAGGAGTGGCAGCACGGTGGCTGACCCGGCAGAGGAGTGGCAGCACTGTGGCTGACCCGGCAGAGGAGTGGCAGCACGGTGGCTGACCCGGCAGAGGAGTGGCAGCACGGTGGCTGACCCGGCAGAAGAGTGGCAGCACGGTGGCTGACCCGGCAGAGGAGCGGCAGCACGGTGGCTGACCCGGCAGAGGAGCGGCAGCACGGTGGCTGACCCGGCAGAAGAGCGGCAGCACGGTGGCTGACCCGGCAGAAGAGCGGCAGCACGGTGGCTGACCCGGCAGAAGAGCGGCAGCACGGTGGCTGACCCGGCAGAAGAGTGGCAGCACGGTGGCTGACCCGGCAGAAGAGTGGCAGCACGGTGGCTGACCCGGCAGAGGAGCGGCAGCACGGTGGCTGACCCGGCAGAGGAGCGGCAGCACGGTGGCTGACCCGGCAGAGGAGTGGCAGCACGGTGGCTGACCCGGCAGAGGAGTGGCAGCACGGTGGCTAACCCAGCAGCAGAGTGGCAGCACAGTGTCTGTCCCGGCAGAGGGGTGGCAGCTCAGGTGCTGACCCGGCAGAGGTTTTGTAGAACTTTTTTAAAAAAAGGAAAAAAAAACAAAAAAAAACAATAGCCCAAAAGAGGAGGTGGCAGCAGTAGGCAGCATTGGAGGCATTAGCAGGACTGGTGATTTCCTGTATCGCAATGCACCCATGCTGTACCTGCGCAGTCTATATAAACCACTGCATGGTACCATAGAGATGTGAAGGAGCTCATTGGTTTAAACACAAAGGATTCTCTTCCCAATCCCAATCCCAGGAAGGTGTGAAAGGTGCCTAATACTTTGTGTATAACTCTTCTATGCCAAGGAAAGAGTTAATGACACTCAATTTTGTGGAACTACTGTATGTGAAAGAAGATTGTTATATTACTTTGTTCAATGCCAGGTTGTTTATCAGACCAATGCAACCATCTTATTGTTACATAACACTTTCAGTGTATAAAACTATAAAGCCTTTCATGTTGCTAGACCCCGCCCATGCAGCGAGATGTACACGTTTCCCTAGGACTGTTTTCCAAGAGTACTTCTCACCTGGCTGTTGCAAGCCAACAATGCCATCATAAACCGCGAAAGGACCACTACATTGGTTCTAACTACTGTATTCTTCACATTGTGATGGATGGAGGTCAGAATCAATAAAATGAATATATATATGAACATTCACTCCACCTCCATTTACACCACTTGATTTGAGATTCCTATCTTTGCATTGTATGCTTTAGTGGCTAATAAAGGTGAAATAAACCCTCATTAAGCCACTTATCTCTGCACTGATTCTTTCCTTTTGCTTGTACTGAAATTAGAGCAATAAAGTTGATGAAGCACACTGCTATTAACACATTACTGTGAACAAAATGGCGCTGGGGAGCCGGACAACACCTTATTATGTCCGCCCCCCCCAGGAATCACTAACATTCCTAAGAATAGGATCTGTGGCTGTGATGAACAATCATTGAGCCAGTAATTAGATGTTTCCTTATAAGATGATGTCCAATAGATGACGTGTGCTTTGTTTTCCTACTTCGATATAAAAATAAAGTGTCACTGGGCGGAGCGGAAAGCGCTTTCCCATGTATCTTAGAACACGCTGTCTGTCTGTGTTGTTCGTTACGCGTATATTTCACTCCCTTAGATTATTTTGGAAGACCGAACGACACCAGAGAAATCTCTGAACCGTGAAGAGAGGGGTCTGCCCATGGTTCCTTATCAGCATAAGAAGATATTTCTGGCTGGATTTAAAGTGAAAGCCTTACCTTCATCACAAGTCTCTCCTCCTTTTCCTAGGCTACAATGGCACTGCGAGCCGCCGCGGTCATAATCATTGAGACAGAAGCTGTCCGCAGGGCAGGCGGTTTCCTCACACGTTAAGTCGAATAGCCGGGGTGGGAAGACCAGGCCAGTTCTTCGGGCAGGTTTGGTGGTTGCTCTCACAGTGGTGGAGGGGGTCGTGGTAGTGGTGGTGGTTGTTGCAGGAGTGGTTAGGGGAGGCTTTTTGGTGGTTGTTGCTTTCACGGGGAGAGCAGTGGTGGTTGTTCTTAAGGGTACAATTTTTGTAATGGACCCAGGGGTTCCCTTTGTATCCACAAACTTTTTCTTGCCCCCTTTGTTGGACAGAAGCGGTTTCACCTATAAAATTACAACAGATAATAAAAGCAGTTTCTAGCATATCTACAACTATATGTGTATATAAAAACACCTGCATACACAATTTAAAGTGGACCTAAAATCAAATAAGACTTTAAAGAGGACCAAAACCCACCCTGGAGTCTAGGAGACTTCAGGGCAGGTATACTCTCTCTGGGCACCCCAATCGTTGTGTGAAACCCCCCAAGTGACCAGAAAACTCACCTTCGTTCCTGGTCCAACGGCGCATGTGCGCGCAGTGGTCGCATCCCTTCTATGACTTTAGCAATAGACACCATATTGGCTATAATATATTATTACTGGTATATTACATCTTATACTATTTATATAAATACCAAAATCCGTATATATAATATATATATATTATATAAATGTAAAATAAGTAATTAAATATATATAAATATTCAGTTTTGGTCCACTTCAAAGAGGAAGTTCAGCCACCCCTACTTGCCCCTGTGCTAAACCTTATTTTGCCATTAAAATAACTAAAAAATCTGTCCTCCCGTGATGTTGGAGGTGGGGCTTTGCATGGCAGCCATGGATTTGAGGGACAGACCGGTACAGTCACACTGCTGCACAGGATTGGGTCACTCAAAGTCCCGCCTTTAACTTCCATGCAGATTGGTTGTGTTTTATGTTATTGCCCAAGTGGGGGCAGGGGTGGGTGAAGTGTTACAAAATGCTTGGACTTCCTCTTTAAATCCGTTGCATACCCTTCTCCCAGTGCATCCAAATTTGTGAAGCACCGCCATATGTAAGTCTGCAGCTTTGTCAAATAGTTTAGAGGTGTGGCTTACTCACAGGCTCTTAAACACCCATTTCCTTGCTAACTCTAGGGGGGGTTCTTTGGATCCCCCCGCGAGCCTGTCACAATGAGGTCCCACACCCACACAATGCCCCCTGCAACACCCTGAAATCCTTACCCTAACCTTGATCCTCAATCGAAATGTGGTTCTGACTGGCCACCGGTGGTCACATTGGCTGTACTGCCCAGGTGCTGGTCAAGCCTGGCCGGAGAACCACGTCTGTTAGTTAGGAAACGGGTGTTGGACCACAAAAGCCTCTGAGTAAGCCACGCCTCTAAACCCCTCCCCCTGCCATCATCCTGTAGACCGGTCTACAAGGTTGACATTACAGCACAAATTGATTTATATGTGTTTTATATGTAGGAACCCAACTAAAGAGTTGTTCACTGGAGCTCCATTATACACCACTGGAAGCAAAAGTAAAATATAAACCCTTGTATGAAAAAAATAACCCAAACCATCCATTTACTTACATCATCAATATAAATGTCATAGTCGGAGTCATCTATGTCATATCTGTCATCGTCATCACCAATCCTTGGCTCTGTGACGTATCCGTACCCTCCAGATCCCAGCTCATCTGAGCCTACGATAGATACATTTCATTATTATTATTTATATTATTATAATAATATAACATTATTGTTTATTTATATAGTGCATTCATCTACCGTAGCGCTGTACAAAGTATATATATTTATATATATAATATATATATATATATATATATATATATATACCGTATATATGACTGGACTTACGCTTCAATAATAAAAATATACATTTTAATAATAAATCAACAAATATAAAAAAAAAAAATTATATATATATATATATATATATATATATAAAATCATAGATACCATATTGGCTATAATATATAATGACTGGCATATTATACATCTTATACTATTTATATAAATACAAAATACCGTATATATAATCATATATAAATATATCGGCTCGCTGTGAACTTGCGGCTAAGGAAGTGGCAGTAAGCCGCAAGTTCACAGCGAGCCGGTTCCAGCTTCTGGGTGGGTGTGGCCTGTGACTCCTGCCAGCGTGACATTGGCAGCAGTCACAGGCCACGCCTTACCCAGGGGCCGGAGCTAGATGAGGGAGGAGGCAGGCAGCGGCGACCACCGAGGCTGCGGGGGATCGATGGAAAGTTTTTTTTACCTTCGCCCGCTAAGAAGCACGGACATTTTTCCCCCACTGTTGGGGAAAATGAAGTGCGTCTTATAGGGCGAAAAATACGGTATATATGACTGGACCTACACTTTAATAATAAAAATATACATTTTAATAATACATCAACAAATTATATACATATATATATATATATATATATATATATATATATATATATATATATATTCATAGATACTATATTGGCTATAATATCTAATGTCGCATATATAACATATATATATGTATATATATAATCGTATATAAATATATATTATTAAGATATATCAATTTATATCTTTATAGATATATAGAATGTTTATCTATTTATAGATAGAGATGTTTATCTATTTATATATACAATATATATTATATATAGAGAGAATATACGGTAAACTATAAATATTATATAAATTAAAAAAAAATTATATATATATATATATATATATATTAATGTAAATTTTAATTTATTTTTCAGCACGTCCTCTTTAAACCCAGGATCATCTCCCCAGAGGAGCGGGAGCAGTGGTGGTAGCACAGTACAGCTGGGGATACAGAAACATTGCAGATCTTTGCCAATCAATACAATGAGCAGTGAAAGTGAATTCAATTACACCCTCCCTAATAGGCATTGTGCTTGGCAAGGACATAACGATCGCTCCATGCGGCTGATCGATGCCGCCAGCATGCGCGCCCCTATTATATTTATATCCTGCTTTCTCTAACCTGCCCTCCACCAGCGCTGCCTTTAGCGTAAAGCGCGCTTCCCTGATCACCTGCCACACCGGCATTCCTGAGAAAAGGGCGAAACGCTCCTCATTTCACATTACGGGAATTCATTTGCAAACACATGCAATTGTTGCATGCCACACAGGCTAAAAATGCCACAAAGAATACAACAAGCCACTGACGCTGACTGATTTTAATAGTTAGTGTTAGTTAAAGAGTTAATGCAGACCTTCACCCTGAATAGGAGTCTTTCTTGTATGTTTCCCCCGTACATACAGATTGCTCACATCAAAAATCATCCTACCTGCATTTTCTGAGCCTTTAAACATCCAAGATGGCAGCCCATTGAGCCTCAGGCTGCTTACGGACAGGAAGTGTCTTCTGAATATGCTGCTATGCATTCTGGGGGCCTTATTCATGAAGGGAAAGCGTCAGGTAGTGCCTTGTAAGCGACAGGTAGCGGCAGGTGAACGCCGGACACGGCACGCAATTACACATTTATCAAGCGGATTCTGGTGAGTGACTGTAACAACGCCATGTAGCGTCCGATTCATCATTATCCCAGCCTCAGCATACAGCGCCGGTGTTCAGCCTTGCAGAGTGGCACGTATTACCTCTCGCTACCTGGCGCTCTCCCATACATTTCAATGGACGTTCTTTTACTTCTCTTTAAACAGGGGGGTTTTTATTATTATTTTTTTTTTATTCTCAAATAATGTTGGGATCTCTCCTGGCCTTGAAAATGCTAACTTTTTTAATTTTTTATATATTTATGCAGAATTGACATTACAGGTCTGGCATTAATGTGTTCATGTTACAATGTGATAAAAATGTAATTCCACATGTTTTCGCTTTGTTACTGATACATGTTCAAAAACAGCCTTTAATCACACAGCCTCCGGCGCTCAGGGCTACAGCCAAGCATTTTTGAGCGCCGATGGTGTGCGAGGCTGTTTTTTTGATGAATATGGTGTGAGTCGGTCGCACTGACCAGTCGCTAACATTCGCTCCCATACAGCGCTGTACTGGTCATATAGTGACTCCCCACAACGTATTCATCAATGCTGTACAGCGACTGAGTCGCTCTGCACTAGTGAACCACGGCCGAGCACAGCGACTACTAGCGGGCGCTCTGAAATGCCTGCTACAGACGCTCATCTGTCGCTAGTAATGAATCAGCCTTTTCTTGACCCCAGCTCTACTCTGTCTGTGCAGAGCACAGCTATAACCCCTCCCCTCTCCTCAGTATGTGATGCTTCTGAGGCAAGATGGTGTCACCCGTATCCTAGAATCCGGAACAGAGTTGCAGCCCACTGGGTAAAAGAATAATAAGTAAGCGACTAAAAACTTTGACTTTGGCAGCTTCCAGAATGAAAAGTAAAAAAAAATTAATAAAAGTTGAAATAAACTTTTTTAATATTAAAAATAATAACAGGCCATTTTTTTTTTCACTTCTGCCTTTGTTTTCGGGACTGAAATAACAAGTCTCGCGGGGGAGCGTCATCGGTCCCCAGACACAGAGAAAACATCGCCGGCTATTTCTCTTGAAATGAAAATCAGTCTCTAGGGAAGAAGAAAATAGTCGTCTGCGGAGTCCTGTGGGATGACATTTTAAGCCATCGGCCGCCTCTTCCTCGCTGCCTCTTCACAGCCGTAAGCAAATGTATGAAAAGTTTGGTGTGGTTTAATTTGCAGAGACTCAGAGGCCACGCCAGCTCGTCAGCGCATTTAAGAGCGCAAATAGAGAGCGGCTTTGAGGGGCGGCTGCGTTTCATGGCGGCGGCTGAATAATGAATTGCATCTGGAGGAAGCCGCTCGCTTTTTTTTTTTTTTTATTTGTTCTCGTAAACAACATTTGTGTCGTTTATTTCCTGTCTGGAGTTTGTTGTAACGGCCACAGACGCTGATTATAGGATCTGAGGACCCCAGGCAGTGGAAAACCTGCGTATGTAAAGTACAACTACTCCTTCATTACAAAGAAATAACCGCACAAAACATTCCAAAATCAGGACTAGAGGCTATAAACCTTCCCTAAGGAGCATCACAATTTAGATTGCTGCACATAAAAATTCCTTTACCTTTTTCTAACTCCTGCTGTAGTGAATTTTAAAAACAAAATGGCGGCTCATGCATTTGCAGGCCACCTGCAAACAGGAAGTGCTGCTGGGCTTCCTGTTACTGTGCATTGCTGTGCCTCTGGCGGCATCCCTGCTCTGCACACACTCTTGCCACTCCTGGCAGATTTAAACCAGACCTTCACTCTGAATAAGAGCCTATCTTGTATGTTTCTGCCACCCTGTACATACAGATTGCCCACATTAAAAATCATCCTACCAGCACCTAGCGTGTATTCTGAGCCTTTAAACATCCAAGATGGTGGCCCATGGAGCATCAGGAAGCCTGCAGACAGGAAGTGTCTTCTGACTGTGCTGCTCTGCATTCTGGGATTGCTGTCAGCGTGCAGGTGGCACCAGGAGCTCTCAGCCAGGCAGCCGTTTTGGCTAACGGTGCAGGTGGCACCAGGAGGTGGGCTGGCTAGAGGGTGCAGCTGGCACCAGGAGCTCTTAACCAGATGGCCATGTTGGCTAACAGGGTGCAGGTGGCACCAGGAGCTCTCAACCAGACAGCCCGTCAGCTAACAGGTGGCACCAGGAGGTGGGCCGGTTAGAGGCCTGCAGCCAAACCACCTGGAATCCGGTGACAACATTGGGAACCTTTGTTTCCATATATATGCTGAAAAATGCCTCTCTATTTTGGATGTTGTGGCCCGGAGCCTGGCCAGGTCGCCAACGTCTTGCCAGTTATATTATTCCGAGCATGCTGGTGAAAAGTTTTTTTTTTCTTCCCAAGTGTGGAAATGAGGCTTCATGGCGGATCATTGCTGTCCTCACCATACAAGGCCACGCAGGGAACGCAGCACCGCCTGACTAAACATAACCGCTGTGAGCGCGCTCAGCATTCCACTTAATGAGCCAGCTAGTTACCATTTAAAGAGCGAGAAACGTGTTTGGAAAATAGAGGAACGTGTGTTTTCATTTTCAAATAATGATTTTGTTGCTCTCTGAAGGTTAAAAATTCTATGGTGACCATTTCTCCCCTGCTGCTGATCCCCCCCCCCCCCCGTGTCTCGATCCTTTATACTTACAGGATGATTCATTACTAGCGACAGGTACCGACAGATGAGCGTATGTAGCGAGGCATCGAGAGCGACCGCTAGTAGTCGCTGTGCTCGGCCATGGTTCGCTATTTCAGAGCGTCTCAGTCGCTGGCCGGCATTGATGAATATGTTGTGTGAGTCGCCCTTTAACACCAGTACAGCGCTGTATGGGAGCGAACGGTAGCGCCAGCTCAGTGAGACCGACTTACACCATATTCATCAAGAAATAGCCCCACACAGCGCCCGCGCTCAAAATGGGTTAGTTGTAGCCCAGAGCGCCAGACGCTGTGTGATTAAAGTCTGTTTTTGAACACATATCCACCATATCCACATATCCACTGAAAACATATGGAATTACATTGTTATAACATTGTAACATGAACAATTTAATACCAGACCTGTAATGACAATTCTGCATAAAAAAAAATAAAAAATAAAAAAAGTTTTCAAAAATATTTAATAGGCCAGGAGAGGTCACATAATGATTTGATGTAAAAAAAAAAAAATAATTAAAAGAAAACCCTGTTTAAAGTGGACCAACACCCAGGATTTTCACTATGCCCCGCTGCATGAAACCCCCCAGATCGCCCTAAAAAACTCACCTCATCCCGCTCCTACACGAGCGCTCGTCCAATCAGAGCGCTCCGAGCTGCTGTGGTATGTACAGACAAGCGACGGACAACCACAGCGGCTCTGAGCGCGCTGGAGGCCGCATCTCGGCCCATTCACAAACGGTCGGCATGGGTGCGCGCCCTGCTAGAGAGAAGAGCGAGATGCGGCCGCGGCTCGCGCATGCGCCGTTGGAACGGGGATAAGGTAAGGTTTTTGGGCGTCCTGCGGGGTTTCACACAGCAGGGCATCCCAATTTTGGATGCCCCGCGTGGAGGGATCTGATCGGCCCGGGAATCTTATAGATTCCCAGGCTGATGCCCCCTGGGTGTTGGTCCACTTTAAACATAAGAAAAGTAACATCCATTAAAATGTATGGGAGAGCGACAGGTAATACCAGGCGCTCTGAAAGCCACAACGCCGCCAGGATCCGCTAAGCTGTATGTGATGATGAATCGGTCGCTATCTGTCGCTCTAAGAGGCGCTCACGAGATTTGCTTTCATAAATGTGGTATTGCGTGCCGTGGAAAAAAAAATCTCTCTAAATCGTCCTCTGTGTATGTAAACCAAGCTCTACAAGATGAGACATGTCCTGTACATGCAGCACACTGCTGTTATGGCCGCTGCTGAGGTGACGGA
This sequence comes from Gastrophryne carolinensis, assembly GCA_027917425.1. Lineage (NCBI taxonomy): Eukaryota > Metazoa > Chordata > Amphibia > Anura > Microhylidae > Gastrophryne > Gastrophryne carolinensis. The sequence goes on from CM051234.1 coordinate 605,664,953, forward strand.
GCCTCGTAGCGGCAGGCAGCGTCTGGTGAACGCCAAGCGCTGTACGCAAAACCACATTTAAGAAAGCGAATCTGGTGAGCGCCTCTAACAGCGCCATGTAGCGCCCAATGTATTATTACAGGTGACTCAGCGTATAGCGCCGGTGCTCTAGGTTCCAGAGTGTCAGGTATTACCTTTCGCTCAGTGTCGCTCTGCCATACATTTTGTTAGGGCGAGCGCTGCACGCCCGTCTCACAGCAAGTCACTTACCTCCATGGCTGCATGCAGCCGTCATCCATCTTGCAGCACTTCCTCATGGCTGCATCCAGCTGCCGCCCTTCCCCCCCATGCTTCCTCCTCACATGCTCAGGTGCACGCACGTCTCTGTCCACTAGATGGCGAGCGCACTGGATTCATGAGATTTAAAGGGCCTGTACAGCACTGATTGGTGCCTGCTCATCCAATCCTGCATCCACTTCCCCTATTTAAAGAGGCACTTCCTTTCCTTCAGTGCCAGATCTTGGTCTCTCCATGCTTGTTGAAAGTCAGACATTCTTGGATTGCTCACCCGTGTACCGACCTCTGCCTGTCCCCGACTCTAAACCTTTGCTGCCTGCCCCGATCTCGGCTACTCACCTTTACCGTGAACCTGTGCTGCCAGCCCTGACCTCTGCCTGTACTTACTACGCCTTTTGCCTGCCACTTGTGTACCTCACTGAACCTCGGCTGACTGTGGGACTGGGCCGCTGTTGGGGGGTAGCGACCTGGGGGTCACTCGCCGCACAAGACCAACCTGCCTTGCGGTGGGCTCTGGTGAATACCGGTGGCCTCTTAGACTCCGCTCCCCTGACACGGTACCCACCATCGGTCCCACAGTTAAAGCGGATCCACACCACCCGGTCCGTGACACATTTTAATGTTCGTTCATTTGTTTGTGTATAAATAGCGTGTTTGACAATTTTTTTTTGTTCTTTTTTTTTTTGCTCAAATCATTGTGTGACCTCTCCTGGCTGCAAACACTTTTTTTTTTACTTTTTATATTTTTATGCAGAATTGTCATTACAGGTCTGGCACTAAAGTGTTATTGTCACAGTGTTAAAACAATGTCATTCCATGTGTTTTCGCTTTGTTACTGGTGGATATGTGTTCTGAAACAGACTTATCTCACACAACGTCTGTCGCTCTATGCTGTAGCGACCAGATTTAGAGCGCCAACGCTGTGTCTGTTTGTAGTTTTTTGTTAAATATGGTGTGGAGTGCCGGACGCACTGAGCTGGCGCTACCTTTCGCTCCCTGCAGCGCTGTACCGGTGTTAAAGCAACCAACATACATAACATTCATCAATGCCGGCCAGGTTACTGCAAGGACTGAGGTGCTCTGTTACAGCGCCTGATACCTGCCTTATACCCGCTTACAGCGCCTACTAGCGGTCAATCTAAGCGTTCATCTGCCGATACCTGGCGTTAGTAGTGAATCAGCCTCCACGTGTACGGTTGGCAATAGCAACATATTGCAGGTAATAAAAACCACTTCCATAAAACACATATTGTAACATAGGGAAAAAAAAAAAGAAATGACTATATCAGCTCAGCACCTTGAGGACACGCCATTGAAAGTGGACTTTCCCTTTAAGGTCACCGCCATGCTGCAATCTTTTCATGGCGGTGGGGTTACATGTCAGGAGTTCATCCAATTTCAAGCCCTGCCCTGATTCTGTGATTCCATTTATTATTAATGTAAAGGTTGATGGCGGCGGTGGCCAGTGATCCAGGCGCCGGGAAGCATGTAACCCCCGCGGGGGAGCTTCTGATGGAATAGTATTTGTTCTGGAGTCCAGAGAATATTAGGAAACACAACGCGTAATAATGGCTGCACTACGTGGGTGGCAGGAGGGAGCCGGCAGCTATTTGTATATTCTCCGGCAGCTGCCAAACTTCAGCACAACAATAAAACGTTCTCTGTCCTCTACTTACGGAACGTCTGGATAACTTCGCTGGGAACGCTGAGCAAACTCTCGCCAAAGGAGTTCACTGCTTTCACTGCAAACTGGTACCGGGTGTCTGGAATGAGACCCTTCAGGACCATGGAGTCCATCTGCACCTGCTCTGTGATTGGCACCCAGTCCCCGTCCAGCTCCGGCCTGCATAGAAGAAGCAAAGACAACAATCACATGCTGGAAGGTGATGAGCTTTAAAGCTTTAAAACCCAGCTCGATCGGCCTCGATCTATAAGATTACAAGATTCCCAGGCCAATCGATTCCCCCCCCCCCCCAGGACAACCAAAATCGTGATGCCCTGCTGTGTGAAACCCCCCAGGTTGCCCCATTCACTTACCTTTTTTCTTGGTCCCATCCCATAAAGAGGGAGATCACCACCCCTAGACTTGGGGCAGGTGGTCGCTCCTTTTTAAAATGAACCAAAACCCACGCAGATTGGACCAGCAAAAATAGAGACTTTTTTTCTAGCCGGAAGGTCAGCTCATTTTTTCATACCTTGTGTGATTTTGGTCGTCTTTAAAGAGGAACAAAACCCAAGATAATCACTTTCCTTGGTTTTGTTACTCCCCCAGAATCGCCAGAAAAAACACTTCTTCCTTGTTCCCACTTGGGCCACTCAGCAGATAAGCGGTGCTTGTTCGACAGACACAAAATATTTTGCCCAGGACAAATACCGTAATTATTTTGCCAAGGACAGGCACAAAATTTTGCCCAGGAAAGCGCCCAATTATTTTGCCTATGAAAGATGCAGAACTAATTTGCCCAGGACAGACACAGAATGATTTAGTCCAAGACAGATTCACAATGATTTTGCTCAGGACATCCACAGAATGATTTTGCCCAGGACAGCCACAGAATGATTTTGCCCAGGACAGCCACAGAATGATTTTGCCCAGGACAGCCACAGAATGATTTTGCCCAGGACAGCCACAGAATGATTTTGCCCAGGACAGCCACAGAATGATTTTGCCCAGGACAGCCACAGAATGATTTTGCCCAGGACAGCCACAGAACGATTTTGCCCAGGACAGCAACAGAATGATTTTGCCCAGGAAAGCCACAGAATGATTTTGCCCAGGACAGCCACAGAATGATTTTGCCCAGGACAGCCACAGAATGATTTTGCCCAGGACAGCCACAGAATGATTTTGCCCAGGACAGCCACAGAATGATTTTGCCCAGGACAGCCACAGAATGATTTTTGCCCAGGACAGCCACATAATGATTTTTGCCCAGGACAGTCACAGAATGATTTTGCCCAGGACAGCCACAGAATGATTTTGCCCAGGACAGCCACAGAATGATTTTGCCCAGGACAGCCACAGAATGATTTTGCCCAGAACAGTCACAGAATGATTTTGCCCAGGACAGATGCAGAATGATTTTGCCCAGGACAGTCACAGAATGATTTTGCCCAGGACAGCCACAGAATGATTTTGCCCAGGACAGCCACAGAATGATTTTGCCCAGGACAGATGCAGAATGATTTTGCCCAGGACAGTCACAGAATGATTTTGCCCAGGACAGCCACAGAATGATTTTGCCCAGGACAGTCACAGATTGATTTTGCCCAGGACAGATGCAGAATGATTTTGCCCAGGACAGTCACAGAATGATTTTGCCCAGGACAGCCACAGAATGATTTTGCCCAGGACAGTCACAGAATGATTTTGCCCATGACAGATGCAGAATGATTTTGCCCAGGACAGTCACAGAATGATTTTGCCCAGGACAGCCACAGAATGATTTTGCCCAGGACAGCCACAGAATGATTTTGCCCAGGACATCCACAGAATGATTTTGCCCAGGACATCCACAGAATGATTTTGCCCAGGACAGCCACAGAATGATTTTGCCCAGGACAGCCACAGAATGATTTTGCCCAGGACAGCCACAGAATGATTTTGCCCAGGACAGTCACAGAATGATTTTGCCCAGGACAGCCACAGAATGATTTTGCCCAGGACAGTCACAGAATGATTTTGCCCAGGACAGCCACAGAATGATTTTGCCCAGGACAGATGCAGAATGATTTTGCCCAGGACAGATGCAGAATGATTTTGCCCAGGACAGCCACAGAATGATTTTGCCCAGGACAGCCACAGAATAATTTTGCCCAGGACAGCCACAGAATGATTTTGCCCAGGACAGTCACAGAATGATTTTGCCCAGGACAGCCACAGAATGATTTTGCCCAGGACAGATGCAGAATGATTTTGCCCAGGACAGTGACAGAATGATTTTGCCCAGGACAGCCACAGAATGATTTTGCCCAGGACAGCCACAGAATGATTTTGCCCAGGACAGCCACAGAATGATTTTGCCCAGGACAGCCACAGAATTTTGTGCCCAGGACTGATGCAGATGCTAAAATATGTTGCCCGGGACAGCCAATTTATTTGCTCAGGACAGGCGGACAATCAATTTTCTCACCCCACCTGTCACATGTTCTCTACACCATATCAGTAGATGTTGATATATATATTAAACTTCTCTTTCTGATGTGACGTGAATAGATGAGTGAAGAAGCTTCATTTTTGCTGGTCTTGGCACAGCTTACTTGTGAAAGAATTTAGTGTAGAACATCCATCTGTAGTTATTAAATGTGGACCAGTCCCGGGAGACATCCTCCACTGAGAGGGAAGTTTATAATTTGCAGTGTAAAAAGATCAGCACATAGAATGCTGAAGAGACAAATTGTTCTCAATTTTTCCCAGCCTTAAAGAGGAACATTACAAGTCATGGGGAGTTAGTAAAAACTCCCCAGATCTGACTTGCCTGGCCCCTCTGTCCCTCCGGTTTACAAAATAGTTAATGCAAACTTGCCTCTCCAGTCGCATCACTTTCGGTATCCCTCCGTTTCCCCATCATCCTCCGTCAGGCAGCGCCATCTTGGAATGCCAACATGCACTGCACCATTCCTCAGATTTCACATTTGGCATTGGCGCTCAATGCAGAAGGGCGGAAGATCTGAGGAGCGGTGCGACACATTTGAAGAGAGGACAACTACAGGTAAGGAAGGCTAAGCCTGCAGCCTCTGGGGCGGCTAAGGGGCGGTGGGGTGGAAAGGGGCCAGGAATACTGCCGCATGTCAGCGTTTTAGATAACACCGACATTCAAAAGACCATGAGGGAGGGGGGAGGGATACATAGGCCCTTATTTATGAAGGAATAGCGACAGGTAGCGACTGGTGAGCGGCCGGTAATGACGGGCCCCGCCACGGGAACGCCGGCTCCCCACCACAATCACACATTTATCAAACCAATCCTGCTTAGCGACTGAGATAGCGCCATATAGCCACTCATTCATCATTATTCCAGCCTCAGCCCACAGCGCCAGTGTCCGACCTTGAACAGCGACAGGTATGACCTCTCGCTACCTGGCGCTCTCCAATGCATTTCAATGGAACAATCTTTAAATATTCATAATTAATTGTTATAAATTTTTTTTTTTTTAAATGTGAAAAGTTCTGTGACCACTTCTGCCATTTTAGATAAAAAAAATAAAAAAAAAAATTGTACAGAATTGATATTACAGGTCTGATATTAATGTATTCATATTACTAAATTATTTAAAAAACTTGTTTTTTTTGGTTTCCAAAAATATGGTTGTTTGGGGGTTAAAAAACTACTTTTAACCCATCGCCGCCAGCGCTCTGGGGTTTAAACATGCATTTCACAGCGCGAAAATTTTTTGAGCGTGATTTTTTAATGAATATGGTGGGAGCCGGTCGCTAGGGCCAGTCGCTATCATGCGCACCCATACAGCGCGGAACCTGTCAAATAGCGACTCCTCGCCCAATATTCAACATTACGGCAAACCGACTGAGTCGCTATCAACTACCGAACAACGGCCAAGCACAGCGACTACTAGCGGGCGCTCTGAAAATGCAGCTACAGTGGCTCAACTGTCGCTACCTGGCGCTATTAATGAATCGGCCTCCCCGTTACATAGTACGGTTGAAAAAAAGACATGTCAACCATGGGTGTTGGGGTAGGGGAAGTTATTTTTTATTTTATAGGTGGAAGTTATTTATTTTATTTTTTGTTTTTTTTACTGATAACCGCTAATAGTAACTGTTAATGTTTTTTTCTTATAACTAAGCATCTAATTCTTTTTTGAAGCTGTCAGCGTTTGATGCTGTAACAAGCTTCTGTGGAAGGCTATTCCATAGGTTTATAGTTCTTATGGTAAAAAACGATTGTCGCCCCCAGGATCGCCTCCGGGATGTTTAGAGAGGAACATTAGAAAAGGTCTGATGTTCCTCTTTAAGAGACCACCAGACAAACAATACTCACCCCAAATCAGATTTCTCCTGGACTCGCAACTTCCTGAGGCCTGGTCCCCAGTGTCATGGAATGCTCCCGTCACTTCCTACAGAAGACACAGCTTAAAATCCAGGGCCTTATTTAGTGTTCATGCTGACCCAGGCACTTCAAGTTCTGGTGCCTCCTTTTGCTAAGTGATGTTGGGCAGGGCAAGCTAGAGGGAAAAAAAAGAGGTGAAGGAGAAAAAGAATAGAAGGAATGACAGAAAAAATAGAAGGAAAGTAATAGGAAAAAGAATGGCACAACAGATGAAAGAAAAAAAAAAGAATAGATAGAAAGAAAGAAAAAGACAAGAGGAAAGAATAGAATGAAAAAAAAAAGAATAAAAGGACGAAAGGAAGAAATAATAGAAGTAAGGATGAAAGAAAGGGAATGGCAGAAAGAACAGGTGAAAGAAACAAAGAATAAATGAAAAGAAAAAAGAAAAGAATAAAAAGAAAGAAACAAAGGTGGGCCCCCTGAATATGCAGCGTCCCCAGCACCTGCCTGGGTACGCCCAGTGCTGACGCTTGCCATGGCGTTGTGGTCCTCCAATATAAAAAATAAATGTGTGTAGGGAAGACAGGTTTCAAGGGGAGAAATGCAGAGGAGCATGCAGTTTATTATATATATTACAGGTTTCACCGCTCCTAACACACAGGAGTCACATGGCCACAGCAATAAAGGGGAGAGGATGAAGCTGCAGACTGCCTTTTTGCGTCCTCTCTCTCCTCTACAAACACAATGTGGCTCTGGAGCATTTGTAAAAAAAGCATTAATGCGGAAACAACTTTTTTTTTCTTTTTTATACTATAGCAGTAATGTCTGTGCCTCCCCCCCCCCAGGTGACCCCCCTAGGCACAGGCCTAGGTTTGCCTAATAGTACCGTATATACTCGAGTATAAGCTGAGTTTTTCAGCCCACTTTTTGGGCTGAAAAAAGCCACCTCGGCTTATACTCGAGTCAGTGGACAATGGAGGAGAAAAAGGGGCGGGACCGGATTACCTTATGGGCGGATGCGTTCCCTGTAACGTAGCGGTTCGTGACCCCAGCGGGGGTCAGGCTGAGAAGGCTGCAGGGAGACGCAGGCGGAGGTGCGAGGCCGCAGCCGCACGCGCGCGCACACCACAGAATCTAAGGTGCGCGCGCACGGCCGCGCACCTTAGATTCTGTGGTGTGCGCGCGCGCACGGCCGCGCAGCCCCATCTGCCATCTGACAGTCTGCGGAGCCAATGAGCGCGAGGAGCACGAAGAGCGACCCCCCCCCCCCAAAAAAAAAAAATCTCTTCCGGGTCCGGACAGCAGCAGGTCAGGAGCACTCGTGAGGATTTCTGGTGTCCAGCATCCAGGAGGTACCATATTTTAAATATTAAACATGTACCGTATGCAAATGGGATAGGTGGGTGTGCATAGTATGCATAGTATGCATAGCACCAGCAAAAAGTCAGGTGCTGGCCACAGGGTCGATTAGAGCCTCCTCCATCTCCCTTTCTGCAAGGCCCAGCTACACTTCCTAACAAGACCAAATCCACATAAAAGATCCAGACTAGGAATGCTATCATGTTTCAGTCCACCATTACTGTACCTAACTGCTCTGTCTGAGCAAAGTACAGCTATAACCCGCCCGGTAGCTGAAATTTACCGGTAGCTGCTGCATTTCCCACCCTAGGCTTATACTCGAGTCAATAACTTTTCCAGTTTTTTTGTGGCAAAATTAGGTTCCTCGGCTTATATTCGGGTCGGCCTATACTCGAGTATATACGGTAAATACAGCCCTGTCAGAATCCCTCATTCCTCTGTTGCAGTAAATGGAGTTGAGCAGGCTCCAGTCACTGTAACTGATTCCTCATTTCCTAATAGAACAGGGTGCACCACCAATATCAGAAAACCTTGAAAAGGGTGTGCTCACTACTAATGTAAATCACCTAGCACAAAAATAGAGCGGACGTGCATCCAAGCACACCTATCTCTAAAGAAGGAGCACCACAACTTAATAAAAAGATTACAAACCTTTATTAATGCAACACACAAAGGGCTAAAAAACATATAACACAAACATATTAAAAACAACCGTTCTTGACCAGTATTATTCAATAATTGATACCTAAACAGGTGTATCTAAATAATTAATACCCGATGGTAACATGGCCCACCATTTTCACCCCAAATAAATCATTTGTGCCGGTACAAAGAATCTCTTTTACTCTCTATCTTATTTAAACTTACCACTGAAGGATAAATAAAGTGCTATAGCGCAACACCAATTACTAATAATTAAATATATCTATACACATCTAAAAATGCAAAATCAACAGATCAAATAATAACAAAGTTGAAAACTATCACAGTGCCCTAAATAAATAAACAAATACATATCAGTGTACTATATATATTGCACAAAAGTTGTCCATGAATTAAAGCAATGTGAAAAACAACGGCCGACGGGCTGCGTGCGTGCGCCGCACTGCTTAGAATTGACGGAGCGGCGCCGCACGTAATATACGGAGCCAACAACCTCCGGTTGCCATGTCAACGCACCGTGTGAGCCGTTTTCATCCCTCCCCTTGCCCCTCCCCTCCGCCCTTCTCTCCCCGCCCTGATGTGGCCGTGTGCTACCGGTCTCTTCCCACCCTGAAGATGGCGGATGCGGACCTTCCGGTCTGTGCGTACAGTGTTCACGTGCTGCCCGGGGACGTCATCTAGGGTTGACGACGCGTCATCAGTCAGCTGGGTTTGGCGCTCTCATAAGCGCTCCCCGCTGACAGTGTCACATCCGGTCTGAACACACAGCGTAACATGTGCTGATGAGTTGTGTTGGGCTGGCTCCTTTTGATCTGCCCTGGAAGGCACTGGGCGGACCAGCGGATTACAACGTTGCTGAGTGAGCGGACCCTAGCCACCATCTCTACCTTCCCTGTAAGTACAGCATTCATGTGATGATCCAAACACATGCAGTCTAGCTCTAGCTCCCTAGCAATGCTAACACTATGTTATGTATATGCCCGTAGATCATTGGGGAACAGTGAACCTGGCAATATAGGGCAAACGCCACTCCTTTGTATGTGGCCAATGGAGCATTGACTATTCTGGGGCATCTATATCTTCCTATTCAGGTAGCCATTTATACTCATTACATCATAGCTCTAAGGACCTTGTAGATACCTATATTATGTGGATGAAGGATTGTATCTGACTTGTTGTTTTGTTTTTTGTCTTTGTTTGTGTGGTTGTGTGTGTTCAGCATTATTTTGGGACGATATACTCAGACACGAGTTACCTGGCAATAACTGAAATGGCCTTACCGGGCTGATTGAATGCCCTAAAGTGCGGTCTGGTGCTGAAGAAGCCCCCTGTTGGGGGTGAAACTAGTTCACCGCTAATTATTTGCAATTACTTATCGCCATTTAAGGGGAATTGTATAACCTGGAAAGTTTAATTGCTTGTAATGTGTAATACTTATGATCAACTGTATGAACACTAACCAGCTTGTCTGCAAGGTCGATATTTGTGTAAAATACTTACCATTGTTGATGAATATATCTGTATTGTGATTGACACTATGGAGTTTAATGGGGAATCAGATTGGTAGCTTGTAATAGCACCAATGATACTCTCCTATAATAATTGCTGTGTCTGTTTTTTAACGAGATTTTGTAAATTCAATAAACTAACTCAGTGGATTTTATGAATATGCATTAGTTGAACTTATTTAAGGCGAGGTCACACTTTGAGTTCCCATCAATACTGGGTTGGTTCATACCCAGGAGCACTTTGTGTTTAAGATAATGTGAAAAACAAACCAAAATAATTATGCAATGACAAGTGCCAAGAAACCATAAAACGAAAATCTCACAAGGGCCACCCAGGGTATATACACACAGGGTCAGAGGCAGTACATTTCCACTGTGGATGGTTGACCAAGGAATCTGGGCTGTGGAATTTGAGCACCGGACCTGGATGAAGAAACTGCAGGGACAAAGGGGTAATTTTTTTGTTTTAGCCTGGACAGTTCCTCTAACACTGTTTGCAAAATTTGTTTTTTTTTTAATAGCCTTGGTCAGTTTTTTTAATCAGCTATTTACACAAAAAAAGATGACCGAAATCTATGCTCTATATGCTCCTGGGTTTGGTTCACGTGACAGGCTTTGGGATGCCCCTGTGTATAAAACCCCTGGGACTGCCAGTTTGCTTACCTCTCTGCATGCTCCCACGGTGCATGTACGGACTCTCATCCAATTAGAATAGATAGCAATGCATATTAATGCCCAAGATTATATATTAGAAATTAACAGATTACCGGGTGCCTCCCGCTGGTCACTAAAACACACACACACTGCATGTACCTGCTGCCAGCCTTTCAGATATCCTGGTGAAGGTAAGCGCCGGGGATAATGCCGGAGGTCTGTCCATGCACTTTGGAATCAATTTACTAATTGAGTATCTTGCGAAATTAGGGGGTTTCACACAGCAGGGATGGTGATTTGGGATACCCCAGGGGAGGGCTTTTAACTGGGACAGGCTTTAAAGTGGACCAAAACCCAGAATTTAAACTATCCTGGGTTTTGGTCCTTTACCCAGGGGCACCCAGATCAGTGGATGCCCCGCTGCGTGAAACCCCCCAGATCGCCTAAGGCAACTCACCTCTTCCCGATCCTACGGCACATGCGCGGCTACTCGTCCAATCAGCGTGCTCGAAGCAGCTGACGTAACAACGTCTAAGGCTTCGTCTAAGAGCAGCAGCTCCGAGTGCGCCGACGGCTGCATCCTCCGCTTCCCCCAAACAGGGAGCGTGCCTGCGCTGGCCATTCACAAATGGCTGCCGCGGCCACGTGCCCTGCTAGAGGGATAGCGGGGATGCGCTGTTGGACTGGGAAGAAACGTAGGTGAACAAGGCGACATGGGGGGTTTCACACAGCGGGGCATCCAAAATCGGGGGGGGGGGAGGGAATCAATGGAGCTGGGTTTTGGTCAACTTTAAAGCAATCTAAACAATTCTTTATGCAAACACAGCATTAGCCATTGATATTACAATGTTACGCTTTTGTTTAATAACTGGATGGCCACAGGAAAGTGACCCTTTTGGAGTGTAGAGGTCCTGCACCGAAGCATTGCAAAAAATGATCATGAACTATTACCTAACTCATAGATGCTATACGGCATGTCATATATGTCGTTTTGTTATATAACATCATGATCAGGTTACACCAAGCCGCGGCTATTTGTAGCAAGGAATGGTTTTCACATCAAGAGCAAATGAGCCCAGTGATATGGAATGGCCGCGCCGTGAGCATCAAGATCAGGACATATAATTAGTTATTGGATTTTAATTCCCAATCTTATAGATAAGTATGGAGGTGGTGCCATTACCCCTCCCCATGGGGTCAAGGTTAATATAAGTGAAACAAACATGGCGTGAGAACATTGCAGATACACATAGATGGTGTAAGAGGAAATGGGTTTGTTTTATGGCCTAGATTAGGAAGACCATTATGGGAGTGTGGGATGCTAATACAGGAAGGCTGAGATTACAATCTGCCTGAAATTATTATCTACATTCCCTGCACAGATAGTAAATACAAGCAGGAAATAATACCATTTTGTGATTACTCACCTGTAAAATGGGTATTATAAGTATGTCACACACCCCACTTCAGATACTTATTATTATTACACTTGGGTAACTCACCGCTAGGTGGCGCACTTGCAGAGATCTCCAAAAGCTTCAGCAAGCCCCTCCCGGTCTATATATACCTGGTACCTCTCACCAATTCCCCAGTGTTCAAAAAGCAGTAAGACAAGGTACCAGAACTAAACAAATTTAACCCTCAACCGTAAATAACAAAACTTCACCATATAAAGAACCAGGATACCAAAAAAGGGCGGGTGAAGTGGGGTGTGTGACATACTTATAATACCCATTTTACAGGTGAGTAATCACAAAATGGTATTATTCTAAGTATGTCACACACCCCACTTCAGATACTTATTATTATTACACTTGGGACATCCAACAGCAGTGTCCAAAAGAGGGCGGGTATCCAAACCAGGCAATAACGCAGATAAAACTCAAACCACTGCGGCCTGCAGAACCTTACGGCCAAAAACAGCATCCGCCGAGGCCCGAACATCAACCTTGTAAAACTTGGAAAAGGTGTGAACTGAAGACCAGGTAGCAGCCTTACAAACTTGTTCAACTGAAGCCTGGTGCTGAAAAGCCCAGGACGCACCGATCGCACGAGTAGAATGTGCAGTAACACGAAAAGGGGGGTCCTTCCCCTTGGCAAAATAGGCAGCAATAATCGCCTGACGAATCCACTTACTAATGGAAGACTTGGCCGGAGCCAAACCCTTCCTAGGACCACAAGGCACTACAAACAAAGCATCAGTCCTACGAAAAGAAGACGTGACACGCAAATAGTACCTAACACATCGCACCACATCCAAGCAGTGCAACGCACTCTCCTTATCATTCCTAGGCCTAGGGCACAAGGAAGGAAGAACAATGTCCTGATTAAGATGAAAAGCAGACACCACCTTAGGAAGAAAATCTGACTTGAAACGAAAGACCACTTTGTCCTGATGTTTCTCAAAATAAGGAGCCTGAATCGACAAGGCTGCCAACTCCGAAACACGCCGAACCGAAGTGATGGCCACCAAAAAGACAACTTTCTGAGTCAGAGTGGATAAAGCAATACCCTGCAAAGGCTCAAAAGGAGGAGCCTGTAACGCAGAAAGCACCAAATTCAAATCCCACACTGGGAGCAATGGCTTCCTAGGAGGCCTCAGATGCGAAACCCCCTGGAAAAAAGTCTTGACCAAGGAATGGCTAGCAAAAGACTTCTGGAAAAAAATTGACAAGGCAGACACCTGCCCCTTCAAGGTACTCAGCTGAAGACCAGAATCCAACCCAGATTGAAGAAAATCCAAAATCCGAGAAATAGAAAAAACCCGGCATGGCAAAGATCTAGTCTCACACCAATCAATATAAGATCTCCAGACCCTGTAATAGATGGAAGAGGAAGACCTCTTCCTAGCACTAACAAGAGTCCGAATGACCGAGTCGGAAAGACCCTCCTCCTTCAAGATGGAGGTTTCAGCAGCCAAGCCGTTAAAGCCAGCGTTGGTAAACTGGGGTAACACAGTTGTCCCTGAGTGAGCAGATCTGGCCGAAGAGGCAGATCGAACTGATCCACTGCCAGACGAACGATGTCTGCGAACCACACCCGCCTTGGCCACCTTGGAGCCACGAGAATGGCGGGAACTCCTTCCTGAACTAGCTTTCGCAGCACCCTGCCTAGCATGGGAATCGGAGGGAACAGATACAGGAACCCCAGATCCTTCCAGCTCAATGACATGGCATCCGTCGCCAGTGCCAGAGGGTCCCGAGACAGTGACACGAATGTCGGAAGCTTGTGATTGTGACGAGAGGCAAACAGATCCACCTCCGGCGTTCCCCACCGAAGACACAAGGACCGAAACACATGGGGATGGAGAGACCATTCCCCCCGGCGGGACGAGCACCGGCTCAAGAAGTCCGCCTCCGTGTTCTCCACTCCTGGAATGTACACCGCCGAAATGCAGGGAACATACGTCTCTGCCCAGACCAGAATCAGAGACACTTCCCTGAGGGCACCCAGACTGCGAGTCCCTCCTTGGTGATTGATGTAAGCAACAGCCGTCTGATTGTCCGATCGAACCTGAACAGGCAGGCCCTGTAACCGATGCGTCAAGCGAGACAGAACCAACCTGATGGCTCGCAATTCCAGAACATTGATGGGCAAGTGAGCCTCCTGAGGGTCCCACAGCCCCTGAAACTGAAGATCCTTCCAGAAACCTCCCCATCCTGACAAGCTGGCATCCGTGGTGACAGTCTCCCACCGCGGAGTCAGAAACGACCTGCCCTTCAGAAGATTGTCCGGAAACAACCACCACCGAAGAGACCGCCGAACCCGAGGGGAAATCTGGAAGGACCGATCCAACGACCGCGGGCGCCTGTCCCAAGACGCCAAAAGATGAAGCTGCAGCGTCCTCGTGTGAAACTGTGCGAAGGGAACCGCCTCGAACGAGGCCACCATCAACCCCACCAGTCTCATCCCTAGCCGAATGGACGGGCGAGGAATGGAAAAAAGACGCTGAGCCAATTCCTGAATCAAAAGAACCTTGTCCTGAGGAAGAAACACTTTGTGCTGACAAGAGTCCAAGGACATCCCCAGAAAAGTCACCACCCTGGCCGGAACCAGAGAGGACTTGGGGTAATTGATCACCCAGCCGAACCTCTCCAGCATGGACACCACCGTGCTGGTATCCCCTTCTGCTTGGCTGAAGGAAGGAGCCATGATGAGAAGGTCGTCCAGGTAAGGAACAATACGAATCCCCTGAGCTCTGAGCAGGGCCATCACCCCTGCCAACACCTTCGTGAACACTCTCGGGGCCGAGGTGAGGCCGAATGGGAGAGCCACAAACTGAAAATGACGATCCTCCACCACAAAGCGAAGAAACCGCTGATGTGGCGGAAAGATAGGAATGTGAAGATACGCGTCCTTGATGTCTATGGACGTCATGAAGTCCCCCTGCCGAAGCGAGCCGATCGCCGACCGCAAGGTCTCCATGCGAAACTTCCGGGGACGAATAAACCTGTTGAGACACTTCAAATCCAAGATCGGACGGAAGGACCCGTCCTTCTTGGGGACAGTGAAGAGATTGGAGTAATAACCTCTTCCCACCTCCGAAGGAGGAACCGGGCAAATGACTGCCAACATCAGAAGATTCCTTACTGCCGCCAGGAGCCCCTGCGCGGCCACAGGATCTAGAGGCACCCGAGACCTGAGAAACCTTGGAGGAGGGCGGGACTCGAACTCCAGCTTGTAACCGGTCGACACTACCTCCCGGATCCACCTGTCCGATACCTCCAGGTCCCACACCCGGGAGAAGCATCGTAACCGTCCCCCCACCCGTGCGGGTGAGGGCGCCCCCTCATTGCTGAGCGGGCTTGGCAACTGACTTAGGCTTGGCGCCCCAAGCGTGAACGGGGCGGCCACGGCCTCTACCCCTATTCCAACCCGTGCCCCTGGAAACCGAGACGCCCGCACCTCTGCCGGCTTTGGCTCCCCTAAAGGACGGATTAAAGGAGACCGCCCCCCGAAAGGAACGGCGAAACCTCTTGCGCTGAGGCAACCTGCCTCCCTTGGCAACAGAATCCAGCTTTTCACCAAAAAGCCTCGACCCCAAGAAAGGAAGGGCCGTGAGAGATCTTTTAGAATTAAGGTCAGCTGTCCACTGTCGCAACCACACAGAGCGACGAATAGCCACCAACAGAGCAGAAGCTCTGCCACACATCAACATGGCATCATCCTGGGCGGCCAGAACAAATGACAAAAAAGAGTCACAACGCTTGAGCGCAAGAAACTCATCACCAGAGGGATCAAGGTCCACACACAAATCCCTGACCAAAGACCGTACTGCCAAGGTCAAAAGAGCCGAAGCACAAACAGGCCTCAAAACCGAGCCCGCACAAACAAAACCATGGCGGGCCAACTGATCAATCCGGCGATCTTCGCCATCCTTGAGATAAGTAGTGTCAGGAAGATGAACAGTCGCCGTATTAGACAGTCCCAAAACCGGGGCATCCACCTCGGGAGGGACCGACCACCGCTTTAGCAAGTCCGCCGGAAAGGGATATTTCCTATCCCAGCTGGGCGGAACACCAACAAGCCGTGTAGGCTGCTCCCATTGCTTAAGGACAACATCCTCAAAATGCTGTTGACTGGGAAACTCCAAACGCTGCTTGACCCCCCCAAAGAGCTGACCCCTAGGCCGAGGAGCCGCCTCGGGAGGATCCAAATCCAGAACCTCAAACATCTGGGCTAAAATAGAAGGCGTGTCAGGAACGGGACCATCAATATGGTCCCCCTCAGTACCCAACACCTGCTGACCCACGGAGACATCCGATTCTTCCTCAAGCTCCCCCTCCTCAAGGGGGCGATCCACCCAATCCAAATCCTCAACAACCTCCTCATCAGAGTCCGGCTGAAGCGGAGATAGGTGTTTACGCTTCGCGGTAACCTTCAGAGCGGACATATCTGAAAACCGCTTCTCGAGGCTGGCCAGACGGGCGCACACCTCAGATTGCGAATCCCCACCCGTGACAACGTCACACAGGGTCCGGAACAGGCGAGGCGAAGAGGGAGATGGCGCGGACGAAGAAGTCCCAGGCACCGGAGTGCTGGATTGACGCTCAATGTTCCGCTTTGCACATGGTATACATATAATGACATCATCCCCCGGGAGCGGAGTCCCACAACCCCCGCACAGCCTGGATTGTCCCGAAGGATCAGTTCCGGTATCCTTGGCAGCCTCCATATGGTGAATTTATGGTATTCGCGGAACCCAGGGATTTATGCAGTAAGCAACCCGGGATGCCCCCAATGATACAATCTAAGTATATATAAATATATACAATCTATACTGCCCAGACCAGGGAAAGAATTTTTTTTTTTTTTTTTTTTTTTTTTTGCCAGCCACCCAAAGGGACTATAAGGCCGAACCCAAACTAGCCAGGTATATGAGACCGGGAGAGCCCCACAGGATGGAATCCCGGAATCTGAAAGACAAAGACAAAGACAACAGTCAAAAACCAGCACAACATGGCAGCAAACACACAACATAGCCAAAATACTGGGAAGCCAGGGAGGGCCAGACTTAGCAGAAAAACAGGGAGGCCAGGGGCCAAGAGCATATAAGCATAAAATAATGGCTGCAAAATACCCCACCTGCTTCTATTACCAACACAGGCATACCCAAAACCTGGCCGCATATACCACCCAACACCCCCGGTCGGAGGGGGGGGGGGAGGGGGAAGGGGAGGGGGGGGGGGGAGAACAGAGCCCGCAATAAGGCCCAATAGCCAGCGATCCCTGCCCCACTATCCCCTATAGGCAAACACAGAAAGGAAAACCACAAAACCTACCTGGATCCTGCCGCACTAACAGACGTCACGAAATGGCGGCCAGCCAGGGAGAGAAGGAGCGAGACTCGGGGCGGGCCCCAACAGAAACGCGGGAGCCGCTAAAGCCCCGCCCCTTCTCGCTCCGCTTGTCACGGCGCGGGCCGCGCGAGCCGCGGTCCCGCCCACCTCTGAGGCAGAGCGAGCAGCGGGCGCCACATGAATGGCGCCCACGGAAACCGCCAAGGCGGACCAGCAGCGCACATGCCGCCCCGATCCGCCCGCAATAAAAAACCGGCGAGCGCGACCGCGGCCTACGGGCCGGCGGCGCAGCGCGCCTGCCGGCCCCGCCCACAGAGCGAGCAGGGGACCCTGGGCCAAGACAGGCGCCCTGACATGGCGCACGCCCCTACCTACAAAACGGGCCGGCGAGCCCGCCGCCCGCACAGCCCCCTAAGTGAAAAACACGGGGCTCAGAGAGCCCCCCAAGCACCAAGCACCAAAAACAGAAAACGCCAGACCACTCATCCCTGCCACTCACACACACAGACATGAATAAAAGACAAGGGCACTAAGGGCAAACTAATGGGGATATAAGGGCTGGGGCATCCCATGTCCGGATCACCAACCGGAGCACCGCTATGCCCCATAATATAGGGTCGAGCGGAGGAGCTAATCTCCTAGGCACCTAGAGTGCCATCTACCTGTGCCCGGCCTCCAGCCTGAGCTGGGAGGCTGCCATAGAATAAGGGGATAAACACAAAACAGAGCCGGGCAGAAATAGACCATTGGGGGGGGGGGGCCGGGGTGAGACCCCGGCTACCTGCAAGCAGGAGACTTCTCTCTTCTGTCTTGTCGCCATCTTGCAGAGACCAACACTGGGGAATTGGTGAGAGGTACCAGGTATATATAGACCGGGAGGGGCTTGCTGAAGCTTTTGGAGATCTCTGCAAGTGCGCCACCTAGCGGTGAGTTACCCAAGTGTAATAATAATAAGTATCTGAAGTGGGGTGTGTGACATACTTAGAATAAATAAGTAACACATCAGATGATTAGTGATGATTAGTGATCCTAAGGCCCCCATGTCAACTCAACTTTCCCAGGAATTTCAAGATTTTTCTGCTCCTTTACCCGGTAGGGAGATAAATCACCTGCTAAAAGCTGGAGCAGAGTCCAGCCAACCTGAGACAGATTCAGTGACGTGTCACCCCCGAATGTAAACTTAAATATTTTCCTGATTTTTTTTTATTTTTGAATAGTTTAACATTAGGACTGAAACACTGAATATTACATGAGAAGTACTGTGAATACGCTAATAGTAATGAGCCATTATTCACCACATCCAGCAGGTAGCAGCACTCATCGCAGCTTCGCGGCAAGGAACGAAAGCTTACTGAAAATCACGGTTTGTGTTCCGCATTAAAGAGAACCACTCATTTACATAAATTTTGGTCCTTTTTAAAGTAAAACTGAAACCCTGGGACACATGTGTCTGAAATCTCTACCCACCAGCAGAATAATCGCCCATCAAATCTGTGGACTGCGACCACAATTTTAACATTACAAAAAGGCCCAATATTATAATAATGAGGAGATCCCTGCAGACACACCACTGAAGTATGATCCCGGGCAGGGCATGTGAGACCCAACTTTTGTTCAAGGTTTTAGTCTGATGTGGATGAAGGGAGTGGGCGGAAGGGTATTATGTGAACTTCCCTTCTTACCTGCTGTAGTAGAATTAGGGGGTTAAGAATAAACAACGCATACCTTACCAGTGACAGCCATGGTTGCGCTAATAATGAGGCCTTGTGAGGCAGATGCCTCAGGTGGCACTGCAGTGGGGGCGGCAATCAATGGACCTTTTTTTTAATCATTATGTCATTGGTGATTCAGCAGAGATTGGGTGGAACCACCCCATATCCCCCTCCCTCGAGTCGGGGACGCTCTTTTGAGGATTGGAGCTGCCCACCCTGGGGCACCTTTTTATAGTTTGCCTTGGCTCCCCCGTCTATAGGGGGCTGCTGCAAGGAGACTGCAGGGAGGCGGCTACTGCAGACTGACTGGATGATTATGTACTGTTACAGCCGGGCAGAAGCTTTGAAGAGCTGCTCTCAGAAGGAGGAACAGGCGTGTCTTGCAGGTAAGGAGCTGGACTTCTGGTTCAAGGGAGGTGTCACACTTGACATCTAATGAATCTAACAAATTGACCATCACAGATTTAGAATCAGAATCCGAGAGGCTACAGGGACACAACACGTAGGGGAACTAACACTTTCAGCATATGCAGCATAAGGCATAGTAAAATGCAGGAGGGTTAGGAGGTACTTGGAAGAGAAGTACTATTGGGAGTATAATGATAGAAAGAATAAGAAGAGATTCTTGTACCAGGCGGTTCCCACCCAGACAGCCATTCCATTTCAGGTGCCACTGGATGGGAGCTCCTAGTCTAAAGAGAAACAATGTGAAATGGGGAGTAGGTAGTAGAGATGAGCTGAGAAACTACTAGAGGGAGCAGTAGAAAGAATAAAGAAGCTTCTTGTACCAGGGGCCCCCCACGACGCCTCCCATCCAAGCGGCCCTTTATTTCAGGCACCACTTGATGGCGATCCTAGTCTAGGAAGTGAGATAAGGTTAGGATGTAGAGTAGTAGTACGCAAGGGGAAGTACCTGGTAGAGGAATAGAGACAGAGGTTGAAACAAGAGGAACTCCTTGCACCAGACGCCTCCCATCCAAGCGGCCCTTCATTTCAGGCACCACTTGATGGCGATCCTAGTCTAGGAAGTGAGATAAGGTTAGGATGTAGAGTAGTAGTACGCAAGGGGAAGTACCTGGTAGAGGAATAGAGACAGAGGTTGAAACAAGAGGAACTCCTTGCACCAGACGCCTACCATCCAAGCGGCCCTTCATTTCAGGGACTATTTCAAACACCGACTTCTTGGCGAGTTCACAACCCCCAATCTCCGCAGCTAGCTTCACTTATAGTCAAGCCCCGTTTGCCAGGATGCTTTAAATGCCTCACCGGACACGGTTGCCCCCAGTACTTGATAGCTCAAAGGTTGTAAACTCACAGGGGTGAAGATGGATGAACCGAAGGTAAGACTGGGTGTTATCAGGTAAGACAGGGTCACACACAGATAAATAGTTCTTAGGATAGCAGCTCTGAAGGAGCATGGGAAGGGTCTAGGTCATGCCAATGGTCAAGCCGGGTAATCAGAGAGCTAGCGCTACCAGGGGTTCGTAGTCGGGATCCAGGAAGAGGTCGGTTCAGGCAGCGGTCATGGAATGGTCAGTCAAGCTAGGTTGGTAACGGATAATCAAATAGGAGTCTCAGGAACAATAGCACCCAGCTATACTCTATCACAGGCAGTGAGAGAGTGAGGGGGGAAAACCTTTATAGGACAGGAACGGACGGGATTGGACAGAGAGGAATTGGTCTCATTAGTGACTTAACAACATACGGGCTGATTGCCCGGATTAAACCTTTAAGGTGTTTCGCCCACAGTAATCTTCGGGCTCATTGGCCCTTTAAACTAACCTCTGGCGGCCATTCTGAGTGCAGCGCCGCCGGAGGACATACATCAGCTGTGCGCGCGAGAGAGTCAGATATAAAGAAGTGTAAACACTGCTGGAACATTTTGGGGTTTGGGCAATTCCAAGAAAGCAGTGGATTCAAGAATAACAACAAAGAGATTTAGACAAAGAGTTTCCAAAATCCCAATATTTCCTGACCCATGGACAGTGGCGGACTGGGGTCAAAAAGCAGCCTGAATTTTACCAGGCCCTGGCTGGCCCCAGACATCCCTGCTGAGGCCGGGGCTATAACATTGGCAGCTGGGGTTCCTTGGCTTGTGAATACAGTGGGGTTGGGTACAGGGGGCTGAGAGGGAGACTAAGCGAGCAGGGATTGAATGTAGGTGTTAAAAGCAGCAGCCCCACTGGCAGCAAATTAGTGCGGCCCACCGGACATTGTCCCGGGTCTCCCCATGGCCAGTCCGCCCCTGCCCATGGATGCCCATAATTGTATGGCCACTTTACATGGCCTGATAAAAAAACAGAAGTGGACACTGACCTTATGTAAGCCACAGTATAATACTGAATCGTCGAGCTGCTCCCCGAGCCACCAGGCTTCCAAGAGATGGCGACCTCCACGTCTGAGACAACCACAACCTGGGGCTGGGTTGGGGGATCGGGTACTCGGCAAGCATCTACAAAACAGAGAATAAGAGACAATAGCTTTAGGCAAAGAGAGAAAAATATTTACAAGTGTAAGACATGAGGAGAGGGAATCCAGCCATTACCCCGGCCTCATGTAATCTCCGGAGAGCGATCATGGTTTCGACTGGTGACTGATTACCACATTGATTTATTACATTCATCTACATCAAGCGTTGCTCATTTGTGAAGTATTACCGTCACAATACAAAAATCAATGGCCAAGCTGCTCTAAGTAACCTGAATGTGTATATAACTGTGCTGCTGATTGCCATCAGAGCCCCGCCACAGCCAATCAAAGCCTCTTGCCGGCACTCATCATAAATCTCCCCGAATAGAAGCCGTTCTTAAAAGGATTTAGATGCTGAAAACAAATAGACACAATATGGAGTTTTCATTTAAGATTTACCAATAAACTGTTAAAGAAAAACTCCATTAGGCCCTATTTGCATCTACACAAGAGATCGTTACCCCAATGTCATTTCACAAAAACACGCTGAGGGTAATTAACTAAATGGGAAAAATGAGCTTTACTTCTCATGCCGGAAAGTTTGTCACCATTCGCGGTGAGCTTGTTATTTCACGTTGGCAGATTCTCCGCACTTGCACTGGCGGGGCACTGATGGCAATCAGCAGCACAGTGCTAGTGTGGAAGTGAATGGCAACTCTACCAACTATGTGTATGGTGGGGAAGGGGTTAATGAGTGGTCAATTGTGTGTAACTATAAGAAAAGGGAGAACATTTTGATTTTTCTAGCTCTCAAGGTTACCAGATGCAGATACTATCACTTCTTGTAAAGGTCCATATATATATGCTTTCAGTGCAGGACTGGCGTCAGCACCTGGCAAGGTGAGGTAGCTGCCCAGGCCCCCCAGCCTCCAGGGGGGCTCACTGACAGGGCCAGCCTTTCGGGTGTGCGACGGCGCTTGGCCTGCAGCGAACGGGGAATGGCGGTGGGGACAACAGTATGCTGCAGCCCATGCTGTTCCCACACCACGTGACAGGCGGGCTGCGGGCGACCAAACAGCATACAGCAGGCATCAACAAGGAGGCGGAGGGTAAGCACTGTAGAGGTAAGTTTTTTTTTTTTTTTTAAGGAAGGTCTCTTTTACTCTTCTTGTTATCCTTAGGGGATCTGAGATTTGGGACGTCCCTCAGTGATGTGACGCGACACTTCACCATTGAAGTGGGCCCACTGAGATCATGCCACCCAAGGGCCCATGTAACCCTGGAGCTGGCCCTGATGCAGTGAGAGATAAAGGTCCAAATGGCGGGGGCTGTCACTGGGGGGCGGGGGGGGGCATAGATTCCACAGGCAAAACTAAAAAAGGCTGGGATGGATGGGTCAGAGCTAGGGGGACATGGATGGATGGGGCAAAGTTGCGGGGACAGGAATGGATGGGGCTGACCCGGGGGGCAGAGATGGATGGGCAGAGATGGCGGGACGGGTATAAATGGGGCTGAGTTGGGGCAGCGGGACAAGATTGGATGGGGCAAAGAGACCGAGAAACTAAGTTTGTGTGTACCTTGTAATGTACTTTAGATTGCAATGCAAGATGCCAGGGAGCCATGGCACTGGGCAGGGACTAAGCACTATATCGCCGATCAAGTATAGGGTGCAGCTCTGAGCACGGCAACACAGAAGCAACTGAGTACAAGGCTGTTAAAGCAGGGGTCCAGAAATCTGGCGCTGAGGTCCGCATTCAGATCTCGGTTCACCAGTTGAGTACCTCTGAACTAGAGTTTGCTATAAACATGGTTACAAAACACCTCTGGTGCATAAGAATATACAACCCAAGTGGCACTGCTAACAATAGATAGATAAGGGGAGTGCTCCCCTAGGCTCATTAATCACATAACAACGAACCAACACCAAACCAACTCACTGAGTCTAGAAATGGGGCAAAGATCACCCAAATCAAAAAAATATATAAATATAAGTAAATTTATTGATCATGAAAGACGGCACTGCTAAAAAACATTCACCAGCACCGATCTCTAGACCAAATGTTAATACATTAAAAATATATGTGATAGATAGATAACAAAGCTCAAGTGACCTAGTGCTATATAATGCTATCAAATTTTAAATAGTGTGCAAGGTTGATAGCTATACAAAATTAATGTGAATATATATATATAAACAATCCCTATATTATTTGCCACACACTTATTAAGGTGTCGTTAATGATCGAAATCTAATAAAATATGATAAAAAATAATGAAAGATTATAAACCCATAAGAAAAAGGAAGCAATACAGCAAAGGAGACTCTAGCTCAGCATGGGCTGAATCCCAACACACCATGTTTAAAGTGGACAAAAACCCACGGCTATCGCCCCGGGAATCTATAATTCCCGGGGCCCCCTTCCAGGGGCATCCAAAATCGGGATGACCTCTCTGTGAAACCCCCAAGGTCGCCTATACACTTACCTTCTTTTACGGTCCTACGGCGCATGCGCGAGCCATGGCCGCATCCCCGCTATCCCTCTAGCAGGGCGCGTGCACTGCCAGATTGCACCCTGGTGGCCGGCGAGATTGTGGCTTTGATATAAAATCCTGCCCCTATAATGATGTAGCAGGGAAGTACTTCACCCAGAGGTTGGCAAATGTGCTGAGCAAGCTGAGCTGGCTGCCGCCTCCCTCTACCCAGGATGACGTCAAGCTGGCTCAGCCCGCCAGGGACAGAAAAAGTAAGAGAACCCTGTCCCATCCCATCATGGAAAGTGGTATGCTGCATTAAAATACAATTCTGTCATTACTCACCTGTAGAACTGGTATTATATGTATACAACACGTCCTGTTCCAGAAGATATTCCTTACACTTGGGTTATACATCCAGTAGATGGCGCTGGACTGCAGAGACAGAAAAGTGGCTCCTCCCGGCCCCATATATACCAGGGACCCCCCACAAATTCCCAGTATTGAAAAGCAGTTAAAATGGAACCGGGAGAACTATAACCATTACAAAAATTGAACAATCACCATACAGAGGTAACTAAGAAAAATGATAACAAGGGTGTGGTGGAACAGGATGTGCTGTATACATATAATACCAATTCTACAGGTGAGTAATGACAGAATTGTATTATTCTAAGTATACAGCACGTCCCGTTCCAGAAGATATTCCTTACACTTGGGACATCCAATAGCAGTGTCCGTAAGGTAGGGTGGGATCCCCAAAAGTAACAGCAGACAGTTTAAACCACTGCCGCCTGCAGAACCTTGCGGCCAAAAGCAGCATCAGCTGAGGCCCTAACATCAACCTTGTAAAACTTTGAAAAAGTATGAACAGAAGACCAAGTAGCGGCCTTGCAAACTTGTTCAACAGAAGCTTGGTGCTGAAAAGCCCAAGAGGCACCAATAGCACGAGCAGAATGAGCAGTAAGGTGGAAGGGAGGATTCTTCCCCTCAGCAGAGTAGGCCTGTATCACAGCCTGACGTATCCCCTTGCTGATAGTGGACTTAGCTAGAGCCAGACCTTTCTTAGGTCCAGACGGAAGCACAAAAAGAGCATCAGCCACCAAATAGAACTTCAGAGTTCTGACTACATCCAAAGAATGTAAAACCCTCTCTTTAGGGTTACTAGGATTAGGACACACAGAAGGCAAAACAATGTCCTGATTGAGATGAAAGGCAGAAACAACGCAGTCAAAATGTCTATCCTCCCTAAACTTCTTAACTTTTTTAGAACACTGCCAGTACCGATCCCATGCGCTGCAGAGGAGAATATAGGCCTTTATTTGGTCTGGTGCACGCCCGCGAGTACCTAAGCGCACTATGTTCTGTCACAAGACCCTGGGCGGGCTTGGTGTCCCTAACATTAGTATGTACTACAAAGCCTCCCAAATAGCCCAGATTATCCCCATGCATTCCTCTTCAAAGCCTCCCCTCTGGACGTTTCTGGAACTTCCAGACTGCTCGTCAATTCCAATAGATGGCTTGCTATGGATGGACCCGACACGCAGACCTGGGACGCTTAGTCCCCTGATGAAACACTCACTCTCGGTGTGGGACTCGGTGAAATACTCCGCTTCCCTGATATCTCCTCACACTCCTCTAGCGCAGCTCTGGGGTAATCCGTCCTTCCCTCCGGGCATGGAGAATAGATCAACCTTTAAGTGGTGGGAGGAGCATGGGATAGCAAGGGTGCTGCACCTTCTCTCGGAAGACGGGTTTGCATTTTATAATTCTCTGAGAGAAAAATTTGATATTCCCCAAAGTGCCTTTTTTCAATATCTGCAGTTGAGGCACTGGCTGTCACCTTTGACTAAACTGGGGCAACCCTTCAGGAAACGCACCCCCTTCGAGGAGGTTTGTAGTGTAGATCCGTTCCGCAGGGGGTTAATATCCATGTTATATTCTATGCTAAACAACACAGGGGTGGGTACGCATGCCTATGTAAGTAAGTGGGAACGAGATCTGGGTCCCTACCGTTCAGATAGGGGGTGGATGGAAATTTGGAGTGCTGCCTCATCATGCTCCATAAATGTTCTGACAACTGAGACAGCCTACAAAGTCTTGTTCCATTGGTATCTGGTGCCTAGTCGCCTTGGCAAAATGTTCCCAGGGCAGGCCAATACATGTAACGTAGAGGGTAATTTTATGCACATCTGGTGGACATGTCCTATGCTGACCCGTTTTTGGTCACAGGTATATAAGATAGCCGGTAAAATCTTTCGGATAAACATTAGTAAAGACCCTTGGGTGGCTCTCCTTCACCGTAGACCCCCAGAACTTACCAAAAAGCAGAACAAACTGTTTACCTACCTGCTCTTGGCGGCTAAGCAAACCATTGCCAGGGCCTGGAGGAAACAGATCGTTCCGCTGTCGGAGGTGTCTTCCAGGATGAATGGGTTTTTTGGTCAATGAGAGGCTCTCAAGCATCCTAACTGACACCCAAGATAAGTTCCTCTCCATTTGGGAGCCCTGGATACAATATGTCTGGCCTAATGCGCCATCGGGAATGCTCTCTTAGAGGATTGGCGTGGGCTAGGTCGCGAGGACCCCCTCTCTCTTGCCCCCTCCTACCTTGTCCCCTTTCCTTTCCCTTCCACTCCCCGCTCTCCTTTATGCTGTCTGCTCTGAGTTTATCCCCTCACCCCTTGTGTTTTCTCCCGTGTCTGCTTCTCCTTTCCCCTCTTTTCTTTGTATTGTCTTTTCCTTTTCTCTTGTCCCCTGCTTCTCACTCTGCGGCGCGCCTCTCGCCGGTCTCCCGGGCCACGGGCCTCGGGCGCGGGCGGGGGGCGTGGCGAGATGCTAATAAGGGCTACTCGAGGCTGCTGTTCACCGGCATGGGAGGCAATATTATTAAAGACACAACACCGACCGATTATGTATGATAATTGTTTATTCATGTTTCAGCTGTGTCGTAACTGTGTTGCCATTTGGTTCTTGAGAACATTGTGGTGTTTGCCTCCCCTGCGCGGGATGGATTTCTGCTTGACTGACTACTATACCTGTACTGCCTTTTTCTTTATAAAAATAAATAAAAATATTGAAAGAGAAAGGCAGAAACAACCTTAGGCAGAAAATCTGGCTTAAAACGAAACACCACCTTGTCTGTCAGGACCAGAGAGTACCTTAAGTGCACTCTCTGTCCTGGGGGTTAAAAGGTTTGGCCAGAGCAATGACACGGAGACTTAAGATATGCTTAAAGGTTTTATTAATGGCAAGGATAACAAAAAACTCTTATATTCAGATACAGGGAAAAAACTAACTAACAAAAAATACCAGATAACAGAAAACCGAACCCCTAAGGTGCTGCAGCACTCACCCAGGGTCCTAGGGCAGATGCAGGCAGTCTCCAGACTCCTGACAGGAACAGACTAAAGACCAGAACTCCAGATACAAGGCACATGGATCCACAGACAAAGAGGAAGCAACAAACAAAATCCTGCTGCACCTGGTGGAGGGAAAATCTCCCTTAAATAGCACACACACCAGGTGCAGCAGATGAGAGAGCAACAAGCGCTTTGCTGCCACTCTCTGGAGGTTGGAGGGACTGCCGCTGGGGTGAGCAGCCGGAGCTCCGCTGACACCCGCTGGTGGCTGAAGGAACTGCAGATGGGAAAACAGCTCCCAGCCACCAGTCGGGTGCCAGCTGAACCCGGGGACCTTACACTACCCCCCCTTTCAGGAGCGGGCTCCTGAACGCTCCCTTGAAAGAAAAAATTCTCCCCTGAGAACAGTACCAACAAATCAAAATCAAGTCCAAAAAAAATGTCCAAAATTTGTGTACAGATCCCACCTCCGGGATCCACAGAGGAGCCAGAGTCCATCGGAGTAGACATCCAAATAACTGGCAAAGTTTCACTGGGCCCGGATGCAGGTTCCAGACAGGGCCCGGGTGCAAGACAGGGTCCGGGTGACGGTTCAAGGCAGGGCCCGGGTGACGGTTCAAGGCAGGGCCCGGGGGGCCCGGGTGACGGCTCAAGGCAGGGCCCGGGGGGCCCGGGTGACGGCTCAAGGCAGGGCCCGGGGGGCCCGGGTGACGGCTCAAGGCAGGGCCCGGGGGGCCCGGGTGACGGCTCAAGGCGGGGCCCGGGTGACGGCTCAAGGCGGGGCCCGGGTGACGGCTCAAGGCGGGGCCCGGGTGACGGCTCAAGGCGGGGCCCGGGTGACGGCTCAAGGCGGGGCCCGGGTGACGGCTCAAGGCGGGGCCCGGGTGACGGCTCAAGGCGGGGCCCGGGTGCCGAGCCAGGGACAGGCTGGAAGCGGGGCCCGGGTGCCGAGCCAGGGACAGGCTGGAAGCGGGGCCCGGGTGCCGAGCCAGGGACAGGCTGGAAGCGGGGCCCGGGTGCCGAGCCAGGGACAGGCTGGAAGCGGGGCCCGGGTGACGGCTCAAGGCGGGGCCCGGGTGACGGCTCAAGGCGGGGCCCGGGTGACGGCTCAAGGCGGGGCCCGGGTGACGGCTCAAGGCGGGGCCCGGGTGCCGAGCCAGGGACAGGCTGGAAGCGGGGCCCGGGTGCCGAGCCAGGGACAGGCTGGAAGCGGGGCCCGGGTGCCGAGCCAGGGACAGGCTGGAAGCGGGGCCCGGGTGCCGAGCCAGGGACAGGCTGGAAGCGGGGCCCGGGTGCCGAGCCAGGGACAGGCTGGAAGCGGGGCCCGGGTGCCGAGCCAGGGACAGGCTGGAAGCGGGGCCCGGGTGCCGAGCCAGGGACAGGCTGGAAGCGGGGCCCGGGTGCCGAGCCAGGGACAGGCTGGAAGCGGGGCCCGGGTGCCGAGCCAGGGACAGGCTGGAAGCGGGGCCCGGGTGCCGAGCCAGGGACAGGCTGGAAGCGGGGCCCGGGTGCCGAGCCAGGGACAGGCTGGAAGCGGGGCCCGGCTGCAGGCTCGCTGAGGGACCCGGCTGCAGGCTCGCTGAGGGGCCCGGCTGCAGGCTCGCTGAGGGGCCCGGCAGAGGGCTCAAAGGCTGGGGGCCCGGCAGAGGGCTCAAAGGCTGGGGGCCCGGCAGAGGGCTCAAAGGCTGGGGGCCCGGCAGAGGGCTCAAAGGCTGGGGGCCCGGCAGAGGGCTCAAAGGCTGGGGGCCCGGCAGAGGGCTCAAAGGCTGGGGGCCCGGCAGAGGGCTCAAAGGCTGGGGGCCCGGCAGAGGGCTCAAAGGCTGGGGGCCCGGCAGAGGGCTCAAAGGCTGGGGGCCCGGCAGAGGGCTCAAAGGCTGGGGGCCCGGCAGAGGGCTCAAAGGCTGGGGGCCCAGCGGCGGCTGACTCGCGGTGGGGCCCAGCGGCGGCTGACTCGCGGTGGGGCCCAGCGGCGGCTGACTCGCGGTGGGGCCCAGCGGCGGCTGACTCGCGGTGGGGCCCAGCGGCGGCTGACTCGCGGTGGGGCCCAGCGGCGGCTGACTCGCGGTGGGGCCCAGCGGCGGCTGACTCGCGGTGGGGCCCAGCGGCGGCTGACTCGCGGTGGGGCCCAGCGGCGGCTGACTCGCGGTGGGGCCCAGCGGCGGCTGACTCGCGGTGGGGCCCAGCGGCGGCTGACTCGCGGTGGGGCCCAGCGGCGGCTGACTCTACCATGGGACGCTCTGGAGGCAGGCTGGCATCGACCATGGGACGCTCTGGAGGCAAGCTGGCATCGACCATGGGACGCTCTGGAGGCAAGCTGGCATCGACCATGGGACGCTCTGGAGGCAAGCTGGCATCGACCATGGGACGCTCTGGAGGCAAGCTGGCATCGACCATGGGACGCTCTGGAGGCAGGCTGGCATCGACCTCAAAGACCGGATCATCGTCGTCAGAATCTTCGTAGAACCAGGCATCAGGGTCCTGGTTACTAGTTGGTTCCAAGATGAAGCAGGAGACCCCTGATCCAAGGCCCCAGGTGAAGCACACAGCACCTCAGAAATCCCCCTAGAATCTACAGATCTGGCTAAAGGGACGGTAGATGGGGGAATCTGGACAGGAACATTGGGTTTAATTAGACAGGGCTGCTTAACCTGTGGCAAAAGGGGATTTATATCAAAGGCTACGTCCACCAAGATCCTAATTAGGGGTTGAGCCGCTGGGAAGACAAAATCTCCCCGATCAACCAAGGAGTGAATAAGGTTGATAAGGTCTAAACACATGGGTTTAGAGTACCCAACAAATAATGCCTGCACCTCATCAGCATGAGTCTTAGCTAAAGGCAGTAACTTCCTGATCACAGCAGGATCCATAGTGGGGGCTAGGAACGGCAAAAGCTAGAGGGACTACAAATCTCAGGATGTGTAATGCTCTGGCCAGGTGGGTAGTTTGGCAGCAGGATTATGTCAGGACCAGAGAGTACCTTAAGTGCACTCTCTGTCCTGGGGGTTAAAAGGTTTGGCCAGAGCAATGACACGGAGACTTAAGATATGCTTAAAGGTTTTATTAATGGCAAGGATAACAAAAAACTCTTATATTCAGATACAGGGAAAAAACTAACTAACAAAAAATACCAGATAACAGAAAACCGAACCCCTAAGGTGCTGCAGCACTCACCCAGGGTCCTAGGGCAGATGCAGGCAGTCTCCAGACTCCTGACAGGAACAGACTAAAGACCAGAACTCCAGATACAAGGCACATGGATCCACAGACAAAGAGGAAGCAACAAACAAAATCCTGCTGCACCTGGTGGAGGGAAAATCTCCCTTAAATAGCACACACACCAGGTGCAGCAGATGAGAGAGCAACAAGCGCTTTGCTGCCACTCTCTGGAGGTTGGAGGGACTGCCGCTGGGGTGAGCAGCCGGAGCTCCGCTGACACCCGCTGGTGGCTGAAGGAACTGCAGATGGGAAAACAGCTCCCAGCCACCAGTCGGGTGCCAGCTGAACCCGGGGACCTTACATTGTCCTTGTGTCTCTCAAAATAAGGATGCTTGATGGAAAGCGCCGCCAATTCAGAAACACGCCTAACAGAAGTGATAGCCACCAAAAAGACCACCTTAAGCGTAAGAATGGACAAAGGGGACCCTTGCAAGAGTTCAAAGGGAGACCCCTGCAGGGCAGATAAGACCAAGTTCAAGTCCCAGACTGGTAACATAGGCTTACGTGGGGGACGCACGTGAGTAACCCCCTGGAAAAAGGTCTTGACCAGGGGGATGCTGAGCAAAGGATCTTTGGAAAAAAATGGGCAAGGCAGAAACATGACCTTTCAGAGTACTGAGCTGAAGACCCAGATCCAAACCATGTTGGAGAAACTCCAGAATCCTAGGAATAGAAAACACACGACAGGGAAGCGAGTTAGACTCGCACCAGTCAATGTAAGTACGCCAAACCCTGTAGTAGATGGAAGAAGAGGACCTTTCCCTAGCCCTGATCATGGTACCGAGGCAGGCAGCCCTTTTTCCATCAAGATGGAGGTTTCAACAGCAAGGCCGTCAAAGCCAGCGTTGGTAAATTGGGGTGGCGTAGGTGCCCCTGAAGGAGCAGATCTAGAATCTGGGGCAGGGCGTACTGATCTACTGCCAGCTGCACGATGTCTGCGAACCACACTCTTCTTGGCCAGCAGGGGGCCACCAGGATGGCTGAATTATCTTGCGCAGCACCCTGCCCAGCAGGGGAAACAGGGGAAACACATACAGGAGCTGGAACCTCGTCCAAGACATTGCCAGGGCATCCATGGCAAGGCCAGAGGATCCTGGGACAGAGAGACAAAGGCTGGAAGCTTGTGATTGTGACGGAATGCAAACAGATCCACATCCGGCTGACCCCAGCGGTGGCACAGGGAGCGAAATACCCTGCTGCTGAGGGACCATTCTCCCAGACGAGAGGTCCCCCTGCTCAGAGTCTGCCTCCAGATTCTCCACCCCCGGGATGTACACAGCTGAGATGCAGGGAACATTCACCTCCGCCCAGGACAGTATCAGGGACACTTCCTTGAGGGCCCTCTTGCTCCGGGTCCCTCCCTGATGATTGATGTAGGCAACCGCCGTCTGGTTGTCCGAGCGGACCTGCCGGAACAGCCCGACCCCGCAGGTGTGGGGTTAAGTGGGCGAGAACCAACCTGATCGCCCTCAATTCCAGAATGTTGATAGGGGCATGGGCCTCCCGAGGGCCCCACTGACCCTGGAATTTCAGGGACAAACACCTGATCCAAGGACACAGGGTCCCGATCCCATACTTACAAGAGGTGAGGCTGAAGAGGCCTCATGTGAAACTGAGCATATAGAACCGCCTCGAAGCAGGACACCATCAGCCCCACCAGCTGCATTCCCTGCCTGATGAATGGATGAGGACAAGACAGCAGGAGCTGAGCTTTCTCTTGAAGGATCTCCACCTTCTGCTGAGAAAGATCTTGACCTGAGATGAATCCAGAATCATGCCCAGAAAGGACTTCACCATGGAAGGAGACGGAGAAGATTTGGGGTGGTTGATCACCCAGCCGAATGACTCCAGTGTGGACATCACCCGCTGAGTGTCCAGCTCTGCCTGATGGAAGGACTGAGAAGCAATAAGCATGTCGTCCAAGTAGGGAAGAATGCGAATGCCCTGAGATCTCAGCAGAGCCATCACTCCTGCCAGCACCTTGGTGAATACCCTGGGAGCCGAGGTGAGACCGAAGGGCAAGGCCACAAATTGGTAGTGCTGATCCTCTAGAGCAAACCTGAGGAATCTCTGATGACCTGGAAAGATAGGAACATGAAGGTAAGCATCCTTTATGTCTACAGAAGTCATGAAGTCCCCTGGGCGTAGGAAAGTCACAGCTGAGCGCAGAGTCTCCATGCGAGAGTGTCTGAATCTGACAAATTTGTTGAGGTGCTTCAAATCCAGGATGGGTCTGATGGACCCATCTTTTTTGGGAACAATGAAAAGATTGGAATAATAGCCTTTGCCCCTTTCCCTCAAGGGCACCCGGCAGATGACACCCAGTTCCAGAAGGCCTTATACAGCCAGGGACAGACCCTGAGCTGACAGGGGGTTTCGAGCTAACCGAGATTTGATGAATCTTGGGGGCGGCCAGGCTGCAAACTCTATCTTGTAACCGGAGGACACTACCTCCTAAATCCACCGGTCTGAGACATGAAGCCTCCAGATATGAGCCAAGAGCCGAAGCCGTCCCCCCACCCAGATGGGTGAGGGCGCCCCTTCATGCCTGAGGGGGCTTGGGGGAGGACCTAATCTTGGGACCCCAGGGGGGGCCAAGGCGGCCACGTCCTCTGCCCCTGCCCCAAAAATCTCTGCGGGCTCCAGCAAATGAAGCTCCCCGTCCAATTCTGGAGCCCCGGAAGGAAGGAGAAAAGGCACCTGAACCCCGAAAGGACAGGGGCTTCCTTCTACGCTGAGGTAACTTGCCTCCCTTAGCAAACAAGTCCAGACGTTCACCAAATAGGCGCAGCCCCTTGAAGGGAAAACCAGTGAGAGCCTTTTTAGCAGCATTGTCAGCTGCCCACTGGCGCAGCCAGACTGAGCGGCGTATCGCCACCAACAAGGCAGAAGCCCTGCCACACATTCTAATGGTATCATCCAAGGCAGAGAGAACATATGCAACAAATTCCTCACAACGCAGAAGAGCTCTGTACTCTTCACTACCTGCATCATCAGGGGCCCCATCTAAGAGACCCCTGAGCAGGCTTTTAATAGCAACAGTCGTAATAGCAGAGGCACAGACCGGACGGAGTGCGGTCCCCACACAGGCAAAGGCATGGCAAGCCAGCTGATCAATGCGCCTGTCCTCCCCATCCCTCAGTGTAGTAGAGTCAGGGGAATGCATGACAGATGTGTTAGACAACCCCAGACCTGGAGCATCCACCTCGGGAGGACATGACCACTGTTTAACCATTTCAGCAAGAAAGGGATACCGCTTATCCCAACTCTTTGGCACCCCGGGGAGCCGGCTAGGCCGTTCCCACTCCCTGAGCACCAGATTAAAATGAGCTTGTTCAGGAAACTCCAAGCGTGGTTTAACAGTATGAAACAGCCCTCCCTGCTGCCGCGGAGCCACGGCAGGAGGAGAGATACAGAGTGCATCAAAAATGTGAGCCAAAAGCCTGTCAATATCATCTGAAGCCCATGGGTCATGCCCAGAATCGGCACCATACGCTCTAGAATGTTCCTCAGATGATTCTGAATCAGAAAACAATTCCCCCTTCTAGGGGGGGTATAACCGGTAACATCAAAAAATTCCTCTGCCTCCATAGGAAAGAGGGAAACACCAAGTGATAAATGCCGCTTCTTAGCAGAAGCCTTACACGGGCCAGAGCCAGCAATATGTCTCTCAATGCTGGCACCCGAGTAGCCAAATTAGGTTGAGACGTGGGGGGGTAGGCGAAGCCCGAGGGGGCGCAGGCCCAGCCACCGGTAACCCAGACTGCAGCGCAAGTACCTGCTGGGCGCAGTGTACACACGCCCTGACATCATCACTTAAAGGGGATACCCCACACGCCACACAAAGCCGGGCTTGTCCCGAAGGAACCCCAAGCACATTATCCTGAGAAGCCTCCATATGGTGATTATTGTGGCACAATAGGCCAATTGGGATTGACGCCAATAAGGCTACCCGGGATGCCCCAATAACCCGCTAGGGAAGTGGGAGATATAAAATACAATAGCCCTCCAATAGGGAGTTAAAACTAAATAGAGGGGATAGGACCGGGCGAAACCACAAAAGTTTGACCTGCCTGCAAGACGTAATCAAAAAGATCCCGTAAGCAATGTGCAATACAGAGAAATACAAAATAAATCAGCCCGCAGGGGCACTTACGGACCGCGATAGGGAGACGCAGCAGAGAACTGAAATGGCGCCTGCATATACCTCGAGGGGCGCGTCAGTCGCAAAGTCCACCCCCCCCCCGAAGACCGCGAGAACGCGCCCACATGACAAAGCCAGCCAATGATGGCGCAGCCTGAGGTGATGTCGCCGCCAACCGCGGAGCGGAGTACAAGCGTGCGGGGGCGGCGGTGGCAAAAGAAACCAGTGCAACCAATTCAAAAAGGGATCATCACATAAAACATATATATATATATATATATATATATATATATATATATATATATAGACATGCACCCCCCCAAGATCTACCAGGGAGAGCAAAGGGGAAGCGAAGGCCAGCCTAGGGGACACAGGGGGCGAGGGGCATAAGACGCGGGAGGGGCATCCCATAAGGCTCACCATGGACCTATACCGCCTACCCTTTGGTGGGGGACTGCGGTTGGAGCAGCGCTCCTTAGCACCTGACAGCTGTGCTGCCTACCTTCACCCGAACCAGTGCAGCCTAAGCTGAGAGGCAGTAAAAGGAAACGGGTGGGAATAGTCCTACAGGGCCGCAGGCTAATAGCCCCGCTCACCTGCAAGTATAGAGAGCCATCTTCTAGTCATCGCAGCCCAGACTGCAGAGAAGAACTGGGGAATTTGTGGGAGGACCCTGGTATATATGGGGCCGGTAGGAGGAGCCACTTTTCTGTCTCTGCAGTCCAGCGCCATCTACTGTATGTATAACCTAAGTGTAAGGAATATCTTCTGGAACAGGACGTGCTGTATACTTAGAATAGAGGACCAACCATGTATTTGCCTGGTCCTGGAGTCTAAAAAACTTCAGGGCTGGCAATTTAGTGGTCCAAAAGGGTCTCTGGAGTCTATAACAGGGCCGTCTGATACTCACCACCAGAGGCATCCCAAATCCCTGTTTGAAACCTCCCATATCACCGGTAAAACTTACCTGACCGGTAATCCAAGGGTGCTTGCTGCTCTTAGCTATACTTTTAGTCTGGCCAGGCATTAATGAATGGCCGGTGCGGACACACCCCCAGCTTAGTGGAGGATGTGGCTGTCGGCACACTTGGCTCAGTTTGGCTCGTAACCAACTTAAACTAAGAAAAGACAGCTAAGAAAAAACGAAAGGAGCCGAGCACGCTCATTGGCTGCGCACATGCGACGTTGGATAGGCATTTTTTCAATAAATATGGAGGTTGGCCTGCTACTCTGTCCAAGTTTTTAATTTGGGCCCACTGTGTATTTGTTTGACACCCTGCTCTAAATAGAAAAAAACTGAGAGATGTTACATAGCAATCACTTTGAAGAACATGCAGGCCTCCCCATGTGCCAGCATCTACTATAACATTAACACAATATCAAACGAGTTGCTGCACAAGGTCCATCAATTCAAATCCAGGCCTAAAATATTATGTATCCAACCCAACCCTAAAGCTTGGTGGTCAGACCTAGAAATCAATACTCTTACCTTGAGATAGGGTAGTTATATCTCTGGGCATGCTGGCTCTTCCCTTCCCTGCCCAGCTGTAGGCCCCAACACTGACCCGGTGCAGAGTTCCTGGATGTAGGTTGTTGAGGACAGCTTTCTAATTGGAAATAGAAAGAATAGAAGAATATTAAACATCCCAAAGCAATGAGGCAATCTCATGAAAATGACATAACATAGCAGATAAATAATAATAAATGCATTTATAATGATCATTCACTAAAGCACTATTAAAACCTAGAGTAAGTCAATTTTAAAATGACTGTCCACCTCCAAATGAAAAATAAGTGATATATATAGCATGAATATGGTGTTTTTGTTATTTTTTATTGTTGATGCTGGACAATAACTTTAACTATTAGAATGTTGTTACTACCAGGTTCTGGGAGGGTACTGAATAATAATTCATACCACATGGTTAACCATTTTCTGACATTTCCAAATAATAGAGTAGTGGGGGTTAGATCCTAAATTTTTTATTTTAATTGTTTTGTCTTACGCATGTTATTTATGGCACATATGCTCCGGGAGCACCAGAAAAAAAGTGAGTCTAATGGCCATCCCAAGGTACTTCACACAGCGAGGCATCCCAAATCGGGAACCCCATAGATATGGAGTTGCACGGCCATGGTTCCTTTACAGGGTTTTAGGCTGATAGAATGATAACTAGTCACTCCTCTACTTGTACTCAGGGCAGGTGCTACATTGGAGGGCCCCCAACCTAGACTGCAGGGAGGTGATCCTCAGAACAAGCCAAAATTTTTTCCACACTGATGGACCCCTCCCAATAAATCTGGCAAGGGTTGGGCAAGTGGCATCCCCTTCCCCACAGGTGCAAAACGCACTGCCCATTATCTAATCATGCCCATTTGCCTGACTCCCCTCCTATAAAAACAATGTAGCAGAGCCTGAGCTGAGCAATTGGCACCACCTTCCTCTTTGCCTCCACCCGGAACAAACAGGACATCCCATGTGCTGCCACTTCAACTTTTTAACTACACAATATCCATGCTTACCCTATAATTTAGGCTCCTTGATACCAAGACAACTAGAGGTATTGCAATAAGTATTCATAACTCCCAACTTCCTAATTTGGAGGGACTGTCCCTCTGCTGAGACTATGGCCCTTATTTATGAAGGAATAGCGACAGGTAGCGACTGGTGAGCGACCGGTAATGACGGGCCCCGCCACGAGAACGCCGGCTCCCCACCACAATCACACATTTATCAAGCCGATCCTGCTTAGCGACTGAGATAGCGCCATATAGCCACTCATTCATCATTATTCCAGCCTCAGCCCACAGCGCCAGCGTCCGACCTTGAACAGTGACAGGTATGACCTCTCGCTACCTGGCGCTCTCCAATGCATTTCAATGGAACAATCTTTAAATATTCATAATTAATTATTAATGTTTTTTTTTGTTTTTTTTAAATGTGAAAAATTCTGTAACCACTTCTGCTATGTTAGTTAGTTTTTTTAAGGTAAAAAAAAAAAAAAAAATTGTGCAGAATTGATATTACAGGTCTGATATTATTGTATTCATATTACTAAATTCTTTCAAAATTTTTTTTTTTTTGTTTCCAAAAATATGGTGGTTTGGGGGTTAAAAAACTACTTTTACACATCGCCGCCAGCGCTCTGGGGTTTAGACATGCATTTCACAGCACGAGAATTTTTTGAGCGTGATTTTATGATGAATATGGTGGAAGCCGGTCGCTCTGACCAGTCGCTATCATGCGCTCCCATACATCACGGAACCTGTCAAATAGCGACTCGTCACCCCGAACAATGGCCAAGCACAGCGACTACTAGCGGGCGCTGTGAAAATACTGTTACAGTCGCTGAACTGTCGCTACCTGCCGCTATTAATGAATCGGCCTCCAAGTCCCCCTGTCTCTCCATGTTCTCATTTAAAGTGTAAGTGCAGATCTGCATCATTAAATGATTCATTTGCTAATCAAAGTGTTTCTATTGTTGTTTCAACCTATCTCCTATCCATCCCTCAATGAGGGGGTGTGGCTTAATTTACCAATGTACTCATTGTCCCTCTTTACCACCCTGGAAGTTGAAAGGTTTACATATGATCACATCCCTGTAGCACTTTCCATAGCCGGTATAAATGGCATTTGGAAGAGAACCCCCCCCACCATTTCTCATGCATCTAATAGCTGTCTGTAGATCGGCTTTCTGATGTCTGCAGGAATCACAGGAAGCGTACACTGAGGCCATCAATTAAGAGACTTTAAGAAGATTATATCATAACTCACTTGAACTGCTCAAGCCACAATCTTGGGTCCCATCAGCTGAATTAGATTATCCTAGGAACACTTGGCATGGTGACTAGGCTGAAGCCAATACCTTTCCTCCATAGACAGAAATAAGATACTAGAAAACATGGGGCATCTGACTGTGAAAAACTCCACATTGTCCCCTTGTCCTTTCCATGCCCCGCTGTGTGAACCCCAAACCCCAGATACCCCATACCACCGGGTCACGGCAAAAATCATCTTCTTCCTGGCTACCTCGCCAATGTTGGGGGGCGCATCCCCAGCATCTTTGGGCTGTAGCATGTTCCCACTCAGCCATTCAGATAGGCTTGGGGCTGGAGCGCACCTGCATCTGGGGATGCGGCTGCTCTCGTTTCTGATTGCTGTACACATTAATATGCACGGCAAACGGCTTTGGACGTAGGGAAGCCTGTAGGACCAGGGAAAGGTGAGTTTTTATGGGCGATTGGGGGGTTCACACAGTGGGGCAACCCTAATCGGGATGCCTCCAGGCAACGGAGTAGCTAGACTTTCTGGCACACGGGGCAAAGATTCGAAATGGCGCCCCCACCTGTTCTCAGGCCTCCCTTTGGCACCCCCCTGACCTGCTGCACCTGGGGCAAGTGACCCCTGCTCCCCCCTAGCTACACCCCCTGCCCCAGGACAGTTAACAAAACCTAAGCAGCATCCCTCTGTTGCACATGCCCGTGCCAGGCCTATCTAAATGGCTAACATAGGTACGCACAACTGGAGGGGAGCCACTGAAGTTTGCCACTCCCATTCATTAAACCGGACCTTCAGCATGATTTAATGAAAAGCCCAAACCCTTAAAAAACTATTCTCCAGCATCTAAAATTAATATATTTTATGTTTTTAGTCACTAACTTTTTATTCTTTTCCCCACTGGGCTGAAACTCTGTTCAGGACTCTAGGATACGGGAGCCACCATCTTGACTCAGAAGCATCACATACTGAGGAGAGGAGAGTGGGATAAAGTGCAGGGGGTGGGGTTATAGCTGTGCGTTGCATAGACTGAACAGAGCTGGGGTCAGGGAAAGAACAGCAATCCCAGAATGCAGAGCGACACAGTCAGAAGACACTTCCTGCTTGCAGGCTGCCTGATGCTCCATGAGCCGCCATCTTGGATGTTTAAAGGCTCATAACATGCAATAGATGCAGGTAGGATGATTTTTAATGTGAGCAATCTGTATGTACAGGGTGTGGGAAACATATAAGATAGGCTCTTATTCCGGGTGAAAGTCCGCTTTAAGCATTTTATGTTGCTAAATAAAATGCACGGCATGGTACACTAATTGGTAGAGCCTGTATATGCAGTGTGGCATCATGGAGGAGCTAAGTGGAAACCACGAGTCTGTCATTTCACTCAGCCTGGTATCCCAAACTGGAAATCCCTGACGGTACTCAACAAAACTGGGGTTAGTCTGAGCCCCGGGTCTTGTTTCTCTTCACATCATCACTATAGTGAAAAATACAACTCTGTGAAGTACT
The DNA here is from genome assembly GCA_027917425.1 of Gastrophryne carolinensis. NCBI lineage: Eukaryota > Metazoa > Chordata > Amphibia > Anura > Microhylidae > Gastrophryne > Gastrophryne carolinensis. The sequence goes on from CM051234.1 coordinate 605,704,819, forward strand.
CACCTGTAGAGTTGGTATTATATGCATACAGCACGTCCTGCTCCAGATATAGTAATAACATGTGGGTAATCCTCCGCCTCCGGCGCCGTGCACTGCAGACATGTAGAAAACAAGAGAAGCCGGGAGGAACAAACCACCCAAAACTGGCAATAATACCAAAGATAACAATCACCAACAGGGGATCCAGAACAAGGTGAAACAGGGTGGGGTGGATCAGGACGTGCTGTATGCATATAATATCAACTCTACAGGTGAGTACTTCACAGAGTTGTATTATTCTAAGCATACAGCACGTCCTGCTCCAGTAGTAGTAATAACATGTGGGACATCCAATAGCAGTGTCCGTAAAGAAGGGTGGGATCCCCAACAGAAGGCAACAGCAAGCAGTTTAAACTACTGCCGCCTGCAAAACCTTGCGGCCAAACACAGCGTCAGCTGAGGCCCTAACATCAACCTTGTAAAACTTTGTAAAGGTATGAACGGAAGACAAAGTAGCAGCCTTGCAAACTTGCTCCACAGAGGCCTGGTGCTGAAAAGCCCAAGAAGCCCCAACAGCTCTAGTAGAATGAGCAGTAAGACGAAAGGGGGGAGTCTTCCCCTTAGCAGTATAGGCTTGAACCACAGCCTGACGAATCCATTTACTGATGGTAGACTTGGCGGGAGCCAAACCCTTCCTAGGCCCATGAGGCACCACGAAGAGAGCATCAGTCTTCCTAAAGGCCTGAGTGGTAACCAGGTAGGACTTGACACACCTAACCACATCCAAGGAATGCAAAACCCTTTCCTTAGGGTTACTAGGATTAGAGCACAAGGAAGGAAGTACAATATCCTGATTCAAATGAAATGCAGACACCACCTTAGGCAGGAAGTCTGGCTTGAAGCGAAACACCACCTTATCCCGGTGTCTCTCAAAGTAGGGAGGCTGAATAGACAAGGCAGCCAACTCAGACACACGTCTAACTGAAGTGATAGCTACCAGGAAGACAACCTTGAGCGTGAGAACAGCGAGAGCGGCCTCATGAACAGGCTCAAAAGGGGCCCCCCGCAGGGCCGACAAAACCAAGTTCAGATCCCAGACAGGAACCATAGGTTTCTGAGGAGGGCGCACATGAGTAACCCTCTGAAAGAAGGTCTTTATAAGAGGGTGCTGGGCAAAGGTCTTCTGAAAGAAGATAGACAGGGCCGAAACCTGGCCCTTCAAGGTACTAAGCTTAAGACCTAAGTCTAGACCATGTTGTAAAAACTCCAGCACCCTGGAGACTAAGAATTCCCGGCAGGGAAGAGACCTGGATTCACACCAGTCAATGTAAGCACGCCATACTCTATAATAGATAGCAGCAGAAGTCTTCTTCCTGGCTTGCACCATAGTAGCCACAACAGAAGCAGACAAACCCTTTTCCATTAAGATGGAGGTTTCAATAGCCAAGCCGTCAAAGCCAGAGTTAGTAAATTGGGATGGCGTAGAGACCCCTGGGTTAGAAGATCTGGCAACCTTGGCAGATCGTACTGATCTACTGCCATTTGAACCACGTCCACGAACCACCTTGGGGCCACCAGAATCGTGGGTACCCCTTCCAGAGCGATCTTGCACAGCACTCTGCCCAGAAGGGGAATTGGTGGAAACACATACAGGAGCCAAAACTCCCTCCAAGACATTGACAGGGCATCCGAAGCCAGAGCCAGAGGATCCTAAGACAGGGATACAAAGTTCGGGAGCTTGTGATTGTGACGGGACGCAAACAGATCCACGTCTGGCACACCCCAACGGTGACACAGGGACTGGAATACCCTGTCGCAGAGGGCCCATTCCCCCTGACGGGACGACCCCCTGCTCAGAGCATCTGCTAACAGATTTTCCATCCCCGGAATGTAGACAGCCGAGATGCATTGGACATTGGTCTCTGCCCATGTTAGAATCAGAGATACCTCCTGGAGAGCACCCTTGCTCCGGGTTCCTCCCTGATGATTGATGTAGGCCACCGCCGTCCTGTTGTCTGAGCGTACCTGAACCGCCAGACCCTTCAGGTGCTGGGTCAATCGTTCCAGCACCAACCTGACCGCCCTGAGTTCCAGGACATTGATAGGAAGATGAGCCTCCTGAGGGCCCCACCTCCCCTGGAAGCGCCTTCCAGAAACCCCCCCAGCCCGAAAGACTGCCATCCGTTGTGACCATCTCCCAAGAGGGAGTCAGGAAGGATCTGCCCCTTGTCAGGTTCCTGTGGTCCAACCACCACGCAAGGGATTGTCTGACCGAGGGGGGAACCACCCAGATCTCGTCCAAGGACGCTGGGTCCTTGTTCCATACTGACAGAAGGTGAAGCTGCAGGGTTCTCAAATGGAACTGGGCAAAGGGCACCGCCTCGGAGCTTGTCACCATCGAGCCCACCAACTGCATTCCCTGCCGGATGGAGGGATGAGGAATCGAGAGCAGGGACCTCGCCTGCGTTGTCAGAGCTTCCACCTTCTGTGGAGGAAGGAATATCCTTGACTGACCCGAGTCCAGAATCATCCCCAGAAACGGGGTCACTGAGGAGGGGGACAGAGAGGACTTTGGGTAATTGATCACCCAGCCGAAGGACTCCAGGGTGGACACTACCGACCGAGTGTCCAGCTCTGCCTGCCGCAGAGACCGAGAGGTGATGAGTATATCGTCCAGGTAGGGCAACACGCGTATGCCCTTTAGTCTTAAGAGAGACATCACCCCTGCCAGCACCTTGGTGAACACCCTGGGAGCCGACGTAAGGCCGAATGGCAGGGCCACGAACTGATAATGCTGATCCAACAGCGCAAATCTGAGAAACCTTTGGTGCCCTGGGAACACCGGCACGTGCAGGTAAGCGTCTTTGATGTCCACAGATGTCATGAAGTCCCCTGGGCGCAGCGAGGCAATGGCCGAGCGCAGAGTTTCCATACGAAAATGCCTGTTTCTGACAAATCTGTTTAGGAGACCCAACGAACCTGGTAGGGGGCAGTACAGCAAATTCTATCTTGTAACCGGAGGACACTACCTCCTGAATCCACCGGTCTGGGACAAGGCGTCTCCAGACATGCTCGAAGTGCTGTAGACGTCCCCCCACCCTGACGGGCGAGGGCGCCCCTTCATGCTTGGGGGGTCTTGGGGGGGGCTTTGGGCTTGGGCCCCCAGGAGGAACCAGGACGGCGTCCTCTGTTCTTGTTCCAGGACTCTGCGCAAGACCCAGCGAAGGACACCCCTCTACCCTGCTTGGTCACACGGTAGGGGGTCGAATGGGAGCTTGGGCCACGAAAGGGCAGAATCTGACGCTTGCGCTGGGGCAACTTGCCACCCTTGGCAAAGATATCTAACCTTTCTCCAAACAGGCGCAGCCCTTTAAATGGAAGCCCCGTAAGGGCCTTCTTGGCGACGTTGTCAGCAGCCCACTGGCGTAACCAGATCGCACGGCTTATGGCTACCACCAGAGCAGAGGATCTAGCGCTCAGCTTAATAGCATCGTCCGATGCAGATAGGATATAGTTCACAAAGGTCTCACAGGCGGCCAGAGCGTTGGCAGCCTCAGAGGGCAAGTCATCCGCCCCTTCCAGAGCAGTCTTAACCACCGTCCTGAGCGCCACCGCCGTGATGGCTAAGGCGCAAACCGGGCGGAGCGACGCTCCCCCAAATGCAAAGGCATGACATGCCAATTGATCAACTCGCCGATCCTCTAAATCCCACAGCGTAGTAGTGTCAGGGGAGTGCATAATAGAGGTGTTGGACAGACTCAGAATCGGGGCATCGACCTCGGGCGGCGATGTCCAACACTTAACCAGATCGGCAGGAAATGGATAATTCTTATCCACAGCTTTAGGAACCCCATGGAGTTTGCTGGGGTGTTCCCATTCTTTCAGCACGAGGCTATTAAAATGAGTTTGTTCGGGAAACTCCAACCGCACCCTAGCGGTATGAAACAGATCACCCCTTTGCCGAGGAGCCGCGGGAGGGGGAGAGAGGGAAAACACATCAAAGATCTGGGTCAGCAGTCTATCAATGTCGTCCTGCGACCAATGATCAGAACCAGACTCCTCCTGACTCCTGGACTCGTCATCGTAGGACCCTGAGTCAGAGAGTAGTTCCCCTTCCTCTGATGGGGAATGTGCATAGGAAAGCAGTAAATCACCAGATTCTACAGGAAGAATAGTAGATTCAGGATTCAAATGACGCCTCTTGGCAGGAGCCTTGCGCGCCAAGGAGCCAGCGATGAAGTTTTCCACACTAGCCAATCTAGAGGCCAAATCAGCGTGAGAATCCCCACTAGTATTGGGGGTTAGGCTCAAGCTTGGGGGAGTAGGGGAAGTAAGGCGAGGTGCGGGCCCAGCCTCAGAAGAGGTGGGGAGACCGGCTAGCGCCTGCTGGGCACAAGGGACGCAGACCCGTGCATTGTCACCGCTGCTAGGTGAAACCCCACAAGCTGCACACAGACGGGCTTGTCCCAAAGGAACCCTGTTCACAATATCCTGGGATGCCTCCATATGGTGATTATTACGTTCAATATGCCAGTAGGGATTGACGCTGTAAGCAACCCTGCATTCTTAAAATGGTCTGGACCGGGCGCTACGTCGGGCCGGGAGAAGCCACCGAAGACCGATGTCTGAAAGACACAAGGGGAACCGGGATGTCAGAGCCGAGCGCGAAGACGGAAGCTAGGGAAAACATCGCCCATGAGGGCACTTACAGGTCTGCGAGGGGAGGACCGTCTTCACCACGCGCATGCGAGAAGGAAATGGCGCCCAGTGAACCTCAAACGAGCCAGAGCGGGCGATGACGCGGAACGCGCCAGACCGAACCACGCCCCCCCCCCGGAGAGCGCGAAGCTCGAAGGCGCGCAGCCAATCAGGAGAAAACAGTAGTTATGTCAGAATCACCTCAGAGAAAACGTCTGACAGAGTGAATACAGGGATAAAAACGCCGTAGCTTCCCCGAACAGGGCTGCCGTACGCGCCATATAGAACAATAAAAGCGCTGCGGTTAGCTAAAAACTTAAAAGTCAAGCGCGCTCTGACACCCGGTAACGGTTAAAAGCTATAGGACTCTAGTGTAATTAGGGCAAGGATAGGCCATCGAACACACAACCCCCCCCCTCTTTTTCCCCCACTAACGGGGGAATCTAGGGAGGAAGGTGACCCAAATGCAGGGTTCACCGTTACATGGGACGTGGGGGCACTGGTGCGGGAGGGGCATCCAACTGAGCGCTCACCATTCGCCTTAACCGCCTACCCTATGGTGGGGGATTGTGGTGGAGACTAGCTCCGTAAGCACTCTAGGTGCTGCCTACCTTCACCCGACCAACGCAGCCCAGGCTGGGAGGCATTAATTCACAATGAGGACGGGTGGAAATAGTCCCGCAGGGCCTCGGGCTGTCAAGCCGCGCTCGCCTGCGAGAGCGTGATACTTCATGTCTGGGGATTTGTGGGAGGTCCCTCAGTATATGAAGGGCTGGGAGGAGCTTGTTTTCTACATGTCTGCAGTGCTGCAGTGCACGGCGCCGAAGGCGGAGGATTACCCACATGTTATTACTATCTCTGGAGCAGGACGTGCTGTATGCTTAGAATAAAAAAAATACTATAGATCCTTTTATACACCCCCTCCCCACCACTCACTGGACATCCTGATTTGGGATGCCTTGCTGGTTCAATTGGGGAACAAAGACCAAAAACAGGGGCTGTGCAAATGTATTAGTAGGTTAAAACCTTCAAAATGTTTTAAAAAATGGCGTGCCCCCCCCCCTCCCCATCCAGCAAAACCAGCCCAGGCACCAGCTATGGGGGCCCAAAGGACGCAAAGGGCAAGAAGCAAGCCTCTGGTCCTGAAGGCCAGAGGAGTAGCTAGGCTTTCTGGCACCGGGGCAAAGATCAAAATGGTGCCCCCCCATCTGTTGCCAGACCCCCCTTTGGCACCCTCCTGACCTGCTGCACCCGGGGCAAGTGCCCCCCCCTTGCTCCCCCCTAGCTACGTCCCTGCTGAAGGCTACCAGCCGCAATAGCCCATATGGCCTGTGGGCTCTTCTGTACCCTCCTGGGCTTTGGAGGTGCAGGTAACAGGGAGGGGGATAAATGCCAAGTTCCCCGCTCGCTCGGGTAACTTGCCAGCTCCTCTTGCCCTATGCAGTAGTATAGAAGGATCAAGGACCCCTTACTAGTTCACAAAGAGTTCAAGCAAGGGATGCCACTTCCTGTGTCCTCCTGTGTCATGTGTCTTTCTGTGTGCACACACATAGAGACACATGTGTGTGTACATGTGTGTACGGCCCGATCAACAAACAACCAAAAGTTTTTAGAGTAACTTTATTGTGTCCTCATGAGACTTTATTGTTTAGTAATGACAGCAGGTGAATCTTTCAGCAACAGGATTTGAATTTCAGGATATCCAAACTTTTTCTGACACTTAACATTTTTAATCAACTCCCCATGGCCAGATTTATAATTATGAATCACCCGCAGGCTACTCTAAGAAAAGTTAAGCCTGCTCTGCCCATAACCATTGCAAGTCAGCCATACTGCCATCAAAGAGGAGCGAGCCTGAGGTGCTCCATTTCTAAATCCGACCCAAGCTAGTCTGTATCTTCCAAGTGCTGATAGTCCATTCTTTGTGCCAGAGGCAGTTTATGTAAATGAGGGAGGAAGACATACACAATAGTTAAAAACTGTAAAAATATTCAAGCTTTGCTAATGGTCTAATATGCTATTTCCAGCTTAATCTGGATTCCCGGACCTTGTAAGCCCAGAATGAATCACAGATGGGCCCAACCTGCTGGTCTAGGAAGTGGCACGCTGGACATCCTGCCCACACCCCTCTCCCACTCCCAAGCGGGTCCAACAAAGGTACGGAAATTGAGGAAGCTTTTACTGAGAGAGATGCTTAAAGAGGAACCTAAAATAAAAAGGGGCCGATCCCTCCCGCCCCCCCCTCCTTGGGCCCTACTTACCTTTTGGATGTCGCCATTGCCTACTGCGGTGACATCCGGCTTCTTCAGGGCCCTATCTTCTGCCCGCCGTGCCGGCTTAACCATCTCCTCTTCTCGCTGGATTTTGGGTGGACCCATTGCATCCTATTCATGGGCACTGCGCAGGCGTGAGATCAGGTGCCGCTCGCAGTGACTAATGGGATGCAAAATGGCTCCACCCATCGGAAGCTCCCCCAGAATCCAAGGGACCCAGAAGATGGGTGGCAGGTTCGAATCCCGGTCCTGGGACATGACTGAAGTGCTCTTGAGCAAGGCACCTAACCCCCCAACCACTCCCCGGGCGCTGTAATTAGGGCAGTAATGTAATGAATCTGAAGAAGGAGGGAGGGAAAAGCAATCTTGTCCCGCTCTGCTGAGCTGTTTGGGAGATGGGATGAAAAAGAGAATATCATTGGCTGAACCTGTAATCCCCGATATCTCAGCCATTTCTGCTTCTATTTAAAATCAGAAAACAGTTTAGAGCAGTGCCAAATGTAGACCAATACAATGATCTAAAAATACCTCTGCCTGCAGTATCACTTTATATTGACCAGATGTCCCAGTCTCAGTGGGACAGTCCCACTTTGAGGCCCACCTAAATGTCCCACTTTGCTGACATGGGGAAGACTGTCCCACCAAATGCAGATTGCTGGATGTCTGGGTTTACAGCTGTTCTGACTCTTTGGTTGAATGGCGCTAGTGGAATGCCTGGACCTCTGAGCATTGGCTCCATCACCAAAATCTTTTATGGACCAAATATTCCTAGAGCATGTGACCTGTAATTAAGCCACGCCCTAAACCCTGCCCATCACCCACAAACTGGTTTAGACTGTCCCACTTTGAGGACCCCAAAAAATAGTCAGTTTAGGGATGCTGGGAGATTCTCCTCTAGGATAAGAAACAACTTATTGTATTTTGTGCAGATACTTTTCACTCCTAATACATTTTTACTATTACTATATTTAATCGACGTAGTGTATTATTACGATTCAAAAGATTAAGTTATAGTTATTTTATAATGATAATGTATTTCTCATGCTTAGGTATATGCACATGGGGGTTAGATAAATAATGAATCTGAAATCATATTTATATATTTAGGGGCATTTGTCAATGGCCGGCACGAGCACACTCCCTGTTAGAGGGTAGCAGGGATGCGGTCGCCGGCGAGCTGACGCTAACTTGGGTAGACTCGGCTGGAGCTGAGTCCTTAGACGAGCCTAGACGAATTTGCCAGGGAAAGGTGAGCTGGAGTGGGCGACCTGGGGGGTTTTACACACTGGGACATCCCACATTAGGGTGTCCAGAACAAGAACCAAAACACGGGATAATCAAAATCCTGCGTTTTGGTCCACATTAAGATATCATATCACCCAACCTGGCAGAATTATTCCCAGATGTTATCAGATCCAAAATGCCATGAAACTCCTAAAAGTCCATCCAATCAATGGAGCACTGCTCTCCATATACAGTATGCTGCCACATGGTATCGCTATATATACATATCTCAAGCCCTGCAGAGCACCAGTAACTTTGAATAAAGTGTTGGTCCACTTAAATATCAAATTAGAAAATATTATTGTTTTTCCAGATCCCTATACTTTCACCTCCAGTCCTTTAGTGCCACCATAGGGGAGCCGTGGTGCCCAGGGGGCAAGAAGCAAAGGTGAGCTGGAGTGGGGCCACCTGGGGGGTTTTACACACTGGGACATCCCACATTAGGGTGTCCAGAACAAGAACCAAAACACGGGATAGTCAAAATCCTGGGTATTGGTCCACTTTAAGATGTTAAGATCATATCCCCCAAACTAGCAGCATCATTCCTAGATGTTATCAGATCCAAAATGTCCCATGAAACTCCTAAACGTCCATCCAATCAAAGGAGCCCTGCTCTCAGTATATGCTGCCACATGGCATCGCTATATATACATATATCAAGCCCTGCAGAGCACCAGTAACTTTGAATAAAGTGTTGGTCCACTTTAATATTAAATTAGAAACTATTCTTGTTTTTCCAGATCCCAATACTTTCACCCGAGGGCAAGAAGCAAAACCCAGGATAGTCAAAATCCTGGGTTTTGTCCACTTTAAGATATCATATCACCCAAACTGGCAGCATCATTCCCAGTCTAAAATGTCCCATGAAACTCCATCCAGTCAAAGGAGCCCTGCTATCAGTTTATGCTGCCGCATGGCATCGCTCTAGATACATATCTCAAGCCCTGCAGAGCACCAGTAACTTGAATAACTTTGAATATGAGTCTCACCAGTGACACACATCCCATACATAAAACATGTGACATTTCTAAGTTATTACCTTAATCTATAAAAACATACAGTTATAGAATAAATGGAGGGCTAGCTGCTTAGGCACTCGGGGATAATTAATGCTGTTCGGCCCCCGGTCCAGTATTGCAGCTTCTAAATGTCAAAGGGACGACGACTGAAAAGAATGTAAGAGACTCGCTGTGGCTGACTAGTCACGTTATCATTCTGTGGGATTAAATGTGTTTCCTGTGTTTTCTGGCAAATTAACAAAATGCAAAAACACTGAACACAAATATGAGAACAAGTCAGAACACTTAATTTGATATGAATAGGTTTCTGATGTACAAGTGTCACTGGTGGTACTCATGCCCCCCTCTGGTGGTACTCAAGCTCCCCTCTCGTGGTACTCAAGCTCCCCCCTGGTGGTACTCAAGCTCCCCCCTGGTGGTACTCAAGCTCCCCCCTGGTGGTACTCAAGCTCCCCTCTGGTGGTACTCAAGCTCCCCTCTCGTGGTACTCAAGCTCCCCTCTCGTGGTACTCAAGCTCCCCTCTGGTGGTACTCAAGCTCCCCTCTGGTGGTACTCAAGCTCCCCTCTGGTGGTACTCAAGCTCCCCTCTGGTGGTACTCAAGCTCCCCTCTGGTGGTACTCAAGCTCCCTTCTGGTGGTACTCAAGCTCCCCTTTGGTGGTACTCAAGCTCCCCCCTGGTGGTACTCAAGCTCCCCTCTCGTGGTACTCAAGCCCCCCTCTGGTGGTACTCAAGCTCCCCTCTGGTGGTACTCAAGCTCCCCTCTGGTGGTACTCAAGCTCCCCTCTGGTGGTACTCAAGCTCCCCTCTGGTGGTACTCAAGCTCCCCTCTGGTGTTACTCAAGCTCCCCTCTGGTGGTACTCAAGCTCCCCTCTCGTGGTACTCAAGCTCCCCCCTGGTGGTACTCAAGCTCCCCTCTCGTGGTACTCAAGCTCCCCTCTGGTGGTACTCAAGCTCCCCTCTGGTGGTACTCAAGCTCCCCTCTGGTGGTAGTCGAGCTCCCCCCTGGTGGTACTCAAGCTCCCCTCTCGTGGTACTCAAGCCCCCCTCTGGTGGTACTCAAGCCCCCCTCTGGTGGTACTCATGCTCCCCTCTGGTGGTACTCATGCTCCCCTCTGGTGGTACTCAAGTTCCCCTCTGGTGGTACTCATGCTCCCCTCTGGTGGTACTCAAGTTCCCCTGTGGTGGTACTCATGCTCCCCTCTGGTGGTACTCAAGCTCCCATCTGAAGGTACTCAAAGTCACTGGAGGAGACAGTAGAGGGACACAAACCAGGTAGAATAATTTCTAACTTGATATGTAGACTTTATGGAGGCAACATTGCTGGCAGAAGAGATTGCATTATTTCCCAGTATAGGATGAGTTTGCGTCAGCGCAATCAATCACACTGAGAGGCAGCACATGCGCCATCGGACCGGAAAAAGGCAAGTTGGAGTGGGTGACCTCTGGGATTTCACAAAGTGGGGTATCCCGTATCGGAGTGTCAAGCTGCAGGCTTTGATCATCTTGGGATAATGCTTTTGCTGTGCCATGGGCCACTTACAGTACATACAGTATAGTTTCTTATTAAAGTGGATCAAAACTTTTTTACTATCCCAGGTTTTGGTCCGTTTCCCTGGCGCACCCTGGTTTGGGATGCCGTGTTGTGTGAAACCAGCTCTTCCCCAAATAAACTCACCTGCCCTCGGTCCAACAGTGCATGCACGGCCTCTTGCCCATTAAGCTTTTCCGGCCACGCATATTAATGTGCTGTGAGAAGCTGAATAGAATCCCAGCTGCACAAAACGACGTCGCACAGCACCACTCGCATCCTTCGGCTGTGCGCAGCCGTGCATGGTCATTCAGTTGCGGTGAGCGTGACCGTACACAGCTGACTAGGGATGCGAGTGGGTTTAGTAAGACAGGTAAAGATATCAGGTGATTTGGGGGGGGTTTCACAGAGTGGGGCATTCCAGTTCGGGTTGCCCCAGGAAGAGGTAATCAGATGGTCCTGGAGTCCCATAGACTTTAAAGAAATGCTACACTATACCGTTTTCATGGTCTTCCTTATTATCCTGCTTCCTTTGTACCATTGAAATGTTTCACATAACAGCAAAGGGCCCCCAACCTTGCAGTGCACTCATACAGGCCAAGACCTTGCTATGCTTCTTTACACATAGGCCCTTATTTAACAAGGAATAGCGACAGGTAGCGACTGGTGAGCGACCGGTAATGACGGGCCCCGCCACGAGAACGCCGGCTCCCCACCACAATCAAACATTTATCAAGCCGATCCTGCTTAGCGACTGAGAGAGCGCCAGATAGCGAATCATTCATCATTATTCCAGCCTCACCCCACAGCACCAGCGAGCGACCTTGAACAGCGACAGGTATGACCTCTCGCTACCTGGCGCTCTCCAATGCATTTCAATGGAGCAATCTTTAAATATTCATAATTAATTGTTATTAATGTTTTTTTTTTTTTTTTATGTCCAAATTCTGTGACCACTTCTGTAATGCTAGATTTTTTTTTATGGTAAAAAAAAAAAATTGTGCAGAATTGATATTACAGGTCTGATATTAATGTATTCATATTACTAAATGTTTTTAAAAACTTGTTTTTTTTTTGTTTCAAAAAATATGGTTGTTTGGGGGTTAAAAACTACTTTTAACCCATCGCCGCCAGCGCTCTGGGGTTTAAACATGCATTTCACAGCGCGAGAATTTTTTGAGCGTGATTTGTTAATGAATATGGTGGGAGCCGTTCGCTATGGCCATTCGCTATCATGCGCTCCCATACAGCGCGGAACCTGTCAAATAGCGAATCATCACCTTGTATTCAACATTACTGCACACCGACTGAGTCGCTGTCAACAACCGAACAACGGCCAAGCACAGCGACTACTAGCGGGCGCTGTGAAAATACCGCTACAGTCGCTCAACTGTCGCTACCTGGCGCTATTAATAAATCAGCCTCTCAGTTAGTGAGTATAGCTAATACAGACCCAAAAAAGCAAAATCGGCAAACCTCCTCTGAATAGTGAAAGTTATTTCTTTAGGTCCATTACTGGCAGATGGCAGTGGTGCTGCAGAAATAGTAAACTGGAGTTTATTTAGGGGAAAGTCTCGTGTTCTGCGTTATGTGTGAAGAAGGATGAGTCAGTGGTATGACTGCTTTAATCCGAGAAAAAAGTCAAACTCTTCATCATCCATCTGTTGCGTTTCTATATGCTACAAGTCACTCGCAATAAAGCGCACGGCTACAATAGGAACATACAGAAGTACATGTCTCCAGCCCAGAGGAACTGGGTACTTACCAGTGGCTCCATCACATCCAGTTGCCCCTGAAAGAGAAATATTACAGGAGCTTTATTTTATTGTAAAAAGACTTTTAAAGTAACATAGATCCCTAACAGGAGACATGTTTCCTGAAATGCAAAATGATCTTTAGCAGCTTTATGGAATAAAGAACTTAGTTCAGGGCTGTCAAAAAAAAGGCACCTTAAAGTGGACCAAAACCCACGCCGATTGGCTGGGACGATCAATTTCATCCCCCCGGGGCATCCAAAGTCGGGATGCTCCGCTGTGTGAAACCCCCCAGGTCGCCCACTCTTACCTTGTTTCCCGGTCCAAAGGCGCATGCGCGAGCCGCGGCTGCATCCCTGCTATCCCTCTAGCAGCGCCAGGCATTTGTGAATGGCCGGCGCAGGCACGTTCCATGTTAGAGGGAAGTGGGGGGATGCGGCCTCCAGTGCGCTCGGAGCCGCTGGCCTTAGACGAGGGCGGCTTAGACGACATGATGTTAGTGGCTGCAAGCGCGCTGATTGGATGAGCAGATGCGCATGCGCCGTAGGACCAGGAAGAGGTGAGTTGGCATCGGCGATCTGGGGGGCATCCCACAGCTGGCGGGGTGCCCCAGGGGAAAGGACCAAAACCCAGGATAGTCAAATCCTGAGTTTTGGTCCACTTTAAAGGGCATCTATGTGCAGAAAATAAAAAACAGCTCTACTCCTACAACTCACAAGACCTTGCTAAGCTGTCAGCCTGACAGCATGCTCCCCACGTGGTTCATGTGTGCCGACTACTGCTCAGTTAAAATGGACCAAAACCCACCCACCCTGGAGTCTATGATTCTATGAGACACCAGGGCAGGCATACTCGCTCCCCTCGGGGCATTCAGATTCGGGATGCCCCGCTGTGTCAAACCTCGAAAGTGGCCCGAAAAATCCTGGTCCAAAGGCGCATGCACCAGCAGCGGACGCATTCCCGCTATCCTTTAGCAGGGAGCGTGCTCGCGCCAGGCATTTGTAAATGGCCGGCACAGGCACGCTCCCTGCTAAAGGATAGCGGGGGGTCCGGCCACCAGTGCCTTAGACGAGCTATAAGACGATGCTCCTGTGTGCCGTCTACTGCTCAATTAAGTAAAGAAGGTGAGTTTTCAGGCAACCTGGAGGGGATTCACAGAGCGATCGGGGTGCCCTGGGGGGAGCGACCTGGCATAGTCTCATAGACTTCAGGGTGGGTTTTGGTCCTCTTTAAAAGCTTTGTGAGACACAAGATGCTCCCTTTCCCCTTGTCAGACTGCTTAGCTCTGTCACTTTCTGCTTTCGCTTTATTTAAACTTCAAGTTGGAGAAAGCAGGGAAGTTTTTTTTTTTTAATAAAGTATTTTAGCCAAATGTTTCTCTTCCTACAGCCTATCAATAAAGTAAAGAGGATCCCTGTATATTAATGCCTAACCCACAAGATGTTAAAGTAAGCCAAGTTATCCACCAATAATGATAATAGCACCCAGCTTTCCCTTATGAATAATTGCCAATATATTGTTAGGTGCGCATCATTTTTTAATGGAGGAAACAGCGGCGTGTGCAGCATTTAAATAATGCAGCAGAGTCATTGTGATGATATTGTTCTAATGAGGCAACTTACCAAGTTCAGCATCTCCAGTTTCAGGGGAACGTCCTGTGTTAGCTGCTTCACGTGTTTGCCATTTATTACCTCTGTATAGAAAACCTGCCAAGGAATGGAGGACAGTTAGATCCAAGCGCTATCTGTATTACTGGCAAAATAAAAAATACAGCTTCAAATGACGTTGAAGTCAACAGTTCATGCTTAAAGTGGACCAAAACCCAGGATTTTGACCCTCCTGGGTTTTGGTCCTTGCCCCCGGGGAAACCCCCCCAGGTAGCCCAAACAAACTTACCTCTTCCTGGTCCTACGGCGCATGCGCGGCCGCTCATCCAATCAGCATGCTTAGATCCGCTCGAGCCCCTTCGTCCAGGAGCTCGTCTAATGCGAGCGGATCCAAGCACGCTGACAGCCGCATCCCCCGCTACCCTCTAACAGGGAGTGTGCCCGCGTCGGCCATTCAAAAATGGCTTTGTGTGGCCACGCACCCTGCTAAAGAGGTATCAACATGCATCCGCTGCCCGCGCATGCGCCGTTGGATTGGGAAAGAAGGTGAGTTTTCGGGTGACCTGGGGGTTTCACACAGCGGGGCACCGAGTATGCCTGCCCTGAAGTCTCAGAATCCAGCGTGGGTTTTGGTCCTCTTTAAAGCAGAAGCAACTCACCTGTGGCTGGCCTGGAATCTAAAAGATTCCAGGACCACCCACTGGCTTTCCACCGGGGCATCCCAGGGCCTCCACTCACCTAAGCCCGAAGCCCTTGTCGCATCTCGGTGCCACAGCCACATCCCTGCTTGCCTCGGTTTAGGCCGAGCCTGTCCCATGGAAATGACAGGAAGGTGAATGTAATGGGCGAGCTGGGGGTACACATCCCTATTTGGGACACCCCATCTGAGAGGAACAACACAAGGGAAAGGTACATTGCTGTGTGTTGGCCCTGGAATTGGGATGGCCCGCTGTGTGAAGCCCTCCGGGGTGCCCGTAAACACTCCCTTTCCTTGCTCCAACAGCGCATGCACTGGCTGTCAAATCAGAGCCACCTGCCATGACTATGCCATATGGCAAACTGCTCTCTTGTTGTAAACAGGGAGTGCGCGCTTCCACATCCCCTGTATGCCCAGCGACATGCACCATTCTAGTCATTCTAGTCTAGAGGGCCATTTGCCGAATGACACAGTCCTGGCAGATGGCTCTTATTGGACAAGAGTCCGCAAATACGCTGCTGGAACCAGGAATAGGTGTGTTCGGGATGCCCCAGGGGAATGGAGCAAAACTCAGGAATGTAAAATTCCCGGGTTATGTTTCACTTTAAAGGAAAATTCGGCTTTCATTGACTATTGTTCAGACGTCAGACCAGATAAGGGCACAAGGCAACCCCCTTACCTCACCACGGGTCCCACACTGGCAGGTCATCCTCCCATGGATCCTGTTTTCTGCACTTTCCAGTTCTGACTGACAGGTGGGCCACAAAGAACAATGTGATGGGCACTTCCGTGTACAGTGGGGCCTGTTGTTTTCACAGGCCACACCCACATGCCAGCTGGAACCAGAAAGCCCAGTTTCCAGCCTTAGAAAAAAGGGGTGTGGGAGGAATAGCGATGAGGTAAGCAGATCACCAAGCTCCCTCTAGTGTGAGTGTTGAGATAATGCTAAAGTCAAGGACCTCAGATGAAATCGTGCCAGGGGGCCGGAGACTTTCTACTTACCTGGCACGCGCTTCCACATCTGCTTAGATTTTAATTTCCTCCTGTCTTTCTCACTTGCTCTTCACCCTCAGAAATGCTTTCCTCTCTCTATAGACATTTAACCCCCAATGGGGGGTGTTGTAATAGTAGGATTCCTGTCCTGCTTGTGTCAGTACTTTAAGTGGACCAAAACCCAGGATTGTGACTATCCTGGGATTTGGTCCGTGCCCTCGTGTGGGAAACCCTCCTGTCACCCCAACAAACTCACCTCTTCCCAGTCCTATGGTGCATGTGCAGCCACTCGTTCAATCAGCACACTTGGATCCACTCGAGCCCATTTGTCCAGGAGTCCACGTAATGCAAGCAAATCCGAGCGTGCTATCGGCTGCATCCCCCGCTACTCTGTAACCGCCATTCACAAATGCCTGGTGCGGACATGCTCTCTGCTAAAGGGATAGCGGGGATTAGGTGCGTTTTCAGGTGACCTGGGGGGGTTTCACACAGCGGGGCACCCCCAATCGGGGTGCCCCAGAGGGAGCGAGTATGCTAGCCCTAGAGTCTCATAGTCTCCAGGGTGGGTTTTGGTCCACTTTAAATAACCCCCATTATGAGCGATCTGGGAAGTTTCAGGGCAAGAAAAAAAATCCTGGGTTAGTCAAAATCCCTGGTTTTGTTCCACTTTAAAGGAAACCTCTAGATATACAAGAAGTTAAAGGGGTTTTTTTTCCTCATTTCAAAAATACATTATTTGGTTAATTTTTGTTTCCAATTAAAACAATGTGCCCCAGATGTTGTGTTCTTCCCATCATGCAACGTGGGGCATCTGGCTACTTTATAGAATAGAGGCAGACTCGGCTCATTACTGTACCTCTTGTAACCCATGGGAAATTGAGCAGTATCCCATAGACCTATATCATATATTATCAGATCACAGATCTGGAAAATAACCATCTATGGCCAGACATTGCTGGATGTCCCTCCTGTTTTATCCCTCTATGACTCCTTTCCAAGCGACATCCCGGTATTGATTAGCCCGTCCATCCCATCGTTACTAATTAGGTGGAAATTGTCATCAAAGTGCAGCAGGCCGCTCTCGGGATCCCTATCTGCTCTCCCCGGCGTTATCTCTGGAGGATAAACTCATTTTCTGTTCCAATAAATGACACGGCTCTACATAACATATCTTTCATGTTCGATCTGGAAACCACGACGGTGTCTAATGATTCTTGCCGGCAAAACCGCTCTTCATCCCAGCCGCAGCCGTCAAGAATCCTCATCCCGTGAACATTTAACTTCAAGCACCTGTAATTTATGATTTAATTTTTCATCAATAGGAGTAATTGGTCTCTGACTTCCTCCCAATCCCAATACTCGGGGGCCGTGTACAATTAATTTTTATGGCGGCTTCTGCAGAGAATTTATTATGCTTGTCTCCTTTTGTTTGGTTTCTAGTTAAATCTTGCCGGCTGTGTGTAGTTTATGCAGATGGCTCTTAAAAAATGTGGCTCAGGAGAAGCCGGGAAAGACGAGGCAGCTCCCTCCATGACTATAAAATAGACCACGACACAGTCCACCTTCTGAAGTGATGGATGGGGACAGGCTGGGGCACATCATCAACTTGCTAGAGGTCAATTATGCTTCATTTTTCTTTTGTTAACATTAGATTTAAAGCAGAGCTCAAGGCAGAAAAATATGGTTGGAGGGACACTTTGAATGGAATGAGGAGCAGTTCTAAGCTCCTAACGCGGACTTAAAGTGGCACTTCTGTGAGACGCAAGATTAACTTTGGATGTGAATTTTGGTATGAATTGTAGCCTACACCTCAGTAAGCTTTTTTAATTTAACTCACAAAATTTGCCCAAAAAAATGTTTAATAAAATCACCATTTTTACAGGGGAGTAACATAATTTTCCCAATGAGATTTTTATTTTTAAGTTTACAGCATCCTATTGGCTATGCACAAAAACGATGATGGACCTCACCTAAACATGCCCTTCGCAAGTGGAGGTGATTTTTTTAGAAAAAGTAGAACAAATTTTTGGTGCTATTTGGTTTGTTGAAATTACAAAGCTCATTAAAGAGGAACATCAGACCAAAAATAAAAAGGGGCCAATCCCCCCACCCCCTACTTACCTCTTGGATGTCGCCCTTGCCTGTTGCGGCGCCATCCGGCTGCTTCAGGGCCCGATCACTGCCATCCTCCCCCCCCCCCGCATTGGCCTAGCTGGCTTTAGCCGTGCTCTTCAAAGTCCTGCACTGCTCAGATAAGCCTCGCGGGATTTCGGGCGCCCCCATTGCATCCCATTCATGCGCACTGCGCAGGTGTTCGATCGGGGGCAGGGGCGTAGCTATAGGGGTCGCAAGGGTCGCCCCCCCCCCTGCCCACTGTAACTGTCTGTTCCCTGACAGCGGCGCGGCGCCGCCGCAGCCGCGGGTCGGGCGGGGCCCGGAGGAGAGACAGAATGTCTGGTGGCAGGGCCCCCCCCCGCCCACTGTTCCCTGACAGCGCCGCCACCCGGAGGAGAGACAGAAGGTCTGGTGGGGCGGGGCTGGAGGAATGAGAAGGTCAGGTCACGTCACGGGCTCACTGGCAGGAGGCTGTCGGTGGCGCCTCCCAGGCGGCGCACCGGCGCACAGTGAGCACGTGCAGCTACACGGGGGAGCGCCTGCGCCCGCGGATTCACTCTGAAGGGGACTGCCAGACTGGAGCACGGAGAGCCGGCGGCCCGGCGCCGCTCATTATAAGGTAGGTCGCTGTCACTGATGATGGGGGGGGGGGCAGTTTGACTCCTCGCATCGGGGCCCACAAGACTTTAGCTACGCCCCTGATCGGGGGCTGCACACAGTGCCTGTTGGGATGCAAGATGGTGCCGCACATTGGAAGGTCGCCCGAAATCCGAGGGACCCAGAAGATGGATCCCCAGCGAGGTGAGTATTTAGTGCCCCAAGGTAAAACCGGAGTTGGGGAGGAAGCAGATGGGTGAGGTTTGGGGGAGGTTTTAACCTCCCCCGATGTTTAAGATGCAGGTTCCAATTCACAATCAAAGGCACACCCACAGTTAATCTTGCTTACCCCAAAAATGTCCCCAACTTCTCAACTGGATATATTTCCTTGGGTGGGGCTTTGTACGTCTGCTTTATCTGCTCAAACGTGTAGAGCCCATCATGGGTGAGCAAGTGAAGAATTTTACAGATCCTCTGAGCACCATCACATAAAGTTGTAGGCAGTGGCATAGTTAAATGTGATCGAACCCTGGTGCGAATATTTACTTGTTTCTGTCTTTTAATTGGATGCAGCTAGACAACTAAAGGGGCAGAAACTGCAGAGAAAAATTGTGTCTTACTTTCTCTTCATAATGCCAATGTAGCACAAATGAGATAAATAAGCTGGAAGAGCAACAATGATGGGGCCCCCTAATCTTCTGGGCCCTGGTACGGTCGCACCCCCTTCACCCACAAATGCTATGCCCCTGGGTTTAGGGGTTATCTAATCCAGGGGAGAAGTGTGGATTGAGTCTTGATAGTGGTAGGTGAGTAGAACAGTAGACCAGAAGAGTTACCGTATATACTCGAGTATAAGCCGAGTTTTTCAGCCCACTTTTTGGGCTGAAAAAAGCCGCCTCGGCTTATACTCGAGTCAGTGAAATGGAGGAGAAAAGGTAGGAGGAGCTAAGGTACGCGCGGCCACGCAGCCCCGGTCGCCGTCGGCAGTGAAGATGCTGGAGCAGTGCGGGGCATGTGGTCCTCTTGTGTCCCCCTCATCAGGTAGGTGTGTGTGTGCTGGTGTCTTCTGAATTAATAGTTCCCGGTGCCTGCGGGCGCAAAGAGACTTCCTGGCGTGCGGGGGGAGGGATGAAAAAACTTACAGCTGGCGTGCAGGGGTGAAGGCAGCCGGCATCGCTGCTGTCAATCTGCGAGCAGGGGGCGGGGTAGTCGTCCACTAAGAGCAAGTCTGCTCTTAGCATTACCCGGGTGGTGAGCAGCGTTCCCTGGAAGCTGCTTGGCTGCGCGTCTGCGCTTTTTGTCCCCAACCTTCACTCAGCAAAGAGGTTGGAACGCCCAGGGACGCAATGAATGGGAGACAGGAAAGGGGAGAAGGATGCACACCAATGCTGGCTGTGTGCTCTTCTGCCCCTACAGGCGAGGGCGGGATTTTTATGTTAAAGTGGACCAACACCCAGGATTTTGACTATCCTGGGTGTTGGTCCACTTAGGTGGGGCACCCCGATCGGGGGTGCCCCGCTGTGTGAAACCCCCCCGATCGCCGCAAAAACTCACCTCTCCCCGCTCCCACGTGACCTCGTCCGGCCAATGACAGCACTCAGAGCCGCTCTGGTATGCGCGTCCAAAGCCGCTTGGACGCGCATACCAGAGCGCTGTCATTGGCTGCGTCTCTCGCTTCCCTCCAACAGGGAGCGCGCCTGCGCCGGCCATTCACAAAACGGCCGGCGCGGGAGCGCGCCCTGCTAGAGGGAAGCGAGAGACGCGGCCGCGTCTCGCGCATGCGCCGTTGGATCGCCGGTAAGGTAAGGATTGTGGGCCTCCTGGGGGGTTCCTCCCCGCGGGACATCCCGATTTCGGATGCCCCGCGGGGAGGGATCTGATCGGTCCGGGAATCTTATAGACTCCCGGGCCGATCCCCCCTGGGTGTTGGTCCACTTTAAAATGGCAGCAGGTAAAGCTTCTTTAGTGATAGCGCTGCCACAGCTCTGTGTACTGTTATTGCATATCTCCCATGTTTTCCTGATTTGGAGGGACTGTCCTTCTTTTGAGTCCATGTTCCCCTGTTTACCGGTAGCTGCTGCATTTCCCACCCTAGGCTTATACTCGAGTCAATAACTTTTCCAGTTTTTTGTGGTAAAATTAGGTGCCTCGGCTTATATTCGGGTCGACCTATACTCGAGTATATACGGTACTTACCGTATACCCATTGATGGTGCTGGCATGCTGGAGAGGCATTGTCCATTGCACACTGATCGCTGTGCAGTTGATGGCTTCCAGATTAATGTCAAGAGGGGGTCCAAGGCGCTCTGTTAAAAAATATAAAAAATAGTTACCATCTATTTTGCTAAAATGTGGGTACTCAAATAAATCTGTGGGGGGAGAGTGTAGTGCTGCAAACAACAAGTTCACAGCAAACTTCCCTGATCGCTTCAAGTCCCACACACACTCCAAAACTTGTTTGTTGCTGTACTTTTTTCCCAGATGACTCACTAGTTATCTTTGCTTTACAGAGAGCCTCTCCCAACCTTTGCTGCAGATATTTCATCTCAGCTAAGGAACTTAATTGCAATTTATTTAGGGTAAGAGCGTGGGATTTATACCAAGCTCAGCTGATATTACAAAAGCTAAATTATTCCTTAGTGTAATTTTATTTTTTTTAGGCGTACTGGACTAATAATGAGCCTCAGATAGAAGAACTTTAATGGAATAATTTATGAACACTCGTCCTCTGCCGAGTCTGCAGGATATTGTTGAGTGGTAATGAGGGGAAAACAATATGCCTTGCTTTAAAGACATGATGTTATGCCACAATTTGCAACTTCAGGAAGTCGTTATCTTAAAAACGTCATTATTATTCAAATCAGCAAAATGGCTAAGCTGAAACTTTCTGTATTTTAAACTTTACCGACCATGAAAGGCGGGACACTATGCGGAACAAACCAATCATTAATGAAAAGTCCCATGAAATACTTTAGGTAAAACTTGAGATTTGAAAAAAAAAAAAAATTTAAGTTTGCTGGATGAAATTCACAACCATGCCATGTCTTCTTGTTTTGAAAATAGAAATATGATGAAAAGGTGAGAATCCTTGGAATATCACATTATGCACATGTAGTAGGTATGACTGTTATGTGGCAGTTTTGCCTATGGGTGGCTACGGTGGCTGTATTATACCAATGGGTAGCTATGGGTGCCAGTTACATCTATGGGCTGCTATGATGGTCATCAATCTTAAGGACTGCTATGGTGGTAATAATGCCAATGACCAGCTATGGTGTTAGATATGCTAATGACCAGCTATAGGGTAGTTATGTCAACGGGCAGCTTTGGTGGTATTTTATACCAATAGGCAGCTATGGGTGCCAGTTACACCTATGGGCTGCTATGGTGGTAATAATGCCAATGACCATCTATGGAGTTCGATATGCTAATGACCAGCTATAGATAGGGTAGTTATGTCAATGGGCAGCTTTGGTGGTATTTTATACCAATTGGCAGCTATGGGTGCCAGTTACACCTATGGGCTGCTAAGGTGGTAATAATGCCAATGACCAGCTATGGAGTTAGATATGCTAATGACCAGCTATAGGGTAGTTATGTCAACGGGCAGCTTTGGTGGTATTTTATACCAATAGGCAGCTATGGGTGCCAGTTACACCTATGGGCTGCTAAGGTGGTAATAATGCCAATGACCAGCTATGGAGTTAGATATGCTAATGACCAGCTATAGATAGGGTAGTTATATCAATGGGCAGCTTTGGTGGTATTTTATACCAATGGGCAGCTATGGGTGCCAGTTTCACCTATGGGCTGCTATGGTGGTAATAATGCCAATGACCATCTATGGAGTTAGATATGCTAATGACCAGCTATGGGGTAGTTATGTCAATGGGCAGCTTTGGTGATATTTTATACCAATGGGCAGCTATGGGTGCCAGTTAGACTTATGGGCAGCTATGGTGGTAGTTATGCCTATTGGCTGCTATGGTATATGGTGATAGTCATGCTTATGGACTGCTGTGGTGGTAGTAATGCCAATGACCAGTATAATGGTATTTATGTCAATAGGCAGCTTTGGTTTTATACCAATAGGCAGCTATGAGTGGCAGTTATACTTGTGGTGGTATTTATGCTTTTGGGTAACTATTGTGGTAGCAATGCTTATAGACTACTATGATGATAGCCATGCTTATGGACTGCTATGGAGATAGCCATGTTTATGGACTGCTGTGATGGTAACCATGCTTATGGACTGCTATGTTAGTCTTTATGCTGATGGACTGCTATGTTGGTAGGTATGCCAATGCCCAGCTTTGGTAGCTATGCCAATGGATAGCTACAGTGGCAGTCATGCAATGGGTTACTATGGGGGCAGTTATGCCAACCAGATATGGTGATAGTTAAGCCCATGGGCAGTTTTGGTGGTGGCTCTATGCCAGTGGGCAGCCATGGGTTCCAGTTACACTTATGGGCAGCTATGCTTATGGGCTGCTATGGTAGTAGTTTTCCAATAATCAGATAGGTATGCCATTGGGTATCTATGGTAGTAGTCATGATTATGGGTTACTAAGGTAGTAATTATTCCAATGATCAGTGGTGGTATTTATGCTCATGGGCAGCTTTGGTAGTAGTCATGCCTTTGGGCTGCTATGATGGTATTTACACCTATGGTCATAGTTTTAATGATGGCTGCTGTTGTGTAGCCATGCTTGTGGGCTGCCATGCTGGTAGTCAAGCTTATGGGCTTATGGGCTGCCAAGGTGGTAGCCATGCTTTTGGGCTGCTATGGTGTTAGTTTTGCCTACGAACAGCTATCGTAGCAGTCATAATTATGGGCAGCTTTGGTGATAGCTATACCTGCAGGCAGCTATGGCGGAATTTATGCTTAATGGTACAATGGTAGTTACACCTATAGACAGTTAGTTTTGACAATAGTTATGCCTATGAGCTTTAGTAGTTGATATATAAATATAAGCATATATCTCTGTAATATTCTATGACATTTCCCTCTGAAGTATCTGTGTACTGGATCACTGATCAAAGGTCGCTCATTTGCATATGAAAGGTTGTGATTTAATGTTTTCTCTTTATGAGCTAAGACACCAGAAATGTTTTACTGGGCAATTAAATAGTTCCTTCCCTTTTTTCATACATTTTTGTTTTTTAAGAAAACCCTCTGTACTTCATTGGACGGTTTGAACCCCCACAATTTAACCTATTCACCCATGTTCTACATGCCATAACTCTCTTCTTCTTTCTAATAAGTTAAAACAGAACAAAACTCGTGATTTTGACTGTCCGGGGTTTTGTCCCTTGCCCCCGAACGGGGATCCAACACTGCGTAAACCCCCCCCCCCCCCCCCAGGTCGCCCCGGAATTACTCACCTCTCGTCCATTCGGTTTGCCGTGCATATTAAATGCCTGGCAAGCTGATCCGATTTTTGGCAGTCAGAGCGAGAAAGACCGCATCCCCAGCAGCTTGCCTGAACCTGCCCCAACCTATCTGAATGGCTGGGTGTGGGATGCAGCAACGGTGCCTGGAGCAGTTGGAGCACTATTGACACAGTTGCGGAGGGATTTTTTTAAAGTGGACCAATCACCAAGATTTCGACTATCCTGGTAATTGGTCCCTGTCCTGGGGGCATCCCGATGTGTAACCCCCCCCCCCCCAGATCACCTACTTTCACTCACTTTTCCTTGCTCCCATGGCGCATGCGTGGGCACTTATCCAATGCGCAGCATAAAGCCGCCGATTTGAACTTCACATAGGCATAGGTGCGTTGACATAGGTGTGCTGGCAGCTGCATGACTGTGCTAGCGTTCCAATATGCCCTGCGTCATACCGCTGCCATCCAAAAATAACAGTCCGGACCACCATGTAGTTGGAATGATTAAATTTAATCGGCCACAGCCCAACATCAAATAAACAAATGTACAAGCAAAATAGAGTCCCCCCTATTGTTCCGGGTCTGAGAAGCCTAGATGAAGGGAAGGGGAGGGAACAAAAATAACTTCCCAACCCCACCAAGCGGAAGCCAACATAAACTCGGCCGCAAAACCTCCTAGGCCAGGGAGCTTAATCGGGCTAACCGCCATTGACCAAAAACATCCCCTTCCTTACTTGAACCCCAAACCAACCAAAATCCTTTAAACCAAATCGTCCTGGCCCGTTTCAACAGAAACAGCCGCATACCCTTAACCATGAAAAAATCTCAGACCCGAAACCCGAGGGGAGACCCGCCCAAAGGCTGTGACAAAACAATAAAAATACCCACAGAACAAGAAGACAAAATTATACATTAATAACAAAACATTAAAATATGTACAAAGTATGACACATTCTCTTTACCCTACTTTTTTTTTTTTTTTTTTTTATATATATAACCTGGGTCAAAATACATAAACAAGAAATGCTGCAGCACCCCCAACAGGTGCCAACAGACAGTGCACCAAATACTTTTTTTTTTTTTTTATATTATTATATATAAATATATAAATACAATAAATAACTGTCAATACAAACTTTAACATATATTCAAAAACTACTACTCTCTCCCCCCCCCCCCCCCCAGGAATGTGGCCGAAAAAACCCAAACACAACCAAAGACAGGGCGGGCGGGACTGCTCGTCCATCCACGCCGGGTCAAAGAGGAAGGGGAAGGGGACGGACGTCCCCTTAAATAATCCCCCTCCCCCCTGAGGTCACTTCCCCCAGTGACCACTTCCCCCCATGGCTGGTCTGCCTCCGGACAGGAACGCAGGCCAGTCATGTGGGCTGCCCTCCTTAAAGGGACGGCGCTTTCTTTTCCAGCTCCACTTTGGAGTGCGCACAACATCAGAGAAGCCAGGGATGCAGCCGCCGGGGGAAGACAGCGTCACTGGATCGCCTGTCTCCACAATTGCTATGGGGTGCACTACTTATTCCATTTAACATGTGCTCATACCTCAGTAAATGCAATCACTAGTTTGGGCGTGGACATGGAAAAAAAACACACCTTCCTCCCTTAGGGAGCACCAAAAAATATTCACAAACCTATATCCTCAAAAATATATCACTTTTATTTACACATGAAATTTCATAAAAACACTTACATACATATACACAAAGCACAAGACATTTAAAAACAGTAATGCTAATCCCCTATCATATCATCAAAATATCTCAAAACTCCCACTAATGGGATATATACATAGGCCCTTATTTATCAAGGGATAGCGCCAGGTAGTGTCTCACTAGCGGCAGGTAGCGCCAGCTATCGGCGGCTACCGACTCCAGAACGCCAGGCGGCGGACACAATCACGCATTTATCACGCTAAATGAGGCTAGCGCCGGCGAGAGCGTCAGCTAGCGCGGGATTCATCATGTAGCCGACTGCAACGAACAGCGCCGCTGCTAATCCCATCACAGCGCCAGGTATGACCTCTCGCTACCTGGCGCTCTCCAATGCATTTCAATGGAGCAATCTTTAAATATTCATATTTAATTGATATTAATGTTTTTTTTTTGTTTAAAATGTCAAAAATTCTGTGACCACTTCAGCAATGTTAGATTTTTTTTTTAAGGTAAAAAAATTAAAAAATAAAAATTTGTGCAGAATTGATATTACAGGTCTGATATTAATGTATTCATATTACAAAATGTTTAGAAAAACTTGTTTAAATTTTAAATGAAAAAATATGGTTGTTTGGGGGTTAAAAACTACTTTTAACCCATCGCCGCCAGCGCTCTGGGGTTTAAACAAGCTTTTCACAGCGCGAGAATTTTTTGAACGTGATTTGTTAATGAATATGCTGGGAGCCGTTCGCTATGACCATTCGCTGTCATGCGCTCCCATACAGCGCGGAACCTGTCAAACAGCGACTCCTAACCGTATTCAACATTACCGCACACCGACTGAGTCGCTGTCAACAACCGAACAACGGCCAAGCACAGCGAATACTAGCGGGCGCTGTGAAAATCACGCTACTGGCGCTCATCTGTCGCTACCTGGCGCTATTACTGAATCGGCCTCATAGTGTGTGTCTCTGTTCCAATGCTGTGAACTAATCAAATTCTATTAAAATACAAGTCTGTATTGTGCAGGGAGAGGAAATCTCTCTACATATACATACTTAAGTATTTGAGCCGGCACTTAAAGAGGACCTAAACCATATCCCCCTATTATACAAAACCTTATCACATATTATCACCAATGAGAAACAACTCTATTGTGAATACCTCACATGAATGATCCAAAAACCACCCCTTAAACAATGAATATTATACCACAAAATATACAAAAAAAAAATGTTATGCTCAAAAAGTGCTTAAAGAGGACCTAAACCATATCCCCCTATTAAACAAAACCTTATCACATATTATCACCAATACAATACAAATCACATATTAATACCAATACGGATCGCCTGTCTCCGATAAGATTACCAGTGCCCTGGGGGGTTCACACAGTGGGGCATCTGGTAAAGGATGCCATGGGGGCAGGCTAGCGGCCAGTCCTGAAATCTTTTAGATTCCAGGCTGGCCACTGGGGGGTGATTGGTCCACTTTAAGAGCCTGCATTTTTAGGGCAATTTTTGTGTTACATTTTTATTACATTTTTGAACAATGAAAACAATTACCTTCCCCCTTACCAAAGCTACCAGTTTGGCACACCAAGCCTACTGGCCTATATCCCTACTCAGGGCCGGATTAAGTTTGGTGGAGGTCCCTGGGCACAAAATCTGGTGGAGGCTCCAGATACAGTATTTTTTCCTTTAAAATAATAGTCCAGCCAAGTAACTGATTGGTGGTTGTTTGGCATCTGGCCACTTACTGGAACATCAGATCGAGTCCCTTGTGCGGGTGCGTGCTGCTCGGGAACTCCTGCTTTGCCATTCTGGGTGGGGGGTAGTGTAGTCACCCGGCTGGTCCAGCAGAAAACAGTTCCCTGCATTGAGCTGCCAGCGGCTGTGCTTGGTGGCTTATGTGCAGTGAGTGGCTGCCAATGGACAGCTCTGCACGCACCCAGCACTATAGTGATTTTGCTGCTCTAGACTCTCCATCCTGCCCTGCGGTGGCTTTGGCTGCCCAGGCGCGGGGGACCCCCACTGCTGCCGATAGCTTTGTTGCTGGCCCCGCTGCCCGTCAGGCTGAAGACGGAAAAGCCTCCTGCACCAGGTCATAACCCAAAGGAGGCCCCCTTTGCAGGGCAAGTGGTGGAGGCCCCAGGGCACACGCCCCTTTGCGCCCCTCTTATAATCCGGCCCTGTCCCTACTGCCATGCCAGATACCAGTCACATGCTCTTTAGTATCAGGAAGGTACTCTGGCAGTGGTTTCAAAATTGTTGGCACCCCTAATGGAGCACAGGCCTGATGCTGGGGAACACTGGGCTTGTCCGCACGCCTATGCTCAAGAGAAGGCAGGGGAGGGTAGGAGAGGGCAGGAGAGGGCAGGAGAGGGCAGGAGAGGGCAGGAGAGGGTATGGGTGATTGGGAGGGGACATTGCAAGCGTGGTGGCAAGTGGCTTGCTGCTCGGGGCCTGCTGAACTGGTAAAGGGGTCTCTCTTCAACTGCCAGAGGGGAAAAGGCAGAAAAATAGCAGTGTTTGGGGAGCAGGAGTAAAACCACTACTGGGGTAGGGTGAGCATTGATACTATTTTACATCTACAGTAAGAGATTAAAATGGAACAACAACCAATTTTTCACAAAATAGGTGTTTTTCCGAGCGCAGGGAGGCATCCTGATTGCTAATGCCCCCCCACGAATTAAAACTTACCTTTCTCCTTAGTCACCGGAGAAATTATGCTCTCTGATTGGTCGCCGCAAACAAAGGGGTGATCCGGTTTAAAGTGGACCAAAACTCACGCTGATCTTATAGATTCCCGGGCTGATTGATTCCCTCCCCCCGGGGCATCCAAAATTGGGATGCCCTGCTGTGTGAAACCCCCTAGGACGCCACATACTTAAGCATACTTACCTTGCTTTCCAGTCCAACGGTGCATGGGCGAGCCGCAGCCGCATCCCCGCTATCCCTCTAGCAGGGCGTGTGCCTGCAACCAGGCATTTGTAAATGCCAAGCGCAGGCACGTTCCCTGTTAGAGGGAAGCGGGGGATGTGGCTACCGGCATGCTCGGCGCCACTGGCCTTAGACGTGACGTCAGCAGCTCCGAGCGCGCTGATTGGCCGAGCAGCCACGCATGCGACGTAGGACCGGGAAGAGATGAGCTACCTTCGGGGATCTGGGGGGTTTCACACAGGGCGGATCAGGGTGCCCCGGAGCAAAGGACCAAAACCCAGGATCAAAATCCTGGGTTTTGGTCCACTTTAAATACTGTCGGTACTGATTTGTAAAAGATATTAAAGTAATAATTACCAAACTAATTTTAGCTTCCCTTTATGCTGTTTGTCTGGAAGTTGAACACTTTGCTCCTGCCCATCACATGCACTGTGCGACACTGCGCGCACCCCCTGCCGTCAGCTTAAGCGGCTCTGTGCTGCAATGTACCCTGATATTACTTCTCAGTGGGCAGCTCTGAAATACTGATAAACTTCAGCTAGTTTCATGCTGTTCACATCAGCTCCCAAATTAAACGTCCTCCTACATGTATGAGCGTCTCTCTCACCCGGAACACGCTGGACTCTCCGGCTCCGGAGAGAAAAACAGAATACAACAATCCCAGGGGGGTCATTGCATTCTCGGCTGTGCACAGAATTCTTCCCATCCATCCCTGGGGCGCACACTGCCTGCTATGAGAAGATGGAGAGGGGGATTCTGCACACTGCCTTTTATGGGGTGATGGGGGGATCCTGCACACTGCCTGTTATGGGGTGATGGGGGGGATTCTGCACACTGCCTGTTATGGGGTGATAGGGGGATTCTGCACACTGCCTGTTATGGGGTGATGGGGGGGATTCTGCACACTGCCTGTTATGGGGTGATTGGGGGATTCTGCACACAGCCTGTTATGGGGTGATGGGGGGATTCTGCACACTGCCTTTTATGGGGTGATGGGGGGATCCTGCACACTGCCTGTTATGGGGTGATGGGGGTGATTCTGCACACTGCCTGTTATGGGGTGATGGGGGGGATTCTGCACACTGCCTTTTATGGGGTGATGGGGGGATTCTGCACACTGCCTGTTATGGGGTGATGGGGGGATTCTGCACACTGCCTGTTATGGGGTGATGGGGGGGATTCTGCACACAGCCTTTTATGGGGTGATGGGGGGATTCTGCACACTGCCTGTTATGGGGTGATGGGGGGATTCTGCACACTGCCTGTTAAGGGGTGATGGGGGGATTCTGCACACTGCCTGTTAAGGGGTGATGGGGGGATTCTGCACACTGCCTGTTATGGGGTGATGGGGGGGATTCTGCACACTGCCTGCTAAGGGGTGATGGGGGAGATTCTGCACACTGCCTGTTATGGGGTGATGGGGGGGATTCTGCACACTGCCTGTTATGGGGTGATGGGGGGGATTCTGCACACTGCCTGTTATGGGGTGATGGGGGGGATTCTGCACACTGCCTGCTAAGGGGTGATGGGGGGATTCTGCACACTGCCTGTTAAGGGGTGATGGGGGGATTCTGCACACTGCCTCTTAAGGGGTGATGGGGGGATTCTGCACACTGCCTGTTATGGGGTGATGGGGGAATTCTGCACACTGCCTGTTATGGGGTGATGGGGGAGATTCTGCACGCTGCCTGTTATGGGGTGATGGGGGGGATCCTGCACGCTGCCTGTTATGGGGTGATGGGGGGGGATTCTGCACACTGCCTGTTATGGGGTGATGGGGGGGATTCTGCACACTGCCTGTTAAGGGGTGATGGGGGGATTCTGCACACTGCCTGTTAAGGGGTGATGGGGGGAATTCTGCACACTGCCTGTTATGGGGTGATGGGGGGATTCTGCACACTGCCTGTTAAGGGGTGATGGGGGGATTCTGCACACTGCCTGTTAAGGGGTGATGGGGGGAATTCTGCACACTGCCTGTTAAGGGGTGATGGGGGGATTCTGCACACTGCCTGTTAAGGGGTGATGGGGGGATTCTGCACACTGCCTGTTAAGGGGTGATGGGGGGAATTCTGCACACTGCCTGTTATGGGGTGATGGGGGGAATTCTGCACACTGCCTGTTAAGGGGTGATGGGGGGATTCTGCACACTGCCTCTTAAGGGGTGATGGGGGGATTCTGCACACTGCCTGTTATGGGGTGATGGAGGGGGATTCTGCACACTGCCTGTTATGGGGTGATGGGGGGATTCTGCACACTGCCTGTTATGGGGTGATGGGGGGGATTCTGCACACTGCCTGTTATGGGGTGATGGGGGGGATTCTGCACACTGCCTGTTATGGGGTGATGGGGGGATTCTGCACACTGCCTGTTATGGGGTGATGGGGGGGATTCTGCACACTGCCTGTTATGGGGTGATGGGGGGGATTCTGCACACTGCCTGTTATTAGGAGATTATTTGCTTATTAGTTTTGGAGGGCAGGTCCACTTATTTTTTTTGCCCTTCACACCCCCAGAATGCAGGGGGTGTCCAGCCGAAGTGGACCAAAACCCAGGATAGTCAAAATCCTGGGTGTTGGTCCACTTTAATGTTATATTATATGTACCTCCATCACCAAATGTTCTGGTGACAGATTCACTTAAAAGTGGACCTACACTGTGGGACAGGCTTCTCAGCATGCTTAAACCGGACCTTCACCATGATTTAATGAAAAGCCCAAACTCTTAAAAAACGGTTCCCCAGCATCTAAAATGAATATATTTTACGTTTTTAGTCACTAACTTATTATTCTTTCCCCCACTGGGCTGCAACTCTGTTCAGGAATTTAGGATACGGGCGCTGCCATCTTGACTCAGAAGCATCACACTTACTGAGGAGAGGAGAGTGGGATAAGGTACAGGGGGAGCGGGTTATAGCTGTGCTTTGCTCAGGCAGAGCAGAGCTGGGGTCAGGTAACGGTCAGCAGTCCCAGAATGCAGAGCAGCGCAGTCATAAGGCACTTCCTGTTTGCAGGCTGCCTGATAAGATGGCGGCTTCCATAAGCCGCCATCTTGGATGTTTAAAGGCTCATAACATGCAGTAGATGCAGGTAGGATGATTTTTAATGTGGACAATCTGTATGTACAGGGTGTGGGAAACATATAAGATAGACTCTTATTCAGAGTGAAGGTCCGCTTTAAACCAAACCAGGAGTGTTGGTCCCTCAGACAGCTAACAGGCTCAGGGACCCCCGCCCCACACATAACCCCCCAGAACACCTGTAATCCTGGCCAGGCAGTCACATGGGCCATGGTCGCATCCTCGGTGCTGGCCACCGGAATGACCCGCCCCTGTGACTGCCCACCGGCCAATTGCGGGACTTCTTTCCCGGCACTGGCTTGTAGTGAAGGTGAGGATTAGGGGTGTTCTAGAGGGTTATGTGCGGGTGCGGGGGGGCTTCAGCATTCTGGATGCCCCCCTGAGCTTGTTTTGATTAGCTGACTGCGGGACCAACACCCATTTAACCCAGGATTTTGACTATACTGGGTTTTGGTCCTTTCTCTGGGGGCATCGCTTCACTGAGAGCTATAAACTGCCCAGCACGCTGGTAACAAGCTAGAACAGGGGACAGGGCTTGCCCATAGGAGCTTACACTCTAAACAGATACAGCCATAATATCCTGTGTAACGATATATTCCTATCTAGCAGACACACAACTCCTTCCCATGGATCTAAAATTACATGTTTCCTAGGTAATCGCCTGTTAATTAGCGTTCAGTGTTACGGAGAGCAGGTAACATAAACACAGCCGCAGCCTACGTCGGTGACATAAAGCAGACAGACGCACAGACTGGGTGAGAAGTGGCCCCATGTGTGAGATAGCTGCGGAATATTTGGGCTCTTTCTGATTTTTGGCCCAGAGGCGGGCGCACGGGGTGATATAATGGGCGGCTCTGTGCTGGGGGGGGACGCGCCGATAAGGCGCCATTGTTTGCTGAAGTTCACGACTGCGGCTGTGAACTGTTTAACAGAGAATAACCGCCAATGGTCCATAGTGGGGATGATGGGGCTCAATAGAGCCCATTGTATTGGGGACAACTCCGCTCATAAAGAAAATGCTGAAGCCGGTATTTATGCAGCAAGTTTACCATCGTTCATACCCGCCAATAACTGGCGTATCTAGATTAGCCCATATACAGTACATACTCTGTGCTGATTGGCTAATCAATGCCAGACATCTAAAATGGACGAACAGTCATTAGTCAACAGTTATTAAAGAGGACCTTCACCCTGAATAAGAGTCTATCTTATATGTTTCCCACACCCTGTACATACAGATTGCTCACATTAAAAATCATCCTTCCTGTATATACTGCATGTTATGAGCCTTTAAACATCCAAGATGGTGGCTTATGTAACAGGCAGCCTGCAAACAGGAAGTGTCTTCTGACTGTGCTGCTCTGCATTCTGGGATTGCTGACCCTTTCCTGACCCCAGCTCTGCTCTGTCTGTGCAAAGCACAGCTATAAACAACACGCCCGATTTTCACTTTACAGGGTGTTATTGCTCTCAGTGTGGGCATGGCGAATTGGGATGCCCCGCTGTGTGTATGCCACTAGGTCACTCACCATCCTGTCGCTCCCAGGATGCAGACTCAAGACAAGAACAAGCGCGCTGATTGGCTGAACGGCCTGTTCAACCAATCGGCGTGCTCGATTTCCCACGGCTCTTTTCGGCTCCACTGACTGGGGCTTTCTGGGGCGCTTTACACAGCGGAAGGAGTCTAAAAGACTCCAGGGCCTCTGCTGTTCCTCTGGTCGTGGCCCAGTGGTTAAACCGAACCAACAGTCAAAAATGACTAACACCAGACCAACACAACAAACAGCGCTCATACACATCCCTCCCCGGGGCAATTTACATTGCTGCACATAAACATTCATTTACCCTTTTCCAACTCTTGCTGAGGTAAATTTTAAAAACAAGATGGCGGCTCATGCATTTGCAGGCCACCTGCAAACAGGAAGTGCTGTCAGTTATGTCAGTTGGGGGGGGGGGGGGAAGCTCCAAAATGGCCGCTACCTTTCTTTTCCATCTGTGGCAGGCTGTAAGGCAGCAAGGTGGTAAAAGATTTCAAGGCTGGCCGCTGGCTTCCCCTGGGGGCATCCCGATCACTGTGTGAAACCCCCCCGAGGGCACGGATAAACACTGACCTTTCCCAGGTCCAACACTGCATGTGCGTGGCTCCTGTCCAATCAGAACCACTTGCTCAAATGCCGTGATTTGGCAAACTGCTCTGATTGTTTGCAATGGGGAGACACGAGATTTGAAGGGCTTCACACAGAGGGGCATCCCGATTCGGGATTCCCCAGGGAATGCGGACAATGGGAAGCGCACGCCCCTGCATCCCCGGCGTTGTGTGAGAACTCCCATCTCCGCCATCCAGATAGACTGGGATGGGAGTGTGTGCCCGCTGGGCATGTGGGGGATGCAGAAGCGCGCGCTCCCCATTCATCTCAATCAGAGGCACTTGCTGAATGACATCATCACAGCAAGCGACTCTGATTAGACGGGAGCCTGCTCATGCGCCGTTGGACCGGAGCAGAGGTAAGCAGATCGGGCGATTTGGGGGGTTTCACACAGAGGGGCATCCCGAATCAGGGAGAGCCAGGAAAGTAAACAAACTCCAGTTTTGTTCCGCTTTAAAGAAGAAAGAAAGCTTTCACAACCTCAACGTTTCAGACTCTCACGTTATGACGAAATAGTCAGTCCTCTTCAATGCCCTAGTAGGAATCCCTGGCCATCCACCAATAGAAAAAAAGCAATCCCATTACTTTTGATTAACCTCCCAACTTTTCCGGGTGGAAAAGAGGGACATTTGTAAATTAGGCCACGCCCCCTCATTGAGGGATGGATAGGAGTTAGGGTGTAACAGTTACAACAATATTAAAGTGGACCAACACCCAGGATTTTGACTATCCTGGGTTTTGGTCCACTTCGGTGGGGCACCCCGATTGGGGGTGCCCCGCTGTGTGAAACCCCCCAGAAAGCCCCGAAAACTCACCTCTCCCCGCCAATTCCCGCCGGCGGACAAGCGAGAGGCAGCGCCGGACAAGCAGAGCGCGTCCGCCGCCGGCGCCTCCCGCACGTCCCTCTTACAGGGAGCGCACCTGCGCCGGCCATTCACAAACGGCCAGCGCGGGAGCGCGCCCTGCTAGAGGGACGCGCAGGAGGCGGCATGCGCGGCTGCCGGAACGTGGAAAAGGTAGGATTGTGGGCTTCCTGGGGGGGTTTCACCCCGCAGGACATCCCGATTTCGGATGCCCCACGGGGAGGGATCTGATCGGCCCGGGAATCTTATAGATTCCCGGGCCGATCCCTGCTGGGTGTTGGTCCACTTTAACACTTTGAACAGGCAAATGAATCATTTATTGCTGCAGCAGATCTGCATGTTACACCTCAAAGAGGGACAAAGGAGAATAACGAGCAACAGGGGGGAATGGACTCCAAAGAGGGACAGTCCCTCCAAATCCGGGACACTTGGGAGGTATGCTTTTGATCTGAATGGAAATGTAGATCTGCCCCCCCCCCCCCCCCCCAATGTTGAGCCGCTGCCCTGATATCTGCTGCTGTGTACACAGTAGTCGGGCATTTGGCCCCTCACAGTGAAGTGTAACAAGAAGCGGGCGGCTAATTCAGTTAGCGGTGAACTGGATAATAGGGCATCCTGGGGCGATAATGAAGTCCTCCCCTAATTGTGTTAGGAAGTCATTAGCACCTTGGTGTTGGTGTCACCTCTGGGGACAGGTGACAATGAGCGATTAGTGTAAAGCACACACACAAATGACACATATTGAAGGGTAATTAGCAATTCACGAGGGGCAATTCAGCCAGATAAACATCACCAAATGACATTCCAGCACCTAACCAATGATGGGACATGTGCAGCTAAGCTGGCCACACACTTAGAGAGGGGTGGTGGGCCGAGGGTGAGGGGTAACATAGTTTTCAAATCCCCCAAATGAAGCCTGTGCACATTCAAGCTTGAGGCTGAAGTCCGTTCTATTTCTAGGGGAGGGTGAGCAGGACGAGCACCCTGGGTGCCAAGGCTATTGGGGGCGCCTTTATCCAAGCCATCCTGTCAGTGGTGCAGGCCCCTCATCCCCCATATTGGGCCCAGTCATGGGGGGAAGCAGGACTAGCATCCTGGGTGCCAAGGCTATAGGGGGCGCCTTTATCCAAGCCATCCTGTTAGTGGTGCAGGCCATAAGACAGGCCCCTCATCCCCCATATTGGGCCCAGTCATGGGGGGGGAAGCAGGACGAGCACCCTGGGTGCCAAGGCTATTGGGGGCGCCTTTATCCAAGCCATCCTGTCAGTGGTGCAGGCCCCTCATCCCCCATATTGGGCCCAGTCATGGGGGGAAGCAGGACGAGCATCCTGGGTGCCAAGGCTATAGGGGGCGCCTTTATCCAAGCCATCCTGTTAGTGGTGCAGGCCATAAGACAGGCCCCTCATCCCCCATATTGGGCCCAGTCATGGGGGGAAGCAGGACGAGCACCCTGGGTGCCAAGGCTATTGGGGGCG
The DNA here is from genome assembly GCA_027917425.1 of Gastrophryne carolinensis. Taxonomy (NCBI): domain Eukaryota; kingdom Metazoa; phylum Chordata; class Amphibia; order Anura; family Microhylidae; genus Gastrophryne; species Gastrophryne carolinensis. The sequence goes on from CM051234.1 coordinate 605,740,924, forward strand.
CCTTTATCCCAGCTATCCTGTTAGTGGTGCAGACAGTTAGAGCAGTCAGTCAATTAGGCAATCTGGAGGATACAAATAACAGGGCATCCCAAAATGGGAAGCATCATAAAGGGATAGAGCAAACCCCTCCTCTTTAAAGTGGACCAAAACCCAATTCGATCGGCCCAGGAATCTTATGCCATTCCCTTCCCCCGGGGCATCCAAAATCGGGATCAATCGGCATGGGAATCTTATAGGTTCCCGGGCCGATTGAGCTGGGTTTTGGTCCACTTTAAATGTGAGCAAAAAGTTCAAGGGCTATTATAAAGACTTTTTAGAAGGTATTATAAAAGTTACAAACCACATCACACCACGTGGTAGAGGCAAAGGGTGGTCCTCCAACGCTGCTCTCTATTGTTTCTGTATACTAAACTTTCTAGGAAGTTTTTATACTATTAACGGGCAGGCTGGTTCATCACTAACGCCAGGTAGCGACAGATGAGCGTCTGTAGCAGGCATTTCAGAGCGCCCGCTAGTAGTCGCTGTGCTCGGCCGTGGGTCGCTAGTTCATAGCGACTCAGTCGCTGTGCAGCAGTGATGAATACATTGTGAGGAGTCGCTATACGACCAGTACAGTGCTGTATTGGAGCGCATGTTAGCGACTGGTCAGTGCGACCGACTCACAACATATTCATCAAAAAAACAGCCTCACACACCTCCGGCGCTCAAAAATGCTTCACTGCAGCCCAGAGCGCCGGAGGCTGTGTGATTTAAGGTTGTTTTTTTAACATGTATCCACCAGTAACAAAGCAAAAACATATGGAATTACATTGTAATAATATTTTAACATGAACACATTAAAGTGGACCAACACCCAGGATTTTTACTATCCTGGGTTTTGGTCCACTTCCACAGGGCACCCCGATCGGGGCCCCGCTGCGTGAAACCCCCAGAATGGCAGAAAAAAAACACCTCGCCCCGCTCCTACGGCGCATGCGCGGGCCTAGTCCAATCAGCGGGCTCACAGCCGCTGTGGTATGCACGTACAAGGGACGGACAACCACAGCAGCTCCGAGCACGCTGGCGGCCGCATCTCGCGCTTCCCTCTAACAGGGAGCGCGCCCGCATCAGCCATTAACAAACGGCCGGCACAGGCGTGCGCCCTGCTAGAGAGAAGCGCGAGATGCGGCCGCGACACGCGCATGCGCCGTTGGAATGGGAGTATGGTAAGGTGAATGGGGCGTCCTGGGGGGGGGGGGGGGGGGTTTCACACAGCGGGGCATCCCGATTTCGGATGCCCTGCGGGGAGGGATCTGATCGGCCTGGGTGTTGGTCCACTTTAATGCCAGACCTGTAATTCTGCAGAAATATATAAAACATGAAAAATATTTTCAAAAATGTTTTTTTCTAGGCCAGAAGAGGTCACAACATTATTTGAGATTTAAAAGAAATAAAATAAAAACCCCCTGTTTAAAGAGAAATAAAAGAACAGCCATTGAAATTTATGGGAGAGCGACAAGTAGCGAGAGGTAATACGTGGCGCTCTGCAAGGCCGAACACCGGTGCTGTTCACTGAGGCTGGGATAATGATGAATCGGACGCTACATGGCATTATCCCAGTCGCTCAACAGATTCTGCTTGATAAATGTGTAATTGCGTGCAGTGTCCGGCGTTCACCTGCCGCTACCTGTCATTTACAAGGCGCTACCTGACGCTATCCCTTCATGAATAAGGGCCTATATGTGGTTTGTATCAGGATGCAACAAAGTGGCAGCAGGAAGCCGGGCAATGTGTGTATATAAGTTACTGGCAGACAAAGAGCTTTGCTAATCGTTCCGGGAAATCCCTGCAGCCTTATTCTATGTGGCAGAGCCGGGGGTCCCTGATTGACCACAGACCCCGGCATGCAGCATGCTACACACAGATCACTCCCACTCCATACAATATCCGGCCAGCAAAGCCCAGGGATGGCAAGAGAGGAGCCAGATGGAGCCGGCTATACACATGCGGAGGCGATTGTGAAATACTGGCTCTATGGAAGCAGCCTGGCTGGCGTCATCATCAGAGCAAGATCTGTATTTATCCTGATGGAGATAACTGTATCCAATTCCAATTCATAGATGGTAATAAGAAGATCCCCCAACATCTTTTACTTAGATGACTGAATATGGCCCCTTAGTGGGTGGCCAGCTGGGATTGGCAGTTTGTGGGATATCTAGTCTGGAGACTATAAACCTGTATTAGAAAAAAAGGGTGTGCATTGGAGCCGGCAGAGGAGCGTGCCTAAAGCCAAGCCCAAACATCATGGTTTGAAGCAGGTCACCATACAACCCTTAAAGTGGCCCAAATCCCAGGATTTTGACTATACTGGGTCTTGGTGCTTTCCCCAGGGGCACCGCGATTGGGGGTGCCCTGCTGTGTTAAACCCCCGAGTTCGCCGATGCCAACTCACCTCTTCCCGGTCCTATGGAGCATGTCCGGCCGCTCGTCCAATCATTGCGCTCGGAGCCGCTGACCTTGCGTCGTCTAAGCCTTCGTCTAAGGCCAGCGGATCCGAGCACACTGGCAGCCGCATCCCTCGCTTCCCTCTAACAGGGAGTGTGCCGCGCTGGCCGTATCCCCTGCTAGAGGGACAGCAGGGATACGGCCGCGGCTTGTGCATGCGTCATTGGACCGGGAAACAAGGTAAGTGTATGGGGCGACCTGGGCGGTTTCCCAATTTTGGATGTCCTGGGGGGAGGGAACTGGGCCGATCGGCGTGGGTTTTGGTCCACTTTTAACAGCTAGTTTAGAATAGCGTTTTCCTTTCAGAAACCAATAGCATACAATGGCATAGCTGGGGAAATTGAGAATTAAAATCACTATAGCAAGGAATACCGAGCAGCACTGAGGACAGAGAACATAAGAATGGTAATGTACCTGGGGTGGGGGGGCAACACAGATTGAGTTGTTCTGGGGGGTTTTGGTCTGCTTTAAATATCAGGCTCCCTCTCTTTATAATGGCTTTCCATAGATGTGACAATGAGGAGCTGCCAGGACAGCGAGTGTTGGCCACAGCAATGATGACAATCAGAAAGATGTCTGCCTAATCAGCTTTGGCTGACCTTTTTAATATAGGCGTTACAAAGTCTTACACAGCGGCCCCAGGGCAAGAAAGAGAACAGACACTGATCACTCCCTAAAGCAGACCTGGCATTGTAAGGCCCCAGGGCCACATACGGCCCTTTGATTGGCTCTGAACGGCCCGCGACCAGCATTCCCTGTAAGGTGCGCTGACCACGCCCCCCGCTGCTCAGTCCCGCCCACTGTCCGCGCAGTCTTGCCAGAAAACATAGTGCCGGGTTTGAACAGCAATTTTACCCGTGTAGTGAGTCTAATGTAGCGGGGGCGTGTGTGGATTAGAGCCTGCTGTCCTATTGGTTGGTTTGGCTGTGGGCGGAGTTTCTCTTTCCGCCCTTGGCCTCTACTGTGTGGCATGTGTCAGTGGCTGTGGAGCTCACACCAGAGATGGAGGTTCCCCAGCCACTTGTCTGGGCCTCACGTCGCAGGCTGCTGGGACTTGTAGTCCACACCAAATGTGTTACATGCTGTACGCAGAGCCTGATGGTGCATTGGCTCTCGTAGTCCATCTGGCCAGACCAATGCCTTTGGGAGGGCGGGGGGACCATGCTGCAAGGTGGGAAGGGTTTCACACAGCCTTTTATCTAAGGCCGGCCACTGGTCTCCTCCCCCGGGCATCCCAAATCGGGATGCTCCACTTTTTTAAACTTTTTACTCAGTAACAACGCGAAAAAAGGCAACTTCTTCTCTGAAAGCAGAACAAAACCCAGAGTGACCACTGGTCTTCCCCCTGGAAATCCCAGATCAGGATGCCCCACTGTGTGAAACCCTTGTTACTTAGTAGCAACTTGACAAATGGTGGAAATGAACCCAGAGCGGCCACCTGGGCATCCCAGATCGGGGCTTTGTTCCGCTGTAAGGGAGGGAGTCTGCCATTTTTCACACAGTGGGGCATCCCGATCTGGGATTTCCAGGGGGAAGACCAGTGGCCGCTCTGGGTTTTGTTCTGCTTTATGTGAGGGAATCCGCAATTTTTCACATTGCTACTGAGTAAAAAGTGTGAGCAGCGCTGTGTTACTTTAATAATAATGTAAAGGAGGGGGGTTATTCCATCCTAACCTGATTTGGTCATGATGTTTTAAAGCAGACCAAAAGCCATGTAACCCAGCGCTTTGGAGTGTGAAGTAATCCGGGGCTGGGTTATAGGCATCATGCCTCTGGGGCGTCCCAATCCCAACATTTTTCCCAAAATGTGGTTTATTTAATAAATTACATTTTTTTGTAAGGCAACTTCACTTTTTCATTGTTTAACTATAACATCTACTTGTAGCAGCTTGTCACACAATGCCATTTACTGCTTTTTATAAAGAAATACAATTAATATTATGCAGAATTGAGTTCAGCCTTTTGGCCCGGCCCTCCACAATATTTTTAGTTTCTCATGTGACCCCATGGAAAAAATAATTGCCCACCCCTGCCCTAAAGCATGGGAGTAGTTGAAAAGAGGTTCCATCGGGTCAGAGGCTGGGCAAATGAGTGCCTGGGCCCCATACAGCAGTCCTGCCTGTATGGCCCTGATGGCAACCCTGGGTGGTTGAGCTGGCACAGCAATGGAGGTAAGGTAAGTATTTTTTTTTTATTACAGCCTATATTTGCTCTTTAATTAAGGGAAAGTAAAGATGAAAGCAGGAAAACTGTCAGTGCTAATTGCAGAACCATGGAAAATAAACCTAATTGAATGACATCTATTAATAGATTCTAAATTAAAAACAATGGAATTAATAATGACCTCTACAGCTGTCATTATTTAATAGAATTGTAAAACCTACACAGCACCAGTGACATCATAGTAAAAACATTTATTGCTACTGTATGGTGTATGTGATATTACAGTCTAGTAATACCGCCTATATATAATATAATATAATAACAACAGTTATCATGCGGTTATCTCACATCAGACTGTAATATTAAACCGGACCTTCACCATGATTTAATGAAAAGCCCAAACTCTTAAAAAACGGTTCCCCAGCATCTAAAATTAATATATTTTACATTTTTAGTCACTAACTTATTATTCTTTCCCCCACTGGGCTGCAACTCTGTTCAGGAATTTAGGATACGGGCGCCGCCATCTTGACTCAGAAGCATCACACTTACTGAGGAGAGGAGAGTGGGATACGGTACAGGGGGGCAGGTTATAGCTGTGCTTTGCTCAGACAGAGCAGAGCTGGGGTCAGGGAAAGGTCAGCAATCCCAGAATGCAGAGCAGCACAGTCACTTCCTGTTTGCAGGCACTTCCTGTTTGCAGGCTGCCTGATAAAATGGCGGCTTCCATAAGCCGCCATCTTGGATGTTTAAAGGCTCATAACATGCAGTAGATGCAGGTAGGATGATTTTTAATGTGAGCAATCTGTATGTACAGTGTGGGGGAAACATATAAGATAGACTCTTATTCAGAGTGAAGGTCCGCTTTAACCAATACTGTGTCATAATAAAGGCATCAACACCCATCTACCTGTGACATCAAAGTGACTTAACACCTAAGTGTAATACAAATCATACACTAACCTTGCATCACAGTCTATAGCAGTAACCCTTATCTTGCCTCACTATAATATCCTAAACAGCGTCACCAGCCACCATGTGGGGAGATCCATGTTAGGCTTGATATAGCGGCAGCTAAAGAGACCAAAAGACCCTCTACTCAGGTAAAAGAAAAATAGGTGCTTTCCTAGAACGGAAAGTATTTAAATTGGACCAACACCCAGGATTTTGACTATCCTGGGTTTTGGTCCACTTCGGTGGGGCACCCCGATCGGGGGTGCTGTGTGAAACCCCCCAGAACGCCCGGAAACACTCACCTCATCACGCTCCTATGCGGGCGCTCGTCCGATCAGAGCGCTCAGAGCCGCTGTGGTATGCACGTACAAGCGGCGTCCAACCACAGCGGCTCTGATCGCTGGAGGCCGCGTCTTGCGCTTCCCTCTAACAGGGAGCGCGCCCGCGCCGGTCGTTTGTGAATGGGAGCGCACCCTGCTAGAGGGAAACGCGAGACGCGGGAGGGCCCGCGCATGCGTCGTTGGAACGGGGTTAAGGTAAGGTTTCTGGGCTTCCTGGGGGGTTTCACCCTGCGGGACATCCCGATTTCGGATGCCCCGCGGGGAGGGATCTGATCAGCCCAGGAATCTTATAGATTCCCAGGCCGATCCCCCCTGGGTGTTGGTCCACTTTAAGCAGCATTCAACACAGGGCATAATAAATTTACCCATCACACCTTGCAGTGGGCAGAGCTATGCAAATTATCACTTCACATCTGGAAACCATCCAAGGCACTTAGAAGCCGCTGAGTGTGCAATGCCAAGGATTAGCTTCAAATTTACACAGCGAAATGCAAAGTGTAGATTATTTGCATAGCCCCACCCACCACAAGGAGTTATGGGTAATAATATTATTCCTTGTGCTGAGCGTTGTGCAAATACTTTTCATTCTAGGAAAGCACCTCTTCTATATAATAGCCTAAAGTAGTATCACTAAATGTCTTCATATGACATCACAGCGTGCCACCATCATCACCTCCGTCCTTCAATTTATTATATTATGAGTATTAATAGCACCTACAGCAAACAAATACATTCACATGACAGCGTAGTATCTCCTTGTATTGTAATAGTGATGCCATATACTAGTGTGGTAACAATCACTATGCTTTTGTATGACATCATAGCAGAGAAATAATCATAACTTTGCCTCCCTGTGACACCATAAATAAATAATAAACATTGCACCCACAAGCCAATTAAATGCAAATTCTAAGTGACATCATAGTGTAATCGCAATCATCAACACATCAGATGACATCAGTACTTATTCAATATTAGAGAGTAGTAAGTAAGGCTAGTATTAGGATATGACTGTTGCTCTCCATATGATAATAATTGTGACATCATAGAAGAGTAATAATTACTCATATGTGCCACGGGTTAGGCACTGATCCTCTGTTTGTTCCTCTGTGATATCATACTGCAGTAATAATCATCATCAGTATAATGTAATAGTATAGTGCTAAAACAATCAACATGCCACCATAGTGGAATAGCAATCATATTGTAGTGACATCATTATTGTAATCACACATCTGGTGACATCACATCAGAGTAGTATCACTTATGTTGTTCCTATTTGATTTCAGAGTGTAGCAAAATAATCCATAAATTGCCTCCATGTGACATCACAATATACTAACAACATGACATAACTGCCTCCAAGACATGTGACATCAAAGTGTACCCCAGTCATCAACATGTTCTTTATCCCAGCCGATTATAAATACTTATGGGGATATCAGAGTGTGGGATTATTAAATACATTGTCTGCATGTGACATCATGGTGTAGTAGCAACTCTTTATGACATAACAGCCTATTGACAATGATAACTGCCTTCTAATGTCAACTCCCTATACCATAACCACTGCTGCCTCCAAGGAAGGCCTGTGGCATAGTGACATCATAGAGGTGTAACAATGACCTCACCAACAGTGACAACAGTTTATGAAATGTCTATTGCTTTTAGCAGTAGATCATCAGTGTGCGTCCTTATGACATCACTATAGTTCTCCTATCCTTTTGATTGGTAACTATAATCTCTTTGTGACATCATAGAGCATCATCTTATAGGTACAGTATCAACAACGAGCTTGCAGTAATAATGATTTGCTTTCCTTCTTATGACATCACAGTGGTTTGACATAACTTTGCTTACTTGCGCAGTGCAGTTATAGTGTGTCACCTCGCCACCATGTGACAGGAATATAGTAACTTTCGTTCATTCCCTTGCGATAACCTCATCAGCATGACATCATAGGGACACGCCTATCATTTCCTTGTCTACCTTGTTTAGTTACCACCATCTCTTTGATCCCGGTGATGTCATAGGCCATTAATTTATGTGTGCAATAATCAATTAATAATGAACATGCTTTATAAAACACATGATTGTGTAGTCACAATAACCAGCTTGCCACCAGGTGACATCATGATGATGACATAACAGTCTACAACACTGACAATCACAATAAGCATCTTGCCTCTATGTGACTCACAGATTTCCCATATGACATCACAGTGATGCTATTATCTAGTGTGCATTCACAATAAGCAGCTTGCCACCATGTGACATAACAATATTAGTTATACTCACCTCCAAGTGACATCACGTTGCTTCCCTGGTGGTTACACCAGTGATTTCGCTTTTTTCTGTAGTTTAGAATTTAAAGTTATCTGTCGTGTAGTCATGATAAGCAGCTTGCCTCCATGGTGACATCAGAGCTCCCACATGACATCACAATGATCATGATTAGCTTTCTTGAGTTCTGCAGTTACTTCTGTATAGTTATTATCTCCTGTGTCATCACAATAAGCAGCATGCCTCCACGTGACATCAAATCACTTCCTTATGACATCACAGTGCTAGTTACTCAAGATTTTGCTTTCTTCTGTAGTGTTATTATATGTTCTTAACCACAATCACCAGCTTGCCTCCATGTGACATCACACACTTCCTTATGGCATCACACTATTAGTTATATTGATATGATTTTACTTTTTCCTATAAAGCAGGTACATCCATCATTGTCATCTTTTGTGCCGTCACAATAACTAGCTTGCTTTCATGTCCTATCATTTGACATTTCATCATTTTACTACCCTTATGACATCACAGCAATAGTTACTTGTGATTTAGCCTTTTTCTGTAGTATTCATTTTTTTTCCGAACTCACAATCACCAGCTTGCCTCCATGTGACATCACACTTCTCATGACATCACATTAGTTATACTTATCATTTTACTCTTTCCTATAGAGCACACACCTACTCACAATAACTAGTTTGCCTCCATGTGACATCACATGCTTCCCTATGAAATCACATTAGCTATATTCCTGATTTTACTCTTTCCTATGGAGCAGACACACTTACTAACTTTTGTGTAGTCACAATAACTAGCTTGCCTCCACGTGACCTCACAAGCATCCTCATGACATCACAGTGATGGTTACTCTTGATTTTACACCTTCCTGTAGAGCAGACACACTTACTAACTTTTGTGCAATCACATCAACTAGTTTGCCTCTATGTGACATCAGGGCCTTCTTCATGACATCACATTATACTCATGATTATACTCTTTCCTATAGAGCAGACACGCTAACTTTTGTGCAATCACAATAACTAATTTGCTTGCATGTGGCATCACACGCTTCCTTGTGACATCACAGTGATGATTACTAATTATTTTACACCTTCCTATAGATCAGACACACTAATGCTTGTGCAATCACAATAACTAATCTGCCTCCATGTGACATCACAGGCTTCTTTATGACATCACATTATACTCATGATTATACTCTTTCCTATAGAGCAGACAGACACACATACACTTGTGATTTTGCTTTTTTCAGTAGTATCTGAAATCACAATTACCAGCTTGCCTCCATGTAAAATCACACACTTCCCCATGCAATCACATTAGCTATAGTCCTGATTTTACTCTTTCCTATGGAGCAGACATACTTACTAACTTTTGTGCAATCACAATAACTAATTGCCTCCATGTGACATCACAAGATTCTTCGTGACATCACAGTGATGGTTACTCTTGATTGTACTCTTTCCTATGGAGCAGACACACTTATTAACTTTTGTGCAATCACAATAAATAGTTTGCCTCCATGTGAAATCACAGGCTTCTTTGTGACATCACATTATACACATGATTATACTCTTTTCTATAGAGCAGACACACACTTGTGATTTAGCTTTTTCCAGTAGTATTCTTTTTATCTTAACTCGCAGCTACCAGCTTTCCTCCATGTGATATCACACGCTTTCTCGTGAAATCACATTAGCTATATTCCTGATTTTACTATATCCTATGGAGCAGACACACTTACTAACTTTTGTGCAATCACAATAACTAATTTGCCTCCACGTGACATCACAAGCTTCCTCGTGACATCACAGTGATGGTTACGCTTGATTTTACTCCTTCCTATAGAGCAGACACACTTACTAACTTTTGTGCAATCACAATAACTAATTTGCCTCCACGTGACATCACAAGCTTCCTCGTGACATCACAGTGAAGGTTACGCTTGATTACTCCTTCCTGTAGAGCAGACACACTTACTAACTTTTGTGCAACCACAATAACTAATTTGCCTCCACGTGACATCACAAGCTTCCTCGTGACATCACAGTGAAGGTTACGCTTGATTACTCCTTCCTGTAGAGCAGACACACTTACTAACTTTTGTGCAATCACAATAACTAGTTTGGCTCCATGTGACATCACAGGCTTCTTCATGACATCACATTATACTCATGATTATACTCTTTCCTATAGAGCAGACACACACACATTTCATTTTACTTTTTTCAGTAGTATTCTTTTTATCTGAATTCACAATTATTATTGTTTATTGCCTCCATGTGACATCACACTCTTCCTCATGAAGAGTCCTCCTCACATTAGCTATATTCCTGATTTAACTCTTTCCTATGGAGCAGACGCACTAACTAACTTTTGTGCAATCGCAATAACTTTGTGACATCACATTAAACTCATGATTATACTCTTTCCTATAGAACATACGCGTACACAGACACACACACACACACACACACACACACACACACACACACATTACTTCCTTTTGACATCACAATGCTCTTGGTTTTGCTTTCCTATTATCTTTCCTATACTTAGAATCACCAGCTTTCCTCTGTGTGACATCACAGAGTTCACTTATGAAATCACAATATAATAAGTATACTTTAGGTTTCCTTTTCCTAGAGAGCATGTAGACTTGATGTCCTTTGTGCAGTCACCGTAACTGTCTCTCAGCATATTGCTAGTTACTCTTATGATGTGCTACAGGTTTTTTACCACTCGTAGAGTCACAATAAGCATCTGCCTTCAAGTCACATCACCGAGCCGGCTTATGACATCACAACATTAAGTATTCTTTTGTTTCTAACAGCATTAAGTATGCTCAAGATTTTACTTTCCCTATAGAGCAGGTAGACGTGCTCAGTCTGTCCTTGGTGTGGCTCTCAGCATAGTGCTAGTCATACTTATGATGTATTACGGAGTTATTTATCACTCGTAGAGTCACAATACGCAGCTCGCCTCCAAGTGACATCACAGAGCTGGCTTATGACATCACAATATTAAGTATGCTCAACATTGTACTTTCCCTATAGAGTAGGTAGACTTGCTGTCTGTCCTTGGTGTGGCTCTCAGCATAGCGCTAGTTACACTTATGATGTATTACGGAGTTATGAGTCACAATACGCAGCTCGCCTCCAAGTGACATCACAGAGCTGGCTTATGACATCACAATATTAAGTATGCTCAACATTGTACTTTCCCTATAGAGCAGGTAGACTTGCTGTCCGTCCTTGGTGTGGCTCTCAGTATAGTGCTAGTTACACTTATGATGTATTACGGAGTTATGAGTCACAATACGCAGCTCGCCTCCAAGTGACATCACAGAGCTGGCTTATGACATCACACAGTACAGCGGTGGTCTCGCTTACCTTGTCTCCTGGGAGTTGTGGTCCTCCTGGAGCTGGCAGCGAGTCCCGTGCAGAGAGCGAGTAACAGCATGACTTCCTTCCTTCTCTCCCTCTCCTCTGCCTCACTCCTTTCTTTCTTCCACCTCCCCCTCCCTTCTTTCCCCTCTTTCTTTTTATTCTTCCTTCCCTTGTCTTCCTTCCTTCTCTCCCTCTCCCCTGCCTCACCCCTTTTTTCTTTCTTTCTTTCTTTCATCAACCCTTCCCTTACCCCTTTTTTTCCTTCCCCTGACTTCCTTCCTTCTCTCCCTTTCCTCTGCCTCACCCCTTCTTTCTTTCCCTCTTCGTTTCATCAACCCTCCCATCTTTTCCCCTCTTTCTTTATTCTCCCTTCCCCTGTCTTTCTTCCTTCTCTTCCTCTCCTCTGCCTCACCCCTTTCTTTCTTTCTTTCTTTCTTTCTTTCTTTTTTCTTTCTTCCATCTCCTCTTCCATTCTTTCCCCACTTTCTTTATTCTCCCTTCCCCCGACTTCCTTCCTTCTCTCCCTCTCCTCTGTCTCACCCCTTTCTTTTTTTCTTTTATCTCCCCCTCCCTTCTTTCCCCTCTTTCGTTATTCTCCCTTCCCCTGACTTCCTTCCTTCCTTCTCTCCCTCTCCTCTGCCTCACCTCTTACTTTCTTTCTTCAAATTCCCCTTCCCTTCTTTCCTCTCTTTCTTTATTCTCCCTTGCGCTGACTTCCTTCCTTCTCTCCCTCTCCCCTGCATCACACTTTTCTTCTTTCTTTCTTTTTTATTTCTTCCATCTCCCCTTCCATTATTTCCCCTCTTTCTTTATTCTCCCTTCCCCTGACTTCATTCCTTCTCTCCCTCTCCTCTGCCTCACCCCTTTCTTTCTTTCTTTCTTTCTTTCCTCCATCTCCCATTCCCTTCTTTTCCCTCTTTCTTTCACACGGAGTTATGAGTCGCAATACGTTGCTCGCCTCCAAGTCAGATCACAGAGCTGGCTTATGACATCACAATATGTATGCAATAAGTATGCTCAAGATTGTACTTTCACTATAGATCAGGTTGACTTGCTGTCTGTCCTTGGTGTGGCTCTCAGCATAGTGCTAGTTACACTTATGATGTATTACGGAGTTATTTATCACAATATGGCGCTCGTCTCCAAGTCACATCACCGAGCTGGCTTATGACATCACAATATTAAGTATGCTCAAGATTTTACTTTCCCTATGGAGCAGGTAGAGGTGCTCAGTCTGTCCTTGGTGTGGCTTTCACCATAGAGCTAGCTAGTTACACTTATGATGTATTACAAAGTTATTTATCACTTGTATTATCTTTTCTATACTTATAATCACCAGCTTTCCTCCATGTGACATCACAGGGTTCTTAATGGCATCACATTATACTCTTTCCTATGAGCAGACACACACACACACACACACACACACACACACACACACACACACACACACTACTTCCTTTTGACATCACAATGCTCTTGATTTTGCTTTCTATTATCTTTTCTATACTTATAATCGCCAGCTTTCCTCCATGTGACATCACAGGTTTCTTCATGACATCACATTATACTCTTTCCTATGAGCAGACAGACACACACTACTTCCTTTTGACATCACAATGCTCTTGATTTTGCTTTCTATTATCTTTTCTATACTTATAATCGCCAGCTTTCCTCCATGTGACATCACAGGTTTCTTCATGACATCACATTATACTCTTTCCTATGAGCAGACAGACACACACTACTTCCTTTTGACATCACAATGCTCTTAATTTTGCTTTCGTATTATCTTTTCTATACTTATAATCACCAGCTTTCCTCCATGTGACATCACATTATACTCTTTCCTATGAGCAGACACACACACACACATTACTTCCATTTGACATCACAATGCTCTTGATTTTGCTTTCCTTTTATCTTTCCTATACTTATAATCACCAGCTTCCCTCCATGTGACATCACAGAGCTCACTTATGAAATCACAATATAATAAGTATAATTAGGGTTTTCCTTTTCCTAGAGAGCATGTAGACTTGATGTCCTTTGTGCAGTACTGTCTCTCAGCATAGCGCTAGTTTTACTTATGATGTGCTACAGTTTTTTTTAACACTCCTAGCGTCACAATAAGCATCTCGCCTCCAAGTCACATCACCGAGTTGGCTTATGACATCACAATATTAAGTATGCTCAAGATTGTACTTTCCCTATAGAGCGGGTAGTCTGTCCTTGGTGTGGCTCTCAGCACAGTTACACTTATTATGCATTACGGAGTTATTTATCACTGGTAGAGTCACAATACGCCGCTCTCCTCCAAGTGACATCACAGATGTGGCTTATGACATCACACACAGTGCAGCGCTTACCTTGTCTCCTGGGAGTTGTGGTCCTCCTGGAGCCGGCAGCGAGTCCCGTGCAGAGAGCGAGTAGCAGCAGCATTAGGCGCATTGGTCGGGCGGGCTCCGGATCCATCGGGCGGCTCAGAAGGGATCTCCCGGCCGGGTGTGAGCGGGGCAGCGGGCGGCCGGCACTGGAGGAGGCGGGGGGGGGGGGGGAGCCCAGGAGGAGGAGCCACAGACCACCCCCATATAAGAGGATTACTCGCCCGCTCCGGACACTCAGGCTAATTACACGCGGGATTATAGCCAGGGGGGCTCAGCACGCTCCTCTCATCCACCCCCCCCCCCCCCCAACACAAATACACACCTCCCAAGTGTCCCTGATTTGGAGGGACTGTCCCTCTTTTGAGTTCCGTGTCCCTTGCTGTTCTCATAGTTCTCATTTGTCCCTCTTTGATGTGTACCGTGCAGATCTGCATCAATAAGTTATTGATTTGCCGATTTAAAGTGTTTCTATTGTTTACAGTTTGAACTATCATCCTTCAATGATGATGATGATGATTCTTTCCCACCCTGAAAAGTTGGTAGGTGTGCGAATACTCTCAGCGGCGCAGCCCCCACACTAATGTCACTGGGAGAGAAAGCTAGAGTCACTTATTTCTCCCGTCCTTCTTTTCCTCTCACTCTTTTATCTTTTCTTTCTTTCTCTCTGAGACTTGAGCCAATTATTCCTCTATCTCTCCTTTCTTTTGCCACTTCCCTTCTTTCCCCTCTTTCTTTATTCTCCCTTCCCATGACTTCCTTCCCACTCTCCCTCTCCTCTGTCTCACCCCTTTCTTACATCTCCCCTTCCCTTCATTCCCCTTTCTTTATTCTCCTTCCCCCCGACTTCCTTCCTTCTCTTCCTCTCCTCTGCCCTTTCTTTCTTTCTTTTTTCTTTCTTCCATCTCCTCTTCCATTCTTTCCCCACTTTCTTTATTCTCCCTTCCCCTGAATTCCTTCCCACTCTGCCTCACCCCTTTCTCTCTTCTACCTGTACTGACCTCGTGGGCGATGCCCCAACCTGTAAAACCCCCCACTTTGGTGTGTATACTCACCTCACTGGTGATCCCACAGAGCATTTGCAGGCTTCCTCCCCGGCTTGTATTGGTCGATTGGCGTACCCGCGGCAGGCATCTCAAAATGTCCGGCACAGGTGTGCATTAGCTGGATGGAGTCGCCTGGTGTTCAGGATAGATTGCCGGGTAACGCAGTCTATTCTGATTGGCTGGAAGCACTGCATCCACCATGGGAGCGTGGGATGAGGTAACAATACCAGCAAACCACAGGGATCACTCCCAGCCCAGGGTTTTGTTCCGCTTTAAAGTGGACCAAAACACAAGGTTTTGACCCAGGATTCTGTGTTTTGGCCAGGAAAACCCCCAGGTTGGCGAAACAAACTCACCTCTTCCAGATCGTACAGGATCCGCTGATGTCCTGACCTCTAAATGTGCCGTGCTGGCGGCCTCATCCCCATGCAAAAGTAGGTAAGTGTATGGGGCGACCTGGGGGGTTTCACACAGCAGGACTTCCTGATTTTGGATGCCCCGGAGGGAGGGAATCGATTAGCCCAGGAATCTTATTGATTCCGGTGGCTATCGCCGTGGGTGTTGGTCCACTTTAAGGTCAGCTGACTGAAAATGCCATCCGCAGAAGCATTCTGTAATAGATCTGTTGTAAGTTGGACCCAAAGAAGATGATAAATGCATCCCTCATTCCTGCACTTAAAGTGGACCAACACCCAGGGGGGATCGGCCTGGGAATCTATAAGATTCCCGGACCGATCAGATCCCTCCCCGCGGGGCATCCGAAATCGGGATGTCCCGCGGGGAGGAACCCCCCAGGAGGCCCACAATCCTTACCTTACCGGCGATCCAACGGCGCATGCGCGAGACGCGGCCGCGTCTCTCGCTTCCCTCTAGCAGGGCGCGCTCCCGCGCCGGCCGTTTTGTGAATGGCCGGCGCAGGCGCGCTCCCTGTTAGAGGGAAGCGAGAGACTCAGCCAATGACAGCGCTCTGGTATGCGCGTCCAAGCGGCTTTGGACGCGCATACCAGAGCGACTCTGAGCGCTGTCATTGGCCGGACGAAGGCACGTGGGAGCAGGGAGAGGTGAGTTTTTGCGGCGATCGGGGGGGTTTCACACAGCGGGGCACCCCCGATCGGGGTGCCCCACCTAAGTGGACCAACACCCAGGATAGTCAAAATCCTGGGTGTTGGTCCACTTTAAAGTAAAAATCCTGGGTTTTGGTCCTTTTCCTGATCGAGGGTGTCCCACTGTGTGAAACCCCCCAGGACACCGAGACCAGCTCGCCTCTTCCCGGTCCCACGGCATGTCTAGGGGCAGCAGCTCTGAGCGCCCTGACAGCCGCATCCTCCGCTTCCCTTTTAACAGGGAGCATGCCCGCGCCGGCCATTGCACACGCCCTACTAGAGGGATAGCGGGGATGCGCCGTGGGGGGTTTCACACAGCAGGTCATCCCAATTTTGGATGCCCAGGGGGGGGGGGTCGATCGAGGTGGGTTTTGGTGCACTTTAAAACAGGATAAATAGGCTCCTATGGGTGGACTCCTTGCCATTTTATCTTGTAATTGTTGAATATATTTGTATATGAACAGCCATCAGGGCAGGACAGCCAAGACTGCAGTACAGGGCCCAGGGGGCCTGGCCACGATGAGGGGGCCCTGGCCAAGCAGCTCTGACCTGAGACTTGCTGGCTGCCACACTATTGCCAGCGTTAATGATGAATGAGGGTGTTGACCTCCCCAAGCCTATATGATTGGGAGCCCGAGGGGTATCCCAATTTGGGGTGCCCCACATTTTGAAACCCGTAGGTGATCACCGGCCTTGGATACCTTGCCACATCTCGTGATGCTGGCAGCAGCATTGCCTTGGCTGCTGTGTGTGGGAGGGAAGCATGTGCGAAGATCTCAGCCCCACCCTCTCTATTCAGCGTTCTATACTGCTTATTAATATGCACGGCATAGAAAGTTAATCGGGCGAGAGGCATGTGCTGTGGGATCATCGGCAAGGTAAGGATTCTCTTCTTCCTTTGTTCTTACACACAGCGGGGCATCACAATTTGGGATGCCCCCTGGTAGAGGGACAAGACTTGGAAGAGTGGAAATCCCTGCTTTTGTTCCTCTTTAAAGTGGACCAAAACCCAGGATTTTGACTATCCTGGGTTTTGGTCCTTGCCCCCCAGGCACCCCTATCTGACTTACCATTCCCCGGTCCTACAGCACCTGCACAGCCCTCTCGTCCAATCAGTGTCCTCGAATCCACTCCTGCCGCTTCATCTAAGAGCTTGTCCAAGCGAGTGGATTCGAGCTCCCTGGCGGCCGCATACCCCGCTACCCTCTAACATGGCGCATGCCTGCACTGGCCAATCACAAATGCCTGGCGTGGGCACCGCACCCTGTTAGTAGGGATTCAGCCGCTGATCACGCATGCACCAGGGAAGAAGGTGAGTTTCTGGGCGATCAGGGGGGTTTCACACATCGGGGCTTCACAATTCTGGATGCCCGGGGGGGGGGGGGGTCAAGCAGCCTTATAGATTCCAGGGCCATCGAACCTTAGGTTTTGGTCCACTTTAAAGAAAGATTCTAAGTAAAAGCCTGCTTTCTATTCTTCCCGTGCTGGCTGTGGGAAGCTGCAGCTTTCATCCTGCTTTAGGTTTCTTGATGAACCCCAGTGAACTCTCTCTCTTCTGCTGGGCACCCTCATGCTTGCTTTAGTCATCACTCTGCTGCAGGTGAAGGTCCCCAAGATAGGAAATTCACTGAGGAGAGTATGAGTTAGCAGAAGGGAGTGAGTTCAGTAGGGCTTATCAGTTAATGTCACATGCTGTTGAATGAAAGATGCCAGCAGAGAGTAGGCTAATTTAACCCTTTTCCCTGGAATGTTCCTTTACAAAGTCCATGTAATGACCCGCAGCACACAAAGCAGTATCAGATCTCTCGCCTTGCTGGGTTCACTCCTCAAGGTGACTTGCCTGTGATTGTGGAGGACAGGAAACACACTGCAGCTTTTGTTTCAGCCCATAATTGGAAGACAATTAAAAAGGGTGTAGTGATGGGGTCAGCGATGGATGGAAAGCTTGGTCAATGAGTCCTCTGGGAAGATGGACGGAACAGGGCTTCTCATCAGATAACAGGCGCTATTGCTCCACTGAGGGGGAGGATAAGATCTATTGTACAGCGCTCCAGCCCGGCGTGTGCCATCACTCTTACATATTTATGTCGCTGCTTGTTTGCTGGTCAATAATACAGGTCAGGAAAACAATCTCAAATAAGATTGATTTTTAGTATTTAGGGCATTAACTGCTTCCTGTCCAAGCACTTATTACTATAAAGCAGACCTAAAGCCTAAAATCAATCCAGACTCGGACTGGCCCACAGGGTTACTAGGAACCCTCTGGCTCCAGGGACTCCTTTGAGGGTCTTTATCACCAAACCTGAACTATCTATAGAGCTGATCTATAGGTTATGTGTGGCATCCCAAGTGCACACACAGAGACAATACAGTTTGGCATATTGTTTCTTGCATAGGCCCTTAAAGCGGACCAAAACCCACCACGATCAGCCTGCCGATCGATTCCCTCCCACCGGGGCATACAAAATCGGGATGCCCTAACCCCTCTACCCCCCTGCAGCAGTGTAACGCAGGTAACTGAGACTAAGATTCCGGGCCGATTGATTGCCTCCCCCGGGGGCATACAAAATCAGGATGCCCCGCTGTGTGCAACCCCCCAGTCCCCCCATAAACTTACCTTGTTCCCTGGTCCAACGGCGCATGCGTGAGCTGTGGCCACATCCCGGCTATCCCTCTAGCAGGGCGCATGCCCACTCCAGGCATTTATGAATGGCCGGTGCGGGCACGCTGCCTGTTAGAAGGTAGCGGGGGATGTGCCCGCCAACGCGCTTGGAGACGCTGGCCTTAGACGAAGGCTTAGACGACGTCAGCATCAGCACCTACGAGCACGCTGATTGGACGAGCACGAGGACCGGGAAGAGGTGAGTTGGGCTTGGCGATCTGGGGGGTTTCACACAGAGGGGCACCCGATTGGAAAGGACCGAAACCCAGGATAGTCAAAATCCTGGGTTTTGGGTGCACTTTATAGTGGACCAACACCCAGGAGGATCGGCCCGGGAATCTATAAGATCCAATGCCTCCCCGTGGGGCATCCAAGATCGTAATGCCCCGCTGTGTGAAACCCCCCAGAACGTGAGCAAACCTTACCTTACTCCCGGTCCAACGGCACATGCGCGGGCCGCATCTCACGCTTCTCTTTAGCAGGGCGCATGCCCGCGCCAGCCATTCACAAATTCACCCGTTAGAGGGAAGTGCGAGATGCGGCGGCCAGCGTGCTCAGAGCCGCTGTGGTAAGACGTCGCTTTGACACGCATACCACAGCGGCTCCGAACACGCTGATTGGACCAGCGGCCGCACATGCACCGTAGGAGCGGGGTGAGGTGAGTTGATTCGGGCGATCTGGGGGGTTTCACGTAACGGGACACCCCCAATCGGAAGTGGACCCAAACCCAGGATAGTCAAAATCCTGGGTGTTGGCCCACTTTAAAGAGGAACATCGTGGGGGAGCTGCCCCCTCTGGTTTTACCTTTTGGGCAATTTTTACTCACCTCGCCAGGGTATCCATCTTCTGTGTCCCTCGGATTCCAGGCGACGTCCCAACGGGCATCGCCATCTTGCATCCCATCAGGCACTGCCCCCGTTCTCTCCCCTGCCCAGTGGCCATATATGGGATGCAATGAAGTCGCCCGAAATCCCACGAGACTTTGTGGAGCTGCGAGATGGGCGGCTTAGGCCGCGCTTGTCAGTTAGTGGCGGCTGAGCTGGCAGCGGGGTGAGGATCCGACCCTGAAGCAGCAGCTTCAGTGTCCCCGACAGGCAGGAACCAGGAACCTAACTACATGGAACTTGGGCCCAGGAGGTCAGTGGGTCCTGTCATTGTTGCTTCTCTACCTTATTGGATCTGAACTCACATGAGGGTCGATTCAGCACATTTTTTTGTCAGTAAACACTTTTTCAATCTCAAATAATATTGATTTTTAGTATTTAAGGCATTAACTGCTTCATGTCCAATCACTTATTACCATAAAGCAGACCTAAAGCCTAGAACCAACCCCCCAACCAGGCTCAGGCTGGCCCACAGGGTTACCAGGAAAATACTGGTGGGCCTCTGGTTCCTTCATCACCAAACCTGAACTATGTATAGCTTATTTGTGGCCTCCCAAGTGCACACACACAGACAATACAGTTTGCCATACTGTGAGTTTTGCGGGGGCGACCCCCAGGGTTTCACACAGTGGGGCATCCCGATTTTTAGATGGACACGTTGGGTTTTTTCTGCTTTAAGGTTTTGTTCCACTTTAAGGTGATGGGAAAATTTTCACTGTAAACCGGGAGATGGTGACTTGGTGACATGGTGAGGCCTAGGCCGGGGATGAGGCCACCGCTGTTTATAGCACCGTTGGAGCCACCAGCAGAGGTGAGTTTTGTGGGCAAACCCCAGGTTTTACACAGTGGGGCATCCTGATTTTTACACACACGTTGAATTTTAATCCACTTTAAACCGGACCTTCAGCATGATTTAATGAAAAGCCCAAACACTTAAACTATTCCCCAGCATCTAAAATTAATATATTTCAAGCTTTTAGTCACATACCTCTTTATTTCTTATTAATTAGAAATTAATATTTCTTTATTATTCTTTCCCCCACTGGGCTGCAACTCTGTTCAGGACTCTAGGATACGGGCGCCGCCATCTTGCCTCAGAAGCATCACACATACTGAGTAGAGGAAAG
Organism: Gastrophryne carolinensis; assembly: GCA_027917425.1. Lineage (NCBI taxonomy): Eukaryota > Metazoa > Chordata > Amphibia > Anura > Microhylidae > Gastrophryne > Gastrophryne carolinensis. The sequence continues at coordinate 605,761,771 of CM051234.1, forward strand.
CGGGATAAAGTGCAGGGGGCGGGGTTATAGCTGTTCTTTGCACAGACAGAGCAGAGCTGGGGTCAGGGAAAGGACAGCAATCCCAGAATGCAGAGCAGCATAGTTAGAAGACACTTCCTGTTTGCAGGCTGCCTGATGCTCCACGAGCCACCATCTTGGATGTTTAAAGGCTCATAACATGCAGTAGATGCAGGTAGGATGATTTTTAATGTGAGCAATCTGTATGTACAGGGTGTGGGAAAAATATAAAATAGACTCTTATTCAGAGTGAAGGATCGCTTTAAGATGACAGGCAAAGGATCACTGTGAAGCGGGAGATAGACTTGATGACATAGGGCTTTATTCATCAAGGGACAGCGTCAGGTGGTGCCTTGTAAGCAACAGGTAGCGGCAGGTGAACGCCGGCCGCGGCACGCAGTACCACATTTATGAAGGCGATTCTGGTGAGCACCTCTTACAGCGACACGTAGCGACCGATTCATCATCACAGACGGCACAGCTGATCCCGGTGGCGCTCTGGCTTCTAGTATTACCTGTCGCTCTCCCATACATTTCAATGGCCGTTCATTTTCTTCTCTTTAAACAGTTTTTTTGTTATTTTCTTTTTATGAAATAATTGTGTGACCTCTTCTGGCCTTTAAAAGTTATTTTTGAAAAGTTTTTGGATTTTTTTATTTTTTTATGTAGAATTGTCATTACAGGTCTGGTATTAAAGTGTTAATGTAACACTGTAATAACAATGTAATTCCATGTGTTTTTGCTTGGTTACTAGTGGATATGTGTTCAAAAACGGACTTTAATCGCACAGCTTCTGGCGCTCTGGGCTACAGCAACCCAATTTTGAGCGCCGGCGCTGTGTGGGGCTGTTTTTTTTTTATGAATATGGTTTGAGTCGCTCACACTGTCCAGTCGCTACCGTTCGCTCCCATATAGTGCTGTACTGGTGTTATAGCGACTCACACATCAAATTCATCAATGCCGGCAATGTTACTACAGCGACTGAGGCGCTCTGTAATAGCGACCACTAGCGGTCGCTCTTAGCGGCGCTGTACAGACGCTCATCTGCTTTTACCTGGCGCTATTAATGAATCAGCCTGATAGTGAGACCTAGGCCGAGGATGCGGGAAAGGTGAGTTTGCAGGTGACCGCTGGGGGTTTCACATAGTGGGGCATCCCAATGTAGGGAAGTGCTGATTTACCACAAAGTTTCTCTGAATATTGCATGTCTCCTGGAAATCATAAAGCACTCCCTCCTTAACCAGTGACAGTATACTTCCTGCCCCTGCTAGCTTGGATTTGCAGCCCTGTGCTGAACTATAAGTAGAGAACATACTTCCTGCATCCTGGAACAGACCTGAGCACACGGCTTGCTGTCAGAAGCTGTGCTGCTGCTTCTTGTATCCAGAGCCTCACATTGGCATCTGGATCCTTCCACTGACCATCAGACTATTCACCTGCCAGTTCAGCTGACTGTGCCTAGAGGAGATCGTCTGTAGCTGTTTTGGAACTCCTTTACTCCCAGCTTGCTGACCTGCATGTACAGTGTATCCAGTAGAGAAGCTTCCCCTGTCTGATCGACTTCTACGCGTCAAGAGTGGATCAGCTATCAAGATCAGGGGCCCCTGCAGCTTTCACCCTGTGCTATATAAAGTTTATAGTATTATTATATCTCAGCAGTGCCTCCAAATGTAGCACTGTTTTGGGGGGGGGGTGATGATAAACGCCCCACTCAAGACAGGCTATGGCGCTGACCTGTTGGTAACAAAATGAGGTTGAGCCTTCGCTTAGTGGAAGAGTGGGATAAATGTTCTGTGTGGCAGTGCCTCCACCCAGAATAGGGCCCTTGTAACTGTCGGGGAACCTTTCTGGGAAATAGATCAAGTCTAAACAAAACCATACAATGAGAGCAGAGGGACTACTGCTCCCAGCAATCTCTTAAAGCAATCACTGGCACAGCTGAATATAATAATACTATAAACTTTATATCGCAAACGGTAAAGGCACAAGAGAAATACAGCATACACAGGCCTAGCTTCAGTCCGTGCACATATACCCGGGTATATAGTTACTCTATAGCCCAAATACCTCCAAGAGAAAGAGTCTGCGCAGGATGAAAGCTGCAGGGGCCCCTGATCTTGATAGCTGATCCACTCTTGATGCGTAGAAATCGATCAGACAGGTGAAGCTTCTCTACTGGATACACTGTACATGCAGGTCAGCAAGCTGGGAGTAAAGAAGGAGTTCCAAAACAGCTACAGACGATCTCCTCTAGGCACAGTCAGCTGAACTGGCAGGTGAACAGTCTGATGGTCGGTGGAAGGATCCAGATGCCAATGTGAGGCTCTGGATACAAGAAGCAGCAGCACAGCTTCTGACAGCAAGCCGTGTGCTCAGGTCTGTTCCAGGATGCAGGAAGTATGTTCTCTACTTATAGTCCAGCACAGGGCTGCAAATCCAAGCTAGCAGGGGCAGGAAGTATACTGTCACTGGTTAAAGTGGACCAACACCCAGGATTTTGACTATCCTGGGTTTTGGTCCACTTCGGTGGGGCACCGCTGTGTGAAACCCCCCAGAAAGCCCCGAAAACTCACCTCTCCCACGTGACCGCTGCAGCCAATCCCCGCCGGCGGACAAGCGAGAGGCAGCGCCGGACAAGCAGAGCGTGTCCGCCGCCGCCTCCCGCGCGTCCCTCTTACAGGGAGCGCACCCACGCCGGCCATTCACAAACGGCCGGCGCAGGAGCGCGCCCTGCTAGAGGGACGCGTGGCGGCGGACGCGCATGCGCCACTGGAACGTGGAAAAGGTAGGATTGTGGGCTTCCTGGGGGGTTTCACCCTGCGGGACATCCCGATTTTGGATGCCCCGCGGGAGGGATCTGATCGGCCCGGGAATCTTATAGATTCCCGGGCCGATCCCCCCTGGGTGTTGGTCCGCTTTAAGGAGGGAGTGCTCTATGATTTCCAGGAGACATGCAATGTTCAGAGAAACTTTGTGGTAAATCGGCACTTCCCTACACCAATGTTTAGACTCCAGGGCCAGACGAACTGGGTTTTGTTCTGCTCTCAATATGGGGCCCCATGTAACGTCTGCACTAGGGCACGGTCACATTTAGTTTCGCCTCTGGCTCTGTTAGAATATACAGCAGACGCATAGAGAGGAAAGTGCTGAGTTATTGTTCGCAGAGATGTTTAGCTGCACATTTGACCTCTTCCCTTCCTCTTATTCATGGCGGCACCTCAGTGCTTCTCTCTGTCTCACTTTGCAGTGGCGGCAGCGGTGTAACTGGTTCCAGATGGCGGCTGAGCACCACAACATTGGAATACTGTGCTAAAACCTCAGTCGTGTGATCATTAGCTTCATCAAGCCTAAAGGTGGAAGTCAGGGCAAAGCACAACATGATCTGTACATACCTCTCCCCCGCTAAACATGGCCACCCTAATAATCATGATAAGTGTGTGAAACTGCCCAAGACGTTGCCCTTCCATAATGTTCCTCAGATGCTCTGCATTTTAAATTAAGCCAAACAGCAATAGAGACCCTGCTCCCAGCACCCCATGTGTATGTAGGAGCAGCAGTCATCCTGGACACACCTCTGGTTCCTGCTGTTAGATTTCATCATGCTAAACTCTCTGTAACCAGAGGGAACCCAGAGACTCCGTTCAGGCACCCCCTAAATGAGAGCTCCTACATGGCTCAGCAGGGCCGGCGTCAGCACTCGGCAAGCCTGATCAGCTGCCCAGGGCCCCAACCCCTGTTAGATTTCATCATGCTAAACTCTCTATAACCAGAGGGCACCCAGAGACTCCATACAGGCACCCCCTAAATGAGAGCTCCTACATGGCTCAGCAGGGCTTGCGTCAGCACCCGGCAAGCCAGTCAGTTGCTGAGAGCCTCACCCCCTAGGGGGGCCCATTGACAGCTGGCGCCAGCACAGGGCAAGCCGGATAATTGCCAGGGCCCCTGGCATCTTCAGGGGCCCACTCAGGCTCACACCTGGCCATGGTATTATTTTACAGTGGCCCCAAACCACCGAATGCTGGATGCTGTGTGCAGAGCTGCTCATGGCTGGCCTCAGCAACAGGGGATGATCAGCGACATTGGAGAAGGTGGCATGGGATGGAGGTCAATTGATGGAAGCTCAGAAGGTGGAGAGAACCAGGTGACAACTGACAAGGACTGGAGGGGGATCAGCAGCAGGAGATAACCCATTTGTGGCAGCAGGGCTGAAAGGTGACATCATGTGACTCACTACTTTGGGGCCCACTAAGATTGTGTTGCCCATGGGCCCCCACAAACCTGGAGCTGGCCCTGGCTGGCACAATATGGTTAAAGAGCTGCACACATTTCCTTTCTCTGTCTCTCTGCTCCATCCATCCCTGTCTCCTCACCTCTGCCTCATCCATACCTATCTCCTGAGCCCTGACCCATATTTCCCTATCCACTCAGGCCTGCCCCATCCATCCCTGTCCACTGAGCCCTGACCCATCTATCCTTGTTCTCTTAGCTCTGCCCCTTCCATCCATGTCCCCCCAGCTCAACCCAATTCATCCCTGTCCCCTCAGCTCTGCCACATCCATCCATCCCTGTCTCCTCAGCTCTGCCCAATTGTTGTATGTCACCTCTGCCTCATGCATCCCTATCTCCCGAACCCTGACTCATCTATCCTTGTTCTCTTAGCTCAGCCCCATCCATGTCCCCCCAGCTCAGCCCCATTTATCTATGTACCCTCAGCTCTGCCACATCCATTCATGCCCCTACAGTTGTGCCCTATACACCCCTGTCCCCTCCGCTCTGCCCCACAGCCCTGTCCTCTCAGTTCTGTCTCATCCACCCCTCTACCCTCAGCTCTGCCCCATCCCCCCAGTTCTACGCCTCTCCATCCCTGTCCTCTCAGCTTTGCCCATCTACCCCTTTTCCTTCCAGCTCTGCCAGTCTATCCCTCTTCCTTCCAGCTCTGCCAGTCTATCCCTCTTCCTTCCAGCTCTGCCAGTCTATCCCTCTTCCTTCCAGCTCTGCCAGTCTATCCCTCTTCCTTCCAGCTCTGCCAGTCTATCCCTCTTCCTTCCAGCTCTGCCAGTCTATCCCTCTTCCTTCCAGCTCTGCCAGTCTATCCCTCTTCCTTCCAGCTCTGCCAGTCTATCCCTCTTCCTTCCAGCTCTGCCAGTCTATCCCTCTTCCTTCCAGCTCTGCCCATTTACCCCCCCCCCCCACACTAGCTCTACCCAGCCATTCCTGTCCTTTTCATTTTGCCCATCCATCCCTCTTCCTCCCAGCTATCTCTCCATCCATCTATTCATGCCCCTCCTGTTTTGTCCATCTCTCTTTCTCAATACTCTGCCCATTCATGTGGGGCCAAACTAAAAAAAAAAACAGCTCCAATAGGGGGTTGGAGGGCAAGCAGCCCTTCTTAGTCTTGGCCTTGGAATTTATAGACCCCTGATCCGTGGCTCTCCACTGCAAAAGGGCCCACTGAGACCACGCTGCCCAAGAATTCATATAAACCTGGAGCCGGCCCTGCTGCCCAGAATCCCTTTTTTCCCCATATTTCCTCTTTTTTGTCCTCATTTCTCCTTCTTTCTCTCGTTTTCATATCCCCTCCCTTTCCCTTGTTTCCAAATTCCCCCCCCCCCCTTTTTCTCCTCTCCGCATACCCATACCTTCCAAGTGTCCCTGATTTGGAGGGACTGTCCCCCTTTTGAGTATGAGTCCCCATGTCCCTCGTTGTTCCCATTTGTCCCTCTTTGAGGTGTAACATGCAGATCTGCAGCAATAAATGGTTCATTTGCTTATTCAAAGTGTTTCTATTGTTATTACTGTTGCAATATCTCCTATCCATCCCTCAATGAGGGGATGTGGCCTAATTTAACCAATGTCCCTCTTTCCCATCCTGAAAAGTTGGTAGGTATGACATATTCTTATTTCAATAGTTTTCAATCCCCTATTTCTTTCTCTCGTTTCCATATTCCCTTCTTTCTCTTTTCCACATTTCCTCCTTCTTCTTTTTTCCATACTATCTCCTTCTTTCTCTCTTTTCCATATTCACTCCTCTCGTGTCTTCCAATCAGAGCCGTTTGTCATACGGCCTCATCCCCAGCTGAATGGCTGGGAGCGGGAGCGTGCTCACAGCCCAAAGATGCAGCGATGTGGCTGCCTGATGTTTACATCAGCGAGGGAGCCAAGAAGCAGGTTTTTTGGGTTCCCTGGGGGGCAGATTCCGGGGCCTGGACGCACTGGCTTTTGTTCTACATTTATATAAATGAATATAATAGTTGCTACACTGAGCAATACTTACCTGGTTCTCAGTGGGGTCACTGTAAGGAGGACCAGAAGTTGCAGCACACACTGGAGCAGCCAGCACCTCTGACTGAAGAAGATGCAGGTCAGAGGTATGTGTGTACCGTTTGAGGATCCAGATGGGAGGAGGTCCCGTATTGCTTATTGGGGAGGCAAGACATTGGTCCCAGCGAGGGTGTAGGCCCACTTGTGAGCAAAGACTTTACTGGTAAAATGTAGGTCCACCTTAAATGTCCCAATGCACCCGGAGGAGCAAAGTTGTGGGATGCAGCCCATGGGATCGCCAGAAAGGTAAGTATACCAAACTATTCCCGGGGATACACACAGTGGGATTCCCCACAAGAAGGGAGACCTCCGGCCCTAGAGTCTTATAGACTCTAGCTCAGCGCTTGCTCTTTTTTAAAACAGATCGCTATTGGGTGGTTTTCGGGATACGTGGAAGTGGTGCTTGATGAAAAATGGTTGTGAACCGCTGAATTAAACCGGACCTTCAGCGTGATTTAATGAAAAGCCCAAACCCTTAAAAAACTATTCCCCAGCATCTAAAATTAATATATTTTAAGGTTTTTGTCACTTATTATTCTTTCCTCTACTGGGTTGCAAATCTGTTCAGGACTGTACGGGCGCCGCCATCTTGCCTCAGAAGCATCACACATACTGAGGAGAGGAGAGCGGGATAAAGTACAGGGGGTGGGGTTATAGCTGTGCTTTGCAAAGACAGAGCAGAGCTGGGGTCAGGAAAAGGACAGCAATCCCAGAATGCAGTGTGACACAGTCAGAAGACACTTCCTGTTTGCAGGCTGCCTGATGCTCCATGAGCCACCATCTTGGATGTTTAAAGGCTCATAACATGCAGTAGATGCAGGTAGGATGCCTTTTAATGTGAGCAATCTGTATGTACAGGGTGTGGGAAATATATAAGATATGCTCTTATTCAGGGTGAAGGTCCGCTTTAATGTAATAAACACAGAGACAGCAAATAAAAACGGTGCTGCTTTCTGAACATGTGACCACAAATTATATAAATGAAAGGCAAATAGTGGGGTCCCCTTACCCTCTGGGCCCCATTGCTGTCGCTACCCCCCGGTTCTGTCCTTATTTCAACTCGTAGTTTAGCATGAGGTGCTCTTTGGCGTGAGAGACTTTATTATGTAAATTTCTCTTCAGGTTTGGGAATACATCCCACGCACGCATTTGAGGCAACTCCATTGTAAAACTGGGCGGAATAAAAGCACTTTATCAAAGCAATAAATAAGCGAGAGCTTTATTACCAGAGCACGACTGCTTAAAAGATCTCATATTGGCTGTAAATTTTGCTCGGCGGCGTGTCACAATGGCCTCTCCGGCGCTGAATACATGGCGGCCGTCTATATTGAGTGACGGAAGATGGAGCAGCTTTATTGATATGCTCTCTGACCGGGCTCATTTGCATATAGATACGCTCAGATATTACCTATTGACCTGATATGATCGAGCGCCATGTGTTACTGTCATGTCATCACATATATTGCTATGAGGCTAATCAGGGCAACATGGAGGACCATGGACGCTACAATAGAGCGAGCATTAAAGAAGTTCCACAAACCAAGCCACTTCCTGTGGCCACCATCAGGAATTTTGGGGCCCACACAACAATGTGCTCTCCCCCCTCAAAGCCCAAAACATACCTCCCAACTGTCCCTCATTTGGGCTCCATTGATCAACCGGCAGCTGTCATCGGAGCTTCATGGGACAGGATCGCCGGGGGAAACCTGAGGATCGGAGGTAAGTAAAGAAAAAATAAAACTAATAAATGTCGTTTTCTCTGTGTTTGTGTGCCTTTTTTTATTTTTTACTGTTAACCCTGTGTGAACTGGTAAGGGATCCATGAGACCCCAATACCAGTTCACAAAGCTTAGGGGCTGTGGCTCGCAGGTGACTTACCATTAACCCCTAGCCCCCCTAATTACCTGCCTCCCCAAAGGCCAGGGGGGTGTGGGGGCAGAAGAGCCTGCCCCATTTGGCTTTGCAGGTATGTAGCCGGCAGGGTGGGGGGCCACCAAAGCTGGCCCCTGTACCCTGTTCCTACAAGCCCTGCATAGCTGGTCCCTGGGCTGGTTATGCTGGTAATTTTTTCTGTGTGTGTTTTTTTTTTTACATTCAACCCATTGTGAACTAGTAAGGGGTCCATGAGACCCCCATACCAGTTCACAAGGCTTAAGTGCGTGTTTGTAGCCTGCAGGGGGCGGGGGGACAGAGGCTGACCCTCACACCCTGTTCTACAAGCCCTGCATAGCTGGTCCCGGGCTGGTTATGCTGGGTACGGGGGACCCCTTGCCATTTTTTGTGGATTTTTAACCCTTAAGATTTCCCCCCAAAATGCCCCCCCCTCCCCAGAAAAGAGAAACTTGGCCAATTTTTGGGGGGCTCAACCCCTTTATAGTGTGGAAAGTTGTATTTTATTTGTAAATGTTATAAAGTGCTCTTTTAAGGTTGGCGGGGTCTCCTGGGCAAGAATGGGGGGCTACGATACATATGTGGTACCGGTGTAATAGGGAGAAATGGGACTTTCACATGTAATATGGTTTTCTTGAATAAAATAAATGTTTTGTTTAATGAGACAATTTTCTAAAAAATCTTTTTTTTTATTCAAAAATATTTTGAAAAACAGTATAACAATTACAAACAAGCCATTTCATGTTAAAGCCTAAACTCTGCTCATACATGTCCCCTCAGGTCCTCCCCATTCACTCCTCTACTCTCAGCTCTGCCACTTCCCCTCAGCTCTACGCCTCTCCATGCTTGTCCTCCAAGCTTTGCCCATTAACCCCTCTTCCTATCCAGCTCTTCCCATCTAACCCCCCCAGCTCTACCCAGCCATTCCTGTCCTTTTCATTTTGCCCATCCACCCTCTTCCTCCCAGCTATCTCTCCATCCATCCATTCCTGCCCTTCCTGTAAAGTCCATCCCTCTTCCTCAATACTCTATGTGGGGCCAAACTAAAAAAAAAACAGCTCCAATATGGGGTTGGAGGGCAAGCAGCCCTTCTTAGTTTTGGCCATGGAATTTATAGACCCCTGACCCGCTACTCTCCACCACAAAGGGGCTCACTGAGACCATGCCGCCCGAGGGCCCACATAAACCTGCAGCCGGTCCTGCACATACACACTGACATATGGGAGCCCAGCCACCTATAGGGCTCAGGCGCAATTAATGTGTGCAGCCCAGCCTCCATGCTGGATCATTGCGTCATACTTCCTGTGTGTCCATGGGCTATCCAGCCATATGGTAACCTTGTTTGCTCTGTCCTGCTACCAGGCCTAGCCTTCTATTTCCTGTGATGGCGCCCAGGCCCTCAATAGTCTGTACTGGACTTGGCCCAGTTAATATAAGATTGCTGTCAGTCTTCCTTTATTTAGTGCTCCATGCAAGATCTAACCTTGCGGGGCAGGGAGTATTCTTAAAAAGTTCAGGAGGACCTGGTCAATGAAAAGAGCTGGTACCACAGTCTCAAAGATTACAGGATTAAAATCCAGCAGGACACACAAGGTCCCCCTGCTTATGCCAGCATTTTAAGTTCACCAATGACCATCTGGATGATCCATAGGAGGCCTGGGAGAAGGTCATGTGGTCAGAGGAACCGAAATAGAACTTTTTGGTATCATCTCCGCTCACTGTGTTTGGAGGACGAATAAGGATGAGTTCAAGCTCAATAAGTCAAGAATGGGCAGGTGGGAACGTGCGCAATGTGGAGAGCACCGCTCCAAGCATAATATGGAGGGGGCAGGGCAGGGGTTATGTTTATTTTGAAGGAAGGGGCTGGACTGGCCCTTTAAACATAGTCAAAGAAGTAGAAATGGTGTTAGACTTCAGGAAAAAATAATCCTAACTCTCAGCCATAACTCATCCAAGACAAAGAGATGCTAAACTAAAATCCTTGAATGCGCCATATCCAGGAAACTGAAATGGGAACCAAACACTAAACTTTCTGAGGAAGGCCCAAAAAAGTATTTTCTTTCTCAGACAACTAAAAAAGTTTGACCTCCCAAAACAACTGCTAATGGTCTTCTTTAATTCAGTGATTGGATCTACCTTTTCCTCTTCCTTCACCACTTGGTTTGGAGGTGTCTCTTGCAATGATAGGAAAACGGTACAAAGAACTACTAGTACTGCAGATAAAATTACCGGTGTTCCTCTCCTGGCAACCAAAGACCTGTATGACAGTAGGCTAAAATAATATAATTGGTGACCATAGCCACCTGGGAAACATTCTCTTTCAGTTACTCCACTCAGATCATCGTTTCAGAATACTGGTCTGCAAAACCATTCAACAGCTTTTTCTCCAGTGCCATTAAAGCCATAAATCAACATTTGCTCTAAATTACAACCAATGTGTGAGTGCTAAAATTGCTCAAAACCCACCCTGGAGTCTTTGAGGCTCCAGGGCAGACATACTCTCTCCCCCCGGGGCATCCAGATTCAGGATGCCCCACTGTGTCAAACCCCCTAGGTCGTCCAAAAACTCAACTTCTTTCCTAATCCAATGGCGCATGCGCAAGTAGTGGCTGCATCCTGTGCCCACGCTAGGCATTTGTCAATGGCCGGAGAGGGCATGCTCCCTGTTAAAGGGTAGGGGAGACGCGGTCGGCAGAGTTTTCGGATCCGCTCACTTTAGACAAGCTCTTGTATGTAGGGGCGGAATTGGATCTGAGCATGCTACTGGATTAGAGGCTGAGCATGTGCCGTAGGACCGAGGAAGGGTGAGTGAGTTCGGGAGACCTTGGGGGGGTTTCACACTGTGGCTCATCCCCGATTTTGGTGCCTGGGGGGCAAAGACCAAATCCCAGCATAGTCAAAATCCTGGGTCTTGGTCCACTTTAATATCCTCAGTATGTGTTCCTATTCTCTCCCCTCCCTTTAACCCAATTCAGAATTATGATTCTGAATGACAGAAAAATAGAAGGGAAGACAGAGAGAAGAAATGGAAGAAAAAAAGCAGAGATGGAAGGGAAGAAAGAAAGAATAGAAGGACTCACAGAAAAAAAGAAGAAATGACAGAAAGAATAAAAGGAGTGACAGAAAAATAATAGAAGGAAAGAAGGAAGAAATACAAATAAAGGCAGAAAGAAACAAATAATAAACATAAAGAAAAGTAAAATGAAAAAAGAAAAAAATAGAACGAAGGAAACAATGAATAGAAGCACTGACAAAAAAGAAAAGCGTTCCAAATGGTCAATCTGCCCCTGGCTGACAGTCCTTGGTTAATGCACGGCCCTGTGTCCTGCTGCCCAGAGTGGAGGGAATGAGGTGGGCCCTTCCAAGGTGCAGGGGCCCCGGCACCTGCCTGGTACGCCCAGTGCTGACGCCTGCCCTGCAATACATGCAAAACACTCATTCACATTTTCTGATTCTCCTGATCAATTCTGCAAAAGCAAAATATTGGTGATTAGTTAATTGAAATAATCAAATCTAGTGACTGATTAAACAAAACAAAACAATGTGATACGTGTGGCCATGATGATTCATTATTTAGTTTTTAACTGAACAACAATTTTTATGGGCAGAGTATCTGCGTGTATGTGGAAATGCCATAAGGGAATCTTACATTAGCTCAGTATTTTAGTCCCATTATTATTAGCAGCCATTTTGTATATTGGGACAATAGAGGAGCTGGTGAAGCATCACTGATAAAAGCCAGAGAGTATATTCTGCATACTATTAGTAGTGGAAGCATTTTCATGTAAACATACGGGCAGGAGGGAGGGGAGCGCGACAGACCCAGGAAGCCGGTGGTGATGGCGGCACACTTCCGATAATTGGGATTGCACCTCTTCTGTTGGCAATAACAATACAAAGTGACGTTATGACAGACATCCTACTGGGAGCCGGGAAACAGCTTAATGGCGAGGAAGGCTTACATTAGCAGACATGAGAGGAGGGGAAAGTGAGCAGTTTAGAGATGGCGACTGACAGTTTCCAGTCTGACAATGAAGCTGAGAATGTTCATAGTGCATCAGAACGAGATGAAAAAAGATGAACACGGCACATGGGGAACAGATGGTAAAACTTCTACTTTATTAAAGAACAAAGAGGAACAAACTGTTATTAAAGAACAGAGAAGAAACGAGACACGGTACATCCAGTTCTTCAACAAGCTAGCTGACTTACTGTATACTACAGCAACACACCAACACGTGTATGTGGCCAGCTACTCTAATCAACTACTCCTCCAAACCAAGGGTCAGCGCTGGCTCCAGGTTAATGTGGGCCCTTGGACAGCATGGTCTCAGTGGGCCCCTTTGTGGTGATGAGTCGGATCACATCCCCTTAAGGATCATGCTATTTGGACCAAAACTCTAGTTTTGGTCCACTTTGAAGAGCACTAAAACCCCTTTAAACCTGACCTCAGAGTTTAAACGAATCTAGGGCTAGGTGAAAAGGATCCCCAGGGGCATTCTGATTTTGGATGCCCCTGTCTGTGACCCCCCTGCCGCCATTCGCTCATTACTTTTCTTAAACTGGTGAATGCACTGTGGGATCGCCGAACCGGGGGGGGGGGGGGGGCGTTCACAAACAGGGGCATCCCAAATTAAAATGCTCCTGTAAAGCGGACCAAAAACTGTGTTCTCCTTCAAGGATGTGCTGGTTTGATTACTAGTTGGCAAGGGGTTCTGCTTTTCTTGCCCTGGTGCTGGTCCCCACTTATACACCCGACACGCTTTCTCTGCGTGCTCACTCTAGTTTCTCTCCAGGCACATGTGTGACTAACTCTGATATTTATAGAGTGGCTGTTCTATATATCAGTTCTGTTTTCCTAGGCTGCAATGGTGTCTCTCCACATGATTTCATCTCTAGCAGCTTGCCACATTCTTCACTAACAAAACTGACAGCCTCTGTCTTAAAGTGATTGGCAAGTGAAAGATTAAACAATAAATATCTGTAGCTTACCTTACATTGAGTACCTCCAGCACTCCCCTTCCTGCTATGTCCGTCTCTTAGTGAGAAAATCACTTCCTCATTCAGCTTTCAGTCTCCACCCCGCTGACCTGGTCCTTCAATCAACCTTCAGTGGACCGAGAAAGGAAACACCCCCACTACCTTCCCAGATGTCCTGATTGGCTGTCTCTCTGTGCAGTTATGAACATATGATATAAGTAAAGCACACAGTGTGCTTACATCGCATCACTGCTGCCACACCCACTATTTCTCCTATTTTTTTCTCTGCATCTCCAATGCTTTAAAAGTTTGGGACAGTGTAACATGTAGCCTGAGACAATGGGACAACAATCGGGCTTGCTTTTAGTATAACGTTAACTGCTCTATCTACTTCACCACACATGACTCCCCCTCTAACGACTTCCCTAACCCGTTTCACTCTGCTATCAGAACAAAGACTATCCTCCCTCATCTCCAATACTGAAAACCGCCCTCAGCTAAGAAACTAATGATCTATTAACAGCAAAATCTAAAGGCTACTACTTTATCCTTATCCTCCTTGACCTATCCCCTGCTTTTTACACTGTTGACCATCCTCTTCTACTCCAAATTCTGACATCTCTGGGAATTAAAGATCATGGCTTTCCTCCTACCCTTCTGATCGCACATTTAGTGTGTCCGACTCAAACGTGGTTTCCTCTCCCCATCCTCTTACAGTTGGTGCACCAAACGGTTCTGTTCCCCTTTACCTCTCTGGCCCAGATCTCTCTTCTCTCCTATCCCGTGTTCCTGATTGTTTGACAGTTATCTCATTATTCATGTCATCCTGCTTCTTCAAACTAAACATGAACAAGACTGAGTTAGTTGTTTTCCCACCATCAAACTCTCCTAATGCCTTCACACCAACTATATCTGTAATTAATCTCACAGTTACCACAACTATCCAAGCATGATGCCTTGGTGTTATACTAGACTCCTCTCTCTCATTCACACCTCACATTCAATCACTTGCCACCTTCTGCCATCTCCAACTAAAAAACATCTCCCAAATCTGCCTCCCATTCCCTCCTGTTACCACCCAAATCCTAGTGCATGTCCTGATCATCTCCCAACTAGATTACTGCAACACTCTCCTCCTGTGGTCTACCAACAAACAGACTGGCGCCTCTCCAATCTATTCTCAACTTTCCTGCTCAACACATCTCCTCTTGCTTCTCTAGTGCTGCTCCTCTATGTCAGCCCCTCTACTGGCTGCCAATATCTAAGATAATTCAATTTAAAATACTAACCTTTACATACATATGTTTTAACCTGTTTGTAATTTCACATTGTACAGTGCCATGGAAGATGATAGCGCTTTATAAATAAACTTTTATAATAATAGAAGCAGCCTCTGCCTGCTAACTGCATAGAGGCTGTCACTTAATACATGCAATGTAGCAGTTTATTAAATAGAGGTATTTAGTTAAGTCTATACGCACCTATTTTTAGCTGGGCCACACTCTCCCCCTCTGAAAATGATGTTGTCATTTATATCAGGAGTTACAGTATTTAAGAACTGGTGTATTGGGTCTACCTGACCAAAGTTATGTTCTGGTATAGGTTTCTGCCATTCAAATGTTTTTACACTGAGAGTTTAACTGGTATTCACATTCAGTGATTCCAGTGTTAAACTGATTGTTTGTGTTTCCCAGATGTCTACTGTAGTAGGCTTTTTAGTTGTGAACCTGCTTCTTTTTTAACGGAAGGAAGGTGGTTATCTAACACATATAAAGAAAGGCAAACAATAAGAATAATAACATCCTATTCTGCAAACTCTAATTATATTCTGAAGGTTTTCCTATAAAAAGGAGAAAGAAAAGAAAAAGAATGCAAATGGTTAAATCAATATTGCATGAGTCTATATTTCTCTTTGGATCAATTTTAGCTTATCTTTCTTAAGTTTTCAAACCAAACTAAACACTATACTAATTAATAGAACATTTAGAAAACAGGTTGTCTTTTCTGGTCAACAGGCAATGATACCTGTTTTGAATGAACAGTTCTTGGTATGGCACTTGGTTCACCCAATGTGTCACAGGTTAAAGTCATATGCCTTCTTTCTCTCGTAGGTACCTTTCTGTTTGGCAATTCTTCTGATATCTCAGTTTCCTCAGTTTCTGCATCCTCAGGTTCAACTTCTAAAGTTGGTTCATTCTGTGGTTCAGCAGTTATTGAGTCAACAACCTCTAATTCCATAGCTGGGTCAAATGTTTTAGCGTTCTCTGTTGGTTCTTCCACGGTTACCTCTGGAGCTTCTTCACACTTTGCATACTCATCCACTGATAGTTCTGGTATAAACTTTGTGGCTTTATCTATTACGAGAGCAGCTCCTTCTTGTTGGCATTCTCAGTATATAGGTATTATCTTCCTTTTCTGAACTTTCAGAGTTGGCTTCCATAACAGGTGGTTCTTCAGGTTTCTGTCTTCTTGGAGGTCTAAAAAATATAGTTACATAGTTAATATAGGGGAAAAAAGACATATGTCCATTAAGTTCAACCGAGGGTAGGGTTGGGGAAAGTTATCTTTTTTTTTTTTTTTACTGATAACAGCTAAGAGTAACTGGTTATGTTATTTACTTCTAAATAAGCATCTAATCCTTTTTTGAAGCTGTCAGCGGTTGATGCTGTTACAAGCTTTTGTGGAAGGTCATTCTACATATTTATAGTTCTTATGGTAAAAAATGACTGTCGTCTGCAGAGATTGAATATTTTTTCCAGTCGAAGGGAGTGCCCCCTTGTCTTTAGAGAGGATTTTTCCTGAAATAGTGTTTCCCCACATTTTTTGTATTGCCCATTTCCCAACTCCTTTCAAGACTAAACAGATTTAATTCCCATAATCCTTCTTAATAACTAAGATCTTTTATTCCTCTTATCAGTTTGCTGGCTCTCCTCTGCACCCTTTCCATAATCAAAGCATCCTTTTTTATGAACTGGTGCCCAGAACTGGATGGCATATTCCAGATGAGGGTGTACCACTGCCTTGTAAGGAGGCTGTCCCATGATTTCATGCCTTATTTAATGCATGATAATATATTGGTAGCCTTGGTAGCCTCAGGTTATTAGACCCAATGTGCATGACTTTACATTTCTCCACATTGAACTTCATTTGTATAGTGGGTGTCTGGACATTCAAAGTGTCTAAATCAGACTGAGGCACTTTGCTACATATCTTTGTGTCATCTGCAAAAATATAGACAGTGACATTAATTCCATTCTAAGTCATTTATAAACAAGTTGAACAATAGTGGGCCCAGCACTGAGCCTTGGGGTACACCACTTATAACCGGTAACCATTCACAGTAGGTATCATTAACCACATCTCTCTGAGCACAATCCTTCAGACAGTTTTCGCTCCAGTTACAAACTGTATTGTCTAAACCTGAAACCTCAATTTCCCCAAGCAGCGTCTGTGGGGGACACCATCAAATGCTTTTGCAAAATCCAGATACTAATCTACAGCCGCCCCTCTTCATAGAAGCCAATCAGGTTAGTCTGACAGCTTCTGTCCTTAATGAAACTGTGCCGGTTGCCCCTTATAATATTACTCATAGTTACATATTTGTGTATGTAGCCCTTCAAGCAATTTTCCATCAATGGGTGTTAAACTTACAGGTCTGTAGTTACCCAGAGAAGACCTAGAGCCCTTTTTAAAAATGGGCATCACATTTGCCTTACGTCAATCGCTTGGCACTATACCAGCGTTTAATGAGTCTTTAAAGATCAATAACAGAGGTGATAAGATAAGAACTCTTGGATGAAGTCCACACAGTCCTGTAGCCTTATTCATATTTATTTTATTTAGTCTTTCTTGATTGATATCCATATTGAACTTGTTGAGTGATGTACTTGGGGTATTGCTATCAGTGGCATCTCCTGTATTGGCTCCTTGTTCCTCTCTTGTGTACACAGTGCTAAAGAACCCATTTAACAGCTCCACCTTCTCTTCATCTCCAGTGACTAATTCCCCATCATCATTAATGAGGGCACCTACCTGTTCTGATTTAGTTTTCTTTGAATTTATATATTTAAAGAAATGTTAGGGTTGGTTTTGCTTTCTTTTTCATTTTGTGATTTTGTCAATTTTATTTCTTTCTTACTTGCTTTATTTACTGCTTTATACTTTACAATGGTAACAGCTGAGAGCTTAGTAATTCTTAAATGCCATTTGCTTGTTCTTTATTGCCCATTTAACCACTGCTGTCAGCCATGAGGGTTTTAATTTTATCCGCTTATATTTGTTACCCATAGGAATACATTTTGCAATGTTGGTACTCACAACTGATTTAAAGCACTCCCATTTAGAATATGTATCCTTATTCCTCAACAGATGCTCCCAGTCTATGTCCTGTAGTGCACCCCACGAACCTGGGGAGGTTGACCTTCCTAAAAATAAGTGTTTTTGCCCTCCCAGAAAGAACATGTTTCTTACAGTTTATTTTGACTACAGCTATATTGTGGTCACTCTTACCAAGATTTTCATGGACTGTTACAGTCCTTACCAGGTCATCATCATTTGATATTACCAGACCCAAAGGAGCTTCACTCCTAGTTGGTTCCTCCACAAACTGATTCATATAGTTATCTTGTAGCAAGCTGAGAAATAATAGGTTTCTATATAAGATTCTAGTTCTGTTGCTTCCTGTTCGACTTCATAGACTGGGCTATATGCACTCTTCCTTTTGATGACAACAAAGATTTTGCCTTCCCAATATGAGTGAAGTTTTCCAGGTCCACCTTTTTCATGTAGGTTTCTGACTAATACACTAATACCTGGTGTCAATTCTGCTCCACGGCATTTTCTAGTATAGTATTCTTTACTTCTATTCTGTCCTTCAGTGACAACCTTTGAAGCAATGTTATAGACCCCAGGCATGAGTTCTTTACAGCCATGAACATATTCTGGATAAGTTCTGTAAGTCTTTGAAACTGGAGCATCAAACATGATGTCAATTGGTAATCTTGGAGATTGTCCAAATAAAAGGTGGAATGGAAATTAACCGGTAGCATCAATCTTTGTACAGTTGAAAGCATGCACTATCTTTGTTAAGGAATTCTTCCAGTCTCTCTGACAACATTGACAGTAAGGTATGGTTAAAGCATTGTACTTGTCCATTACCTTCTGGATGGTAAGGTGTTGTATGTGATCTCTGAATCCTGCAGTATTTTCCTAATTTAGCAAAGAGTAGATTTTCATACTGTCCTTCTTGATCATGATGGAGCTTGGTAGCAAATCCTGATTTCAGAACAGTCAATAAAGATCTTCTCTGCTGCATTCTTTCCAGACTTGTACGTAGTAACATAGGCTTAGGCAAAGCTGGTGAAATGGTTCATGACTACTAAGATATAATTATCGTCTCCTTTGCACTTGTCACTATCTCAAATAGGTAAGTTGTAGTAATGTTTCCCGTAGGTGCTCTTGTCGGTTTATTTGGACACCCACTGGTCACATATTGTTCTAAGTCTTTCTGCATATATGAACAAAAGAAGCGTTCGCATACTGGCAGGCTGATTCATCATTAGCGGCAGGTAGCGACAGATGAGCGTCTGTAGCAGGCATTTTCAGAGCGCCCGCTAGTAGTCGCAGTGCTCGGCTGTGAGTCGCTAGTTTATAGTCGCTGTTCAGTAATGTTGAAAACATTGTGAGGAGTCTTTATTTGACCAGTACAGCACTGTATGGGAGCGCATGGTAGCGACTGCTCATAGCGACCGACTCAGGAAAAAAACAGCCTCACAAATCTCTGGCACTGAAAAATGCTTGTTTGAAGCCCACAGCGCAGGAGGCGGTGTGTTTAAAGTCTGTTTTCAAGCATCTATCAACTAGTAACAAAGCGAAAACATATGGAATTACATTGTCACCACATTGTAACATGAACACTTTAATGGCAGACCTGAAATGTCATTTCTGAAGAATTTTTTTAAAAATCATAAAAATGTGAAAAAACAGCTTTTTCAATGTCAGAAGAGGTCACAGATTTATTTGTGAATTATTGGCAAAAAAAAACAAAAACCCGGTTTAAAGAGAAGAAAAGGTTCGTCCATTGAAATGTATTGGAGAGCGACAGGTAGCGAGAGGTCATGTCATACCTGGCGCTGTGCAAGGCTGAACGCTGGCGCTGTTCGCTGAGGCTGTGAAAATGATGAATCAGACGCTACATGGCGCTATCCCAGTCGCTAAACAGATTCTGCTTGATAAATGTGGAATTGTGTGCCGTGTCCGGCGTTCACCAGTCGCTATCTGTAGCTACCTCACATTAACCAGGCGCTACCTGACGCTATCCTTTCATAAATAAGGGCCTAAGTTCACTGTTCTTTCTATTCCTAAATGTCCCATTTCCTCATAAAGTTCTCTAAACACCATTTGATTATACACTAGTTGTAAACTTGCGGTGTAGTATACCTTCTGAATTCAGGTACAACTCTATCATTGGATCAATTTCTTTTGAATAGTGTAACGATCTCCAGACACAATTGGGTTGATTCAAAGAAACATGTAACAGCTTGGATTTGGGTCACGATCATCCTATTTTTCCCGAACGCTCGTGCGTTCGTATGAACTTGCGAGTGATTCAATAAGCAAATACGTTTCTATCCTAAAATATACGTCCGTTCGTATGGCAGTTCGGGAATCAGACCTATGTCAGTTTCCATCCTGAATTTTCCGTTTCATTTCTCAGGTTGCAACATTGGTTTTGCCCTTTTTCCTTTTTTGTCTGGACGTAAATCCTTCTGATCTTGCGGCTCCGCACTACAAACTTACCTCATTAAAGTGCATTCTAAATATTTGGTCTTTTAATTTTCTTTATTTCATTCATTTTGTAGTAACCAACCATTAATGAATGCATTTGCATAAGTAAATCTTACTTTGTTTAATTTTTAGTTAACTTGCATTTTTTACTTGTGGATTTAATTTTAATATTTATGCTTAAAATGGTACAACTTTAAATTTTTAGTGTGGTTACCCACACCCTCTACATACAGATTGCTCACAAATATTAAAAAACACCCAGCAACTTCTGCATGTTATGAGCCTAGAAACAGCCAAGATGGCGGCTCAGGTATTATCGGGCAGCCTGCAAACAGAAAGGGCCTTGTGACTGTGTTGCTCTGGATTCTTTGATTTCTGACCTTTCCATGCCCCCAGCTCTGCTGTGTCTGTGCAAAATACAGCAGTAACCCACATCCTGCACTTTATCCCGCTCTCCTCTCCTCAGTAAGTGTGATGCATCTGACCAAAGATGTGCTTAAATAATTAAACAAAGCAAAGGTAAACAACTACACCAATAAATGCAATCTAAAAATATTATTCTAGTACCTCAATTTTAAAATAAATAACAAAGGACATAAGTTTCTTTAATTAACGCAAATATATTGCAAAATAAAGGTTTACATGCAAAGGACTAATTAAGGTCCACATTAAAATGCTTTTATAAGGCATACATGAATCAGGTATGCATTGCCATACAATTTATGGCCTCGGCCATGCTGATACATGCAGTTCATTGGAGCTCAAGACGCGCAGACTCCTCCACATAGCCAAAAAACCTGTTCACGAACAGCAATCCGGCTGCTAAAAGGTGTCGGCTGTGGCTTTCTTTTAAAACGCGTTTAGAGGTTTCTCTGAATCACACCTAAACACATCCAATTAACCTAAGTTTTACGTTTTGATCGTAAGTTTTAGGATTTGATCCTAAGTTTTACGTTTTGATCCTAAAATTTAGGAACGAACTTCCGCTGATCGTAAGAGCATATACGCATTCGTACGTAGGCTCGTGCGAGTCGGAAATGGCCAAAAAAACAGGAAAAAATGACTAACACCCACCCAAACTTACGATTCTCGATACGAAATCAATTAACTTTTGCTCTTTGAATCGAGGGGAATGTTCCCAAGGTACCTGACCTGTCTCTTGAATAATTCACACGTCTTCTTCTTCTTGGTGTCAGCTTCATGCTATGTTGTTGGTAATGCTGTAAGATAGTTCTCACATGTTCTACATGTTCAGCAAATGACTTGCTATGCACCAGACTGTCATCTAGGTAAGGCTGGCATATGTCTTCTCTCGGGCCTTCTGGGCATGCTTCCATTGCTGAGTCCAAATGGGATGCGGACCCATTCATACAATCTCCAGGGGGTGATGGAGGCTGTTAATGACCTTCTGCCTTGGTCCAGGACCAAGTACTTTGTGACAAACTGTCAAGCACGTCTTGAATCTTGGGTAAGGGATGGCGATCAGGCAGTGATCTATTGTTTAGCTCTCTGTACTCACAGCAAAGTCTTAGAGTCCCATCCTTCTTCCTGACACACACAATTGGATATGAATAGGATGATTTTGCCTTCTAGACACATCCTCTGTTGAGGTCTTGAAGGTATTCTTTCACCTCTTTGTGCAGTGGTTTAGGCACTGACAGGTAACTCTTGGTCACTGGAGAGGTTAATCTTCATTCTAAGGGATACAAGCAACATCAGAGTCATCAAAGGCATGGCACTCTTCTCTCAGCATCTGTCTCACCATCTGTTGTTCTTCTACTCCTAGATGTTCAAGTCACATTGGTGGGACCCCCTGTTCTCTTAATGCATCACTTATGCACCTGACACGCTTTCTCTGTGTGATCTCTCTAATTATGTCTTTGCACATGTTTAACTCTGATAAAACCAGGAAGTGGCAGTTCTATATATCAGTTCTGTTTTCCCAGACTGCACTGGGGTCTCTCCATGTGATGTCATCTCTAGCAGCTTCCGCCTGGCAATGTCAGGCAATGTCACAGTTCATGGTTCACAGTTAATCAAAGTGCTCTGGTGGTCCATCCACCCCACTTTAAAATGAGCACTAACTCACAACAGCTTAGGCAGGGAATCATGCAGGGTAATAAGTGCTAACCGGAGGCTTCTCCACTTCACCACTTTGGGTTCAATCACTTCACTGGCCACACAAGCAAATGGTTAAAGATCAGTTCAATATCAAGGGACAGCACTCTCAGCCAGGTTCAACACTTCCCCAAGGCTTAAAGCAGACCAACATCGGTGCGGGTGTGGGTACCACTACTATAAGACAATCTGGGGGGGCATCCAGACTGTCTTAGTCCAGGCACTTCTCAGGGCCTTGTCTACTCCCACAGTAGGGGGATCCTTCACTGTTAGTTCCATGTCAAGGCACCTCCCTGGGTTCCTTCCGACAGGGTCCTTCTTCAGGTGTCAATCCCTTGTACTCCAAAGCAGTACCTCCTCCTGGGCCACGCTTGCTGTTCTTGCCACTTTCCCTGACCCACCCAGTGATCTACCATGAACTCCACCTACAATTCCCCTGGTATTAAGGGAGGCTACACTCCTTTCTTACTCCACCCATTTGGTCTATTATTAAATGGGAATCCCACCCCCTTATGTCTGGTTATAAGTCCCCCTGCTCTCTCATCTGCCATCCTGATGGATTACAGCAGTGGAGGGGGGTGGGAGCTGCAAACAGGGACGTACCCCAGCGTGCAAGGCCACCCTTCTGTATGGAGAACTATGCCCTGTATGTGCATCCCAAATCCCCCAACGAGGTAAGCTACACTTTTGCTACCCTTCGCTATTTGATAGGGGAGTTGTGTTGCATAAATAGATAGAAATTAATTGCTTTTAATCCTTGTTTAACCCTTGTACATCCAAGGCAAAACAAAACCCTCCAGACAATGGTGTGCAATTATTCAAAAATTGAAATAATGAGACCTTCTGCTAAATTTCCTAGCTCTCATACTGGGGTGTACACTAACCACCTTCTTCAAAATTGCCTTGCTCTGATACTGGGGTGTCCACTAATCAACTTTGCAAAACTTGCCTGCCTCTCATATAGAGGTATACACTAACTAATAAAAACCACCAGGCACTCATACCGGGGTACCCACTAACCACCTTCTGCCAAATTGCCTGGCTCCCATACTGGGGTGTCCACTAAGCACCTTCTGCTAAATTGCTTGGCTTTCATACTGGGGAGTCCACTAACCACCTTCTGCTAAATTGCCTGGCTCCCATGCTGGGGTGTCCACTAAGCACCTTCTGCTAAATTGCTTGGCTTTCATACTGGGGAGTCCACTAACCACCTTCTGCTAAATTGCCTGGCTCCCATACTGGGGTGTCCACTAACCATGTTTTGCAAAAATTGCTTCTCTCTCATACTGGGGTGTCCACTAACCACCTTCTGCTAAATGGCTTGGCTGCCTTACTGGGGTGTTCACTAATCACCTTCTGCTATATTGCCTGGCTCTCATACTGGGGTTTCCACTAACCACATTATGCTAAATTGCCTGACTGCCATACTGGAGTATCCACTAACCACCTACTGACAAATTGCATGGCTCTCATAATAGGATGTCCACTAACCAACCTTCTGCTAAATTGCCTGGCTCACATATTGGGTTGCCACTAACCCACTTTTGTTAAATTGTTTGGCTTTCACACTGGAGTGTCCACTAACCACCTTCTTCTAATGGCTGTCATATTGGGGTGTCCACTAACCACCTTCTGCTAAATGTCACTCTTCACCAATGTGACTGTTCCTGTTCTGGTAAATTGCACGCTTTTGCCATCTGCCTCTTCTGGCACTCTTCATGCTGTTGGAGGGCAAGTTGGACTAATGCACACCACACCAAATTTAAGTTGCAATTAAAATTGTATTATAATTCATACAAATACAAAATCTCATAAGCAAAAAGGATACAATGTGGGTTCAAGATACAAAATATTCCCAGTCTCCAGGATCGTTAACCACCTCAACAAAAAGAATAAAGATACATGAGAACTACAGCATTGTAGGAATGAATAGAGAAAGGAGAAAAAATTACCAATAATACATATGAGGTGGTTGTAAAATCAGTCCTGAGGAGTGTTACAATAGTAAAGCTGTGTATTCACAGGTTAAGGATAATCAAGCATGCTTTTAAAGTACACGTCATAAAAAGATTCTGGTCAGCATCTAAATAGTATATGGAACATCATTCTAGATATGCAAGAACATGTCACGGACAAAAGATATGCAGACTATAATATTGCGTTATAGAATCATGACGTCCATCATAACTATTATACAGAAGCAATGCATAATGACATTACCAATACGAGGTGTACCCTGATCGCGTAACCTCCCTACGTTTCGGGCAACCCGGCCCCTTTGTCATCGCAGCCTTGACAAAGGGGCCGGCTTGCCCCGAAATGTAGGCAGGTTACGCGATCAGGGTACACCTCGTATTGGTAATGTCATTATGCATTGCTTCTGTATAATAGTTATGATGGACGTCATGATTCTATAACGCAATATTATAGTCTGCATATCTTTTGTCCGTGACATGTTCTTGCATATCTAGAATGATGTTCCATATACTATTTAGATGCTGACCAGAATCTTTTTATGACGTGTACTTTAAAAGCATGCTTGATTATCCTTAACCTGTGAATACACAGCTTTACTATTGTAACACTCCTCAGGACTGATTTTGCAACCACCTCATATGTATTATTGGTAATTTTTTCTCCTTTCTCTATTCATTCCTACAATGCTGTAGTTCTCATGTATCTTTATTCTTTTTGTTGAGGTGGTTAACGATCCTGGAGACTGGGAATATTTTGTATCTTGAACCCACATTGTATCCTTTTTGCTTATGAGATTTTGTATTTGTATGAATTATAATTAGAGATGAGCGAGTAGTGAAATATTCGAAATTTCGAATTTCGATTCGAATAGACCGCATTACTCGACTACTCGACCGAATATCGAATCCCATTATAGTCTATGGGAAAAAAATGCTCGACACTTGGAAATCTCAATTCGACCACTTGGATGTCACCAAGTCCACCCTGAAACATCAGAAAATGATGCCAACACTGCTGGAATGCAACTGGGACAGCAGGGGAAGCATGTCTGGGTGCATATAACGCGCCCAAGTCGCACTATTACGCCACTATCACAGCCTCTCAACAATACACTCCAAACACAATATTACTTCTACGTAAAGTGAGACAAGACAAGGAAACCTTCTTTCCTCTACATTGCCATGGACCCCAAGCCAAACTGTACAAAAAAGAAGAACAAAATTCTGCACCCCTTAAAATCACGTTGCCTAATGACAACCACAGATGGCATAGGCAAGGGGGAAAATAAATAGACCCCACCCCTAATTGTCATTGTGTGTGTGTGTGTGTGTGTGTGTGTGTGTGTGTGTGTGAGATGTGGTCAGACATGTCCTCTTGTGTCATTGTGTCACCCCAGCAGTAAGGGAAGCTTAAAGGAGGAGGTTTGTTACAGTGTGTCACCCCAGCAGTAAGGGAAGCTTACAGGAGGAGGTTTGTTACAGTGTGTCACCCCAGCAGTAAGGGAAGCTTACAGGAGGAGGTTTGTTACAGTGTGTCACCCCAGCAGTCAGGGAAGCTTACAGGAGGAGGTTTGTTACAGTGTGGCACCCCAGCAGTAAGGGAAGCTTAGAGCTGAGACCTCTTAAAAATTGTGTGGAGTCCCAAGAGCTGAGACCTCTTAAAAATTGTGTGGAGTCCCAAGAGCTGAGACCTTTTAAAAATTGTGTGGAGTCCCAAGAGCTGAGACCTCTTAAACATTGTGTGGAGGCCCAAGAGCTGAGACCTTTTAAAAATTGTGTGGAGGCCCTAGAGCTGAGACCTCTCAAACATTGTGTGGAGGCCCAAGAGCTGAGACCTTTTAAAAATTGTGTGGAGGCCCTAGAGCTGAGACCTCTCAAACATTGTGTGGAGGCCCAAGAGCTGAGACCTTTTAAAAATTGTGTGGAGGCCCAAGAGCTGAGACCTTTTAAAAATTGTGTGGAGGCCCAAGAGCTGAGACCTTTTAAAAATTGTGTGGAGTCCCAAGAGCTGAGACCTTTTAAAAATTGTGTGGAGGCCCAAGAGCTGAGACCTCTCAAACATTGTGTGGAGGCCCAAGAGCTGAGACCTTTTAAAAATTGTGTGGAGGCCCTAGAGCTGAGACCTCTCAAACATTGTGTGGAGGCCCAAGAGCTGAGACGTTTTAAAAATTGTGTGGAGGCCCAAGAGCTGAGACCTTTTAAAAATTGTGTGGAGGCCCTAGAGCTGAGACCTCTCAAACATTGTGTGGAGGCCCAAGAGCTGAGACCTTTTAAAAATTGTGTGGAGGCCCTAGAGCTGAGACCTCTCAAACATTGTGTGGAGGCCCAAGAGCTGAGACCTTTTAAAAATTGTGTGGAGGCCCAAGAGCTGAGACCTTTTAAAAATTGTGTGGAGGCCCAAGAGCTGAGACCTTTTAAAAATTGTGTGGAGTCCCAAGAGCTGAGACCTTTTAAAAATTGTGTGGAGGCCCAAGAGCTGAGACCTCTCAAACATTGTGTGGAGGCCCAAGAGCTGAGACCTTTTAAAAATTGTGTGGAGGCCCTAGAGCTGAGACCTCTCAAACATTGTGTGGAGGCCCAAGAGCTGAGACCTTTTAAAAATTGTGTGGAGGCCCTAGAGCTGAGACCTCTCAAACATTGTGTGGAGGCCCAAGAGCTGAGACCTTTTAAAAATTGTGTGGAGGCCCAAGAGCTGAGACCTCTCAAACATTGTGTGGAGGCCCAAGAGCTGAGACATTTTAAAAATTGTGTGGAGGCCCAAGAGCTGAGACATTTTAAAAATTGTGTGGAGGCCCAAGAGCTGAGACCTCTCAAACATTGTGTGGAGGCCCAAGAGCTGAGACCTCTCAAACATTGTGTGGAGGCCCAAGAGCTGAGACCTCTCAAACATTGTGTGGAGGCCCAAGAGCTGAGACCTTTTAAAAATTGTGTGGAGGCCCTAGAGCTGAGACCTCTCAAACATTGTGTGGAGGCCCAAGAGCTGAGACCTTTTAAAAATTGTGTGGAGGCCCTAGAGCTGAGACCTCTCAAACATTGTGTGGAGGCCCAAGAGCTGAGACCTTTTAAAAATTGTGTGGAGGCCCAAGAGCTGAGACCTTTTAAAAATTGTGTGGAGGCCCAAGAGCTGAGACCTCTCAAACATTGTGTGGAGGCCCAAGAGCTGAGACCTTTTAAAAATTGTGTGGAGGCCCTAGAGCTGAGACCTCTCAAACATTGTGTGGAGGCCCAAGAGCTGAGACCTTTTAAAAATTGTGTGGAGGCCCAAGAGCTGAGACCTTTTAAAAATTGTGTGGAGGCCCTAGAGCTGAGACCTCTCAAACATTGTGTGGAGGCCCAAGAGCTGAGACCTTTTAAAAATTGTGTGGAGGCCCTAGAGCTGAGACCTCTCAAACATTGTGTGGAGGCCCAAGAGCTGAGACCTTTTAAAAATTGTGTGGAGGCCCTAGAGCTGAGACCTCTCAAACATTGTGTGGAGGCCCAAGAGCTGAGACCTTTTAAAAATTGTGTGGAGGCCCAAGAGCTGAGCACTTATTAGTGCTGCAGCTACGGCTGCTTTAGTGAGGGGTAGCTGCTGCTGCTGGAATAGGGACAGAAAGACTTCAGTGGTGTATTACCACCTATATACAAAACTATATACACTCTGCTCAAAACTGCTGCTTTAGTGAGGGGTAGCTGCTGATGCTGGAATAGGGACAGAAAGACTTCAGCGGTGTATTAGCACCTATATACAAAACTATATTTTGCACTACTGTTTTGTGTCCTCTGTGCCAACAAAACACTGTTTTATAAACGGTGCGTATAGGCACCATTTCACCTTCTGGCAGTATACGGCTGTATAGCCAGGTGTTTTTCTTAAAAATATTTTTTATATTTGGCACTACTGTTTTGTGTCCTCTTTACCAACAAAACCTTGTTATATACCCGTATATAGGCACCATTTCACCTTCTGGCAGTATACGGCTGTATAGCCAGGTGTTCTTAAAAATATATTTATATTTGACACTACTGTTTTGTGTCCTCTGTGCCAACAAAACACTGTTTTATACACGGTGCGTATAGGCACCATTTCACCTTCTGGCAGTATACGGCTGTATAGCCAGGTGTTCTTCTTAAAAATATTTTTATATTTGGCATAACGCGTGGCCAAAAAAGTAAAACGTCTGAAATGCGGAGGGCTAGCGCAAAGGGACGTGGACGAGGACGGGGGCGCGGAAATGCTGGTGGGGGCACAAACCGCGTTGAAGCCAGTGGGGATACAATGCGTGCTGGTGAGGGGCAGCCAGCATTACGCTCATCCAGCTTCCCTGCCTTTATGGGACAGTTATGCGGGGGGCGGGGTACACCTCTGTTAAGGCCTGAGCAGCGTGAACAGGTGGTGCAATGGATGGCCGATAACGCTTCCAGTCACTTGTCCACCACCCAGTCATCCACACAGTCTCACTCTGACCCTCCTTCCTCCCAACCTGGCCAACAGAGTCAGCCCAACCTTGACCCCTCCCAGGACCTCTTTTCTGGTCCTTTTCCAGATGTGCTGCAAGAATCCCAGGAGCTAGCAGAGGAATTTGTTTGTAGGGATGCCCAAACACTTGAGTATCCGCCATCTGCTAGTGATGTGGACCCGGAACCAGCATCTGCTATCATGAGCGATGATGATGAGACGCAGTTGCCATCAAGGGAGGCTGTTGGAATGTCCAGTGGGCAGGAGGAGGAGCAGAGAGAGGAAGTGGAAGAGGAGGTGGTGGACGACGAAATGACCGACCCCACTTGGACAGGGGTGATGTCCAGCGGGGAAAGCAGTGGAGATGCGGTCTGCGCATCACCGAATAAGGCAGCAAGAGGCAGAGGACAGTCCAGAGGCAGAGGACAGTCCAGACAGAGAAGGCAGGCCACAGCCAGCAGGGCCGAAGCTCTTCCCGGCAGCAGGCAGTCGCGCGAAGCTCCCCCATCGAGGCCTCGTACTTCTGTGGTGTGGAGATTTTTTAACGTTTGCGCGGATGACAAACTGAGCGCGGTTTGCGCAATCTGCCACTCAAAACTGAGTAGGGGCTCTGAGAAGAGCAATCTGACCACCTCAGGCATGCGCCGTCACTTGGAATTCAAGCACTGGGCTGAGTGGGAGAGAGCAAACGCAATACAACCTGCGCCCCGTCTTGCTGCCACTGCCTCTTCCCCTTTGTTGTGTGCTGCCACTGCGGTCCAGACCTCCAGCCAGGACACCTCCACATCTGCCTCTGCCTCGGCTACTTTGGGGCCTTCTCCTTCAGCCCCACCTTCCCCCGCATCTTCGTCTGCACCTTCCATCTCCTCGTCCCATCAACTGTCCATCTCGCAGGCGTTCAACCGCAGGCGGAAGTACGCCTCCAGTCACCCCCAAGCCCAAGCCTTAACCTGCCTCATCTCCAAACTGCTGGCCCTGGAGATGTTGCCGTTTAGGCTTGTGGAGACGCAGGCCTTCCGCGACCTGATGGCGGCTGCCGCACCTCGCTATTCCGTCCCTAGCCGCCACTATTTTTCCCGGTGTGGCGTCCCCGCCCTGCACCAGCACGTGTCGCGTAACATCAGGCGGACCCTGAGGTACGCAGTCAGCGCAAAGGTCCACTTGACCACCGACTCGTGGACAAGCGCTTGCGGCCAAGGACGCTACATCTCTTTGACGGCACACTGGGTGAATGTTGTGGAAGCGGGGACGGGGTCGCAAACAGGGACGGCCTACATACCACCCCCGCCCAAGATTGCCAGCACGGGTTCTGATAGACCCCCCTCCTCTTCCTCCTCCTCCTCCTCCTCCCTCCTCATCCTCATCCTCATCCTCATCCTCCTCATCCTCCTCCTCATCCTCCTCCTCCTCCTCCTCCTCCTCCTTAACATCGCCCTCAGCCCCTAGCTGGAAGCGTTGCAGCACTGGCACGGGGAGACGTCAGCAGGCGGTGCTTAAGCTCATCAGCTTGGGCGACAGGAAGCACAGCGCCGCAGAGGTGAGGCACGCCATATTGCAGCAGACAGAGATGTGGCTGTCGCCGCTGCAGCTAGGACCAGGCATGGTCGTGTGCGATAACGGCCGTAACCTGGTGGCGGCTCTGGAGCTTGCAGAACTCAATCACGTACCATGCCTGGCCCACGTTTTTAATTTGGTAGTACAAAAGTTTCTAAAGACTTACCCCAACCTGGCAGAGCTACTGGTCAAAGTGCGGCGCTTGTGCGCTCACTTTCGGAAGTCAACTGTAGCTGCTACTAGCTTAAAAAAAAATCCAGCAACGCCTCCATTTGCCTCAACATCGGCTGTTGTGCGACCTGCCCACTCGCTGGAATTCCACCTATTGCATGTTGGCCAGGGTGTGTGAGCAGCAGAAAGCATTGATGGAGTACCAGATGATGCATCCACGCGTGCCTCCAACTCAGCTCCCTCAGTTTGCCAACCACGAGTGGCCATGGATGGCAGACATATGCGATGTATTGCGTATCTTTGAGGAGTCCACTAAGAAGGTCAGCAGCGAGGACACTATAGTGAGCGTAACCATCCCGCTCCTAGGCGTCCTTAAAGAATCGCTCATCGCAATAAGGGAGAACGCATTGCACACAGAGGAGACGGGGGTAGGAGGAGACGCAACGCAGGTAGACAGTCAGACCACACTTTTGTCTGCTGCTCGGTGGCAGTTGCAGGAGGAGGATGAGGAGGAGGAGGACAACGTGGAGGTGGCTGTGGAAGAGGATGCTGGCGGCGAGGGTAGCAGTCAGGCTGTGTGCGTCCCATTGGTTCAGCGCGGATGGGGCGGAGAGGAGGAGGAAGAGGAGGAAATGGAAAATGATCCTTCTGGTGGGGGCAGTGACGTCATGCCTACTCAGAGTCTGGCACACATGGCTGACTTCATGCTGGGCTGCTTTTCCCGGGACATACGTGTTGTCCGGATATTGGAGAACAAACTATACTGGGTCTTCGCACTCCTGGACCCCCGGTATAAAGATAACTTCTCCTCTTTTATTCCGGTAGAGGAGAGGACGAATCGATTACTGGAATACCAGAGGGAACTCTTGCAGAACATGATGCAGATTTTCCCACCCAGCATCGCTGGCGGCAGAGAGGAGAGTGTCTCCCAGAGTCTGACAACATCGATCAGGCCCACAGCCACCAGGGGAACACTCTCCAAGGTGTGGGACACGTTCATGTCACCCCCTCGTGCAACTTCCATCACTGCGGGGCCCGCTATCAGCAGGAGGGACAAGTATCGGCGGATGTTGCGGGACTACCTGGCAGACCACACCCCTGTCCTCCCCGATCCCTCGGCGACCTACACTTACTGGGTCTCCAAGTTGGACACGTGGCTGGAACTGTCCCTGTACGCCTTGGAGGTGCTTGCCTGCCCTGCCGCCAGCGTGCTATCAGAAAGGGTGTATTCAGCGCAGCCGGGGGCATTATAACCGATAAGCGCAGCCGCCTGTCAACCGACAGTGCCAACAGGCTGACGCTAATCAAAATGAACAGCAAGTGGATTGACCCGGACTTTGCTTGTACAACAGTGGAAAGCAGCCAAGAGTGAAGTGCCATCTGTATGAAGTGCCATTTCCTCCTCCTCCTCCTCCTCCTCCTCCTCCTCCACCGCCGTAGAATTGCTGTATTAATGAAAAAAATTATGGCTAACCTCTTAGGCTTAATACAATCAATTTTTAAGAGGTCTCAACTCTTGGGCCTCCACACAATTTTTAAAAGGTCTCAGCTCTTGGGCCTCCACACAATGTTTGAGAGGTCTCAGCTCTAGGGCCTCCACACAATTTTTAAAAGGTCTCAGCTCTTGGGCCTCCACACAATGTTTGAGAGGTCTCAGCTCTTGGGCCTCCACACAATTTTTAAAAGGTCTCAGCTCTTGGGCCTCCACACAATTTTTAAAAGGTCTCAGCTCTTGGGCCTCCACACAATGTTTGAGAGGTCTCAGCTCTTGGGCCTCCACACAATTTTTAAAAGGTCTCAGCTCTTGGGCCTCCACACAATTTTTAAGAGGTCTCAGCTCGTGGGCCTCCACACAATTTTTAAAAGGTCTCAGCTCTTGGGCCTCCACACAATGTTTGAGAGGTCTCAGCTCTTGGGCCTCCACACAATTTTTAAAAGGTCTCAGCTCTTGGGCCTCCACACAATTTTTAAAAGGTCTCAGCTCTTGGGCCTCCACACAATTTTTAAAACATAGCAGCCCTAATAAGGGCTCTCAATGACTCTCTTGTCTTCTGGTAGCTGGTATATATGGTGGTAAATGCGATATTCTGAGCTTCTGGGGCCCTGCCTGACTACATAGGATATGAGATATATACTGTTCAACATAGCAGCACTAATAAGGGATTAAGGACTGTCTTGTCTTCTGGTAGCTGGTATATATGGTGGTAAAAGGTATATTCTGAGCTTCTGGGGCCCTGCCTGACTAAATAGAAAATGAGCTATATACTGTTCAGCGTAGCAGCCCTAATAAGGGCTATTAAGGACTGTCTTGTCTTCTGGTAGCTGGTATATATGGTGGTAAAAGGTATATTCTGAGCTTCTGGGGCCCTGCCTTACTAAATAGAAAATGAGCTATATACTGTTCAGCGTAGCAGCCCTAATAAGGGCTCTCAATGACTCTCTTGTCTTCTGGTAGCTGGTATATATGGTGGTAAAAGGTATATTCTGAGCTTCTGGGGCCCTGCCTGACTAAATAGAAAATGAGCTATATACTGTTCAACATAGCAGCACTAATAAGGGATTAAGGACTGTCTTGTCTTCTGGTAGCTGGTATATATGGTGGTAAAAGGTATATTCTGAGCTTCTGGGGCCCTGCCTGACTAAATAGAAAATGAGCTATATACTGTTCAGCGTAGCAGCCCTAATAAGGGCTATTAAGGACTGTCTTGTCTTCTGGTAGCTGGTATATATGGTGGTAAAAGGTATATTCTGAGCTTCTGGGGCCCTGCCTGACTAAATAGAAAATGAGCTATATACTGTTCAGCGTAGCAGCCCTAATAAGGGCTATTAAGGACTGTCTTGTCTTCTGGTAGCTGGTATATATGGTGGTAAAAGGTATATTCTGAGCTTCTGGGGCCCTGCCTGACTAAATAGAAAATGAGCTATATACTGTTCAACATAGCAGCACTAATAAGGGCTATTAAGGACTGTCTTGTCTTCTGGTAGCTGGTATATATGGTGGTAAAAGGTATATTCTGAGCTTCTGGGGCCCTGCCTGACTAAATAGAAAATGAGCTATATACTGTTCAACATAGCAGCACTAATAAGGGATTAAGGACTGTCTTGTCTTCTGGTAGCTGGTATATATGGTGGTAAAAGGTATATTCTGAGCTTCTGGGGCCCTGCCTGACTAAATTGAAAATGAGCTATATACTGTTCAGCGTAGCAGCCCTAATAAGGGCTCTCAATGACTCTCTTGTCTTCTGGTAGCTGGTATATATGGTGGTAAAAGGTATATTCTGAGCTTCTGGGGCCCTGCCTGACTAAATAGAAAATGAGCTATATACTGTTCAACATAGCAGCACTAATAAGGGCTATTAAGGACTGTCTTGTCTTCTGGTAGCTGGTATATATGGTGGTAAAAGGTATATTCTGAGCTTCTGGGGCCCTGCCTGACTAAATAGAAAATGAGCTATATACTGTTCAGCGTAGCAGCCCTAATAAGGGCTATTAAGGACTGTCTTGTCTTCTGGTAGCTGGTATATATGGTGGTAAAAGGTATATTCTGAGCTTCTGGGGCCCTGCCTGACTAAATAGAAAATGAGCTATATACTGTTCAGCGTAGCAGCCCTAATAAGGGCTATTAAGGACTGTCTTGTCTTCTGGTAGCTGGTATATATGGTGGTAAAAGGTATATTCTGAGCTTCTGGGGCCCTGCCTGACTACATAGGATATGAGATATATACTGTTCAACATAGCAGCACTAATAAGGGATTAAGGACTGTCTTGTCTTCTGGTAGCTGGTATATATGGTGGTAAAAGGTATATTCTGAGCTTCTGGGGCCCTGCCTGACTAAATAGAAAATGAGCTATATACTGTTCAACATAGCAGCACTAATAAGGGATTAAGGACTGTCTTGTCTTCTGGTAGCTGGTATATATGGTGGTAAAAGGTATATTCTGAGCTTCTGGGGCCCTGCCTGACTAAATAGAAAATGAGCTATATACTGTTCAGCGTAGCAGCCCTAATAAGGGCTCTCAATGACTCTCTTGTCTTC
The DNA here is from genome assembly GCA_027917425.1 of Gastrophryne carolinensis. Classification (NCBI taxonomy): domain Eukaryota; kingdom Metazoa; phylum Chordata; class Amphibia; order Anura; family Microhylidae; genus Gastrophryne; species Gastrophryne carolinensis. Next base: position 605,796,060 of record CM051234.1, read on the forward strand.
TGGTAGCTGGTATATATGGTGGTAAAAGGTATATTCTGAGCTTCTGGGGCCCTGTCTGACTAAATAGAAAATGAGCTATATACTGTTCAACATAGCAGCACTAATAAGGGCTATTAAGGACTGTCTTGTCTTCTGGTAGCTGGTATATATGGTGGTAAAAGGTATATTCTGAGCTTCTGGGGCCCTGCCTGACTAAATAGAAAATGAGCTATATACTGTTCAACATAGCAGCACTAATAAGGGATTAAGGACTGTCTTGTCTTCTGGTAGCTGGTATATATGGTGGTAAAAGGTATATTCTGAGCTTCTGGGGCCCTGCCTGACTAAATAGAAAATGAGCTATATACTGTTCAGCGTAGCAGCCCTAATAGGGGCTATTAAGGACTGTCTTGTCTTCTGGTAGCTGGTATATATGGTGGTAAAAGGTATATTCTGAGCTTCTGGGGCCCTGCCTGACTAAATAGAAAATGAGCTATATACTGTTCAGCGTAGCAGCCCTAATAAGGGCTATTAAGGACTGTCTTGTCTTCTGGTAGCTGGTATATATGGTGGTAAAAGGTATATTCTGAGCTTCTGGGGCCCTGCCTGACTACATAGGATATGAGATATATACTGTTCAACATAGCAGCACTAATAAGGGATTAAGGACTGTCTTGTCTTCTGGTAGCTGGTATATATGGTGGTAAAAGGTATATTCTGAGCTTCTGGGGCCCTGCCTGACTAAATAGAAAATGAGCTATATACTGTTCAACATAGCAGCACTAATAAGGGATTAAGGACTGTCTTGTCTTCTGGTAGCTGGTATATATGGTGGTAAAAGGTATATTCTGAGCTTCTGGGGCCCTGCCTGACTAAATAGAAAATGAGCTATATACTGTTCAGCGTAGCAGCCCTAATAAGGGCTCTCAATGACTCTCTTGTCTTCTGGTAGCTGGTATATATGGTGGTAAAAGGTATATTCTGAGCTTCTGGGGCCCTGCCTGACTAAATAGAAAATGAGCTATATACTGTTCAACATAGCAGCACTAATAAGGGCTATTAAGGACTGTCTTGTCTTCTGGTAGCTGGTATATATGGTGGTAAAAGGTATATTCTGAGCTTCTGGGGCCCTGCCTGACTAAATAGAAAATGAGCTATATACTGTTCAACATAGCAGCACTAATAAGGGATTAAGGACTGTCTTGTCTTCTGGTAGCTGGTATATATGGTGGTAAAAGGTATATTCTGAGCTTCTGGGGCCCTGCCTGACTAAATAGAAAATGAGCTATATACTGTTCAGCGTAGCAGCCCTAATAAGGGCTATTAAGGACTGTCTTGTCTTCTGGTAGCTGGTATATATGGTGGTAAAAGGTATATTCTGAGCTTCTGGGGCCCTGCCTGACTAAATAGAAAATGAGCTATATACTGTTCAGCGTAGCAGCCCTAATAAGGGCTATTAAGGACTGTCTTGTCTTCTGGTAGCTGGTATATATGGTGGTAAAAGGTATATTCTGAGCTTCTGGGGCCCTGCCTGACTACATAGGATATGAGATATATACTGTTCAACATAGCAGCACTAATAAGGGATTAAGGACTGTCTTGTCTTCTGGTAGCTGGTATATATGGTGGTAAAAGGTATATTCTGAGCTTCTGGGGCCCTGCCTGACTAAATAGAAAATGAGCTATATACTGTTCAACATAGCAGCACTAATAAGGGATTAAGGACTGTCTTGTCTTCTGGTAGCTGGTATATATGGTGGTAAAAGGTATATTCTGAGCTTCTGGGGCCCTGCCTGACTAAATAGAAAATGAGCTATATACTGTTCAGCGTAGCAGCCCTAATAAGGGCTCTCAATGACTCTCTTGTCTTCTGGTAGCTGGTATATATGGTGGTAAAAGGTATATTCTGAGCTTCTGGGGCCCTGCCTGACTAAATAGAAAATGAGCTATATACTGTTCAACATAGCAGCACTAATAAGGGCTATTAAGGACTGTCTTGTCTTCTGGTAGCTGGTATATATGGTGGTAAAAGGTATATTCTGAGCTTCTGGGGCCCTGCCTGACTAAATAGAAAATAAGCTATATACTGTTCAACATAGCAGCACTAATAAGGGATTAAGGACTGTCTTGTCTTCTGGTAGCTGGTATATATGGTGGTAAAAGGTATATTCTGAGCTTCTGGGGCCCTGCCTGACTAAATAGAAAATGAGCTATATACTGTTCAGCGTAGCAGCCCTAATAAGGGCTATTAAGGACTGTCTTGTCTTCTGGTAGCTGGTATATATGGTGGTAAAAGGTATATTCTGAGCTTCTGGGGCCCTGCCTGACTAAATAGAAAATGAGCTATATACTGTTCAGCGTAGCAGCCCTAATAAGGGCTATTAAGGACTGTCTTGTCTTCTGGTAGCTGGTATATATGGTGGTAAAAGGTATATTCTGAGCTTCTGGGGCCCTGCCTGACTACATAGGATATGAGATATATACTGTTCAACATAGCAGCACTAATAAGGGCTATTAAGGACTGTCTTGTCTTCTGGTAGCTGGTATATATGGTGGTAAAAGGTATATTCTGAGCTTCTGGGGCCCTGCCTGACTAAATAGAAAATGAGCTATATACTGTTCAACATAGCAGCACTAATAAGGGATTAAGGACTGTCTTGTCTTCTGGTAGCTGGTATATATGGTGGTAAAAGGTATATTCTGAGCTTCTGGGGCCCTGCCTGACTAAATAGAAAATGAGCTATATACTGTTCAGCGTAGCAGCCCTAATAAGGGCTCTCAATGACTCTCTTGTCTTCTGGTAGCTGGTATATATGGTGGTAAAAGGTATATTCTGAGCTTCTGGGGCCCTGCCTGACTAAATAGAAAATGAGCTATATACTGTTCAACATAGCAGCACTAATAAGGGCTATTAAGGACTGTCTTGTCTTCTGGTAGCTGGTATATATGGTGGTAAAAGGTATATTCTGAGCTTCTGGGGCCCTGCCTGACTAAATAGAAAATGAGCTATATACTGTTCAACATAGCAGCACTAATAAGGGATTAAGGACTGTCTTGTCTTCTGGTAGCTGGTATATATGGTGGTAAAAGGTATATTCTGAGCTTCTGGGGCCCTGCCTGACTAAATAGAAAATGAGCTATATACTGTTCAGCGTAGCAGCCCTAATAAGGGCTATTAAGGACTGTCTTGTCTTCTGGTAGCTGGTATATATGGTGGTAAAAGGTATATTCTGAGCTTCTGGGGCCCTGCCTGACTAAATAGAAAATGAGCTATATACTGTTCAGCGTAGCAGCCCTAATAAGGGCTATTAAGGACTGTCTTGTCTTCTGGTAGCTGGTATATATGGTGGTAAAAGGTATATTCTGAGCTTCTGGGGCCCTGCCTGACTAAATAGAAAATGAGCTATATACTGTTCAGCGTAGCAGCCCTAATAAGGGCTATTAAGGACTGTCTTGTCTTCTGGTAGCTGGTATATATGGTGGTAAAAGGTATATTCTGAGCTTCTGGGGCCCTGCCTGACTAAATAGAAAATGAGCTATATACTGTTCAGCGTAGCAGCCCTAATAAGGGCTATTAAGGACTGTCTTGTCTTCTGGTAGCTGGTATAGATGGTGGTAAAAGCGATATCCCGAGCTTCTGGGGCCCTGCCAGCGACAGCCTGTCTTTCCCTGCTGTGAGCGTCTGTCCCTCACTAAGTTCAAGCTGCTAATGCTGACGAAGAGGAAGTGCTGAGTTTTGTATATTCGAGGTCACATGGTTTTTCCAGCCAATGCGTGTAGACGCCGTTTTCGCGATGCCAGCGTCCTCCCAGGACCTGTCCCACCCCCCCTGCATGGTGATTGGTGTAAAAAACGCGCCAGGGAAGGTGGGAGGGGAAACGAATTGTGAGTGCGCCATCGCCGCTGTACTCGATCGAAATCGAGTATGACGAACAGCGTAGTATTCGATCGAATACCGGCTCGGTCGAATACTACTCGCTCATCACTAATTATAATACAATTTTAATTGCAACTTAAATTTGGTGTGGTGTGCATTAGTCCAACTTGCCCTCCATATTGTTTTAAGAGGTGGCTTTGGGGAAACACCTCAGGACCTTTTGCACCCCAATTTTCATTTATTCAAAGTGTTTCTAAACTAGGTGTGCCAGACCCAACCTTTTTGGTTTAACGACTCTTCATGCTGTTGCCACCCGCCACTCTCCACCAATGTGACTGTTCCTGTTCTTGGACTCTTTAAGCTTTATGCTGTTGCATTTGCAAATAAACTACACTAAAACACTACATATGCTTTAAATATCATCCTGAACATTTTACCACATTTCAATTTCGATGGGTCTAATTTTTTGGTAAAACTCAGCAAATCGGCTGAATTTTTGAAAAATCCGCTCATCTCTAGAAATGACATGTGACTTGACGCCCCATAAAGGGGCCCACTGAGATTTTCTTACTCAAGGACCCACATAAACCCAGAGATGGCCCTGACAGCAGCTGTCTGATTAGCTAGGAATATGCTGGATCAAGTCTTCTGTATGATTAGTCGGTGTTGGCTAGTGTTGGGCTTTGATGATAACACAATGTAACCTCAGGAAACATGTGTTATCCCCTGGCAATGGAAGGTAGATCTGCCCATACCTATTATAACATGATGGCAGCCTTATCGCTGGGCTTAGTCTGGCCGAATACAGCACCTCATCCTGTTATCTCAGCAGTTGTTGTTTTTCAGGGACGCTGACAACCCAGCCTGACATTTATTAAAAAAGACTTCCAGATAAGTCTTACAAATGACTTGATATGGCTCTATGTACTTTCCTTTAAATGATTTCTAGAATTTCAGAATGGAACCCCCAGCTCTCTGCTCATCTGTATTTTGGCCAAGGTCTGGACCGAGGGGGGGCGTCAGCTTATGGTTAATCATTCATGTGACCTCTGGTGTTTGGACAGTCAGCAGAGGGCCTGTGTAGCCTGGAGGGCAGCGATAACACACACAGCAGACGGTGGGCCTGGGCAGAACTTCTGCAGACTTCCCACATTCCAGATACAGATGTGTCTAATGATAACAGATACGTAGCACATCCTGTCTCCTGGCATCTGTGGCTCATCACAGGCTTCTGAAGTTACACTGGTCTCCTCCTTCTCCTTCATCCCTCTTTCTTAGCACTGGGTCACGTGGCTTGAAAAGAGAAAAATACAGGGATATCCGAAATTCCATGACCTTCTATGGGGTCGCTTCACACTAGGACATACACACATGACTCAGCTCAAAGCATTTGGGTGATGAAATGAACTTTCACCAACAAGGCGAAGTTTATCAATAGGGGCTTCCCATTGTACACCAAAGCCCAGGGCTGTATTTTCCATTAGGCAGCTCTAGACCTGATCCTAGGGTGGCCACCTGCAGGCGCTGCTGGTGTTACTGATGATAATGTAAAAAAGGGGGGTAGGAGCTAACAATCTATTAAGGTATATGTGATAATACAGAAGAGGGAAGAGCTTAGAAACTATTAAGGCAGAAGGGGGGATACAAAAGCGGAAGAGCTTACAATATATTAAAGTGGACCAACACCGAGGATTTTGACTATCCTGGGTTTTGGTCCACTTCGGTGGGGCACCCCGATTGGGGGTGCCTCGCTGTGTAAAACCCCCCAGAACGCCTGGAAACACTCACCTCACCACGCTCCTACGCGGGCGCTCGTCCAAAAAGAGCGCTCAGAGCCGCTGTGGTATGCACGTACAAGCGGCGTCCAACCACAGCGGCTCTGAGTGCTCTTGCGCTTCCTTCTAACAGGGAGCACGCCCGCGCCGGCCGGCTACGCGCCCTGCTAGAGGGAAGCGTGAGACGCGGCCGCGCGCCGTGGGAACGGGGTTAAGGTAAGGTTTCTGGGCTTCCTGGGGGGTTTCACCTCGCGGGACATCCCAATTTCGGATGCCCCGCGGGGAGGGATCTGATCGGCCTGGGAATCTTATAGATTACCGGGCCGTTTCCCCCTGGGTGTTGGTCCACTTTAAGGAATCTATAAAGAATTTTCCGACAAAAATCGTTTCGACCCGAATTTATTCGCGACAAATCGCTATTAAAAACGGCTATTTCTGAGCCTCCTAGAGCCTCAATAGGGTTGTAAACCATTCTGCCTTGCTGTAACTCGCATAGGATGCGTTCTGGGTTAGTTAAATAATACTTTAAATAAAGATCACATGCAGATCAGAGGCATCGCTAATAGAATCGCAGAGCGGCACAATTGCAGAGAGTTGAAGTGGCATCACTATGAGGGGCAGGAGCCCAAACATTGCTTTAAAGAGACACTGGAGTTGGCAGCAGCAGGAGCCCAAAAATTGGATGAATCCCACCCTGTAGTTGCAAGCAGCAGCAGGAGCCCAAACATTGGCTGAAAGAGACACTGGAGTTGGCTGCAGGAGCCCAAAAATTGACTGACACACCCTGGAGTTGGCAGCAGCAGCAGCAGCAGGAGCCCAAACATTACTTTAAAGAGACACTGGGGTTGGCTTCAGGAGCCCAAAAATTGGATGAGTCACACCCTGGAGTTGGCAGCAGCAGCAGCAGGAGCCCAAATATACACTGGAGTTGGCTTCAGGAGCCCAAAAATTGGATGAATCACACCCTGGAGTTGGCAGCAGCAGCAGCAGCAGGAGCCCAAATATTACTTTAAAGAGACACTGGGGTTAGCTTCAGGAGCCCAAAAATTGGATGAATCACACCCTGGAGTTGGCAGCAGCAGCAGCAGGAGCCCAAATATTGGATGAAAGAGACACTGGAGTTGGCAGCAGGAGCCCAAAAGTTGGATGAATCACACCCTGGAGTTGGCAGCAGCAGCAGCAGGAGCCCAAATATTACTTTAAAGAGACCCTGGGGTTGGCTTCAGGAGCCCAAAAATTGGATGAATCACACCCTGGAGTTGGCAGCAGCAGCAGCAGGAGCCCAAATATTACTTTAAAGAGACCCTGGGGTTGGCTTCAGGAGCCCAAAAATTGGATGAATCACACCCTGGAGTTGGCAGCAGCAGCAGCAGGAGCCCAAATATTACTTTAAAGAGACCCTGGGGTTGGCTTCAGGAGCCCAAAAATTGGATGAATCACACCCTGGAGTTGGCAGCAGCAGCAGGAGCCCAAACATTACTTTAAAGAGACACTGGAGTTGGCTTCAGGAGCCCAAAAATTGGATGATTCACACCCTGGAGTTGGCAGCAGCAGCAGGAGCCCAAACATTACTTTAAAGAGACACTGGGGTTGGCTTCAGGAGCCCAAAAGTTGGATGAATCACACCCTGGAGTTGGCAGCAGCAGCAGCAGGAGCCCAAATATTACTTTAAAGAGACCCTGGGGTTGGCTTCAGGAGCCCAAAAACTGGATGAATCACACCCTGGAGTTGGCAGCAGCAGCAGCAGGAGCCCAAATATTACTTTAAAGAGACACTGGGGTTGGCTTCAGGAGCCCAAAAATTGGATGAATCACACCCTGGAGTTGGCAGCAGCAGCAGGAGCCCAAACATTACTTTAAAGAGACACTGGGGTTGGCTTCAGGAGCCCAAATATTGGATGAATCACACCCTGTGGAGAGTCATGTGGAGAAAAAGTAGCTTAGTTAGTAATATCTACATAAAATTCTGAATAAAAAAATGCAAAAGTATTGGCAAAGAGAAGTTTTGTTTGAGGGTGTGTTTCCACCTTTTAATTAAATCAGAAACAACAAGGTATCATTGCCTCTGACTAATTAGCCCTCAAAAATTCTTGGAATTTGTCTGATCCGTCTTATCCGAAGAATATTAATAAAAAGTAAGAGTAACGTAAAGGATTTTTTATCAATACTTACTTGTGGTCCGATGCGGAGGAATGTCTGTAACTGGAGAGCAGCGCCTTAAATCTGTTTTGCACGATCCATCTTTCTTTAGTGTTGGTCTGGCCCCGTCATCTATCTACTGGAATACATCAGGCATTGTTGGGAGGAAAGCTTGGCTGATCCATGCGCCATTCATTTCCACGCAGGGCAGTCTCTGGAAAAAAAAAAGTATGTATAAACCAGGGTCTTTTTCATATAAAAACAAATGGTTATTTTTGCTTTTAAACCATATGTTCCACAGCTTTACCAGTCATTGTGTCAGCCAATGAAGCAACTTTGTCTGGAAGTGCTGCAAAAGCAGTCCACTGCATCACAAGTGGCATCTGACACCCCCAGTCAACTGTCTGTTGTCTGTCTGTTATGCTTTGGGTTCAGCTCCACTATCCATTGATGAAGATCTGATAATCATAAAATTCAGCAGCTACTGCCCAGCCAAGAAGTGGAGGAGACACTCGCCTCTTCTTCCACTAGCCGGCAATTAGTGATGAGGAGAGTGTCGTGGGAGGAGGTGTTGCAAGCCGAGGTAGTGGAAGAGGGTCCCTGGAGTCTGCGGTGGTGGCGGCGGCAGCAGCAGCAGCAGTGAATTATTGGGGACTGTTGATAGGAAAAATCAGCTACTCAGCGATGTGTCAGTTTTTCATGTTGCATCCACAATCCTGTGGAGAAAAAGTAGGTTAGTTAGTATATATACATAAAATTATGAATAGACAAATGCAATAGTATTGCCAAAGTGAAGTTTTGTTTGAGGGTGTGTTTCCACCTTGTAATTAAATCAGAAACAACTAGCTATCATTGCCTCTGAATAATTAGCCCTCAAAAATTCTTGGAATTTTTAATTTTGATGTCTGAGGGATTTCTCCTCTCAGACAGCGTCACCATAAGTCCAGCCTGCTGCATTACCCAGTGGTGGACCTTTCAGAGAACTGATGGCTTGTGCCGAGCCGAGGTGGAGAGTCCAATGGCATGGTTGTTGAACAGAAGGTGGGCCAGTCCTTTAGCCTGTCAGTGTGTACCAAAGTGCACAGTGTTGTCTACGTCTGGAGCTGTAACTATGGACTCATGGTGGACAATATATATCCTTTTAGGCCCCCTTGGTGATTGTGGTTTCACGCTGTTCTTCACATGGTTTTCCTTGACCAACAGAGTCACACATGGGAGGAACTACTAAAAATGAGAACCCAATCCATGAAAGCATTGCTTAATCCACGAAAACTGCAAATTTGGACCCATGGTGACTGACACTTGGAAGAACATCTTGTTTGCGCTGCGACAAGGAAGCCAGAGTCATGCGTCCTGACATGGCACACGTGTTCAGTCTAGTTGTCAAGTGTATTCTAAAGTCTTCCGCCCATCTGAAAGAAATCCGAACAGCAGGAAAGAAAGTTAGCATGCACTTCTGGCACTCCTACACCACCAAGCACAACCTTATTGAGCTTCAGCGTCAGAACGGTGTACCCCAACATAGTCTGATTTGCCATATTTCCACCCGTTGGAATTCCACCCTCCATATGCAGGATCCACTATAGGAACAGAGAAAAGCCATCACGGATTTCTGGATGATCCAAACGGATAGGGGGACACCCCTGTGTAAATTCAATGTAAACCATTGGCAGCTCATACGTGACACCGGCCGTTTGCTCAGGCCCTTTGAGGAAGCTACTTTATTAGACTATGGGATGAGCGATGAGATTCCACTGCTTCATGTACTACAACACATGTTGGAAACCATGGCTGGTCAGGGCACTGGAGACATGGCACATACATTTCACAGCCACATGAAGCCTGTGGGGGCTGAAGTGGAGGAGGAGGAGGGGGTGGGGCACAGCAAACCACAGTTTAGGTTTCACAAAATGAAATTTTATCTAGTCATCTGACAGGAGAGGAGGAGCAGGAGCCGCCACAGGAGCTAGAGGGTTGGGAGGAAGGCGAGACAGAGGACCCAGACACACCGTGGCAGTTTACAGTGGAGATGGAGACAGGTAGTCCCCCCGAGTCACTTGCACAAATGGCACGATGCATGCTCACATGCTTGCGTACTAGTGAGCGCAGAATTGTCTCCATTTGTCAGCGGGAAGACTTCTGGCTCTCCAACTTATTGGACCCTCACTTCCGGCACAAAATGGGGGCATTTTTTACCCCCACTGAGAGGGAGGACAAACTGACCTACTACAGAGACATCCCACGTAGTCAGATGTCTACCTGTGCCATGGCCCATACTCCCGCAGGTCTGACTCGGGGGGACCTCTGCGATCACCTTCCACTGCCATGGCTGCTGGCGGGGGTGGAAGGAGCAGCAGCAGCAGCTCCATCCGCAGCAGCCTCAGTCTTCAGTCGCTAGTGAGTAGCTTTCTACACCCGCATAGTGAGTCTACTCATGAGCAGCAGGAAGACCTGGAGCTGGACCTCAAACAGCAGGTCATGTCATACCTTGACATGACCATGCCAACACACCTTCAGGATCCACTGGATTTGCTGGGAAGCCAAACTTGACTTGTGTCTAGCAGAGTTTGCCCTGGAAAAGCTGTACTGGCCGGACAGTAGTTGATTTAGATGGCAACTGGGCTGCTCTATATAATGAAGCAAAATGGCAAATTTACCTCACAATATAAGCTATTGCCCCTCAGATTTACACAGGGGCTGCTCCATATAATGGTGCAAAACCATGAATTTACCTCATAATATAAACTATTGCCCCTCAGATTTACACAGGGGCTGCTCTATATAATGAAGCAAAATGGCAAATTTACCTCACAATATAAGCTATTGCCCCTCAGATTTACACAGGGGCTGCTCCATATAATGGTGCAAAACCATGAATTTACCTCATAATATAAACTATTGCCCCTCAGATTTACACAGGGGCTGCTCTATATAATGAAGCAAAATGGCAAATTTACCTCACAATATAAGCTATTGCCCCTCAGATTTACACAGGGCCTGCTCTATATAATGAAGCAAAATGGCAAATTTACCTCACAATATAAGCTATTGCCCCTCAGATTTACACAGGGGCTGCTCCATATAATGGTGCAAAACCATGAATTTACCTTATAATATAAACTATTGCCCCTCAGATTTACAGAGGGGGTGCTCTATATAATGCAGCAAAATGGCAAATTTACCTCACTATATAAGCTATTACAGCTCTATATAAATAAAAATAAATAAATAAATAAATAAAGGGCCTGTAGAAGCTTATTTAGTATAACAGATAGGGTGACATGTGCTGGTTTGGGATGCCCATATGGGCTAGTGTTTTGGCAGCAGTACAAAAACCAATGCAAAATGCAATAGCTTAATAAAGCTGATGCTGATCAACGCTTATTTAGTATAACAGATGGGGTGCAACATGCAGGTTTGGGATGCCCTGCGGCCTGGTGTATTTAAAGCAGACCAAAACCAATTAAAAATGCAATAACTTAATAAAGCTGAGGCTGTAGATGCTTATTTAGTATAAACAGGTAGGGTGCAAGGTGCAGCTTTGGGGTGCCCTGCGGCCTGGTTAAATGAAAGCAGTCAAAAAGGAAGTGCAAACTGAAGTAGCTTAATGAAGCTGATGCTGATCAACGCTTATGTTGTATACCAGATAGGGTGCAAGGTGCAGCTTTGGGGTGCCCTGCGGCCTGGTTTATTAAAAGCAGACAAAAACAAGTGCAAACTGAAGTAGCTTAATAAAGCAGCTGATGCTGATCAACGCTTATGTTGTATAACAGATAGGGTTAAAACAGCATGTGCCTTGGGATGCCCGTGTGGCCTGGTATATTTCAAGCTGAACAAAAAGTAACAATAATCCAAGTATGAGAAATGCTTGTGCTTAACATATAGGGTTAATCAGCATGTGCCTTGGGATGCCCGTGTGGCCTGGTATATTTTAAGCTGAACAAAAAGTAACAATAATCCAAGTATGAGAAATAATTTTGACCTTCTTTACAGCGCCATACTTTGAAAAAAATCCTTAATTTCATGCCGATCAATCCAAAGGTCAATGCCCCCAACAAAAATAGTGTTCAGCATAAGTTTTCCTTCTGGAAGGACGTAACCTTTAGTTTACATGGTTGGGGTAGGTTATCTTACAAATTGGGATACCCCAGGCAGCAGTGTCATTGAAAGAGACAGATTGTAATGCAGGCCATACGCAAGCAGAGAAACTCAGGCTGCAACAGGCCTCTTTAGTTTACATGGTTGGGGTAGGTTATCTTACAAATTGGGATACCCCACTGTATATGAAACCGAATATAATGCACACCCAAAAGTGGACAATCAGCATCCAAGAGGCCTGCTTAGTTTAAATAAGAGAGCTGCTTAGCTTAAATAAGAGAGCTGCTTAGTGAAAATAAGAGGCCTGCTTAGTTTAAATAAGAGAGCTGCTTAGTGTAAATAAGAGAGGTAGGTTATGTTATGTTACAGAATGGGATGCCCCGAAGCAGACTTGAGATCAGTATATATGCACAGCAAGAGTGGATAAGCAGGCTCAAACAGGCCAAATTACTTTAAATAACTGTGCAGCTTACAGTAAATGCAGAGGCTAATGGTATGTTACAGAATGGGATGCCCACAGCAGACTTGAGATCAGTATATATGCACACAGCAACAGTGTGTAAGCAGGCTGAAACAGCCCAAATTACTTTAAATAACTGTGCAGCTTACAGTGAATGCAGAGGCTAATGGTATGTTACAGAATGGGATGCCCCAAAGCTGACTTGAGATCAGTATATATGCACACAGCAACAGTGTGTAAGCAGGCTCATACAGCCCAAATTACTTTAAATAACTGTGCAGCTTACAGTAAATGCAGAGGCTAATGGTATGTTACAGAATGGGATGCCCCAACAGCCAGCAGTGCACCTGTGAGCAGTACTACTATGCATAGCAAAAGTGTCTTTATCAGGGCAAATGACTTTTAGAATAAGTGCAAAGGGTTATAGTAAATAGAGGCTTGTGTAGTCACAGAATGGGATGCCCCAACAGCCAGGAGTGCACCTGTGAGCAGTAATACTATGCACAGCAAGTGTGTTTATCAGGCCTAATTTCTATTAGAATAAGTGCAAATGGTTATTATGGTATTAAATAGAGGCTGGTGTAGTCACAGAATGGGATGCCCCAAAAACCAGAGAGCACCTGGCAGCAGTAAGGCTATGCACAGCAAAAGTGTCTTTATCAGGCCTAATTTCTATTAGAATAAGTGCAAATGGTTATTATGATATTAAATAGAGGCTGGTGTAGTCACAGAATGGGATGCCCCAAAAACCAGAGAGCACCTGGCAGCAGTAAGGCTATGCACAGCAAAAGTGTCTTTATCAGGCCTAATTTCTATTAGAATAAGTGCAAATGGTTATTATGGTTTTAAATAGAGGCTGGTGTAGTCACAGAATGGGATGCCTCACAGCAGACTTGAGATCAGTTCAGTATATATGCACAGTTAGTGTATAAGCAGCCTGAAAACGCTAACAAAGCCAGTCAGCCAGCCAGTAACACTCAGGCTGGATGAAAAAAAAAAAATCTCCCTGTGACTGCCTCCGATTTTTCCTAACTTTCCCTGCTTTTCGCTGACTTTCTGTCTGTCTCCTGCCTGTCTCCTGCCTGTCTCCAGCCTGTCCCTGTCTGTCCCTGTCTGTCTAACTGTCTCTCCCTGCCTACAGCAGCGTCCTGTCTCTCACGAATGCAATAGAGAAATGAGGAAAAGCAAGATGTCCGCCGACTTAAATAGCGCTGTGACGTCACCGGGCTTGCTGGCTGCTGATAGGCTGCATGTGACTGTCCCAGCTTGCACTGGCGCGGGGTTGATGTCTGGACATGTCCCATCCGCCATCTTAGAATGCCTGTAATGTAAATGAATGGATGTTAAAGGAAAACTTCGAGCGATCGAATCGCGGGGAAATTCGGATTCGATCCGAATCGAATTTTTCATGAAATTCGGATCGAATCCGGGTTCGTCCGGATCGATTCGCTCATCCCTAATTATAATGCTGAATTGCTAGGCCTGTTTATTTTTTTATTATTTATTTTTTTTTGTTTAGTTGTTAGACTCTTACCTGCTCGCCGTTCCGGGTCCCGCGGCGCACTGTTGCGTGGGCCCCAGCGGGCCTCTGCTCGGCGGTCCCCGGGTCGTCCGTCCCCTCGGCACCCCGGTAGGGTCCAGGGGCTGTCGGCACAGGACGCGGCTGATGGCCGCGTCGCAGCCCGCTCCGCGCGGCTGCGCCGGCCTGCTGGGCTTCCGGGTGGCGTGACGCTGCCTCCTCCGGGCGGGGGCGCACCTGTCTCACGTCGTGCTCGCGCGCGCGAGCACGTCTCTCTTATGCCTCCCGGCGGCGCTTCCTCCAGCGCGCCCGCCGGGGGCGAGTGTTAAAGTGACCTATTGGCAGCTGGATCCTGGGATCGGACCCAGGGACTGGTCGGCCTGTCTGGCCTGGGCCGTCCAGCTCCTGGGACCGATCCCATTTTAGTTTGTATGCACCAATCATTGACTTTCCCCCCAATTGCGCCCTTCCCTATTGGCCAGCATTCCCTATAAGGTTTTCCTGCTCCTTCATCCCAGTGCCCGTTATAGCCTCTGGGTTCTGGATGACCCTAGTTATAAGGTGGGAGACTGGGTTTGGTTTTCAACTAAGAACTTGGCACTACGCCAGCCCTCCGCTAAGTTAGGGCCTAAATTTATTGGTCCCTTCCCCATAGTACGGAAAATTAATCAGGTCACGTTTCAGTTGGCCCTCCCTTCGTCCATGAAGATTTGTAGGTCTTTTCATGTTTCTCTTCTTAAATCTGCTAGAAACCATGAACCTGATAGGTTCCCCAGTCCTGTGTTAGTCGATGGTCATCAGGAATTTGAAGTCGCCCGAATTCTTGACTCCCGTCTTTTTAGGAACTCTCTTCAGTATTTAATTGACTGGAAGGGGTACGGCCCGGAAGAAAGATCTTGGGTTCCAGCCAGAGAGGTTCATGCGCAGAATCTGGTGAAGAGATTTCATAAGGAGAATCCATTGAAACCCAGCTTGGAGGGTCCAGTGGCCCCTCCTCAGGGGGGGGGGTAATGTTAGACTCTTACCTGCTCGCCGTTCCGGGTCCCGCGGCGCACTGTTGCGTGGGCCCCAGCGGGCCTCTGCTCGGCGGTCCCCGGGTCGTCCGTCCCCTCGGCACCCCGGTAGGGTCCAGGGGCTGTCGGCACAGGACGCGGCTGATGGCCGCGTCGCAGCCCGCTCCGCGCGGCTGCGCCGGCCTGCTGGGCTTCCGGGTGGCGTGACGCTGCCTCCTCCGGGCGGGGGCGCGCCTGTCTCACGTCGTGCTCGCGCGCCGCGGCGCGAGCACGTCTCTCTTATGCCTCCCGGCGGCGCTTCCTCCAGCGCGCCCGCCGGGGGCGAGTGTTAAAGTGACCTATCGGCAGCTGGATCCTGGGATCGGACCCAGGGACTGGTCGGCCTGTCTGGCCTGGGCCGTCCAGCTCCTGGGACCGATCCCATTTTAGTTTGTATGCACCAATCATTGACTTTCCCCCCAATTGCGCCCTTCCCTATTGGCCAGCATTCCCTATAAGGTTTTCCTGCTCCTTCATCCCAGTGCCCGTTATAGCCTCTGGGTTCTGGATGTGTCGGTCTTGTCACAGTATTACGGGTCACCTGAACGCCTCCATCCATGTGCCTTCTTTTCCAAGAAATTCTCAGCGGCCGAAAGAAATTACGATATCGGCAATAGAGAATTATTGGCCATCAAGTTAGCCTTTCAGGAATGGAGACACTGGCTGGAGGGGGCTCAGTATCCAGTCACGGTCTTTACGGATCATAAAAATCTAGAATACATTCAATCTGCTAAGAGATTAACTCCTAGACAGGCTCGCTGGTCCTTATTCTTTTCTCGATTTAACTTTTCTATAACCTATAAGCCCGGATCCAAAAACATTAAAGCAGATGCCCTGTCTCGGAGTTTTTCCGCTCCTGACTTACCTGAAAGGTTGGTATCCCCCAATCTCCGCCGCCGCTTCTGCCTATAGACAAGCCCCCGCTTGTAGGCATCCAGAACCCAGAGGCTATAACGGGCACTGGGATGAAGGAGCAGGAAAACCTTATAGGGAATGCTGGCCAATAGGGAAGGGCGCAATTGGGGGGAAAGTCAATGATTGGTGCATACAAACTAAAATGGGATCGGTCCCAGGAGCTGGACGGCCCAGGCCAGACAGGCCGACCAGTCCCTGGGTCCGATCCCAGGATCCAGCTGCCGATAGGTCACTTTAACACTCGCCCCCGGCGGGCGCGCTGGAGGAAGCGCCGCCGGGAGGCATAAGAGAGACGTGCTCGCGCGCCGCGCGCGCGAGCACGACGTGAGACAGGCGCGCCCCCGCCCGGAGGAGGCAGCGTCACGCCACCCGGAAGCCCAGCAGGCCGGCGCAGCCGCGCGGAGCGGGCTGCGACGCGGCCATCAGCCGCGTCCTGTGCCGACAGCCCCTGGACCCTACCGGGGTGCCGAGGGGACGGACGACCCGGGGACCGCCGAGCAGAGGCCCGCTGGGGCCCACGCAACAGTGCGCCGCGGGACCCGGAACGGCGAGCAGGTAAGAGTCTAACATTAGTTATTATTTTATTTATTTATCTATTTATTTTAACTTTGTATATACTGTATATATTGTATATGATTGCTTGATTTTACTCAATAAAAAATTACAATCTATTAGGGTATAAGGGAGGATACAGCAGCAGTGCGATTCGGATAGACATACCCTCTTTCAATTCCGGGTTTTAGGTCCCTTAAGCTTTAAAAAGCACCCTCAAAACCCACTTATTCAGACAAGCATACAACCTGGCCTAGTTAATTCTCTAAAGGGCACGTGCCACAAATCTCAATACTGAGTAGCTGTGGATCCACACTTTATACTTTAGAATGTAATTGTATTTAGAATATTCATTGTGAACTAAAACTGCATATGTAATAGTCTCTGTACTCACACGAGACCACACGAGCGGGCACTTGCCCACCCACCCGATCAAGATGGGCACCGCGTCAACGGACTAGCACACAAGCCTTGCAGCTTTGCCTCCTAAAGGGACCAGTGTAAATACCCCCCACAGAAGGATATGTACCCAGAACACTTTCCTGGGGTGGAACCTCTAAGCAAGCCACCTACTTGCAAGACAAATAATGAACGTCTGCACAAAAGATTGACTTGCTAGATCTGAGAGAAATAAACCCTTGGCCTGCTACCTACTGAGGAAATAGGCTTGCTGCAAACTACAAACAGAAGCAGCATTATGTGATAAACAGCAGTAGTTATTTTTTGACATGTAGTATACCTTTATGCAATGATTTATGTATATAATACTTTGTAATATTTTTGTACGTTACCACTAATTAAAACTTAGCACCCAACATTGCACCACTTAAAGTATCATTATTAGGTACCCCATCAAATACTCCCACATAGGTACATTTATTATGTACCTCCCCCCTCAACATATATTGCATTTAGGGGAGTAAGAGTGACTTTGCTGATCTAAGCCGCTTATTACCGACTCTGGTTGATTGTCCAAATCCCTATACCCCTGTTTACTGTATGTTCTACCCCGTCTGTAATCACTAGTTTGTACAGTGCTAAAAAGGATGATTGTGCTTAATAACAATCCTAAAAGCTGACCATGGTCACAGGTGATAAGTTAGACTGGCAGAAGGAACAAAACCCAGGGGGGCTGGCCCTGGAATCTAAAAGATGGCCACTGACTTTTTCCGAGGCATTCCGGATTGGGATGCCTTGCTGTGTGAAACCTCCCAGGTTGCCAGTATTCACTCACCTTTCCCCGGTCCAAAGGTGCATGTGCGTGCTCTCGTCCTTTTGACGTGCCTATGTAATTCGGCAAACTGCTCTGATTGTTTACAATGGCGAGTGAGAGCGACTGTATCCCTGACATCATCGGACTGTGTGCGCACTCCTGCTGGGGATGCGCCCACTGTCGTTTCCCATTGAAGCCTACAACAGCCGTTTGCCGAATTACATAGTCACAACAAATGGCTCTGATTGGACGATAGCCATGCTTGTGCCGTTGGATCAGGAAGAGGTACGTTTTCCAGGGTGTTCTGGGGTGTCCACTTTGAATGACAGTGTTTATTTGGAATGAAAGTGTTTATTTTTGGAAATATTTAAGAATTTGGGGATTTGGGCTAACAAAAACTATTTGGGTATATGTAACTCATCCAGGCATATCACCCTAAAAGCACCTCAAGACCAATTTTATTCCTTTAAAACAATTACATTTACTGTATTATACAATGCCAAAAATGTATTATTTTGTATATATGTTTATATATTTCATAAAATTCCATCAATTTATAGCTAAAAATGTCCAAGCAGTTTGTTTAGGTTCACATATTCTCTCTTGTGGCTGATGCGTTTCATTGGTCCACTGCTAATTTCATCTGAAGTTATTAATGCATTTTACAAAGTTCTCTGTTCTCGCAATATTTATAATTCCATAACAATAGTTTTCACATTACTTACAGAACCACCTTGGATATAATGTGCAAACCCAAGGATCATCTTCAAATCATGCGGACAGATCTCATATCTCCATACGCAGTCAATCCTTAACTACCGTCTCTCCAATCAACTTGGCAGCTGTATATAAAATTATTTTATAAATATATATTTTTTTTTACCAATATTTAAAAAAATTAGTTTTTATACATGTTTATACTTCTATTTATATCAATATCTATTTATATGAAAAACGATGTATGATTCACATCTATTTAAGATTATATATGTATAAATAAAACAACAATTAAAATAATTTAATTAATTTTTCATTTTTATTTAAAAAACTGTATTTTTTATATATATTAATTAACAGATTCTTCCCATAGATTATACACATATATATATATATATATATATATATATATATATATATTCTTTCATTGTTATAAAGCATTCAGTGTGAATATCCAGTCACTCTTACAATTATCCACATAGGAACGTTCATAGATTAATCTTATCACAAAAAATATGTCATAAATAAAGACTTATTTACCAAGTTATGTTGTTTAAATTTGGATCCTTAGATTAAGCAAATATCCAAAAAGTCCTCTCTTCAACAACAGAGCACATGATGTTTCCACCTCCAGGTTCACCTATCTACTGACAGCACTAGGAGACTTTCAGGCTGATTCATCATTAGCGCCAGGTAGCAACAGATGAGCGTCTGTAGCAGGCATTTTCAGAGCGCCCGCTAGTAGTCACTGTGCTCAGCCGTGGGTCGCTAGTTCATAGTCAGTCGCTGTGCAGTAATGTTAAATACATTGTGAGGAGTCGCTATTTGACCAGTACAGCGCTGTATGGGAGCGCATGTTAGCGACTGCTCATAGCGACCGACTCACACCATATTCAGCAAAAAAACAGCCTCGCAAATCTCACAAATGCTTGTTTGAAGCCCAGAGCGCAGGAGGCTGTGTGTTTAAAGTCTGTTTTTCAGCATCTATCCACTAGTAACAAAGCGAAAACATATGGAATTACATTGTAGGTACATTGTAACATGAACACTTTAATGGCAGACCAGTAATGTCATTTCTGAAGAAATATATAAAAAATGAAAAAATTGTGAAAAAACAGCTTTTTCAATGCCAGAAGAGGTCACAGAATTATTTGTGATTTTTTGGAAAAAAAAATACCCTTTTAAAGAGAAGAAAAGGTTCGTCCATTGAAATGTATGGGAGAGCGACAGGTAGCGAGAGGTCATACCTGGCTGAACGCCGGCGCTGTTCGCTGAGGCTGTGAAAATGGTGAATCAGACGCTACATGGCGCTATCCCAGTTGCTAAATAGATTCTGCTTGATAAATGTGTAATTGCGTGCCGTGTTCGGCGTTCACCAGTCACTACCTGTCGCTACCTCTCATTAACCAGCCATTTTATTTAATAACGATTTGCCCCTGGTTCACTTAGGAGTCTCCCGCTGACTCCTGCACCGTTCTGCTGCATCTCTCTCTATCGTCCCGTCTCATTCAGGAGCGCAACGCTGCTGGTATATACGAGTATATACGAGGAGTCGTACCCGATCACTGCGCCTTATGTATTACAATTTCAGTAATCCTATGTATCACATTTGCACAATACTCACCCCCGCCACCGGCTTAGCCGTATGTAATGACAGCACGGCTTAGCCGAGCTCTTCAAAGTCCCGTGCCACTCAGCGAAGTCTTGCGGGATTTCAGGCAGCTCCACTGCATCCCATTCATGGGCACTGCGTAGGTGCGAGATCAGAGGCTGCGTGCAGTGGCTGATGGGATGCAAGATGGCTCCCTTCGTCAGAAGGTCGTCCGGAATCCGAGGGACCCAGAAGATGGATCAGATGGAGGTTTTAACATTCAGATCATAATTCATATTTATTTTAATTACGGTATAACACAAACATTTCAATTGTTTTTTTCTACTTTTATATTATGTATTTTATATCTACCATTTTGGTGCCATAATGTGTTGACAGTACAGAAAAAGGAAATACATTTGAGCCAAATGATACTATATCATTTATTGCTTAGAAAAGGAGAATAGGTGTTGTATTAATTTAAGTCAGGAGGGGATAGGGATTTTCAATCAAATATCCACCTTGTGTCTCGTTGTTTTGACTTAGTATCGGGGTCACCTCCCCCTCTGGGTGAGTGTTCGTTTTATGTTAGTTAGTTAAGTACCCAATGTCGAGCTACTGGCTATGTCATGTTCCCATTCCTCACACAGTATACACGATCATAAATTCTTTGTTTTAATTGTCTCTTTGTCTTGCCTATGTATTTAATGAAACCACCCCCTGCGTTTTAGAATCTGCAAAATGACTAATCCTGATTTTTAACCCTTTCAGTGCCAGACTATTTTGAGATTTTGTAACCTTCTGTTGCCAGACCATTTTTCAATATTTTGCGCTATACATGTTCAACAGGAATTTCTGAAGGGACGTCCAGGGATTTCTCAGGAAAATTGTATACTGTTCTTTCAGCTGGGCTTTAACATGAAATGTCTTGTTTGGCCTTTTTTTAATGTATTCTCAATATTTGTGACACAAAAATACAACACAAAAATACAATTTGTAGTGTTTTGTTATAAAAATGTAAGTTTCAGTAAAATCATGTTGCATGTAAGAGCCCCATTTATCCCGGTTACAATGGTACTGCATATGTATCAGTAGTCCAGGAGACTCCCCCTAACTGAAACAGTGCTTTAGGAGTTTTTCAGATAAAATACAATTGCTATGTGCACCTTGCAGTTTTTCAAGAAAAACTCTCTATGGCCTTGATTCACAGCCTCCTTTTCCTTCACTTTTACATGTGTTTGTGTATTTTTGGTGAGTTTTTGCAGCCATTAACTGGATTTTCGTGTCTTTTTTCATGCGTATGTGCGTTTACGTTAACGCAAATAGGCATATTCGATGATTGTATATTTTGCGTAAATAGTTAGCTTTCTCTGGAATGTTACGTTATTGGTGTGGGCTTGCGCATGATTCCGAGCCTTGATTGTTGATTCGAAAACGGCCAATATAACAAGGGTGTTTCCGCTAAACTTACGAGGTGTATTTCCTGGTGAAAGTTTGCTGTCGTGGTTTGAGTTGCAGTGTGATGGAGGCGGATTACGTGGAGGAATTTGAGCGCCTGCAGCGACGCGGCATACTATGCATCTGCATGTCAGATTTGAGGATGCATCGCGCAGGTTTGGATATCGCTCGCACGCATAGCGTTGAGCTATTCAAGCTCACACAACTGAACTGTGTTTCCCTGGAGAAACTGTATAGTGAGCTGCGGCCATGATTGGCCCCCACCACAAGCAAGGGGCATGCAATTGCAGGCATGACCAAATTGGTTGGCTGCCTTCAATTTTTAGTGAACGGCTCGTTCCAGAGGCTGGGTGCCCTCTCCGTGGGCATGTCCCAGCCTACGCTGAGCCGCACACTAAACAAGTTTCTGGATGGCATGGCTACCATGTTTCCAAAATTAATTTGTTTCCCTGATAACGTGGTAGCCTGGAATGCGGTGAAGTTAGGCTTTTATGATCTAGCCGATATGTCTAACATCATGGGTGCGATCGACTGTACGCACGTATCGCTGGTGCCTCCAGCAGCGGATGAACATCTATACAGGTATGTGGTTTTTCTGCCCATCCTTCCATATATGTAACTTAATGTAGCCACATTTTCAGATAAAATACAACTATGCTATGCGCTAAGCGCACCTTGCAGTTTTTCCAGAAAAACAACCCTTTACATTTGAAATATGCCCCGCAAACTGTATATTCTCTGGAAGTACATGCCTCAAGCTTTCTAGGCGTACCACGCTTGTTTATATGGGTGTAGATTTGTGGAAGTAATCCCTCAATCAATTCTTTGGTTGCACAGAGTTTCCCTAAAAAAGAATAAAAAAGAAGACTCAAAGCCACATTTTCCTAAAAAATAACTATATGCAAACAAGAAAAAACAAGTAAAATCTGAAAAAGCAACATCCCCCAAACAGAACGGTACCCAACATGCATAGCTACTGTCAAGGGAAGAGTTGCCCCAAAATAAAGCATGTGCATAACGGTAATTATACCTGAAAATTTCAGCTCTGCAGACAAAGTGCGCACCTTGCAATTTTTCAAACAAAACAACCCTTTACATTTGGAATATCCCCCATAAACCATATATTTCCTGAAAGTACACATGTTAAGCAAGGAAGTAATCCCTTGAAGAATTCTTAGGTTGCTCAGGATTTCCCTAAAAAAAATTATAAAAAAGCTGAATAAAAAACATTTTTTCCTAAAATATCAATATGCAAACAAGAAAAAACAAGCTAAGTCTGAAAGTGCAAGTGCTCCTCCGAGCAGAACAATACCCAACATGCATAGGTACTATTAACCCTTTTAATTGCCAGCCTACTTGAAGTTTTGTCACCCTCTGTTGACAGGTCATTTTTCCCCATTTTGCACCATGTTTAACTGTGTTTAAAAAAAAAAAAAATTTTTTTAGACAATTGTCTCCTTTATTTTAAATAAAACATTTGTTTTATTAATGATAACAATATTGCATGTGATAGCCCCATTTCTCTTGATTACAATGGTACCACATATGTATCGGTAGCCCCACCATTCGTGCCCAGGAGACCCCAAACTGAAAAGAGCACTTTATAACATTTACAAATAAAATACAACTACTATCCACACTATAAACATAAGGGGTTAATTAAAAAAAATTACATAGGTTCCCCCCTCGCAGGGGGGGGGGGGCATTTTTTTGGAATTTTAAGGGTTAAAACCCTTAAAAACCCAAAAAATGACATGGGGTCCCCCCTACCCATCATAACCAGCCCAGGACCAGCTATGGGGGCTTGTAGAACAGGGTGCAGGGGCCAGCTCTGGTGGCCCCCCACCCTGCAGCCTACAGGCCCACATACCCTCCGTGGGCTCGGCTCTTCTGCCCCCTCCTGGGCTTTGGGGAGGCAGGTAATTGGGGGTGCCGGGGGTTAGTGGCAAGTCACCCGCTAGCTGCAGGTGACTTGCCAGCCCCCAGCCTTGTGAACTGGTATAGGGGTCTCATGGATCCCTTACCAGTTCACAAGGGGTTAAGTGTAAAAAAACACAGACACAAAGAGAAAAAATATTTTTTTTTTTTTTATACTTGGGGTTTGGGTAGTAAAATAACCAGCCCGGGACCAGCTATGGGGGCTTGTAGGAACAAGGTGCAGGGGCCAGCTTTTGTGGCCCCCCACCCTGCAGCCTACAAGCCCACATACCCTCTGTGGGCCCGGGCTCTTCTGTCCCCCCCTTGGGCTTTGGGGAGGCAGGTAATTGGGGGTGCCGGGGGTTAATGACAAGCCCCCAGCCTTGTGAACTAGTATAGGGGTCTCATGGATCCCTTACCAGTTCACAAAGGGTTAAATGTAAAAAAAAACACACAGACACATGGAGAAAAAAATATTTTATTTATTTTTTTTTTTATACTTACCTCCCCATCCATCCCTGGGCACTGTGTCCCACGCTGATCACTCTGGCTTCTGCTTTTCTGCTGCTGCTGGAAGCCTTTTATAGCTGCTGGGCGACAGAGCATAAGGGGTTAATTAAAAAAAAAAATGACATAGGGTCCTCTCTCCCAGGGGGGGACCCCATTTTTTGGGAGTTTCAAGGGTCAGGGTTAGGCTAACCCTGTCAGGCTATCTTACGACCTCCGGCGGTGCTGCAGGCAGCGCGCCCGCCGGAGGCTTGAATTAAAGGGCCAATGAGCCCAAAGTTGTACTGGGAAGAACGCCTATAGTTTGATTTGGGTAATCAGCCCAGGGATCCAAAGTCGCACCAATCACGTCCCCTCTCCCACCAATCATGTCAGCCCACATACTATAAAGATGTTTCCCTCACACTTGTTCCTTGCCCGTGATAGCGTGCTGCTGGGTATGTTTAGCTTAATCTGTGCCTTCCCGTTATTGATCTTGCCGTGTATTGACCATCCCGTGATTGCCGCCTGGACCGACCATTGCCTCTGTTTCTGACTACGATTTCCCTGCTCCCTACCCATCATAACCAGCCCTGGAGACAGAAAGACTGGTTGCGAAAGAGAGTAAAACTAACCCCAAATTATTCTTTAGCTACATAAACCGTAAAAGGTACAAACCTGAGGGTGTGGGCCCCCTGAAAAGCAAGGAGGGGACCCCTATAGAGGGAAATGAGGAGAAAGCAAATTTGCTTAACAACTTCTTTGCTTCTATATTCACAAAAGAATTTGACATGCCGAGTGAAATGCAAGTGAATAACCGAAACCCTCCATTAAATGTCACTGGTCTAACCAAGGAAGAAGTCCAGCACCGTCTCAAGCAGATAAAAATCGATAAATCACCGGGACCAGATGACATACATCCTGGTGTTTTAAGGGAGTTATGTACAGTAATAGACAAGCCGTTATTTCTAATATTTGTGGATTCCACAACTACAGGGTCTGTTCCGAGGGATTGGCGCTTGGCAAATGTGGTGCCAATATTCAAAAAGGGATCTAGGGGGGAACCTGGGAACTACAGACCGGTAAGCTTAACATCTGTGGTGGGCAAGCTGTTTGAAGGTTTCTTAAGGGATACTATCCTGGAGCACCTTGGGGAAAATTACCTTATTACTCCATATCAGCATGGATTTATGAGGAATCGCTCCTGCCAGACAAACCTAATCAGCTTTTATGAGGAGGTAAGTTCAAGGATTGATCAGGGGGAGTCATTGGATATCATATATCTTGACTTTTCTAAAGCATTTGATACTGTGCCACATAAAAGGCTGGTACAAAAGATGAGAATGCTTGGACTGGGGGAAAACGTGTGCAGATGGGTGGGAAATTGGCTTAATGATCGGAAGCAGAGGGTGGTTATCAATGGTACACACTCAGATTGGGTCACTGTTACTAGTGGAGTACCACAAGGGTCAGTTCTGGGACCAATTCTCTTCAATATATATATATAAATGACATTGGGTATGAATTAAACAGTAAAGTCTCAATCTTTGCAGATGATACTAAGCTGAGTAAAGTAATTAAAACAAAAGAGGACAGCAGGCAGCTACAAACAGATTTAGATAAATTGGAAGCATGGGCAGTTAAATGGCAAATAAAGTTTAACACAGATAAATGTAAGGTTATGCACATGGGAAGGAGAAATATGTGTCATGATTACACACTAAATAAAGAAACACTTGGTAAAACAACAATAGAAAAGGACCTAGGGGTTTTAGTTGACAATAAGCTCAACTGTAGTAATCAATACCAGGCAGCTGCTGCCAAGGCAAATAGGATCATGGGGTGCATCAGGAGGGGCATAGGTGCTCATGACCAGAGCATCATTTTATCCCTGTACAAGTCACTGGTCAGACCCCATATAGAGTACTGTGTACAGTTCTGGGCACCTGTGCTTAAGAAGGACCTATCAGAACTGGAGCGCGTTCAAAGAAGGGCAACAAAGTTAATAAAAGGAGTGCGGGGGCTAGAGTACCCTGAAAGATTGTCAAAGTTAGGTTTATTTAGTCTAGAAAAAAGACGATTGAGGGGTGATCTAATAACTATGTATAAATATATTCGGGGTCAATACAAAGATCTGTCCCACAATCTATTTATACCCCGGAGTGTAACCATAACCCGGGGGCATCCACTAAGGTTAGAGGAAAGGTGCTTTCTCCACCGACATAGGAGGGGATTCTTCTCTGTAAGAGCAGTGAGACTATGGAACTCGCTGCCAGAGGAGATAGTAATGATGGATACAGTAAAAACGTTCAAAAGTGGCCTTGATGCCTTCCTGGCATGTAATAACATTTCCAGCTATAGCTACTAGACCACTGGAAGGAGTTAAACAGGCTGAACTGGATGGACTAAAGTCTTTATTCAGCCTTACATACTATGTTACTATGTTTACCAGCTATGGGGGCTTGTAGAACAGGGTGCAGGGGCCAGCTCTGGTGGCCCCCCCACCCTGCAGCCTACAAGCCCACATACCCTCTGTGGGCTCGGCTCTTCTGCCCCCTCCTGGGCTTTGGGGAGGCAGGTAATTGGGGTTGCCGGGGGATAATGGCAAGTCACCCGCTAGCTGCAGGTGACTTGCCAGCCCCCAGCCTTGTGAACTGGTATAGGGGTCCCATGGATCCCTTACCAGTTCACAAGGGGTTAAGTGTAAAAAAAACACAGACACAAAGAGAAAAAATATTGTATTTATTTTTTTTTTATACTTGGGGTTTGGGTGACAAAATAACCAGCCCGGGACCAGCTATGGGGGCTTGTAGGAACAGGGTGCAGGGGCCAGCTTTTGTGGCCCCCCCACCTTGCAGCCTACAAGCCCACATACCCTCTGTGGGCCTGGGCTCTTCTGTCCCCCCCTGGGCTTTGGGGAGGCAGGTAATTGGGGGTGCCGGGGGTTAATGGCAAGCCCCCAGCCTTGTGAACTGGTATAGGTGTCTCATGGATCCCTTACCAGTTCACAAAGGGTTAAATGTAAATAAAACACACAGACACATGGAGAAAAAAATATTTTATTTATTTTTTTTTTTTTTTATGCTTACCTCCCCATCCATCCCTGGGCACTGTGTCCCACGCTGATCACTCTGGCTCCTGCTTTTCTGCTGCTGCTGGAAGCCTTTTATAGCTGCTGGGCGACAGAGCATAAGGGGTTAATTTAAAAAAAAAAATGACATAGGGTCCCCCCTCCCAGGGTTAGGCTAACCCTGTCAGGCTGTCTTACGACCTCCCGGAGGCTTGAATTAAAGGGCCAATGAGCCCAAAGTTGTTGTGGGAAGAACGCCCTATAGTTTGATTTGGGCAGTCAGCCAAGGGATCCAAAGTCGCACCAATCACTTCCCCTCTACCACCAATCATGTCAGCCCACATCCTATAAAGATGTTTCCCTCACACTTGTTCCTTGCCTGTGATAGCGTGCTGCTGGGTGTGTTTAGCTTAATCTGTGCCTTCCCGTTATTGATCTTGCCGTGTATTGACCATCCCGTGATTGCCGCCTGGACCGACCATTGCCTGTTTCTGACTACGATTTGCCTGCTCCCTTGTACTGCGTACCCGTGACCTTCTGGCTTGACCCCTGGCTCGACTTTGACTATTTTTCCGTCTCATCCTTTGGTGCCGTGCTTGTATGGACTGATCTCTCGTGTATGACCCCTGCTTGCCCGATCTTGCCCAGTCTCGTTCCGGGTTCATCTGCCTTCCTCTCCGTAAGTCTGCATCCTTTGTGCTACGAAGTCCTGGGGGCAACCGTGCCCGGTGAGGCGTATAAAGCGTCCCGGCAGACGGGGGCTTGTCTATAGGTGAAGCTAGCAGCGGAGATTGGGGTTTGCGGACTTACTTAGAAGGCGGGTGTCCCATGGGACCTGACATTATCACAGGCCACAAAAAAGCTATAATGGAGGAGCTTGTGCAACAGCTGCAGGCCATGGCTACCGCCATCAATCAACTAGCCCAAAGATTTGCTACGCAAGAAAATCGCCAACTATCTGCACCACTGGCACCTGTTTCCTCTGTTGAGCCGAAGGTTCCCCTTCCAGAAAATTTTTTGGGAGAACGTTCGAAATTCTCTAACTTCAAGAATTCTTGTGAACTTTACTTCCGCCTGCGGCCCAACTCCTCTGGGTCTGAGACGCAAAGAGTGGGCCTAGTAATTTCGCTTTTTCAAGGTGACCCACAGACCTGGGCCTTTGGACTGGCACCTACCGATGAGGCCTTGCAGTCAGTCTTCGCCTTCTTCTCTGCCATGCAGGTCCTGTATGCGGACCCTGGCCGGGCTTCTACGGCAGACTCTAAGTTCCGAAGTTTAAAACAAGGGAAACGGTCGGCCGAAGAATACGGCGCCGAGTTCCGTCGAAGGGCCATTGACTCCCAGTGGAATGATCCAGCCCTGTGCAGTCAGTTCGGAATCAGGCTTTTAGAAAGTATTAAGGATGCTTTAGTTAACTTTCCTCAGCCAAAGAGTCTTGATGGATACATGCAGCTAGCCATCAGAGTGGACTCTCGGGCTCAGGGAGAGACGTGTGGAGAAAGTTAAGGACCAGCCGTGGGGTCCTCCTCGTCAAGAATTCAGCCCTAGGAAAATCCACTCCATGTCCTGGCTGTCAATAACGAAACTATCGTGGGGGGATTGGTTTCCTATAAAACCCCTTTTTTAAATCTAGTGGTGGGTTCCTCCCATT
Source organism: Gastrophryne carolinensis (assembly GCA_027917425.1). Lineage (NCBI taxonomy): Eukaryota > Metazoa > Chordata > Amphibia > Anura > Microhylidae > Gastrophryne > Gastrophryne carolinensis. The sequence continues at coordinate 605,824,528 of CM051234.1, forward strand.
CCGAGAAACTAGAATTTTTGATCTTGGAGAGTCCTGTTTCTCCTTTAGTACTTGGATTTCTATGGCTAAAAATCCATAACCCAGTTGTAAATTGGATATCTGGGGACTTGGTTAAATGGGGTCCATTTTGTTTATAGCAATGTTTTTGTACCGCCCTAAGATCGACTCATGGCGATGCAGATTGGGCGGATGTTTTCTCCTAAAAATCCGCTGACTCGCTTCCCCCACATAGGGCCTACGATTGTCCCATCAATCTGCTACCAGGTACCATGCCCCCTAGGGGGAAGATATACAATCTCACCCGCTCAGAAGAGACAGCCATGAAAGAATATATTGTGGAAAATCTTAAGAAAGGATTTATCTGTCCCTCTACCTCCCCAGCTGGCGCCGGGTTCTTCTTTGTCGAAAAGAAGGACGGTGGACTACGTCTCTGTATTGATTAACGGGGACTAAATAAGATCACGGTTAAGAATAGATACCTGTTACCTTTAATTGACAACCTCTTTAATCAAGTATCTGGGGCCCAGATTTTTTCAAAACTTGATCTCAGAGGGCCATATAACCTCATTTGCATACGCCAGGGAGATGAAGAGATTTAATGTAAAAGATGGGCACTACGAGTACTTGGTTATGCCTTTTGGTCTATGCAATGCTCCCGCGGTCTTCCAAGATTTTGTAAACGACATATTACGCGATTATTTAGGCCGATTTATGGTAGTCTATCTTGACGATATCCTCATTTTCTCACGTTCACTGCTGTAACACCGCCAGCATGTTAAGGCAGTGTTATAAGGTTTACGGGAGAACAGTTCATATGCCAAAATTTCGAAGTGTGTATTCGAGGTTTCTGAAATTCCGTTTTTGGGGTATCTGATCTCTAAGCATGGGTTGGTTATGGATCCCTCCAAGGTGTCCGCAGTATTGGAGTGGGAACAACCAAAGACCCTAAAAGCACTTCAGAGGTTTCTAGGATTTGCCAACTTCTATAGACGGTTTATAAAGGGGTTCTCTTCTATAGTGGCCCCCTTAATGGACCTAACTCGGAAGGGTGCTTTTGTTGAGAGTAGGCCTCCCTCAGCAATAAGTGCCTTTCAGACTTTAAAAGAGACTTTTACATCGGCTCCAGTTTTGATCCACCCCAGTATCAATCGCCCATTCCTTTTGGAAGTAGACGCACCAGAACTTAGTGTGGGTGCTGTCCTCTATCAGTATTCAGGTGACCCTGAGAGATTACATCCCTGTTCCTTCTTTTCGCGAAAATTCTGTCCTGCTGAACAAAATTATGATGTTGGGAGTAGGGAACTGTTGGGTATTAAACTGGCCTTTGAAGAATGGCGACATTGGCTGGAAGGCTCCCTGCATCCCATTATGGTATATACCGACCATAAAAATTTAGAGTATATAGAATCAACCAAAAGGCTCAATTCTCGTCAGGCTTGCTGGGCGCTCTTTTTCTCCCGTTTTAATTTCATCATCACCATCAAGCCCGTAACAAATAATACCAAGGCGGACGCCTTATCACGCAATTTTGGAGAATGTAAGGATCGATTTGTCCCAGAGAACCTATTTTACCCTTAGGTTGTGTAGTTTGTGCCCTTCTCCCTGATTTGTCTAGCTCGTTAATCCCGTATCAGGTTGATGCTCCTCCCGGGAAACCCCCCTGGATGCCACTTCGTTCCACCTCATTTGCGTCTCTCCATCCTGCAGGAATTTCATGACGCCAAGACCGCCGGTCATTTAGGGTACCGGAAAACACTGGCTCTCACCAAGCGCCATGTATGGCATACCCCAAGATATAGTTTCGGATCGGGGAGTTCAATTTGTATCCCGCTTCTGGAGAGAGTTTTGTGCACGGTTGGGTATTAAAGTGTCCCTTTCCTCAGCCTATCATCCCCAGTCTAACGGGCAGACTGAGAAGGTGAATCAGTGTCTGGAGCAATACCTGCGCTGCTTTGTGCCAGATCGTCAAGAACAGTGGGTGGAATTCGCCTTTAATAATGCGCCTAGCGAATCAACTAGGTTTTCACCTTTTTTCTGTAATTACGGCAAGAATCCCAAGGCCTCTTCTCTCTCTGGCCCTTCCTCCAATTTGCCGGCCTTGGAGGAATGGTTACGAGAAAGAATGAACGTTTGGTCTGAGGCGCAAGGAAATCTTAAAAAAGCTTCTGTTAGGTATAACGTTTTTGCCGATCGACATAGGTCACAAGAACCACCATTTCAGGTGGGAGATTTGGTCTGGGTATCCACTGAAAGTATTGCGTTACGACAACCCTCGCCGAAGTTGGGTCCTAAGTATATTGGTCCCTTTCCGATCACTCATAAACTGAACCATGTTACCTTTAAAGTTAAGCTTCCCCCGTCTATGAAAATTCTGAGTACATTTCAGTTATCATTGTTAAAATCCGCCGGGAATGTTCAGGTGTCATCCCCTCCGCCGGTCCTGGTGGAAGATGAACCTGAGTATGAGGTTAACAGAATTCTCGACTCTCGATTTGTACGGAATTCGTTACAATATTTAATAGATTGGAAGGGTTTTGGTCCTGAGGAGAGATGTTGGATTCCGGCTAGGGATGTACATGCCAACGTCTTGATTAAGAAAATCCTGACAAACCAAGGAAGGGTCCTGAGGCCCCTCGTGAAGGGGGGGGTAGTGTCATGGACAACTCACCTTCTTGCCGGTCCTGTGGTGCCTGCAGGCGGCGCGGGCTCCGGCGCTCGTCAAGCTCCCTCCCCGACCGGCGGGCGCTTCTCCGCCAGGCGGCGTCGGAGCGAGCAGGGCCGAGCATGCCCGCCCCCTCTCCTCATCACAGCCTCTCCTCCCTGACAGCCTGTGCTCACGCACGCGAGCACGGCTGTCTTACGACCTCCGGCAGCGCTGCAGGCAGCACGCCAGCCGGACGCTTGAATTAAAGGGCCAATGAGCCCAAAGTTGTGCTGGGTGGAGCGCTCTATAGTTTGATTTGGGCAATCAGCCCAGGGATCCCAAGTCGCACCAATCACGTCCCCTCTCCCACCAATCATGTCAGCCCACATCCTATAAAGGTGTTTCCCTCACAGTTGTTCCTTGCCCGTGATAGCGTGCTGCTGGGTGTGTTTAGCTGAATCTGTGCCTTCCCGTTATTGATCTTGATGGTCATGTATTGACCATCCCATGATTGCCGCCTGGACCGACCATTGCCTGTTTCTGACTATGATTTGCCTGCTCCCTTGTACTGCGTGCCCGTGACCTTCCGGCTTGACCCCTGGCTCGACTTTGACTACTCTTCTGTCTCATCCTTTGGTGCCGAGCTTGTTTGGACTGATCTCTCGTGTATGACCCCTGCTTGCCTGACCTCGCCCAGTCTCGTTCCGGGTTCATCCGCCTTCCTCCCCGTAAGTCTGCATCCTTTGTGCTACGAAGTCCTGGGGGCAACCGTGCTCGGTGAGGCTTCTCTATAGGTGAAGCTAGCAGCGGAGATTGGGGTTTGCGGACTTACTTAGAAGTCGGGTGTCCCACGGGACCTGACAATGAGACAAAAACAAGATGATTTTGAGAAGGCTATGAATATATATTTGAAATTTCCTTCCTTTCTAGGTGTACTAGGCTTGTTGATGTGGGTGCAACTTACTGGAAGTAATCCCTCAATTAATTCTTTGGTTGCACAGGGTTTCCCTAAAAAAGAATAAAAATAATATGCAATATTATGCAAACAAGAAAAAACAAGTTAAATCTGAAAAACAAGGTCCCCTGAACAGAACAATACCCAACATGCATAGGTACTGTCAAGGGAAGAGTTGCCAAAACAACCCTTTACATTTGGAATCCCCCCCCCCCCCCCCCAAACCATATATTCCCTGAAAGTACACACATTAAAGGCCCAAGAATAAAAATCCATATAAATATGCTGGATGGAGGGAGGAGGGTTCACTTATACACCCGGTATCAAGAAATATCCAGCCAGACTTGTTTTTTTTTATTTTAATGAAAGGAGGAGGACACCTTGGATGACAGACTCTGTGAACCCTCATAGACTACACCTTTAACCCCAGGATATTATTCCTACCAGGGGACGAAAACCACAAGCTTGGTGGGAGTTTTATTCATTTCGGGAATATAACTGACGCTCCCCTCCTTGGCTAAGGTATTTATTGCGGCCGGCCGCCCGGAGACGGCGCTGGAACGGGGCTCAGGTAAGCGAGTTCTGACACTGGTGTAGGATGATATGAACAAGGGTAAAGGATTCTCCCTTCATTGTTCTCTTTTCTTTCTTATTGGTTATGTTCTATCACCCCCTTTGATCTTTTTAAGCTGCTTTCACCCTTTTTTGTTTGTATCCTCTTGCTTTTAGTCTCCTCTGGAGGTTTTTCGCCTCCATCTAAAATGTATCATTATTTGTACAATTCCGTCTCGTTCTTGAACATTCACCAATTGGAACTCTTCGTTTCAAAGCTTGTAAATGTGCACTAGTAGTATTCAAGATAGTATTTGATGAAGACGCCAGACGCTACTAATTAGCATTGCACTAGATATTGACCCGCCGGCCTAATATCCCAGCGCTAGTGAGCGCCACTTTGTACGGCCATTTCTCCGGAGCTCCCCAGAATATTTATGATTTTTTCCTCCTTGACAACTTTGGCGCTGCATTTTTTTCCGCTGGCCAGCGTTTTTTCATTACAGTTACAAAATAATCAGAAACAGTGTGTTTAGGTTGTGTTTTAGTTGTTTAATTGTTGTTCACAAATTACACATTGTTAAGCAAAAGAAGCCATTAAAATTAATTTTAATAACACCCAAAAATATCTATCTATCTATTTTTTCTACGGTGCATGTGTCTGTGTCTCCGGTGGTGCCTGTGTCTAAAAATTCTCCATCGAATGAAAGATTGTATAGGTCATAAGTGTTCTACGTTTTCCTTTTTATAGGATGAGTCCTATCTGCAGTATATTGATCCTGTCTATGAGGGGCATTGTGTACATTGTATCCCTTATTCATATACCGTTTACTTGAATATGAGGTGTCTGAAAATTGTTCAGATCTTCGTCTATCTGATGTTTTTTGGGGGGTTTCTGTTTACACTTGAATGCAATGCCACTGTCATCACATTCCCTGAACCCCAACATTTAATCAAAGTTTGGTCGAACTTGCCAGACCTGAACTTTGGGGGGTTCGGTCATCTTTAATTTCCTTTTGTGCTTCAATAGAACACACATTTTCTAACATAAGAAAACATTTAAAAAATATAAATCAGCTCAGCACCCCGAGGACATCATTTTGGCTAAAAAAAAACAAAAAAACGATCGAAAGTGGACTTTTAAAAGTGTCCTTTTAAAACATATTTCCTGTTATTACCTGAAATCTATGTGGCCACATTTGCTATTGAGAGCAGCAGCGAGGGAAGAAATGTGGCCATACCTAACTTAGCATTTCCATTTAGCCTTGGTATAATTGTTTCTTTATAAAGCACCATCTTGGTATGGCCTTTTTTCTTTACACTCTACCAAAGCCTGACTTTAATATAAGGATCCAGCCAACCTTACGCAGTGGTTTCAGAAAGAATAATCAGCCCCCTTCCAGCGATGGCGTTGATGTGATCATATGAAGAAATACTGGGCTGCCATTCTCAGAATAAGGTCGAAGAGCTTTAGCGTAACCATTCTATCAATATCTTCTGTCATTTTATTGAGCAATGAACAAGGTCTTCCCTGACCAACACAAATGTTAGCACATAGATCCATCTTGTTTATAGCTAAAGCGCCACTTGGTCAATGCTGTGGAACTGTTAACTCTTCCAACTCCAAAATGTGATCTAAAGAAATGATATGCTGCCTATAACATGCTTTATTGATGGGAGGGCAACAAGAAGAAGCTGGTGTCTTCGATAAATATGGGCAGGGGGTTTCTCCGATTCCTCTTTGGAAGGGTTGCAATTGTTACTGTATCCATAGTAAGTTATTTTGTTATTTGTTAAATAAAGAATTTAATACCGCGCTAGAAAAAACTTATAACAAGATTGGCACAGTTATAAAAATTTTAAAATACAGACTGGGGACTTAGGCCAGCCCCAACACACCAATGGGAGCTCAAGCCAACCTTACCACGCATGTATCCAGACATCACCATGAATTCACATGGTGTAGCTACAGAAGGGTAGCAGAAGGTGTGCACTGCTTGGATGCCAGACTAAAAATGGCAGCAAGAGAGAGGAAGAAGGGAGGAGTTACTTGCATCAGAGAAAGACTAAGGGAGCCCGGAAGGGACAAGGGGAAATAAGGCACACTGCTGAGCCTATGTAATAAACATATATTAAAACATTACCCCGGGTAGATTAAAATGCACGTTGTGGGACATGACAGAATCTGTATTTCATATATTGCTAAAGGGCGCTGAAGAAGCCGAGAGTTGGCAAAACTAGTCTGCTCAATGCAACATATTTGCTTACCATCGATTAAGTCGGATTTTTACACAGCACGATTGGAATGAATCTTGTATATGTTCTGTATGTTTTTTGCAGGGAATGAATTGAGCTTTTACATATGAAAAATTTATTGGAACAATAAACTAAATTTTGCTACATTTTATACCATACAATGCCAGCGGCGAGCTGCTATTTGCAGCACAAATTCCCCCTTTTTTTTTTCATTACGAAGGTTGGGTCATGTTTAACTGGGTTGCAAAACCAATATTTTTACTTGTACAGTTATAAAAGACTTTAGTTTTGCTCAACCTTTTGTATTCCAAGTACAAAAGGTAAAATGTCTAATTCTGTTGAAAGCACAGAGCAAATAACTTAAGAACAGATTGAGAGTCCAAAGTTGAATGGTGATCCCGTGGTGCATGCACTTTCATGATACACATGTGCCCTCCACCTTTTAAATTTACTCTTACCGGATAATCACAAAACACTGATCCATAGGTTTAAAAGTCAACATAAATTGCCAAATGGTCAACAATTGTGCTCATTCCAAGTGTTTGAAAGAAACTGCAGTTTCCAAAACAAGGTAAGGAAACTCCTCCACGTACACAATAACTCATTAGACTTGATTCAGAGAGACTTTCAAAACCAGTCGTATCAGTGCCGCTCTTTGTATTATTTTCGAACGTTCGCGCTCTCGTATGAATGTGCGAGTGATTCTGTGCATTTATTCGTTTCCTTCGGTAAAGTGGCCGTCCGTTCGTATGTTAAAGTACGAGATCGATTATGTCATTTATCCGCGTGACTTTTCAGATTCCTTTTCTCTTGTTGCAACGGCAGCATTCGTTTTTACCCATTTCCCATCGTCTACCTCAACGAATCCCTCATTAAACTGTTCGCACACAAATGTGTCCCCATATATTGCACTAACAAGCTCACCCCAACCACTTTGCGCTACTCTAACACTTACATAGCAGCCCCCTAAAGCTCACCCCAACCACTTCCCGGTTAGTTTCTTCTTCATTTAGCGCACCTTAAAACTTACCCAAACCACTTCCCGGTCATCTGAATGTTGAATTCTAAAAATGTAATTTACCCTTTGTTTATTGACAATGTATTTGTGCAAATTATTGACACAGGAAGATTTTTTTTTTTATTATATGAAACAGCCATTTTTGTGTGGCTTTTTTTTTTTTTTTTTTTTTTAATTTTTGGAAACTGTTAAGATTTAATAAAAAACTATTTACATATTCTGCGAACATTTAACATAGAAAAAATAAACGTCATGCATGCCATTGATGTTCATGCTTCGCCGCCGGTGCAATCTGGCCTCTAACCTCACGATCCCATCAATGCCAAACAGAAGAAGAGCTTGATGCTCTTCAAAGTCACTCTCCATCACGCTTGGCTGCCTAGTCCCGAGGTAAAAAAGGTGCCGTAAGACGCTCGACAAGGAAATTATTATATGGGCTTCGGAATACTTGGCAATCAGCTCTCTGAATTAATCGCCAGCCCATTGCAATGACGTAAATATTTGGACCGATTGAAACATTTACGATTTCGAATGAAAAAGGGCCCGAACTAGCGTACAACAAAAGATTTCAGTTTGAAATACGAAAGAACATATACGTCTATGTTCGGACGTTCGTGCGAGTCGAAAATGTCCAAAAAAAAGGAAAAACTGACAAACACACACAAAAACTTTCGTTTTCAAATACGAAAACAATGACATTTGGGATTTTGAATCGAGGCTATTGTGTCCAGGGAGCTCCTGGAAATTAGGACATAGTTGTCCACTTGGTCACAGCTCTTAAAGTGAACCGCCCCATGGCAATGAGCCCAGGAATCTATAAGATTCCTGGGCCAATCGATACCCTCCCCCGGGGCATCCAAAATCAGGGTGCCCCGCTGTGTGAAACCCCCCAGGTCACCCCATTCACTTACCGTCTTTCCAAAGGCGCACGCCATTCATTTGTGAATGGGCAGCACGGACACGCTCCCTGTTAGAGGGTAGCGGGGGATGGGGCTGTCAGTGCGCTCGGAACCTCTGGCCTTAGACAAAAGCTTAGATGATGTGATGTCAGCGGCTCCGAGAGCACTGATTGGACGAGCGGCCATGCATGCACCATAGGACCAGGAAGAGGTGAGTTCATTTCGGTGACCTGGGGGGTTTCACACAGAGGGTCACCTCCAGGGTGCCCCAAAGGCAAGGACCAAAACACAGGATGGTAAAAATCTTTAAAGGAGTCATAGAACTCAACCCTATAACTCAAATCCTATAGTCTATCTCTAAAATCTGGTTAAAAACTTGGTTGGCACACATCTGTAGATCTATGTTGATGTTGCACCGGCAAACGCCACAACGCCTCTGTGTAGGTGCAGCACTAACTTTAATGTATGAGCGCCCCCTTTGGACATACTCTGGGAACAATTACCTGAAGTTGCCCTATAACTCCAGTGCAGCACATGGGAGGGGGGTCAAAAGCATCCCCTTCTTGGTCACAGCTACAATACCTGCCCTGTGGCTCATTTATTTGCCCCGTGGCACTTTCTAGGTACAGATCCTACTAGGATGCAGTTATTTAATATAAAGATGTGATCACCCCTAACACATTTTATGTCTTCATTACTACAGCAGCTTGTGCTTAGTAATATGCAAATCCCCCATCTTGCGCTGTTTGTTACATAGTATAAGCGGCACATATTGCTATGGTATGCTGTGTCTGGGAGGGGGGGGGGGAACTTTTGTTAAAATGGAGCTGAATAGTAGCAGCACAGCAAATGACAGCTTGCATAAGGACAAAGTGTCGCAGCTTGTTAGAGGTGTGATATGTGACTGTGGAATATTAAATGAAGAAAGTTTGGTTTTCTGTTCAGGAAATGTGAGCTTTGCATCAGAACACTTTCAGCACCAGGTGCTTTCCTTTCATTTTCTACCTAAAGAGCAAATTTTACACCTGGTGCTCGGGGGTAGACTGGGGCCAAAAATCAGCCCCTGAGTTCCTTAGGCCCAACTCCAAGGAGCTTCTCAGCAGATCAATGAGTGTGTTTATCAGCTGATGCTATAGAATTGAAGATACTGTGTCAGAGGTGAGAATGGCTCACATAGTCATGATACTGAGGCTAGCATTGCAGGGGCAGAACATGGGTGGGGGTGGTGTTACAGTGTGGACAGGTATGGGCAGAGGGGTTAGAGGGGTTTGGGGAAGCAGGGATTGGAGGGGGTGGTAGAAGAAGTAGTGTACAGGCTCTGGGGGACATGGGCTGCATGCTGAAGGCTACATTCAGAGGGTGTCGTGGTCCAAAAGAGGTGGAACCCACCAGGAACTCTCCCTGTGCTTCATATGGACAGCCCGCTCCTACGGGTGCTCGGGGTCCGGATTATGAGGGGGGTGCAAGGGGCACACACCCTGGGGCCTTCACCACTTGCCCTGCAAAGTGGCCTCCAAAAACCTTTGGGTTATGGTCTGGTCCAGGAGGCTTTTCAGTCTTTTGTCTGACAGGCCACGGGGCCAGCCCAAGCAGGGGTTCTAGGTGGTGTTGGCAGACCTGGTGCTCTGGGGTGGACAGGGGCCAAAAATCAGCACGGGATCTCACCTGTTCCTGGCCAGCCCATGTCCAGCTCCTTATATTCCTCACCTATTGTGCCCCTGCCCATTGTGCTAAATGGTGCTGAGGCTTTAGTATTGAAGAGACAGATAATGTGGCAGGGTAGGCATTAATACCCCTCACAGCCATAATGCTGAGGCAACAGCACAAGGGGCAGAACATGAGTTGTCATTGTCTTAGCTGATGGGGTATAGTGGGGCATGGTGGATAACACAAATAGGAAAAAGAAGTCATGGAGATCACCTTGATGTACAGGAAACACATGCAGTAGAGAATGTACAACATGAGACTACACACAGTTTAACAGCGCCATCTACTGTCATATGCAAACTGCGTTACCCTAGCAATATAGATGCAGATCACATACTAAGCTAAGCTGTAAGCTGTTGCACAATATCTCCAACAGCCTCTTCCCACCTCTGCTTGCCTAAACTCTACTCCTCTCCCACACCTCACCTTTTTCTACCTTATCCCTGCCTACATCTTTCCACCTCCCCTCTACCCATCTCACCACTGTAAACTGTAGGAAACAAAAAAAAGAATGGGTCACAATTTGTAGGTCTTGAGTTTGGTGGCGATCTCGGAGATGGACATAGGACCTTGGAGCTGGACATGGGACCTCAAAGCTGGACATAGGACCAGAGATGGGCAAAGGACTTTGGAGCTTGAGACAGGACCTCAGAGCTGGATATTTTTCCTGTGCATTCAGTAGCTCTATGATACCTTCTTTTTTCCTGTCTGTGTTATGCACCATGTAAGGCTAGTTCCTGTTACACCACAAATGAGTAGTGAGTTTTCTCAGGCTCCGAACTGACCCCTATCTGTCCATTTAGTAGTCGCGTGTGTGTTTAATCTGTTCATGACATTGTCAGAGACTGATGATTTGTATAGAAATGTCAACCATATTGTTTTTATTGTAGTGGATTAAATAAAGGAATTTTATTCAAGCACTTAGGGATTTAACGTCTCCCTATTTGGTGGTGAGCTTGACTCCACCAAGCTGTTTGGTTTACCCAGGGGAAATGAGAAAACAATGCAATTCCTAGCATTTCTTATATTTGAGCAAAAAAAAATCCAGCTTGCAGCAAATGCGAGACCAGCTTGTGTAGTTCTCCTTTAAATTATGTATTTTCTTTTTGATTGACCTAAACCTTTAGTCTTATTGTGTTCCATCAATTCAATGCTGCACAGTTTTTGGCTCCGGTTCATGCATTGATTTCCTGCAACTATCAGGCTGACCCTTTAATTAGCAGAGCCGGAGGGATTCTATAGGGCACGCGGAGTGTCGGCATGTTACTAATTGTACAGGACCGGTCTGCCCTTCCTTTTAGAGGTCACCAGAGTGCTATACAATGGCCAGACACATGGTGGACGTGACATCCTGTGATGTACAGTATGCATACAGTAGGTCACTGTTCATCCTCATACATTAAATGGACATTTGTCGGATGTGAGTCTCTTGCCTCCAGCAAATCCTGCTCTCTCCATCAAGATAATGTCCCCTTAGGTCACAGGTCCCCAGCGAGTTGTTATGTTACATTAGTTGAAGAAGCACGCTCGTCCAAAGGAAGTTCAGCCGAGGGCAACACGGTGTGAAACAGGTCGCAACTTTCCAGTCTAAGCAGGAATAAAAAGGTATAACAATATAATAAAATGATGACCCACCACCCCGATAAATCCACTTTGACAGTCAGGCTTGTGTTTATTTTTCACAATATTGATAAATTAGGTTATGTAATACAAAACAGTGTATACACCAAATAAATGCTTTACAACCTAAATATCTGGGCCCAAATTATTTATGGCCTTTGAGATGTGCAGATGGAACAGTTACACAGGGCACGGTCATTGTAGGGGTGCTGATGGGGCTCCAGACTTTCTCTGATATGGGAAAATATTTTAAAGTAGACCAAAACCCACCACGATCGGTCCGGGAATCTTTCCTCCCCCGGGGCATCCAAAACCGTGAGGCCCCACCGTGTGAACCCCCCATACACTTTTGTATCCCGGTCCGGCGCATGTGCGAGCCGCGGCCGCATCCCGCTACCCCTCCAGCAGGGCTCGTGCCCACGCCAGGCTTTTGTGAAAGCTTAGACGATGTGATGTCAGCGGCTCTGAGTGCACTGATTGGCCAAGCGGTCGCGTATGTGTCCTAGAATCGGGAAGAGGTAAGTTAACTTCGGCAATCTAGGAGGTTTCACGCAGCAGGGCACCCCAGGATAGTCAAAATCCCACTTTAAAAAGAAGCGTCACTAGATCAAGTGTCATTTTGATAGATAAATGGGGGTCATTATGGGGCAGACTGTGTATATTGCCCCGATAGGGATGGAGGCAGCACCTCCTCACCTGTCTGGATGGCCCTGGTGCTGACACACACATTTCTATCTCTTGTCAAATTTTTAACCTGTTTCTTCTGTTTCTCTCTTCTCCGTCCCTCCAATTTTCTGCTTCCTTCTGCCTCCCTTTCTTCTCCACATTCTTTCTCTTTTCTTTTGCACATTTCAAATCTTTCTATTTTCCTCTCTTTTCTACGTTCCATTCTTCTTTCTCTCTTTTCCACATTCCATTCTCTCTCTTTTATACATTTTCACTTTTCTGTAAATTCTCTCTTTCTTTCTCTCTCTTCTACATTCCACCCTGCTTTCTTTTTTATATTCTTGCTTCCTTTCTCTTTTCCACGTTCCATCCTTCTTTCTCTCTCTTCTACATTCCATCCTTCTTTCTTTTCAATATTCTTACGTTCTTTCTCTCTTTTCCACATGCAATCTTTCTTTCTCTGTTTTCTACATTGCATCCTTTGTTCTCTCTTTTCCACATTTCATCATTGTTTCACTCTTTTACACATTCCATCCTTCTTTCTCTCTTTTTTACAATTGCCACTTCCTTTTTTTCTACATTTCCTGTTCCTGCTCCTGCCATCAAACTATAAGGCATGGAAAGCGCACACACAGATGTGTTTGATTACCGTACTTTTTTGATGCTCAGTCGCGTTAGTAATGCAGCAATTTGATGCTCAGTCGCGTTAGTAATGCAGCAATTCTGGCAGTGGGGCATCACAAATTATAATGCCTGCTAGTAATCTTACTAACTGGATAAAAAGTCCGTTTTCAGTGTATGTGCCAGTTTAGAGGGCAGCATATCAGGTTGGAGTACAGTCTGCAGCCTCATTGGGTGCTTCCAGGTAGGGACTTGGGTACCACTAGTGGTCAGCGTAACACTGGCTGGGAACCCCTGATTTAGAATAAATGTGAGGCCTACACTATTATAATATCTAATAAGAGTTACACCAAGTAGCTCAAGTCCAAACTATATATACATTAAAGCAGACCAAACCAAGCCACTCTGATCCTGGAGTCCAAAAAACTCTAGGGCTGTTTAAAATCTCCTGGGATCTCCAGATATTCTTCCCGGTGTAACAGGCCAGAATAACCCTGTCCCAGATTAACCCCGGGTATAATTTGGCCTAGGCCAGAGTATACCCCGGGGTGTAAACTGGCCTAGGCCAAACTATACCCAGGTATAAAATGGCCTAGGCCAAACTATACCCCGGGGTGTAAAATAGCAGGCAAAAATAAACCTAGGGTGTATTCTAGCCTAGGCCAATTTAACCCTGGTTATGGTGTGGCCTGATGGTATACTCTGGCCTGCTACAGTTTGGCCTAGGCTATTTTACATCCCGGGGTATAGTTTGGCCTAGGCCAAAATATACCCGGGGTATAATCTAGCCCAGGCCAGTTTAACCCCGGGGGTATAATCTGGCCTGGAGGGGTATACTTTGGCCTAGGCTATTTTATACCCGGGGGTATAATTTGGCCTAGGCCAAAGTATACCCGGGGTATAATCTAGCCTAGGCCTCTTTAACCCCGGGTATAGTCTGGCCTGAGGGTATACTCTGGCCTGTTACACCGGGAACCAAAGCCACGGAGCATGCGCAGCCCTTTGGCAGCATCCCCTGCACTCTACTATCTGATGCATACTAATAGCTAAATGGCTGGCAATGTGTCGGCAGTGGCCTGCGGGAGGCACCTGGCAATCAGATCATTCAGAACTCATAGCCGGGCATAAACATGTCCAGGAGTTCTATTGGACAAGAACCCATGCTTGCACATTTCAAACTGGGATGCCCCTGTAAAGCAGAATAAATTACAGGTGAGTGGAAAGTCCTTCCACCCCCAGGGTTTTGTGATGCCTCAGTGTCTGTACACCAGTTCTCTTACCTCGCTTTGCGATCCAGCAGCACATGCACAGGCTTTCATCCAATCAGAATAAACTGCATATTAACGCCCAAAGATCTTGCCATCTGCTGCCAGCATTTCAGATAAGCTGGTGGGGTTCAGTGGCACACCCAGGATTTTACCCTAGAGGAGGGTCTGGTTTTGGCAAGGGGGAGTGGTCCTGGAAGAGGTGTGTCCCAGAAAGAGGCGTGGCAAGGAGCATACCTTTCAACTTTTTAAAATTGGAAAGTTGAGATAGAGGATAACATTTTGTATTCTAAGAGATAATTTTTTTTCTAATTAAGCCACGCCCCCGGTCATGCCCATGTCACATCCCTAATTCTAAGATGACCTGGAAATGGCTGCACACTATGCCATTTCATAGTCCCCTTGTAGACAGAGCATCATATATTAAAAGGTAAGTATCTATCCAATGGCAGAATGGGAGCAAGTTAAGTGCATTTTAGCTTCCTATAGGCCAAGTCCTGGTTCCCAGGGAGCTTAAAGACTCCAGGGCGCCGATGATTCCCTTTTCCAAATAGTGATGTCCCTTTGTGTGAAATACTCATGATTACCTAGTATACTCAGCTCACCAAGGTTCCCACAGAGCATGTGCGGGCTGCGCTGCCATTACTGGCTTTCCTTTGGCTGATGCACACACCCACACCAGGCATTCCTGAATGGTTGGCACGGCTGCGTACAGCCAAAGGGGAGCAGCCAGCTAATCATGCTCTATTCAGCTTTACTAAGCCGCTCTGATGTCAGCTCTGATGTCAGAGTGGCTTAGTAAAGCTGAGTGGAGAGCTAAGCACTGATTGGAGGAGAGCATGCTCATGCGCCATTGGATCACCAACAAGGTAAAAATTACTGGCATTCCAAATGGGTTTCACACCAAATTGGGATGTCCCACTGGATTGGAACAATCACTATGATAGTGAGAATCCTGGTGATTGTTCCTCTTTAACCCTCACTGTTATGCACGCTGAGCTAGGTTTATTTACAGTTACCTGCTTTGCACTGCATTATGGGTCAGCTTCTTAGTACTCGCCACCACTTCCTGATCCTTGTTGTCAGCCTCCCTTCTCTGCTGCTGATTGCCCTCTGGTACTTGCTGCCTGCCCCCGTCTGGTCTCGCAGTTTTTGCCTTCTTAGACTGCTGCTGCTGCTGGGTCTTTGCTGCTGCTGAGCCTTTGTCTAGGTTAGGTCAGAGGTGCAAGTTATTTGCAACGGAGAGGGGTTAGGTGAGTGATAGAGACAGCAGCAGGGGATGGAGCATTTAGGTGAGCAGCAGAGGACAACGGCAGGGGCTGGAGGGGTTAGGTAAGTGGTAGAGGAAAGCAGCAGGGGATGAAGCGCTTAGGTGAGCAGTAGAGGGCAGGGGAAGGGGGTGGAGAGGTTAGGGGAGCAATAGAGGGCAATGGCAGGGGGCAGAGAAGTTAGGTGAGCGGTAGATGACATCAGTGGGGGGGAGGAGTTATGTAAGTGGTAGTGTACAGCAGTAGGGGTGAAGGACTGCAGCAGGGGGTAGAGGGGTTAGGTGAGTGGTGGATGGCAGCGTCTGGATTGGATGGGTTAGGTAAATGGTAGAGGACAGCGGCAGGGGGTGGAGTGTGTAGATGAGTATTAGAGGACAGCGGCAGGGGGTGGAGTGTGTAGATGAGTATTAGAGGACAGCGGCAGGGGGTGGAGTGTGTAGATGAGTATTAGAGGACAGCGGCAGGGGGTGGAGTGTGTAGATGAGTATTAGAGGACAGCGGCAGGGGGTGGAGTGTGTAGATGAGTATTAGAGGACAGCGGCAGGGGGTGGAGTGTGTAGATGAGTATTAGAGGACAGCGGCAGGGGGTGGAGTGTGTAGATGAGTAGTAGATGACAATGGAAGGGGCTGGAGGGGCTAAGTGAGTGGTAGAGGGCAGTAGCAGGGGATGGAGGGACTAGGTGAGTGGTAGAGGGCAACAGCAGTGGTGGAAAGGTTAGGTGAGCAGTGGAGGACATTGGCAGGGGGTGGAGGAGTTAGGTGAGTGGTAGAGGGCAACAGCACAGGGTGGAGCAGTTTAATGAGTGGTGGAGGACATCAGCAGGGGTTAGGTCAATGGTAAAGGACAGTGGCAGGGGGTGGAGTGTGTAGATGAGTAGTAGAGGACAGTGGCAGGGGCTGGAGGGGCTAAGTGAGTGGTAGAGGGCAGTGGCAGGGGGTGGAGGGACTAGGTGAGTGGTAGAGGGCAACAGCAGTGGTGGAAAGGTTAGGTGAGCAGTGGAGGACATTGGCAGGGGGTGGAGGGGTTAGGTGAGTGGTAGAGGGCAACAGCACGGGGTGGAGCAGTTTAATGAGTGGTGGAGGACATGGGCAGGGGTTAGGTTAATGGTAAAGGACAGTGGCAGGGGTGGAGGATTTAGGCGAGTGCTGGAGGACAGCGGCAGGGGGTGGAGGGGATAGGTAAGTGGTAGAGGACATGGGCAGGGTGTGGAGGGGATAGGTGAGTGGTTACATGGCACCGTATACAGCATTGATTGGACAGGAACCTGTGCATGTGCCGTGGGACTGCCAGAAAGGTGACTTTTTACAGCAATTGGGCCTTAATGAACAGGAAGATCTCAGCCCATGTATCTAATTATTATCCCCCAATTGGGCATAGTAAGTGATAGGAATAATGTATGGACTTGATATTATCCATGTATGTTGCCCCTTATTTAACCCTGATGGGGTCAGATGGTGCAGTTGTAAATATACCAAAAAAGAAAAGACTCCATACATTTATTTACAAGTAGTTTTTCTGCTGTGGATTATAATATCTATAGTATGAACTTTGAGCTATACATTGTATCAAATCTGAATTAGGCCCTTATTTAACAAGGGATAGCGACAGGTAGCGACTGGTGAGCGGCCGGTAATGACGGGCCCCGCCACGAGAACGCCGGCTCCCCACCCCAATCACACATTTATCAAGCCAATCCTGCTTAGCGACTGAGATAGCGCCATATAGCCACTCATTCATCATTATTCCAGCCTCAGCCCACAGCGCCAGCGTCCGACCTTGAACAGCGACAGGTATGACCTCTCGCTACCTGGGGCTCTCCAACTCATTTCAATGGAACAATCTTAAAATATTCATAATTAATTGGTATTAATTTTTTTTTTTAAATGTGAAAAATTCTGTGACCACTTCTGCCATTTTAGAGGTAAAAAAAAAAAAAAAAATGTACAGACTTGATATTACAGGTCTGATATTAATGTATTCATATTACAAAATTATTTTAAAAAACTTGTTTTTTTTGGTTTCCAAAAATATGGATGTTTGGGGGTTAAAAAACTACTTTTAACCCATCACCGCCAGCGCTCTGGGGTTTAAACATGCATTTCACAGCGCGAGAAATTTTTGAGCGTGATTTGTTAATGAATATGGTGGGAGCCGGTCGCTCTGACCAGTCGCTATCATGCGCTCCCATACAGCGCGGAACCTGTCAAATAGCGACTCCTCACCCAATATTCAACATTACGGCAAACCGACCGAGTCGCTATCAACTACCGAACAACGGCCAAGCACAGCGACTACTAGCGGGCGCTCTGAAAATGACGCTACAGTCGCTCAACTGTCGCTACCTGCCGCTATTAATGAATCGGCCTCTTAGTGTTTGTTACTTTCATCAAACGAATCTGCTGGCAGCTTTCTAAGTGAATCTTGTAAATATGATGCATCAATATTTTCCTTACCTTCATCTTGTTACACAGAAACTGCTGCCTAAATACAGTTGCCGTTTTACATATTTTCATGTATATGGTGTGCGTCTTGTATATGTACATGGTGTGATCGCTTTTTGTTGTATATTTGTGGTCAGGGTTTCCTTTATGCAAATGTATCACAATATTGTACCAGGGGTGTTCATGACACAAATTGTATTTTTTTTTTAAATTACAAAAAAATCAAACACTTCTCTGCCCTTCTGCCCAGACCGGGGGACCCCCCCCCTTAGGTTTGCCCCTGGTGGGGTTACATGCATCAGATGGAGGTGTGCGGAGGATGCCACTGTGATTCACAATGTGAGTATATGGCAAAAGCCAGGGGCATCACACATTGGGGTATCCTGATTTGGGGACCTCAGACTCCAGGGACGGGAGACGTGGGACGTGGGCCAGGGACGTGGGTTCTGTTTCACTTTAAATAAGAAAACATTCGGGCAGGCTGATTCATCACTAACGCCAGGTAGCGACAGATGAGTGTCTGTAGCAGGCATTTCAGAGCGTCCGCTAGTAGTTGCTGTGCTCGGCTGTGGGTCGCTAGTTCATAGCGACTCAGACGCTGTGCAGCAATGATGAATACATTGTGAGGAGTCGCTATTTGACCAGTACAGCGCTGTATGGGAGCGCATGTTAGCGACTGGTCAGTGCGACCGACTCACAACATATTCATTAAAAAACAGCCTCACACGCGCTCAAAAATGCTTCTCTGAAGCCCAGAGCGATGGAGGCTGTGTGATTAAAGTCTGTATTTCAGCATCTATCCACCAGTAACAAAGCGAAAACATATGGAATTACATTGTAATAACATTGTGACATCAACACATTAATGCCAGACCTGTAATGTCATTCCTGCATAAATATATAAAACAAGAAAAATATTTGAAAAAATTGCTTTTCTAGGCCAGAAGAGGTCACAACATTTTTTGAGATTTAAAAAAAACAAAAAACAAAAACCCTGTTTAAAAAGAAATAAAAGAATGTATGGGAGAGCGACAGGTAGCGAGAGGTAATACCTGGCGCTGTGCAAGGCTGAACGCCGGCGCTGTACGCTGAGGCTGGAATAATGATGAATCAGACGCTACATGGCGTTATCCCAGTCATTCTGCTTGATAAATGTGTAATTGTGTGCCGTGTCCGGCGTTCACCTGCCGCTACCTGTCATTTACAAGGCACTACCTGACGCTATCCCTTCATGAATAAGGGCCTGAGTCTTTTTTCTGGTTACCAAGATAAGCTTGTAACTGACTGACTAACTGACATATAACAAACCTCTGCTGGGAGGCTTTCTGGAAATCTCTTGTGTGTGTGTGCGGGTGGGCGGGGCCAGCCATGAGAGAGGCTGGTGAGGTCATTCCTGCAGCCTATAAAAGGCACAGCACAGCTCTGAGGGAGCAGAGTCCGTGAGGTGAGTCAGAGGGAGCACTTCTGTGTCTGTCTGTGTTTCTGAGCCACATAAATTATAGGGTCACAGTGACGTTTCTGGTTGAAACTAACTCTCTCCTTATTTACCTCACTGCTGAACCGTGTGAGGGGTGTAAAGACTTAGAGGCCGATTCATTAATAGCGCCAGGTAGCGACAGATGAGCGACTGTAGCGTGATTTTTTCAGCGCCAGCCAGTATTCGCTGTGCTTGGCCGGCATTAGCTTGATGACAGCGACTCAGTCGGTGTGCGGTAATGTTGAA
This sequence comes from Gastrophryne carolinensis, assembly GCA_027917425.1. NCBI lineage: Eukaryota > Metazoa > Chordata > Amphibia > Anura > Microhylidae > Gastrophryne > Gastrophryne carolinensis. The sequence continues at coordinate 605,844,164 of CM051234.1, forward strand.
TACGGGCTGGGGGGTCGCTGTTTCACAGGTCCAGCGTTGTATGTGAGCGCCTGACAACGAATGGCCAGAGCGAACGGCTAGCTTCATATTCATCAACAAATCACGCTCCGAATGTGCTGTCGCTGTCCATTCCTTGTTTAAACCCCAGAGCGCTGGCGGCGATGTGTATTAACTAGTTTTTAACCCCTAAACAACCATATTTTTTGAATGTAACATTATACATGTTTTTAGAATCATTTTGTAATATGAATACATTAATCTCAGACCTGTTAGATCAATTCTGCACATATTTTCTTTAATTTTTTTTTTGACTTAAAAATAAATCCTAACATTGCAGAAGTGTTCTCCGATTTTTTGACATTAAAAAAAAAAAAAAAAATTAATACCAATTAATTATGAATAATTATAGATTGCTCCATTGAAATGCATTGGACATCGCCAGGGAGCGACAGCTCATACCTGGCGCTGTGAGGGAATTTGCAGCGGCGCTGTTCGGTCCAAGCGGCTTCATGATGAATGCCGCGCTAGCCGTCGCTCATCGCCGGCGCTAGCCTCATTTTGCTAGATAAATGCGTCATTGTGACCGCCGCCGGGCGTACTTGAGCCGGTAGTCGCCGTTAGCTGCCGCTACCTGGCGCTCGTCAGACACTACCTGGCGCTATCGCTTGATGAATAAGGGCCTTATTTTTTTGTGTGTTATTCACTGTGAGAAGCCTCCCGCGGAGCAAAGAAAGGGGCTCAGCGCGGTTGGAGGACGCCCCCTTTGGTAATTTTATTTAGAAGAGTTTTTGAGGCCGTGACCGCTTGAAGAAAGAAATATTTGGAAAATATTTAAAGAAACAGCGCCATTTTAGTCAGCAATAACAGGACATTTTCCGCCAAGATCGTTTGGTCTAAGGATAAATGAACTTTTCTCAGTTCTCACTATTTGCAGCATAGTTACACATTTAGAGCATCATCTACCTGAAGTTTATTATATAAAGTGCATTTAACATTTTAAACAGATTGTGTGTGTATTGGTAGATTGTTTGAATTACACAGAGCATACAGTGTGTTTTAAAGTTATCCAAATAGCCATATATGATAAAGTGACCTAGACACAAGTTTAGCCTTTGTTTAAGAAATCCCCCCCCCCCCCATATTCTTCAAAAGTAGAAATTATACTAGATTCTTCTACAGTCATTTATTGCCTTAATCCAGTGGCTATATACACCAACTATTGTGTTCAATACTTTGCTTAATATTCAACTGTTAAATTCTAAATTGGTTCATATTTATCTGGTGTGGTGTGTTTTATTCTGTTATTCATTCTACCCCACAAGCTCACTGACAAATAAAATATAAAAAACAAGGTGCCAGCACACGTCACAAAGCAATGTAAATTAATATACATATAAGATAATATTACTACTCAGTTACTTTTCAATAAATAGCCATAAAACAATAACAAAGACACAGACACACAGACACAAACACACTGGAAAGGGGCACAAGTTGCTGACAGGAAAATTAAGAGAGGTGGAAGCATAGGAATGTGGGGACACCTAGTGGGCAGAAAGAAAATGACAGTTTTTAAATTCAGCTACCGTTATTTCAACTGAAAAGAGATGGTTCAGTTGAAAGTGGCAGACTGGGGCCAAAATTCAGAACAGCCTCGACAGCCATGAATAGCACCTTAAAACCCTCACTGAGCTGAACCTCGCTGAGGGCCCTCCAATGCTGAGGCTATAGCATTGCATGGACGTATTATGGACAAAGGTGGGCTTGGGGTGTGTGAGCTGTGCGATCATACATTGTTTGTAAAGGGAAATCGGGAAACACCTTTAATAGACAGCTCTCAGCTGGCTCAGCAGTCTTGCCCAGAATCCCTTTCCCTTGTAAATCCCTGTGTGCTGCCTAAAAACACATATTTATATCTCTATCCCCCCATTTCTTCTGTTTTCCTCTGTTCCATTTCCCTCTGTCTCCTCTCTTTTCACCTTTCTGCTGCCTTCTTTATTTTTGCACATCCCCAGTCTCCTTCTTTCCCTTTTCCACATTCTTCCATCTTTCTCCCTTGCCCACATTCCCTACTTCTTTTTCCCTTTTTTCTTTTTTCACATTTCCTCCACCCCCTCTTTTTCTTAATTCCCTCCTTCCTCTCTTGCTTTACCGCTTAGTGTTTCTCTTTTTCACATTCCCTTAAACTGAACCTTCAGTATGATTTAATGAAAAGCCCAAACCCTTAAACTATTCCCCAGCATCTAAAATTAATACATTTTAAGTTTTTAATCACTTACTTTTTATTCTTTCCCCCACTGGGCTGCAACTCTGTTCAGGACTCTAGCCATCTTGCCTCAGAAGCATCATACAGGAAAGTATAGTGGGATAAAGTGCAGGGGGCGGGGTTATAGCTGTGCTTTGCTCAGACAGAGCAGAGCTGGGGTCAGGGAAAGGACAGCAATCCCAGAATGCAGAGAGGCACAGTCAGAAGACACTTCCTGTTTGCAGGCTGCCTGATGCTCCATGAGTCGCCATCTTGGATGTTTAAAGGCTAATAACATGCAGTAGGTGCAGGTATGATTATTTTTTAATGTAAGCAATCTGTATGTACAGGGTGTGGGAAGCACATATGATAGGCTCTTATTCAGGGTGAAGGTCCGCTTTAACCTTTTTCTTTTTCCCAAAAAGTCCCTCCATCATTCTCTCCTTTCCACATTCCGCACATCTTTCGATCCTTTCCAAATGATCTCTATCTTGCTTTTGCACATTCCCTCAATCGATCTCTTTACGTAGTTCCTCAGTTTTTCTCTCCTATTCCCATTCCCTCAATCTGTCTGTCTTACCTTTCACACACTTCTTATTTCACGCATACCCTGGCTGCCAGGATCTAAAAGCAAACTGCTAGCCCTAACATACAAAGCTCTCTACGTCCAAGCTCCTTCCTACACCTCATCTCTAGTCCAATGACACCAACATAAACGCAGTCTCCGATCTGCCTGCGACCTCCTCCTGTCCTCAACCCTGATCACCTCGTCTCACACTTGTGTCCAGGATTTCACAGGTTAGACATCTGGCCTAACCAAACCAGTTTACAGTTTTGTCACCCTACTCTTTGTAACGCAACCTCTTGTCTCCACCATCTTCCTTTAGATTGTAAGCTGGCAAGGACAGGGCCCTCTCTCCTAATGTCCTCCGGTATTAAAGTTTTTTGTCGCATTTGACTCATAATACTGTATGAATTATATGCATTTGGTGTCATATCTCTGTGACTATGACTCATAATGTCCCGTGTAATATACGTATGTTGCTCATCCCACCTTCCTGTAAAATATCCCTATATATATATATATATATATATATATATATATATATATATATATATATATTGTAAGCGGGCAAACAATCAGCAGTGACGAACAACGGATTTGAACAGCAAAAACGGCTTTTATTCAGCAAAGTTCAGTAGATAGTCCAAAAGATTGCAGCATAAATGCAGTAAGCAAAAAGGGTTACTTCACCAACCAAATAGTCCTGGGCTGGGTACTCCAGCAAGCTGATCAATTCCAGTCCACTTTACAGGGCGTATCAGCCCTCTGCTCAATGTCCAGTGCTATCCTTCACCACGGTGCAACTCAGCCTGGGCTCACTCCAACAGGCTGGTCATAGACAAAGGAAAGGCCGTGTGCTCTCTTCTTATACAGGCTTCCCCTGTAATCAGCGTGCACACTTGTGGAGGGCCTTAGAACATGTAACAACCCGTTAGGGAATTAGGGAAGTGGGACCTGAAAACCTGGCCCGGATTGTGCTTTATACAGCCAAGCAGGGGAGAAATAGACATTTTGATACAATTTACCACATATCCCCCCCCTCTTCTTCCGACCCACGGTCTGAGAACCTTCAGCGGCCATACAGTGGGTTCGGGACACAGCGACTACATTCCCCGGCTTATGTTCCACTTTAAAGTTCACTTTTTCAGCCATGGGTACTATTCTCCGCATTCGGTCACCCTGATTACAGGCCCTCACCCTGGTCGGCCTATTACATAATGTGTTGGGGACCACACGTCTAACGGACTTAACGGGGAGGGTTACCCGTTCTGCCGGGGGTTCTCCATTGTTGTCAGGAGGGATACACATTTCCCACAAGGGCCAGAACAAGGGGAAATCCCACCCAACCACGACATCATAGCTCAGGCGTTTTACTACACCAACCTCATGGGACAATGTTCCCGTGGGGGTCTCAAACTTACCCACTGCAACAGGGTAAGTCACGATATCCCCGTGGATGCAAAGCACGCTCAGCTTTTTCTTTGGTTTGCAACCACCATGCACCAGGTTGGCCCGGACCAAAGTTACCCGGCTACCTGAGTCCAATAATGCCTTTACTGGGCGACCATTCATCTTTAAAGACACAACCTGCGTTTCAGATTTTGACCGCTGACTGGCGGCACAACCGGGGTCTGCCAACAGGGATCTTCTGCGACCCGCGTCACATTCCATGGGTTCAGGGCCGAGGGGGCAATCCGCGGCTATGTGCCCCCACTCACGGCACCTCCAACACTGGGGACCCCGGAACCTCCTTGCCCGGATGTCTTCCCTAGGGTTAGGGGGCCTCTGGGGGTCAGGGACAGTCTTTTGCCCTCTCACAGCGCTCCACACACCTCTCAGGGGAACTTGTTTACTCACTGGTCTGCCGGACTTGTCAGGGGCATCCCGAAGTTGGTCCTCAGTCGCGACAAATCGTTCCACGACGTTAACTAGCTGCTCAGCAGTCTGTGGGTCGCCCTGTCCAGCCCATTGCTGTAGCTTCGGCGGCAGTGCCAGAACAAAATGGTCCACCACAACTTTTTCGATGATCTGCGCAGGGGTCAAACGCTCTGGCTCCAACCACTTTTGGACCAGATGAATTAGGTCATACATCTGCGATCGGGCAGGTTTATCAACAGAAAAAGTCCAGTTGTGTACTCGTCTTGCCCGAACCGCTGGCGCGACTCCCAGGCGGGCAAGGATCTCCATTTTTAGCTTGGCATAGTCCCGCACATACTGCTCCCTGAGATCAAAATATGCTTTTTGCGGCTCACCTGACAGGAACGGTGCAATCACGTCAGCCCATTCCGTGACTGGCAGCTGCTCTCTCTCAGCCATGCGCTCAAACACCGTGAGGTAGGCCTCCACATCATCCTCATGGGTCAGCATTTGTAAAACCCGCTGAACGGTTCTTCTCGCCCCCTCCGTCTCAACCGGGCTTCTCTCCGGTTGTGAAACGTTGGCACCAACAGTCTCTCTAAGCGCGGCCATCTGTTCAATCAACAGGCGATTTGTCTCCTGCTGGTTAGCCACGGTCTGCTGCTGCATTTGGAACTGTTGTGCCAGGGCCTGCTGCTGTTGTGCCAGGGCCTGCTCCTGTGCTCGCTGCGGTTGTGCCAGGGCTTGCTCCTGCCGGAGGTCAGCTTGTATTAGGTGTTTTATCACCTCCTCCATTTGCTTTTGTTGAGACATCTTGATTGCTGCCTTCGCCAACGACAACCAAAATGCAGTGCGTTTTGTCACTCCGTTGCCCCTAGCAACAGTCACTGTGCCCCTGGCATCCTCCACCAATTGTAAGAGGGCAAACAATCAGCAGTGATGGACAACGGATTTGAACGGCAAAAACGGCTTTTATTCAGCAAAGTTCAGTAGATAGTCCAAAAGATTGCAGCATAAATGCAGTAAGCAAAAAGGGTTACTTCACCAACCAAATAGTCCTGGGCTGGGTACTCCAGCAAGCTGATCAATTCCAGTCCACTTTACAGGGCGTATCAGCCCTCTGCTCAATGTCCAGTGCTATCCTTCACCACTGTGCAACTCAGCCTGGGCTCACTCCAACAGGCTGGTCATAGACAAAGGAAAGGCCGTGTGCTCTCTTCTTATACAGGCTTCTCCTGTAATCAGCATGCACACTTGTGGAGGGCCTTAGAACATGTAACAACCCGTTAGGGAATTAGGGAAGTGGGACCTGGGACCTGAAAACCCGGCCCGGATTGTGCTTTATACAGCCAAGCAGGGGAGAAATAGACATTTTGATACAATTTTTAATTTTAATTTTTTTTTTAATTTTTAATGCATAGATGGCCATTGTATGCTTGGGCACACATAGGAATTTGTCCTCCGCATTTAACCCATCCGTGCAGTGATTGTACACGTGCCCGGAGCGGTGGGCTGCCCTAATGACGGCGCCCGGGGATCAGTTGGGGGGTTGGGTGCTTTGCTCAAGAGCACTTCAGTCATGTTCCAGGACCGGGATTCGAACCTGCCACCCTCCGGTTGCAAGTCCGCTCCCTTACCTCTATATACCTCTATATATATATTGCTTCTGGTGTATATATTTTTCTCTTTTATAGGCATACATAGTTTTTTACTCAATGATTACATCTGGAATAAGTTGCCACATAGTTATGTGGTTAAACATTCTACAATTCTATTGTATTGAGAGAGATTTTGTAGCTGTTTCTTATTTGACTACTTACTAGTTGGCACCCCTTGCATTCTGCTTTCTGAGTGTTAAAAAATGTTACTCAATTGTTGGCACCCCTTGCATAACACTTACTGGGTGTTAGAAAAAACTACTCCCCTGTGGGCACCACCTGCATTCTACTTTCTGCTTTACTACTACTCACCTCTGGCCATCACCTGCATTGTAAATACTGGGCGTTTGATACTACTACTCTCCTCTGGCCATCACCTGCATTGTACATCCTGGGTTTATAATACAAGTAATCTGTGCCCATTTTTATTGCAGTCAGTGGGCCTAGACAACATCTGCTCTTTGTCCATTTTATTGCACTTCCTGGGCTTGCCAGTTACTGGGCACATTTAAAAACATCTGCTGACTGTTCCTCTTAATTGTATATCCGGGGACATGATATAAAACAATTTTCCCTAGCAACCATGTGTTTACCTTAGCTAGATCAAGACTTCCTCACACTGGCTTGCTAATAATATGCTTGGCTAAGGCAGATATGACAGATTTAACCCCTTCTGCTGTAGTTCAAATTCTTTAGATAGAGGGGGTCACAGTCTTGTGTTCCATTAGCTAAATGGTTACTGGAAGCATTCTCACCTGGGTGAAAATGTTGGAAACAGTAGAGAAGTAAATCACTGGTATAGGGGCACAATCTTAAAAACAAATGATTATTTTACATTCTGAAAGAGAAGAACAATAAGGCAGAACACCATAAAACTTTAAACACCCCGTGTGGGCCTCAGGCTGTAGATGGCGGCGTACGTACACACCCTGCCATCCTTGGAGCCCAGGACTTGGAGACGAGCTGTGGCAGATGAGGATGGTTGCTGCAGAGGCAGTGGCGGGAGATGTGAGTGGAGGAAGAGGCGGCTCCCCTCACAAAACATAAATAAATACATAAATAAATGAATGAAAAACAGAAAAAAACATTTGGTGTCACAGGTGACACAGGTGTCAGAGGTCCAGGGAGGAAGTGGATGTGGCAGTGTAGGTGGAAGAGATGGAGGTAGCCAACACTTCACCCGCTCGCTCAGGTGCTGGCACAGCCAAGGTCTGTGAGATCCACATCCGGTTTATCTTCACAAATGTAATGATGTCCATTTTGTCCTTTTGACTATCCTGGGTTTTGGACCACTACCTCGGGACACCCTGATCGGGAATGCCCCGCTATGTGAAACCCCCCAGATCGCCCGCATCACCTCACCGCGGTCCTACGGCGCATGCGAGGCCGCTCGTCCAATCAGCACGCTGGTATCCACTGAGCTGTGCCCGTCCTAGCAACGTCTTAGCTCAGCGACCGCATCTCCCACTTCCCTCTAACAGGGAGCTTGCCCGTGCCGGGCCTTTTACAAATGGCCGTTGGACCAGGATTAAGGACATGCGCCATTGGACCAGGTCAGTATAACAGGCGTCCTGGGGGGTTTCACACAGCTTTTGGATCCCCCACGGGGAGGGAATGGATTGGCCTGGATAGTGGAACTATGGGCCATACCCGATGGTGGATGTGGTGGAGAATTAAACAACGTGTCCCACATCGTGGTGCTGGTGCCTCTGCTGATTTGGCGGCTTCTTTCCCTTCCTCAGCCTCGTGCCACCACAGTGTCAGATGGGAACTCTGCCAGTAGTGCCTTTGAGGTAACGTCATGGCCTGAAGTGTTCTATTTTAGAGGCGAAGTATGGGGATGGTACCAATGATGATGGCAGTGGAGCAAAGTGGAGCAAAACCCAGTGGACCAAAAACCCTGGGTTTTGGTTCTTGTCCCTGGTGCACCCTGATCGGTGGTGCCCAACTGTGTGAAACCCCCCAGGTCGCCCGAACTCAACTCACCTCTTACAGGTCCTACGACGAATGGGCAGCAGCACTTCCATGCAGTGCGCTCAGATCCACTCGAGCCCCTTCGTCCAGGAGCTCATCTAATAGTTGTGTATTGTGGAGAAATTTGGTCATGCTAGGTTTGCAGTGCACAAGGGCTGTTAGAATGTGCTATGTCGCCATGAGTGACAGTGGACATTGGTGGAAATGGCGGACATTGCTGTATCAGCCAGCCTAACAGCTCAGTCTATGGTGTGATTCATGGAGAAGAAATACATCTCAATTTCAGCCTGCTTGTCTCACTGCCTACATCTGAGGACCTGCTTTAATGGTCTCTTTACCATCCTATTACTGTGTTACAAGCATTCATTCTTTTCAGTTCAGAGTCACAAAATTTTTGAGGGTCAGGCCAATTATCCGGTGAAGCAAGTTTAACTTCGGGTGTGTTTTTGAGTGTGAACAGAAACTTACATCTCAGTGATAACAGGTCCGATAACATTATTTCGTTCTAATTTTTTCCAGAAAATTCACCTGTACCTGCGATGGGGCATTTTTTACAGGTGAGGTTCATCATTTTTCCGAAGAGGAACAGATGGAAAGTGCAAAGAGCTAGGAAGAAAGGTAAATACAATGTAACAGCACATAGGACAGTTATTGGTTGGTAAGATTTGGAGGGAAAATGTTGCACATGCTTAAACCGGACCTTCAGCGTGATTTAATGAAAAGCCCAAACTCTTAAAAAATGGTTCCCCAGCATCTAAAATGAATATATTTTACGTTTTTAGTCACTAACTTATTATTCTTTCCCCCACTGGGCTGCAAATCTGTTCAGGATTTTAGGATACGGGCGCCGCCATCTTGACTCAGAAGCATCACACTTATTGAGGAGAGGAGAGTGGGATAAGGTACAGGGGGGGGGTTATAGCTGTGCTTTGCTCATACAGAGCAGAGCTGGGGTCAGGTAACGGTCAGCAGTCCCAGAATGCAGAGCAGCACAGTCAGGAGGCACTTCCTGTTTGCAGGCTGCCTGATAAGATGGCGGCTTCCATAAGCCGCCATCTTGGATGTTTAAAGGCTCATAACATGCAGTAGATGCAGGTAGGATGATTTTTAATGTGAGCAATCTGTATGTACAGGGTATATAAGATAGACTCTTATTCAGAGTGAAGGTCCGCTTTAAGGTTATATAAGGAGAAGCCTGTGCCCATACCTACCAACTTTTCAGGGTGGAAAAGACAGTTGTTAAATTAGGTCACGCCCCCTCATTGAAGGATAGATAGAATATAGGGTGTAACAGCTAAAACAATATAAACAGTTTGAATAGGCAAAAGAATCAGTTATTGCTGCAGATTTGCATGTTACACCTAAAAGAGGGACAGAACATGGGGGAGACGGGGGGGGGGGGGGGGGGGGGCATGGACTCAAAAGAGGGACAGTCCCTCCAAATCAGGGACACTTGGGAGGTTTGCTGTAGCCAGTGTTCTAAACCACTTGTTTTGTCAAGGAGCAAGAAACCAGAGGCAGCAAGAAAGGTAAGACCTTGAGACACCATGATAATTGTGGCCATGGGAATCCTGGGAATCCAGGATGGAGACAAAGGCCTGGATAAGCAGAAACAGGGAGTAACTGCTTCCCCTTTGGTAGAACTTCCAGCACCACACCCACACAGACAGAGCTGCCATTGGCAAGTTTTGGGCCCCATACAACCACAATGTCGGGGGCCCGCCGACCCTTCGCCCCAGTAACCTATATGTGATGGGAACATAGGCAACCAGACTTGCCTTAGGATTTAGTCTGTTTAGGAAACACAGGGCCAAGCCATCACTATGGGGGCCCAGACACAATGTACAGAATCCGGACCCTCACTATTTTATATGTGATGGCTGGGCCCAGGGGTGCACCTCTAGTGAGACCATGTGAAGTGGCTGCCTAAAGTGGGACTGCAGAGGAGGCGGAAATTGACCTACTTTTGTTATTTATTTTCTATTTAAGATATATTTTAATCGTTTTTTTCGTACTGTGGTTTTTAAAGTGGACTAAAACTCACCCTGGAGTCTATGAGACTCCAAGACAGGCATAATTGCTCCCCCCCGGGGCACCCCTGTGTGAAACCCCCTAAGTCCCCCGAAAGCTCACTTTCGTCCCCGGTCCAACAGCGGATGCGCGAGCATTGGCTTCATCCCCGCTATCCCTTTAGCAGGGTGCATGCCCACACCAGGCATTTGTGGCCATTGTGGGCACGCTCCCTGTTAAAGGGTAGCTGCCAGCGGACTCGAATCTGCTTGCATTACACAAGCTCCCGGGCAAAGGGGCTCGAGTAGATCCGAGTGCGCTTGTTGGATGAGTGGCCCGTATGCATCGTAGGACTGGGAGGGGTGAGTTTGTTCAGGCAACCTGGGGGGTTTCACACAGTGGGGCACCCCCAAAACCCAGGATAGTCAAAATCCTGGGTTTTGGTCCACTTTAAGTCAACTATTGGTTGCTCAGCAAGCCCAGTCTGCCTCCACTCCAAATACCCCATGTTGCTTTGTTGAGGAGTGAAAGAGCATCTTTCTGTAGCTTGCTTCAGGCAGCAGAGAGGCTGGGTTCACTCCATGCTAGGCCCCAAGTCAAGCTAGCAATAACCTTCGGTGGGTAGGGTATAGGCTCTACACAGCACTACTTTGTGGCTGGGCCTCTAGCCTATGCTTCAGTTTCCTATATAGTTGGCCCTTTCGCAACCAGACCATCCAAGCCTGGGTCACCCCATCATGGCTGGGCACTTCAGGCCCCATATTAGAGTCTTGGCTGTCCTGCACTAATGGCAGCCCTGTGCTCAGACACACTTAGGAAACAACCTGGGCCCAGAAGAACCTGATCCCTGCCAACCACCTGGCGTGGGAGGGTAACATTTGCATAAAAGCACCATATGGGCTATGCTGAAGAATTTGCAATTTTTTTTAAATGCATAACCCTTAGGGTGCTGAAGTTTTCAAACTTTCAAAAAAGTATTCTTACCTTATTGGAAAAGTGATGGATCTCACTTGTAGAAAAGCCCATAACATGAATCAGTGTTTTTTTTTTTTTTTTTAATTTCCGAAAAACATATTTATTTCACTTTTTTGAGAGATAAGCGGACCAAAGCCCACATATTCTAAGCATACAGCACGTCCTGCTCCACATGTAGTAATTACATGTGGGTAATCCTCCGCCTCCGGCGCCGTGCACTGCAGACATGTAGAAAACAAGCTCCTCCCGGCCCTACATATACCAGAGGACCTCCCACAAATCCCCAGATTTCTCTGCAGTGCTGGAACTGCGAAGACATGAAGATATCACGCTCTCGCAGGCGAGTGGGGCTTTACAGCCCAAGGCCCTGTGGGACTATTTCCACCCGTCCTCATTGTGAATTAATGCCTCCCAGCCTGGGCTGCGTTGGTCGGGTGAAGGTAGGCAGCACCTTGTGTGCTTACGGAGCTAGACTCCACCGCAATCCCCCACCATAGGGTAGGCGGTTAAGGCTAATGGTGAGCCTTCAGTGGATGCCCCTCCCGCATCAGTGCCCCACGCCCCGTGTAGCAGTGAACCCCGAATATTGGGTCACCTTCCTCCCTAGTTCCCCCCGTTAGTGGGGGGAAAAAGAGGGGGGGGGGGGTTGTGTGTACGATGACCTAACCTTGCCCTAATTATACTAGTAGGCTTATAGCCCTTAACGGTTACCGGGTGTCAGAGCCACGTTTCACACTTATTTTTAAGTTGGCCGCAGAACCTTTATTGTAGTTTACTTGGCGCGTACGGCGGCTCTGTTCGTGGACGCTACGGCGTTTATTCCTGTATTCACCCTGTCAGGTTTTGTCTCTGAGGTGATTCTCTCGGTCTGTTGTCAGTTGCATAGCTACTGTTCTCTGACTGGTTACGTGCTTCGAGCTTTGCGCTCTCTGAGGGGGCGTGGTTTGGTTTGGCGCGTTCAAGCTCATCTTCAGCTCTGGCCCGCCCTTCGAGGTTCGCTTGGCGCCTTCTCTTTCTCACGTGCGCGTGGTGAAGACTGTCCTCCCCTCGCTGTTCTGTAAGTGCCCTCATGGGCGAATTTTCCCTAGCCTTTGCACCTTCGCGCTTGGCTCTGACATCCCTGTTCCCCTTGTGTCTTTCAGACCGCGGACTTCGGTGGCTTCTCCCGGCCGGTGCTGCGCCCGGTCCAGACCATTTTAAAAATCACTCCCACTCCCAGAGGGTCATTGGGGCATCCAGGATTGCTTTATAGCGTCAATCCCTACTGGCATATTGTACATAATAATCACCATATGGAGGCATCTCAGGATATTGTGAACGGGGTTCCTTCGGGACAAGCCCGTCTGTGTGTAGCTTGTGGGGTCTTACCTAGCAGCGGTGACAATGCACGGGTCTGCGTCCCTTGTGCTGAACAGGCGCTAGCCGGTCTTCCCACCTCTTCCGAGGCTGGGTCCGCACCTCGCCTTGCTTCCCCTACTCCCCCAATACTAGTGGGGATTCTCATACTGATTTTGCCACTAGACTGGCTAGTGTGGAAAACTTACTTGCCGGCTCCTTGGCGCGCAAGGCTACTGCCAAGAGGCGTCATTTGAATCCTGAATCTACTATACTTCCTATAGAATCTGATGATTTACTGCTTTCTTATGCTCATTCCCCCTCAGAGGAAGGGGAACTGTTCTCTGACTCAGGGTCATACGACGACGAGTCCAGGGGACAGGAGGAGTCTGGTTCTGATCATTGGTCCTCGGACAACATTGATAGACTGTTGGCCCAGATCTTTGATGTATTGTCCCTCTCTCCCCCTGCCGCGGCTCCCCGGCAAAGGGGTGATCTGTTTCACACCGCTAGGGCGCGGTTGGAGTTTCCCGAACAAACTAATTTTAATAGCCTCGTGCTGAAAGAATGGGAACATCCCAGCAAACTCCATGGGGTTCCTAAAGCTGTGGATAAGAAATATCCCTTTCCTGCCGACCTGGTCAAGTGTTGGACATCGGCACTCGAGGTCGATGCCCCAATTCTAAGTCTGTCCAACACCTCTATTATGCACTCCCCCGACACTACTACGCTGCGTGATTTGGAGGATCGGCGAGTTGACCAACTGGCATGTCATGCCTTTGCATCTGGGGGAGCGTCGCTCCGCCCAGTTTGCACCTTAGCCATCACGGCGGTGGCGCTCAGAACTGTGGTTAAGAATGCTCTTGAAGGGGCGGGTGACTTGCCCTCTGATGCCGCCAATGCTCTGGCCACCTGTGAGACTTTTGTGAACTATATCCTATCTGCATCGGACAATGCTATTAAGCTGAGCGCTAGATCTTCTGCTCTGGTGGTAGCCATACGCCGAGCGGTCTGGTTGCGCCAGTGGGCCGCTGATAACGTCGCCAAGAAGGCCCTTACGGGGCTTCCATTTAAGGGGCTGCGCCTGTTTGGAGAAAGGTTAGATATCTTTGCCAAGGGTGGCAAGTTACCCCAGCGCTAGATTCGGCCCTTTCGTGGCCCAAGCTCCCAATCGACCCCCTACCGTGGGGCTAAGCAAGGCAGAGGAGTGTCCTTCGCTGGGTCTCGCGCAGATTCCTGGAACAAGAACAGAGGACGCCGACCCAGTTCCTCCTGGGGGCCCAAGCCCAAAGCCCCTCCCAAGACCCCCCAGGCATGAAGGGGCGCCCTCGCCCGTCAGGGTGGGGGGACGTCTACAGCACTTTGAGCATGTCTGGAGATGCCACGTCTCAGACCGGTGGATTCAGGAGGTAGTGTCCTCCGGTTACAAGATAGAGTTTGCTGTACGGCCCCCTACCAGGTTCGTCGGGTCCCAGATCCCACAGGACCCTGCCTCAGCTCGGGTCTTGATGCTGGTTGTGCAGGACCTTCTGGATCTAGGGGTCATTTGCAAGGTCCCCTTAAGAGACAGGGGCATGGGGTTTTATTCCAACCTTTTCACTGTACCCAAAAAGGACGGGTCAGTCAGACCCATTCTGGATTTAAAAATCCTAAACAGATTTGTCAGAAACAAACATTTTCGTATGGAAACTCTGCGCTCGGCCATTGCCTCGTTGCGCCCAGGGGACTTCATGACATCTGTGGACATCAAGGACACTTACCTGCACGTTCCGGTGTTTCCAGGACACCAAAGGTTTCTCAGATTTGTGCTGCTGGATCAGCATTACCAGTACGTGGCCCTGCCATTTGGCCTTACGTCAGCTCCCAGGGTGTTCACCAAGGTGCTGGCAGGGGTGATGTCTCTGTTAAGACTAAGGAGCATACGCGTGTTGCCCTACCTGGACGATATACTCATCACCTCTCGGTCTCTGCGGCAGGCAGAGCTGGACACTCGGTTGGTAGTGTCCACCCTGGAGTCATTCGGCTGGGTGATCAATTACCCAAAGTCCTCTCTGTCCCCCTCCTCAGTGACCCCGTTCCTGGGGATGATTCTGGATACAGTTCAGTCAAGGATATTCCTTCCTCCACAGAAGGTGGAAGCTCTGACAATGCAGGCGAGGTCCCTGCTTTCGAGCCCTCATCCCTCCATCCGGCAGGGAATGCAGTTGGTGGGCTCGATGGTGGCAAGCTTCGAGGCAGTGCCCTTTGCCCAGTTCCATTTGAGAACTCTGCAGCTTCACCTTCTGTCAGTCTGGAACAAGGACCCAGCGTCCTTGGACGAGATCTGGGTGGTTCCCCCCTCGGTCAGACAATCCCTTGCGTGGTGGATGGACCACAGGAACTTGACAAGGGGCAGATCCTTCTTGGCTCCCTCCTGGGAGACGGTCACAACGGATGCCAGTCTGTCGGGCTGGGGGGGATTCTGGAAGTCCCTGCGCTTCCAGGGGAGGTGGGGCCCTCAGGAGGCCCATCTACCCATCAATGTCTTGGAACTCAGGGCGGTCAGATTGGTGCTGGAACAATTGACCCAACACCTGAAGGGTCTGGCGGTTCAGGTACGCTCAGACAACAGAACGGCGGTTGCCTACATCAATCATCAGGGAGGGACCCGGAGCAAGGGGGCTCTCCAGGAAGTGTCTCTGATTCTAACATGGGCGGAGGCCAATGTCCAATGCATCTCGGCTGTCTACATTCCGGGCGCGGAGAACCTGCTGGCAGATGCTCTGAGCAGGGCATCGTCTCATCAGGGGGAATGGTCCCTCTGCAACAGGGTTTTTCAGGCCCTCTGTCACCGTTGGGGTGTGCCAGACGTGGATCTGTTTGCGTCCCGTCACAATTACAAGCTCCCGAGCTTTGTATCCCTGTCTCAGGATCCTCTGGCTCTGGCCACGGATGCCCTGTCCATGTCTTGGAGGGAGTTTCAGCTCCTGTATGTGTTTCCACCAATTCCCCTTCTGGGCAGAGTTCTGCGCAAGATTGCTCTGGAAGGGGTACCCGCGATTCTGGTGGCCCCAAGGTGGCCAAGAAGAGTGTGGTTCGCAGACGTGGTTCAAATGGCAGTAGATCGGTACGATCTGCCAAGGTTGCCAGACCTTCTAACTCAGGGGTCTCTACGCCATCCCAATTTACTAACTCTGGCTTTGACGGCTTGGCTATTGAAACCTCCATCCTGATGGAAAAGGGTTTGTCTGCATCTGTAGTGGCTACTATGGTGCAAGCCAGGAAAAAGACTTCTTCTGCTATCTACTATAGAGTTTGGCATTTTTACATTGACTGGTGTGAGTCCAGGTCTCTTTCTTAGTCTCCAGGGTGCTGGAGTTTTTACAACATGGTCTAGACTTAGGTCTTAAGCTTAGTACTCTGAAGGGCCAGGTTTCAGCCCTGTCTATCTTCTTTCAGAAGACCTTTGCCCAGCACCCCCTTATCAAGACTTTCTTTCAGGGGGTCACTCATGTGCGTCCTCCTCGGAAACCTATGGTTCTTGTTTGGGATTTAAACTTGGTGTTATCGGCCCTGCAGGGGGCTCCTTTTGAGCCTATTCAGGAGGCTGCTCTCGCTGTTCTCACGCTCAAGGTTGTCTTCCTGGTAGCTATCACTTCTGTTAGACGTGTGTCTGAGCTGGCTGCTTTATCTATTCAGCCTCCCTACTATGAGAGACACCATGATAAGGTTGTGTCTGCATTTCACTTGAATCAAGATATTGTACTTCCTTCCTTGTGCCCTAATCCTAGTAACCCTAAGGAGAGGGTTTTGCATTCCTTGGATGTGGTTAGGTGTGTCAAGTATTATCTGGTTATAACTAAGGCTTTCAGGCTTTCAGGAAGACGAATGCTCTCTTCGTTGTGCCTCACGGGCCTAGGAAGGGTTTGGCTCCCGCCAAGTCTACTATCAGTAAATGGATTCGTCAGGCTGTGGTTCAAGCCTATTCTACTAAGGGGAAGACTCCCCCCTTTCGTCTTACTGCTCATTCTACTCGAGCTGTTGAGGCTTCTTGGGCTTTTCAGCACCAGGCCTCTGTGGAACAGGTTTGCAAGGCCGCTACTTGGTCTTCCGTTCATACCTTTACAAAGTTTTACAAGGTTGATGTTAGGGCCTCAGCTGATGCTGTATTTGGCCGCAAGGTTTTGCAGGCGGCAGTAGTTTGAACTGCTTGCTGTTACCTTTTCTGTTGGGGATCCCACCCTACTTTACGGACACTGCTATTGGATGTCCCACATGTAATTACTACATCTGGAGCAGGACGTGCTGTATGCTTAGAATAATACAATTCTGTGAAGTACTCAAAGTACTCACCTGTAGAATTGGTATTATATGCATACAGCACATCCTGCTCCAACCCACCCTGGTTTCACGTTGTTCCGGATCCCCTGTTTGGTGATTGTTATCATTGTTATTATTGCCAGTTTTGGGTGGTTGGTTTCTCCTGGCTTCTCATTCTCACTGCTTTTCAATGCTGGGGATTTGTGGGAGGTCCCTCGATATATGTAGGGCTGGGAGGAGCTTGTTTTCTACATGTCTGCAGTGCACGGCGCCGGAGGCGGAGGATTACCCACATGTAATTACTACATCTGGAGCAGGACGTGCTGTATGCATATAATACCAATTCTACAGGTGAGTACTTCACAGAATTGTATTTTTTAACCAGCATCCCCTGAATTGCTCCTCCCATGAATAGTAACTTTTGCCTATTTTTACTGCTCCTGCTTCACTCTAATCCCAGATAATGGCGCCTGTTTTAGCTGTAAAGCTCCTCCTCCTCCATTCATTGTTACTGTTGTGTGTGGTAATGATGTCATTGCCACACCTATACAATCACTAATCATCTGCCATCTTACAGAGATCGACTGCAAAAAAACAGTGTTCCAGGGCAATTTGATAAGCGAAAGTATTTCTAGATCCACACCCCAAGAAGAGAGACGACAGGGGCTTTGGGCAAAAGAATTCCACAAGTTCAGTGGGTTTTGGTCCGCTTTAAAAAAAAACTCACTTGCGGGCTGCAATTCATACCCACATGGGCACCAAACACTTGAGCATGACCCAGGGTGTAGCTAGGGGATGGCAAGGGGGTACGTGCCCCGGGTGCAGCAGGTTAGGGGGGTGCTAAAGGGGGTGCCTGAACCCAGGTGGGGGGCACCATTTTGAATCTTTGCTCCCGGGTGCCAGAAAGCCTGGCTATGCCTCTGGCATGACCCTCACTGTCTCTGCATTTACTAACCAACTCCAGTCTGTAATGCTCCTCTGGGACACTAGATGTCACCGTCTGGCTTGTGATCTTCCTGGCCAACAAGAACTAGCGGCAATGCCTGGCCAATACTAAAAGCAGCCCAGTATAAGAAGCATAATAAATGTTTTATTTATTTTAACTCATAGTCAAGTTTTCATCATTGTAGCATTACCATTAGGAAGAAAGAAGATCTAACACAAATCAGAAGCTGTCTATATACAAGTTATTAAAAACAAGATCCTTAGAGACTCCCCTGAGACAGGAGGCCAATGGCAAGAGGGACAATCCTGTTACCATATGTGGTTCTTTGGAAGTGGAGCTGCACATTTATGGCCTGGTACCTGGTTGAGCCCCCTGAAAGTGATTGCCAACGTGACTGCCAACCTGTGGCGGACTAGGACCAAAAATCAGCCCTGGATTTTACCAGCCCCTGGCTGTCCCGAGCCATTCCTGCTTATGCCCCCCCCCCCCCGGCCATGATGCCGGGGGTATTGTATTGGGGGCTGGGGTTCCTTGGCTTATGGGTACAGTGGGGCTGAGAGGGAGACTAAGGGAGCAGGGAATGAATGGGTGTAAAAAACAGCAGCCCAACTGGCCCCAAAGCAGCGCGGGCCACCGGGCATTGTCCCGGGTCTCCCTATGGCCAGTCCACCCCTGCTCACTTCCATTACTTAATTGAAGCTGTTTTTATGAAGAAAAATAAATACAAATCTTTCCCACAAAAAGTCATAAGATTAATTGTGATAATTTCAGAGCATATTTAAAGTCCCAGTCCAGACATGCTGTAACTTCTTCCTCCTTATTCCCTGAGGGAATGGTGTAAAATAATCCATTTCAAGGCATCTCAGAATATATGTGTTCTAAGCAAAGCCACTGGCTTTGATTCCACCCTCGGTTGTGGTTGAGCTAGGACGGCATGTCATGGTGCAACTTTATGAGCCATAAACGTGTCTGTGTGTCCAGCGGGACCACTGTGGCTTGCCCTGCACCAATGCAAAGGGGCAGCTATATGACCACTTTGGAGTGTGGTCCCCACAGGGGCCCCAGGTGAAGGCTGATGGTGGGTGCTGGTATCTTTTAGATTCCAGGGCTGGCCTGCTTGGGTTATTGTTCTGAAAAGAAAAATAACTAATTCCTAGCCAAGGCTGAGCATCATTGTCATCTGCTCGGATGAACCCTTATCCTGGATTATACTATGTTGAGGGTGAGCGTAAAGAGAAAAAGTGCTGGCAGACATGAAACGCGTGGGTCTTCTGTTACACTTACACGCGCTAGCATATCAGCAGCTGTCTACCAAAATGTCAACAGCATATAGACCGCCAGGCTTAGCAGTATACCAAGTTTAGGAACTGCTCTGTGTCTACTACGACGTGGTGATAATTCCTCTACACCTGTCACCTACGCAGGGGTCTTATACATAGAAATCCCTGCACCCAGCATAAAAAGCATTCAGCACCAAGCATGATAACTGTTCAGCACCCAGCATGATAAGTGTTCAGCACCCAGCATGATAAGCGTTCAGCACCCAGCATAATAAGCATTCAGCACCCAGCATGATAAGCGTTCAGCACCCAGCATGATAAGCATTCAGCACCCAGCATGATAAGCATTCAGCACCCAGCATGATAAGCGTTCAGCACCCAGCATGATAAGTGTTCAGCACCCAGCATGATAAGCGTTCAGCACCCAGCATGATAAGCGTTCAGCACCCAGCATGATAAGCGTTCAGCACCCAGCATGATAAGTGTTCAACACCCAGCATGATAAGCGTTCAGCACCCAGCATGATAAGCATTCAGCACCCAGCATGATAAGTGTTCAGCACCCAGCATGATAAGCGTTCAGCACCCAGCATGATAAGCATTCAGCACCCAGCATTATAAGCATTCAGCACCCAGCATGATAAGCGTTCAGCACCCAGCATGATAAGCAATCAGCACCCAGCATGATAAGCAATCAGCACCCAGCATGATAAGCAATCAGCACCCAGCATGATAAGCGTTCAGCACCCAGCATGATAAGCATTCAGCACCCAGCATTATAAGCATTCAGCACCCAGCATGATAAGCATTCAGCACCCAGCATGATAAGCATTCAGCACCCAGCATGATAAGCATTCAGCACCCAGCATAATAAGCATTCAGCACCCAGCATGATAAGCATTCAGCACCCAGCATAATAAGCATTCAGCACCCAGCATAAAAATTATTCAGCACCCAGCATGATAAGCATTCAGCACCCAGCATAAAAATCATTCAGCACCCAGCATGATAAGCATTCAGCACCCAGCATGATAAGCATTCAGCACCCAGCATGATAAGCATTCAGCACCCAGCATAAAAATCATTCAGCACCCAGCATGATAAGCATTCAGCACCCAGCATGATAAGCGTTCAGCACCCAGCATAATAAGCATTCAGCACCCAGCATGATAAGCATTCAGCACCCAGCATGATAAGCGTTCAGCACCCAGCATAATTAGAATTCAGCACCCAGCATGATAAGCATTCAGCACCCAGCATGATAAGCGTTCAGCACCCAGCATAAAAATCATTCAGCATCCAGCATGATAAGCATTCAGCACCCAGCATGATAAGCATTCAGCACCCAGCATGATAAGCATTCAGCACCCAGCATGATAAGCATTCAGCACCCAGCATGATAAGCATTCAGCACCCAGCATGATAAGCATTCAGCACCCAGCATAATAAGCGTTCAGCACCCAGCATGATAAGCGTTCAGCACCCAGCATAATAAACATTCAGCACCCAGCATGATAAGCGTTCAGCACCCAGCATGATAAGCATTCAGCACCCAGCATGATAAGCATTCAGCACCCAGCATAATAAGCGTTCAGCACCCAGCATGATAAGCGTTCAGCACCCAGCATAATAAACATTCAGCACCCAGCATGATAAGCATTCAGCACCCAGCATGATAAGCATTCAGCACCCAGCATGATAAGCATTCAGCACCCAGCATAATAAGCATTCAGCACCCAGCATAATAAGAATTCAGCACCCAGCATAATAAGAATTCAGCACCCAGCATGATAAGCATTCAGCACCCAGCATGATAAGCATTCAGCACCCAGCATGATAAGCATTCAGCACCCAGCATAATAAGCATTCAGCACCCAGCATAATAAGAATTCAGCACCCAGCATAATAAGAATTCAGCACCCAGCATGATAAGCATTCAGCACCCAGCATGATAAGCATTCAGCACCCAGCATAATAAGCATTCAGCACCCAGCATAATAAGAATTCAGCACCCAGCATAATAAGAATTCAGCACCCAGCATGATAAGCATTCAGCACCCAGCATGATAAGCATTCAGCACCCAGCATGATAAGCATTCAGCACCCAGCATAATAAGCATTCAGCACCCAGCATAATAAGAATTCAGCACCCAGCATGATAAGCGTTCAGCACCCAGCATGATAAGCGTTCAGCACCCAGCATGATAAGCGTTCAGCACCCAGCATGATAAGCATTCAGCACCCAGCATGATAAGCATTCAGCACCCAGCATGATAAGCGTTCAGCACCCAGCATGATAAGCATTCAGCACCCAGCATGATAAGCATTCAGCACCCAGCATGATAAGCATTCAGCACCCAGCATGATAAGCGTTCAGCACCCAGCATGATAAGCATTCAGCACCCAGCATGATAAGCATTCAGCACCCAGCATAATAAGCATTCAGCACCCAGCATAATAAGAATTCAGCACCCAGCATGATAAGCGTTCAGCACCCAGCATGATAAGCATTCAGCACCCAGCATGATAAGCATTCAGCACCCAGCATGATAAGCATTCAGCACCCAGCATGATAAGCGTTCAGCACCCAGCATGATAAGCATTCAGCACCCAGCATGATAAGCATTCAGCACCCAGCATGATAAGCATGCAGCACCCAGCATGATAAGCATTCAGCACCCAGCATGATAAGCATTCAGCACCCAGCATGATAAGCATTCAGCACCCAGCATGATAAGCATTCAGCACCCAGCATAATAAGCATTCAGCACCCAGCATGATAAGAACTCAGCACCCAGCATGATAAGCATTCAGCACCCATCATGATAAGCGTTCAGCACCCAGCAGGATAAGCATTCAGCACCCAGCATAATAAGCATTCAGCACCCAGCATAATAAGCATTCAGCACCCAGCATAATAAGAATTCAGCACCCAGCATGATAAGCGTTCAGCATCCAGCATGATAAGCATTCAGCACCCAGCATAATAAGCATTCAGCACCCAGCATAATAAGAATTCAGCACCCAGCATGATAAGCATTCAGCACCCAGCATGATAAGCATTCAGCACCCAGCATGATAAGCATTCAGCACCCAGCATGATAAGCATTCAGCACCCAGCATGATAAGCATTCAGCACCCAGCATGATAAGCATTCAGCACCCAGCATAATAAGCATTCAGCACCCAGCATAATAAGCTTTCAGCACCCAGCATGATAAGCATTCAGCACCCAGCATAAAAATCATTCAGCACCCAGCGTAATAAGAATTCAGCACCCAGCATGATAAGCATTCAGCACCCAGCATGATAAGCATTCAGCACCCAGCATGATAAGCGTTCAGCACCCAGCATGATAAGCGTTCAGCACCCAGCATGATAAGCATTCAGCACCCAGCATGATAAGCATTCAGCACCCAGCATAATAAGCATTCAGCACCCAGCATAATAAGAATTCAGCACCCAGCATGATAAGCGTTCAGCACCCAGCATGATAAGCGTTCAGCACCCAGCATGATAAGTGTTCAGCACCCAGCATGATAAGCGTTCAGCACCCAGCATGATAAGCGTTCAGCACCCAGCATGATAAGCGTTCAGCACCCAGCATGATAAGCATTCAGCACCCAGCATAATAAGCATTCAGCACCGAGCATGATAAGCATTCAGCACCCAGCATGATAAGCGTTCAGCACCCAGCATGATAAGTTTTCAGCACCCAGCATGATAAGCGTTCAGCACCCAGCATAATAAGAATTCAGCACCCAGCATGATAAGCATTCAGCACCCAGCATAATAAGCATTCAGCACCCAGCATAATAAGAATTCAGCACCCAGCATGATAAGCATTCAGCACCCAGCATGATAAGCATTCAGCACCCAGCATGATAAGCATTCAGCACCCAGCATGATAAGCGTTCAGCACCCAGCATGATAAGAATTCAGCACCCAGCATAATAAGCATTCAGCACCCAGCATAATAAGCATTCAGCACCCAGCATGATAAGCATTCAGCACCCAGCATGATAAGAATTCAGCACCCAGCATAATAAGCATTCAGCACCCAGCATATTAAGCATTCAGCACCCAGCATAATAAGCATTCAGCACCCAGCATGATAAGCATTCAGCACCCAGCATGATAAGCATTCAGCACCCAGCATGATAAGCATTCAGCACCCAGCATGATAAGCATTCAGCACCCAGCATGATAAGCATTCAGCACCCAGCATAATAAGCATTCAGCACCCAGCATGATAAGCATTCAGCACCCAGCATAAAAATCATTCAGCACCCAGCGTAATAAGAATTCAGCACCCAGCATGATAAGCATTCAGCACCCAGCATGATAAGCATTCAGCACCCAGCATGATAAGCGTTCAGCACCCAGCATGATAAGCATTCAGCACCCAGCATGATAAGCATTCAGCACCCAGCATGATAAGCATTCAGCACCCAGCATAATAAGCATTCAGCACCGAGCATGATAATTGTTCAGCACCCAGCATGATAAGCATTCAGCACCCAGCATAATAAGCATTCAGCACCCAGCATGATAAGCATTCAGCACCCAGCATAATAAGCATTCAGCACCCAGCATGATAAGCGTTCAGCACCCAGCATAATAAGCATTCAGCACCGAGCATGATAATTGTTCAGCACCCAGCATGATAAGCATTCAGCACCCAGCATAATAAGCATTCAGCACCCAGCATGATAAGCATTCAGCACCCAGCATAATAAGCATTCAGCACCCAGCATGATAAGCGTTCAGCACCCAGCATGATAAGCATTCAGCACCCAGCATGATAAGCGTTCAGCACCCAGCATGATAAGCGTTCAGCACCCAGCATGATAAGCATTCAGCACCCAGCATGATAAGCATTCAGCACCCAGCATAATAAGCATTCAGCACCGAGCATGATAATTGTTCAGCACCCAGCATGATAAGCGTTCAGCACCCAGCATGATAAGCGTTCAGCACCCAGCATAATAAGCATTCAGCACCCAGCATAATAAGCATTCAGCACCCAGCATAATAAGAATTCAGCACCCAGCATGATGAGCATTCAGCACCCAGCATGATAAGCGTTTAGCACCCAGCATGATAAGCGTTCAGCACCCAGCATGATAAGCATTCAGCACCCAGCATGATAAGCATTCAGCACCCAGCATGATAAGCATTCAGCACCCAGCATGATAAGCATTCAGCACCCAGCATAAAAATCATTCAGCACCCAGCATGATAAGCATTCAGCACCCAGCATGATAAGCATTCAGCACCCAGCATGATAAGCGTTCAGCACCCAGCATGATAAGCGTTCAGCACCCAGCATGATAAGCATTCAGCACCCAGCATGATAAGCGTTCAGCACCCAGCATGATAAGCATTCAGCACCCAGCATAATAAGCATTCAGCACCCAGCATAATAAGCATTCAGCACCCAGCATAATAAGAATTCAGCACCCAGCATGATAAGCATTCAGCACCCAGCATAATAAGCATTCAGCACCCAGCATGATAAGCATTCAGCACCCAGCATGATAAGCATTCAGCACCCAGCATAATAAGCATTCAGCACCCAGCATGATAAGCATTCAGCACCCAGCATGATAAGCATTCAGCACCCAGCATGATAAGCATTCAGCACCCAGCATGATAAGCATTCAGCACCCAGCATGATAAGCATTCAGCACCCAGCATGATAAGCATTCAGCACCCAGCATAATAAGCATTCAGCACCCAGCATGATAAGCGTTCAGCACCCAGCATGATAAGCGTTCAGCACCCAGCATAATAAGAATTCAGCACCCAGCATGATAAGCATTCAGCACCCAGCATAATAAGCATTCAGCACCCAGCATGATAAGCGTTCAGCACCCAGCATAATTAGAATTCAGCACCCAGCATGATAAGCGTTCAGCACCCAGCATAATTAGAATTCAGCACCCAGCATGATAAGCGTTCAGCACCCAGCATGATAAGCGTTCAGCACCCAGCATGATAAGCATTCAGCACCCAGCATGATAAGTGTTCAGCACCCAGCATGATAAGCATTCAGCACCCAGCATGATAAGCATTCAGCACCCAGCATGATAAGTGTTCAGCACCCAGCATGATAAGCATTCAGCACCCAGCATGATAAGCATTCAGCACCCAGCATGATAAGTGTTCAGCACCCAGCATGATAAGCATTCAGCACCCAGCATGATAAGCATTCAGCACCCAGCATAATAAGAATTCAGCACCCAGCATGATAAGCATTCAGCACCCAGCATGATAAGCGTTCAGCACCCAGCATGATAAGCGTTCAGCACCCAGCATAATAAGCATTCAGCACCCAGCATAATAAGAATTCAGCACCCAGCATGATAAGCATTCAGCACCCAGCATGATAAGCATTCAGCACCCAGCATGATAAGTGTTCAGCACCCAGCATGATAAGCATTCAGCACCCAGCATGATAAGCATTCAGCACCCAGCATGATAAGCATTCAGCACCCAGCATAATAAGAATTCAGCACCCAGCATGATAAGCATTCAGCACCCAGCATGATAAGCGTTCAGCACCCAGCATGATAAGCGTTCAGCACCCAGCATAATAAGCATTCAGCACCCAGCATAATAAGAATTCAGCACCCAGCATGATAAGCATTCAGCACCCAGCATGATAAGCATTCAGCACCCAGCATGATAAGCATTCAGCACCCAGCATGATAAGCATTCAGCACCCAGCATGATAAGAGTTCAGCTTTTCATGGCACATGAGGGCAAAATAATGGGCCGCCTATTATAGTGTGGTGAAACCATTAATAAATGCTGTAAATGAACAGATAGGGACATGGATTCAGCATTTCCCAGCTGCCCGAGGGGTGAAGATGAGGATGCGACTACTGCAGGAACATTAATGGGTATTTTTTTTTACGACTTTCTGGGTGCTCCTTATTGTGGCCAGGCCAACTCCCTGCAACTCCTGAATCATGGCAGCCCACTTTTTCTACTACTGAGCTCAATAGACTTGTTGCTCCTGTTCCCACTCTCCCACCCTCTCGTCCATGCTGTCGCTTTTCTTTAAACTGGACCACAACCCAGCATTTTTACTATCTTGGGTTTTGGCCCTTTCCACCAGGGCACCCCGATGGGTAGAACCTGAGAATTCCCCTTTGGGATGCCTGTCTGCTTACATATCCTTAGTTACCCTCAGGGACAGGGTATGATGAGGGCGCAAGGGGCTCTTGCCCCAGGGCCCCCACCACTTACCCTGCAAAGGGAGCCTCCACCACACTAAATCCGGCCCTGGTTACCCTATAAATCTTACAACACTTCCAAGGTCACAGCAGCCATTCAGTCCTCCACCGACAACTAACAGGGTCCGCGGATGGGAGTTTGGGGGTGTATAGTAAAGAAAAGGTGATTATTTCAGCCAGATTGCTGAGCTAGGGGGATTAGTGCAGGTGGCACCGCAGAACTCGATGCGGGGGGGTGGGGGGTGCAGTGGCCGCTATAATAATCTCACAGTCTTATCCAGTGAAACCAATTTGAAACAAAGGGGGTAAAGCATAGAATCGTCGTCGAGGTGGTGTACTGGGAGCTCCCAGGGGATACACACAGCGGGGCATCCTGATTTGGGATGCCCCATAAAGAGGTAGTCCACCGGCCCTAGCATCTTACTGACCCTAGGGAGATGGGTGTTCCTTTTTAATAGAAATTCCACTTTCAATGGAATTTTTTAAAGAGTATATTATTGTGTGCCAAAAGGATTTCATCCAGGTGCTGAGCTGATCTAATACTAATTTTATTTGTTTATTAGCAAATGTGTGTTTCATGTCCAGGCGTCCTAGCCATCAGCGGAGCTGAAAGGGGAGGCGAGTGAAAGCCAGCCCGCTGATTGGTTGAACTGGCTGCTCAGCCAATCAGGGCGCTCGTTCTCGCCCAAGTCTGCATCGTGGGAGTGACAGGTAGATGAGTGACCTAGGAGCATACATACAGCAGGGTATCCCAATTTGAGATGCCTCCACTGAAAGGAACAACACCCAAAAAAGTGAAAATCGGGTGTGTTGTTCCTCTTTAAACACCTTCAGGGAACCTGAAGAGGCCTTCCAACTCTCTCCCCATGATCCTGTCCCAAACCATGATTCTGACACTTCCTTGCTGATGTTGCAACCATTTTTGAACATGGTGGTCATCCACCAAACGCCCACTACTCCATCCATCTGAACCATCCAGGGCTGCCAATAAGAACTAAGTTCGAAAGGATTGGACCAAAAAACTCTAAGGGGGTTATTTAAGAAGGGATAGCGCCAGGTAATGCCACGTAGCGGCAGGCAGCGCCTGGTGAACTCTGGGCGCTGTACGCAAAACCACATTTATAAAAGCGATCCTGGTGAGCGACTCTAACAGCGTCGTGTATTATTACAGGCGGCTCAGCGTATAGCGCCGGCGCTTTAGCTTCCAGAGCACCAGGTATTACCTTTCGCACTGGCGCTCTCCCATACTTTTCAATAGCCGTTCATTTGCTTGTGTTTAAACAGCGTGTTTGACATTTTTTTTTTTACTTAAATCATTGTGTGACCTCTCCTGGCTGCAAACAAACACTTTTAGAAACTTTTTTGACTTTTTATATTTTTATGCAGAATTGTCATTACAGGTCTGGCACTAAAGTGTTAATGTCACAGTGTTATAACAATGTCATTCCATGTGTTTTCACTTTGTTACAGGTGTATAGGTGTTCGTTATGCTACAGCGGCCAGATTTAGAGCGCCGACGCTGTGTGTGTGTCAATTTTTGAGTATGGTGTGGAACGCCCACAGTCGGTCGCACTGAGCTGGCGCTACCTCTCGCTCGCTGCAGCGTTAGAGTGCCCAACATACATCACATTCATCAATGCAGGCCAGGTTACTACAGTGACTGAGGCGCTATGTTACGGCACCCGATACCCACTTACAGCGTCTACTAGTGGTCGCTTTAAGCGCCGCTATACAGACACTCATCTGCCTATACCTGGTGTTAGTAATGAAACAGCTGATATCAGCATTGCTTTTGTTCCACGAGAGCACAAATCCGATAAATAAGGTGAAGAAGCAAGAATGCCCCCCCGACATCATAGGCCTTGATACAGTTGCTACCTCTGTGCCCCATGCAGGAGGATTTTCAGTCTTCGGTCTGACGGGCCGCAGGGCCAGCAACAAAGCTATCAGTGGCAGTGGAGACCCCCCTGGGCAAGCCTTTTTTCTTGGTGTCATACTCGGGTCGCTTCATTCATAATTCTTGACGATTGGGTTATCCCGCCACAAAGTGGCGCCAGTTGACTGCAGGAGGAAAACTCGTTGCTCCTCCCAGCCCACATAAGGATGGCTACTTCCTCATATCTCCCCAGTCTTCTCTTGCAGTCTGACTGCGAGGATAGATTTTTCTCTCTCCATGGATTTCGCAGAAAAGCAGGGCGTCTCTAGCCTGTCAGCCGCTGCAAGCCCTATTCCCACCTGGTTGCAGTGCACCCTTCTGCCTCCCAGCCCCCGGCTTCTGACCAGGTGAAGATAGGGGAACGCCGAGGGCAGGCGTTCAGCAGGGCTATGCTCTGGGCCGCAGACCCTTTATACAGGGTAAGCCAGCCATAGGCTATGGTGAGCCGGCCGGCCATAGGCTACGGGCGGGCCGAGACTCAGCTGGATACTGCAGCGCGCGCAGGCGCGTTTTTCATTCCTTGGCAGGGAGGGCTAGGCCTCCCCTGCCTGCATGCATGCGGTCGGGCACCATTTTGTCTGGCGCCCGGAGGCCGCTCTCGTTCTCCGGCTGCGAGTGTGGGGGGGGGGCTGGGACGCGTTCCACGTCATCGTTGCGTGGCCCGCCCCTCGAGGAGTCTTGTCGGCGCCATTGCTGCGGCGCGTGCTGACTACTGCTACTGCTCTGCTGATCCCTACCTGTCCTGGCGCTCTGAGTCTTCGCGAGGGTCCAAGCGGCCTCTTCCTCCTCGATCTGCTCCACCTATGACCTGCCTATCGGCTGCGGTCAGTAAGTTCTTCTTGTTGAAAATATTTTATACTGTTGTGCATGTGCTGTGGGATACTGATGTTTGCTTCATTCTATGTCTTCCTGATGGGTCCCAGTCTATCCATAGATGGTTCCTCCCGGTCTCTGCCCCCCCCTCCCTTCCTGCCCTGTGCTAATGGGTTCAGAGGGTAAAAATT
Organism: Gastrophryne carolinensis; assembly: GCA_027917425.1. Lineage (NCBI taxonomy): Eukaryota > Metazoa > Chordata > Amphibia > Anura > Microhylidae > Gastrophryne > Gastrophryne carolinensis. Next base: position 605,873,490 of record CM051234.1, read on the forward strand.
GGGGATTGTACGGTTCTGGGCCGTGAGTGCCTTGTGACCCGGTTCTCGCACTATAATCACCATAATGGAGGCTTTGGGGGATGGTGCACTTGGGGCCCCTCGAGACTAGTTAAGCCTTGTCTTGTGTGGTACAGACCCTCTGAACGGTCGCAGCGCGATTTGTTACCTTGCGCCCAATGTGTCATTCAGATCAGGATGGGGCGAGCTTGCCGGCCCCAGTCCCATTGTTCTGAAGGCCTCAGCCTTAAATGCTTGTAAAGGAATGGGAGTAGCCTAATAGGCTGCGGTCAGTGCCTAAGGGCCTAGACAGACAGTATCCTTTTTCGGAGGTTTTGAGTCATTCTGGTCCCGACCCCCTGCTGTGGATGCCCCTGGTCTTTTTGGGGCTCTCCAATACAACGGTTGTGCCGTCTCCTGAGACTTCTTACTTGCGCGATCATGCTGGCAGGCGCATGGATCAGCGGCATGTCATGCTATCTCTTGTAGGTGCTGGTCTGCGCCCTGTCTTTGCGGCGGCCATTGTCTACATAGACATTAAATTGAAGGTGAGGCGCTTGTGGATATCGCCAGATCTCACAAGCGAGTGGGGATGCCCTTGTGATCTCGGCTATGGTTGATGCCGTCCGGCTGGTGGCAGGGCTTCGGCCCTGCTGGTTGTGCTTGTCGCAGCGGACAGCAGGCTCCGCTACCAAGAAATTTCTCTCCTGAATTCCCTTCCTGGGACTTCGGCTGTTCGGGGAGTGTTTGGATCTCCTGACTAAGGATGCGAGGCTCCCTCAGCGTCGGAAGCATGTGCGGTCCCTTCGGGGCTCTCCTTCCTTTGTCCCTTCCGTGGGGATGAGGCTCTTCCTTCTCTGGTAGACACAGAGACTCCTGGGGATGAGGTAGATCCCGCGGTCGTCCCTGCCCCTCCTGGGGGTCCAAGTTCAAGCCTCGGCCCAAGACCCCTCAGGCTTGAGGAGGCGCCCTCACTCATCCGGGTGGGGGGTGCGGCTTCTGCGTTTTGCTCACATCTGCAGACAGCACGTCTCGGACCAGTGGATTCAGTAGGTGGTGTCATCCGAGTACAGTATAGAGTGGGCTGCTGGGCTGCTCTCAAGATTTCTTCGGTCACTAATTTCCCAGAACCACCTTGACGGCGCAGGGTCTAGTTGGCTGTACGACGATTTATGTCGTCTGGAGTAATTGTCCTGTGCCTCTCCAGGAACGGGGTCGAATTTTTTCCCCCTCCAATCCGTTCACGGTACCCAAGTTGGACGGTACTCTGAGGCCTATCCTGGATCTGAAGGATCTCAACAGGTTGTCGATTTCATACTTTTACGCATGGAGACCTTGCGGTCAGCGGTGAATTCACTTCTGCCTTGGCGACTTCATGACTACGGTGGATGTCAGGGAGGCTTACCTGCACATCCCTGTTCTCCAGGGGCCATCAGAAGTTCTGAGGCTCGCCTTGGAGGATCAGCACTACTAGCCTGTGGCACCACCGTTTGGAAGCTCTTCAGCTCCTCGGGTGTTCACCAAGGTGCTGGCGGGTGTCATGTCCCTGCTGAGGAGCCAGGACATTTGCATTCTCCCTTACCTTGACGACTTGCGGATTGCTGCTCGATCTCTTCTGCAGGCCGAGAGCGACACCCAGGAGGTATTGTCCATTCTCGAAGTTCGCTTGGGTGATCAATTATCCCAAGTCCTCGATCACTCTGTCATTGCTGAGGTGGAGGGTCTTCAGACGCAGGCGTTGGCCTTGCTGTCGTGTCCACACTCTTCCATCCGTCTGGAGATGCAGTTGGTGGGCCTTATGGTGTCTTGTTCGAGGCTGTACCCTTCACCCAGTTCCACATGAGACTTCTTCGGTTGAATCTCTTAACCGATTGGGATCGGGAACTGGAGTCCCTGGATCGGGAGTTCGTTCCGTCCCCTCTGGCCAGACGATCTCTCTTGTGGTGGTTGGACTTGAAAAATTTTCTAGTGGGCAGGCCCTTTTTGGACTCTGGGTAATTGTCATAACGGACGCAAGCTCCAGGGCCAGTGGGCACTCAGGAGGCTCATGTGCCTATCGACCTCCTGGAGTTGAGGGCGATCCGATTGGTTCCTTTTTTAGTTGACTCCCCATCTTCGGGGTCGTGCGGTCCGGGTCTGCTCGGACAATTAGAGGGCGGTTGCCTACATCAATCATTAGGGCGGACTCTGAGCAAGCGAGCCCTCAAGGTAGTGACCCTGATCCTGTCCTGGGCAGAGAAGGTTCCCTGCATCTCGGCGGTTTACATCCCCGGGGTGGGGAACCAGGAGGTAGTCTCCCTGAGCAGGGGGACTTCTCATCGGGGGGGGAATGGTCTCTCTGCGACGGGATCTTCACGTTCTGCGTTTCCACTGGGGTCTGCTGGATATGGACCTGTTTGCGTCCCATCACAATCACAAATCACCAACAATCCCGTCACAATTGTTTCCCTGTCTAGAGATCCGCTGGCCTTCACCACGGACGCGCTAGCAATTACTTGGCCAGAGTTCCAGCTCCACTATTTTTTCCTCCATTTTTCTTCTACTAGGTCGCGTGCTGTGCAGGCTAGCCCTGGAAGGGGTACCGACCATCCTGGTGGCTCCTCGCTGGCCGAGGCGGCGTTGGTTCGTGGACATGGTCCAGATTTCAGTGGATCATTACATCATGCCTGATGATCCAGGGCCACTTCGCCGTCCCAATTTACAATCGCTTATTGACGGCCTGGCTGCTGAAGCCTCTATCCTGTCGGAAAAGGGGCTGTCTAAGTCGATTGTGATTACCTTGATTCAGGCTCGGAAGAAGTCCTCTTCCTCGGTTATTACGAGGTCTGGCATGCTTCTCTTGTCGCACTGTTCTATTTCCAGGATTTTGAAATGCTTACATCGTGGCTTGGATTCGAGTCTTCAGCAGAATACATCTATCCTAAGATAAAGAGTACATACATTTACTTAAGGGCAGACTAGATGGACCGTATAGTCTCCTTCTGCCGTCAACCTACTATGCTTCTATGTTATACCTTGAGGGCCAGTTTTGGGCTTGGCTGTTTGCTTCCAAGGATCTTTTGCCAGGCATAGACTTATCAAGCCCTGTTTTTCCATGGAGTTGTATGTCCACCATGTAAGCCCTTTATACCGGTGTGGGATTTGAATTGGTGCTTTTTGCTCTCCAGGGGCCTCTCTTGGGCCATGGGGCGATGCTGCCTTGTCTATTTTTTCTCTGAAGGTGGTCTTTGGTTGCCATCACTTCGGTGCGTCGTGTCTCAGAACTGGCGGCGCCTTGAATGAAGCCTACTTATTTGGAGCGGCATCGGGATAAGGTGGTTTTCGTCTTAAACCGGAATTCTTGCCCAAGGTTGTCTCTGCCTTTCTTCTCTATAAGCCTTCCCTGTGTCCCATGCCTTCTAATTCTAAGGAGTGGACCCTTCTTTCCTGGATGTGGTCAGAGTCCTTAAGTACTATCTGGTTGCTATTCAATCCTTTAGGGAGTCGGATTCTCTTTTTGTCCTTCCTGATGGGTCTAAAAAAGGGCTTGCCTCCAGCTAAATCCACTATCAGCTAGTGGATCAGAAAGGTGGTGGTGCAAATGTTTTCTGCCAAGGGGGAGGAACCCCCTTTTCATGTTACAGCTCACTCCACTTGAGCTGTTGGTACTTCTTTGACTTTGTAGTGCCAGGTTTTGGTTGGACAGGTTTGTAAGGCCCTACTGGGTCTTCAGTTCACGCCTTGTCTAAGTTTTGCAGGGTTGATGTTAGGGCCTCAGCTGACACTGCTTTTGGCCGTATGTGGGCCGGGAGGAGCCAAGAGTTTTCCTCCTGCAGTGAACTGGCGCCACCTTGTGGCGGGATAACCCAATCGTCAAGAATTATGAATGGAGCGACCCGAGTATGACACCAACAAAATCAATTCTACAGGTGAGTAGTCACAGAATTGCAATTTTTGTTTTTGCAAACCTGCAGCCAAAGCCATCACAGGGCAGGACGGAGAGTCTAGAGCAGCCAAGCTGCCATCAGCAACGCTACAGTGATGGGTGCAGAGCTGTCACTGCACATAAGCCACCAAGCACAGCCGCTGGCAGCTCAATGCAGGGAACTGTTTTCTGCTGGACCAGCTGGGCGACTACACTACCCCCCACCCAGAATGGCAAAGCAGGAGTTCCCGAGCAGCACGCACCCGCACAAGGGTGGCACAAGGGACTCGATCTGACGTTACAGTAAGTAGGCGGGTGCCAGACAACCACCAATCAGTTACTTGGCTGGACTATTATTTTAAAGGAAATAAAAATACTATTTTCACTATATCCAGTCCAGGTCGTCCCAGAAGTGATGACAGTTGGGTAGTCCGCCACCAGGTGGCGCAGTTACTGCAAGATCCAGAGCTGTAACCCCTCCCGGCCTCCTATAAAATGATCTGTCTTCATAGAATTCCCAGAATTCATCTTGCAGTAGCTGCTGCTAGGATCGTCTTGGATACTCTCTCTGGATAATGCAGCTGAGAGGGGCATTTTAAGGCTGTCGGCCCCTTCACCCCTATTACCACTGTTCCCGTGGACCCACTTATGCCTCCCAGCCTCAGCTGATGGGACAGGTGAAGGTAGGGAGAACGCCAGGGTCAGGCGTTCATAGAGCTAAGCTCTGGGGTGCAGACCCTCCCTAAAGGGTAGCTGGCCATAGGCGATGGCGAGCCTATTGGGGGGGGGGGGGAACCACCTAAGCCCGGGTTATCCCTTGTCTGTTCCACAGCTTTATTCATAATTTATGCTTTGTAATTTATGCATGTTTTACTTCATTTTTTACCTCAGATTTTACTTGCTGGCAGCTGTGTTGGAAAGCACCTTCCCTCGTTCCCTCACCTCTTCTCATTCCCCTCCATCTTGAGAGCTGTGAGGGGGGGTGGGAGCGGCGTCTGTCGGGGCTTCTTCTAGGCCAAAGCCTTGGCGTGTGGTGCGGGCACGCCGCGCTCCGCGTCCGGGGGGGGGGCTCCTCCGTGGGCCGCCCTCCCTTCTTGTGCTCTCGGCGCCATTTTAGGCGCTGCGGGCGCCCCTGTTCACGCCCACAGTGGGGGGCGGGGCCGCGCAGTGACGGGTTTTGCGTCATTGCTGCGCAGCTCGTCCCTTGAGGTTCGGTGTGCTGCGCTCGGGCGCCATTTTCTGTGCTGCTCGTTTTTTGTCAACTGCGGACTTTGCTTCGGTTACCCACAGGCAGACGGGCTTCAGGTCACCATTCACTGCCTGCGTCTGTTGCCTGCCTTCCAGACTTTCCGCTACCCCGTCGGTCAGGTCCGTGAGTCCCTCTTTTTTCTATGTTGGTGTTTTTATGTGCATGTGCTGTGGGATGCTTATGAATCCTTCGCTTGTGTCTTCTAGGTGCCCCCCCCCCCCAATTGCAAGCTGATTCCAATTGCAAGCTGATTCTGTAGTTCTTCCCGGTCTCCTACACCCCCCCTCTCTCCGCACCCTCTCCCCTTAAAGAGGGATTACTAAAAAGAGGGACTAAATTGGGGGTCACTTAGGTTTGGGCTGTCAGTGCCTTGTAACCTGCATTTGTATCACCATAATCACCATAATGGAGGCTTCTGGGAATAATGAGCTAGGGGCCCCATGTTACTCACCTTCCCTCGTTCCCTCGCCTCTTCTCATTCCCCACCATCTTGAGAGCTGTGAGGGGGAGGGGGACGGAAGCGGTGTTGGTCGGGGCTTCTTCTAGGCCAAGGCCTCGGCATGTGGTGCGGGCGCGCCGTGTTCCGCGTCCGGGGGGGCTCCTCTGTGGGCCGCCCTCCCTTCTTGTGCTCTCGGCGCCATTTAAGGTGCTGCAGGCCCCCCTGCCCGCGCCCGCAGCGGGGGGCGGGGCCTCGTGGTGACACGTTTTGCGTCATTGCTGCACGGCTCGTCCCTTGACGTTCGGTGTGCTGCGCTCGGGCGCCATTTTCTGTGCTGCTCGTTTTTTGTCAATTGCGGACCCTGCTGAGGTTCCCCACGGGCAGACGGGCTTCAGGTCACTATTCACTGCCTGCATCTGTTGCCTGCCTTCCGGACCAGTCAGGTTCCGTGAGTCCCTATTTTTCTATGTTGGTGTTTTTATGTGCATGTGCTGTGGGATGCTCATTAATCCTTCACTTGTGTCTTCTAGGTGCCCCCCCCCCCCAATTGCCAGCTGATTTTGTGGTTCCTCCCGGTCTCCTACACCCCCCCTCTGTCCGCACCCTCTCCCCTTAAAGAGGGATTACTAAAAAGAGGAATTAAATTGGGGGTCACTTAGGTTTGGGCTGTCAGTGCCTTGTAACCTGTATTTTTATCACCATAATCACCATAATGGAGGCTTCTGGGAATAATGAGCTAGGGGCCCCATCTGGGCGGGTTAAGCTCTGCCCCATGTGCGGTACCAGCCCTCTGGGCGGACTCAGCATGGTTTGTGTCACTTGCGCTGGGAGCATACTTTTGTAACATGTTAGGGCAGGCATCCCTGCCCCTAGCCCTCTTTTACCTGCGGCCTCGCCAACGCCCCCACTGCTGCATTCAGCCCTCAGAGAGGGGATAACTAGCATGGGGTCCCAAGCCGATTTGACACACCGGGTGGCCAGCCTGGAGAGACAGTTATCTCGCACGGCTACTGGGAAGGCCACGAGTAAGAAGGGGCACATCAAGCCGGGTTACTCGGATTTTGCTGATGATGTTGACGATCTTTTTGGAGGTCGGGACTCCACTGAGGAGAGTGAGTTGTTTAATGACTTCGCTTCCTCCGGGGGTCGGTTGGTTGGCTATGACAGCGAGCCTGGTTCCTCCTCGGATGAGGATATGTGGCTCCCTGACGACATGGAGAAGTTGCTGTCTTCCGTGTTTGAGACCTTGCATATTGTCCCTCCTAAGGCGGCTAAGAGGAAGTGGGGTGATTTATTCCAGCCTGAGAGACAGAGGCTTGTCTTTCCTGAGCAAGCCCACTTTTCCAATATGGTGTTTAAGGAATGGGAAAGACCTAATAAATGACCATCGGTACCTAAGGGCTTGGACATGCGGTATCCCTTCCCCAAGGAGCTGTTCCGCCTCTGGTCCTGTCCCCCTGATGTGGATGCCCTTGTGTCGGGGTTACCCAACACTAGGGTTATGCCGTTACCCGATACGGCTTCCTTGCGCGATCCTGCTGACAGGCGCATGGACCAGCTGGCTTATCATGCGTTCACCTTTGTGGGTGCTGGCCTTCGCCCGGTCTGTGCCACGGCCATTGTCTCCCTGGCCATTAAGAAGAGGGTGAGACGCCTTGTTGATATTGCCAAGTCTCGCAAGCGGGAGTATAAAGACCTCAAAGCCTGTGTGGATTTTATTGCTTTTGTTGTCTCGGCTATGGACGATAGCGTCCGGCTTGGTGCCAGGGCTTCGGCCCTGCTTGTTGTGCTTCGTCGCTCGCTCTGGCTGCAGCAGTGGTCGGCTGACGCTGCGGCCAAGAAGTAGCTCACTAGTATCACCTTCCTGGGGCTCAGGTTATTCGGGGAGCGTCTGGACCTTCTGGCCAAGGATGGAAGACTCCCTCAGCGACGGAAGCCTGCGCGGCCCTTTCGGGGTTCATCTGCCTGTCGCTCCTTTCGAGGAGGAAGGGGCTCTTCATTTTCAGGTGGCCGTAGAGATTCCTGGGGACAAGGTAGGTCTCGCGGCCGACCCAACCCCTCCTGGGGAGCTAAATCCAAACCCCCTGCCAAGCCCTCTCAGGCATGAGGGGGCACCCTCACCCATTCGGGTGGGGGGACGGCTTCTGCTATTTGCTCACATCTGGAGACAGCACGTCTCGGATCGCTGGATTCAGGAGGTGGTTTCCTCCGGGTACAAAATAGAGCTGGCAGTCTGGCCGCCCTCAAGGTTTCTTCAGTCGCGGATTTCCCGGAACGCATTGACGGCACAGGGCCTAAGGATGGACGTTCAGAGCTTTCTGCTATCAGGTGTGATTTGTCCTGTGCCTCACCAGGAACTGGGTCGAGGGTTCTACTTCAATCTGTTCACGGTGCCCAAGAAGGACGGAACGCTGCGACCTATCCTGGATCTGAAAGGTCTCAACTGTTTTGTCAGAGTCAGACATTTCCACATGGATACCTTGCAGTCCGCGGTGAGCTTGCTTCGGCCCGGCGACTTCATGACCACGGTGGACATCAAGGATGCTTATCTGCACATCCCGATTTTTCAAGGACATCAGAGGTTCCTGAGGTTTTTGCTGGAGGATCAGCATTACCAGTTTGTGGCACTGCCGTTTGGGATAGCCTCAGCTCCCCGTGTGTTCACCAAGGTGCTGGCGGGCATCATGGCCAAACCATGAGGAGCCGGGGCATTTGTGTTCTTCCTTATCTGGTCGATTTGCTGATTGCGGCTCAGTCCCTTCAGCAGGCCGAGAGCGACACCCGGATGGTGTTATCCACTCTCGAGGATTTCGGATGGGTAATCAATTACCCCAAGTCTTCTATCACTCCCTCAATGGTGAGCTCCTTCCTGGGCATTACGTTGGCCACCTCTCAAGTCAGGGTATTCCTTCCCCAGCAGAAGGTGGAGGGCCTCCAGATGCAGGTGCAGGCCCTACTGGCTTGTCATTGGCCATCGATCCGTCTGGGGATGAAACTGGTGGGCCTCATGGTGTCCTGCTTCGAGGCAGTGCCCTTCGTCCAGTTCCACATGAGACCTCTTCAATTGAATCTGTTGACCGGTTGGGACCGGACGCAGGAGTCCCTGGATCAGGAATTTTCACTGTCCCCCATGGTCAGACAGTCCCTCTTGTGGTGGTTGGACTCCAGAAGCCTCTTGGTGGACAAGTCCTTTCTGACTCCCCGATGGGAGATAGTTACCACGGACGCCAGTCTGACCGGCTGGGGAGGTTTTTGGCAAACGCTGAAGTTCCAGGGTCAGTGGGGGCCACAGAAGGCCCACTTACCCATCAATCTCCTGGAACTGAGAGCGATTCGGTTGGTGCTTCTTCAATTGACTCCCCATCTAAGGGCAAGCGAGTCCTTCAGGAGGTGACCCAGATTCTGATTTGCATCTCGGCGGTTTACATCCCTGGGGTAGAAAACCAGGAGGCAGACTCCCTGAGCAGGGGGATCTCTCGTCTGGGGAAATGGTCTCTCAGCAACAAGATCTTTCACGCTCTGTGTCTCCGCTGGGGTCAGCCGGACGTGGACCTGTTTGCCTCCAGACACAATCACAAGCTTCCAAGGTTCGTCTCCCTGTCAACGCTCTGGCAATTCCGTGGACGGAGTTCAGGCTCCTTTATGTATTTCCTCCGTTCCCACTCCTGGGCCGAGTGCTGCGCAAGATAGCCCAGGAGGGGGTACCAACCATCCTGGTGGCTCCTCGCTGAGTTGGTTCGCGGACATTGTTCAGATATCAGTCGAACGCTACATCATGCCCGACGACCCAGGGCTTCTCACTCAGGGGTCGCTGCGGCACCCCAATTTACAGACACTGGCTTTGACGGGCTATTGAAACCTCAATCCTAACGGAAAAAGGGCTGTCAGCCACGGTTGTTCAGACCATGATTCAGGCGCGGAAGAAGTCTTCTTCCATGATTTACTACAGAGTTTGGCATGCCTACATTTCTTGGTGTGAATCCAAGAGTTTCCCTTGTCGCACTTTTTCTATTTCTAGTATTTTGGAATCTTTACAACATGGCTTAAACTTGGGTCTACAGCTGGGCACCCTCAAGGGCCAGGTCTCGGCCTTGGCCATTTTTTCCAAAGATCCTTTGCCAATCATAGACTGATCAGAACTTTTTTCCAAGGAGTTACCCATGTACGTCCACCACGTAAGCCTCTACTACCGGTGTGGGATTTGAATTTGGTGCTTTCTGCTCTCCAGGGTCCTCCCTTTGAGCCTTTGTGCGACGCTGCGTTGTCTATCTTGACCCTAAAGGTGGTTGCGACTGAATCCTTTATGAAGTCGGGTTCTCTTTTTGTTCTCACTGAAGGTTCTAGAAAGGGTTTGCCTCCGGCCAAGTCCACTCTCAGTAAGTGGATCAGACAGACGGTGGTGCAGGCATACTCTGCCAAGGGGAAGGATTCCCCTTTTCGTGTTACAGCTCATTCTACTAGAGCTATTGGTGCTTCCTGGGCTTTTCAGCACCAGGCCTCTGTTGAACAAGTTTGTAAGGCCGCTACTTGGTTTTCTGTTCATACCTTTACAAAGTTTTATAAGGTTGATGTTAGGGCCTCAGCTGACGCCGTTTTTGGCCGAAAGGTGCTTCAGGCGGTAGTGAAATGAACTACATGCTGTTCCGCACTAGGGAGCCCGCCCTAATGGACACTGCTTTTGGATGTCCCAACTGTCATCACTTCTGGGACGACCTGGACTGGATATAGTGAAAAATACAATTCTTTGAAACTCACCTGTAGAATTGTTTTTGAATACATCCAGTCCAGGTCGTTCCACCCCGCCCTTTGTTCATTATCTCTTGTTTGCCTGTTATGGTGATTACATTTTATATTGGACCGTTGTCCTTAGTTTTTTGTTGGAGAGAGTACATGCTGAAGCTATGTGAGTTAACGTGGTTTCTTGGCCTCCCGGCCTGTCTCCTTTTACTGCTTTTTGTCACTCTGGGAATTCTATGGAGACAGCTCTTTTTATAGAGGGCCAGGAGGAAATACAGCTCTGGATCTTGCAGTAACTGCGCCACCTGGTGGCGGACTACCCAACTGTCATCACTTCTGGGACGACCTGGACTGGATATATATTTAAAAACAATTCTACAGGTGAGTTTCACAGAATTGTATTGTCTGGGGCCTCCACCAGATTTTGTGCCCAGGGGTCTCCACCACACTTAACTCGGCACTGGCTACATGTACCACAGAAAAAATCCCCATAGCCCTCATAGTTTTAGTGTTCCCTCTAAATATTGCAACTATTTCAAAGATGAGATCCTTCTCATAAATAATCTGTTGTTTAAACCCCCACAGCCTGTGGAGTTTGCAACTATGCTGCTAAAATCTTGTCCCGTCGGGACACTCCTTGTAGTAGTGCCAGGAAGCAAAGGGAACCCGGGTCTTTTATTCCCTCTGAAACCTAGTATTGGCTCCAGGCTTGGGCATTACCTCAGGATGGAGCATTGGCGTGAATCTCAAGCATGGCGCTGGCGATCCGTCTTGTATTTGAGCGCGGCATGTTTGTCTGATGATGCCAGAGGAGCAGGTGACCCTGGCAGACAGAGCCGCATGCCAGCTTCCTATTACATGTTCACTTAGGACACTACAGGAAGGGCTTATGACATGCGGGACGCTTATAAAACAGTGACATTAGCAGGATGTGGCAGATTAAAGTCCAGAATGATAAGCTCTAATGTTACAGCCACAAGTCGGGCATAAACTGTCCTGTCTGCAGAGGCACCTTCTGTTGAACTGAAAGCTATACGTAAAAGTGAGCCGCCTGACATTTGTTGGCCGTAGATATAGAAGGACAGAGGTGCATAGCTCAGGATCAGCAGTCTGGAGGCTGGGGGATGACCGCTGAGCTTACAAAGATTTATAGGGAATGTGGTCTCCTGTGGACCACTTGCCTCAGCTGAATCCCTAGCCTTAGAATGCCCCCCAAACCCAATAAATAACGTGTAGCATTTCAGTGACACCACCACAGTGACACCACCTGTCAACTCCACCACCCCTATAAAATGATATATAGTACTGTACCACAAAGACTTATTACAAAAGCCGGGATTTCCAGGTTTTCTTCGACTCCACTTTGTGAAAGACGCCAGATTGTCCAGAAAAACTCACATTTTCCCGCTATGGCACATGCATGCCCTCTTGTCCAATCACAGCCGTTGCCATGCATATGTAATTTTAATGATTAATGATATCGCTTACGCCCTAAGACCTAAAAGTGAACCAAAGCCCAGGATTTTCACTATCCTGGGTTTTGATCCTTTCCCGGAGTGCCCCGCTGCATGAAACCCCCTAGATCACCAAAGTAAACTCACCTCTTCCCGGTCCTACGGCCACTCATCCAATAAGCGCGCTCGGAGCCGCTGACATCACGTTGTCTACGCCTTCGTCTAAGGCCAGCGGCTCCGAACAAGCTGGCGGCCACATCCCCCGCTCCCCTCTAACAGGGAGCATGCCCGTGCCGGCCATTCACAAATGCCTGGCGTGGGCATGCGTCCTGCTAGAGGGACAGCGGGATGTGGCTGCGGCTTGCGCATGCACAGTTGGACCGAGTAAGGTAGACAAGGTAAGTGTGTGGGGCAACCTGAGGTGTTTCACACAGCGGGGCATCCCGATTTTGTATGCCCCCGAGGGGAGGGAATCGATTGGCTCGGGAATCTTATAGATTCCTGGGCCAATCGCGGTGGGTTTTGGTCCACTTTAACTGGCAACTGTACCCCGGCATGCATTTCCAGCATCCCACAAAATGTGGGGCTTGTCCACTAAGGGTGAAGTGGCGGTGAAGATTGGGCTTTCTGCATACGGTCAGGTCTTACAGTGGCAATGAAAAATTGCTATAATAAATTCCCTATAAATACATTTAATTCATATGGAGATCAAAAAATCTATAAGGAAAGATTGTCCATATTGGTACATACACAACTAAATAAATATATCCATATATCAGCATACCATCCCCTCCACCCAAACTCTACCACTCCTATGACACTCCTGACCTCCTGGAATTAATCACAGAATATATTATTTGCCGTTCTGGGGTGGGGGGTTAGACTGAATGAGACACTATGGGCACCAGTTGCTTGTGCATATTAGTCAAGGGTTATGGAAGATCCTTCTATACATCAGATGATTAGCACCATTCTTTTATCTAAGGTAGTCACTTGGCAGGTATAGATACTTCATAGAGGACATATAGCACACCTCCACTTCTTTGCTGGCTCTGGGTTGGTTTCCATAGTTATGTGAAAACCATATATATGAAAGTCAATCTGGTGAGCGCCTCTAATAGCGCCATGTAGCATCGAATGTATAGCTAGTGGCTCAGTGTAAAGCGCCAGCGCTCTAGGTTCAGCAGCAGAATTGTATGTGCAGGTTGGCCATTGCAGTGTCATTGTCACAGTGTTAAAACAATGTCATATCAAATGTTTTCATATAGCACCAGTCGCTCAATGTGTCCAGTTTTAGATCACCGACACTGGTTTTGTGCTTGAATTTCTTAAATATGGGCTTCCCTCTGTGAATGGCCGGCGGGGGCGCGCGCGCGCCGAGAGTGACGCGCGGGAGGCGGCGGCGGCAGAAGCGGCTTGGACGTTCCTGTCCCCCGCCTGGCCGTATGCACTTAAAGTGGACCAACACCCAGGGGTGATCGGCCCGGAAATCTATAAGATTCCCGGGCTGATCACCTCCCACCCCGCGGGACATCCGAGATCGGGATGTCCCGCGGGGTGAAACCCCCCAGAAACCCCAAAAAGATCTTACCTGATCCGCCGCCTCCCGCGCGCCCCTCTAGACGTGTGCGCGCCCGCGCCAGCCCTCTGTGAATGGCCGGCGGGGGCGCGCGCGCGCCGAGAGTGACGCGCGGGAGGCGGCGGCGGCAGAAGCGGCTTGGACGTTCCTGTCCCCCGCCTGGACGTTGGCGGGGATTGGCTGCGGCGTTCACGTGGGAGCGGGGAGAGGTGAGTTTTTTGGGGTTTCTGGGGGGTTTCACACAGCGAGGTGCCCCGCCGAAGTGGACCAAAACCCAGGATAGTCAAAATCCTGGGTGTTGGTCCACTTTAACTGACGCTACCTATCGTTCGCTACAGCATTGTCCTGTTGTTATATGTGGCGTTGTTCTGGATGGCTTTCCCTCGGGGCACTACATATGCATTGATTGGGAAAGAGCGCTTCTACAGCTTCCTTCAGACATGACATTTATAAATGATGGACAGGCTACTACAGCGTCACTTGTCCTGCCGCTACGCTAAGTTATAGCGCCAGACACCCGCTTGCAGCGCCCAGTAGTGGATGCTCTAAGCACTGCTACATAGACACTGAAATGGCAATACGTGGCACTAGTCTTAAATTAGCCTCCCCATAACTTAGACTATGGCCAGTGGTGTGCTTAACCACCATGCATACCAAGGAAAGGCATTGGGCCCCCACCTGCCAGGGGGCCCCAAAGGCAAGGTCATATCAGTGGCAACTTTTTTGTTTGCAGAAATAAATAACTCTACTTGGCAGGCGGGTGGGTTGTGGTGAGTGAGGGGCCATTTAACACAACACAGTAGGCTCGATTCAGAGAGACACAAACAAACTTTCGGTTTGGTGCCGACGTAAGATTTTCAAAATTTCCCGCTCTCGCATGAACGTTCGATCGATTCTATGCATGCTTCGTAAACCTTCCGTAGCGTGTCCGTGTGCTCGTATGCCAGAGTACGCAGACGAGGATGTCATTTTCCATCGAAAATGTTCAGACTTATTTTTCCCAACTACCAACGTAGCCTTTCGTTTTTGCCCTTTTCCCATCGTATCCTCACACGAATCCTATCATTTTCCCGCTACATCCTGCTTCATTTTTTCCTAAAGTATCTGTCCAGACGAAATTCTTACGATATTGCGCCTGCGCACTACAAACTTCTCTCATTAAAGTGTTCGCCTACATAATTTCACTTCCATCACTAAACTCACCCTAACCACTTAACGCTCTCCTGCCTTTTCCCTGGAGCTCCCTTAAAGCTCACCCTAACCACTTAGCGCTCTTCTGCCTTTTCCCTTGACCTCCCTTAAAACTTACCCAAATCACTTAGCGCCTTGGTTCTTCTTCCATTTTCACACCCTAAAACTTACCCAAATCACTTAGCGCCTTGGTTCTTCTTCCATTTTCACACCCTAAAACTTACCCAAATCACTTCACGGACATCACAATCTTGATTTTCAAATATGTCATTGTCCCCTTGTTTTTGTAAAATGTATGTGTGCAAATAAATGGGACAACATGTTTTTTTTTTGTTTTGGTTTTTTAATGCTCAATTGGCATTAGTTATACAACTATTTTTGGCCACTTTGGCACAAAAAAATGTTTAACTATATACACATTGCTTTTTGGTTCCTCAAAATATATACACTGTATTTTAATTTAATTTTTAAAACTATATACAATAAAATATTTGTTTAAAACCATAAAACTATATACAATTAAAATTTTGGGGTCACAAATAAAATTATGTCCAAAGACAACTATGTACAAATGTACAAATCAACAGGGCCAGGAACCAGGACACTAGTCTTCCTCTTCTGTTGTCCCCAACGTGTCCCGCATCGCCTGCAGATCGGCCACCAACTCAAGGACCCTCCGATTGATATCAGCAAGTCGCTGTCTTGTGGTCCCTGCCAAAAAATCAGAAAATCAAATTATTCGGAGAACAATACATGTTTATCACCTGTGTATTTAATGTATTTAAAGAAACAAATTAAGTTTAATGCACATATGATTAATCACAGGAATTAAGGTTAGGAAGTGGCCACAGGACAGTTGGGCAACTAATTAAGCTAATTCAGTGGCCACAGGACAGTTGGGCAACTAATTAAGCTAATTCAGTGGCCACAGGACAGTTGGGCAACTAATTAAGCTAATTCAGTGGCCACAGGACAGTTGGGCAACTAATTAAGCTAATTCAGTGGCCACAGGACAGTTGGGCAACTAATTAAGCTAATTCAGTGGCCACAGGACAGTTGGGCAACTAATTAAGCTAATTCAGTGGCCACAGGACAGTTGGGCAACTAATTAAGCTAATTCAGTGGCCACAGGACAGTTGGGCAACTAATTAAGCTAATTCAGTTCCCACAGGACAGTTGGGCAACTAATTAAGCTAATTCAGTGGCCACAGGTCCCTCTTATATTGGCATTGACTAGGGCATTATGTGTTTTTGTGTTCATGGGAATTTAGACCGAAATCTCTAGAATGACATGACTACTTACTTGGTTGGTGGCCGAGAGATGGCTCGTTGGGGACAACACCCTGAGGTCCTGGTTCCTGGCTCTGCTGTCAAGAAGTGCCTGTAGAAACATGGGCCAAATGGTTAGTTTGGATGTCTGATTCCGCAGTCCTCCAATGTTTTTAGCTAAGTCTGGGTCACATCACTCACCTTCTCCAGGGTCTTGTGGGCTCCTATCTGCTGCCTCCTGACCCACTACTTCACCCGCAACCGAAACATCTACAAATACAGAATAAAGGATTCAGTTTGGTGATATCAGGAGCTAGCAATTCTCTTTTTTGGTGTAGACATGAAGAGTGACATACCAGAGGATCCCGCATGCGAGGCAGGGTACGACTCCCTGCCCACGCTGTGCCGCCCCTCCTCTGTGGTAAGGTCCAGGGGCTGGTCTGAGGAGGCCACAGAGGAGGGGTCGGCCCGTCGCCCTGGAGATCCACCACCTTCACTCCCAGCTGCAGAATCATGCAGCACTGGTCGGCCTCTGCGCCTCCGGGTGCGGCGAATTCGGTAATCCATTTCCAACACTAGAAAAGAAAAGGCATTCTAAGTAAAGTCCTACCTTCTGTCTTAGTTACATATTGCATGCAATCGCAATCTACTTACTTGGAAAATGGATTCCGAAGAACCTCCGCACCCGGGGCATGTGCAGCCGTTTGAGGTCCGACCAATGCTGCATGATCTGCGTGTGGGTGAAGGTGGTGTTGGTCTGCTGTTGGATGGTCGAGATTATCTCCAGGGCGACGTTGCGTTTTTCAAATGTGTTGGGCAGGTAGTCGTACCTGCGCTCCAGCATGGTCTACAAAACATAAAGAAAACATCGACTTTACTTCTAAATACCTATCAATATGTGTCAGCAATACATTTTTTTGTGTAATTACATTAACACACACACATTTCTAGTGTTCAGTAATTTCACAATATGGCCTAAATGTTGTTTGGCACGTGTGTTGCGTGCCTTTGGTTGTGCATGTAGTTTATCACATTTTTAACCGAAGCCAAAGCTTCCTTCACATGTAGAGCAGCATTTTCTAATCTAACAAAAGTCCATCAAATACACTTACGAACATGATGATCTCTTCTTGTTGGCGGGTGAAGATAGTGGGTGCCATCTTGCTTCTTTTTCTCGGCAGCAGATAAGTAACGCCCCAGCGCGTTCCGCACGGCCGTGCGAACGTACGCAATGCCTCAGCGGGTTCCGCACGGCCGTGCGAACGTACGTCACACGCTGGCTTGCTTACTTAAAGGTCCCTGCACACACAGCTGATTATTTTCTAAAATCAAAATGGCACCCAAAAAACCTCCTGGCAAAACTGGAAAGGAGCAAACGGGGAAGAAGGCAGCCAAACGGCAGGAGCCTTCCGAAGGGCCCAAAACCAGGTCGCAGCAGCCAAAAGCAAAATTACGGCCTAGTACCAAAACGCCGGCCAAGCCAACTACCAGCTATGGGCAAAAAAAGGAGCAGCCAGGCAAACCAAAGACCCAGGCCACAAAGGCTAGTATGGCTACTGGGCCAAAAACGGGTAAGAGGGTCCGAAGACCCACCCCACCCTGCCCCACTACAACACCCACAATAGTCCGCAGTAGGTCCCGCAGCCCCCCTCGAGGCCGAACCAGGTCCCGCAGCCCCCCTAGACGCCGCAGCAGGCCACGCAGCCCACAAAGAGGCCGAACCAGGTCCCGCAGCCCCCCTCGAGGCCGAACCAGGTCCCGCAGCCCCCCTAGACGCCGCAGCAGGCCACGCAGCCCCCCTCGAGGCCGAACCAGGTCCCGCAGCCCCCCTAGACGCCGCAGCAGGCCACGCAGCCCACAAAGAGGCCGAACCAGGTCCCGCAGCCCCCCTCGAGGCCGAACCAGGTCCCGCAGCCCCCCTAGACGCCGCAGCAGGCCACGCAGCCCACAAAGAGGCCGAACCAGGTCCCGCAGCCCCCCTCGAGGCCGAACCAGGTCCCGCAGCCCCCCTAGACGCCGCAGCAGGCCACGCAGCCCACAAAGAGGCCGAACCAGGTCCCGCAGTCCCCCTCGAGGCCGAACCAGGTCCCGCAGCCCCCCTAGACGCCGCAGCAGGCCACGCAGCCCACAAAGAGGCCGAACCAGGTCCCGCAGCCCCCCAAGAGTGTGCCAAAAAAAAAAACAGAAGAGGGCCGGCCCTGCAAGATCGCCCTCACCCTTGGTCCGCCCTACTACCTCCAAGGGCAGCACTACTTCAGGCTCAGAACGAAACTCTCCTGCTCGCCCACATTTGGCACCGGCACAGGTGGAAAGGCAAGGTTACTATGCCACATCAACACCTGGGACTTCTGTGGCCAGCCAGGCCAGAAC
Organism: Gastrophryne carolinensis; assembly: GCA_027917425.1. Classification (NCBI taxonomy): domain Eukaryota; kingdom Metazoa; phylum Chordata; class Amphibia; order Anura; family Microhylidae; genus Gastrophryne; species Gastrophryne carolinensis. Next base: position 605,891,679 of record CM051234.1, read on the forward strand.
ACCCAGTCCCTTGCCCAGTCCTGGCCAATCCCCAGGCAGCCACCATTCCCTGCATTATACCCCACAAACCCAGCCAAGGATGTCACCCCATTTGGATGACACCATGGAGGACCCACAACCCAAAACAACAGGGCGCACATTGCGAAGAGGGCAGTTGAGTGGGCGTTTTGGTGAGGCCCAAATTATGGCCTTGGCTAGTGGCCTGATCTTAGTTTATGATGAGCTATATGGGCGCAGATCAAAAAACACCACCAAACAGCGCAGAGCCAACATCTTGGCCGACCTAACCAGACAAGTGAATGCAGCGGGGGAAGAGTTAAAGGATGTTGTACAGATTCAGCGCAAGATATCGGACCTCAAATATGCTGCGCGGAAGAAAGAAAATCAAAGGCGGATTGACAGGTAAAAATGTTAGCTTTAGGATTAGACTGGATGTTGTATTGGCCACCTGGTTCTAAATTAGCCTAATTGCAGCATGCAGCATGCAGCATGAAAACTGGAGGAGGTTTTCCCTCCAAACTCAAGTTGACCCCGGCTGAGGAGATGATTTATGGATTGATGCATCCAGTCGCCGTCGAAGGCCACGCGGCCCTAAGGGACACAGATTCCCCGACCCGTCCTGCAGGTGAGTAAGATTTATGTGACCTTTACAATTAGTGAGCATGCACAATTAGCCAGTAACACATCTGGGAAGCCAGGCACCTAGGCTGTGGCTTGTAGGTGATTTCTGTGTTGGGCCAGGGTGTGGCATGTGTGTGGCCACTTAACTTTTGATTTTTGGTCCACATACAAGACGTGAATGTACATTGAACCCGAGTGTAAAAGTTTGTTGGTTCCCATTAAACCGGACCTTCACCCTGAATTAATGAAAAGCCCAAACTCTTAAAAAACAATTCCTCAGCATCTAAAATTAATATATTTTACATGTTTAGTCACTAATTTATTATACTTTCCCCCACTGGGCTGCAACTCTGTTTGGGAATTTAGGATACGTGCGCCGCCATCTTGACTCAGAAGCATCACACTTACTGAGGAGAGGAGAGTGGGATAAGGTACAGGGGGCCGGGTTATAGCTGTGCTTTGCTCAGACAGAGCAGAGCTGGGGTCAGGGAAAGGTCAGCAGTCCAAGAATGCAGAGCAGCACAGTCAGGAGGCACTTACTGTTTGCAGGCTGCCTGATAAGATGGCGGATTCCATAAGCCGCCATCTTTGATGTTTAAAGGCTCATAACATGCAGTCGATGCAGGTAGGAAGATTTGTAATGTGGTCAATCTGTATGTACAGGGTGTGGGAAACATATAAGCTAGACTCTTAATCAGAGTGAAGGTCCGCTTTAATGGCCTATAAGGGATGTGGTCAGCCACAGAACAAGCTGAACTTGAATGTTTGGCTTAGTTGAGTAGAACAATGTTGAAGTAGTTGTAGGCCAAAAATTTTTAAACATAATGGCATGGAAATTGAAGCTTATTTGGCCCCGTTGTTGAAGTGCCCATGACAGCTTGGACCCGTTAACTAATTCGGCATATGTCTTTTGACCCGTCAACAATGCATAGGTGTGTGTTTACATAGTGTCTTTGCTTCTCATGCAGGCCACCATCATCGCTCAGCTACTGTGGAATCCACTGCCAGTGTGGACATGCCGTCAACTTCCGTGCAGCCTAGGAGGGAGGAACCGATATATTCTGTAAGTTTATTGAGCAAATGTCGTTTAGCCATGTTACTTTGCATGTTACTACTAACAGATTGACATATGTAGTGGGCAAGCTAACATCTAATTTGTCTCTGTCCATACAGACCCACACACTCATGGATGAAATCCAGGAGCTGGAGGAGGATGGATCCTTTATGTGCCCTTCTGAAGATCTACCCCTGGCCCAGAATCTGCAACTGGTCCAAAATGTTTCACCACCAACTCAGCAGCAGCAGAGGGAATCTGGCAGCATGGTGGCTGCACATGATGGCCAGCATGCACAGACTGACAGTCAAGTCCCCAGTGTTGTCTCTGCTGTTGAGGATAGTGAAAGCATGCCTGTGTCTGTTGAGGGGCCCAGACCAACAGCCTCGGCACGACCCCGAACCAGGGGATTGGGGAGGCGGAATCCGCTACGGCGCAACCAGGGGAGGGGCATGGCAATGTTGGACGCATGGCACCACGAGAGGGTTACCTTCCAGCACCAAAACCAACGAAACCGAGAGGCACTGCATGGCCGGATCGAGACCCTAAATACGACATTACAGGCTGTGCAGAACGAATTGCGGACCCTCAACAGCCACATGGAGACTGCCAACAATGACAACCGTGCCTACAGGGGTGAAATGGTAAATATCATGCGCAACATTTTGGACCAGTTGCAGATTCAGAATGCCACACAGGCCCACGTTCGGGCCAATCAGCAACGGCCACCACCTGGGTACTATGGCCATCACCCATATTAATGTCTCCACAACATGAATCTGTACAACATCTTTGCTCTTAATCCCCCCTGTATTGACTTGTCTGGTGAGGCAAACCAAGATACCCTTGGTGTATGCCTTGGGTTGTGTGTTTTTGATTTGCGCCCATAGAGCTCCTTAGAGTGGTGAGGTAGGCCACTAGCCAAGGCCATATCTGAATCCTCACTGAACGTGCCACTCAAGCTTCTACACCTGTGGCAGGGACAAATGTGGCCAACCAGGATTTTTTGTTGATTTCATTATTGCCATGGTTGATCTAACCATTAATCCTTTGTGGTTACCTAAATTTTGTTTGCAAATTGGAGTGAGCAGCAACTCCAAGTTTGAGCTCTTATTTTTATAAAATAAACAGTTAAAGACACCTGTGGCTCATAAATTTTATTGTCTCTTTTTTGGGTGTCACAGAGAAATATATACTTGGACATTCACACAGTTCACACATCCAAAAAAGAGAGTTGGAAAGCATTAGGCCTGTGGTGAGTAATTACTTCATTACTTATTTGAACACCACAAACATAACGAAACATACACAAAGGGAAAGAAAACTAAATCAACAACACAATGTTAAACAAAGGCCAATACAGGTTACATTAAGCAAAATGGGTCGCGATCAAATTAGTCCGCACACTTTGGCCAGACACACTACTGTGTGTGTCCAGAAATGAGTCCTCCTGGTCTTCGCTGGGTGGAGAGGGAGCAAATTCTACATACCGGGGGACCCGTTGTGAAATTGCAAAATTGTGCAGAACAGCACAGGCCATTATTATGTCTATGACCTTTTTCGGATCATATTGCAGGGCGCCCCCGGTATGATCCAAACAACGAAACCTAGTCTTCAAAAGACCAAAGGCCCTCTCTACCACAGCCCTGGTCTTGCGGTGCGCACAGTTGTAGGCATCCTGGGAGGCATCCTGGGGCCGGAGTACTGGCGTCAAGAGCCACGGCAGCAGCGGGTATCCTGAATCACCTTATACATAAGATTAGGAAAACAAACATGTAAGACCATCAAGGCACCAGCAACATCAATAGGAGGCTATTTGTCAATTGTGTGATCAACATGAGGCAACATTTGCCACTGTCCCAGTCCCAAACTAAACATCTGTCCTAGAGGTTTACAAAAGGACAACATACAAAGAGTGAGGATGAGGGACAATCATACATATGGATCCCAGCTCTGGGTTTCAAAGTGTGCTTAGGATGTAGGTTTTGCTGACCCCTTATATGCTTTGTGTGAGACCAAAACAGAAGAAACACGCCACATGCACTTTATCCCGCTCTACTCTCGTGTGAAAGTGCAAACCAGCTTAGCAAAGATGGGTCCTAAACTATGCTCAAGTTAAGTGCACGATTCCACACGAGGGTGGTGTAAGAGGGATTATTAAATTAGACAAACAGATAATTTAGAATGTGGCTAATGCAGGCCAAACTTGGCGAAACGCTTGGTTGGTTAATAACTAACATTCAAGTGTGGTTTCACATGGCCAGAAGTTTGTTTAAGGTGTAAGTTTTGCAGACATTACTGCCAAATGCTAATTAAAAACAAACATCCACAACTACATTATGTGGTTTATGTTCACTTACCAAGGAGCCATGCACCGGAAAATTCCCCAGACTCAAACCGTCGGTACAATCCTGATCGTCTAAGGATGTACGCATCATGGGCTGAGCCTGGGTAGCCGGCGAGGACGCTAAGGAACCGCATGTCCGGCCCCACCACTGCCTGCACATTAAAGGAGTGGCCCATTTTGCGGTTCCTGGAAAAAAAGGAAGACAAGAAAACATAAGGAAGGCATTTTGAAAAATGAACACACACATTTCGATAAGGAGGGACCATTACAAGCTGGGACCATTACAAGGTGGGACCATTACAAGGAGGGACCCTAACAAGGAGGGACCATAACAAGGAGGGACCATTACAAGGTGGGTCCATTACAAGGTGGAACCATTACAAGGTGGAAAGATTACAAGGAGGGACCATTATAAGGTGGGACCATTACAAGGAGGGACCCTAACAAGGAGGGACCATTACAAGGAGGGACCATTACAAGGTGGGTCCATTACAAGGTGGAAACATTACAAGGAGGGACCATTACAAGGTGGGACCATTACAAGGAGGGACCCTAACAAGGAGGGACCATTACAAGGTGGGACCATTACAAGGAGGGACCATTACAAGGAGGGACCTTAACAAGGAGGGACCATTACAAGGAGGGTTAACCTAAAATGAAACCCCCCAAAAAAAACATTACTTACCTGTATATGTACTCGTCGGCAGCCGGAGGCACCAGGGCGACGTGGGTACAGTCAATGGCACCAATGACGTTGGGCATGTCGGCGATATTATAAAAACCAAGCTTAATGGCGTTTCTGGCTACCATATCATCTGGGAAAAAAATATATTTGGGGGTTAGGGTAGCCATGCCTTCCAAAAAATGTGATAGTGCGCGGCTCAGCGTAGGCTGTGAGATCCCCACGGAGAGGGCACCCAGCCTCTGGAACGAGCCGTTCGCCAAAAATTGCAGGCAGCCAAGCATCTTGGTCATACCTGAAATTGCATGCCCCTTCCTTGTGGTGCGGGCTAACCATGGCCGCAGCTCACTATACAATTTATGGAGGGAAGCGCGATTAAGCCTGGTCAGCTCGAACAGCTCAACGTCATGCATGCCATTGATGTTCATGCGTCGCCGCCGGTGCAATCTGGGCTCTGACCTCAAGATCCCATCAATGCCAAACAGAAGAAGAGCTTGATGCTCTTCAAAGTCACTCTCCATCACGCTTGGCTGCCTAGTCCCGAGGTCAAAAAGGTGCCGTAAGACGCTCGACAAGGAAATGACTATATGGGCGTCAGAATACTTGCCAATCAGCTCTCTGAATTAATCGCCAGCCCATTGCAATGACGTAAATGATTTGACCGATCGAAACATTTTCGATTTCGAAGGAAAAAAATCCCGAAGTTGCGTAAAAACACAAAATTAATTTCGATGGACGAACGAACATATACGTCTATGTTCGAACGTTCGTGCGAGTCGAAAATGCCCAAAAAAAAAGGAAAAAATGACAAACACCCAACAAAACTTTCGATTGCAAATACGAACATAATGACATTTGGGATTTTGAATCGAGCCTAGTGTGTGCAGAAGATAGGAAGCCATTGTACACTTACGTGAGCCAGCTGCTGCAGAATGAGTGAGCTCCACTCCATTCAGTTATGCAAGATACTGTGACATCACAGCCGCTAGAGAGCCGATTGGTGCACAGCAGGTCACTGGTTGCATCACTAATGGAACTAGCGCTTTGTTACTCTTTTATAATTTTAACAAGAAATAAGAAAAACTGTGCAGGACGGCTTATATAGAGCACTAAACTGGACATTTTCACATATTATGCATTAAATATTATAACATTCCATTGCAGATTGGTCGGGAGGATCTTCCAGCTATATGTGACAATGGATTCTCAAACTGCTGGAGGTATGAGAACTAAATACTATGGTGTGATAGACATTCAGAAAATGCTGGTGGCATACAGAGAATGTCACATTTCCCCATTACTCAACGCCTTGAAAAAAAATCATAGGAACTTGATGCTTGCCTGGATAACAGGAAATACTCTGCAGTTTTGGCACTTAGAGGGATAAAACCATGTCCAATAATAATGATGACGAATTAACGAATAACAGATGGCAAAAATAGCTCTGAAATGTGCCATTTCCTTTTAAATCTCCTGCCCATCAACTGGTCTACAACATATTTCTATTATACTTCTATGGGGTCGATTCTGTCCAAGGTGCAAAAAGTCCACTTTAAGGGAAAGTAAAAAAAGAAGTGTTCTTTTTACACCTGGTGCTATATCAACCCCCTAGGTAGAAAATTAAGGCACTCTTTACACCAAACAAAGTGTACTTTGGTGAGTTTCCGGGTGACCTGGGGGGTTTCACACAGCGGGCATCCAATTCTGGATGCCCCAGTGGGAGGGAATCCTCCGGTCCTGGAATCTTATAGTTTTCTGGGCCGATGGGGCGTGGGTTTTAGTCCTCTTTAAGTCTCACTCAAATGTAAGAATCAATAAACACCCAAATGCACGCACAAAGGCTTCTTCAATTTATTAGCATATCTTTCATTCTTCTTCTTTTTGCACCTGGGGCAAAAATGAAAGGTCGATTCAGCAAAAATGTTTTTGGGAATTAAAGATGCCATTTCCTTTCAGTGTGGGTCATGTTAATTATTGGGTGAAGCCAGTGTAGACTTGTAGTTTACTTTAGTACTTCCTCCTGGAAATTCCCTTCTACCGGACCTATCTGCTCTTCTGCACAAACTACAATACAATATAAGTGGACTCCCCTTTAGTAATAATAAAATGTGGATGCTCATGTGGAGTCGTAACTTGAGGAGGTGCAACTGAACCAGGACAAGGCCAATGGAGGGAGAGACGTTAATGACTAATAATGTGTTGAATCTATTGGACTATGTTTTGTCTGATGTTGAGACCTCTTTATTATCTAGAGGCCTCTCTTTTGTCCCTGATACCCACTTTGATCCCTTTCGCACGATGCTCGATGTGAACAAGTTTGTTAGAGCACTTACTTTGAAATTACATTTCTCCAATTCTGTATTTAATGACACTGACGACATAAGTATAGATCGGATCCCTGGTACCACCCTAGCATTAGATACGGGGCTACCGGGGCATCCCAATTTTGTAGATAAATGCAGGACGACAGATAAAGAACAGCTCCAGTTCGAGCTAGGGCAAAAATCTGCCTTTTTCTTGTGCTAGTGCCCCTCAAACTAAAACGATCCTGTCAGAACCCCGGGTTTGGCTGATGCCCAGCTGGTGGCTGGGGTCTATTACCCCATCTGCAGTATCGGTAGCCACCAGCGGGTGTCAGCAGAGCTCTGGCTGCTCACCCAATCTGCAGATCCACCTGCCACCAGCGGGTGTCAGCAGAGCTCCGGCTGCACACCCCATGTGCAGTCCCATCAGCCACCAGCGGGTGTCAGCAGAGCCCTGGATGCTCTCTCCCCATCATCTGCTGCACCTGGTGTGAGGAGCTATTTAAGTAAGATCAGCCCTCCACCTGGTGCAGCAGGATTTTGTTTGTTTGGTTACTTGTGTCTGGAGTTTTGAACTTAAGTCTGTACCCGTTCCTACCGGAGTCTGGAGACTGCCGGCATCTGTCATAGGCCCTTGGGTGAGTGCTCCAGCACCTTAGGGTATCTGTTTTTTGTTATTAGGTTTTTTGTTAATGAGCCTTATTTTGTATCTGAAATTAAGATATTTTTGTTGTTGTTTTTCCTTGATTAAAACCTTTAAATACATTTTGGTAGTTGTGTCATTGCTCTGGCCAAACTGTCTGCTCCCTGGCCGAGAGTTCACATTAGAGAACTCCTAGGCCCTGACAGAATCCTGCTGCCACCCACCTGGCCAGAGCATTGCGCATTCTGGGACCTGTAGTCCCTCTAGCTTTTGCCAAAGTCCGTTCCTAGCCCCCTAAATGGATCCTGGAGTGATCAAAAAGTTGCTTTCATTAACGGAAAGCCATGCTGATACTGTGCAAGCATTATTTGTGGGATACTCTAAATCCATGTGTCTAGACATGATCAATTGTATTCATTCTTTGATTGATCAAGGAGATTTTGATTTCCTAGCTGCTCAACCCCTCATTAAGATCCTGGTGGATGTAGCTTTCGAAATAAATACTCCTTTGCCACAGGTTAAACAGACCTGTTCCATTGAACCCAGTGTCCCTGATCAGATTCCCCCATCTCCTGTCCCTTTAGCTAGATCTGTAGGGTCTAGGGGTTACTCTGAGGTGCTGTGTGCTTCACCTGGGCCCTTGACTCAGGGGCCTGCTGCTTCCTCATGGAGCCAACCTGTGCTTACTGCTGATTCCTGGTTCTATGAAGAATCTGACGATGATGATCCTGTCTTTGAGATCCATGCCACTGATTCTGACGATGCTTGGACCGATTTTTCTGAGGATGGTGTGGTCGATGCCAGCTTGCCACCAGAGCGTCCCATGGTCGATGCCAGCCTGCCACCAGAGCGTCCCATGGTCGATGCCAGCCTGCCACCAGAGCGTCCCATGGTCGATGCCAGCCTGCCACCAGAGCGTCCCATGGTCGATGCCAGCCTGCCACCAGAGCGTCCCATGGTCGATGCCAGCCTGCCACCAGAGCATCCCATGGTCGATGCCAGCCTGCCACCAGAGCGTCCCATGGTCGATGCCAGCCTGCCACCAGAGCGTCCCATGGTCGATGCCAGCCTGCCACCAGAGCGTTCCACCGCGAGTCAGCCGCCGCTGGGCCCCACCACGAGTCAGCCGCCGTTGAATGTCTTTTTAAAATCTACCTTGTTTCTGTCCCACAGCGAGCCTGCAGCCGGGTCCCACAGCGAGCCTGCAGCCGGGTCCCACAGCGAGCCTGCAGCCGGGTCCCACAGCGAGCCTGCAGCCGGGTCCTGCTACCAGCCGACACCCGGGCTCTGCTACCAGCCGACACCCGGGCTCTGCTACCAGCCGGCACCCGGGCTCTGCTACCAGCCAGCACCCGGGCTCTGCTACCAGCCTTGCACCTAGACCGCACTTTGAACCCGGGCTCTGCCTTGACCCTGCACCCGGGCTCTGCCTTGACCCTGCACCCGGGCTCTGCCTTGACCCTGCACCCGGGCTCTGCCTTGACCCTGCACCCCGGCTCTGCCTTGACCCTGCACCCGGGCTCTGCTACCAGCCGTCACCCAGGCTCTGCTACCAGCCGTCACCCAGGCTCTGCTACCAGCCGTCACCCGGGCTCTGCTACCAGCCGTCACCCGGGCTCTGCTACCAGCCGTCACCCGGGCTCTGCTACCAGCCGTCACCCGGGCTCTGCTACCAGCCGTCACCCGGGCTCTGCTACCAGCCGTCACCCGGGCTCTGCTACCAGCCGTCACCCGGGCTCTGCTACCAGCCGTCACCCGGGCCCTGTCTTGGATCCGCATCCGGGCCCTGTCTTGGATCCGCATCCGGGACCGGTGAAACTTGGCCAACTATTTGGATCCCTACCCTTATGGAATCTAGCTCCTCAGTGGATCCCGGAGGTGGGATTAATACCCAGATTTTGGACATTTTATTTCATGGACTTGAGTTTGTTTTGTTGGTCTTGCTCTCTGGGGAGAATTTTTTTTCATTCAGAGGAGCGTTCAGGAGCCCGCTCCTGAGAGAGGGGGTAATGTCAGAACCCCGGGTTTGGCTGATGCCCGGCTGGTGGCTGGGGTCTATTACCCCATCTGCAGTATCGGTAGCCACCAGCGGGTGTCAGCAGAGCTCTGGCTGCTCACCCAATCTGCAGATCCACCTGCCACCAGCGGGTGTCAGCAGAGCTCTGGCTGCACACCCCATGTGCAGTCCCATCAGCCACCAGCGGGTGTCAGCAGAGCCCTGGATGCTCTCTCCCCATCATCTGCTGCACCTGGTGTGAGGAGCTATTTAAGTAAGATCGGCCCTCCACCTGGTGCAGCAGGATTTTGTTTGTTTGTTTGGTTACTTGTGTCTGGAGTTCTGAACTTAAGTCTGTACCCGTTCCTACCAGAGTCTGGAGACTGCCGGCATCTGTCATAGGCCCTTGGGTGAGTGCTCCAGCACCTTAGGGTATCTGTTTTTTGTTATTAGGTTTTTTGTTAGTGAGACTTATTTTGTATCTGAAATTAAGATATTTTTGTTGTTGTTTTTTCCTTGATTAAAACCTTTAAATACATTTTGGTAGTTGTGTCATTGCTCTGGCCAAACTGTCTGCTCCCTGGCCGAGAGTTCACATTAGAGAACTCCTCGGCCCTGACAGATCCCCAATCCAGACTTTTTTCCAGTCATTTCTAGGGGGGATATTCTTACTCTCTTTCAGGAATCGGTCGAATGGGATTTGCCGGCCCTCCAATCTGACATGGTTAAACAAGGTTTTCGTAATATGACATCCCAAGAATTCAAAGCTCTTTCCACCCTAAAAAATAATGACCATATTGTTATTAGACAGGTAGATAAAGGGGGGAAGGTAGTGGTCCTCAATAAAACATCATACAGGGATGAAGCTCTCCGCCAACTTAACAATACCACTACCTATAGGAGACTTGAGGATCCTACCAGTAATTTCCAGGAAAAACTGTAGAGACTGGTAGATGAAGGGGTATCACTGGGTGTGCTCACTACTAAAATGGCCAAACATCTCAAAGTTTGCAACCCGTGGTCCCCATATTCCATCACATTCCCAAAATCCACAAACAGGACAATCCCCCTAAGGGCAGACCAATAGGGGCAAGCATAGGGGGTTTGAACGAGCCTCTGGGCCAGTGGCTTGATAATTTACTACAACCTCTAGTGCTTCAACTTCTTATTTTTTTTTTTAGGGACACAGGACACCTTATTCAGATGCTTTCCAATATTTCATGGACCAAGGTCTGGATTAGCTGTATGATGGATGTAACATCCCTCTATTCTTCCATACCCCATGGCTTAGAAATTATGGCTCTCGAGTTTTATTTATGCAATTACTCTAATTTTGATTCCAATCTCTGTCTATACATTGCCATGGTTACTGAGTTTCTATTGGACCATAACTATTTCACCTTTGATACCAACTATTTTTTACAACTGAAAGGAGCTTTGATGGGGGCGTCATTTTCCCCATCTTTGGCCAATTTGTATATGGGGTGGTAGGAGCACCAACGTATCTTTGGCCACCTGGCGGTCACAGATAGTAGTCTATTACAGATACATAGATGACCTGTTCCTTATTTGGAAAGGTACTGAAAATTTACAAAAGTTCATTTACTATTGCAATGATAACCACCTTAACCTTGAGTTTATGGCCCACTTTGATTCAAGGGATATTGATTTCCTAGACCTTAGGCTATCTGTTGATACACTAACCAATTCTTTACAAACGAGTACTTTCTGCAAACCCACTGCGGGGAACAACATCTTACAGGCTTCCAGCTGTCATCCCCATCATACGAAATTGCTCCGATATTGATGTATTTTTACATGAGGCCAATCAAATTGAGTCACGATTGATCACCAGAGGATATTCTCCCTGGATGCTCAAGAGGGCGAAGAATATTGCCCTTAATAAAAACCGAGACTCTATCCTAGGCAATGATCCCCGCCGTAAGGAACCGGGACACTCGGCCTCTATAACATTCAGTACACCATATACCCTAGAATTCCATAAGATCTCCACTATAATTAAGAAAGACTTACCTATTCTGAGGGCTGATCCAGTACTCTCTGATGTAGTGGATAAGGGTATACGCATTGTGAGCTGGAAGTCCCCCAGCCTGGGTAATGCTTTATCCCCTAGTTTTTTTCACATGTCACAGATTATCAATTCTACCTGGCTAAAAACCATTGGCTTTTTTTCATGCGGTGTAGACGTTGTGGGACATGTAAATATGCTAATAGGAGCCAACACTTTGTCTCCGCTGCCACTGGAAACACTTATAAGATTAAGACTTTACTCAATTGCAACTCCACATCGGTCATTTATTTGATTACTTGTAAATATTGCCAGAAGCAATATGTGGGTTGCACTGAGCATCTACAAGGCATAGGCCGCTTGGATTTGACGAAGAATTCTAATGTGGCACGCCACCACAATGATATACATAAAGATTTAACTCCTTTATTTAGCATCAATGCCATAGAAAGGGTGACTGTAGGACCCAGGGTTGGAGATATCCACAAGCAACTTCTATCCAGGGAAGCCTACTGGATATTCACGCTGGGAACCAGGTTCCCCATTGGTCTCAACCACAAATGGGACATTTCTTTTATAACTGACAGATAATTATTTTCCTTATATTTATTTGTATTCTTTTCCTTTTTCCAGGTCTGTGTTCACACACTTGGATGATCTTATACAATACATGGGGGTTTTGTGCCCCATTTGGGATGCCCTCGACTTTTACACGGCCTTTGTGTATTAAAGTGGACCAACACCCTGCCCGATCAGATCCCTCCACCAGGGCATCCAAAATCGAGATGCCCCGCTGTGTGAAACCCCCAAGGACGTCCCATTCACCTTACTTTACTCCCGTTCCAACGGCGCATGTGCGGGCCGCGGCCGCATCTCGCGCTTCTCTCGAGCAGGGCGGGTGCCTGCGCCGGCCATTCACAAGGCACAGGCACGCTCCCTGTTAGAGGGAAGCGCGAGATGCATCCGCCAGCGTGCTCGGTTGTATGTCCTCTGCGGTTGTACGTCCCTTGGACGCACATACCACAGCGACTCCAAGCGCGCTGATTGGACGACACCATAGGAGCGGGGTGAGGTGAGTTTTTTTCTGGTGTTCTACGTTTTACGCAGCGGTGCACCTCCGAGCGCACTGATTGAACGAGCGGCCACGCATGCGCCGTAGGAGCGGGGTGAGGTGAGTTTTTTTCTGGTGTTCTGCGTTTTACGCAGCGGTGCACCTCCGAGCGCACTGATTGAACGAGCGGCCACGCATGTGCCGTAGGAGCAGGGTGAGGTGAGTTTTTTTCTGGTGTTCTGCGTTTTGCGTAGCGGTGCACCTCCGAGCGCGCTGATTGAACGAGCGGCCACGCATGCGCCGTAGGAGCGGGGTGAGGTGAGTTTTTTTCTGGTGTTCTGCGTTTTACACAGCGGTGCACCCCAGATCGGGGTGCCCCGCGGAAGTGGACCAAAACCCAGGATAGTGAAAATCTAGTGAAAAGTTGGTCCACTTTAAAAATTATTCTTTATAATGTTAAATTCATTATTCACTTTTCATCCATATACATTTATATCCAATTTTTCTATTTATATTGATATTTATTATTCGCCTTTTAACTGTTGATTGCAGCCTATTGGGCATGCGCAATCACTTGCTATGCCCTTTACTGCTTTGAGCACTTTATCCCTAATAACATTCTTACATATGTATTTATACCTATTGGCGGTTGAGTCGGCGGCGGCGCCTGCGATGACGTCACCACTTCTCCGGCGGCCCGCGAACCCGGATTCTGGCTTCGGCGCTGCTCCTATGGGGTTTTTCATTTACCATTTTTATATATAAACATACATGTTTATACTGTCAGCAATGAATAAGGACCAGGTGGCGCCCAAAACACGTAAGAGCTGCACCATTTAGGATTGCTATCGGGATCTGGTAACGTGCTTTTAAGGCTGTTTTGTGATGAGATATTTTTTAATGGACTTAATTTAATTTAATTTTAAGGAGTGCTGACCCTAGAACTGTTTTCTCTGGCTTACAAGATGGGGCTTGGGATGCCCTTGGTCATGCACCCACCTACAAATTGGTAAATCAGAGTGCATTTTTTCTTCAATATTGCGGCCTCATTATTATTGCTCCTCCACTTTATTTTTGATATTTGTGCTCACTTGGCATCATTTAGAGACAGGAAGCATCATTCATCCCTATTGTTTCACTCATTAGTTGTCTAACTGCACCTATCTGAGTTTAGAGACAGAAAAAAAGTATGAGCCGTAAAAGGGCCCAATTAAAGTTTACACCAGGGCTTCTTCACACATGGCGGCTTATTAATTACTAACGCCAGGTATCGTCAGATGAGCGTCTGCTGTAAGCATGTATCGGGCGCTGTAACAGAGAGTCTTAGTCACTGTAGTAACCTGGCCTGCACTGATAAATGTGATGTATGTTGGGCGCTCTAACACCAGTACAGCGCTGCAGGGAGCGAGAGGTAGTGCCAGCTCAGTGCGACCGACTCACACCATACTTATTAAAAACTACACACACACTGCGTCGTGCTATAAATCTGGTCGCTATAGCATAGAGCACCAGACACTGTGTGATCAAAGTCTGTTTTTGAACACATATCCACCTGTAACAAAGCAAAAACACATGGAATTACATTGTTTTAACACAGTGACATTAACACTTTAGTGCCAGACCTGCAATGACAATTCTGCATAAAAATATAAAAAAAGTCAAAAAAGTTTCTAAAACTGTTTGTTTGCAGCAGAAGAGGTCACACAATGATTTGAGCAAAAAAATAAAAAAATGTAAAACACGCTGTTTAAACACAAGCAAATGAACGGCCATTGAAATGTATGGGAGAGCGACACTGAGTGAAAGGTAATACCTGGCACTCTAGAAGCTAGAGCGCCGGCATTATACGCTGAGCCGCCTGTAATAATACATCGGACGCTACATGGCTCTCTTAGAGTCGCTCACCGGATTCGCTTTCTTAACTGTGGTTTTACATACAGCGCCGGGTTTTCACCAGACGCTGCCTGCCGCTACGAGGTACTACCTGCCGCTATGGCTTGATGAATAAACCCCTTAGTTACGCCACTGCCTAGCATTTATGAAGATCCCACACCAATGCTTTTCAACATGGAGCTATTTCATTGAGTCGCAATCCTTTAATCCCTTACGTGATATAATGCAAATACTGCACCTAATACATAAGTTAGAAGCCCATAGCAAAGGATCCCTGTGACTCTCAAGCATTCAAACAGGAATGAAAAATAAATTAATAACTATTTGAAATATGTGTGATGTGAGCCCAGTAGGCTCTGGACTTGGCGTACGTGGAGCTTGTCTACAGGAGGGAGAAGCGTAACAGGATCGCGACTCGGTGCCAGCCTCCCAACAATGCTTCCAGATATTTGGCAAGCTCTGGACTGGATTAGGCTGAGAAATTGAAACTGGACAAGGACATGGCAGGACAGTCTAGTCTTCCAAGAGCAGATCTCTTGCTGCGTAAACCATCTTGTTATCATTTTCAGTCATTATGGACGATTTTTGCTAAATACATTTTTAAATAACACATCCTTCCCAAATACTGCTGTACCAGTATAAGGACTGCACTCATGGTTCTCTTTCAAGATCTAGATTCCATACCCATACACTGGCTCTTTTTTCCTTCTCTGGTTCATCTCCTGGTATTTGATTCTTCCCTGTGTTTCCAGTTGCAAGGATCCTGGACTGAACTTCTGGCCTTTGTTTCCAGTTCATGACCTGCTCCTTGGTTTCATTCCTGCCCAAAGGACCAGTTCTTGCTTCAAAACCTTGCCCCAGTACACCCTTGCCCTTTGTCTGTGACTGCCAGTTACACCATGGCCAACTGCGCTCTCAGACATCGCTAATTTTACAATGTATTTGCACAGACCTTCTACAATCTTACCAGCATGGCAGGCCTTTGAGCTGTGAGACCTGGGCAACTGCACACGGTGCTATTTTACTGTGCCGAGCCGAACATCCCAATGTTGTTTTGAGATCGGCCTGCGCACCAGTGTTCAGGACATTTGTCTTGTACATTCTCACTTGCTAACTTATCCCCTTGACCCTCAGACTGCCTGACAGCAGTGGAAAGTGTCTTATATCAGCAGATTTAAAACTGTAACACAATTGGGAAAAACCCCTATATAAGCCATCCTAGAAAAAACACAATTGGGAAAAACCCCTATATAAGCCATCCTAGAAAAAACACAATTGGGAAAAACCCCTATATAAGCCATCCTAGAAAAAATATAAATACTAAAGCTAAATTATGTGGGCAAATAATACATTAAAAATGTCAAAGAAAGCCCCAAAACATCCAATGAAGTGCGGCACTTATGCAAAAAATGTGCCACTAACGTATATTTTATATATATATGACACATACTGAGTAGAAAGTATCTGTGTGCCTTATGGAATAATTTTCCGCTTACTTTACCGTAGCTCCAGCATCACTAATAGCATTATCCAACTTCCCACACCACTGGTCATCCCTTGCCTCCCTGCACCCTCCCAGATTACCCTTTATCACCCACAACTGGGCACACCCCACCCCCGACATTACCCTCCAATCCCCACCACTGGGCACCCCCTGCATGCCCCCACCATCCAGCATCACCAACAAGCATTACCCTTCCCTTACCACTGGACACCCTCTGTATCCCCCACCCCTGGGCATCAACCTCCATTTATAGCACGGTTCTAAAAGGCAATCAGTATCCCTGACTTTAGCTCATCATGGCACCAATGTCAGTTTACAAAGGCACCCATAATTAATAAGTGTGGGTGGTCACCATTTGTGATGTTTTATGTAAATATATCTTCATGAAGCAGTATATATATATATATATATATATATATATATATATATTTAGGTAATTTCATATTTTACATTTATTATATATGTTGCTTAACGTTTTACAAAATTTTTCCTAATAAAGTAATTTTTTCCAATATTATTCTCATTTACTGTTTTTGGTTTCTCTTTATAAGGGATTTCAGAAAAATGTCACACGAGTTATAGAAACACATTAAAACACAATATAGAACTAACAAGGTTTGCTCATCTAATTCATGGACCAGGCACCCCTTTGGCATCTGCATTGTTGCTATTGAGCCGTAATGTTGTAAGTGTAGCCTTGTCAGTGCAATCAGTCATTATTATTATAGTGATAGTCATAAAGTGACACTGGCATGAAGTAACGAGATGCCGAGAGCTTTGCTTAATTGCTAATGAGCATGAAAATAGAATGGAGCTGAGCACATATAAAGGAATGAGGCAGTGGCAAGCTGCCCAACGTTTCTACATACTGCATGTAGCTTGCTCTTTATGAAAGGGATCCAATGGCGGAATTCTCCTGGTATACTGGAGTACCCCCCTTGTCACTACACGGTAACCCGAGCGGCGTCAGCTTGTAGGAAATCAAGGTGTCTTTACATAGAAATTTAAAGTGACTTGTAACATTAGGAGACACATTCATGAGACGTAAAACAGCAACAGAAGCTAAGTGACCTAAACTAATCTAGGAGCCATCATGCTCATAAAGACGTACAGTGGCATGTCCATGTTTGAAGGCATCAATTCAAGTGAGTCTGTCAACGGGGAGCCTCAGGCATATGGCAGGAGGAGATAAGCTTCAAAGTGCAGGTTTGGTCATTCCCCCCTGTTGGGGCCCTCCTCCGTGCTGGTGGCAGAGGGTGTGATGATCTAGGGGGGTTCTTGGACCTAGGGTGGGTGATACTGAATGGGTGTGGTGTTGGTGAGAGGTGTACTTATTCAGTGTAGATCTCATAGTGTCTTGGAAAAACCTCAGTTGAAGTAAAATTAAAGATGTCTTTAGTCTCGGGATTCTAATGATTACAGCATATACTTCATGTTACAGTTCCAAGTTTCACAAACTCATCTTACAGCATCCCTCAACTTTCTAGCTCCATTCATTCGTTAGACCTCCCGGATCTGCTGGACTTCATCCCAAATAAAGATGCTCAGGACCTCTTTCTAGCTCCATTCATTCGTTAGACCTCCCGGGTCTGCTGGACTTCATCCCAAATAAAGATGCTCAGGACCTCTTTCTAGCTCCATTCATTCGTTAGACCTCCCGGGTCTGCTGGACTTCATCCCAAATAAAGATGCTCAGTACCTCTTTCATTCTGATACCCCAGAGAGCTGCCAACGATGTTCTGTCTTCCT
Organism: Gastrophryne carolinensis; assembly: GCA_027917425.1. Taxonomy (NCBI): domain Eukaryota; kingdom Metazoa; phylum Chordata; class Amphibia; order Anura; family Microhylidae; genus Gastrophryne; species Gastrophryne carolinensis. The sequence goes on from CM051234.1 coordinate 605,909,551, forward strand.
GTGGGCTCTTTGCTGGTATAGCTGTCTCTGCTGCTGCTTCTCCTGTCTCCTGTTCTAACATCAAAATGTAACCCTTCTGATGGATCTGATTGTAAGAACCAAGAACTATGGCAGGACTCCCTTTAGATATTACCCAATGTAACAAATTACTAACATATAATCTCATAGTCCCTCCCAGGCATGTGCAGCACATGTTTCAACCACATGCAGGGCATAACTCAAGGCACCTGGTTCATTGGTAGTAACTGGTGTAATAGGAAGAAAACCTGGCCCCATCCCTATTAAAAGAAAGATAGGGCTCCCTGGGCAACACCTGGCTGTCAGGGACTGTGGGATTACTAGGAGAAGATTATCTCCCTGCCACACAAAACTGGGCAAAGGTGCCAGAGGTAAGTGTCATACAATAGAATGTGGTGTCCTGGAAGGGAATCTAAGCAAGGGCCCAGATATAAGGTGGGCCCCTGGGATGTGTTGGGGAGAGACTGTGTTTTGTGAAGAACAATGCTGAATTAACAGGGCATCCCATTTCTTTGTCTCATGACTCATGAGTGTTTTCTCAGAAGGACCAGAAGTAAATGTGAGCCTCAACGTTAACATCTGTGGATTGTCTGAGTGAGTACCACAACCCACCGCCCTCCCCCTTATGAACCCAGAGACAGAGAGGGGGGGTAGATGACTTTCCCTGTGACCACTGGACCATCCCATAAGGCATCCCCCAGTGTGTGGTTTGTTGGTCTAAGTTTTCTCTCCAAAACGAATAGTGACCTTTAGTTGACACTAAGACCATTATTGTCTATGACACCTGTTGTTCTCTATTGGAGTGATTTTAATTCCTATTGCTACAACTGCTACTGACTCTCCATAGCTTTGCATGAGATTCATATTTACACTATCAGGACGACTCTTCTGAGAGGGTTCTAGTCTTTAGTAACTGTAACTGTTAACTCTTTCCGACCCTTTACACCTCCCAAAAGGCAAAGGCAGCAAAAGGATGTAAATGAGGTAAAGTTCTCCATCACCTATATGTGCTCCTTACTGGCACCAAGCTTTAAAGCGGTCCTTCACTCTGAATAAGAGTTTCCCCCACCCTGTACATACAGATTGCCCACATTAAATATCATCCTACCTGCTCCTCGATCCAGCGGCGCCCGCCGCCGCCTCCCGTGCGTCCCTCTAGCAGGACCATTCACAAACAGCCGGCGTGGGCGCGCGCCCTGTAAGAGTGACTCGCGGCAGGCGCGCTCTCTTGTCCGTGGCTGCCTCCCACTTGTCCGCCGGCGGGGATTGGCTGCAGCGGTCACGTGGGAGCGGGGAGAGGTGAGTTTTTGGGGCTTTCTGGGGGGTTTCACACAGCGGGGCACCCCCGATCGGGGTGCCCTACCGAAGTGGACAAAAACCCAGGATAGTCCAAAACCTGGGTGTTGGTCCACTTTAAAGAGCTGAGTTCTGTGATTGATAGGCAATCTGATCTAAGTTTTTTTAAACTCTGCTGACTGAATCCATTGTATAAGACTGCTTAATGGGGCACAAAACCCAAGCCCTAAAATGTGGCATGGCATCGCCAGCAAGGTAATTATACTGGGCCATCCCCAGGGTTTCACACTGTGGGGCATCCATCGGCCCTAGATTCTTATAGACTCTATGGTGGTGGTTGCTACTCTTTAGGACAACTATTGATAAATGCCCAAGAAAATTAAATACTATTATATGATAAGCTACAGAAAAATAACTATTTAACTAATATACTGAAATCATTCATGTGATGGTGACAGCGCTGGATCCCAAACAAGGTAAGGGTTTTTTGGTGGGGGGCGGTTGGTTAACAAACTGGACATCTGCTTTAACCCTTTATACCCACTACCCCCTCCACACACACACACGTACACTATAGGGTTGATTCATGGTCGGTGCAAAAAAAAAAAAAGCATAGGTGGCGTGACAACATTTTTTTTATTGCTTTTGTTTTGGCTACACTTTGGGGCGCAATATCCATATTTTTATTGTTTGTACCTTAATTTTTGTAATTTTTGACAACCTTTCATTATTTTGTTTCGACCAAAAACCAAAAATAAAGGTTCAGTCTCTAAAAAATTGCGGCTTACACTTTCATTGTTCAAAAACATGCTGGACGCTGCCGCCATGTGTTTTTGGAAGAAATAAGGCTGTTGCTCATTGGAATCAGCAGTCTCCTCCACCTATTTGCTGAAGAAATTTAACTCTTCAAATGGCCACATTTGCACATGCTTTACTGCCCTCTATAAACTTACCATAAAATCAGACTCCGGAGACAGTTTGGTGCGCAAACATTGCGTTGGCGGAAAATTTCAGGTGCATTGGTGAATACTAGTAAGCAAATTGGTGAAAAAAAAGTGCATCCGATTTTGATGACCATGAATCAGAGACCAAGCGCGACTTCGGGCTCAAAAAATTGTGCGCAAATTTGTTCATACACAACCATGAATCAACCCTTATATCTGTGTCTTCAAGTCGTTAGGAAGTGCTCGTCGGGGTCATTATTTTACCATAGCAGCAGCATACTCTACAGTGCCCATGTAGGCACCTGCACTTTTCATAGGCCTAGAGTTGCCTGGGTACAATGTTTCAGAACTTAGGATCTATGTTAAGAGCCACACTTTGTCTAAAGCTGGACGTAATCTGCGGCAACACCTTGAAATCTTGCACAAGGCAATACCGGCCTTATTATTAAGGATCAAACTACACAATCAAACTACGACAGCCTAAAAGTAATGAGATCTTTTCCAACATAAAATCCAGTTACCAACAATGGACTAAATACAAGGTTTAATCAGTTGCAGGTTCAAGAAAATCTCACATTAACAAACTGCAGATGCCTAAAAATAATCACATTCTGATAAAGTATTAGGGAATCCCATGTGAAATATGCAGCAGTTTCCTTTCTAAAAAGGTCTGTTATTATTTCCAGACTGTGCCTTGTTAGTATAAGTATCCCTAACCCCTTGTTGTGTTTAACCCTTGCTGTTAGTCGTTCTGCAAGATAGTAAAATGAAGAGACTTGCCAGTATTTCATATACTTTTTGTCCAGCAGGGGGCAGCAGGGATCTTCCATTCTGGAAGAGTACACTGATTGGGAAATAATTATAACACAACGTTTTAGAAGTCTGTCGATTTCCATGACATATTCTAAACCATGTTTTTTGTTCTAGTCTCAGGCTCCCATGCCCTGGGAGGGGACATTTCATACATAATGGCCGAGGGCACACACCTGTTATGAGGCCATGGGAGGCAGCCACCTTGGTCGGCACCATCTAGGGGGGCGGTGCAATAGACCATTTTTATTAATAGTTCATAGGTGGTTCAGACGGGATCAGGGCACCACTGCATGTGATCATGGGCCTGTGGGGGAATTGCTGCAGACTAGATGGACCGTATGGTCTCCTTCTGCCGTCAACCTTCTATGTTTCTATGTTTCTATTGCTAGGAAAGAAGAGAAATAAGTATTGTGAGGGATGCTGGGGATATTAGAACGATGGGTTTTGGTCTGCTTTAAGTTACAACTTATTCATCACCTAAAGTGATTGTCTAGGCAGAAAAAAACATCACATTTTCACCCTTTGGTAAGTCTTAAAGGAATTACCACCCAACTGGGTACTCACCTTTGTCCTCCATAGTTAACCAGCCCTGCAACTCACCTGATCGCTATACTGCGCTGGTCGCAAATCCTTTGACCAACACATCTGTGTCGGGATTGCACCTTTCAGCCATAGGTCACGGGGGTACGCCCAAGTCCTCTCCAATCATTACAAAATCAGGTGGTTGCCGAAGGCCTAACACACCTGCTGGAGTTCCCCTGGGTTGGCCTGGTGTGCGTTCCAGAGATCAGGTGAATTGCTGATCACCAGAGTAGTACTGATCAGTTGTTAGGGACCGAAGGTGAAAACCCTTTGTTTTTTTTTTAGTTGGGTAGTGTGAGGAATAGGGCAAATTTTACACATCGCTGATGCCCGGCTCTCCCTTTAAGATTCTCTGTACGTAGCAAATGTCACCCTTACAAGGCTAGCAGGAAAAGGAAGTCCATATATGGGCATGAGGTTCTGACACTCAGAAAAGACAGTTTGAGGATGAAAGCCCCCTGCGGCTCCCCTAACACCTTGGTAAGACAGAGAGGAGCCATGATTCTAGGAGAGTAGAGACCGCTCTTAAAAGTAGGCCAAGGAGACGAGACCAGGGCCCTTCTCTGGAGAGGGGTCGCGTGGCAGCATGCTGGAGGTGACCAAACCATCTATAAGCTCTTGACATACCCCTCATCATCATCACTACTCTGCAACTGCATCTTAAGGTATGTCCTGTGTCCCCAGGCTTTGGGCCTGATAGTCTCGCTAGACCGGTTTGGAAGGGGGTTTGGGAAAGCGGTCTGTGTGTCCGGAGGTCTCTGATTGATAGTTGGATCACGTGACCCGCGGTTCCCTGACAGGTAGTCATTCCCTTCAAAACTTATCGAATGGCAAAATCAAGCACCCCAGATGGAATTCTGCGCCTTTGCACATTCCACTACATTAATTAATTCTGAAGCAGGCGTATGACGAGGGGCGTAGCTAGGGGCGAGCAGGGGGGCATGTGGCCCAGGTGCGGCAGGTCAGAGGGGCGCCAAACAGTGGCGTAGCGACCCGGGGGCGGGGGGGCGGACCGCCCCGGGTGACACCAGACCTAGAGGGTGACACCGCACACCCAGGGCCGGCCCTACCATGGGACCTGGTGGGCAGTGTTCCCGCTAAGCTGCGCGGCCGCGCACCCGTGCCCGCCTCCCCGCGCAGCTGCGCTCGCCGTCCGCGCGTTTCCGGGGCAGGTGTGAAAAAAAAAAAAAAAAAAGCATCACACCGCAGGCGCCGCTTCTCCTTCGGCGCCTGCTCCTGATAAACCCCGCCCCTCCCCATAAACTCAAAACTCAGCTTTTCATTGGCTGGTGCGTGGCTCCACCGGGCACCGGCCAATCACAGGCGCAGGCGCTCGTTTGCTGGAGAGGAAAGAACACCCGCGACTCGCTGGCGGCATCACGTGACCTCCCCATCACTTGACTGTAAGGTAAGTCAAAAGCTGTTCTGTGCTGCGCGGGGCGGGGGTTTGGCTGGTATAAGTGATGACAGGGGGTGCTATGGTGTGTGTGGGGGATGCTAGGGTATGCTGGGGCTGGGGTATCGGGTGCAGTCGGAGTAATGACAGGGGGTATGGGGTATGGGGTGCAGTCTGAGTAATGACAGGGGTGGCTGGGGTATATGGGGTGCAGTCTGAGTAATGACAGGGGGGCTGGGGTATGGGGTGCAGTCTGAGTAATAACAGGGGGGCTGGGGTATGGGGTGCAGTCTGAGTAATGACAGGGGGGCTGGGGTATGGGGTGCAGTCTGAGTAATGACAGCCAGGGGGCTGGGGTATGGGGTGCAGGCTGAGTAATGACAGGGGGGCTGGGGTATGGGGTGCAGGCTGAGTAATGACAGGGGGGCTGGGGTATGGGGTGCAGGCTGAGTAATGACAGGGGGGCTGGGGTATGGGGTGCAGGCTGAGTAATGACAGGGGGGCTGGGGTATGGGGGTGCAGGCTGATCGATGACAGGAGGGAAGCTGGGGTATGGGATGCAGGCTGAGTAATGACAGGGGGGATGCTGGGGTATGGGGGCAGGCTGAGTAATGATGGGGGATGCTGGGGTATGGGGTGCAGGCTGGGTAATGACAGGGGGGATGCTGGCGTATGGGGGTGCAGGCTTATTGATGACGGGGGGATGCTGGTGTATGGGGGTAATTTTTTTTATTTATTCAGTAAAGGTTGCATTTAAAATAAACGTTATTTTTTAAGAGCATTAACATTGAGTTCTTTCAACATACAAAAATTTTTTTTCTTTGGGGGGGGGGGGGGTGACACCATTTCCTACCGCCCCGGGTGACACCAGCCCTAGCAACGCCACTGGCGCCAAAGAGGGGGTTTGAGCACAGGTGGGGGTGCCATTTCAAATGTTTGCCCCGGGTGCCAGAAAGCCTAGCTACTCCTCTGAGAGTGACAATACCAGCACGCCTCCTTCATTGCAATGAATGGAGTGGGTGTGTGGAGAGACAGAATTCCCTTGTGGAGGAGGCCAGGAGTAAAGCACAATGCAGGATGATGTGGTGCTCATTCTCTGTATTGGTGTGTTTTAAAACAATAAAACCAGATGGTGAGGCAATGGGGGCAAAAAGGCGAGTAAAGACTGTTTAGTTTTTTTGCCTTGATCTATTTTAAGGACATCATATAACAACTGCATATAAAAAGGATCATTTGTTGTCAGCATCTTGTACACACCACTCTTCCTGTATGCAGGAACAACTGCGGCTTATTCAGCAACAATCAGGGACATAAACGTGAACAGGACACATCAGCAACACATCTCAACACGAATCAAAGGAAACAGCTAATTTCTTTAAGCAGGTTAAACACACTATGCATACAGTCACATGGTCTGCCATAAAACTTTGTTTTTTTTTTCCATTTAAACTAACTTTATCAATAGCATAACATAGAAACATAGAAGGGTGACGGCAGAAGGAGACCATACGGTCCATCTAGTCTGCCCTTATGTGTATACTGTATGTTCTCTTTATCTTAGGATAGATGTGTGCTTATCCCAGGCATGTTTACATTCAGTGACTGCACAGTCATATACAGGATATAGTTGTTGCATTAAAGCTATTCTAACACCATCCAACTCTCCTTTATAACGATGTGCTGTCTCTCAGGGGGATCTCCATGGCGCGGTAGCAAGCTGGGGAAATTCTGCAAGTAATGGTTGAATGGGGGAGGGTGACATTGACAAAGGGTGCACAGCAACACCTTTTAATGTTTGTCAAATTAAAGTTTTTTTATGAGACTGCATTGAGCGCACTCCCACCCGCCCATTCACGTGAATGGCTGGACGGGAGTGTGCGATGCTGAGAGCGCCGCTCCAAGCGGCTGGCCAGGACTTGATTCAGGGTGGAGGTGAGTGTCTTTTTTTTCTTTTATTAGATCAGCATAACTTGGAGGGGGCAGGGTGGGGCTTAGGTTTACTTTGAAGAAAGGGGCTGGACTGGCCTTTTAAACCAGAAGATACTCGCTCCTGGGAACCCTACTTTTCTCTAGCTAGATAGATAAGGGTAACATACATCATGTGGAAAAGAGAGAAATGCATAGAGACAATGAAGAATAGAGGAGGACATGTGGTATAAAGAGAAAGATGGAAAAGAGGAAGGCGTAGGGACTTGGAACAGAGAGAGAGAGTGTGGAAAAAAGAGGGAGGCAAAGTGAACATAAAAAATTGGGCACTGAAAATATGGGGGAAAAAAGATGGAGGTTGAGAATGTTGAAAATAGACAAAGATGAAAGTAAAGTAGAAAATAGGAAGAATCTAACAGAAAAAGTGTGAAGAAGAGAGAAAGAAAAATGGAAATATGGAAAAAGAAGAAGAATGAGGAAACATGGATGGGGAGTTCAAAAGAGAGGGAGATGGGGGAAAAGTCAAAAAATTTGGTGGGGCAGAGACCTAGAGGGTTATTTAAGAAGGGATAGCGCCAGGTAGCGAATGGTGAGTGAACGGTAATGACGGTCACCGCCACGAGAACGCCGGCTCCCCTCCGCAATCAAACATTTATCAAGCCGATCCTGCTTAGCAACTGACAGAATATCAATTCTGCACAAATTTCTTTTTTTTTTTTTTACCTTAAAAAAAAAATCTAACATTGCAGAAGTGGTCACAGAATTTTTGACATTTAAAAAAAAAAAAAAAATTAGTAGCAATTAATTATGAATATTTAAAGATTGTTCCATTGAAATGCATTGGAGAGCGCCAGGTAGCGAGAGGTCATACCTGTCGCTGTTCAAGGTCGCTCGCTGGCGCTGTGGGGTGAGGCTGGAATAATGATGAATGATTCGCTATCTGGCGCTCTGTCAGTCGCTAAGCAGGATCGGCTTGATAAATGTGTGATTGCGGAGGGGAGCCGGCGTTCTCGTGGCGGTGAGCATCATTACCGTTCGCTCACCATTCGCTACCTGGCGCTATCCCTTGTTAAATAAGGGCCCAAGTGTTGTGAGCACAGGAGACAATAGGAAACAGAGCCCTGCCCTTTCGAATTTACAGTCTAAAGGATATATAAACAAACAATAATAATAATAATAATTTACCCATCACTCCTTAGGGCTATGTAAACCTCTTTACTTCTCGGTGCCACCCAGGGCACTTGGAAAACCGCTGAGTGTGCAATGCTGGGGACTAGCTTAAAATTTACCCAACCAAAAAACCTTCCACTCGTGGACACATTTCAGGCTTGTGGCCATCATCAGGGAATTGTCATTACCAAAATGGTGGACTATGTTTTCTGCCACTGCACTGTTGGCACTCCTACTAAAAGTTTTGGGGTTCCTCTCTATGAATGCGTCATACACCACGTGGAGAGACCCTTGTTAGTCTAAATATAGGAGGACTTAAACTGGACCTTCACCCTGATTAAGAGTCTATCTTATATGTTCCCACACCCTGTAGATACAGATTGCCTACATTACAAACCATCCTACTTGCATCTATTTCATTTTATGAGCCTTTATACATCCAAGATGGCGGCTCATGGAGATACAGGCTGCCTGCAAAGAGGAAGAGCCTTCTGACTATGCTGCTCTGCATTCTGGGATTGCTGTCCTTTTCCGGACCCCAGCTCTGCACTGTCTGTGAAAAGCACAGCTATAACCCCGCCCCCCTTTTGCACTTTTGACCTCTCGCTTCTCCTAAGTATGTGAGTACTGAGCCAAGATGGCGGTGCCCGTATCCTAGAGTGCTGAACAGAGTTGCAGCCCAGCGAGGGAAAAATAATATGTAAAATATATTAAATATAGATGCTGGGAAATAGTTTTTAAGGGTTTCGGCTTTTCATTAAATGATGCTGAAGGTCCGGTTTAAAGACCAAAAAGCCCTCTACTCAATAGTAAAGGTAAGAACTTACACCCAACACAAGAAATAACAGAATTACCCATCATTCCTTGCAGTAGGCTGAGCATTGGAATATAATCTCTTTACATCTCAGTACCATCCAAGTTAGCTTTTGGCTTGTGGCCCGCACCAGCACAAAGCTGGAAGTATATGGCCGTATATTGGTGAGACTAAGGCCCTTATTCATGAATGTATAGCGCCAGGAAGTGCCTTGTAAGCGTCAGGTAGCGGCAGGTGAACGCCGGACACAGCACGCAATTACACATTTATGAAGGCGATTCTGGTGAGCGACTGGAACAACGCCATGTAGCGTCCGATTCATCATTATCCCAGGCTCAGCGTACAGCGCCGGCATTCAGCCTTGCAGAGCGCCACGTCTTACCTCTCGCTACCTGGCGCTCTCCCATACATTTCTATGGACGATCCTTAAATCCCTTTCCTGATCCCATTTTTTTTTTAAACTTAAATCTTTCAGACATGTATCCTGGCCTAGAAAATGACATTTTTGAAAACTTTTGGGATTAATAACATTTTTATGCAGAATTGTCCTTACACGTCTGGTGTTAAAGTGTTCATGTTACAATGTAATAACAATGTAATTCCATATGTTTTCGCTTTGTTACTAGTGGATACATAGAAACAGACTTTAATCACACAGCTTCTGGTGCTGTGGGCTACATCGACCCGATTTTGAGCGCCGGAACTGTATGAGGCTATTTTTTTTGATGAATGTGGTGTGAGTCAGTTGCACTGAGCTGGCGCTACCATTCGCTCCCATACAGCGTAGTACTGCGACTCACATAACATATTCAACAATGTCGGCCAGCGACTGAGGCGCTCTGACACAACGAACCATGGCCGAGCACAGCGACTACTAGCGTTTGCTCTGAAATCCTCGCTACAGACGCTCATCTGTCGCTACCTGGCGTTAGTAATGAATCAGCCTGCCCATCTATTTCAATCATCCCTTGGGGAGTACCAAAACACAGTTTCAAGCCACCATGTGGAAAGACCCATGTCAAGCTTAATACAGGAGGACTTAAAAGACCAAAAACTCCTCTACACAAAGGTATAGGAAAAGAGGTGCTTTCCTAGAACAGAATCCTGATCGGGGTGCCCGGGGGGGCAAAGACAAAAACACAGGATAGTCAAAATCCTGCGTTTTGGTCCACTTTAAAAAGGTTTTCCATATAAGATAACATGACATGTGTGCTGAACTGCTGATGCCATAAAGCCCAGGATCACCCGTCTTCCAAAGCCGAGGCCTTCCCAGGCTGCCAGAGATAAAACAAATATTCTTTGTGCCGCTGTTGAAAGGCGCTGCGCTGCAGCAGCCTCGCTGGCTTTTCCTTTGAGATCTTGTCTGTCGTTTTCACAAAGGAGGAACAGTCCGCCACATTGTCCTGAATCCTTCCTACATACGAGATCTGGAAGTGGAGGAAGACGTAGCTGATTAACCACAAATAGGCAGAACTTGTGGGGGAGAAAAGGCCAGCGCGCTTCACACTTTGGTCAATGTACAGGGCAGCGCTTGTTGGCGAGCTGCTGGCCGCAGAGCGTCGCTTATGCGAGGATGAATTCCCCCCCGATGAATGTGCCATTCTGTTATGGATCAGACATGCGGGCATTGGGGGTCAGCGAGCGGGCCGCACGTCTGCAGGAATGTTTCCTATTAAAATGCTAATTACATCAGATTCCAGTCGCTATTACAGCACTGGTGGTAGAATAATTAATTGGAGCAATAAAATGCATCTCGTCTTGTACATCCTAAGCGTACGCTGCCTAACTGGAGTTTATTTTAGAGAAATGTCTTCATCTAACTTTTCTGCCTGAAACTCCCTTCTGAAATAAGCTCTTCATTATGAAATGATCAGGCACATCCAAGGGCTGGATGCTGTATAAAATGGAAAAAAACTCTTACTATTCCGCTGCAACAGCCAAATTTATCCTAATTATCAAGGGGTGTGCAGTAGTCTTGTGAAGCAATCTACAACATACACCACCTTACAATCTATCTATGCAAAATATTTTATTGGAAGTGATATTGGCCATACAAAACACCACAATCAAAATCCATTAAAAAACATGAGATACAATAAATGGTGTCATGTGTGTATGGGACACTGCACCATATATTCCCCTTTGTCAGAGAACCAGGACTGTTCCCCCTGTAGTCCAGCAGAGGGCGCCTGTTCGCTAATGTCAAGAGAACCAGGACTGTTCCTCCTGTTGACCAGCAGTGGCCGCTCGTGAGTCCTCTCTACTGAGCATGTGCTGGGGCCTATAAAAACAGACAAGGCCTGTCCTCAATTACCAGTTGGTCTTTTTCCCTGCATGCTCCTGAGTTCCTGTGTTTCCTTCCTGTGTACCGACCTGGCTTGCTTCTGACTACAATCCTGCTTTCCTGACGACTTCGGCTTTGTTTGTGACTACGATCCTGTTCTGCCTGCCCACGACCTCTGCTTGTTTCTCGACTGATTCAGATCTGCTAGCCCACGACTTCAGCCTGCTTCACACTCCCAGATCAGCTCTGGTCTGTCTTCTACCCGGAATTCAGCAAAACCCACTCCTAGGTTGCCTGACCTGGGGCCTCCCTGCAGCCCAGTCTATCCTCACCATCAGAGGCTCTAGTGAATACCAGGTTGGCCCTTAGACTCCAGGCTTCCCGGTCGAGAGGTGAGCAGAGTTACAGTCTCCGCAATCAGGGTTCACACCCGGTGTCCTGACAGTACCAACTGGTAATTGAGGACAGGCCTTGTCTGTTTTTATAGGCCCCAGCACATGCTCAGTTGAGAGGACTCATGAGCGGCCTCTGCTGGTCAACAGGAGGAACAGTCCTGGTTCTCTGACATTAGCGAACAGGCGCCCTCTGCTGGACTACAGGGGGAACAGTCCTGGTTCTTTGACATTAGTGTCAGGACACCGGGTGTGAACCAACACCCACCGCTGATCAGCTTCCTGCCTGCAGGGCACCCCGATCGGGGGTGCCCCGCTGTGTGACGCCCCCAAGACGCCCGCAAATCCTACCTGTTCCTCGTTCCAACGGCGCATGCGCGGGCCTCCGCCGTCTCTCGCGCATCCCTCTAGCAGGGCGCGCACCCGCACCGCCCGCTTGTGAATGGCTGGCGTGCTCCCTGTAAGAGGGAAGTGCGAGAGGCGGCGGCGGCGGCGGCAGCAGCAGTGGGCGCTCTCACCTTGTCCGTCGACGGACCGCGCTCGTCCGTCGGCGGTGATTGGTGGAGCAAGTCATGTGGGAGCGGGGTCAGGTGAGTTTTTGGGGCTTTCTGGGGGGTTTCACATAGCGATCGGGGTGCCCCGTGGAAGTGGACCAACACCCAGGATAGTGAAAATCCTGGGTGTTGGTCCACTTTAAAGGGGTGCAGGGGCTGTGACCACACTGGGGCCCAGAAGGTCAGGGAAGCCCCATCATTGTTGCCCTCCACCTTGTTTATCATATTGGTGATCACTTGGCATCAGTTACATAAAGGAAGCAGCAATTGTCTCTTCTGTTCAGTCATTGGTTTAGCTGTATCCAAATGAGTTACAAAACACAAAAAAGTTTACTGTATGAGCTGTGAAAGGGCCCCATTTAATGTTCGTACCAGCCCCCCATCACTTTTAGTTACGACACTGGGTTGCAGTGATCCGGTAAGCAGTTTTAATATCTTAATGCTGGAATTGGGCTTAGAGCAGGGGGAAGGCGGGGTGGCTCTGTTGCCTGACCATTTTTCACTATTTTGCACTACACGTGTTCAACTGTGATTTTTTAAAGGGATATCTAGGGATTTCGTGGGTATATTATATATTGTTTTTTTCAGCAAGAATGTCTTGTATTCTCAATATTTTTGGGTGAAATATATACAAAATAATTTAGAAAATCATTTTTTACAATTTGTAGTGCTTTTTGTAATAGAAAATTTACGTTTTTCAATGAAATCTTATAACAGGTGAAAGCTCCATTTCTCCTGGTTGTATGGATGCTTTAGGAGATTTTCAGATAAAATACAACTGCTATGCACACCTTGCAGTCGTTTTAAAAAAAACCTTTATACCCCCACAAACCATATATTCTCTGGAAGTACACACCTCAAGCTTTCTAGGTGTACCAGACCTGGATGTGGTTGCAGTTTTCTGGAAGTAATCCCTCAATTAGTTCTTAGGTTGCAAAAGGTTTCCCTAAAAAAAAAAAAGAAGCAGAATGAAAGCCACATTTTCCTTAAAAAATATGCAAACAAGTGAAATCTGAAAAAGCAAGGTCCCCTGATAAGAACAATACCCAACTTGCATATGTACTGCCAATGGAACAGTTCCCAAACACTCCAAAGTAAAGCATGCATGTAACAGTAATTTTACTTGGAAATGAAAGGAATTAATAGCAAGTCACCCGCTACAGCCTTATGAACTGGTATATGGGTCTCATAGATTCCTTATCAGTTCACAAAGGGCTAAATGTAAAAAAAAAAAAACACGGACACAGAGAAAAAAATATATAATTTTTAATGCTTACCTCCCATCCATTCCAGTATACTGTGTCCCACACTGATCACTTTGGCTTCTGCTCTCCTGCTGCCGCTGGAAGCCTTTTATACCTGTTGGGTGACCGGTAACACGGGGTTAATTTAAAAAAAATGACACAGTTCCCCCTTTTTGAGAGGGGGATCCCATTTTTTTGGAATTGGAGTTTTAAGTGTTAAAAATCCCCCCCCCCCAAAATGGCGTGAGGTCCCCCCTACCCAGTATAACCAGTACAGGGACCAACTAAGCCCCAAAGCCTAATATCCCCGAGCTCTTCTGCCCCCACCCTGGGCTTTGGGGAGTCAGGTAATGGGGGGGCTCAGGGTTAATGAAAAGACACCTGCTAGCTGCATATAACTTGCCAGACCCAGAACCTTGTGAACTGGTACAGGGGTCTCATGGCTCCCGTAAGGGTTCACAAAGGGTTAAATGTAAAAAAAAACACACAGACACATAGTGGAAATTACTTTACTAATTTTTATTATTTATTTTTTACTCACCAGCACTAATCACTCACCAGCACCAATCACCTTTTCGAGGGTCTTACTGGCTGCTCCTGTGCCCAGCCATTCGCATAGGTTGTGGGCAGGAGCCCACCTTGATTTGCAGGAAGATTGGGGAATGCGGCCACTCCGGCTCCCTATGCAGGAACACTGGTCTAAACATGCCATGCATATATATGCCCAACACACAGCACTGATTGAACCAGAGCCTGCACATGCTCAGTGAGGATGTCAGGAGATAAGTTATTAGGGATGGCCTGGGGGTTTTATACAGCGGGGATCCCAAATCAGGATGCCCTGGGGCATTCAAAGCCTGGGGTAGTAAAAATCCTGTGTTTTGGTCCATTCTTTTAGAGGCTGATTAATTACTAGCGCCAGGTATTGTCAGATGACCGTCTGTATAGCGGCACTTGACCGCTATAGAGTGACTATAATAGAGTGACCGCTATTATATGCTGTGAACGGCTATCAGGAGCTGTAACAGAGCGCCTCAGTCGCTGTAGTAACCTGGCCGACATTGATGAATGAGATGTATGAGGCTGATTCATTACTAGTGCCAGGTATCGGCAGATAAGCATCTGTATAGCAGCGCTTAGAGCTTCCGCTAGTAGACGCTGTGATCGGCTATCGGGCGCTGTAACAGAGCGCCTCAGTCGCTGAAGTAACCTGGCCGGCATTGATGAATGTGATGTATGTTGGGCGTTCTAACACCAGTACAGCTTTGCAGGGAGCGAGAGGTAGTGCCAGCTTTTTGAGACAGACTCTCAGCGACTCACACCATATTCAACAAAAAAACACACACACACACACACAGCGTCGGTGCTCTGGATCTGGGCGCTGTAGCATAGAGCGCCAGACGCTGTGTGATTAGGGTCTGTTTTGTGAACACATATCCACCAGTAACAAAAGCGAAAACACATGGAATTACATGGTTGTAACATTGTGACATTAATACTTTAATGCCAGACCTGTAATGACAATTCTGCATAAAAATATAAAAAAAAAATCAAAAATGACTTTCTAGGCCAGGAGGGGTCACACAATTATTTGAGAGAAAAAAAAATAAAATTAAAAACAAAAAAACCTGTTTAAACAGAAGAAAAGGAACGTCCATTGAAATGTATGGGAGAGCAACAGGTAATGGCGCTCTGGAAGCTAGAGCACCAGCGCTATATACTGAACCACATGTAATGATGAATCGGACGCTACATGTCGCTGTTAGAGTCGCTCACCAGAATCACTTTCATAAATGTGTTTTTGCGTACAGCGCCCAGCGTTCACCAGACGCTGCCTGCCGCTACGAAGCACTACCTGCCATAGTGTTTCGTTGTTACTTGCAGCGCCATTCAATGCATAACAGTGCCGAATTAAAAGCAGCAGCGCCCCCGTGAAGGCGGACCCGCATGGCAACACAATGATGCTAACGGGCACAGTAAGTCACACTCCATAAATCAGGCTTTTAGTTTTTCCAAGTCCAATCGCTGTTATTGTTACTAGTGAATTAACACAAAAGCTGTGGCAACTATTAGCTCATTGTGGTTCAATAATTTAGGGCAAACATCTCAAGATTTTCATGACTTGGAACCTGTAGCGGCTCCAAAACTCAGTTCACTTACTGGAAAGCATTTATTCTCGCAAAGACGCAAATTAAAACAACTACTGACTCTAATTCAAAATGTTTTCAATTACCTGTCGGGAATTACAAGCAAAGAATTTGCAATTCAGTTCCAGTTAAACATTCTGTTCATCTTTTGCCAGTACAGTGTGAGCGGTTGGGCGGTCAGCAGTGACACGGACAACAGTTATTCCACAGCAAAACGGCTTTATTTAGCAAATAAAGTGTTCAAACGCAAATTATCACTCAGTTCAGAGATTGCAGCATCAATGCAGTAAATCAAAATGGTTACTTCACCAAATCAAGGTAAGTCCAGGGCTGGAGACTCCAGCAAGCTGCAACTTCAAGGCAAGTTAAATCCACTTTGCAGGGCATACAAGCCCTCCGCTGCTCATCCCCACAAGTCCACGGTTAGGGGGCGCAAAAGCCAAGTCCTTCGGCTTGCATACAGTCCTTTTCTTCACCACTTGTGAACCTCAGCCTGGACTCCCTCCTACAGGCTGGTCAATAGACAACTGACAGGCTGTGTGTCTCCCTTTTATTCAGGCTTCCCCTGCAATCAGCCTGATCACCTGTGCAAGGCCTGAGATCATGGAACAAACCTGAAAGGGATTGGGGAAAGTGACCTGGGTCCTGAAAACCCGGCACAGATCGTACCTGATACAGCCTAGCAGGGGAGAAATACACACCATTTATGACATTCTTATACACTTTACCACAACAGGTATAAAATTGTAATGTAGAAATGCATTACCATAAGGTACTGAAACCAGCTTTACTTATGCCTTGTGGGAATAGGCTGCTGTTATTGACATAGGCAAGACTTACGCAGGGAGAGCTTGGCCACATTTTGTTGAAGGGGTGCACTCCCTATCCCCTCCCCCGATGGAGCACAGTGCTGCTGCTGCTGCTGCCCTTTGTGGTGGTCTTGGGTGCAGTATGGGTGCAGTTTGCATTAAACCGTAACTGCAGCATCATTTAATGAAAAGCCCAAACACTTAAAAACTATTCCCCAGCATCTAAAATTAATGTATTTTAAGTTTTTTCTTACTTATTATTCTTTCCTCCACTGGGCTGCAACTGTTCAGGACTCTAGGATACGGACGCTGCCATCTTGCCTCAGAAGCATCACATACGGAGGACAGGAGAGGAGGGGGGTGAAAAGTACAGGGGGCGGGTTATAGCTTTGCACAGACAGAGCAGAGCTGGGTCAGGAAAAGGACAGCAATCCCAAAATGCAGAGCGGCACAGTCAGAAGACACCTTCTGTCTGCAGGCACCCTGAGACTCTACTGGATGTTAAAAGCCTCAAAAAATGCAGTAGGTACAGGTAGGGTGATTTTTAATTTGGGCAATCTGTATGTACAGAGTGGGGGAATCATGCAAGATAGGCTCTTATTCAGGGTAAAGGTTTAAGGGATGCTTAGCAGGAATGAACAGACTGGCATTGAGAGCACAAGTGACCACAAGCGAGTCACAAGTTCATGGCGCTCAGGACACATGTCAGGAGAATGAGTTCAGATTTGTAGGGAATAGGAGTCTGGTCACAAAGAGTTCAACAGCAGCAGCAGGCACAGGAGTCAGGCAAAATACCCATAAAGATTCCAGCAGCAGTCACATCCTGTGTTTCCATGTTCTTTGGGGAGGGGCATATATAAATGGCCATTGTATGCTTGCTCACACAGGTTGTGAGTGCACACATGCCCGTAGCAGTGGGATGCCCTTATAACGACACCTTGGGTGGTTATGTGCCTTGCTCAAATGCAATTTAGTCATGTCCTGGCCAGGAATTGAACCTTTAAGCCTCCAGTCACAGGATCACTTCCTTACCTTAAGGCCATCACTGCGCCTTATTTGGCAACTAGGGAATTCAGAAATTATACCCCCTTCAGGATCCCGTCCACAATAATAATTCCTGGGTGTTCCTGTACCTGTGCACTTTGTTTTGAATAGCCTTTGCTCACTCAACACACACACCTGGTTTAAAGTATCCATCTGGCCCAGAGTCGGACTGGAGCAGCTTGGGGCCACCAGAGGAAATCATTCTTGGGGTTCACCACAGAAACAGATCCCTGAGGCCTATCCTTCTGCTAAAACACAGAATGTAGTAATATAAAATGTGATGTTTATTGACCAAGTTACAAATATAATCGCCTGAAGGATTTACAGAAGAGAACACACCGGGTAAGCCAGAAACACTGTTTAGGGCCTGGGTGCCCTGGTGCTGTCCCTGGCTCAGTATCTGGAGACTACCAGATTAATCTCAGTCGAAACACTGAAAAGGGAAGTGGGGTGTTCATCCCATGGGCCTGATGCAGAGCCTCCTCTGAACTGACCTTAAAACCTTCCGATTGTCCGGGTCTCCCGTTTGAATCGTGGCTCAAATGTGATGCAGAGCCTCCGTCGGAATGGCTCCCTAACTGATCCGACAATTTGACTTCACTCGGAAAGCTTTTTTTGCTCTCTCGGGTGCCTTCAATTTGATCGGGGCTCCCGTTCCCGTTCACACGGGCGGCCCGTTTTTCCCTGATTTTTCCTTGCTTTTTGAACATACCTGCTTGGTTTCCGTCGTATTTGACCTTCCATTTTGGTGGTTTAAGCAAGTATACTTACATCTCCATGGCTCTTCAGTTGCCAATCTGGCTACACGCAAGCGCACATCCCTAAACCTCCATTGGAATATACATATGGCAACCACTGCCAATTTGACACATATATATATATATATATTTCTGTTAAGTTTTTGTTGTTCCTTTTTCCTTGCCATTAATGCATACCTTAATTCTTTCTGATTGTTTTTGATTTATTGTCCCATATCTAAACCTTTTGTGTCATGTAAATGTGTGATGATGTTGTGTGATTGTACATTTGCAGGAAAGACAACACACAAAATCTTTTTATTTGTTTTTAATTCAAACGTTGTTTTTTTTTTTTTTTTGGATTTGGATTTTTCATATTATTTTTTTTTTTGGCAAAACTAAAAAACTATTAAAATTTTAATGCAAAATAAAAAACATTAGGCCTCGGGGTCTTGTGCCTGTGGTTTTCTAGTATCTGTGAATGATAAACAACATTAGTTTAGCATTGTTTTTATGGTTTGGTTGGGCGTGTTTTTTTTGGGGCCCTTTTTAAACCGGACCTTCAGCGTGATTTAATGAAACCAGAGTTTCCTGGCCTAACTAAAGTCACTTTATTAACCTCTTGCTGCCTCACATTGCCCTAGTTCTGCTATCTGCATGTAGGCTAGTTTGTAGCGGCGTACATGTGTTAAACTAAGGTGGGCTGGTATGTAACGTGACAAACTAAGTTGTTTCAGACTATTCTTGCACTTTGTTGTTTTTTTATTATAAGGAATGTGTGCGCGCACATAAACGCACGCTCGCATACTCACATCCATGATGATGTCGTCCTGCTCCTGTGTAAAGATGGCATAGCTCCTGGTATAGCTCTGACGTTCCCCCGCAGTGACGTGCAGGACATCCCAAATTGGAATGCCCCAGAGACATGATGCCTGTAACCCAACCCTGGATTTCTTCACACTCCAAAGGGCTGGGTTTCATGGGTTTTGGTCTGCTTTAAAACATCATGACCAAATCAGGTTAGGATGGAATAACCCACCTCCTTTACATTATGATTAAAGTAACACAGGTTCCCTCACATAAAGCAGAACAAAACCCAGAGCGGCCACTGGTCTTCCCCCTGGAAATCCCAGATCGGGATGCCCCACTGTGTGAAACCCTTTTTACTCAGACTTTACTCAGAAATGGCAGACTCCCTCTCTTAAAGCGGAACAAGCCATGATTAGTTTAATGACCTTTGCAGGCGTATATTGTAGTGCCCCACCAGTCTGATCAAGACAACGGAACCTCATCTTCAAGAGACCAAAGGCTCGCTCCACCACAGAGCGAGTCCTCCTGGGGGCAGTATTGTAGGGCTCCTCTGCCTGTGAAGATGGGTGCAGGATTGGGGTCAGCCGCCAGGGGAGCAAAGGATAGGCAGAGTCTCCTGTTCAAAAAAAACAAAAAAAAACAAAATAAAAATAAAAAAAAGGTGTGCATTGCAACAATAGAAAAGAGGGACAAATAGGTGAGCGGGGTAGGGTTGGAGTAAAGGACATTAGTAATGAGCCTACATGCACATCCAACCTGTACACTCATTAAAAAAGTCTGGGGAATACTACTTACATAAGAGGGCAAGAACATGACGCAATAGGGTTCGATCACTTAACCCATTTAATTTAAAGTTAACAAATTTGGCTAAAAATATAATAACAAAAAAATTACCAAATAGTGTATTAAGGGAAAAAAAATAAAAGACAGGGTGGGCAACCAATACAAGTTTCATACACATACCCAGTAAGGCGGGTGAGCTCAAATAGGTGCAGCCTGGTTTCTGCCATACTCAGCAGGACAAGACCGCGGAGCTGGTGCCGCTGATGTGCTCCAACAGAGGACTGCATATTATTGCCCGAGTGCAAATACGGCTGCTCTGACTTGCCGTAAGTGAAGGCTCGGCGGCCCCGTTTCATTAGGCTGATTTCAATCTTCCGTCATCCAGCAAATTTATATTGATTTTTATTATTGGGACATTTTTTCGCAATAGTGCTCCTTTAGTGACCCTTGCTGCTCACTGACCCTTCAGCTTTGATGTGATGCACAGCGTCATCAAAAAGACATTCCCTGTGTTGGCGCGTGCTCCCGGCAGTGTGCACCGCTGTTGTGCCTCTGCCCTTACGCGCCACTGTCACATTAGCCAAGGACCAACAGCATTGCAGCGGCATGGGTTGGCCGGGAGGTGAGTCTTAATTAACAATAAACTGGATTTTTTTTATTTTTCTCGCCCGGCCTTCTTTAATATTGTTACAACAGAAAGACCATCATAAAGGGGAATCAGGTCAGCTTTGGGTTGTACTTGTTTCTTATGACTTGGCTCATACAATCTAATTCGGTTCCTCTCCAGAAAGGCTCTTTAGAAGCACTGAAGCCTGGACATGCAGACAGATTTGCAATGTTGGCAACAACATTTTAGGAGATTGCAGACATCTAAAGCTCTAGACATTACTATAAATCCATAATTAAGTATGATGGAATTTACTATTCACAGACAACAACCTCTGATCCAATGATGCACAGTAACACCCTTATAGGATTAGAGAGGCTGAACCCGGTCTGGACCTGAAATCAGGCACTGGAGGGTTATCCTGGCTCCTGTAATCCAAACAGATTATGTGTGCAGCGTTTCTATGTTTTTGAGATGGTGTTTATACACCATGTTTTAAATTTGTATGCAAGTTATATTTTCTCTGATTTTCTTAATGATCAATGCAAATGACAGTCAGTAATTTATTAACCGAGTAAATCAAGTACCTCTGGGAAACCGCAATTTGGGTCGACTTTAACAAACCCCCCAATGATAACAGTGTTTTTGTTTCACAAATTAAAATACTCAAAATGCTCTGTTCCAAATTATTATTCTGCACATCATCGTTTAAATACATTTCATAGCTTGTAAAGATCTAAAATTGGTAGTTTGTTGAATTTGCTGTGTTAACAGGTCACACTCTGGCCAAGTTAAATGGTAATAGCACACTCCTTCTTTGATATCACCTTCACAATTCTTGCATCCATTGAACTTGCCAGTTTTGGAGAGCTGCTAATTTCTTTGAAAGATGTCTGAATAGCCTCCCGGATCTTCTGTTTGGATGTAAACTCCCTCCCATCCTCATATATATTTTGTTTGAGGATATTCCAAAGGTTTTCAATAGGGTTGCGGTCAGAGGAGGATGGTGACCACAACATAGGCTTGGTTCAGCACTATAGAGCTGATTCAGCTAAATATGGTGTTGAATTGTACCAGGGGAAAAAATCATGAGAAAAGGCGTTTAAAAAAAAAAAAAAAAAGTTAGTAAAGAAAATACGGTGATGAATCAACCCTCACAAGTCTCTCTCCTGCCCATAGAAGCCAAAGCCAGAGTTATTTTATGCAGCATGAGATGACGCATTGTCATGCGTGAAGATGGTTTTGCTATGGAAGGTACAGTTCTTGTTGTACTATGGAAGAAGTCAGAAACTCTATAGATCACCTGAAGGTTTCCTAAAGTGGCCTCACAATACTCTCCCCATGATTCCAGCCCAAAATATGTCTCCTCCACCTCCTTGCTGATGTCGCAGCATTGTTAAGACATGGTGGCCATGCACCAACCATCCAGTACTCCATCCTGGACCATCCAGGGTTGCATGCCACTCATCAGTAAACTCGACTTTGAAATGTGGTCTTCCTGTACGTCTGAGCCCACTGCAAAACGTTTTGTTTGTGAGCACTTACTAGGGGTGGCCAAATAGAAGATTTATGCACAACTGTGAGCCCCTGGAGGATCATACACCTTGAGGTTCATGGGATTTCAGAGGCACCAGCAGCTCCAAATACATGTTTGCTACTTTTAGCAGCTGCTCTCTTAATCTGCTGAATTTGGCAGAAATCTTCCTCATTATGTCTTTAGCTGCTCAAACCAGTCTATGCTCTGAATTAGCCACAAATCTCTTCACAGTGCATTTATCACACTTAGGTTTTCTTTAAATATCCAATGTTTTCAAGGCATTGCACAATTTCGTACTTTATGGCAGCAGAAAGATCCTTTTTCTGACATCACAGCGGCTCCCAGAACTGAATTGAGACAATCTCGCTGCTTGGCTGTCAGACGCCAGTGCTGTTGGATCTCCAGAAAGGGTTTTCTTGGTGATCCACAAGGACACACACAGTGGGGCAGTTGGAATGCCCCGCCAGAGAGGAACAACACACGGGAGAGTGAAAATCCTGGGTGTTTTTCCTCTTTAAATCAATCCTAAAGTGTGAAAATGAAAAAAAGGGGGATAAAAGCATTTAAAATGTAAAAATATAATTGATAAGCAAGCAAACTGCTGCATGGTTATCAATAATCAGTGCCCACTTACTTGCCCATCTGCTCCACGAAATCTCTCTCCCTTGCCATCTTGCTGCACCCACAGGAGTCGTATGCATCCCACAATCCTCCCAGGTATTTGATTCAAATTTCACCCTTGGGCATTGGCAAATTCAGTGTTATTCAGGTCAGTATTTGAAAGCTGCGGACTTGGAAGGGTGGCATTAGTCACCAGCCAAAACTCTGGAGCTTCCTAATGGTGCATTCATTTGTTGTATGGCTGCCAATCATGTGACTGTGGGTTACTAATTGGGTTTGCCAAGTGGGCTTGCACATCAAACCTGAATGTTTGCCAGCAGTCACATGATTTGTTGCCATTCACTGCCAAAATTGTGAATGAGAAAGTGCGGAAGGTGACCTTAGTCCCAAGCCAAAAGCCCGAGCTTCCGATTGGTTTATTCATTCATTGTATGGCTGCCAATCATGTGACTGCCGGTGACCAACCGGGTTTGCCAAGTGGGTTTGCATATCAAACCTGAATGTCTGTCATCAGCCACACGATTGGCTGCCATTTGATGACTATAGTGTCCCTTTTAAGAGTAATTGTTAGAGATGAGCGAATTTAATTGAATCAAATTTTTATGTATTCCTCAAAGTTGCTCTCCTGCTTGTCCTCTCTCCTTGAGATGTTGTTACTGGTCCATGTCGCATGTCCATGCTGGACCCTGTAGTCTGTCTGGGGAAGGTCCTCTGCTGGTGGTTGGCGGCAGGTGGAAGTGCAGTTTGAGTTCTTCCAGCACTGTCTCTCTTCCCCAGAGAGGTCATCATGGGCCGTGTGATCACTTTTCTCATGCCCCCTCATGGCTCCTTCTAGCAGCCATTGTCTATTGGGGCTGTGTGGTTGCAGCCGCTCAGCCTCCGATGCGCGCTTTGGCAGGTCCCCTCTCCCTTTCTTTTGCATGGGGCGTGTTTCTTTCTGCACTTGTAGGGCGGCTCTGTGTTTCGTAAAGTTGGCCAATCAGCACAGGGACAGTGATGGAAGGACTTAAACAGCAGTTCCACCCACTGCCTAACACCCCTGGAGGAACTTCCCTGTACCCAGATGGACTACAGGGGCCAGCATGGACATCCAAGGGCATGGACCAATGAGGACACCTCAAAGATATAGGATAAGTAGGACAGGTTTTTTCATTTTTGTTAAGGACTTCAAGGAAAAAAATTCGATCGTCGCGATCTCAAGAAATCACAAGAAATACGGATTTGTACCGAATCGAGTTTTCCCTGATATTCGGATTGAAATCCAGTTCAGACAAACTGTTATGGCATCTCTAGTAACTGTCCCTATAGTCAGGGCCGGCTCCAGGTTTATGCGGACCCCTGGGTGATAGCCTCAATGGCCCTCTTGCAGTGGTATGACTCCATACATGGTGATAAAGTTGCTTGTATGGTGAATATTGCCAAATAATAGAAAAAAAAATAATGGAAGGAATTACAGAAAGAAAGTACGGTATATAAAAATATGAAATAATGGGAATGACAGAGAAAGAGAGTGACATAATAGAAGAAATAACAGAAAAAAAAGAAACCAAAAAAAGGAATATAAGGAAAGAAGAAAGAAGAAAGACAATGACAAAAATAGTAGAATGAAGACAGAAATAAAGAAAATATAGAAAGAAATATAAAAAAGAATGAACAAAAGCATACGATGAATGACAGGAAGAGAATGAATGAACAACAGAATCAGAGAAAGCATAAAATATATGACAAAAAAAAGAAAGAAAAGGAATGGCAGAACGAACAGATAAAGGAATGAAGCAATGACTAGATGGGAAGAAAGTAACAGATAGAATGGAAGGAAAGAAAAAGAATAGAGGGACTAGCAGAAATAATAGAAGGAAAGAAAATGAACGGCACTATTAACAGATGAAATAAAGGAAAGAAACAAAAAATAGAGGGACTGACAGAAAGAAAGCCTCTCCCAATGGCCAATCTGCCCCTTGCTGACAGCCCTTAGTCTTGGTTACTGCAGGGCCCTACGTTTTGCATAGGTTAGAGAGAATGAGGTGAGCCCTCCCAAGGTGCAGGGGCCCCGGCAACTGCCCAGGTATGCCTAGTGCTGACGCCTGCTCTGCTAGACTGCAGACATAAGCATTTATTATATTTAAAACTGCATCACCACTTTGGGACAATTCTCACCTGGCTCTGAATAGACCCCTATGCCACACAAATAGTTGTATAGGGGAGGCCGATTCATTAATAGCGCCAGGTAGCGACAGATGAGCGACTGTAGCAGTATTTTCACAGCGCCCGCTAGTAGTCGCTGTGCTTGGCCGTTGTTCGGTTGTTGACAGCGACTCAGTCGGTGTGCGGTAATGTTGAATATTGGGTGATGAGTCGCTATTTGACAGGTTCCGCGCTGTATGGGAGCGCATGATAGCGAATGGCCATAGCGAACGGCTCCCACCATAACAAATCACGCTCAAAAAATTATTGCGCTGTGAAATGCATGTTTAAACCCCAGAGCGCTGGCGGCAATGGGTTAAAAGTAGTTTTGTAACCCCCAAACAACCATATTTTTTGAAACCAAAAAAAACAAGTTTATAAAAACATTTTGTAATATGAATGCATTAATATCAGACCTGTAATATCAATTCTGCACAATGTTTTTTTTACCTTAAAAAAAATATCTAACATGGCAGAAGTGGTAACAGAAATTTTCACAATAAAAAAAAAATAAAAAAATTATTACCAATTAATTATGAATATTTAAAGATTGTTCCATTGAAATGCATTGGAGAGCGCCAGGTAGCAAGAGGTCATACCTGTCGCTGTTCAAGGTCGCTCGCTGGCGCTGTGGAGTGAGGCTGGAATAATGATGAATGATTCGCTATCTGGCGCTCTCTCAGTCGCTAAGCAGGATCGGCTTGATAAATGTGTGATTGTGGTGGGGAGCCGGCGTTCTCGTGGCGGTGACCATCATTACCGTTCGCTCACCAGTCGCTACCTGGCGCTATCCCTTGTTAAATAAGGGCCCAAATGTTTCTTTTCTTTTTAGATCACTCTTATGTCCCTAAAATAATACGTTCGACTTAGAAGTTGTTTTACATGAATAGTGCTTGGCGGTGGCGTGGCTGGTAAACGATACGGTCATTCTGCTTTGTCACATTTCATTGACACCGGCCTCCCCTGCCAGAAGCGTAAGCGATACAGCGGCATAATCCAGCTAACATCCCTCTCTGAAGACGCGTTTGATAGATATGAATGTAGCATGGAGCCACAAAGTCCTGCTGGTTTCATGTCTGACATTGAGGCCGAACATTTCAGTTTATGATGGTCACACCACGCTGAAACATTACACCACGTTGCATCGCTTTCTGCCCCCTCAAAGTCTGACGTTTGGCCATTTATTTAGAAAGATCTGAACACCTTTTCCCCACCATTTTTGTGCATCATCTTTCACACACTTGTCGGTTTTCTACACTCTCTATTTTTTCAATGGACAGCACTGTTGTAAAAACGCCCTATTTTTAATGCGTATTATGCGGTTTATATAAAAAGGAAAAATTCTGAAAAATTATAAAAATATTCTCTCCTAATAGGTTTAAAAATGTTTTAAAAATGTTAAACACATATTTATAAAAGAGCCTTAACTGCAAAAATATGCTTTTTTACATATATATAGGAAACATTTGAGATGGTCAGCTTAAAAAAAATGTGTCCACACAAAAACGTTCATATATTTTATTGAAAAGGACTAAGGAGACCAATGCCAAAGCTACTGTAGAGCCCTGCAAAGCAAACTAAAGGGGTTATTTAAGAAACGCTAACGCCAGGTGGTGTCACGTAGCGCCACGTAGTGTCAGGTGAACGCCGAGCGCAGTATGTGAAAACCATATATATGAAAGTCTATCTAGTGAACGCCTATAATAGCGTCAGTAGTGTCACATGTATCACTAGCGGTGGCTCAGTGTAAAGCGCCCGCCGCTCCATGTTCAGCAGCGCCATGTAGTACCTGTCGCTCAGTGTCGCTCTCCCATACATTTCAATGGTGTTTTATTTGGTTGTGTATAAATAGCGTTTTCCTAAAATAATGTTTTACATTTTTGGTTCAAATGATTGTGTGGCCTCTCCTGTCCAGCAACCAAACACTTTTAATGTGTTTTTTTAATTTTTTTTTTTTTTATGCAGAATTCTATGTGCAGGTCTGGCATTGCAGTGTCATTGTCACAGTGTTAAAACAAAGTCATTCCATATGTTTTTGCTCTGGTGCTGGTGTTTATGTGTTGAGAAACCGACTTTTTGCACGCAGCGTCTGGCGCTCGGTGCTAGAGCCCCCAGTTTTAGAGCACCATCGCTCATTGTGTGTAGTTTTTTCTTGAATATGGGCTTCAGCGCCGAGTGCCGGACGCACATAACTGGCGCTACCCATCGTTCGCTGCAGCGTTGTCCTTTTGGTAGATGTAGTGTCGTCTTGGGCGCTTTGATCTCGGGACACCACCTAACTATCTCAATTGGATCTGCAGTGAATCAGGGAGAGCGCTTCTACAGCACCCTCCAGACATCACATTCATCAATGCTGGACAGGATAGTACAGCGTCACTTGTCCGCCCGCTGCTCTTGGTTATAGTGCCAGACACCCGCTTGCAGCGGACGCTCTAAGCGCCGCTACATAGACGCTTAAATGACAATATGTGGCACTAGTCTTAAATTAGCCTCTAAATTAGCAGTATCCTCTGCATTCTGGGATAGACGACCTTACAATTAGAGCACAATAATTAATCACTTAAATGAAAGTCAATCTGGTGAGCGCCTCTAATATCGTCATGTAGCGTCACATGTATCACTAGCGGTGGCTCAGTGTAAAGTGCTGGCGCTGTGCCTCCTGCAGCGCCATGTAGTACCTGTCGCTCAGTGTCGCTCTCCCATACATTTCAATGGTGTTTTATTTGGTTGTGTATAAATAGCGTTTTCTTAAAGTAATGTTCAAATGATTGTGTGGCCTCCCCTACCCGGCAACCAAACACTTTTATTGTATGTGCAGGTCTGGCATTGCAGTGTCATTGTCACAGTGTTAAAACAATGTTATTCCATATGTTTTCGCTCTGGTGCTGGTGTTTATGTGTTGAGAAACAGACTTTTTTCATATAGCGCCTGGCGCTCGATGCTAGGGCGCCCAGTTTTAGAGCGCCAGCGCTGGTTTTGTGTAGTACGCACTTAACTGGCGCTCCTATCGTTTGCTGGATCAATGTCCTATGTAGCGTCGTCTTGGGTGCTTTGAACTCGGGACACCACCTAGCGTTCTCCATTGGCTCTGCAGTGAATCAGGGAGAGCGCTTCTACAGGGCCCTGCAGACATCACATTTATCAATGCTGGACAGGATATGACAGCATCACTTGCGCGCCCGCTACACTAGGTTATAGCGCCAGACACCCGCTTGCAGAGGACGCTCTAAGCGCCACTACATAGACGCTCAAATGGCAATACGTGGCACTAGTCTCCCCATGTCCCTGCAGTTGTACTTTGGACTAAGGTGGATCAAGGAAGCAGGAGAACAAGTACCGGTAAGTGTCAAACTGAAAAAAAAAATTACACTTAAACCGGACCTTCAGTGTGATTTAATGAAAAGCCCAAACTCTTAAAAAACGGTTCCCCAGCATCTAAAATTAATATATTTTACGTTTTTAGTCACTAACTTATTATTCTTTCCCCCACTGGGCTGCAACTCGGTTCAGGAATTTAGGATGCGGGCGCCGCCATCTTGACTCAGAAGCATCACGCTTACTGAGGAGAGGAGAGTGGGATAAAGTGCAGGTTGGTGGGTTATAGCTGGGCTTTGCTCAGACAGAGCAGAGCTGGGGTCAGATAAAGGTCAGCAGTCCCAGAATGCAGAGCAGCACAGTCAGGAGGCACTTCCTGTTTGCAGGCTGCCTGATAAGATGGCGGCTTCCATAAGCCGCCATCTTGGATGTTTAAAGGCTCATAACATGCAGTAGGTGCAGGTAGGATGATTTTTTATGTGAGCAATTTGTATGTACAGGGTGTGGGAAACATATAACATAGACTCTTATTCAGAGTGAAGGTCCGTTTTAATTCACACACCAGAATTAATCTTTGGCGCTGTATTTTTCCGGCGCTGGTCAGAGTTTTTGCATTACAGTTAAATGTAATCACTGCTGGGGACAAACTTTACAGTTCATTTAGGTTGCACTTTAGTTGTTGGTGTTCTAATTACACATTGTTAAGCAAAGAAAGCCATTAAAAAACATTTTGTACCATCTAGGTCCTGCGTTTCTCTTATTGATAAGTCACAATGCAAGTTCTGTTCAAAAAAATGTGTTTAAAATTAACTATAGGCAGTGAACAATACAATCCAGTTTTGCCCATTGTGCTCTATGGGATCTTGAGCTACAGCGCCAGGTTACAACTGGCGCTGCTCTAACCAGAGCGCCCGGCGCATGAGCGCTGCCGTTATTTACTTTCTTAAATACCACACTGAATACTGCTGATGCCAAAAAATTGCGCTGATTCTTCATAAATAAGGCTCTACGTACAAAAAGATAGGCAGAGTGTCCATGGTATAGACGTGGAGGCTGATTCACTACTAGCGCCACGTATTGCCAGATGAGCGTCTGTATAGCGGCGCTTAGAGCGACCACTAGTAGATGCTGTAAGCGGGTATTGGGCGCTGTAACCTAGCACCTAGCTGTAAACCATTGTTTTAACACTGTGACATTAACACTTTAGTGCCAGACCTGTAATGACAATTGTGCATAAAAATATATAAGGTCAAAAAAAAGTGTTTGTTTGCAGCCAGGAGAGGTCACATAGTGATTTGAGCCCAAAAAATAAATTTTAACTGCCAAACACACTATTTAAACACAAACAAATGAAAGCCTATTTAAATGTATGGCAGAGTGACATTAGGGTTGATTTAGAGACAGATACGCATGGACTTTCGCATGTGTCTGTGTATTTTTTGTTGACAGTTTGGCTTTTTACTTTTTCCATGCGTATGTTCGTTCCTGCTAACGCGTATATGCGCTTTCGATGGACGGAACTAAATCTGATAATTTGCATTAGTTCGGATAAGTTACGGATCTAAATTGGATAATTTGCGTTAGTTCAGATAAGTTACGTTATTGGGATGGGCTTGCGTCTGATTCTGAGACCTGATTGCCGATGGTCCACCGCCTTATAAAACGGTTTCATTTCCGCTCCACTTACGGGACCATTTTTGCCTCGGACTGCTATTGTTGAACATGTTTTGCGGCTATGTGGAGGAGTATGAGCGCCTTCAGCTCCAAGGCGTTGCATGTATCAGCATGGCCTCTTCCTTTAAGACATTCCTTAGCATAAGGACATATGGCCTCATGAGTTAGATTTGAACCTAATAAGCATTCTATCCACAGCTGTTAAACATGCATTTGCAGAACAATAATTTTCTTTTGTTTTTTTTACAGACACCGCACATGCGAGATTGGCACAAATCAGTGCGACGGTGTTTCGGTTGGTGGGCGAGATGCAGGAGCTGCGCGATTCGTTGGGGACCACAGATGAAGAATAATTATCTGGGGCCTGCCATTGCTTTGTATATAGTTTTATGGTTTAAAAAATGTTTTACAAATGTGTACATATTTATTAAGTTTTTACATTTTTAACACCCCCAAAAAAATATTCTAAGTATACAGCACGTTCTGTTCCAGAAGATATTCCTTACTCTCCAGTAAATGGCGCTGGACTGCAGAGACAGAAAAGTGGCTCCTCCTGGCCCCATATATACCAGGGACCTCCCACAAATTCCCCAGTTCTTCTCTGCAGTCTGGGCTGCGATGACTAGAAGATGGCTCTCTCTACTCGCAGGTGAGCGGGGCTATTAGCCTGCAGCCCTGTAGGACCATTCCCACCCGTTTCCTTAACCTGCCTCCCAGCTTAGGCTGCTCTGGTTTGGGTGAAGGTAGGCAGCACAGCTGTCAGGTGCTAAGGAGCACTGCTCCAACCACAGTCCCCCACCAAAGGGTAGGCGGTACAGGCCCATGGTGAGCCTTATGGGATGCCCCTCCCGCGTCTTATGCCCCTCGCCCTTTGTCCCTGAAGTTGGCTCCCTTTAGGCTGGCCGTCGCTTCCCCTTCGCTCTCCCTGGTAGATCTGGGGGGAGGGGGGTGCATGTCTTGTCTATATTATGTTTGTTATGATCCCTTGTTTGGTTGCACTGATTTCTTTTGCCACCGCTGCATGCTTGTAATCCGCTCCGCGGTCGGTGGCGACATCGCCTCAGGCGCCGCTGGGCCATGATTGGCTGGCTTTGTCATGTGGGCACGTTTTCGCGCTCTTCGGGGGGGGCTGGCCTTGCAGCTGATGCGTTCTGCATCACTGTCTCCGCTCCCCGCCCCTCGAGGTATATGCGGGCGCCATTTTAGTTCCCTGCTGCGTGTGTCTGGCGTCTCTATCGCAGTCCATAAGTGCCCCTGCGGGCTGATTTATTTGGTATTTTCTGTATGGCATACTTACTTATGGGATCTTTTTACTTATGTCTTGCAGGCGGGTCAAACTTTAGTGGTTTCTCCTGGTCCTATCCCCTATTGGTGGGCTATTGTATTTTATATCTCCCACTTCCCTAGTGGGCTATTGGGGCATCCCGGGTAGCCTTATTGGCATCAATCCCAATTGGCCTATTGTGCCACAATAATCACCATATGGAGGCTTCTCAGGATAATGTGCTTGGGGTTCCTTCGAGACAAGCCCGGCTGGGTGTGGCATGTTGGGTATCCCCTATAAGTGATGATGTCAGGGTGTGTGTACCCTGCGCCCAGCAGACGCTTGCGCTGCAGTCTGGGTTACCGGTGGCTGGGCCTGAGCCCCCTTGGGCTTCGCCTACCCCCCCATGCTTACATCTGACTCCCAGTGAGGTGCATACCAGTGGGGAGTCTCAACCTGATTGAGATGTGGGTGGCCAGCATATAGAGACATATTGCTGGATCTGGCCCGCGTAAGGTTTCTGCTAAGAAGCAACATTTATCACCTGGTGTTTCCCTCTTTCCTATGGAGGCTGAGGATTTTTTTGATGTTACTGGTTATACCCCCTTGGAAGAGGGGGAATTATTTTCTGATTCAGAATCATCTGAGGAACATTCTAGGGTGTATGGTGCCGATTCTGGGCCTGACCCATGGGTGCCAGATGATACTGACAGGCTTTTAGCTCACATTTTTTATGTACTCTATATCTCTCCTCCTGCCGTGGCTCTGCGGCAGCAGGGGGAGCTGTTTCATACTGTTAAACCACGCTCTGATTTTCCTGAACAAGCTCAGTTTAATAATCTGGTGCTCAAGGAGTGGGAACGGCCTAGTCGGCTCCCCAGGGTGCCAAAGAGTTGGGATAAGCGGTATACCTTTCCTGCTGAAATGGTTAAACGGTGGTCATGTCCTCCCGAAGTGGATGCACCAGTTCTGGGGTTGTCTAACACATCCGTCATGCATTCCCCTGACTCTACTACACTGAGGGATAGGGAGGACAGGCGCATAGATCAGCTGGCTTGCCATGCCTTTGCCTGTGTGGGGACCACGCTGCTTCCGGTCTGTGCCTCTGCCATCACGGCTGTTGCTATTAAAAGCCTGCTCAGGGGTCTCTTAGATGGGGCCCCTGATGATGCAGGTAGTGAAGAGTATAGAGCTCTTCTGCGTTGTGAAGAATTTATTGCATATGTTCTCTCTGCCTTGGAAGATACCATTAGAATGTGTGGCAGGGCATCTGCCTTGTTAGTGGCGATACGCCGCTCGGTCTGGCTGCGCCAGTGGGCAGCTGACAACGCTGCTAAGAAGGCTCTCACTGGTTTTCCCTTCAAGGGACTGCGCCTCTTTGGTGAACGTCTGGATTTGTTTGCTAAGGGAGGCAAGTTATCTCAGCGTAGAAGGCAGCCCCGGTCCTTTCAGGGTTCAGGTGCCTTTTCTCCTTCCTTCAGGGGCTCCAGAATTGGACAGGAAGCTTCCTTTGCTGGAGCCCGTGGAGATTTTTGGGGCCTAGCCCCCCCTGGGGTCCCAAGTCTAAGTCCTCCCCCAAGCCCCCTCATGCATGAAGGGGTGCCCTCACCGATCTGGGTGGGGGGGGCGGCTTCGGCTCTTGGCTCATGTCTGGAGGCGTCAGGAGGTCCGGTGGATTCAGGAGGTAGTGTCCTCCGGTTACAAGATAGAGTTTGCAGCCTGGCCGCCCCCAAGATTCATCAAATCCAGATTAGCTCAAAACCCCCTGTCAGCTCAGGGTCTATCCCTGGCTGTCCAATGCCTTCTGGAAATGGGTGTCATCTGCCGGGTGCCCTTGAGGGAAAGGGGCAAAGGCTATTATTCCAATCTGTTCATTGTTCCCAAGAAAGACGAGTCCATCCCGCCCATCCTGGATTTGAAGCTCTTCAACAAATTTGTCAGATTCAGACACTTTCGCATTGAGACTCTGCGCTCAGCTGTGACTTTCCTACGCCCAGGGGACTTCATGACCTCTGTAGACATTAAGGATGCTTACCTTCTTGTACCTATCTTTCCAGGTCATCAGAGATTCATCAGGTTCGCTCTGGAGGATCAGCACTACCAAATTGTGGCCTTGCCCTTCGGCCTCACCTCGGCTCCCAGGGTATTCACCAAGGTGCTGGCAGGAGTGATGGCTCTGCTCAGATCTCCGGGCATTCACATTCTTCCCTACTTGGACGACATGCTTATCGCCTCTCAGTCCTTCCATCAGGCAGAGCTGGACACTCAGCGCGTGATGTCCACACTAGAGTCATTCGGCTGGGTGATCAATCACCCCAAATCTTCCCTGTCTCCTTCCATGGTGAAGTCCTTTCTGGGCATGATTCTGGATTCATCTCAGGTCAAGATCTTTCTTCCTCAGCAGAAGGTGGAGAGTCTTCAAGAGAAAGCTCAGCTCCTTCTGTCTTGTCCTCATCCATCCATCAGGCAGGGAATGCAGCTGGTGGGCCTGATGGTGTCCTGCTTCGAGGCAGTTCCATATGCTCAGTTTCACATGAGGCCTCTTCAGCTTCACCTCTTGTCAGTATGGGATCGGGACCCTGTGTCCTTGGATCAGGCATTTGTCCTGTCCCCTCTGGTCAGACGGTCTCTGTCGTGGTGGCTGGACTCAAGGAACCTGCTGGGGGGCAGATCCTTTCTGGCCCCCTGCTGGGAGACTGTCACCACGGACGCCAGTCTGACAGGTTGGGGGGGCTTTTGGAAATCCCTGAAATTCCAGGGTCAGTGGGGCCCTCAGGAGGCCCATGCCCCTATCAACATTCTGGAATTGAGGGCGATCAGGTTGGTTCTCGCCCACTTAACCCCAAACCTGCGGGGTCGGGCTGTTCAGGTCCGCTTGGACAACCAGATGGAGGTTGCCTACATCAATCATCAGGGAGGGACCCGGAGCAAGAGAGCCCTCAAGGAAGTGTCTCTGATACTGTCTTGGGCGGAGGAGAATGTTCCCTGCATCTCAGCTGTGTACATCCCGGGGGTGGAGAATCTGGAGGCAGACTTCCTCAGCAGGGTGACCTCTCGTCTGGGAGAATGGTCCCTCAGCAGCAGGGTGTTTCGCTCCCTGTGTCACCGCTGGGGTCAACTGGATGTGGATCTGTTTGCGTCCCGTCACAATCACAAGCTTCCAGTCTTTGTCTCTCTGCCCCAGGATCCTCTGGCCTTGGCCATGGATGCCCTGTCAATGCCTTGGACGGGGTTTCAGCTCCTTTTCGTGTTTCCCCCGTTTTCCCTGCTGGGCAGGGTGCTGCGCAAGATAGCTCAGGAAGGGGTGCCAGCCATACTGGTGGCCCCCTGTTGGCCAAGAAGAGTGTGGTTCGCAGACATCGTGCAGCTGGCAGTAGATCAGTATGCCCTGCCCCGGGTTCCAGATCTGCTCACTCAGGGGCACCTACGCCACCCCAATTTACAAATGCTGGCTTTGACGGCCTGGCTGTTGAAACCTCCATCTTGATGGAAAAAGGGCTGCCTGCCTCGGTTGTTAATCCCGAACCTAAAGCGCCCGCTCTATACAATAAGCCATCTGTAGTAATACATGTGACGCTACATGGCGCTGATAGAGGTGCTCACCAGATTCGCTTTCTTAAGTGTGGCTTCCCGTACAGTGCCCATCGTTCACCAGACGCTGCCTACGAGGCACTACCTGGCGCTATCCTTTCTAAACTAACCCCCTTAATACAGAGAGTGAGAAAGAAAACTGAAGCTGGACCTAGACCACATGACATAGTTCAGTTTGTAGCAAGAGCAAGTGTGCAGGTATGCAGACCTTGCCATATTGTTATGGACCTTAAAAGGCCCATTTTTAAAAGCTGTAGTTCCTAATCTGCAGTGTGTGAATGGTGGTGGTGGTGGTGGGGGGGGGGGGGGGTGTTGGGAGAGTATAAGACCGCTTTAAAATTAAATATCTTTTTAACTGTATTCCATATAAGTAGATAACTGAATATAATACTTAACATTGGCCAAAACATTATCAAAATCACATTGCTGGGCAAATAATATAATCTAGGTACACATTTATTAATAAATATAGAAGTTTATAAAATCCTGTAAATTAGTTAAGGGTGACATTTGCTATTAAGGCACTTTAAATAACCTTTGCATTACTTCAAAATATTGCTTACTGGGACCTCCATTGATAAGACGCGGGCATTTACAATGGGGACACGGCTAGACTGTGATAATCCAACAAACATCCAGCACTAAATTCAGGATGAAGCACAAATGCTGTCTAGGCTCAGCCTGAGACAATAAAATGCCATTCACATAGCTATAGAAGCTACTGTAACAAGCTAAAGTTCTTACAACCCCTGCAAATGGTGCCATTAAGGGCATAAAAAACAATGAATAAATATGATATATAAGGTGAGGGAACTTTTCCATGAATTGCCCCAGTATTAATTTGGTACAGAAGTTCAGAATGCAGCGGCTAGGGAACAGGTTAAATATTAAGAAACATATTCACAGTTAGCCTAATACCAAAAGATGAGTATTAGATGTATGAAAATGAAGCCTGTTACAGTCATGATTCACCTGCAAATGGCTGTGGTTTTTAGTATTCTAGATGTTATTCCTCACTTCACCAGTATTAAAGGTAAAAGGATAAAGGTAAAGTAAAGAAACAAGTCCACTCAACTCCCTCGCCTGCAGAATCCGAGCATTTGGGATGCCGCCCATTTAAAAATTAGTAGAAACCCCAAAGTACTTACACTTTTGAAGTCCTGTAACCTATAGAATAACAGCATCTAACACATCCCACCTACTCTGCACAAGACCACCTTCAACCATAAACAGAAGGGTAGCCCAAATCTGGGTGTCCAAGGGAAGGTAGTTAAATGGATCAAAAAAACTGCATTTTTTTACTTTAAATACCCTTTAACCACTAAATGTATTTAATCAGCCTTTTTGGCCTGCATATGAATTCAGTACAAAAAATTGCCCTTTGTGAACCATATCCCACCTTGGAATTGGCTAGGTCTTTATTCTGAAATGTGAAATTGGGTTTCTGTTTTGAAAAACATTTTTCCATCTCTTAGAAACTTTTCTTGAACTACAAGAAGTAAAAAATATAAATATCAGCTCTCACACAAAAGACTTGGCAAGCTCATGTAATGATTTACAATGGATCATGTAACAAATGCCCTGTTTAACCGGTAGCCACCAAGAGGAAAAGGATGCTGCCTAATACTTGATCAAAAGTAATAATATGATCAGAAACGGGTTGGTCTCACCAATGTACAGGGGACAAAATGACTCAAAGATATTAATCTTATTAAGGCCAATTTAAGAGATGGGGATTACACTTTAATCTTAGCAGGAAAACCTGAACATTTAGAGAAAGTTTAGGCTTTGTGTAACTCCCCCCAGCCATCCTTCTCTAACCCAATGCTAAACACGATTTAGACATAAAAATAACTCTTCATATTGCTTTGCATGGCAGCCATGAAATTGACTGTAAGTTGGCCTTGATTGACAGACCAGTACACTCACATTGGTGCACTGTATTGGGGTCTTAAGCTTCTGGGCAGATTGCCCACCCCGCCCCCAACCCCCCTCCAGTGAGTTTTTTTTTATTTTCAATGTCAGAATTATTCATTTGTACATTTTGACATTGTACAGTTGTTTATTATTATGGCCTGATGTCCCTTCGTAGCTTCTCCACCCAGCGCTTGCTTCTTTACTTACAGAGGGCAGGGATCCAGCTATTTTGATTTCCAGTGCTAGTGTAGTGGGCTTTCATTGCAAAGCCTTGAACGTGAGACAGCGTGGCCGATGCAGAGATCGATATAAAGAAGTTTCCACAGAGGCATCTCCTGTATACAAGTAAGACTGTTCTTATATATAAAGAGGGAGAATGGCCAGCATCTCAGATATTAAGCTCTCAGTGAGAAAGCTGAACAATGGCAATTATCAGCTATGAAAGTATAAAGTGGAAATGCTATTATCCAGTTTAAACAGCAAGTTGTTTATGCTGTGGAAACTTTACAAAATAAGGCTTAGCAGAGAGCAGAACATGCAGAAGCATATAAATGCCATATTGGAAATGATCGCACAACTCAGATCAGTTGAGAATATAACCCACAGTCACTCTGCAGCCATGTCGTCGTGTAGCTTACCTGATACATACACTGCACTGATCAATGCACTGGAGACAAGGCCTGAGACAGATCTGACACTAGCATTTGTGAAGACCAGGATCATAGATGAGTATCAGCAAAGGAAGGAGCTTGTACATGACTCCACTGAAACTGACACCAGAACAGTTCTTAAAGCTACAGACACAAAGTTACACAGGAAGGTAACCAGGGTTTGCTTGAGATGCCACAAACAGGGACACGTAAAGAGAGCCTTTACTATATGGAAAGCAGAGCAAATCAGTCCCTCTTATAATAAACAGGAGGTAAAAGCCACAATTTCTGATTCATGTGAAGGGAACTGGAATCCACATTTAAAGTGATAGGCAACCATACATTTCAAGGATGGTGCTCAGGAGCAACCAGTCACATGACAAGTGACAGAAGCTTTTTCACAGAACTTGATCTGAATAACAAAGAGACTACCTTGCAGATGGAAGTAAAATACACGCAGAGGGATATGGGCATGGAACCCTTGTATAGCCTAATGGTACGAGACACAGTTTAGCTATGTTCCTGATCTAGAAGGATGACTCTTATCTGTGAAGTGTCTGACAGCCAAATGGCTCACTGTACAATTCCAAGGTGACAATTGTTCTATCCTGGATGGCAAGCAGACAATAGCAAGTGCCAAGCTGGATTCATCATCTGTATCACTTCAACACAATGACTGTATTGTGTCATACAAGAACTACAAAAGAGGAATCTGACATAGGATCTAACAGTAGCCCCTTGACCAGTTACTGCTGAGTGGGAATGTTGCAACACTTCCCAAATTCAGTCAGAATAGAGGTTCAAGACCACTTATTTACAGAACAGATTCTTTTCTAGTACAGTGGAGAAAACTCCATATGAACTGTGGCACAATGAGTAGCCACGTGTAAAACACCTAAGAGCCTTTGTATGCAAAGTATTCATCTACATTCCAGAGAAAAAATGTACAAAACAGAGCATCTTAAGGAATATTTGTTGGATACAGTGCCAATGTTAGGGGTTATAGAATACTACATCCCAAAACAGACAATGTTACCATTAGTAACAATATAACTTTTGTTGAAGATCTGAAGGACAATGTGATGACAACAGAGGAAGTAAGAACCGAAGAGAAAACTGACACTGATCAGCCATCATCTGTAACTTCTGAAGTGAGTGCAGAACCTACCGGTACTGAAGAGCAGACACCAGCAAGCTCAGACACAGAACCAAGACACGCAACAGAAAAAAACCAAGGTAAACCACTTGTACGTCTTTCATACAAGGCAAGCACTGCCAGTACTAATGAACCTGTAACTTGGGAAGACATATCTCAGCTTTCAGAGGGGAAAGCCAGTAAATGGATAAAGGCTGCAAAGAAAGAGATAAAATCCATGCATTACCACTGATAGACGCTCAAGGATTACAAAGAAGATGAGATTACCAGACTAAGCCTTAGCTGTTGAGAAGGGGTGTTGAAGATACTGTGAAACAGCTTATAGCTTGTCTCTCTATTTGATATGCATTTATATTTCAATGTTAATGCAGTTTAAATTGATGATAGTAGGTGGCGCTGTTAAATATAGCTATGTGTAGTCTCTGTTGTACATCTGCTGCATGTTTTGTTCCCTGTACATTGAGGTGATCTCTATGGCTTATTTTTCCTGTCTATGTTAACCATATGTATTCATGTTCCAGTAAAGCCAGTTCCTGTTACACCACAAATGTCTATCTGGATTTGACTCTGCTGCACCCATCACTCACACTCTGCAACAATATTGAACTGGAAACAATTAGAAATAACAATGCGGTGAAGTATTTTAGAATCATAATACTTGACAGTTCAATCTGCATGGGTCCCAACCCTGGCCCTCAAAAATGAGTGAAATTAAAATCACAAAAGACTACTGTGTCTTTCTTATCACAAGCCTGTGATTGGGCTTAGCCTTGTACTTACCCTTTCCCATATCATTGTTTAGGCAGCCATTTAGTGACTGGCAGTGGTTTCAGAGAAGCTAACAGAGTGTGTTTTGGGGAATTGCCAGGAAATTAGAGGCCTTTCAGAATAAACAATAGGCAAAGCAAGTCTCATCGTTCTGGACTTTAAAGGCAATATTTATATATACTCTGACTTACCAGAGAGGAGAGTCAGCTATGAGAGCAATCCATGGGCTGCAGAGTTCAGGTATTCTAGGAACAGTCCAGCAACTGGAGTCCAAAGCCGCTCTTGAGTCAGCTATGATAAGGGCAATCTAGCTATAGGGAGCACAGGGAGAATTCCTGGTGGGCACAATGCTTTGTGGCCAACTGGGCTGGTATTGTGCAGATTCCACTCAGGCCTCTTCTAACGCTCCTCTCAGGTCCCTGCCCCCCATATCTTGCCCCATACCTGGCCCTATTGTACTCCTCTCAGCCTAGACACCCCAACACATGTTTTTACACCGAAAAACGTATAGTCCCAGCATCATGGCTCTGGGGACCATACCACCTTCTGAACACATCTAAAATACTAGTAGTTACTTACCATTTCTTTAAGAGTGGCTATGCTGTTGCTAGCCCATGGTCTGACCCTACAATGCTATAGCCTCAGCTGATCAATGTATTCATTGACTGTCTCAGAAGCATCTTGGGGGTGGGGCTGCTAAGGGCTGGCCGGGGTCACTAAATTCCCTGGCTGACTTTTTCTGTGACAGGCAAGAGAGAGACCGCTCTATTCAATACAATGACAATGGAAATGAATAGAGTGGGTAAGGCCAGTCTCATTGAGTGATGCAAGGAGTGAGTGAGGAGGCAGCCAGGCCATGGACCACAGGTCGTGATGGTGAGCGGGGATGGCATGGTCTAGGACTTTGGCAAAGGTACATTTTGAACCCCCAGAACAGGGCGGATCACCTGTGGGGATTTTCACTCTACCTGGTTTTGGTCTGTTCCCCTGGGGCACCCCAGTTTGGGATGCCCTGCTTTGTGAAACCCCGCTGTTTGCCCAGTAAAATTCACATTTCCTCTACCCAACGGCACATACGCTCGTCCTATCAGCTTCTCTGGCCACAAATATTAATGGAGAAGCTGAATGGCAGAACTCGAATCCTTCGGTTGGGCACGGCAACACACAGCCATTCAGTTGCGGCCGAAAAAGGATGTGAGTGATGCCGCTGCCGGCCACATATGTGCTGTGGACTCGTCAGACAGGGAAGAATTCAGAGCTAACGGCTGGGTTCCACACAGCGGGATATGCTCCAGTTACAGGGATTTAGTTGGTCCTTGAGTCTCATAGACTCCAGGGCCTTTTTTGGTGGTATATATTAAATATTTCATTGGTGGAGTAACTGTGATAAAAATGTTCAGTTTTCTCTGGGATAGGCAAACCAAGGTTTTTCCTAGCTTTTTTCTCTATGTAACAAAAAAAAACAGTTACAAACCATTAATAACTAATGTTAAACCCTGAGCTGAGGCTATTTTTGGGAGTGGACTTGACAAGTCTTATCCCTTATTATAGCCTAGAAAATAGAATAATAAAACCTGTTTTGGTCTGCTTTAATTAAAGCCTAGCTAGGCCTCATTCTTTAGGAATGATGCCTGGGTGTGGTAAAATCAAAGCCTTTTTGGTCATTTCGAAAACTTGTTATGCATGATGGGTAAATCTGTTATTTGTGGTCAGTCAGCACTACCTGCTCCATTCTTCTAATGAAGCAACATCTGCTTCCCTTTTTAGTGCAGAAATCTATTTCTGTTGATTAGTATAAAGAACATTGTAATTTAATTTTCTATGATAATAAACATGAATAATGTTATAAATAACATTAATTGTTCCATTAATTAACAAATCTGTCTGATTGCACAAATACATTTCACCTCGCCATGTAATTTTTGCTCTTAGTAAATCAGAGCATAAGAGTATGTGCGGGTGCGTGTGTGTATGGATGTTTGGAACACCAAGTTGTAGCCTAGAGAGCAAATGCCATTACCTAAACTAATGGATGACTTCCTGTGCAGCGCTGGTGACTGAGGGATTAAAGCAGATTACCACGTCTGAATGTGCTCTGTGTAGGCTGACCTAACACAAC
Source organism: Gastrophryne carolinensis (assembly GCA_027917425.1). NCBI lineage: Eukaryota > Metazoa > Chordata > Amphibia > Anura > Microhylidae > Gastrophryne > Gastrophryne carolinensis. The sequence continues at coordinate 605,950,717 of CM051234.1, forward strand.
AGTCATCGCACCATAGACACCAGCAGGTATGCAGACTCCAACTGGCGGACAGCTGGTTTAGCTCCACTATGAGATATGGCTGAGGCCTGGACGGTCATTACATAGAACGCTAAATATAGTGCGATGCAACAACAATGATCAAGCAGCAACAACAACACATAAACATTAAAACCTCAAACCATTTAGGGATGAGCTGTGTCTTCACTTACATTTTCTTTCCATTAATAGAATTGCGTGCTGTCAGCTTTACAGGAAAAAGTGGCCAGGGCTGGCGGGGGAGAAGCCTGGCACATGGGGTCAGAGGAGCTGAATTTTACTGACGGGTCAATATTCTGTTTAATTTTTAAAAATGTGATGCTCTAGCTTACTTTTTTCAGATAAATTTGGATACAAGGGCCTCGATTCAATAAGAGTTGAAAAAAATTCTCATGGTATTAAAAAATTTAATTCATGAGAAAAAAGCCTGAGAATTTTACTGTTGCTGAACCACTAGCTAGGAAAACAATGAAAGTCAATGGCACTTTTTTACCCCCCACGAAAAGTAGAGAAATGCTTACTCCTTTCTACACTATAGTAAAAGCTGACTTTCCATTGTCTTTTTATCTGGTGATTCAGTAACAGTGACATTCTCAGGCTTTTTTCATTGAATTGAATTTTTAACTTCCGTGAATTTTTTTTTCAGCTTTTATTGAATCGAGGCCAAGGGATTTACACCAAATTCTTTTTAGATTTGTGGCTTGTGGCCCCTTTTAGAAAAGTTTTAGTTAACATTATGTTCATGTGCTCTCTTGAGGTAACATAAAATAATTATTATTTTTTTTAAATCTTGGTAACGCACAAAATTTGGGCTTCCTTCACCAATGACATCTCACTTGGTCCCTCTGACAACCTTTAGTGACCTTCAGTGACCAAACAGGAACTAAGAGTGTAACTCTCCAACAGGGTGATAAGGATGAGCAGCAATGTGTATAGGTCTATAACACAAGATGACCTGCTTTCCTGAGGGGAAGTCTGTCTCTATAGGTCAAAGTATCACCTCAACACAGTGAAGGAGAAGGTGAGACTATGCACCCATAAACACAATGACTGTACATGAGGCACAGGCGTTTAGTTCATAGACACGCAGAATGCATAGTCCAGAAAGGACTACAAAAGAGGAATCTGACATAGGATCTAACAGTATCCCCTTTACCAGTTTATGCTAAGTGAGAATGTTGCATCAAATCCAAAGCTACCAGAGCAACACTTCCTAAAGTCAGTCAGAATTGAGCTTCAAGACCACTTATTTGCAGAACAGACTCTTTTCTTGTTCAGAATTGAACTATGGCACAATGAGAAGCCAAGTGTAAAACACCTAAGAGTTTTTGGATGTAAAGCATTCATCTACATTCCAGAGGAAAATGCACAAACTCCAAAACAGAGCATCTGAACAGAGCATCCCAAAACATAACTTTTGTTGAAGATCTGAAGGACAATGCGATTACAATAGAAGAAGTAAGAACAGAAGAGAAAACTGACACTGATCAGCCATAATCTGTAACTCTGAACAAACAATTGAAGTGACACCCTTTAGTGACCTCCAGTGACCAAACAGGAACTAAGAGTGTAACTCCCCAATAGGGTGGTAAGTATGAGGAGCTATGTAATCTGTATAGGTCTATAACACAAGAGGTCCTGCCTTCCTGAGGGGAAGTCTATCTCTATGGGTCAAAGTCTGTCGATCCCCTCAGCGCCCACTTAAACTGGACCTTCAGCATCATTTAATGAAAAGCCCAAACCCTTAAAAAACTATTTCCCAGCATCTAAAATTAATATATTTTAGGTTTTTAGTCAATTACTTTTTATTCGTTCCCCCACTGGGCTGCAACTCTGTTCAGGACCCTAGGATATAGACGCCACCATCTTGCCTCAGTGGCATCACATACTGAGGAGAGTGGAGGGGGCAAAAGCACAGGGGAAAGGTTATCACAGACAGAGAGGAGCTGGGGTCAGGAAAAAGACAGCAATCCCAGAATGCAGAGCTGCACAGTCAAAAGACACTTTGCAGGCAGCCCGAGACTCCATGTGCCGCCATCTTGGATGTTTAAAGACTCTCAAATGCAGTAGATGCAGATAGGATGATTTTTAATGTGGGCAATCTGTATGTACAGGGTTAGGAAAACATATAAGATATTCTCTTATTCAGGGTGAAGTTCCATATTAACAAATTCACTAGTCCAGCTGACCATTCTTTTTAGTTAAACTGACCCCTTTATAGGGTAATGGGCGTGGTCGGGTTTGGCTTATCCGCTAGCTTTTAAGGGACATTCTATGCTAATTCTCTGTGTGCAAGTAGATGTAGCCCCTCCCCCCCCCCCCCCCCAGATACGTGTATAGCACAACCTGGATATCAATGGTCCAGAAAGGATGTTGGGAATGATGTTGGGAAACGCTCAACCAATTCATTCATGCCACGGCCACCCATCATCCAAAGAGCCGGAGCGGGGCCTCAGTTGTAAACTGACGTGACGTCCTGGATTTGGTGGGTCTCCCTGCTAATGTCAGCAAAGTGGGAAATTAAAAGGGAAAGTCCACTTTCAAAAGAGAATTTTTGAAAATGTATTTTTATGTCTTCAAAAATGTTCCAACATGATGTCCTCAAGTTGTTGAGCTGATCTAGTATTTTTTTCCTTATGTTAGCAAATGTGTGTTTAATGGAAGCAATTTTTACTACCTGTTATACACCAAGGCCTTGATTCAGTAAGAGTGTAAAAAGCCTGAGAATGTCACTGTTGCTGAATCATCAGCTAGGAAGACAATGCAAGTCAATGGTACTTTTTTACTCCTAAGAAAAGTAGAGAACATTGTACTCCTTTTTACACTACAGTAAAAAGTGCTATTGCCTTTCATTGTCTTCCTGGCTGGTGATTCAGCAACAGTGACATTCTCAGGCTTTTAAATTTTTTACTACTATTAGAATTTTTTTACTGAATCGAGGCCCACGTATGTACACCAACAAGACTTACAGGAAGAGGGAAGTGATTGTACACACAGAACACTGCTGCTGGGCATGTGTAAGGTTGTGTGAGCTCCCTCATTAAGTTAACGTGGAGGCTGATTCATTACTGACGCCAGGTATCGGCAGATGAGCGGCTGTATAGTGGCGCTTAGAGCGACCGCTAGTAGACACTGTAAGCAGGTGCTGTAACAGAGCACCTCAGTCGCTGTAGTAACCTGGCCCCCATTGATAAATGTGATGTATGTTGGGCGCTCTAACACCAGTACAGCGCTGCAGGGAGCGAGAGGTAGCACCAGCTCAGTGCGACCCACTCTCGGCGCTCCACACCATACTTATCAAAAAAGGACACACACACAGCGTCGGCACTCTAAATCTGGTCGCCATAGCATAGAGCGCCAGACGCTGTGTGATCAAAGTCTGTTTTTGAACAAATATCCACCAGTAACAAAGTGAAAACACATGGAATGACATTGTTGTAACATTGTGACAATGACACTTTAGTGTCAGACCTGTAATGACAATTCTGCATAAAAAGTCAAAAAAGTTTTTAAAAGTGTTTGTTTGCAGCCAGGAGAGGTCACACAATGACTGGAGCAAAAACAAACCAAAAAAAAATGTCAAACACGCTGTTTAAACACAAGCAAATAAACGGCCATTGATATGGCCAATGATGTATGGGAGAGCGACACTGAGCGAAAGGTAATACCTGGAGTTCTGGAAGCTATAGCGCCGGCACTATACGCTGAGCCACCTGTAATAATACATTGGACACTACGAGGCTGATTCATTAATAGCGCCAGGTAGCGACAGATGAGCGACTGTAGCGTGATTTTTTCAGCGCCAGCCAGTATTCGCTGTGCTTGGCCAGCGTTAGCTTGATGACAGCGACTCAGTCGGTGTGCGGTAATGTTGAATACGGGCTGGGGGGTCGCTGTTTCACAGGTCCAGCGTTGTATGTGAGCGCCTGACAACGAATGGCCAGAGCGAACGGCTAGCTTCATATTCATCAACAAATCACGCTCCGAATTTGCTGTCGCTGTCCATTCCTTGTTTAAACCCCAGAGCGCTGGCGGCGATGTGTATTAACTAGTTTTTAACCCCTAAACAACCATATTTTTTGAATGTAACATTATACATGTTTTTAGAATCATTTTGTAATATGAATACATTAATCTCAGACCTGTTAGATCAATTCTGCACATATTTTTTTTAATTTTTTTTTTGACTTAAAAATAAATCCTAACATTGCAGAAGTGGTCTCCGATTTTTTGACATTAAAAAAAAAAAAATTAATACCAATTAATTATGATTAATTATAGATTGCTCCATTGAAATGCATTGGACATCGCCAGGGAGCGACAGCTCATACCTGGCGCTGTGAGGGAATTTGCAGCGGCGCTGTTCGGTCCAGGCGGCTTCATGATGAATGCCGCGCTAGCCGTCGCTCTCGCTGGCGCTAGCCTCATTTTGCTTGATAAATGCGTCATTGTGACCGCCGCCGGGCGTACTTGAGTCGGTAGTCGCCGTTAGCTGCCGCTACCTGGCGCTCGTCAGACACTACCTGGCGCTATCGCTTGATGAATAAGGGCCTAAGTTAACGTGGAGGCTGATTCATTACTGACGCCAGGTATCGGCAGATGAGCGGCTGTATAGTGGCGCTTAGAGCGACCGCTAGTAGACACTGTAAGCGGGTGCTGTAACAGAGCACCTCAGTCGCTGTAGTAACCTGGCCCCCATTGATAAATGTGATGTATGTTGGGCGCTCTAACACCAGTACAGCGCTGCAGGGAGCGAGAAGTAGCACCAGCTCAGTGCGACCCACTCTCGGCGCTCCACACCATACTTATCAAAAAAGGACACACACACAGCGTCGGCGCTCTAAATCTGGTCGCCCTAGAGCATAGAGCGCCAGACGCTGTGTGATCAAAGTCTATTTTTGAACACATATCCACCAGTAACAAAGTGAAAACACATGGAATGACATTGTTGTAACATTGTGACAATGACACTTTAGTGTAATGACAATTCTGCATAAAAAGTCAAAAAAGTTTTTAAAAGTGTTTGTTTGCAGCCAGGAGAGGTCACACAATGACTGGAGCAAAAAAAAAAAAAATGTCAAACACGCTGTTTAAACACAAGCAAATGAACGGCCATTGAAATGTATGGGAGAGCGACACTGAGCGAAAGGTAATACCTGGAGTTCTGGAAGCTATAGCGCCGGCGCTACACGCTGAGCCACCTGTAATAATACATTGGACGCTACATGTTGCTGTTAGCGTCACTCACCAGATTCGCTTTCATAAATGTGGTTTTGCGTTGACCAGGCGCTGCCTGCTGCTACAAAGCACTACCTGGCGCTAACCCTTCTTAAATAACCTCCATAGTGGAGGAAACTACATTTCTGGATGTTACCATCTCTAGGGATCTAAAATAGGTAAAAAAGTTTACTGTTATACAAAGATTCATGGGAGAATGTCATTTCTGTAGTGGCTAAAGAAATTGGGCCTATCACAAGATCTCCTGCAGCAATTCTACACTTCTGTCATTTTTGAATCCATTGAATTCATCATGTGCGCCTCAATGTTGTGGTACGGAAGAGCATCAAAACTTGTCAAAACTCGTTTGCAGGTCAGTCAAACAGGAAGAATTATTGTTAGAGTTGGGCGAATCCCTGTAAGTTCGGGTACAAAAGTGTGGTTCGGTTATTCAAAATTGACCTGAACCCGAACCCATGTTTTGGGACCCAAAAATGGCAGGCAGGGCTGCTCTGTGTGTATATATATATGTATGTAATATTGTGTATGTATTTCTATATATACAGTATTTCTTTGTGTTCTGTTACTAGATGACTGGACATCCACTTTAAGGAGCCCGAATAACTCAAGTTCTCCATTATGATGATATTTAGTCCTCCACCAACCAGCAGGGTGACTTTTTTCAAAAAAGAAAAAGAGGAGGTGCACTTAAAGTGGGTCAACAGTCAAAAACGACTTAAACCAGACCAACACAACAAACATACATATCCCTCCCCGGGGCAATTTAGATTGCTGTACATAAAAAAATATTTTACCTCTTTCTAACTCCTGCTGTAGTAATTTATAGAAACAAAATGGCGGCCCGTGTATTTGCAGGCCACCTGCAAACAGGAAGTGCTGCTGGGCTTCCTGTTACTGTGCATTGTCAGTTAGGTCAGGTGAATCCAGGCAGATGCTGGGGGAGGAAGCTCGAAATTGCTGCTACCTTGCTGCTACCTTGGTCGGGTTTAATGGCTGGGGCTAAAGGTCAGCACATCCCCCCCAGTTTACATTGTCCCGCAACGAAGCGCGTTAGGTAGGAGGACGGCGCCTGACACGGGGAAGGACTTGCAGTACATATTTCACAGCACTCATCCTGCCATCTCTGCAAACGGGCGTAGTGGAGGTGGAAAAGGAGGGATCAGCTGGGATTTTATTTATTGACATGCCCTAAAACTTTGTGGATATTCATATGGAAATCATCCTGATTACAAGTGATTGGTGATCTGGCAGTCTATTGAGTATTTGAGAAGCACATATAAATCTGGAAGCTGGTAAGCTGATACCCAAAAGGTGGTGGGCACGTGTGGAAATTGAAGTAATTACAGATGTGCATGCACCGTGGGAGAACTCTTTGAACTGTCCTTTTGGATGTGCTGAAATTTGCATTCCGTATTGCTCTGTGCCGTAAAAACATTTATCTATATACATGGAGTACCACCAGGTAGTTCTAGTCTCACTGTATGGGAAAGACTGCCTTCATTTCCTCACTGGAGCACAGGCCCCACCCACATCACTAAGATAACAAATCAGGAGCTTCCTTATACACCTTACAGTATATCATCTAATGTTTTACTGCTACAGAAAATGAGCCTGCGGTATGGTCACCTCTTCTTCTTGTGTCTTGAGCAAGTTTGAGCTGGTTTTTAAAGAAGTGGCCTCGCTGGCAGGCTGCATCCTGACTAGAATCAATTAAAAGAGGTACCAACAGTGCTAAAGGCCGATTCTGGTCAGAGTATTTTAGGTCTGCTTTAACAACAGTAAATAATTATTTATTATCATGGAAACCCTTTCATCCTCTGAAAGAGACCATTCAGCAATGCCCGGCTTCACTGCCCTTCCAGGCAAGTGTGTACAGGCTAGTATTAAGTATTAAGCTAGTGGTTAGTATTAGAGCTTGTTGGCAGGGGTGATTGGACCAACATTCTATGTTTTTTTCTTTTGGTACCTTTAATTCATTGCTGTCAGGATCAGGGCCGGATTATGAGAGGGGTGCAAGGGGCTCGCACCCCAGGCCTTTACCACTTGCCCTGCAAAGGAGGCCTCCACCAACCTTTGGGTTATGGTCTGGTCCAGGAGGCTTTTCAGTCTTTGCCCAGCAACAAAGCTATTGGTGGCAGTGGTGGTGCCCCCGCGCCTGGGAAAGCCTTTTTTTTATTTTTGCAAACTTGCCGCCAAAGCCACCACAGGGCAGGACGGAGAGTCTAGAGCAGCAAAGCCGCCACCAGCAACGCTACAGTGATGGGTGCAGAGCTGTCACTGCACATAAGCCGCCAAGCACAGCCGCTGGCAGCTCAATGCAGGGAACGGTTTTCTGCTGGACCAGCCGGGCGACTACACCCCCCCCCCCCACCCAGAATGGCAAAGCAGGAGTTCCCGGGCAGCACACACCCGCACAAGGGGGGCACAATGTGACTTTCCAGTAAGTAGGCGGGTACCAGACAACCACCAATCAGTTACTTGGCTGGACCATTATTTTGAAGGAAAAAAAATTCTGTACCTGGGGCCTCCACCAGATTTTGTGCCCAGGGGCCTCCACCACACCGGCCCTGGTCAGGATGCAGCCTAGCAGCTGGTTCCTCCCTTTACAAATCAGCCATTTTACTGCTGACCAAGATGAGCCACAAGAAGAAGAGGTGACCATGCCTTACCTCAGATGCCTTTTATGAAGCAGTCAGATGGTGGATATAAGGTGTGTTAGGGAGCTCCTGATTTGCTATATTAGTAAAGTGGGTGTGGCCTGTGTCCCAGTGACCAGTCTTTCCCATCCAGTGGTACTAGAACATTCCTGGTGGTACAGGTCTGAAAGGCAGGAGGGTGTGAAACATTAAAGCAGACAGGTAGCAGGACAGAGGCTCTGGGTCCCATATAAAGTATAGGTCTGCTGTGAGCACTGTTTTCCCAGGTAATGTGTGGGTCAGCTTAAAAGAGGACCAGAAGCCTCTTATTAAAGAGTGCAATCTAGGATTATCCTCCCCCTCTTCCCCTTTCCCCTGGTGCTGAGGCAGGATGGGGGTTCAAAGAAAAAACACCTCACCTGTCCCTACCTTTCTGGCCATGCATGCTCCGGTGCATTCACATACAGAAAATGGGGGGTGAAATTGTGCCTGAAGCTCCGATTTCACCGATGGATAGAAACATAGAAAGGTGACGGCAGGAGGAGACCATACGCTCCATCTAGTCTGCCCTTATGTGTATACTGTATGTTCTCTTTATCTTAGGATAGATGTGTGCTTATCCCAGGCATGTTTACATTCACTGACTGTCATATTCAACTACCTCTGCTGGAAGTTTGTTCCAAGCATCTACTACTCTTTCTGTAAAATAATATTTTCTAACATTGCTCCTGATCTTCCCCCCGACTAGCTTCAGGTTGTGTTCCCTTGTTCTATCATTAAGTTTCTTCTTAAAAACACTTCCCTCCTGAACCTTATTCAATCCCTTCACATATATAAAGGTCTCCATCATGTCCCCCCTCTCCCTTCTTTCCTCCAGACTGTACAAATTTAGTTCTTTAAGTCTCTCCTGATAAGTTTTAAGTTTAAGTCCTTCCACCATTTTCGTTGCCGGCCTTTGGACCCGTTCTATGTGAATAATGTCTTTTTGCAGGTAAGGTCTCCAGAACTGCACACAGTATTCTACCCTGTTTCCCCGAAAATAAGACACTGTCTTATATTAATTTTTCCCCGGAAATATGGCACAGCGTGCGCCTCCTCCACCTCCCTGGAGCTCCCCCCTTACGTGCCCCGTCATTACGCCCCCTAGTGGTTACAATACAATTTTCGGGGGATGACTTATATAACGATATCCTCCGAAAGCAGGCACTAGGCCTTATTTTCGGAAGATGTCTTATTTTCGGGGAAACAGGGTAGCTGTGGCCTCACCAGGGCTCTATACAGCGGCATCACAACCTCCCTCTTCCTACTGGTGATGCCTCGAGCTATGCAGCCGAGCATCCTGCTTGCTTTTCCCACTGCCTGGCTACACTGTCCACTCATCTTGCAGCTATCAGTAATCAGTATCCCTAAATCTCTCTCCTCCGAGGTCCTGGATAACACAGTACTGCCCATACGGTGCTCAGAGCAGGGATTCCTTCTACCCACTACCCAGCCTGGAGGAGATGCTGCATTCTGTGTCCTTTCCAATAGGATGCCATAGGTCAGTGGTGGCAATCCTATGGCACCCATGCCAGAGGTGGCATTCAGAGCCCTCCACATGGGCACCTGTCATCTTTCCAGTACACGCATTTTGGGTTTTACCATCTCCCCTGGCACCAGAACCATCAGGTAAAATTGCTGTGGTGGCACTTGAATAAAGTTTCAGGTTGCAGTTTGGGCACTGGTCCCTAAAAGGTTTGCCATCGCTGCCATAGGTCATCAAGCTGCAGGCATATATCTGGGGCTGCCAGCATTGATGCCAGAGGAGATTTCACTGTTAGCCCAGGTGATGTACATACAGTATAGAGCCTCTTTAAAGCTGACCTATATATGGAGGTTATTCATCAAGGGATAGCGCCAGGTAGCGCCTCGTAGCGGCAGGAAGCGTCTGGTGAACGCCGGGCACTGTACGCAAAACCACACTTATGAAAGCGAATCTGGTGAGCTACTGTAACAGCGCCATGTAGCTTCTGATTCATCATTACAGGTGGCTCAGCGTATAGCGCCGGTGCTCTAGCTTCCAGAGCACCAGGTATTACCTGTCGCTCTCCCCTACATTTCAATGGTTGTTCCTTTTCTTCTGTTTAAACAGGTTTTTTTGTTTTTTATATTTTTATGCAGAATTGTCATTACAGGTCTGGCACTAAAGTGTTAATGTTACAATGTTACAACAATGTAATTCCATGGGTTTTCGCTTTGTTACTGGTGGATATGTGTTCAAAAACAGACTTTAATCACACAGCGTCTGGTGCTCTATGGTATAGCGACCAGATTTAGAGCGCTGACGCTGTGTGTGTCATTTTTTTATAAGTATGGTGTGAGTCGCTGAGAGTCGGTCGCACTGAGCTGACGCCACCTTTCACTTGAAACAGTGCTGTACTGGTATTAGAACGCCCAACATGCATCACATTCATCAATGCCGGCCAGGTTACTACAGTGACTGAGATGCTCTGTTACAGCGCCCGATACCCGCTTACAGCGTCTACTAGCGGTCGCTCTAAGCGCCGCTATACAGGCGCTCATCAGCCGATACCTGCCGTTAGTAATGAATCAGCCTCCACATCTGTGTTGTACTGAAATCATTGGAAAATGAGGGAGAAAAGGTACGGAAACCCTGGACTGGGGCTTGTTCACCACCAGCTATATTTTTGTTCTGATAGCAGCTAAATAAGGGTGAAGGGTTTCAATGTTCAATTTTCAGACAAAACATAGTTTTGGAATATAACCATTGTAAACAGAAAACATACTGTATATGCCTGAAAATATCTAAAGATAAAGTTAATTTCACCTAAGCATGTTCACCAACTCATGAGATGGAGCACGCCAATGGTGTAATCCTGACTTCATCAGCCAAACATCACAAACAGCACTAAGGCATACGTAAGTCATAGAAGCAAAATGAGTTTCGCTATAGGCAGACTGGGCTTCTGATTGGTCGTTGGGCATTATGTTTTATGTGAGTCATTTATTTAGATTGTAGATGCGACCACATAAAGCCTGGCCTGCCAAATGGCAGAGTAATCCATAAAATAGGAATGCCTTTGTTTATCATACCTGCATAGTCCTGGCATGACATTGCACTGTGTTTAGTTTATAAGACACTAGCTATCCCGACCTCCATGTTTGGATAAGACGGATGAAGCAGTGAGAAGAGTTAAACAATACATGACCCCTGTACCTGATACCATTCTGTCAGTGGCTTCTGCTGTCTCTCCGTGAACCTCCGAGATGTTTCCTAAAGCAGGTGAATCACTGTCATGTACTACCCCCCTGAAGACATATATATCCCTGGACATCTCTTTCTCAGTTATATTTAAGATGGGTATTACTGCTTGACCACCCAAGAACTGGGGGAACTAGACCATTTATAATGCACCATTTTCGCCTAAACTCATCACGAAAGTGGCAAGAAAATGATAGGAAACTTTGACTTTTTTGGAAACTTAAAGGAAAACTTTTTATCAGGTTTTTGGTGTTCTGCATTATTGTTTTCCACTTCTGGAATATAAAAGAAACATTTGTGTTAGTATTTTGCCCCCAGGCCTGTAATTTACTTCAGCATGCTGTTTCCACGTTTCTTATATCCCTTAGTTACTAAAGTTGGAGCGGCTTGAGTACAAATCCCAGAATCCTTCTATTGTAACAGGTGAACTCATCATCAGCTTTGAAAAACAGTAACTGTAACAAAAGACTGTAATCTCATCTGAAGGCTGAATTAAAAAAAAAAACAAATATAAGCTTAGCACCTTGCGGACATCATTATGGCACACAATAATGAACACTTTTAAAAATGCCATTGATATAGGACTTGTCCTTTAAATCTCAACAGAGCATGAAAAGCCATTGGTGACAACTCCTACCCATGTCAGTCCCTCTTTAATTTACTGCCATCGGCTCAGAGGACTTCAGATCAGGACAAGCAAATGCAGTGACAAGCTTTCCACAAACTATTCACCTTCTGAACAACACTCAAGTTAAACAACCCAAAGTATTGCATCCATTGACTCATAAGGATTTCCAGCCAAAGAAAACAGCTTTAACCTATAACCTATTAGCTTCTCTGTGTTTTAAAACTAACTGAAAGCCCAGAACAAGCACCCCCTGATCATGGTGGTCTCCATCAACACAGGACGCCACCTCTTTGCACTCCCACTATATTCATTGCAGTGGAGGGGGTATGCTGGTCCAGATATGGCTTTGCCCCAGGATGCCCCCTTCATTGCAATTAACTGAGTGGGCATATGGAGGTGCAACAGTGCAACTGTAAAGCATAGCAGGAATAAACAAAAATTAGTCTACATTGCTGCCTGGTTCATAGCTCTAATGAATAAAAGTCTGTAATGTTGGTGTAATTAAGATCAAATAACCTTTAATACTACAAATGTCAAATCCACTGGTCTGAAGCCCTTTAAGCATGTAGCAGAGAACTTCTTGAGATCCAGAATTTTGATTGGTCTTTTCAGAAATATCTCTTTTTCTCCACCCATGTTCAAAAGATGAATGATGATGAAGACTGCAGAAAGTAGCACAAACCTGTTGGCAGGAAGGAGTTACTCCATCGGGCCCAGGTGCCTTCCTGGTGGTAAGGCCTAGTAGAAGATGTCTGAACCTCTGACCTTTATAAACTTCTCCTCTTGGTCAGGTAGCCTAACTCCAGATTGCACTGTGGGTGTTGAAAACTTGACTGAACATTGCTTATTAACTATTCCTTCGGGCCTAGGCCTCCTGTGCACTTGAGGATACCATTTGTGGGAGGCTTTTATATCTAGTTGCTTCCTCGAAACCCATCCTGACATAACATACTTAACATCTGAGGCTCGGAAATGGACTTGGCCTTTATGTCTATTGAAGAGCCAGAGAAAGTACTAGTGATGTAGTTCATCTCCATCTATTAAGTTATTTTGTTCTTGGTTTATTAATCTAATGTTTTGCCTTTTAACCCCCCCCCCCCCCTTAACCAGTTCTTATCAAATCTCAGCTATTAGATTTGGCTCTGCATATCTATATCTTTGTATAACTAGATATGGTTGCTTTAAGGGACCAACCCACATGCCAGGAGCTTGGTCCAATTCCCTATTAAAATCATTGTATATAAAAAGAAATGCTTCCCCACCCAAAAAAGACTAGATCTAAGAGCTGGTGTTGGTCACGTTTTTATTAGTTCGCTCATCTCTAATTATTGATCACATCAAAGTTAACATATTAAACATCTGATACTGTGTGTGTACCTTGCGGTAATGTGTTAATTATTGATTCACTGAATTCACAAGTAAGTCTTGTGTTTCTCTTACAGGAAAGGAAGGTAACTGTTACAAGTATGACAACCTGAGAAGGATCGCCTGTCCAATTCAGGGAACAGCTCATTTAGCTAATTACAGCACAGGGAGGGGGCAGACTCACATCTACAGGTTCTCACTTATAAGGTAATAATATAGTAGCCAGACGTTGGTCAGTGACTGGTTGGAGAACATCTTATATATATATATTACTAATTAAGATAAATTGGGGCAGATGTATAAAGACTGATTAAAACTGGCGATAATGTGATAGCTTTTCTAGGATAACATGAGTATATCTGAGGATATCTTTCGAGATTACTTAGGGGGAGATTTACAAAATGATTGGCCAAGCACTCGATTTCCATGTTTGCTTTTTTTACACCAAAAATGCTGAAAAATGGCTACCAAAAAACAGTTATCACTGGTGTTCACCGCTTCAATTTGAGATCCACCATTTTCCCCTCTCCCCGCACTCAGGGCAAACACAGGCAAGGCGAAAGTCGTGTGAAGCTGTGGATATTGTAATTCTCAGCCCTTATTCAGACATGATTTTACCTGCAAGAAGCACACTTTCAAGCACATAGGGGTTGATTCAGCACCAGGGGAAAGAAGTGTGCTACTTTTTTTAGGAGAGAAAACTGCTATCTACTTTCATTTTCCACCTTGGGGTGATTTGGCACCAGGTGAAAAAAATGTTCTGTTTACATCTGGTGCTGAATTCCTACCAATGTATACAATGAAATTGAAGTAGCAGATTTCTATTCTAAAAAATTGCCCACTTTTTTCACCTAGTGCTCATTCGACCAATAGAACCAGCCGACATAAAAGAATTAAAAAAAATAAATACATAAATAAACTAAATCAGGACAGTTGAGGAGATAAACGGGATCATGGGGTAAAGCCTGGACCTAAAAAGCAAGTTTTAGAGCAAAAGGAGATAACATTTAGATGTTATATGTTCTCTACAGAAAATAACATACAGCCTGAAAGACAAAGGTAAATGAATATTTAGGCTACATTATAACGTTTGCCTTTTTACATTCATTGAAATGAATGAAACTTGACTGGTTGTGTAAAACAACATTATTATTCAACTCATTATTCAAACAGTTCTTCTAGCATCAGTTGATACATCTCACCCACTTACCTCCTGTATAGTTAAAGTAATTCTGTTGTCACCAGCAACAAAACAGGCTGTGGGATTATGCTAGATGGTTTCACAGCCCTAACCCAGAAAACAAATCCAAAGGGGTTTCCATTGCTTTTCATAAAGCTGCCCCGCTGGAAACGTTAGAATCAAAGGTCAACCCTAACGGTAGATACTTATTTCTTCGCTTCACAATGTGTGGGGCAATGTACACTCTCGCTAATTTGTACTTACCTAACCAGGCTCAGGTGGAGGTTGGCCTTGAGATATTTAGCGTTTTGGAGGGGTTTGCAGAGGGTACCTTGGTGATAGGGGGAGATTTTAACCTGGCCCTCGACCCGAGACTTGACTCTTCTCAAGGTAAGTCGGCGATACCCTTCCCTAAGCTGAATAGGCTTCGGGGTGCTCTCCGCACTCTTCAGGTAGTAGACACCTGGAGGATTCAGCATGGGGGGCTAGGGATTATACGTTCTTTTCCCACCCCCATAATACATATAGTAGACTAGATTATATCTTCCTTAGCCACCATGCGCTCTCTCATGACCCTGACACCTCTATAGGGCAGATCCTTTGGTCAGATCATGCCCCTGTCTTCTTGAGTCTTCCTATTCCGGATATGATTCCTAGGCAGTACAATTGGCGTTTGAATGATAACTTGTTGAAGGACGCTGTATGCCTAGCTGAAATCAAGACGTCCATAACGAATTTTTTCTTAGACCATGTGAATGACCCGACTCCGTTGCCATTGCAATGGGAGGCTCTCAAATGTGTGCTTCGCGGGATCTTCATCAAACATGGGTCCAGGCTCAAGAGGGACAGGGCGCATCGGATTAAGGAGGCCTTGGCACGTATTGGGGAGTTAGAGGAGGCGCACAAGACTTCCCCCACACATACTGTCCTACGGGAGTTGTTGGACGCCAGGCAGGGTCTTAAGAATATATATGATCAATGCTTCCTCAAATACCGTGAAAGATTTAGAGCCCGTATTTACGAACATTCTGACAAATGGGGCAGGATGCTAGCTAGGTCTCTTCACCCCAGACAGGGCTGTACCTTTATCCCCGTCCTAAAGGGGGGAGACGGCGCTGAGCACCATAAGACACCGCAGATAGTGGGTGAATTTCAGGCCTTTTATTCTAAACTCTATAATCTTGGGTGCTCCCCAACCCAGGGCTTGCAATCAATGGGGGGTGTCCCGATGCTGGACTATGTCCAGGAGATGGCCCTTCCGACCTTGCCTCCGGCAGACAGTGGCTTTCTGGAGGACCCATTCGACCTGGAGGAGGTGCGTCGGGCAATAGGGGGGGCCATTAAATACTTGGGGGTTCAGTTGCCCTCTGATTTGGGGAAATTGTATAAGCTCAACTACGCTCCGCTCCTACATTCCACGGCTGCATGCCTTAACTCCTATAACAAGAAGCAATACTCGTGGTTGGGTTGCATTAATATTCTCAAAATGAACATCCTTCCCCGTTTTCTCTACATATTCCAGACAATCCCTTTAGCCCCGGAGCGGGGGTTTTTCCAATCTCTACAAAGGAGCTTCTTTAAATTCATTTGGGGCAAGGGGAAGCCCAGAATTGGGAGGGCCACACTCGTCAGATCTAAATTGAGAGGGGGGCTTGGGGTCCCGGACCTTAGGACTTACCATGCTGCCTCGGTACTGGTGCGTCTTTCGGACTGGTTCCATCACGGGGACAATAAAGGCTGGGTGGCTATTGAGAGGGCCATTTCCCCCCTTAGTCTGGTGGCCCTGCCCTGGGTGACTCCTCTGGACAGGCCTGGGCTCCGGGAGCTGCCTTATTTGGCGGGTCCGCTGTTGAAGGTTTGGGACGGATTTCTGAGGCGGGGGAAACTTTCGCTTAGACCGGGCCCCCTTACTCCGTTGTTTGACAACCCGGCCTTCCCTCCGGGGTTAAACTCTAGGTCCTTTCTTGTGTGGGAGGCCTCTCAGGATACTAGATTGGGGGATATAATGTCTGGGGCGGGTCTTCCCTCCCTTTCTGACCTAGGGGTTCGGGGTTGGCTTAGGAACATTTCCTGGTTTTTATATGCTCAGTTGGTTGCCTTTATCAAATCTCTCTTGCCAGCCTCGAACCTCTCTTGCACGTTAACACCCCTGGAGAGTGTTTTCAGGGACCCTTCCCCCCCCTACACATGTAATTTCTGACCTATATAAGATTCTTCGGGATGAGGAGGAGGGAGAGGGGATGCCACGGTTCTGTGGGAGATGGGAAGAAGATATGGGACAGGTGTTTGAGGCTGATGATTGGGAGAAATCCTTTGCGCTCACCCACAAACTGTCTGTGGCTTCTAGAGCCCAGGAACGGAACTACAAGATTCTGGCAAGATGGTATAGGTGCCCATCAGATCTTATGAAATTTGGAGGAGTGGACACTGGGGATTGTTGGAGGTGTACAGCGGCTCCTGGGACCATGTTACATATTTGGTGGGAGTGTCCATTGGTGCGAGTCTTTTGGGAGAGGGTGTTAGGGATGTATGAGCACCTGACACTCGAAAAGCTCCCTCGCACACCACAGGTTGCCCTCTTGTCCATGCTCCCAGGGTCAGTGTCGACTAACAAGAAGGGGTTGCTGAGGCATTTACTTACGGCCACTAGATCGGTGATCCCCAGACACTGGCGCACCACTGCTGTTCCGTCCATGTTGGAGTGGTATAGGGAAGTTGAGATCATCAAGAGGATGGAGGAGTTGGCACTGGAGGGGGTGGAGGGGGGTACCCGGCGGTTTCTTAAGACTTGGAATCTTTGGGAGGGTTCTCGGGATTCTCCTGACTTCCGGGCGTTACTGGAGCGGGAGTGAGCTCAGGGAGGGGTTGGATAGAGGATGGTTTGGTCGGGGGATTGGTTCTGCTGGGGCCCCCGGGGGGGGGGACGAAGCGTGGACGTGGTCATCCTTCCTCTGTTTGTTTCTCTTTGTCTGTCTGTTTTGTCTTCTTTCCTCTTGTCCCTTTTCCTTCTCTTCCCTCCTTCCCGGGGGTTTTTTTTTGTTCTTTTTTGTCTCTATATCCCCCCTTTCTCTCCTATAATCTTTTTTCTCTCTATATAACCTCTCTAACTTTCAAGGTCGCGGGGGGATGGGGGCGGTCGCTATATACTGGTTATGCCGAAGGCTGGCATATGTGAGAGGAGAGTCTGGGTCGGCGGTAATCCCAGGGGTATGGTAGGGGTGGCGAGCTGTCCTGGGCCTGCGCACCTGTCGTGCCCCGCTCAGTGAATATTTAATGTGCCCGGCCTCCCTAGGCAGTCTGATGTGGTGATGTTGGTTGACTGCTGCCCCATCCTGGCTTCGCGATCCTCTGTGTTTGTTTATTACTGTTTATATGTATTGTTCTTAATTTCTTTGCAAAATTCAATAAAGACATATTGAAACAAAACAGGCTGTGGGTAAGTTTGGCTAATGTATCCAATTTTCCCCAATGTTCAGAACCTTTTTTTAATGCTTTACTTGAAAGTCAATATGGGGAGACTAGGCCAGGTTGGACTTGTAATGCCTCCCATTGTGAGTTAATCTCTAACATATGATTATTTTAATCAAGGTGTTATTAAATAGCATTTTTATTTTGTTATACGGAATCCAGTAGAGGTTTCTTATTTGTCTTGACCTGGTCTACCTTAACCTTTGGGTTGTACGGAACCCTACTTGACACTGGCAAATACCTATGCTTTAAACCGGACCTTCAGCATGAAAAGCCCAAACCCTTAAAAAACTATTCCCCAGCATCTAAAATGAATATATTAGTCACTTACTTATTATTCTTACCCCCACTGGGCCGCAACTCTGTTCAGGACTCTAGGATACGGGCGCCGCCATCTTGACTCAGAAGCATTACACATACTGAGGAGAGTACACGAGGCGGGGGTTATAGCTGTGCTTTGCACAGACAGAACAGAGCTGGGGTCAGGGAAAGGACAGCAATCCTAGAATGCAGAGCGACACAGTCAGAAGGCACTTCCTGTTTGCAGGCTGCCTGATGCTCCATGATCTTGGATGTTTAAAGTGGACCAACACCCCGGATTTTGACTATCCTGGGTCTTGGTCCACTTCGGTGGGGCACCCCCGATCGGTGTGTGAAACCCCCCCGATCACCCTAAAAACTCACCTCTCCCCGCTCCCAGCGACGACGGACAAGGGATCTGACAGCCGCGGACAAGCGGCTCCTCCGCCGCCGCCTCCCGCGCGTCCCTCTTGACGCGAGCGTGCGCGCGCCGGCCATTCACACATGGCCGGCACGGGCGCGCGCACGCCTAGAGGGGCGCGAGGGAACATAAGGTAAGGGGGTTTGGGGTGTTTGGGGGGGTTTCTCCCCGCGGGACATCCCGATCTCGGATGTCCCGCGGGGAGGGAGGTGATCTAATAGATTCCCGGGCCGATCACCCGAGGGTGATGGTCCACTTTAAAGGCTCATGAGCAATCTGTATGTACAGGATGTAGGAAACATATAAGATATGCATTTATTCAGGCTGAAGGTCTGCTTCAAGCTATTTTAGGAGAACCAGCCAGTATTGGAACAAAATAGGGTTGATTCAGAGAAACATGTAAAAGCTTTGTTTTTGTTGCCGATCATGGCATTTTTCCGAACGCTCGTGCACTCGTATGAACTTGCGAGCGATTCTATACACTAATCTGTTTCCTATCGTAAAATGCCCGTCCGTTCGTATGCTATCTTCCGACCTTGGCTCAGTCATTTTCCATCGTAAATTATAGGTTGATTGATCTATTGTAGCGACGGCAGCATGTGTATTTTCCCTTCTTCCATCGTCCACCTCTACGAATTCCTGGCGTTTCCCGATGGGTTAGAATGGTTTCTAACCTCTAATATTCGTTCGTTCGGAAATGTAGAAGATCTTGCGCATGCGCAATACAAGCTACACTCCTCAAACAAATGTGCCCCATATCTTACACTACCAAGCTCACCCCAACTACTTTGCGCCAGTCTAACACTTACCTTTATTAACCCTAAAACGTACCCAAACCCCTTTCCGGTTCCATTCTTCTTCATTTTCCAGACCCTAAAACTTACCCAAACCCCTTTCCGGTTGCATTTCTTCTTCATTCAAACAGGTCTTCAAAAGTCCAAAGGCCCTCTCAACCACAGCCCTGGTCTTGCGGTGCGCTCGGTTGTATGCTTCCTGAGAGGCATCCTGGGGCCGAAGCACAGGCGTCATGAGCCACGGAAGCAGTGGGTAACCAGAGTCCCCTTAACAAAACCAATTAAAAACACAATTAAGCAAGGAAAGGCATCCCAAAAAAAAATATTAGTAGATAGCACAATTATGTCAGCTAAAGAAACAAACATTTCACCCAGGGCCAATGATATAAATGACTAATGTAACAGATGGGTGCCATAAAGAAAAACAAAGAAAATAACACATCTGCTATGACAAGTGTGCTGGGAAAGATGTTTGTATTGTAGGGTTCAGAAATGTACGATTTATGATGCTGCTGAGGGGCCCCAAACATTCCCCAAAAAAATGCACTGTATGCAGTTCTACTCTAGTTTGTCAGTTACAGTCAAATACAAAAAAAAGGGCCATAAACTAGCAGCTACTTCTGGTCAATCTGCTATACGAGGGAGTTTGAGAAATGGAAGTAACAGACGTCGGCCAAAAATCTAACAAATGATGAAGGACAAAGTGAGTCCACTGCTTGTTTGTTTGACAAAACTTTAACTATTATGTTGCAACAGTTGCAAAATGTTGTTTAAGGTTAACCACAAATCAGAAAAAGTCCAACAATCAATTAAAAAAAAAGTCGGCCCAAAAACACCCCAAAAAAATAGTAATCTGCCCTCAGACATCCGGATCAAATCAATGCCAAACAGCATTAGGCTCCTCTCCATCCTAATCCCGAGGCCAAAAAGGTGCCGGAAAAGATTTCCCAACTCAACAATTAAATGTGCTTCGAAACACTTAGCAATCAGCTCTCTGAATTGCTCGCAAGCCCATGTCAATAACAGAAAAATTAGGAACGAACGAAAAAAATACGATTTGGACGGGAAAAAAACCCGAACTAACGCAAATAATACAATTGACGCCCGAAAATCGAATGAACATATACGTCTATGCCCGAATGTTCGTGCAAATCCGAAATGGCCAAAAAAAAGGAAAAAATGACTAACACCCACCCAAACTTCCGAATCCCGATACGAAATCAATTAACTTTTGGATTTAGAATCGACCCTAATGTGTCTTGGCAAGGCACCTCCGGGAGGCCTTTTTCTATGCACGAAGGATCAGTGCGAGGGGTGGCTTGCTGTTGCCTGTGGATATTTTCTTGTTTTTCTTTGTATGTATCAAGGTGAAGTAACGAATATAGGGGAAGCCTACAAATACATATGACCTTCACAAACCTCTGTCCTCCTATGTCCCTCTAATCAAGTGTTCCTCAATACTCTTCTCAAGAGCCACCAACAGGTCATGTTTTGCAGATCTCCTTACATATACACAGATGAAATAATTAGTGCAAGTGCGCATGCGCGCGGACCTCTAATGGCGGCGGTGTAGGAGAGCTCCGTGCCCGCCGAGTACACTGCGGGGCTGAGCACAGTGGCAGGCGCACTGCTCACCTTGAATAGAGCCGGCATCGAGTGTGGAGAGGTGGCGGGTGCCAGCGCGGGTGACAGAAGCGAGGTCTGAGTCCCGGGAAGGGCACAGCGAGAGACGGCAGCTGCGGGCCTGGCTGGATGTGAGGCCTAACTCGTAGAAAGCGGCGGTGACGTCAGCGGCCCGGGGAGAGAGCAGAGGCTGCAGGCGCAGTCTGAAGTGTGCCCCTCGAGCAGCACAGGCACCGAAAGGAGGCAGCTGAGGAGCCTACAAACGTGGGAAGAGACCCATCCAGGCAGCCCCAGCCAGCAGACACCAGAGATCCTCATACTACAAGCTACATAAAGGTGAGCAATAGCCATCTCAGCCATAAAGATTAACTGTGTATGAGCCAGCTGCAATTGCAAATTGCACAGGCGCGAGCACGTATTTCTTATTCCCTCCGGCGGCGCTGTTCTGTGCGCGCCCGCCGGAGGACTTGTTTAAAGGGCCAATGAGCCCTAACCACCCTGGGGCTAACGCCCCTTCCTTGTCTGGGCCAATGAGCCCATAGGAGGGCTTGGGCTATTCCCAGGCTCTACCTATAGTTGCCCAGTTCTCAAATTGCACCAATCACACATGCAGCTTCCACAGCCCCTATCACTGTAGCCTCCTATAAAGGGTTCACACCATCAGATGATCAGTGCCTGTTATAGCGCCTTGAACCTAGTTAGCTGCTAGTCTCTTGTGTTTTTGAACTCCCGTTGCCGACCACCGCCTGTCTTGATCATCCTAGATCTGAACTCCCGTTGCAGACCATCGCCTGTTTTTGACCATCCTCGATCTGTGTTCCTGTTGCCGACCTTCGCCTGTGTTTGACCATCCCCGATCTGTGTTCCTGTTGCCGACCTTCGCCTGTGTTTGACCATCCCCGATCTGTGTTCCTGTTGCCGACCATCGCCCCGAACCTAGACCACGAACTGCCTACTCCTTTGTACTGCTGCCATCTCGGACCTCCCGTTGCCAACCTCCAGTCTGTTCTTGGACTTCCGTCAATCGCTCAGCTATTGGGCTACTCAATACCACTTCCAGCCAAGGGTTCTCCAGACCTCTGAACAGTAAGACTCCAATCTTTGAGCCATTGAAGTCCTGGGGGCAACCGATCCCGGGCAGGCGTGTTCTGCGTCCCGGCAAGCGGGGGCTCCTATAGGTGAAGCTGGCTGCGGAGATTGGGGGTTGAGGTCTTACCGAGAGGGCTGGAGTTACCTAAGTGGATTGTTGCAGTACCCAGAGCGTGACACTATCTATAGCAGAGATGGAGGAAGTGGAAGGCAGTGAAGCCTCCTTTTTAGCTAGTGAATCAGAAGCAGTCCAGATGGTACGCAATGATAAAATGGCTATGGACTTACTCCCTAAAATAGAAAGTCTGCTTCAAACGGCCTTAGCCTCAAACACACAGCTTATAATGGAGCATTTGACAAAAGAAATTGATAAGGTATCCTGTGGTTTGATCACTCTTGATAAGAAAATTTATGACATTTCCACGGCACAGGGAGCTTTGGAGGCCGAAATTACACAACTGAAAAGAGATAATTATATCCTTAACACCAAAATGGAGGACTTTGAGAACAGAGACCGCAGAGCGAATTTACGCTTCAGAGGCTTCCCGGAGCATATGGAGGATGCAAAAGCTGTGGTAATAGGACTTTGCCAGGAATTAGCCACGGATCTATCAGTGGAGAGGCTGGAACTAGACAGGGTGCATAGAGCCCTAGGCCCAAGACGAACGCCCGAGGAGCCCCCGCGTGATATTATTGCTAAATTCCATTACTATACAAGCAAAGAAATAATCCAAAAGGCGGCCCGGGAAGCGACAAACCTCAGCTACCAAGGCTGTGCTTTCCAGGTTTTCTCCGATCTCTCTGCCTCTACAATGGCCAGAAGGAAGGAGCTGAGACCGTTATTACTTACTCTACGGGAGCACGGAGTCAAATATAAATGGGTTTTCCCTTTCTGAGTGTTCTTTATGTATAAAGGCGAGTCCTACACGGCGACATCTCCAGAAGAGCTACAGCAACACATCTCAGCTATGCAACTCCCGAAGGTCCTGGGATCTAAATCGTCCAGATCTGTTGAAGATTCCCCTAGATCACAGCGCGCAGGGAAAAGGCAGAAACGCTGGACATCTGCAAACAGGCGAGGGACTTGCTTATTGTATGAAGAATCATGAAGGCGTTGCTGCTGTACCCCTTCCTTTTTCTCCTTTTTTCAGGATTCAATCCTTAAGCCAACGACCACATATGCCCACATATGCCCATGCTCGGTGTGGGACAGCTTAGCTATCTTTAAAGTTGTTTATCTTTACATTTGATACTCTGATACAATACTATACAATTTTGCTACTGGATTTTAGCACTAATGTTCCGTTATTTTCATGTTCTGCTTCTCCTCATTTCCCCGCTCACCCAATGCACAAAGTTACGTTAACCTGTTGATTATATCTGATGTTAGGCTTAAAGAAACAGCTTGCCTTAGTAATGTGGTTTTAGATATGTACAGCCCCATGTGCTCGGCGGCATTTCCATGTCGCACTCCCGTTAAATCAGGGGTAGAGTACCTCTTGATTTGTTCCTCCTTCGAGGTTCCTATTTTCACACTAGGTGTCTATTACAATTGTTATAGTAATTAATTAGTTCTTTTGCTTTCTATCTAGCCTTAACCCTAGTGCGCCCCCGGCCTAGTACTAGGAAGGGTCCGACGGTGCACATCTCGCCTGGTCGTTCCTGGGCGGGGAGGCTGTCTGCCTGAGTTTATTTTTAAGTGCCGATTGCAACGCTAGTTAGCGGGCGGCCCCCCTACGCAGAATCGAGTAAGCGACCTTATTCAAAAATCTTAGCTGGTAATTCTCTTCAGTGGCCACTTTATTAGGTGGCGGCTTGAACGAGGAATTTATCTTTTTCTCTTCTTCCTTGCTCCCTTTTCCCTTCCCCATCCTCACCCCTCCTTCCGCTTTTAGGTTATTACCATGGCTACAGTATTCTCGTTGAAAGTTCAGGGGTTTAACTCCCCCAACAAGAGAAGTATGGCCTTCCGTAAAATTAACACACTACACCCGGATGTTATATGCCTCCAGGAGACACACTTCTCGGGCTCCTCCAGACCCAAATTCCTTAATGCTAAATACCCACAAATTTTTATGTCCTGCGCAGACACAAAACAGAAAGGAGTGCTTATTGGTTTTAAAAGGGGAACCCAATTCCATTGCTCTAAAGAAATCTCAGATGAAGAAGGCAGATATCTTATTCTTATTGGCGAAATGCAAGACGTCGAAGTAACGTTTGCTACTTACTATGCCCCCAACGTCAATCAGTTACCTTTCTTGTCAAGCTTTCTAAAAGAGGTAACGGCTGTAGCCAAAGGGACGACTATAATATGCAGGGATTCAAATTTAGTTCTAAACCCCCTTTTGGACAGACAGTCCGCAAAGGGTGCTTTGGCAGGAGCCCAATTGGTTGCGACCTCAAAAGCCTTCAGGAATCTACTAGACTCCTGTTCAGTGGTCGATGGTTGGAGAGAAGCTCATCCTGGAACCCAGAACTTTACGCACTATTCCCACCCCCACTCGATATATACTAGAATAGACCACATCCTACTACCCGTGCCTACCCTGGCGTTAATGACGGCTATAGACATAATCCCGATTTCTTGGTCCGACCATGATGGCCAGTTACTCAAATTGCATTCCCTGCTCAGCAGACAGCCAGGCGGGTCTTGGTCCCTTAATGTATCTCTTCTTTCAGACCCGGTTTTGACCCAATCTATCACTGACGCACTGACTGAATATTTTACGTTAAATGAGACGGGGGAGGTCTCTTCCACGATTTGCTGGGAAGCGCATAAGCCAACTATCAGGGGTAAGTTAATCCAGTTAGCCTCGAGGAAAAAAAGGGAGAGGAATACCCAAATAGACAAACTGGAAAAGGAATACCTAGAACTAGCAGACAAAGCCAAACGACAGATGACGACAGATATCAGGTCTAAATTAAATAGAGTGACAGACGAACTTAACCTAGCTCTAGCGGGTAAAGCGGAGAATGTTTTAAGGCGCCTTAAACACAAATATTACTGCAAAGCTAATAAGCCTGACTCCCTATTGGCAAAAAAGCTGAAAACCCCTGACCAGACTTATCGCCCTATTAAATTGAAAAGTGACAGAGGGATTGTTACTAGTAACCCGGTTAAAATAGTAGGAATTTTCAGGGATCAACTTTCTAAATTATACTCTAACCCCTGTCCGCCAAAAATGGAGGAGATTGCGGCCTTTATGGAGGGACTCTCCCTGCCCGACATGCCGGATGCGTTGAGAACTCTTATGGACGCTGATTTTAATGTTGCAGAAGTCCAAAAAGTAATAGCTGGGCTACAACCTAATAAAAGGCCAGGCCCCGACGGATTTCCCGCCGCATACTATAAATGCTTTACTTCTATACTGGCTCCGAGGCTGACGGCGGTCTTCAATGCTGTTCGGGAGGGTGATTCCTTCTCGCAGGAATCACTCACCGCCTCGATAAGCATGATCCCGAAGCCAGACTCAGATCACACGACTTGGACTAATTTCAGACCAATATCTTTAATTAACCTGGACGTTAAGATTTTTACAAAAGTACTAGCAGATAGAATATCTGGATATTTGCCACTTCTAATCCATAACGACCAGACAGGCTTTATACCGGGGCGACAAGCGGGGGATAAGATTAGAAGAATGCTCCAGATCTCGGGTGTGGCCAGGGAAAGGGATCTGCCCATTTTGATGCTCTCGCTGGATATCAAAAAAGCTTTCGATTCGGTATCCTGGGAGTATCTTTTCCACTTACAAGAAAAGTGGGGCTTTGGCCCCCACTTTTTGAATATACTAAAAGCAGTTTACAAGGCCCCGATAGCCTTTGTGAAATACTGCGGATTCAGGTCGGATCCTTTCCCGCTGGCCAGAGGGACGAGACAGGGGTGTCCACTGTCCCCTTTGCTATTCGCCATGGCGATGGAACCATTAGCTCAGACGATAAGAGGCTCCCCAGATGTCTTAGGAGTGGAGATAGGGGGAGAATAACACAAGCTTAGCTTGTTCGCGGACGACGTTCTGTTAAGTGTTTCCAATCCCCTTATATCCATACCTAATTTGCTGCGAATACTGGGTCAATTCGCAGCAATATCCGGCCTTCAGGTAAACACAGCAAACAGCAAAGGCGTTAAATGTTAACCTCCCAGAAGAACTTTGGCGTCAGTTACAGGCCAGTTATGACTTTAGCTGGGAAGCTAAGGCAATCAAATACTTAGGGATAGCTCTGACTAATACATACGACTCTCTCTATGCAGCAAATTACTTACCCTTACGCAGGAAATTTAATACTTTAATGACACAATGGCAGGAATGCAATTTGTCATGGCTGGGCAGAATGGAGGCGGTCAAGATGACATTGTTGCCCAAATTTTTGTACCTAGCTAGAACTCTTCCAGTGAGGCTCCCAACTAAATTTCTTAAGGAGATCCAAGGACAGGTCCTTAGATTTATTTGGAATGGGAAACGACAAAGGGTAGCGCGGAGAATTATGTTACGGTCAAAATCGGCTGGAGGCATGGGGGTGCCAAGATTCGAGAAATACTATCAGGCTGCGCAAGCCTCACAGCTCCTCTCATATCACACTACCGTTGACATACTGGGATGGGTCCGTATCGAGTCCGCCATGTCCATGACCTCTCCGATTAGTGACCTTATATGGCTCACTCCGAAGGCTAGAAATGTGGGGGACAACCCGATTATGGTTCACTCTCTTCGGCTGTGGGACGACATTAAATTTTCAGGTGGGTTGGCCTCTCCACATATGCCTTTAATGCCGCTGTGGAGCAATCCATTATTTACCCCCGGATGTACTGATCCACTTAGGTTCAGTAGGTGGCGTAACTCGGGGATTCTACACGTGTCCGATTGTTGTCACGGCTCTGACATAGCCTCTTTCCAACACCTTAGGGATAAGTTTGGTCTCTCGCCAAAAGACTTTTTTGGATATCTCCAAGTACATCATTTCATAAAGTCCATAGTGAAAAACGCCCCAAACCTTGAAGACTATACCGGCTTTGAACGCCGATGTACACGCAATCCGAGAGACAAAGGCGCCATTGCTAGTTTATACCGCTCACTCTGCAAGAACTTAGATGGTGCCACCCCAACGTATAGGAAAAAATGGGAATCCGAATTGGGAGAAGAAAGGGCCCCTGAAGTCTGGGATAGGATGTGGCGGGCATCATTTGGTAAAAGAGCCTCAGTACAAGCTATAGAAGTTAACGTGAAGGTAGCTCTGCGCTGGTATTTAGTCCCTACGCAGTTAGCGCACGTGTCGGTGGGGGCACAGAACAAATGTTTTCGCGGCTGCGACACGTCAGGCTCGAATAGCCATATCTGGTGGAGTTGCGAGGTCTCCAGAAACTACTGGGATAAGATTCAAACCTTACTATGTAAGATTGTTGGCACGAATATTACCTTAGATCCCTGGGTTACATTGTTAAATGAACCTCTAGCAGGAACCTCAGTTAGACAGAGACAATTGCTGTACCATGTCTTTACCTGTGCTAAGCTAGTCATCGCCAAGGCATGGAAGACCCCCTCACTAAGTTTTGAAGAATTCAAAAACAGGGTTAATAGCACATTAACTATGGAAAAATTATCAGCTATCCACGAAGACAGACTGGAGGAGTTCCGAGAGGTGTGGGCTCCTTGGATCAGGGAAGTTTTTCCCAAAACGTTCGACTGGGATCTTTTGAGTATTTAGGCACTAGTTTACTTTACAATGATATGCTAGATATCAGACCCTTACCCTTCCTTCCTCCCCTACTACCCTTCCCTCTCTCCTCCCACCTCCTTCTTTTTACTTTACAGCTGAGCTCTTCTTACGGCTCCGTGGCCGGATCTATACTTGATGTACTACAGTCAATATATTCAGGAAGCGCTCAAGCCAATGAGTTGTTTTAGGTTTGGTGCAAGCCTTGTGATGCGGGCTGGATCGTTTCCTGAATATCAGACCTGATGTGATAATTACTTTAAGCAAGAGCAGACGCTCTGATTCAGTCTAATAACCTTTATCATAGCTACCCTTGTGGCAATGTCTTGGAATGTTTAAATTCCTCGTTGTATTTTTGCAAAATCTTGTAAGTACCATTTTTTTCCTTGATATTTCTGTGAATTTCAATAAAAATCATTGAAACGAAATAATTAGTGCAGCAGCAGATCTATAGGGGGTCATGCTAAATATTTGCTGAAGCCAGTGTGAATTGCTGTGTGCATGGTGGTGTGGAATGAAACCTGCATCCCAGTGACCTTTTTAACTATAATGCATAAAAGAGCGCAAGAAAAAATGTTTGTTCTACATTTTCCCCATAACATCATCTGTACATGTGATGGCACATTTTTCCAGTGATTTTAGGATATTTGTTTTAATATTTGGAAATAACAGCACCCTATGGGCTAGGCTAAAAATGTCACCAATTTTCGGCATAGCTCATATGGTTTTGTTTCCAAACTTAACATCAAATATCCTTTCCTCATTGGTAAAATGATGAACCTAACCTGTAAAAATGCCCCATCGCAGGTGCAGGTAATTTGAGGGAAAAAAGGTAAAACAAACATTTTTTGCACAACTTGTGTCTAAAAACGAAAAAGCTCACCGTGATGCAGGTTGTAATTCACACCACAATGCACACCAGTAGTCACACTAGCATCACCAAATATTTAGCATGACCCCCATAGAGTCGGCTATGGGGTTTATTTATCATGGGATAGCGGCAGGTAGGGCCTCGTAGCAGCAGGCAGCGTCTGGTGAACGCTGGGCGCTGTACTCAAAACCACATTTATGAAAGTGAATCTGGTGAGTGACTCTAACAGCGACATGTAGCACCCGATGCATTATTACAGGTGGCTCAGCGTATAGCGCTGGTGCTCTAGCTTCCAGAGCGCCAGGTATTACCTGTCGCTACCTGTCGCTCTCCCATACATTTCAATAGAGGTTCCTTTTCTTCTGTTTAAACAGGGTTTTTTGTTTTTAATTTTTTTTTCTCTCAAATAATTGTGTGACCTCTCCTGGCCTAGAAAAAGTCATTTTTAAAAACTTTTGGGATTTTTTATATTTTTATGCAGAATTGTCATTACAGGTCTGGTACTAAAGTATTAATGTCACAATGTTACAACAATGTCATTCCATGTGTTTTCGCTTTGTTGCTGGTGGACATGTGTTCAAAAATGGGGAGGCCGATTCATTAATAGCGCCAGGTAGCGACAGATGAGCGACTGTAGCAGTATTTTCACAGCGCCTGCTAGTAGTCGCTGTGCTTGGCCGTTGTTCCGTAGTTGATAGCGACTCAGTCGGTTTGCAGTAATGTTGAATATTGGGTGAGGAGTCACTGGCCCTAGCAACCGGCTCCCACCATATTCATTAACAAATCACGCTCAAAAAATTCTTGCGCTGTGAAATGCATGTTTAAACCCCAGAGCACTGGCTGCGATGGGTTAAAAGTAGTTTTTTAACCCCCAAACAACCATATTTTTGGAAACCAAAAAAACCTACTTTTTAAAATAATTTAGTAATATGAATACATTAATATCAGACCTGTAATATCAATTCTGCACAAATTTTTTTTTTTTTTACCTTAAAAAAATATCTAACATGGCAGAAGTGGTCACAGAATTTTTCACATTTAAAAAAAAAAAACAAAACAATTAATAACTATTAATTATGAATATTTAAAGATTGTTCCATTGAAATGCATTGAGAGCGCCAGGTAGCGAGAGGTCATACCTGTCGCTGTTCAAGGTCGGACGCTGGCGCTGTGGGCTGAGGCTGGAATAATGATGAATGAGTGGCTATCTGGCGCTATCTCAGTCGCTAAGCAGGATTGGCTTGATAAATGTGTGATTGTGGTGGGGAGCCTGCGTTCTCGTGGCGGGGCCCGTCATTACCGGCCGCTCACCAGTCGCTACCTGTCGCTATTCCTTCATAAATAAGGGCCAAAGACTTTAATCACACAGCATCTCTATGCTATAGCGACCAGATCCAGAGAGCCTACGCTGTGTGTGTAGTTTTTTTGTTGAATATGGTGTGAGTCGCTGAGAGTTGGTCGCAATGAGCTGGCGCTACCTTTCGCTCCCTGCAACTCTGTACTGGTGTTAAAACGCCCAACATACATCTCATTCATCAATGCCGGCCAGGTTACTACAGTGACTGAGGCGCTCTGTTACAGTGCCCAATACCCGCACATGAGCGTCTACAAGCGGTCGCTCTAAGCACCGCTATACAGACTCTCATCTGCTGATACCTGGCGTTAGTAATGAATAAGCCTCCACTTGTAGATTTACAGAATATGACCTGTTGTAAGGCTTTGAGGAGAGGGTTGGGGAATACGGCTCTAACCCTTCCTTTAACTAGTTAGTTTGCTGAAAGCAGTTGGTTGAATGCACTTATGCCTAAGCAATCTTCTGGGAACTTTCCTTTTTTTCATAAATAATAAGGCCCTTATTTAACAAGGGATAGCGACAGGTAGCGACTGGTGAGCGGCAGGTAATGACGGGCACCGCCACGAGAACGCCGGCTCCCCACCACAATCACACATTTATCAAGCCAATCCTGCTTAGCGACTGAGATAGCGCCATCTAGCCACTCATTCATCATTATTCCAGCCTCAGCCCACAGCGCCAGTGTCCGACCTTGAACAGCGACAGGTATGACCTCTCGCTACCTGGCGCTCTCCAATGCATTTCAATGGAACAATCTTTAAATATTCATAATTAATAGTTATTAATTGTTTTGTTTTTTTTGTTTTTTTTTAAATGTGAAAAATTCTGTGACCACTTCTGCCATTTTAAATAATTTTTTTAAGTTAAAAAAAAAAAGATGTACAGAATTGATATTACAGGTCTGATATTAATGTATTCATATTACAAAATTATTTAAAAAACTTGTTTTTTTTGGTTTCCAAAAATATGGATGTTTGGGGGTTAAAAAACTACTTTTAACCCATCGCCGCCAGCGCTCTGGGGTTTAAACATGCATTTTACAGCGCGAGAAATTTTTGAGCGTGATTTGTTAATGAATATGGTGGGAGCCGATCGCTATGGCCAGACGCTATCATGCGCTCCCATACAGCGCGGAACCTGTCAAATAGCGACTCCTCACCCAATATTCAACATTACTGCACACCGACTGAGTCGCTATCAACAACCGAACAACGGCCAAGCACAGCGACTACTAGCGGGCGCTCTGAAAATGCCGCTACAGTCGCTCAACTGTCGCTACATGCCGCTATAAATGAATCGGCCTCAAAGATTGTTATTTTTTGTATGGAAGAATGAAATGTACTGTAACATGATATTATAGTTTAAATTACATTTAAAACAAGATACACTTAAATATTTTGTAATGATATATCTGGTTGTATTATACCTATATTTTTGAGAGATGTAAATTGATTAAAAGAAGGATTATAAGAAGGGTTAGAGGGACCAAGGAGAACATGAAGTTTTGTGGAAAAAGGTACAAATATTGCCCTCAACCTCCAGTGGATTTCTCTCCTTCTTTTTAGTATTATTTTGAATATTCATCAAGGTATATATGTTGGAGACGGCTCTAGTTGCATATTAAAGGAATCAATTAAGGAATTAAGGGAAGTTGCGGTTCCTGGCCTCCTTATAGTATTTTGGCTGGTTACATCAAGGTATATATGTTGGAGAGGGCTCTAGTTGGACAGATCCCAATGAAAACAAATTGTGACTCCTTCCCCTTCTACATTGAGTTGTGGAGACAAAACAGTCCGTATGTGAAATGCAGCACTTCATCTAGTAGGGCAATGTAATGGTGCTTAGATTCAGACAGACAGCTACTAACCTGATTGAATAATACAAAAAATAAATAACCTGACCTACAAGAAGAGTTGAGTTTCGTATATTTCTTTCAACTAATATAAGGTCAGTTTACTTCATAGAGGTAGAAATCCTGCTTGGCACTTATTAGCTTACAGTTGGTACAGCATTGCTGATAGTACTGCTAACTGTCATTGGTTATTCTACAAGGTTTTGGAGCACATATACAGTCAGGACCGGATTAAGTGTGGTGGAGGCCTCTGGGCACAAAATCTGGTGGAGGCCTTTTTTTCCTTTAAAATAATAGTCCAGCCAAGTAACTGTTTGGTGGTTGTCTGGCACCCACATACTGGAAGGTCAGATCGAGTCCCTTGTGCCCCCCTTGTGCGGGTGGGTGCTGCTCGGGAACTCCTGCTTTGCCATTCTGGGTGGAGGTGTGTGTAGTCGCCCGGCTGGTCCAGCAGAAAACAGTTCCCTGCATTGAGCTGCCAGCGGCTGTGCTTGGTGGCTTATGTGCAGTGACAGCTCTGCACCCATCACTGTAGTGTTGCTGACGGCGGTTTTGCTTCTCTAGACTCTCCATCCTGCCCTGTGGTCGCTTTGGCAGCAGATTTGCAGAATCAAAAAAAAAGACTGCCGGACCGAAGACTGCACCCTTCTCATAATCCAGCCCTGTATACAGTAGTTATGAATCCAAAGTTAGTTTGCAGCCTGATCACTGCCCGCCCTTAGATTCGGAAAAGATCATGAAAAGTCATAAAAAACCCATCATACCAGACTACTTATTCCACACCCGAGGTTTCCAATTATCAAATTATCTTCAGTATCTCCAGGTGGTACATACGTCAATGTGTCTTAAGTCACCTAAAACTGTGTTGTAAACACACATTAGAACCATTTAAATTTCATGAAACAAACAAAAAATGCACATTAAAAATTGCTTATTAATTTTTCTCTTCACCCTTTTGAGCTCTTTTGTACTCTGGGCAAATCAGACTTAGGTAAAGTATAGCTGGCAGCAGATCAGTTTGACCCCACTCTGTACCATCTGCTAGAATCTTGTGTACCAACAGTTCCTGGAATCTCTGCTTGGGTATTGTCTTCTACATATTTTTTGTTGCGGGGGGGGGGGGGGGGCTTACCTTTTTAAGGGATAGGCCATAATAAGGCAGCAAGGAGCTCATTTGAAGCAAGTCCCATGTACCTCTCCTCCTCTACCTGCAGCACACTGTAGATGCTATAGCAGGTCGACAACCACACTCCAAATGCCTGTCCCTCATTGCTCCCAGTATAAGCGACCCAGCAACTGTAACAACAGGGGCTTACCAGGCTTGCTCACACTGGGAACGCCAAAGGACCGGGGGGAGAGGGTTTCTGTGTTCGTGGTCTTGAATTGATAGGAGAAGCAAACTTTGGAGACCTGTTACTGCATCTCCATCATGCTGCAGGAAATGGAGGAGAGGCACACGAGACAAGCATATTATTTCTATTGCCTGGACTGCCCCTTTAACAGTGACACAAGAGAAGAAGTACAATTGGTAGAATGTCCTCAGTATATGAGGTTGTTGAACATTTAGTAGTTTTGTAGGAGCTGCGAAGTATAGCTTTATTCTAAACAAAACTATGATATATAACTTCTCAACAAGTATGTTTCCACCTCCCAGGACCCCTCCCACCATACACACACACACACACACACACACACACACACACACACACACACACACACACACACACACTATGGGGGTTATTTAAGAAGGGATAGCACCAGATAGTGCCTCATAGCGGCAGGCAGCGTCTGGTGAACGCCGGGCGCTGTACGTAATACCACATTTATGAAAGTGAATCTGGTGAGCGCCTCTAACAGCGCCATGTAGCGTCTGATGTATTATTACAGGCGGCTCCGTGTATGGTGAGCGCCTCTAACAGCACCATGTGGCATCCGATTTATAATTACAGGCGGCTCCGTGTATGGTGAGCGCCTCTAACAGCACCATGTGGCGTCCAATGTATAATTACATATTCAAAGAGAGGGCCTACCAGCTTAGACCCAAGGGTCCACCCATTTAGCCGCTCAACAGAACCATCAAGAAGATTATATGAAGTTTTATCACAAAGCTTTATTCTCTATTAGTCTAGACATAAAAACACTTAAAAACAAGGTTGCTGGACAGGAGATATTTTGGACTAATTACTGTATAACCTTACTGATATATAACCTATTACAGATCTAAACAAATAGATATTGATTATTGGTAAAGGGCCATATCATAGCCCAAACAATAAAAAGTCAAATCTGTTTATGCCCGGGAATTTCATAAGAGCTGTGCAAGTGACACTATTAAAGTGTAAATAGAATCAAAAGAAGTGTCTACTATAAAGATATCCATATAAAAAGACAGTGAGATGAGTCTAAATGCTCAATGGAATCAGTATGAAAGAAAGTGCTAAGTGCATAAAGGTGCAAGTGCTGAAAGTGCAAGTGCTAAATAGAAAATGAAGTTCCAGGGCATATGCAGTGTGAGCCTGCCGCAATGGCATCCAAACAGAATCACAATCACAATCTCTATTAGATATTAATGAAAACAAGGGTCAATCTACATTACCGCATGATCAGTGTTTAAGTCCCACTCCAATATCCACCACTGACGCGTTGCGTGGCGACTACATTTCCTCAGAGTGTCTTCCTCAATGTATAATTACAGGCGGCTCAGTGTATAGCGCCAGCGCTTTAGCTTCCAGAGCGCCAGGTATTTTCTTTCGCTCGCTGTCGCTCTCCCATACATTTCAATGGCTGTTCATTTGCTTGTGTTTAAACAGCGTGTTTGACTTTTTGCTCAAATCATTGTGTGACCTCTCCTGGCTGCAAACAAACACTTTTAGAAACTTTTTTGACTTTTTATATTTTTATGCAGAATTGTCACTACAGGTCTGACACTAAAGTGTTAATGTCACAGTGTTAAAACAATGTCATTCCACGTGTTTTTGCTTTGTTACTGGTGGATATGTGTTCAAAAACAGACTTTGATCACACAGCGTCTGGCGCTCTATGCTATAGCGACCAGATTTAGAGCGCCGACGCTGTGTGCGTGTCCTTTTTTGATAAGTATGGTGTGGAGCGCCGAGAGTCGGTCGCACTAAGCTGGCGCTACCTCTTGCTCTCTGCAGCGCTGTACAGGTGTTAGAGCGTCCAACATACATAACATTCATCAATGCCGGCCAGGTTACTACAGCGACTGAGGCGCTCTGTTACAGCGGCCGATACATGTTTACAGCATCTACTAGCCGCTCTAAGCGCCGCTATACAGACGCTCATCTGCCGATACCTGGCGTTAGTAATGAATCAGCCTCTGTGTGAGTTATTTTTTCATTCAAGATCTTCATAACTCTCATTTTCACTACCAAACTTTCCCTTTACCAGTTCCCCAGATAAAGTTGGGTCTTTTCTGCCTCCTCCGAACCCTCTTCAAAGAACCTCAGCTCTTTCGCCAAAGTCCTCGGGGATGAGGAATTTAAAAAATCAGTGAGCTAAAATATATTGCTGCTAAATGATCTTCTATCTATGAAAAAAAACTGATGACTGGTCCTCTTCAAGCTAACTACTCACTCTGCTTTCTATGGGTAAAAAGGGGAATTCTGAGAATTTCCTTCGGAAAATATTCGGCATTCCCTTTGTCCGTCTTCTGTGCAGGTAACTGACACATGGCTTGTGGTTGTTTGGAAGCCCCTATGTCAGGTCAGTGCAGCGCACAAGATTAAAGGATGTCAAAAATACTTTTCACGTCTTTTCAAACAATATGACAGTTCCTTGAATCCTCCTCCCTGATGAACACATAAACACCTGCCAGAGTAAAATAATTGTGCATGACCTTTAATTTGTACAAATACAGAACAGGACTCCACAATTACTGCTAATTACCAACCGCACGTTCTAGCAAAGGATCACCCTGCAAATCTAAAGAGCTACTCTACATAAACAAGTCATGTCTTTTTGTTGTGTTTACCTGTCAAAATGGAAACTCACTGTGTTTAAAGTGGACCAACACCCAGGATTTTGACTATCCTGGGTTTTGGTCATCTTCGGTGGGGCACCCTGATCAGGGGTGCCCCGCTGTGTGAAACCCCCCAGAAACCCCCGAAACACTCACCTCACCACGCTCCTACGCGGGCGGTCGTCCAATCAGAGCGCTCAGAGCCGCTGTGGTATGCACGTACAAGCGGCGTCCAACCACAGCGGTTCTGAGCGCTGGAGGTCGCGTCTCACGCTTCCCTCTAACAGGGAGCGCGCCTGCACCGGCCATTCACAAACGGCCGGTGCGGGTGCGCGCCCTGCTAGAGGGAACCACGAGACGCGGCCGCGGCCCGCGCATGCGCCGTTGGAACGGGGTTGAGGTAAGGTTTGTGGGCTTCCTGGGGGGTTTCACCCCGCGGGACATCCCGATTTCGGATGCCTCGCAGGAAGGGATCTGTTCGGCCCGGGAATCTTATAGATTCTTGGGCCGATCCCCCCTGGGTGTTGGTCCACTTTAACACTGCTTTAATATGTTATCGTGTTTAACCACTGACCGGGAGTAAATGAGAATGTCATCTAAGTAAATGAATACAATATGACCCAGAAACTCACGAAAAAAAAGATTTACAAAGTCTTGGAAGACTGCAGGGGCATTTACATAACTCAAATGGCATAACAAGGTACTCATAGTACCCGTCTTTTACCTTAAAGGCCGTTTTCTATTCATCCCCATTACATATGCAAATGACACTGTAGCCCCACCTCAGGTCTAACGTGGAGGCTTATTCATTACTAATGCCAGGTATCGGCAGATGAGTGTCTGTATAGCAGCGCTTAGAGCGACCAATAGTAGACGCTGTAAGCGGGTATCAGGTGCTGTAACAGAGTGCCTCAGTCGCTGTAATAACCTGGCCGGCATTGATGATGTGATGTATGTTGGGCTCTGTACTACCAGTGCAGCGCTGCAGGGAGCGAAAGGTAGCACCAGCTCAGTACGACCGACTCTCACCGACTCACACCATACTTATCAAAAAAGGACACACACACAGCGCCGGCGCTCTAAATCTGGTCGCTATAGCATAGAGCGCCAGACGCTGTGTGATAAACGTCTGTTTTTATACACATATCCACCAGTAACAAAACGAAAACACACAGAATGACATTGTTGTAACACTGTGACATTAACACTTTAGTGCCAGACCTGTAAATACAATTCAGCATACAAAAAAAAAAAAATCTAAAACGTTTTCAAAAATGACTCTATCTAGGCCGGGAGAGGTCACACAATTATTTGAGAGAAAAAATAAATTAATTAAAAACAAAAAAATCCTGTTTAAACAGAAGAAAAGTAACGTCCATTGAAATTTATGGGACAGCGACAGGTAGCGACAGATAATACCTGACGCTCTGGAAGCTAGAGCGCCGGCGCTATATGCTGAGCCACCTGTAATGATGAATCGGACGCTACATGGCGCTGTTAGAGTCGCTCACTAGATTTGCTTTCATAAATGTGGTAGTGCGTACCCGGCGTTCACCAGATGCCTGCCGCTACGAGGCACTACATGCCGCTAGACCTTGATGCATAAACCCCCTAGTAAAAATCTGGGCACTGATAACCTGGTTGAAGTGATCTGATAAGTGGTAATGGGTATCTGTTATTTACAATAATCTTATTCAGAGCGCGATAATCAATACAAGGGCGTAACCCTCCATTCTTCTTCTCAACAAAGAAGAAGCCTGTCCCAGCTGGCAAAGAAGATGGACAGATAAAGCCCTTTTTTTTAATTCTCTGAAATGTACTCTCTCATCGCTATCTCCTACTGATAGGCAGGAAAAGTTGAGATTTCAAGTGGGCACATAGGACAGAGTCAGGTATCAGCTGAGACACTTCATATTTACTTTGTTGTGTCGATTTAAGCACTTTAGCCTCAAGAAGTCTGTCCCCCCCCACCACCAAAACTATAGGGTCGATTGTGCACCAGGAGAGAAAAACTGCCAGCCGCTGAGTCAGCTCCAAGTTTGACAATGAAAGTGAATGTCAGTTTTCTCTTCTAAAAAGTATTAGCATTTTCTCACCTGGTGCTGAAGAAAGAAGCGCACAGTGAGCCTGTCAGTTTTCTCTTCTAAAAAGTATTAGCATTTTCTCACCTGGTGCTGAAGAAAGAAGCGCACAGTGAGCCTGGCGGGTCTCTTGGTGGATTCATTTATCTAGCTCCTTAGCACTATACTCAAGGTTGGTATTAGAGATGAGCGAACCGGTTCGGACGAACCGGAATTCGCTCCGAATTTCAGGAAATATTCGATTCGGCACGAACCCGAGCGCCCTCTGATGACGCGCCCTCAGATGACAGCTGAGAGCGGCGCCGGCCTCCACGCTCCGGACCTGCAGGTAAGTGTTTGCTTTTTTGTGAAATGCCGGCATGGTGGGAGCGGGCCGGCCGGTTCCGCTGACAGCGGAGCGGGCCGGCCGGTTCCGCTGACAGCGGAGCGGGCCGGCCCGCTCCCACCATGCCGGCAAAAATGCTTTTTTTTTTGTTTGTTTTTTAAATGCCGGCATGGTGGGAGCGGGCCGGCCGGCTTTACCGGCCCGCCGGCCGGCCCGCTGACAGCGGAACCGGCCGGCCTGCTCCCACCATGCCGGCATTTATGATGGGGAACTTCGTAAAAGTTCGATTCGGCCGAACCCGAATTTCTTTGTGAATTTCGGCGAATCGGCCGAATCGAACTTTTCAAAAGTTCGCTCATCTCTAGTTGGTATATACTGTAATAGGATGTAAAGAACCTTCCAACCAATGCCTCCATTCTTCAAATGCCAGTTTCACCCGTAACAGTTTACGATTCCCCACGTTGTAATTCTGATTGGCCAAACTAAATTTACGCAAGAAGATGTGCAATCTTTCTGGGGTGCCAGAATATTGAAAGAGGACAGCCCCCACGTTCACAAGCATCAACTTCAACAACGAATTGGCGACTTTCAACTTACATCCGGGTGAATTAAGACTGAGGCTAAGGTAAAGGCCTCCTTCAAAGTCTGAAAGGCCTTCACTGCTGAAGGGAGGCAAACCTCCCCAAAGGCACCTTTTCAGGTTAGGTCCATTAGAGGAGCAACAACAGAAGAGAATCCCTTGGTGAAAAGCCTATACTGTAGAAATGAGCGAATCCAAGGAATCTCTGTAAGGCTTTTAGGGTTCTAGTTTGTTCCAAAAACAGACCCTGGTTAGAGACCAGATACTCCAGGAAAGGAACTTCGGCAACCTCAAACATACATTTTGATAGCTTGGCATAAAGACTGTTCTCCCTCAGTTTGTGTAACACCGCTTTAATATGTTGTCGGTGTTCAACCACTGACCAGGAATACATGAGAATGTCATCTAAGTAAATTAATACAATATGACCCAGAAGCTCATTTGAAAAAATCATTTACAAAGTCCTGGAAGACCGCAGGGGCATATACATAACCCAAAGGGCATTACTAGGTACTTATAGTACCCGTCTTTTACCTTAAAGGTCATTTTCCATTCATCCCCATGGCATATGCGAATGACACTGTAGGCCCCCCTCAGGTCTAACTTAGTAAAAATGGGCACCGATAACCTGGTTGAAGAGATCTGATAAGTGGTAATGGGTATCTGTTATTTACAAGAATCTTATTCAGACCGCGATAATCAATACAAGAGCGTAACTCTCCATCCTTCTTCTCAACAAAGAAGAAGCCTGTCCCAGCTGGCAAAGTGGATGGATAAATCCCTTTTTTTAATTCTCTCATCGCTATCTCCTCGGGCCAAGGGGCATGGTACCCAGAAATAGCTCAATCGTAGTTCCTATGAGGAGGAAGCGAGTCAGCAGATTTTTCAGAGATCTGAATATGACGGCGGTAAACCAGCAAGGGAAACATTGGCGGTCTTAAGAGCAGTACAGATTCAGTGATCAAAACAGAATGAGCTCCACTTCATTAAATCCTTGGTCTCCCAAATGATGAGGGGATTGTGGGTTTTCAACCAAGGGAACCCCAGGACAATCTAGAAATTCAAGGCTTTCTGAATGGGAGGAGCCAATGATTAAGTTTACAAACGGAGTCTAAAAGGAGATCAATCAATCTTAGATAGGCTTATTATTGACAGCCAGGACATGAAGGGGGTTTACCAAGGGTACACATGAAATACCTAAGCTGGTGATGAGAGACCTATCCAAAAAATTGCCAGCTGCCCCACTATCCATAAAGGCAGTGACAGATTTCCTGGACGCTTCCCATATAATCATAGGGGGTAATCACAATTTGTTTAAATGAGGAAAAGATACCTGCCCGCCTAGATGAGTTCCCTCAAGCTTGTTTTGACACTGAAGTTTCCTAATCGGCAGGCCCTGGCAAGGTCACCTGGATTGCTGCAATACAGGCACAGGCCCTGGGCGCGAAGTCTTGTCTTTTCAGCCTGGGAGAGCCGGGTCATGCCGAGCTACATGGGCTCTTCAGGAACTAGTGAGAGTGAGACGAAGGGGCTCTTGGTGAGGGGAACCCCAGGTCTGATCCCTGGATTTCCCCTGACTGTTGTTCCCTAAGATGTCTGTCTACCTTAATGGCCACTTGTATGTAACCATCTAGGTTCTCTGGTGGAGAAAAGTTTACCAGGGTATCTTTAATACTCTCTGAAAGTCCAACCAGAATTTGACTGCAGAGGGCCGGATCATATCAACGGGAATCAACAAAATTCTGAGCTGTGCTCCTCTGCTGTGCGTTTCCCCTGCTTAATACTTTGCAGTTTAGCGCCTGCGGTTGAAGCCCGATCAGGATTCGCCTAGAGGACTCCCATGGCTTTGAAAAAGGCAGAGACCGTTTGAGGGACATCATCAGTGGGTGCTTATCTGAATTCCCATGACTATGGATGCAGGAGGGAAATGACCAGGCCCGCTTTCTGTATCTCTGTACCCAAAGAGTTGGGCCGCAGTCTGAACTTAGCACCATCCCCCAAAAACTTCTCTGGGAGGGGAACCTTCGGATTGATGGGAGGTGTGGGCACTTGTGGGGCAGGTGACTCTCGGGTCTCCTGGGCCATCATGCGATGAGCAGGCTGGTTAATGGTGGCTTGTTCCACAAGATCTTCCATATATTGGGCCTGTGATAATGTAATGTCCCATGGGACACCCATCTTCTGGTCAGTTGACAACCCCCAATCTCTGCTGCTGCTTCTGCCTATAGACAAGCCTCTGTTTGCTGGGGTGCAAGCCGGCCTCCCCGAACGCGATTGCCCCAGGTCACAGGTTACTTGAAGCGGTCCTTCACTCTGAATAAGAGTCTATCTTATATGTTTCCCACACCCTGTACATACAAATTGCTCACATTTAAAATGATCCTACCTGCATCTACCGCATGTTATGAGCCTTTAAACATCCAAGATGGCGGCTTATGGAATATCAGGCAGCCTGCAAACAGGAAGTGCCTTCTGACTGTGCTGCTCTGCATTCTGGGACTGCTGACCTTTTCTTGACCCCAGCTCTGCTCTGTCTGAGCAAAGCACAGCTATAACCCCACCCCCTGCACTTTATTCCACTCTCCTCTCCTCAGTAAGTGCGATGCTTCTGAGTCAAGATGGTGGCGCCCGTATCCTAAAGTCCTTGACAAAGTTGAAGCCCAGTGGGGAAAGAATAATAAGTAAGTGACTAAAAACTTTAAATATATTAATTTTAAATGCTGGGGAATCGTTTTTTTAAAGTTTGGACTTTTCAATAAATCATGGTGAAGGTCCGGTTTAAGCGCAAATGATGCCAACTGACAGGGTGAAGAAGGATGAACCAGGGAAAAAACTGGACAGAAGTCGGTCTGGCCAGGGTCATACACAGATATCAGTCCTCCGATTAGTGGCACCAAAGGAATGGGCAGGAAAATGGTCGAGGGTCAAGCCAGGTGGACAAGTGATGGAAATTCCCCATTATATGCAGCGTAGCATTCCCCTCTACTATTCTCCATTATAGGCAGCATGGTATTCCCCCCTCCCAGTCCCCATTATAAGCAAAGTGGCATCCCTCCCTCCAATTCCCCATTATAGGCAATGTGGCATTTACCCCTCACGTGGCAGAATCAAACCGCCCCACCCCAGGCACTAGTGGAGTCCGGGGAGCTGGACGAAAGGCCAGTGGGCCACTGATCTCTTTCCACCCATGGCAGTGCTGCTTCTGCTACTGATGGACAATGGACATGGACGCAGGCCACACACGTGCCCACCAAAGGAGCAGCGGGCAGGGTAACTGATCATTCCTCCATTCCATCCGATGGCTGCGGCAGCCAGACCAGCTGCCTGGGAGCACCGGTTATGTAAGCTTACTTTTGTTTTCTTTTACATTAGCCCGATAAGACTCACAGAGATTTTTTTTTCTCCCACTTTTGCTTTTTATGGCGCATACGGTCTGTGCAGGAGAATAGTGAAAAATTGAAGGAGAGCTAGAGATAGTATGAAAGAGAGAGAGGTAATAGGGAAATAATGGATCAAGAGTGATAAAGGGAGACTGGCAATAAGAGGGAGTGTGGAAAAAAG
Source organism: Gastrophryne carolinensis (assembly GCA_027917425.1). Lineage (NCBI taxonomy): Eukaryota > Metazoa > Chordata > Amphibia > Anura > Microhylidae > Gastrophryne > Gastrophryne carolinensis. Next base: position 605,993,075 of record CM051234.1, read on the forward strand.
AGGAAGACAAAGGCAATGTGGAAAAGAGAAAAAGTAGATGGAAATGTGGAAGAGTGAAAGACTGAGTGATTGTGAAAACGTGGAAGGAGGAAGGGTAAGTGGGGAAAACAGGGAGGAAGAAAGGAAAGATTGTGGAAAAGGTAGAAAGAATAAGTGAATGTGGAAATGAAAGAAAGAAGCAGGATCTAAATCCTGTATCATTTTAGTATTCTAATTATTTTTATGGGCCAATGCCCATTACCAATTGCCAGTGGCAGATGCGTTTTGATCACTGATCGGCGTGGGACTTTGAAGAGCAGGGCAGGCCGCTGTGACATCCAAAAGGTAAGTAGGGGCCAATGGGGGGGGGGGGGGGATAGGCCCCTTTTTATTTTCGGTCCGATGTTCCTCCTTAAAGCTGAGATAAAGGGTAGGTTCTGCACACCTACCCAGACAACCATTCCATTCTAAGACACCACATGGAGCGGGTCTTGGTCCAATGAAAAATTGAAGAGAGGCTAGAGGGGATGCAAAATCTGATGTTATATAAGTTGCTATTTGGTATATTCATGTGGATTTTTAATTTTGGACTTTTTGCAAGCTCCTTCAAACTGAGTGATCGCTAAGCTTTGAAAGAAATCATACCAGAAGGAGGCAGTTCACTTGCCCCGAGATATCAATTTCCTAAGCATCTAGGTTAACAGGCCCATGAAATTGACATGGCCCTTCCCTTTTGGAATCTCATTTCACATAGTAGCAATGACAGTTACTTACTGGCAGCACACATGGATGAGGTGGGGGGCTGTTCCATATTTATTCACTTGTGCACTTCAAACGGAATGATAACAAGGCAATTAAACACATCATTACAGTTGTATACATCACAATCAGCCAGCCAATAGGGGTGTGCGGACAGATGAAGATGGAATACCCCGTGTGTCACCTGTGTTTGTGGACAGCACAGATCCTCCTCTTACAGGTCTGCATTGTTCAGACCCAGAGCACTGAGCAAGGCATTTCCTGCCTGGTGGGCTGTTAACAGACACAGGTATGGTCCTCTACGACTCAAGCCTGTTTACATATGAAATAATCCCACTGTGAACATGCCCAAAGTCATACATTAAGTGCAGCATTCTGCCCGCTTTCCAGCACTTAGGGCGGTTTGTAGACTAAATAGCACCCAGGGCAGGAAGGAAAATTGACCCCCTCCTCCTATAGTTACAAAGTTACATAGTAACTTACAAAAAAAGACATCTGTCCATCAATTTTAACCAAGGGACGGGGTTGAGGAAATTTATTTTTTATTATTAAATCCTTTATATGCCAGCTACCTGAATTTAATTTTCCATGTGTAAAATCAAAAAACAAAGACAAGCTCACCTTTGAATGGGATCCAGCGACGTGGGTCTCCTCTTCCTCTGGGGGTCCTGCAATTCCCCCCCCCCCCCCCCAAAGTCTTCAGTGGGCAGTAGAGGGCCCGAAACATTCCACCCCTCGCTACTTCTGGCAGCTCAGCCGGCCTCCGCAGGGAGGGGCATTTATAGGAAGAGCGTGATTACATTATTCCTCTCTCCTGGTATAAAAAACGCTCTGCAGAGCTGTCAGATACAGGCAGTGATCAGTGGAGGGACTCCGATCCTCTGCCCACCCGGCTTCCACCACCCACTACTGGTTCGCAGTGACAGTGGTGATCGGTGCGGGACAGAGCATCGGCATTGGATTGGAGGTATTTAAAAAACAAAAACATTTTACTAAATGACGATATGGCTGGGTGGTGTGTTTTTTTTATTTTTTTTTTACATTTAACCCTTTGTGAACTGGTAAGGGGTCCACAAGACAAGGCTTGAGGGGCACAACAAGTGGGTGACTTGCCATCTATGACTAAGGACTGGTTTTGAGTCTGAGCCGCACGAAAAGCAGCTGTTACATCCATTAACCTTTGCCAGGACTTTTGTCACTCTGGATTTTAAGTTTCGCCTAATATATTGGAGATATTTTTAATTTGAATAAAAAGAATGTTTTAACTGCATGGAGTACGGACCACATACCTTTTCTGACTTGCCATCAACCCCTGGCCCCATTGCCCCCCCAAAGCCTGAGGGGGGCAAATGAGCCCGCTGCCATTGAGGGCTATATGGGCTTGTAGCCTTCAGGGCCAGGGGCCACCCAGGCTGATGTCTGCGCCCTAGCCTACAACAACAGTAAAACAGAATTGGAAAGTGCACAGGAAAGTGCAGATAATCCAATAAATGAGCCAATCCGCTACGCGTTTCGGAGCCCACATCTCCTTAATCATGAAACGCGTAGCGGATTTGCACATTTATTGGATTATCTGCACTTTCCTGTGAGCCTTTTAACATGTTTTGGAATAAAGGAAGACTTATTAACTGGATGATGGCTGAATGATCAACAGCCCCGATCTACAAGCCCACATAGCTGGTGCTCGGGCTGGTTTTGCTGGATAGGGGGACCCCACCCTATATTTTTTTTATTTTTAAGGGTTTAAACCTTAAAAATTAATAAATGTATGGGGTCCTCCCACACCATTAAAAAAATGAACCCTTGATAATAGTATTAGTATATATTGTATATTGCATTACGTCACTTGTGTACATATTGGTGTATGGTGTCCCCTCACTTATATGTTTCCTCAAGAGGACCTACTATGCATTAAAGATCCGCATTTACTCTTTGTAATAATTCTATTATTGAAATACAATCTTTTTATCTGCATCAAAACCTTGGTGTGAAGGTGTGCATTCATATTTTCTAGTTTCTTATCCTGTATTCAGTCCCTTAGGAGCCCTTTTCTCACAATGGATGTTAAGCTTACAGGTCTGTAGTTATCCAGAGATGACTTGCCCATTTTTGTTTTCCCTTATTTGTCACCCTGTTCCCTTTTATTCTGCCATCTTGGAGGTCCTCTGCAGTTGCAACTCAGAGGCGTGGCTAGGCTTTCTGGTACTTTGATCTGGGATCCATTTGGACTAGAAATCTGCAGCAGGGTTTAGGTTTGCTTTAAAGCAGATCCTTTCTCTCCCTGGCTCTGGCCCTTACACCCCCTCCCAGGTTTTGTGCTAGGGAAGTTGTGATACAGGAACTGTAGCCCACCTGCCTGAGAGCCCCACACTGGAGAATCACTTAGATTTTCTTTGCGCTGCTTAAACCAATGTGGATCTAGAAATGACTGTACACTGCTAGTGTGCAGCCGTTTCTGGGTCTGCCAGACAGGCCAAGGCAGGAAGACATTATCACTCTGCTGTGGTCTCTGGGGCTTAAGGCCAGCAAGAAGGGGTGAGTTAAAGTCAAAGTCCCCGCCCACTACCCTCCATTCCTGACTGTTCCTATCCCAGCCCGCAGAATTAAAGTGGCAGTGTAAGTGTAACTACAAGATTACACTGGAGTATACGAGCCCCCGCATACAATCAGAAATGTAGCCTGTCGTGCAATAGCTCAGCATGGTCTGCTTTTCATTCAGCCTGGGAGCTCTTGAGCTTGACAGCAATGGAATGGCACAGCCGTGGTTCCAGTGTGGTGGCTAAAGGGTGAGGGCAGGTAAATGTTGACCTAATTTTTTTAGTTACCTATATTGACACTTTATTAAAATCACCCCCCCACACACACACACCCGAACAACATTAAACCTGCTCAGGCAAGAAGGCTTGGGTCAACAGCTGTATAGCCCTGGTCAGCAGCAGGGTTGCTGGTGGCTTGGCCATGGTTGGTGTCATTGTGCCATGGTTGCTGGTTGCTTGGCTCATAGATGTTTTGGCCTGATTAGTGGCTGCTTGGTCCTTGTTGTCAGTTCCGTTGCCGGCAGCTTGCCTTTGGTCGTTGGCAGCAGGGCCTGGTAGCCTTATCTGCAACAGACCTGGTTGCTGGCAGTTTTCCCACCTCTCAGGTTACTTTGGGGCTGTGCCCCCCTATCACACTGCTGCAGGGCTGGTGGCTGTGGGTCAGGGCCCCTGTCAAGCTTCTGTGGGGCCAGTTCAGTGGCTGCTGTTCAGTATATTGAAAAGAAAAATGAAAAGAAAATCCACCAGCTCACCCTTCAAACAGACATCGGTGCACGGGAAGGTTTCCAAAGTGAGAACAGAAAGAAGTCAGCACTGCAAAATGTCCTGTGCAGAACACTTGTTCCCAGTGGCTGCTAACACGTTTCGAGACGGTGCCCTTTGTCATGCACTGAGCCTTGAGGAAGCACACCTGATATCAGGAGGAAGTGACTTATAGCATTGCAGATATAAGGTTAAAGTGGACCAAAACCCAGGATTTTGACTACCCTGGGTTTTGGTCCTTTCCCCCGGGGCACACCGATCGAGGGTGCCCTGCTGCGTGAAACCCCCCAGATCGCCAAAGCCAACTCACCTCTTCCCAGCCCTACGCCGCGCCCTCGTCCAATCAGCACGGCCACTCGTCCAATCAGTGCGCTTGGAGCCGCTGATGTCACGTCATCCAAGCCTTTGTCTAAGGCCAGCCGGTTTCAACGCACTGACGGCCGCATCTCCCGCTACCCTCTTACAGGGGGCATGCCCATGCTGGCCATTGACAAATGCCTGGCGCAGGCACGTGCCCTGCTAAAGGGATAGTAGGGATGCAGCAGCGGCTCGTACATGCGTCATTGGAACAGGAAAAAAGGTAAGTGTATGGGTAACCTGGGGGATTTCACACAGTGGGGCATCCCGATTTTGGAAATCGAAAATCGGGATGCCCATGGGGGAAAGAATCAATCGGTCCGGGAATCGTATAGATTCACGGGCCGATCGCCATGGGTTTTGGTTTACTTTAATTGTAAATAGATTAGTCATGTATATTTACCCATGGAGGTGCTATAAGGCAAAATATCAAGATAGTTCTTACATGTGCGTTACATACGTCACTTCCTCCCTACAGGCTATATTAGATGTGTTTCCTGTAGGCTCAGTGTGCGACTAAGGGCACTGTCCCGAATCGCAATACCAGTCTCTGGGAACCCAGCTTTCTTCCTCCTCACGAGAATGGAGAATGTATTTTTTTTTTTGCACAGGACGTTGCTGGCTGCTGATTAGTGGCTGCTGCCATTTTTTCCCCCCACCCCTGACTGTTGTGCAGATATCGTTAAATGCAAACATCAGCTGAATGAACACTGGGGCTGTGAGAGACCCCCATTGATTAATTGAGAAATATGTGTAGGCACCCTAACTGTGGGGCTGTAGTAAGGGGGGAATGGAGAAATGGGGGATGTAGGTCCCCCTGTAATTAACCTTTTTTAAAAATCTCCATTCAGTGAGATTATATGATGAAGGATGGCACTGAAGCCTGACTGTGTGATTGTTGGTAATATTGTAAATAGTCTCATTATCCCGCAAAGATATAATTTTCGAAGCAGATGGGACTCGACGAGGTTTTCTTGCCAAGGGCTAAAAAGGAGTGAAACACCTTGTGATGGGGCACACATGGGTCCCGTGTTCTGCTTTAGTCCTTTATCAAATTTCATTCCCTGTTCAGAGATCACAGGGCCTCCACCGGCCTCCCTTTTATTCTTTTCATACGCGGACCTTCAGAATGTATAGAAAGAAATATTCTTTAGCGCACAGAGATGAAGACGATCGTGTTACGCAAGCTTTGTGGCCAATGTAAGACTGGTAGCACACTTACACAGGCGGACTCTACTGATGATGGCTCATCATTGTTCTACGGCCCAATTCATTGTCACATTTTATCATCACGATTAACATTAGCAGGGATGCCAGCAAGTTGAATAAATCAATTATTCAAAGGACCTCAGAGTCTTGATGTCGGCAAGAACTCGATGACCTTCTTAACTTAGAAGTCTTCATTATTGATCCGGCTGAGTCAGAAAAAAATGTTTCTTCCTGCTGTTGTCATTATTATTATTATTATTATTATTAATAATAATATTATTATTATGAGAAGAGATGAGTAGATTTATGTGTGTATAAAATACGGGCATAGGAAAAGGTATGTACATCCTAAGCAAAGGTTTGACCTTTTTTAACATATTTTAGCATATAGATATTTCATCTAAAAATAGATAAATCCGTGCAACTGTTCCTGAAGGCACTTTGTCTTCTGACTTTCTAATTCAGAACGTCATATTCAGAATAGTAAAAATAGTCAAGTTGCTTTAATATACTGTATGTCTACAGTATAACCGCAGATATAAGATATAAAAAGAACAACAATATTTACTATGCCCATGGCCACTGTCAGCATATAGGATACCTTGGCAAATACCGGCAGGTGTCCCGTATGCAGACCTGCTCACGGCTGGTCACTGAGGCAAAAAACTATGAATGGCAATGGAGAAGGAGACAAAGAATCGAGTGATTGAGGCAGCTCAGAAGGTGGTGATGACCAATGGTGGACCTTTCGGTGGCAGTGGAGAAGGCAGAAAAATTCAGAGCAATGGTGTACTCTTCGGACTAATGGACACTATACTCTCCTGCCCCACTTCCCATGTACACTTTGAATAATAGGGCAATAGTTCAAAAACAGTGTACAAAAAAGGCATAAGACCATAAAAATGTACTAATCTAAATTAAACAGTACTCCTCCGTCGGCCTATTCTCTCCTCTGTCCTCTGTCGGGCGGCGTCCTCCTCTAGGTCCTCCATGTTGGAGGCTCCCTCCTGGTGACTGCACTGTGACTCCATGTGACTCCATGCACCTCCCCTCCAGTGTTAGTAACATGCAGGGGCGGATTAAGTGTCGTGGAGTCCCCTGGGCACCAAATCTGGTGGAGACCTTTTAAACAGTTAAAGAGACCCCTATTACAATTCCAAGAGTAGAGGGTACAGCATGCCACCTTGCGTTGGTGGGTGGCATGCCAGTACCGCTGTCAGGGGTGGACTGGCCATAGGGAGACCTGGAACAAATCCCAGAGGGCAGTTGGGCTGCTGCTTTTAACACCCTCATTCAATCCCTGCCCCCTTAGTCACAGTTTAAGCCCCCTGTACCCAGCCCCACTGTACCCACAAGCCAGGAAACCCAAGCCCCTAATGCTATAGCCTCGGCATCATGATTGAGGGGCCTCATCAAAGATGCGTTGGGCCGGCCAGGGTTAGTAAAATCCCAGGCTGATTTCTGGCCCCAGTCTGCCACTGCCCTATTGCCTGGACCCTTGATTGGGAACCAGGGAGAGGGGAAAAGCCTGGACCTATAAACTAAATAAAACTGGAGATCATGTATGCAAACTCAAAAACACAGGCTGGTATTCTGACATAATTTTCCAGTTCTCTCACATGTTTTATAAAGATTTGCAGATATACAATGAGAATATGATATGGTTTCCTAGTGGTGCTGTTTAAACTCAATTAATGATGTTTATTTTTTTCTTAATCTCATTTGATCTACAGTGTTTTACTTTATAATCAAAATAAGTTAGCTACATCCTTAAACCTAGAAATGATCTAAAGAAGTCTACCAAGTCTAAATAATTAGTTTGCTTAAATAAAGGAAAAATGGTTGTCAATCAAACACTGGAACCCAAGAGTTCCAAAATAAATATTTGACCATTTAAATAAACCCAGTAGGTCAAGTAGGTTCTATTAGTAATGGGAACATAAAGTGAGTCTAACAATTGATTCCTTCAACTGAAAGTATATGATCTATTCCTGTTTTCTAAATAATATGAAATCCTATTAGAAAAATATCTCATCTGCTGTATGAGATGAGAATTGTGGTCCAAACTATTATTTAGGTCCACCTGGAAATCATTAGAACAAGTATTCTTAAACCTTAACCAAATCAATAAAAACTCTAGGAATTACTGCCCTGTAAACCCTTCTCAGTAATTGGAAAATCCAAATGACTCATGTTTCCCCAAGACTTCAAAGCAACATAATCTTTAGGAACAAAGCTGCCTTAAATAGATAGCATTTGTATATTGCATGCAAATAGTTAAGACACAAAATAACCTAGAGGTAATAACAATATTAATAATATTATGGTAGCAAGGGCAATATCCTGGACCTTAGATCATATTTTTTGACTCATAGGATATCATTCTAATGTATACATGTTGTAAAATATCTCCTGAGAACTAGCAAAATGTATTACATGCTGGCACTGCATACAAATATGACCAAACCTATCATATCTCTAAATTGTTAACGCACAAAGCAGCTATTGTTAATTAAATCTGTTAACAAGCCATTAAACAACTAAACACTAAAAAACAAATAAAAGGCCCCAGATGTACAAATGCAATTATTATTTATTCATCAAAACAACATCTATTGCACAATAAAAACTGACAAATACAATAAAAAAAATACACACAACATACTATGCAATATACAACCCTAACCATTTAAGTGCATCCAAGAAAATAATTAAATTAAACAAGAATAATCTCTACTCTCCTAGACAGTCGTCTCTGAAGAGAGGAGTAGCACTGGAGAAGCAAGAGAAGAGGTTGCAAGCATAGATTCAGGGGTTTCCAGTCTCCCGGTAGACCACAGAGGAGGGTGCTGCATGAGTGTGCAGTAGAATTTTAGTGGTGTCAGTTGTGAGGAAGGAGGCGGATAGGGGAGATGTTTTTGAGTTGGAGACAACAGGAGGCATGACCAAGAGAGGAGTCAAGTATAATGTCAAGATATTGTGCTTGGACAGCTGCAGTGTATTCAAGAGCAGGTCCATGTTCAATTTGAAGTAGGGAGAATACTTAAATGACGAGAAAGCTATATGGAATACAAAATAGAAGGGAATAGAGCTTGGGCCTGGGAGGTATATTTGAGTCATCTGCAGAAAAGTGCAGCAAGTGCAAAAGAAACCGAAAGAGTTTATGAGTAGGCCAAGACCATATGTGTAAACTGAGATTGCTAGTGACATTGGTGAGGGCATTTTCTATAGAGTACAGATTAGAGGGAACCTATGAACCAATGCTGAGTGAATGTGCTGGCGTTATGACTGTATGTTTGAATAATGAACAGATGGTCTCTGATGAGAGCCTTCAGTTATGTCCCATGGCCCAGGAATCAAAGCTTGCAACCCTCCGGTCATGAGGTCACTTCCTTACCTTTAGACCACAACTGCCACTCCAGATAGCAGGGCTGAAGTGATATGCAAGTTTCTCCTGGATTACACCTGTGACCTATCATTTCCCACATTAGGTCCATATTATTTACAAAGTGAACTGCAACTGTAGATACTTCAAGTTCTGCAAACCTCAACTCCACCTATATAATTTCCATGCTCAAAACTGACTAACTGGTATACAGTTTAACCTTTTTAGGTGAGAAGAGAGTAGTGTCTGCAACAGTTCTGTGTCTGTAAGTATACTTTTTACATTGCTAAGCAATAAAATGATGTTCTATAAATAAATAATAATAATGATAATATGTTTTTCATTTTAGCCTAGACAGGCCCTTTAAATGGTTAATTTGTCTCCAGCCTTGCTTCCTACACTATGGTGGTCAGCAAACCATCCATTGGCGTAAGAATATTACCTTGCATAGGCAAATTCACAAAGCTGTTAAAATATATATTGCTATCTATTTGAAGCCACAGGATCAATATGCCCCAACCATAGAACAAGCAGTACATACAGTACACGTAACTATTATTACCATTCCAGCCGTCAGACAGGATGACAGCAATCACATGAGATCACCAACATCGTTACCACTTTTTGCCCAAATGTCGAATGAAATAACGTCTACCACGGAGGCCAGATTTGCTGCTTAAATTAGTATTGTTGTAAAATCCATAAAGTATCACGCAATAGGACAACTCAGAGCTGCTGAAATGGTGAGGTCTCCCATTGCAGGAATGACTGGTCAGTTAGCTCATTAGCAGTTCCATGGGCCAGGATATTAAAAGATTACTGACTCACTCGCCTGAAAGGGCTTTATATAAAAGTCAGGCGTAGCGGGAGGTCTCTCCAGAATGCAGACACGGGTAGACCGGGATCATATTTGTACAATGAGAAGAGCAAAAAGTAGGACAAAACTGGCAACAGATGTTTTATATTGCCACAGTCATATATAGGCAGAGGTAACTATAATGGTGACCAGACATGGGATGAGGGCTATAACTGTTAAACCTCTAGACTAGTCAATGATGACTTAACATAATGTGTTTCAAATCAAAATCACAATTTTTATTTAGCCAGTATATACATTAACAGTTTCAGACCTTGGGCCCACAAGAGAATATCATTCTTGGAGCTTGCCGTGCATCAGCAAGAGGTGAACGAGGATGTGGTTACTGCCCTCACATGTGCAACAGAATTGTTGGCAAAGTGGGTTTACAAGCAATCTGGGGAACTTCACACATCATGGTCCCCAACAATCATGTTGAGGCTTACCTAATTGAAGGAGGAGAACTTAGAATGGGATGTCTTGACAGGTAGTACAGTGGGGCTTGCTACAGGCAGGGGCAGAGAGGAAACTTGGGAGGTAGGTATTACATGGGGGAATTAGAAGCAGCAGCCTAGTCAGTCCCAAAGCACTTCACCCCCCGGGGGTCCCAGGGTGGCCCATCAGTGCCTGCCCTTAATTACAGACAGAAGATGCTCTGATTTATTGTTCGAGGCACAAAGGCTCTTAGTATCAAAGTTTAGAATTCTAACATTGTTGTGAGTTGACAGTAGGGAGGTGATGCAGGATTTGTTAAAACGTTTGGCTAGATCTCCAAGGTACTTTGTCACAAGGCAAATGCATTGTACCTACCTCTTAGCATGCTTTCATTGTTAATTGTGACGAACGGTTGTCCCTAAATGATATCATGCCTTTTCCATAACCTCCTACCCCTGAATGCATATTACTGTTGCCAAACCCCACCCCACTTAACTGTATCACATATCTAGAAGGCCCACACACCCTCATCTTCAATAATTTAATGAATGAGCTCTTTGAGCAAATTTACCAATAGGACCTCACATTTGTTGCACACACAACCCTAGGGGTATCGATGTGGTATGTGGGTAGTGCATACTTTGGGCTCCTGAAGTATACTCTGTGTGGCACTTGTGGGATGTATGCTGCTGTCAGCTTTACATACACATGCTCCAGAAGTACACACAATGTCCCAGGTAAGTCACTTAGATAGAAGTTACACTTACTCTAAAGAGAGATGTACTGCAATGTATTGTCCTAGGCCCCATTATTTTTCTGAAATAGAAGAAGACTTGGTGCTGTAGGTAAACTTTGCCTGTTTGCTGATGATACAAAGATGTATAAAGGGATGACTATCCAGGGAGGTACTTGGAAATTATTTGGCTTAACTGGATAATGAAAAAACATTTGAAACTGGAGTTCATTGTCTCTTATTGCTTAGAAGCTGTGGGCGCATGGCGGAGCGCGCGGGGGAGCGAGGGACTCACTACCTGGAAACAAAGGAGTGGTGGCAGCCGCTCAGACCATTTTATAACTAACCTGGGAGGTGCACATTAGCAGGGCAATCAGGATACAAAAGTCTTAAAGGAGCCACAGCACTCAACCCTGTTAGCTTGCAGACCAGTCTACAATCTGTCTCTAAACTTGGTTAAAAACAGAGGGCTCGGTCACACACATCTGCAGAAGTATGCTTAAGCTGCACCACCACGCCAAGGTGCCTCTGTGGGGTGCAGTCCTAACTCTAATCTCTGAGAGCCCCATTTGGGACATACAATGCAATAGATAAATTGGGAGCTGGCTTACCTGAGGTTGCCCTAAACCTCAAGTGCAAGCCATTGGGTGGAAGGGCCCAGGTTAGTTATAAAATGGTCTGAGTAGCTGCCACCCCTCCTTTGTTTCTTTTGAATTTGTGCAAGCACATGGGGTGTGGGGTCTATGCTGTATTGCAAGGTCTTTGACCCTTCCACCCCATGGCTTGCACTTGAGGTTTAGGGCAACCTCAGGTAAGCCTGCTCCCAATTTATCTATTGCATTGTATGTCCCAAATGGGGCTCTCAGAGATTAGAGTTAGGACTGCACCCCACAGAGGCACCTTGGCACTTGGTGGTGCAGTTTCAGCATACTTCTGCAGAAGTGTGTGACCGAGTCCTCTGTTTTTAACCAAGAGGCCGATTCATTAATAGCGCCAGGTAGCAACAGATGAGCGACTGTAGCAGTATTTTCACAGCGCCCGCTAGTAGTCGCTGTGCTTGGCCGTTGTTCGGTTGTTGATAGCGACTCAGTCGGTGTGCAGTAATGTTGAATATTGGGTGAGGAGTCGCTATTTGACAGGTTCCGCGCTGTATGGGAGCGCATTTTACCGAATGGCCATAGCGAACGGCTCCCACCATATTCAATAACAAATCACGCTCAAAAAACTCTCGCGCTGTGAAATGCATGTTTAAACCCCAGAGCGCTGGCGGCGATGGGTTAAAAGTAGTTTTTTAACCCCCAAACAACCATATTTTTGGAAACAAAAAAAAACACGTTTTTAAAAACATTTTGTAATATGAATACATTAATATCAGACCTGTAATATCAATTCTGCACACATTTTTTTTTTTTTTACCTTAAAAAAAATATCTAACATGGCAGAAGTGGTAACAGAAATTTTCACATTAAAAAAAATAAATAAAAAAATTATTAACAATTAATTATTAATATTTAAAGATTGTTCCATTGAAATGCATTGGAGAGCGCCAGGTAGCGAGAGGTCATACCTGTCGCTGTTCAAGGTCGCTCGCTGGCGCTGTGGGGTGAGGCTGGAATAATGATGAATGATTCGCTATCTGGCGCTCTCTCAGTCGCTAAGCAGGATCGGCTTGATAAATGTGTGATTGTGGTGGGGAGCCGGCGTTCTCGTGGCGGTGACCGTCATTACCGTTCGCTCACCAGTCGCTACCTGGCGCTATCCCTTGTTAAATAAGGGCCCAAGTTTAGAGACAGATTGTAGACTGGCCTGCAAGCTAACAGGGTTAAGTGCTGTGGCTCCTTTAAGAATTTTGGACTCACTACCTGGAGACATAATATTGAGCATGGCGGTATCACCTTTTTTGCATTATTAATCAGATGTGTAGCTTTTGCAAGCCCTCTGTCCACATTAAGGATACTTAGATAGGAGATTATTACACTTTTATTGTTAAATATTTTTTGCACATAGCACTTTTGCACGTTAGCAGCAAGGTTGGCAGCACAACTGACAGCTAATATTGTCTAGCACCTTATTATATTAGGGGTTCTTATTCATTGTAGATTAGTGCCTGATCCCGGGATGTAATTAAAGGGACAGCACACAATGGTGGGGTACGAATTACTTTTATTTTCTTATATATTCTAGATCATTAACTTTGATTTTATCGCCTGTATTAATTCTTTTTATATATTCTTGTTACCTATACAAACCTATAGGATCATGTTTAATATTTAAGTACTTTGTATATTCCAAGTTACTGAGCTATTTTTTGTTTTTTAATTGTTCTGTATATTGGTGTATCTATGTTTTTTAGGTCCCAGGGTGGCTTCAATAAAACTTTTTTACGTTTTATGAGCTCGGTTGGCGCGCCCATTTGTTCTGAGTTCCATGTGGAGTTTTTTGTGCTATAGGTCAGTTATAATTTGGAACTCGGGGTGCACCCCCAGGGCGTTTATTTACTTATATTGATATTGGTGATTTGTGGTGCCCTCATATATATTTTTTGGTTTAATGTAAAACTGTGCACTCGGGTAACACCTCTCTGAGTATTGTATTGGCAGTTCCATGTTACTCAGGACTTCTAAAGAAAGGGATTTAGGGATACTGATTTCTGACAGCTTCAAGATGGGTGAACAGTATAGCCAGGCAGTGGGAAAAGATGTTCAGATCAGGGGACTGTGAGGCTATTGTAAAACCTTCAACTTGTGCCTTTCGAGGTAGTCTATTGTGGATGTTGAGGTGTGTTTAAGTTAATTATTCATTTGTAGAAGCCGTCCACTCTTCATGTTCAGCTTTTTTACAGTTGGTGTTATGTTTACTTCCAGAATTTGCTGGAATTATATTGAATTCATTCTTCCCTCTCTATGTAAAAAGTTCCCCATTCCATTGACACAACCCCAAAGCATGACTGTTCCACCCCCATGCCTGAAAGTTCTTTTCATGATAATCTATGCCCTTTTTTCTTCAAGCATACCTTTGCTCAACTACTGGTTACACTCACTAGACCTCCACCACACTAAATCTAGTGCCTCTTAGGTATTTCTTGTTAGGCACAGATTTTTAATTTTTCACATCGTTGCCTGTTTATTTACATGAGCTCCAGGAATAGGCACTCCAGGGTCAAAATGTACCATATCTTAACTTAGCGTTTGTGACGGTGACTTGAGTTACATTTTTCAGGAGACTGTCAGCGTATTTCAAGCAATGTTTATTTTTAATCCCTTTTTCCTTGAGGGTTAAGGACAGTTGTAGAAACATTTTCAGTAACTGAAACGTACATAGCTTTGCAATTAATCAGTTTTATAAATCACAAATGCTTTACATCTCTTTTCTTGGTGTTCTCTACAGAAATAGCAATAGAGAAGTGTACATTGTTCCTTGACATTTTCTACTTAATATATGTTAAATGAATAGTGAAGGTCATGGATGTTACACTGTAAATCAATCTGATCCATGGAAGGTGCCTGTGCGTTACCTAAAACCCTTCCACATAATGGTAGGTGACAATGAATTACAGGGGAGCATTGCTAGGGCCGTATACATAATTTCAGAAGCCAGAGAATATGAGTTTCAGTTGACTGGGGTTCTCTTTGCATATTTATTTAAACTAGTTTGTTTATATTTCTGCATTGACAGAGAACACATTTAAATTTGTAGCTGTCCCTCAAAGCAGGGCTATTTCCAGGAAAGGGAGAGGTGGGCGATTTCCCTGGGCACTTGGTTGACTCTGTAAAAGCAGGGAGCGCCTTAAACACATTCATCCATGTTGGGTGGCTCTGAGCAGCACAATATAATGGATGGGGAGTGGACCATTCCTCCTGTCCTAATAGCTATTTAGCCTAGACACTGTTCACAATCTAATGGTAATCCTTTTCCTTGTCCCCTCACCCTACCCACTGACTGCAGGGCAGTCCTCAATATTGGTACAGGTTGGCTAAGGCAGCCCTACCCTAAACAGGGGACAGGCGATTACATTTGAGAATGAAAAGCATAAAGGTATGTTCGATAAATGGTCTCCCCTTGGTGACAATAAAGGATTTTTGTAAAAATGTTTTTGGTGCTCTGTAACCCTCGGGTAGGAGTGCATAACATGTGATACAGTATACAATCATGACGCTTGCATCGCAAGCCTTGAGAAAGGGGCCGTGGGCTCCGGAACGTGGGCATTGGCATTTACTTGTTGCGATCCTTGGTTACCCTCTGACTTTGGGTAATGGCATGCATGTGATTTATTGCTTCTTTTTCTGATATGATTCTTGGCGTCATGATATGTATCACATATGCTTATGGGTCACCATCTGGTATGATGCAGGGCACCTGACTGTACTGACCAGATTTACACTGTATATACTGAGTCTAGATATACCTGTTATTTTTACTTCCTTGACTCAGTCCTCAGTGCCCAGCACACTTACTCCTCATCAGGATCGTGACCACAGATCACCCCATAGACTACAAGATCATTGGTGTGTTACCATAGCTTCTATATATACACTTTTTTGCTAGTGATAAGGTTAAGCTCTTATGCATATTATCTTTTGTTTTGGTGGTGATATAGAATGTTCCTGATGAAAATGTGAACCCTTATTGTCCACAGATGTTTGCTGATTGTATCCTTTTTTCAAATCATTATACTTATATGTAAATTTTGTAATTCTATGGTCGAAACTTTAATACAATTTTACTTGCATATTTATACTTGTGTCAGTGGTGTGCTTCTGATCCAATCAATCTTTATACGGAAAAAATAAGTTGACCAGAGGTAAGATAGGAAAAGGTGAGCAAAAGTGAGACAGGAAAAGGTGAGGTAGGTAGTGCAAAGGCAGAAAGAGGCGAGCAGAGGTGGGTAGAGGTAAGCAGAGGTGAGGTGAAGTGAAGTGGGCAGCGATGAGCGGGAAGGTGTGGGCAGAAGTTAAGCAGGGAAAGGTGGCTTTAGCAGAGGTGAGTCAGTAAGAAAAAATGATTAACAGGGGTGAGGTAGGAAGAAGTGGGTAGGGGTTAAGGGAGCCCATGTAAAGTGGGAAGAGGGGTGGGTGGGGGTGAACTGAGAAGAGTCCCTATAGGCATATCCAGACACATATACAGTAAGTAACCCCTCCTCTTGCTATCTAGCTTGTTTATATCAGTTGTGAGTACCAAAATTACACAATTTATTCCTACAGGTAAGAAGTATAAGCGACTCAAATGAAATCCCTCCTGGATGACACCTGCAGTTAAACGGGCAATGAAAACAAGAAAGGGGCATTTAAAAATTACAAATCAGATCTCCCAGCAGTAACCTATGAAAAGTATAAAGCAGTAAATAAATCATGTAAACAAGTAATAAAGCTGGCAAGCGCACAAAATGAAAAAGATATTGCCAAAGAAAGCAAAACCAACCCTAAACGTTTCTTTAAATGTATAAAGTCAAAGATAACAAAATCAGAACAGGTAGGTGCCCTTATTAATGATAATAGGGCATTGGTCACTGGGGACCAGGAAAAGGTGGAGCTGCTAAATGGGTTCTTCAGCTCTGTGTTTACAAATGAAGTGCAATGTACCAACTTAGGCGTTACCACTGCAAATAATAAGCATAATTCTTAACTACCTAAACATGGATATCATCCAAGAAAGACTAAATAATTTAAATGTGAAAAAGACTCCAGGACCAGATGCACTTCACCTAAAAAGCTCACCTAAAAAGCTTTCAGCACCTCTGCTTCTGATATTTAAAGACTCACTAACAACTGGTATAGTACCAAGAGATTGGCGCAAGGCAAACTTGGTGGCCATTTTTAAACAGGTCTCTAGGTCTTCCTGGGAAAAAATCAGAACTGTAAACTTAACAAGTAAGTAAAGATGTGTGAGTCACTAGTTGAGACTGATCTCGGGTACTGGTAGACCACAGGCAAAATAATAGTATGCAATGTCAGACAGCAGCTTCTAAGGCTATCAAGATATTATCATGCATTAAAAGAGGCTCGGAATCACAGGATAGGGATGTAATATTACCCTTTACAAGGCACTGGTGCCCCTTCACCTGGAATATGCCATCCAGTTCTGGGCACCATTTTATAGAAAGAATGCCCTGATTTTGGAAAGGGTGCAGAGGAGCTGTTATCAGTTACAATATAAAATGCAATAAAAATAACTCTTCCCAACCCCTTGGTTGAACTTGATAGACATATGCTTTTATTCAACTGTACTATGTAACTATTTTTTGAATTTTTGATGTTGTTTTTGTGATTGATTTATTTTTAAGTTGGAGCATGCACTCTTAAATTCATACTTAAGTCAAAAAACATTATACTTACCTTTAATTCCCCGTGGGCTATAGCTGCTAGTCCAGCGCTTACACACAATGGATCGCCTAATCCCAGACCCAAGTGGCGCACCGCTGTCTCTACCTCCACCACATTGACAATGCTGTGCTGTAGACCAGTGGTTCTCAGCCTCTTGTACTATGTACCCCCCAGCGACCCCAGCGACAAGAGGTTCCAAACAAGGACCCCAAAGGGGATGATTAATTAAAAATAGTACCAATTTAAGTAGGACATAGGTCCCATGGCACTTAAAGCAAGAAGGGATTAGGTTTTCGATTGTAAAATGATATTCCAGACCAGTCAGACACCCCTTAAAGGTTTGCCTCGGAATACGTGTACTGCAGGTTGAGTAGCAGTGCTGTAAACTATGCACCACCCCACACCTATGAAACTATAGTATGCCCCTCTCTTTATTCACTTCAATGGGGAACGGCGTGCCATATTTCCTGTGACAATGGCGTGGGATGGTCCTTTGTTTACATGGGATCGGGCAATCTGGTAGGTCTGTAAGCACTGGACTAGCAGCGATAGCCTGTGGGAATTGAAACGTGAGCATAGTGTTTTGTGGTTTTTTGGCTGAAGCCTGACTTTTTAAAAGCATCTAAAGTTCTATATTAATCTCATCACTGATGAGTACTAGTTTTTTTCAAACCTCTGAAGCTGAATTCTATGTTGAGGATGCAGGAGAGGTTTTCTTCAGATGATTCCAGAGCTTGATGAATATGTCTGAAGGTCTTTTGCAGTGAAATTGTGTTCTGATTTGCCTTTTTAGCAATCTTATGAGCAGCTAAGGAAATTATTTTACAAGACCCAGGGACCTGTCCCCAGGTAGCTGATTCCTAGGTGGCACGCGGAGGGGGTCTAAGTTCAGTGAAGGAGTAGTATGAAAGAAGGTGAAAAGAATAGGTCAGCAGTAGGGATTTGTGGATGTGATTAGGGGATGGATGATGTTGATTTCCTCTGGTCTTCCAGGTTGGGAGCATACCTTATGTATTCCAAGTAAAGCTGCTAACTTTGCTTCCATTTCCGGGTGTGGTTGAGCTGGGAGTCAGCGACAGCTCTGCTATGATCAAAGCCAGCTGCAGGAGCACTACTTGCCATGCTCACTTTTGCTGAGAGCTCCAAGAAACAAAGTGTTTGAATATTGCGTGGTCATGAAGGAATAGAATTTAATGAAAGTGAAAGTAAACTTTAGAGCCCTGCAATGGTTTCTTCCCGACGCTGCAGGAAATGTCCCCTTAAGATTCTTAGTACAGTCTGAATACAGTCTTCTGATGATTCATATTTTAAGGCTTCTATCTATTCCTGCAATGCACTGGATGCTTGTGCTCAATGCTGAACTATAAATGGATTTTATTAAACCACTAATTATTGAGAATGTCTCGGAGGCAATAGATAACTACGCAAGACAGCAAAGGGGCTTCTTAAGTGAGAGAAAAACGAAGCTGATGAAATTCAGTGCATGTTTTGCACAAATCAGTTTATGGATGATGTCTGAAACATTCCCTCTAGGGAGATGTATTAAATGTTTTGATTGAGTGCAAATGAACCTAAGGACAAGTTTTGAGACAGGCTGATCTGATCTCTATTAAATGGCATACCACCTCCATGTATCTCCATATCTCTGGGAATACATTTAGTTCAGTAATGACATCACCATGGATGAGCATCAGACATGGGGGACTATCCGCGTCTGTCTCTTACATTTTTTGTTGACCACCCACAAAAAGCCTCTTCTTGTAGATTAATTTAGCTATGGCAGTAGGTGGTAACAGAAATGGAGGTCATACATACGGATGCATGCTCCCCCCTCCCAGACTATTTACCAGTAGGAACATGCCTGTAGGCAAATCTATAATGTAAAATTTGGAGTGAATGTGAAGCCCAGTCTGGACTGTTCCTTTAAAGTGATTAATGCAGCTGTTCACCGTTAAAGCGGAATTCCGCTCAAAAAGTTTAGTAAATTGCTCCCCACCTCTGATAATCAGTGGCATATGTACTTTGAGAAGGCTATGCAGACGTTGTGGCATACATTTGCAGATGCTGCTCTTCTGGACTGCATGGGAGCATCTTGATACACAACTGAGAGCCCTGCTTATACATAAGCATGGGGGAGGCTGTGTAGGCACACCAACACACTGCAGCTCCATCTAGAAAGATTTTAAATGCTTCCATACAGAGTGTTAGAGTGATCAAATATTTCTCTAGTTGGCTGGGTTGATGAAAAGAAAGTTCCCAGTGTGCCTTTGTCAAGTCAGACTGCCAGTGTGGAGGCTGCAGAAAATCTTGGAATTATGTTATAAGCAGTCTCAGAAAAAGGGGGCAGCATCTCTGTCTTGCTACACACACACACACACACACACACACACACACACACACACACACACACACATTCTCTCTCTCTTTCTAAGCCAACAGCTGGTGGAGGAGAGGAATGCTGAGTATGTCACAGAGCACTGATAGTTGATACAATGTTTCTAGGAGCTTTCTGTTGTTAGATGTGTAGCAAGATGGCCGTTCCCATGCAGTTCAAAATCACAATACAGGAATGCTATTCCACAACATCTGCACGGTGTTAAGCTCCCTCAAATAGCTAACATCATTGGTTGCCAGTGGGGGGTTTAGGGGAGCAATTTACTAAGCTTAGAATTTTGGTCAAGGTGAGCTGGTATTCCTGTAAAAGTGGAATGGTACGCTCAAAAATTTGTCACCCCTGAATTTTATTCATAGCAGTAAAAGAAAATCACAAGCCTGGCAGGATTCTTTTTCAGTTACGGTGTATAGAGCAAGTGTAACAGAGTGGTTAATGGCACTAGGCTAGCCGAGTTTGGGGAAGGGCTGGAGTTAGGCTGGAGGCAGAGACCAAGCGTAACGTCTCCCTGCCTCCAATGTGTTACATTTTCTTAGTTTAGATCGACCATGTCCCCGAAGGACTGACCTATAACAGGGTGGCCCAGCACACACACACACATTTGTTCAGCAACTGAAAGAGGCGCTGGCAGAACACTGGGCAGAAGAGCAAGAGAGGCTATGGCCCAGACAAGGACACTGGCCTTGGCCCTCACTGGAGAACCCTCAGAGAGTCCCCAAGATTTGATGAGCCCAATGGAGTCCCCAAGATTTGATGAGCCCAATGGAGGAAGAAGGCAGTGCATGGTTTGGGGCACTGGGCTTGTCCCTCGAGGAATGCTGTCCAAAGCATCCCTGGTGTGTGCTAACCTGATAGTGCCTTGGGATAAAAGGACCCCCTGGAGGGCAGACTAGGTGGGGACCAGGACAGTCCAAGGGGAGTCGCTACGGGCCCCGGATCTGTGGAGAAGGTTCAGCTAATAAAAGGGGAACCTATCTCAAGACCTTTGTGTGTTTTTACTTCTACCACTTCTCTGACCCACTTGGTGCCAGGGACTTGAGTAAATGAATCCCCCAGGCCACTGAGAGATGTCCCTATGGAACTATACTCCAACTCCTGCAGCTCCCAGACCCCCTCCTACATGGAACTACTTGCAGGGGCATCCCGAAGCATGCGGTTGTTCCAGCTACATAAGTATACCTTGGCTTGCTATCTAGCATGTCTATATGGATTTTTAATAGAGCTCCTTTGAACAAAGCAACTTGGCCAATGTTTCAATACCTTGGAAGATTTTAAGTGCAGAATCTTCACTTCCAGTTTGCACTGCCATCAGATCAATAGCCCAGAAGTGTGCTGGTAAGAAATCTGGGCAGGTAGGCAAGAGATCAGCAGAGGCATGCTAGGCCCAATTTTCCAGATGAGAGGCTTATTCCATCTACTTTAGGCTAAAACATTAATTCCCAAAATGATATTATCTTCTGTTCTGGTAGCATGGTGCATGGGAGTAAAGCTATGACTTTTCATATAACGGATGTTAGTAGACAAATCTCTGTGATTTGCAGTTGCCTGTCCTAATCGCTTCCGTGTGTTCCTCGGCATGCCTGGATGCTGATACATGGATTTCCTTCGCCTTTAACAAGGGGGAACAGAATCCTATATGGTCTAACATTTAATTTCACAAACCCAACTAAAAGAGCATTAATAATGTATTTCTGATATATAAATCAGTCATTTCAACACCTATGACCATAACATTTTGACCTGTAAAACACTGACATTACAATTTTTATTATGGAGGTGAAAGGCACACCTGCAATGAAACCGTCATGTTGGAAGAAGTCATTCTCTGCTTATCCACCTTTACTTAACTGTAAAAAAGATACTTTTTTCGATGCAGACACAATATGATCGATTCAGTATGAGTCGAGAAAATCTCAGTATGAGTCGAGAAAATCTCAGTTCTCGCTTGAGAG
Source organism: Gastrophryne carolinensis (assembly GCA_027917425.1). NCBI lineage: Eukaryota > Metazoa > Chordata > Amphibia > Anura > Microhylidae > Gastrophryne > Gastrophryne carolinensis. Next base: position 606,014,751 of record CM051234.1, read on the forward strand.
AATTCTTGCATGATTCAGGGGACACATGTGAGAAAATCTCATGAGAGAAGCATGCGAGAATGCCATGACAATTTACCAAATCACTGTTTGCGAGTTGTAGCTGTTTTTATTAAAAAAGCCATGAATCAATTTCTGACATGTTTTTCTTTCAATTAAACTGTCGTAGTTTAAAATCATAAAATTTAATATATTTTGATGACACCACCGCATTAAAAGACCACCACGATGGCCTGAGGAGGAAGAACAAAACCATTGAGAGAGAAGACCTGCAAAACTGGAGGAGGCTGCCTCCCGGCGGGGTACAAGGGCTAGAATGTGTGAACAGGTAAGTAGTCTTATCTAGAGTAATACATTTTATTTGTGTGGCATATTTTCTTCAAAACTGTTGGCGAACTGACAAGGGGTCCAGTGGACCTACAGGGTATTGGGGCGGCTATGTCACCAGCTGGCACTGCTCCTGCCCAATTACCCTGCACCCTCTCTTGGGGCATTGGAGGTGCGGATGAGCCTGGTGCTGATCAAGAGCAACGGACACTTCCACAGCCAACCAGTTGGCCTCTAAGCCCTGGGTTAACAACCCATTTGCCTGGTACCTAGGTGCCTGGCTGGCTCTGGGGAGGGGGGGTACACATTTTTCTTTTTTTTTTAATTAAAAAAAATCATAAATAAAAAAATTAAATAACACTCCCTGTCATTTTCATTGAAAAAAACATGCCGGCATTTGTAACATGGCTTTTTGCAATGAAAAATGCCAGGTAGTAAAGCTGACCCTTCTCTTCTGTAAGAAAAGTCTTTCTCGCCCAAAAACATTCCCTTTTTTAATTTTTTGAGAGAATTTCGATTTTTTGTGAGATTGTTGCAGACTGGGTCCAAAAATCTGCCAGTATTTTGGGGACATGCCGATTATTTGATAATAATATTTTTGATATGTGTTTCTTGCAATGTAGTAACATGTGCCAGTGTAAAAAAAGGAAATCATATTTTCTAATTTGCACCGATATAGCGTAGTCTGGAAGATAGAGCTTGATTAGTCAAGCCTATAATATAATATAATGCTAACTTTTAACAAAGCAGTTTGGTGGTCTTCCTATGCAATTTGGAGGCATCTGGTTACTTTGTTTTAGGTGCTTTTCAGAGACCCCCCATAGACTTGGATTTGGGTGCCCCTAAACCAGTCATAGACCTCTTACCTTGTTTACAAGACAACACATGCTATGTATAGCAACAGAGGCAAACCCAGACACAAACATGTCTAATCACTGAAGCGCTAGATTTAATGCTTTCCTATGACATCCTCAGCATTTGGAAAATGTTTTGCTCATTAGATGTCATTAATACATAACAAGACTTCATAAATCTCTATGTATATTATATTAATATTCATGGATTTTCCTAGTCATTAAGCTTTAGGGATTTCCCGGAGCCTCAGCAGTCAGATGTGACATTTCGTTTTAATTAGAACGCCATCAAACTCGTATGTGTGGAGTGGTGACATCACCTTAATTTGCTGGCGAGGGTTACGGCTGTATTTTACGCTGGCGTGGTCATGTGACAAGTGGCGCGTTCTGTTTGCAAACAAACTATTACGCTGGTGATAAATGCCTTCCCTAAAATATCTTCATTTTATATTTAGAAGATTCTGAGGAACATGTTCTTCAGACAGTCTGGACTTGTGTGTATCTAAGAATACTGAAGATGGCCAAACTGTCGTCCAGTACATGAAAATAAATGGTGCATGTTTTTCGCAGATCAATTGTGAGGTATGATTGTATCTCAGAAAACTTGAAGGGACACTCTGGTATGTCCCATACATGCAACAGGAAAGTCTGCACTCACCCTGGAGAAATTAGTACAAACCAATATATGGAAAATATAAAAGACTATTTTATTGAAGTCAAACAATGATAATCACAATAAGCAAATACGGGCATGTGGGTTTAAAAAACATGTACAAGACAAATTTAAAAGAAAGGTGGTGGGGGCATGGGCAAGGCAATGCTAAATGCTCAAAACACAATAATGATGTATAAATAATATACTAGTATATTAACAATAACATGCCACACAACAGAGGGGCATGACATACATGCTGTTGCCACCGGACCAGCAGGTGTGAGTTTAGCCAATTGGAAGTCAAGAGGTGTGGTGAGAAGAGATAATAAAAAGAAAAGAGACAGGGTGTAAAGAAAACGTGCAGCAGAATGTGCTGAAAGGTGAAGTGAAGTGCCAAAAGAGAATGAAACAACCGCCGACGCGCTGCGTGGATTCACCACTTCTCCCGTCCAGGAGAAGTGGTGAATCCACGCAGCGCGTCGGCGGTTGTTTCATCCTGGTGTGTGGGTGTGATCGGTAGGCTCTGCTACATCACGGTGACGTATTGATCTTTTGACTTTATTATACTTCATCACACTGTATTTAATTGCATTGCTTTGGTTTACCGGCCAGCGAGTGTTTTGTTCTGCCAATCACTCTCTTCCTTTCCTACAGCTTTACCTTGGCGTTTCTTTTGGCACTTCACTTCACCTTTCAGCACATTCTGCTGCACGTTTTCTTTACACCCTGTCTCTTTTCTTTTTATTATCTCTTCTCACCACACCTCTTGACTTCCAATTGGCTAAACTCACACCTGCTGGTCCGGTGGCAACAGCATGTATGTCATGCCCCTCTGTTGTGTGGCATGTTATTGTTAATATACTAGTATATTATTTATACATCATTATTGTGTTTTGAGCATTTAGCATTGCCTTGCCCATGCCCCCACCACCTTTCTTTTAAATTTGTCTTGTACATGTTTTTTAAACCCACATGCCCGTATTTGCTTATTGTGATTATCATTGTTTGACTTCAATAAAATAGTCTTTTATATTTTCCATATATTGGTTTGTACTAATTTCTCCAGGGTGAGTGCAGACTTTCCTGTTGCATGTATGGGACATACCAGAGTGTCCCTTCAAGTTTTCTGATTATTCATAGTTATACAAGCACCGGATTATCTTGCACCCCCTTATGTGATCTTTTTTACTGAATAGGCTGTGCTTATCCATTTATAGTTTGTTGTGTATGATTGTATCTCAGCTGATATTTTCTAAGCTTTAGAGTCTTACGAGCTGGAAAATCTCAGCTAATGAACTGTTTTTTTATGTCAACATAACAGAGGTAATGTCAGTTGATGAGTAGAGGCTAACGATAGGTGATAACATGCTATTGTGTAAGTGTATGTCCTAATCAAACTACTACTACTAAGATATTTAATCAGTGCACCTACTGTAGTACCAGTGGCAGACTGGAGCCAAAAATCCTGAGGTTATACTGGCCCGGTCAGTCCATGACCAGCCTGCAGCATCCCCACATGGAATGTCACTGGATTCACAGACTGCAGTTGCTTGTAAGGCTGAAGATAAGACAGCTGTTTCATGGTCTCAGTACTTACCTTCTGCCTACCTGGTCTGTCCACTGCTTCGTCCAGGTCTGGCAATACATATTTTCTGGTTTCAAGGTCAATAGTTCAGATTTTGAGAAGGAGCATATCCTGCAAAGCGAATTGCTTCGTTTGGAAGCAAACCTATGGAGCAATAGTAAGTTGGGGTGTAAAACATCCCAGAATTTGAGACACTTAAGGAAAATAAAGCTTTTTAGAAGACTGAGGTGCATTTAATGCCAATATTATGAGGTTGGAGCTCTTTTTCTGACATTGAAGCCCCATTGGCCAGAGTGACGATGGGGGGGTGCTTGAACTTTGGTTGGGGTGCTGTGACTGTGGGCAAAACTCTAGTCCAAAGATAAACTAAAGTACATATCCACAAATTCAAGATAATTGACATGTTTTATCGTTGCTTATTTATTTTTGTTATTTTTTTGTTTTTTAGTTCAGGCCAGTTTTAGACATAACATAGGGCTTCCATAAAGTTCAACCTTGTCTTCGTGGTCTTCTAGAGGAAGAAACAAATTGTAGGTCAATATTTTTCTAGCAGAGTTCAAGAGTTGGCTCCTTCTTTTCACAACGTCAGGTGTAAATACAGATGACTGCTATTGATCAGTACTTCTAAATTCATTATTGACCAAGCATCACACTGTGAAAAACTGACCAAAAGTGTGTTTTCTTTTCTTTGACCTTGACACTATCCCAACAAACTATTCACAGCATCTGAATTATGAGCTTGGGAATCTGGACCTTCCTGAAAGGTGATACCTAAACCGAGAATGATTAGCACACTCAGGGGCACTCATATGGCCGGCATGCACTGGCTGCTAAAATGGGAGAGCCTGTGGGACAGGTAAGCTCTGTTTCACTGTGCACTTGCCAACCTGGAGATTGAAGTTGTAGTAATCAGCTAGGTAAATGTGTTTTCAGACATACACTGTTACAGATTAGGCATTGCACAAATCAACCCTTTCTTTTTCTTTCTTTTAACCCTTTAACTGCCAGTCTACCAATAGATTTTGTCACCCTCTGCTACCAAGCCATTTTGTGCTAAATATGTTTTTGCAGGAATTTCTAGGAAATTTATATTATTTTTTCAGCAGCATTTACGCTTTAACATGAAATGTATTGTTTGTATTTTTTTAGTTGCTTCTCAAAATTTTTGGGTGAAATATGTGAAAGATAATAAAAACTATATTAAATGTTGTTTCATTTTAAAGGGAACTCTCTTTATGAGATTTTCAAATAAAATACTACTATTCTAAGTATGTCACACACCCCGCCCTGTAGAGGGCGATATGCAGAGATGCCAGGAAAAAAGAGAGCCCCTCCCAGTCCATAAATACCTGGGACCTCCCACTCATTACCCAGTCTTCATCCCTGCAGTCGGCGAGCAAGTCAGAAGATGTGGTCTCCTCCTTGCACAGGGGGATTTCAGGTAGCCGGGATGACTCCCGGCCCTTTAGTTATCTATTTCCGCCTGGATCTTTTTTTTCTGTTACCTCATGCCTCCCAGCCTAGGCTGACGGTCCGGGAGAGGGTAGAAAAGCACCCTTGGTGCTTAAGAGCAAATGCTCTCCCATGAGACCCTATATAAGAGGGTAGGCGGTCATCCGGGACGGTGACCCCGGTTTGGGATGCCCCATCCCTTGGCCTTACACTTTGGGTGGTCCCCCCCTTTGGGTAATGTCCCTCTCTCTAGCAGGATAGCGGAGGGTAGGAGCAGGGCCCCTTATTCGGTGTTAGGTCCAAATTTTGTAATCATTAATTCTTAATAATGTTTTAATGTATTAATTTATTACATTATCCTCCCAATAGTTATTAACTTATTTATTACTTCATAACAGCGTGTATTTCTCTGTCAAAACGGCGCTGTGGCCGCCATTTTTATGCAGGCTTTCTCCCTGAGGTAAAAGGGGCGGGTCCGGGCGTCAGGGTCAAAGCCACGGCCCGCTCCCCTCCTTCTGTCTCTTCTGAGACCGGCGCCGCGGCCGCACATGGCTGCGGTGCCGGCCTTTTTAGCATTGTCATGGCGGAGGGGAGCTTCTCCCCTCACGCTTTCACTCTTGGGGGCGGGGCCGGGCTTTCCAGCACTGCGGCCCGCCCCTGTGTCACAGGCACCGCTGAGGTGCTTTTCTCTGTGCCTGTTTCCTCAGAAGGAGCTGGCCACGCCCCCCTTCTCTGCTCAGAGCTGCTCTTTACCTCACGGAGAGAGGAAGCTGTCTTCAGGACCACAGTGAGTGGCCCGGTGGGCCCCCCTTCTGTCCCATCACCTATAATTATATATTTTTATGTCATATATATATATATATTTTATATTCCGCTTTTCTTATTAGCCTTTTTTATTATGTCTTTCAGATATAACCTACAGTGGTGTTAGGGGGTTTCTCCCGGTCCTAGGGTCCCTGGGTTCTTAATTGGCTTATTGCAAATCCTCCCACTTGGGACATTAAAGGGGCATCCCGGGTTGCTTATATGCGTAATTCCCTCAGTCATTGCAACCAACTATAAGTTCACCTTATGGAGACATCCCCGGATACTGGGCTCGGGCTCCCCTCGGGGCAATCCCGGAAGTGTATGGGGTGTGGGGCATCCCTTACTGGCGATGATGTATTTCTGTGTATACCATGGGCACAGCAGACTATTACGCGGCAGTCCGGACCCCAGACATCTGGTTCAGCGCCGCCGGTCTCTCCTCCCCCCCTCCCAGTTTGATCCGTGCCCAGTCTGACGTTGTCATGGGCGGGCAGTTGCAATCGGAGATGTGTGCCCGAATGGCCAATCTTGAAAATGTATTCTCCAGCACGGTCACCAGAAAGGGTCCGGCTTAGAGAAAGCACTTGTCGTCGTCTTCACCGGCGGCCGACTTGGATGATCTTGATAATCTGGACTGGTCTGATTACTCCCAACTTGAGGAAAGGGAGGTATATGAAGAATCAGATAATTCAGACGATCAGCAGTTTGTGGGTACTGATACCGAGCGGGGCTTGGGGAGGTCTTCGGATACTGCTAATGTTCTGGCTCAGATGTTTGAGGTTTTGGTTATTTCTCCTCCTGAGGCGGTTCCACAGCAAAAGGGGGAATTTTTCGAAGAATCCAGGCCGCGCTTGGAATTTTCTAACCAAAAGCATTTTGATGGGATTATTGCTAAGGAATGGGAGAGGCCTGCCCGGCTCCCAGGTGTCCCTCAGGGTCTTTGGTGAGAAGTTGGATTCAGTTGCCAAGGGTGCTAAGTTACCTCAACGCAAAAAACAGTCGTCCCTTTTGGGGGGCGGGTTCCTTTGCGCCTTCCTTTCGTGGGGCTAGAGCTGGCAGAGGAATTGTTTTCCCCGCAGCCAGAGGAGATTCCTGGAACAGGGGCAGAGGACGTGCCCGCCCAGGATACAGCTGGGGCTCTAAGCCCAAACCCGCTGCCAAGCCAGCTCAGCAATGAGGGGGCGCCCTCACCCATGTGGGTGGGGGGACGGCTGCAACACTTCTCCCAGGTCTGGGACCGGGAGGTCTCGGACAGATGGATCCGGGAAGTGGTGACTTCCGGCTACAAGCTGGAGTTCGAGCTCCGGCCCCCTCCCAGATTCCTCAGGTCTCGGGTGCCTTCGGACCTTCTGGCCGCGCAGTAGCTCCGGGCGGCAGTAAAGAGTCTGTTGGATATGGCAGTTATTTGCCCAGTGCCCCCCTCAGACAGGGGTCGGGGCTTTTATTCCAATCTGTTCATGGTGCCCAAGAAGGACGGCTCGGTTCGACCCATTCTGGATCTAAAGATCCTCAACAGGTTCGTCCGTCCGCGGAAATTTTGCATGGAAATGCCACGTTCAGCTATCCATTCTCTTCGGCAGGGGGACTTTCTGACGTCCGTAGACATCAAGGACGCCTATCTGCATGTGCCGATTTTTCCAGCGCACCAGAGATTTCTCAGGTTCGTGGTGGAGGATCGGCATTCCTTTCGGTCTTACCTCGGCTCCAAGGGTTTTCACCAAGGTGCTGGCCGGGGTGATGGCTCTCCTCAGAGCCCAGGGTATTCGCATTGTCCCTTATCTGGACGACCTTCTCATTATGGCATCTTCCTTCAGCCAAGCGGCATTGGACACCAGAACTGTGGTGTCCACTCTGGAGAGATTCGGGTGGGTGATCAACTACCCCAAGTCCTCCCTTTCTCTGTCCAGGTTAGTGTCTTTTCTGGGAATGTCCCTGGATACTTCCCAGGCCAGGGTGTTTCTTCCTCAGTCCAAGGTTCTCTTGATTCAGGAGTTGGTTCGACTCCTCCTGTCTATCCCTCGTCCGGCCATCAGACTGGGGATGAGGCTGGTGGGATTGATGGTAGCCTCCTTCGAAGCGGTTCCCTTTGCTCAGTTCCACACAAGGACACTCCAGCTCCATCTGTTGGCGGCCTGGGACGGGTCACCACTGTCGTTGGATCAGTCCTTCCTGATGACCCCCCCGAGTTCGGTGCTCCCTTCAGTGGTGGCTGGATCCAATCAATCTGTCGAGGGGCAGATCCTTTCTGGCCCCTTGTTGGGAGACGGTCACCATGTCTATCAGGATGGGGGGGTTCTGGAAGGATCATCAGTTTCAGGGACTGTGGGGGCCTCAGGAGGCTCACGAGTCCATCAATGTTCTGGAATTGAGGGCCATCAGGATGGTTCTGTTTCACTTGACTCATCAGTTGCAAGGATTGCCAGTTCCAGTCCGGTCGGACAATCGGACGGCGGTCGCCTACATCAATCACCAGGGAGGGACTCGCAGCAGGAGTGCCCTCAAGGAAGTGTCTTTGATTCTGGCTGGGCGGAGACCCACGTCCCGTGCATTTCAGCAGTTTACATTCCGGGAGCGGAGAACACGGAGGCGGACTCTCTGAGCAGGTTCTCAGCTCGCCGGGGGGAATGGTCTCTCAGCCCCAAAGTGTTTCGCTTGATTTGTCTCAGGTGGGGGTCCCCGGTGGTGGACCTCTTTGGCTCTCGTCACAATCACAAACTTCCGACATTTGTGTCTCTCTCACAGGATCCACTGGCTCTGGCAGTGGATGCCATGTCTCTGAACTGGAGGGATCTGGGGTTTCTGTATCTGTTCCCTCCGTTGTTTCCCTTGGTGGCCAGAGTGGTGCGCAAGCTGGCCCTGGAGGGTGCGTCAGCAATTCTGGTGGCTCCAAGGTGGCCAAGACAGGTTTGGTTCGCAGATGTGGTAAGGTTAGCAGAGGATCAGTTCGTTCTGCCCCTGCTGCCGGATCTGCTCACCCAGGGTCAACTACGTTATCCCAATTTACCAAAGCTGGCTTTGACGGCATGGCTGCTGAAACCTCCATCTTGAAGGAGGAAGGCCTTTCCGATGCTGTGATTTGAACTCTCATTAGTGCTAGGAAGCGGTCTTCCTCTAATATCTACTATAGAACTTGGAGGTCTTATATTGATTGGTGTGAGATCAGGGCGTTGCCTTGTAGGGAATTTTCCATCTCCAGAATCCTGGAGTTTCTTCAACATGGTCTGGACCTGGGGCTCCAGCTTAGTACTCTGAAGGGGCAGGTTTCTGCCCTGGCGGTGTTCTTTCAAAGGTCATTTGTCCTACATCCTTTGGTTAAGACTTTTTTCCAGGGAGTCACGCACGTGCGGCCTCCTAGAAAACCTTTGCTCCCTGTTTGGGATTTGAATTTGGTTCTTTCTGCTCTTCAGGATTCTCCTTTTGAGCCCTTGAATGATATTGCCTTGTCTTCACTTACACAGAAGGTGGCCTTTTTGGTAGCCATCACTTCGGTTAGGCGTGTCTCTGAGTTGGCGGCTTTGTCCATTCAAGCCCCGTACTTTAAGGGGCATCAGGACAAGGTGGTTTTTCGTTTCAAGTCCAATTTCCTTCCTAAGGTTGTTTCTGCCTTTCACCTAAACCAAGACATTGTTCTGCCCTCTCTGTGTCCTAATTCCAGCAATGACAAGGAGAGGGCCCTGCATTCTTTGGATGTGGTTCGTGTTGTGAAGTATTATTTGGAGGTAACGTCTTCCTTTCGTAAGACGGATGCCTTTTTTGTGGTGCCTTCCGGGCCCCGAAAAGGCTTGGCGCCTGCCAAGTCTTCCATTAGTAAATGGATCCATCAGACCATAGTTGGAGCCTATTCTGCCAAAGGGAAGGTACCCCCTTTTCGTGTTACTGCTCATTCTACTCGTGCAGTTGGGGCGTCCTGGGCTTTTCAGCACCAGGCCTCTGTTGAGCAAGTTTGTAAGGCTGCTACTTGGTCTTCTGTTCACACTTTTTCCAAGTTTTACAAGGTTGATGTTCGGGCCTCAGCGGATGCTGTGTTTGGCCGCAAAGTTCTGAAAGCTGCAGCGGTTTAAGTTGTGCCTTGTTGCCTTGTTTTGGATCCCCGCCTTTTATGGACACTGCTGTTGGATGTCCCACACGTTATGAATTTCTTGAAGCGGGGTGTGTGACATACTTAGAATAATACCATTTTGTGAATACTCACCTGTAAAATGGGTATTATAAGTATGTCACACACCCCGCTTCACCCTGCCCTTTTGTATTCTGGATCCTTTATATGGTGAACTTTGCTTTGTTATGCTTTGTGTTGGGCTATTCCTGGTCCCTTTCCTTACTGCTGTTCTTATACTGGGTAATGAGTGGGAGGTCCCAGGTATTTATGGACTGGGAGGGGCTCTCTTTTTTCCTGGCATCTCTGCATATCGCCCTCTAAAGGTCAGTATTACCCACACGTTATGAATTTCTTGAAGCGGGGTGTGTGACATACTTATAATACCCATTTTACAGGTAAGTATTCACAAAATGGTATTATCCACATTATCAAACGTTAAACCTTTAAACATTCCAAAAATAAAAACTGCATGGTGTAGCTCCCTCCCTAGTATAACCAGCTTGGGCACCAGCCCCTAGCCCTGAAGGCTACCAGCCTGCATAGCCCACATGGGCACCGGCTCTTCTGTACCCCCCTGCCATTTGGGGATGCAGGTAATGGGGTGGGTGATATGGCAAGTCACCCGCTTGCTGCAAGTGACTTGCCAGCCCCTCCTGCCCTGTTGACTGTTTGGGGGTCTCAGTTACCAGATCACAAAAGGTCAAATTTAAAAAAAATAAAAACACACACACAATCACAAGTGGCTGGCCCGGGTATGTGTCTAGCTAAAGGTATAGCATGACCTGCACATGCGCCATTGGAATGAGTTTAGGTGAGTGGGTGCGGCGAATGAATGCGCTCTCACACAGTGGGGCATCCTAGTTTGTTTGACACAGGAAATGGAAAGCAAACAGCTATATGGGCAATTCCTGCACAATTCCCTATGCATGGATAGACAATTCCCTATGCCAGGATGCCCCTCTGTGTGAAATCCACTGAGTTCACTGGCCATGGCTACATCCCTACAAGGTGCGTTAATATTCTATTTTGCTATACTAAATTTCATTACGGCCCCCAGACACAACTTAGCACAACTTAGCATGGGGCCTCAGAAATGATAAGCCTGCCCCTGACTGTATATATATATATATATATATATATATATATATATATATATATATATATATTACATGTATAAAAAAACAATATTTGTGTACATATTTTTACACTTACACATTTTGGATTTAAAACATTTTTTTTTTGCAAATGTTGTGTCATTTACACTAAGATATGGAAAGAAAGCAATTCATGTACCACTACATATCTGTAAGAAAAATAAAGCATTCACAGAAACTACACAAACAGGGGCAATGTAAAAAAAAACAAAAAACTAAGAACTATTTAATGATGAATACACTTTTGAGAATGGGGAATACGCTCTGTTTGAAGCAATTACCAAATAACTACATTTATCTTGGTACATATATGCACTTTAGGCAAAGTTAGTGAGTAATCCTGCCTATGGCATTTTCATATACAACACAGAAAAACAGACAATTTAAATCAAGAGTCATGTCAGTGGAGCCTAATGATGATGATACCATGCAAATAAATAAATCCTGGTGTCTACAGTGGGTCACCAAGGTGTTGTAACCCAAATAAAACGCAAATATAATTTATCCTTACCCCTACATTGAGCACATTTCCAACAGCTCTCCAAACAAATGTCTTCCCTTACCAGAATACACTCTCTTGCTGACCTGCAAATTGGCTGCAATATGTAATCAGCCTGTCAGGGAAATGTTCTCAACATATGTTCCTCATGAGAGAATCAAAGAATTGCACCTGATGGTTTTTAAACTTTTATTTAATAAACTAACAATACACATAACATTATAAGGATATTGTAAGATAATAAATCTCAATACATTTTAATTCTGCAATAGACAAGCTAGTTTCAAATTTAAAGTCTATCTATCTATCTATCTATCTATCTATCTATCTATCTATCTATCTATCTTATCTATTAATCTTTCTAATTTTAGTGTTTCCTTTTTACTTATTTTTATAGTGAAATGTTATATGGATAAAAACATTTAGGGCCTTATTTAAGAAGGGATAGCGTCAGGTAGTGCCTGGTCAGATAGCGACAGGTGAACGCCGGACACGGCACGCAATTACGCATTTATCATGCTGAATCTGTTTAGCGACTGGAATAGCGCCATGTAGCATCCGATTCATCATTTTCACAGCCTCAGCGAACAGTGCCGGCATTCAGCCTTGCACAGCGCCAGGTATGACCTCTCGCTAACTGTCACTCTCCCATACATTTCAATGGACGATCCTTTTCTTCTCTTTAAACAGGTTTTTTTTTAAATCTCAAATAATGTTGTGACCTTCTGGCATTGAAAATGCAGGTTTATCAAAATTTTTTTATTTTTTTATATATTTAGGCAGAATTGACATTACAGGTCTGGCATTAAAATGTTCATGTTACAATGTTATTACAATGTAATTCCATATGTTTTCGCTTTGTTACTAGTGGATAGATGCTGAAAAACAGACTTTAAACAAACAGCCTCCGGCGCTCTGGGTTTAACGAAGCATTTTTCAGCGCCAGAGTTTTGTGAGGTTGTTTTTTTGCCGAATATGGTGTGAGTCGGTCCCTATGACCAGTCGCTAACATGAGCTCCCATACAGCGCTGTACTGGTCAAATAGCGACTCCTCACAATGTATTTAACATTACTGAACAGCGACTGAGTCACTAGGAACTAGCGACCCACGGCCGAGCACAATGACTACTAGCGGGCGCTCTGAAAATGCCTGCTACAGGCGCTCATCTGTCGCTACATGGTGCTAATGATGAATCAGCCTGTTAGTATATAACATATTAAATAGTCCTCTTAGAAAATGTACCCTTTGGATTGCCTACAGCTGCACTTTACAGAGACACCTGGATATACGCTACTAAAATATGATTCCATTAAAAATTCCCTCTTTCTCGAAATTGGCCAGCAATCCCATGAAAATCCTTTTTGCAATGCTTTTTAGATTGAATTATTATGATCTATTTTAGTCAAATATATTATCCGTGAAGCCTGAAGCTTTGACAATTGGAACAGGCATGGCAGACGCTGGACACAGTAGGTTGAGGCATATTAGTTTGGAGAAGCAACTTATACAGTATACTCTGAAGCACATATGCTCATCCTGTGGCACCCAGAGGCATCTGATGTGGCCTCCTTACCTGCTGTGGGGAAAGTTGGAAGGGTAAATAGAACTGGTGTGTAAAGAAAGTTAAAGAGGCTCAGTAAGGGTGAGAGGTTGCAATGAGAGTGATATGGGAGAGGCGCATTGCCAAATAAAAGCGGCAGCGGTAGCTTGGAGGAAAGGTAGTGACAATGATAGTACAACACCACCCCTGGGGAATATCTCTCTCACTATAACAAGTTGTTTCTCTATTTAATTGTATGTTAGGCATTGGTAGGCTTTTAGATGGGTTGAGTATTGGGAATATGGTTATGATTTGGGACTGACGGGAGGATGGGCTATAAATATAGGACCCATATATAAATGGGGTGGTGTGATGGAAGGACATATAAATCAGTCTTATGTCTTTCTATAAAAAATCGAATGGAGTTTGTGGAGACTCTTGATTCTTGTCGAATATCTACATTGCGCTATACAAAATGAAACCTGTTACTTCTCTATTATGGTAATTGTACCTAGCATAGTATTTCTAGATCACTGTTTATGGTTACTGATTTTTCATTTTTTTCTTCTTCTTGAGAGGTGCGCTATTCCCCTGGGAATTATAAACAATTGTTGCTACACTGATCGTGGCTTCCATGTATCCTTTTTTTGAGATTTGACTTGTATAACTAGTGTGCACACTTTTCTAACACACTTTTTACTTGCAATGTGAATAGAAACATAGAAACATAGGTTGATGGCAGAAGGAGACCATACGTTCCATCTAGTCTGCCCTTATGTGTATACTGTATGTTCTCTTTATCTTATGTGTATACTGTATGTTCTCTATATCTTATGTATATACTGTATGTTCTCTTTATCTTATGTGTATACTGTATGTTCTCTGTATCTTATGTGTATACTGTATGTTCTCTTTATCTTAGGTGTATACTGTATGTTCTCTTTATCTTATGTGTATACTGTATGTTCTCTTTATCTTATGTGTATACTGTATGTTCTCTTTATCTTATGTGTATACTGTATGTTCTATTTATCTTAGGATAGATGTGTGCTTATCACAGGCATTTTTACATTCACTGACTGTCGATTTTTCAACTACCTCTGCTGGAAGTTTGTTCCAAGCATCTACTACTCTTTTTGTAAAATAATATTTTCTAACATTGCTCCTGATCTTCCCTTCGACTAGCTTCAGGTTGTGCCCCCTTGTTCTATCATTAAGTTTCTTTTTAAAAACACTTCCCTCCTCAACCTTATTGAATCCTTTCACATATTTAAAGATCTCAATCGTGCCCCCCCCCCTCCCTTCTTTCCTCCAGACTGTACAAATTAAGTTCTTTCCTGATAAGTTTTAAGTTTAAGTCCTTCCACCATTTTTGTTGCCCGCCTTTGGACACGTTCTATTTGAATAATGTCTTTTTGCAGGTAAGGTCTCCAGAACTGCACACAGTATTCTAGCTGTGGCCTTACCAGGGCTCTATACAGCGGCATCACAACCTCCCTCTTCCTACTGGTGATGCCTCGAGCTATGCAGCCGAGCATCCTGCTTGCTTTTCCCACTGCCTGGCTACACTGTCCACTCATCTTGCAGCTTTCAGTCATAAATATTCCTAAATCTCTTTATTCTGAGGTCCTGGCTAACACAGTGCTGCCCATACAGTAATCAGAGCAGGGATTCCTTCTACCCAAGTGCCTGATTTTGCATTTTGAGACATTACACTCTAGTTTCCACAGTTTTGACCATTTATCCAGTAAAGCTAAATCATTTTCCATGTTGCAGACACCTCCAGGAGTGTCCACCCTATTACTAACCTTTGTATAATCTGCAAACAGGCAAACTTTTCCTACCAAGCCTTCTTCTATGTCACTTAAAAACATATTAAAAAGAATAGAGCCCAGGACAGAGCCTTGCGGCACACCACTTGTGACTCGCCTTTGTTCAGATTGTACGCTATTAACAACAACACTCTGATACTGATCCTTCAGCCAACTGGAAATCCACTGAACTATCCAGGGATTGAGTCCTACCTTCAATAACTATTCTATGAGCTCTTTATGTGGTACAGTGTCAAAGGCTTTGCTTAAATCCAGACAGGCAATATCCACAGCACTGATGTGTTGTGCATCCTTTCAGATGATTTATTTTGACTATAGTGGAATCTGAGGCTGGAGTGGAAGCCTAAGATCGAATAGCACCCACTTCTTTTTGACTCATTTGGTTAGGTATGCTTTTACCTATATTGCTTTTTGTTTTTCCTTTTTTTTAACTCAAAAATCTAAAAAATTACAAACAAGACATTTCATGTTAAAGCCTAAACTCTGCCGAAAAGAAAAAAAATCCTGGAAATTCCTGCAAATCAGTTAAACATAGCGCAAAATGGCAAAATATTACCTGTCAACAGAGGGTAACAAAATCTCAAGTAGGCTGGCAGTTAAAAGGGTTAAAAGTAGCTATGCATGTTGGGTATTGTTCTGTTGGGGGACCTTGTGCTTTCAGATTTAGCTAATTTTTTCTTGTTTGCATATTAATATTTTAGGAAAATTTGTTTTTTATTATGCTTTTTTAAACATTATTTAATAAAACCCTGTGCAACCAAGGAATGGATTACATCCAAAAAGATGAGCCCACTACAACAAACTGAGTACACCTAGGAAGCTTATCATGTGTACTCTCAGGGAATATATGGTTTGTGGGGAGTATTTCAAATGTAAAGGGTTGTTTTGGTTGAAAAAGCACAAGGTGCGCACTTTGTAAAAGGGTAGATTTACCCTTACGCACATGCTATACTTTGGGGTTGGTGTTTGGCAACTTTTCCCTTGACAGTACCTATGCATTAATACTCAATATTAAACTGCAATGACATCACAGTGGTCTGAGCAAGAGTAAAATCCAGTATTACTTGATAATAAACTGCAATGACACCCAAGTGGCCTGAGCAAAGGTATACTCCAGTAGTACTTGATATTAAACTGCAATTACCTACTTATCAGCACGCTGCTTCAAATTTTCTTATTTTCCAGTATGTCTGTGATCCTAAAGTAGGAGCGGCTTCACTGGCCTTGAGTAAAAACCAAGGACTACAAATCCCAGCATCCCTTCACTGTAACAGGTGAGCTAATCAGCAGTTTTGGCTAAATCACACAACAGTTATTACCTCCCCAGCTGTGAACACTGCCAGTAACCCTTTAGCTCTTGAAACACAAGACGGTGATCCCCTTATCTACAGAATTTGAATTAGAGCACAAGGGGTAAACTTGTGGTTTGTGCCGTAGCCAATCAGATGATTAGCAATCCAGTCAGAAAGGTCTCTGATATGTACTCCAAAAGACCACTTTGGTGTATGGTGTACAAACACATTGTTTCTACAGAACTGCTTTCTTTTATAACAGAGTTGGAATTTGATAAAAACAGATACGCTCAGCACCTTAAAGAACATAATTAGGCAAGAAAAAGCCATACTAACCCTTTCTCCCACGCAGACCATTGCTCCTAGCCCAGGGCAGCAGCGCTCACTTGAAAGGCTGGATGCAGATCCCTCACCATCTGGCACCTCTCTTGTCGGGCTTCTCTTGCTGTCTCGCTCCGATGGTGCGACACCCCAGCCATCAGCCATGGTGAAGTACCATGCCCCCATCAATTCACTGCTACTACCCACCTGGACCAGAAACAACTCTAAACTGTACATGGGAAGGCATCCTAGCAAGAGAGTTCCTTAGTCAGGGAATATCCCCACCTGAACCCATTTCCTATCCTCCAGTACTTATTTTATACAGCTCTTGTCCCCCCCCCCCCATACCCATTGTATACCTGCCCTGCCACAAAAGCTTCCTCGTGTATGTATATATGGATATACTTTGCAACAATAAATCTGATTCTCTGGATGTAGGTCCTCCATTTAGAAAATGGCCACATAACATCCCAGAGCTATCTTAGCAAATTCTAGTCTAGACATCTTGATTTTTCAAAGTATTCAATCATCGCCAAACACCCGAGCTGCCATACTCAAGTCTGTATTTGCATGGTATTTCAAGCGAGATTGTTTCAAGCGATAGACATCCCAACTTGTTATTGCTGGTGTTGGAAACCCTTAGTCTAATGGACAGGCTAAGAAGTTGATGCAGACCATAAAACTTCTCAAGAAGCTGCCCTATAGATGTTGAGCCATGCCTAGTGCCTATCCATCCCAGCGGTATGACTTGTCTTTGTTTCTATTGTTATGCTTGCTTAACTACTAATGGCAACAATTTGGAGATGTTCTATGTCTTAGACAACACAGAAGCTTTGACCTAAGATACCCGATTAGGCTCACTAAACTTTGTTGAAGCAGCAGGAAAAACAAAGACGAATATCAGTCAATCTCCCAACCAGATGACAAAGCCACAAAGGAAACAAAAAGAATTGATGACAACCGGCAGTAGTGGCATAGTCTGCATAGCCGTGCTCTTACAATGTTGCCCTTTCAAAAAGAGGAGAAACAAATACCATTTGAGACACGACAACTACTTGTGATGATACTGATGAGAGGGAGCCAGTTGTATACTGAAGTTTCACTTGCAGTAAAAGCAATGAAGTGTCTCTGAACATACAGCAAAACATGAAGCTGGCACAGCTTAAATAATTATGGAGTAGGTGTGCTCCTGTAAAAACTGAAATCACAACTATAAACAAAAACATAATAGTTTCTACAAAATTTGGCACTACACACATAAAAATATGTAAGTAAAAAAAAAAAAAAAAAAAAAAAAAAAAAATATATATATATATATATATATATATATATATAAAAAAGAGTATAACTTTTTATTTAAATTATGTCCTTCCTTATATATATATATATATATATATATTTTTTTTTTTTTATTTATTTATTTATTTTTATGTATATATATAGATTGATGTAGATTGATGTAGTTTAAATAAAAAGTTATACTTTTTTATAGATTTATGTGTGTAGTGCCAAATTTTGTAAAAGCTATTATGTTTTTTTATATATATATATTATATATATTTACAGCCCTATGACATATCTAGACAACAACTGTTAAAACCAAACCACTAACTGCTGGTAAATGATAATAGAGTCTAAATATTATCATTAGCTGCTTCAAAAATACCTGGACTGTAACAAACTATGAAAGATATAACAGCCCCCAATCAATAATATGAATGATGCAAAAACTCACCAGATTACAATTCATATATATAAAGTGCCAAACAAAAAATAAACAGAACTTAAGTCACATATTATTATCCCTAATAAAGTGCAAATGCCAGACTAGAAAATACGATATCCATAGGACAACAGTGATAATCAACAGTGATAATCAATAAACTCACATGTGCAATATGTGCAAGAACAATCCTATTCTAAATGAATACTATCAGACACATAGAATATATATAAACAAGATCTGACACACTTGATAAGGAGTAATTAAAAAACACTGTGAGTAAAGACAGTTGTTATTTTTAGTTATTTTATGCTAATATGCTCATTGTATGCTTGCACACATGTAGGAATTTGCTTCCCACATTTAAACCATCTATGCAGTGAGACAAACAAAGAGATTGCACCTGTGTATGGAGCATTGGGCTGCCCAAACCACAGCGTTCAGGGAGCAGTTGGGGGACTAGGTGCATTGCTTAAAGCGGACCTTCACCCTGAATAAGAGCATATCTTATATGTTTCTCACACCCTGTACATACAGATTAAAAATCATCCTACCTGCATCTACTGCATGTTATGAGCCTTTAAACATACAAGATGGCGGCTTCCTGCAAACAGGAAGTGCCTTCTGACTGTGTTGCTTTGCATTCTGGGATTGCTGTCCGTTCCCTGACCCCAGCTCTGCTCTGTCTGTGCAAAGCACAGCTATAACCCTGTCCCCTGTACTTTTCCCACTCTCCTCTCCTCAGTATGTGTGATGCTTCTGAGTCAAGATGGCGGCGCCCATATCCTGGAGCCCTGAACAGAGTTGCAGCCCAGTGTGGAAAAGAATAATAAGTAAGTGACTATAAACTTAAAATATATTAATTTTAGATGTTGGGGAATAGTTTTTTTAAGGGTTCGGGCTTTTTATTAAATGATGCTGAAGGTCTGGTTTAAGAGCACATCAGTCATGTCTCAGAGGGAAATAGAGCCTGCAACTCAGGTCAAACAATTGGTTTCTTAACCACTAGGCCATCACTGCCCCATATCAGCACAGGCTGTCGAGTAGATCTCCTCTGTAACAGCAGAATGAGACACTGAAAATCTGTTGCCCCTGTTTTGTCTTCCTTCAATTAAAAGGAAGTGACAGGTGTGGCTGGATTTTTTCAGTGTAGACTGTAGAAGTGACCCACATATTTATGTGGATTTATGAGCGGTAAATATAACTTAGGCTGGAGGAAACCTATAGATAACTCCAAGTTATGGTGTAGATGTTTGTAAATCACAGTCAATAATAGCAGAGTGGATCAGTTAGGGGCCTTGTGGTTACATTTTTATCTTTTATTGAGATTGCAAAGACCAAACAAGACAATTTCTATCCTGACTTTCAGAAGATCCTTTTAAATTTTTTGTAAAACAAGCCCATGAATTAAACCATACCAAGAGCCTGGCACAGTTGGAAAAGGAAGGTAGCGGCCATTTTCGAGCTTCCTCTTCCAACTGACAAAACTGAAATGCAGAATAACAGGATGCTTTCAAATGAGCAGCCATCTTGTTTTTCAAATTTACCCCAGTAGGCGTTAGAAAAAGATCTAAATTGCCCTTGGGAGGGATGCATATAAGCACTGTTTGTTGTGTTGGTCTGATTTAATTCATTTTTCACTGTTGGTCCACTTTAATTGGGAAATGAGGTCAGATCACACTGTTTCTCAACGTGTGGTACATGTACCCCAGGGGAAACACAGCAATGTTCGAGAGGTATCAACCGAGGGGTTCTGATGGGTCTGGTATAATAATAATATAACAGTAAAACATCATTATTACTTTGTTCTTTAGATGTACTATGAGCCCTGTGTCTAATGTGAGTTTGGTGACAGTTATAGTCAGTTCACTTTTCACAACTGAGTTACTCAGTACTTGACATACAATTAGTTCACCAACAGAAAAATAGAAGCGTTCATTGGCAGCTTTTTTACTTTATCTAAAATTAAAGGAAAGTCTGTAATTTTGCTTTCTGGAATACAAAGCTGGATGTCTGATGTTAAGTTCCGTTAAACTTGGTCTTCTAGCTGCAGTCACAGTGGTTTTCTAGCCATTAGATGAGTAGATATTGTTATTCCTCATGCAGCGCATTAGGTAACAACATCCTCTAATCATTTCAGACGTACATTGTAAACTGGTTGTAGATGAATAATTCAGGTGAAGCATTCAGGCACTCTGATAATTAGCTTCTAGTATTGCAGTGTAGTGCGGATCCAGTTCCCGGGAGGATGGCAATGTATAGCAGAGTGTGAGCAGTTCATGGTCAGGAGAGCATATAACTGCATGTCATTTCCATAGCATAGATAAACTTTTATAAGGTTTTCAAAATTGTCAACACATTTGTTGCAGCTTCTATGTGTGACTGCTTAAAGTGGACGAAAACCCAGGATTTTGACTATCCTAGGTTTTGGTCCTTGCCCTCGGGGCACCTCGATCTGGGGTGCCCCGCTGTGTGAAAGCCCTCAGGACGCCGAAACAAACTCACCTCTTACCGGTCCTAAGACGCACGCCGCTCCTCCAATCAGCGCGTTTGGATCCAATCCAACCAGGAGCTCATATAATCTAAGTGCTCTGGTGGCCACATCCCCCGCTACCCTTGGGGGGTTTCACACAGTCGGACCCACCTGTTCAGGGTGCCACGAAGGGGGGGGGGGGGGAGAGAGCGTGTAAGTGGGTTTTGATCCTCTTTAAAAAGGAACCCAAATCCTCCCTTCCCTTCCTTTAGCAAAGCTTGCCTGTTCAGACTGGGGTCTTGCAAAAGGAGGTGCTCTGCCACTAACCAATATTTCTCCACTTTTTTATGTAGACATTTAGATGGTTATTTAAGAAACACTAAAGCCAGGTAGTGTCACGTAGCGCCACATAGCGTCAGGTGAACATTGGGTGCAGTATGTGAAAACCATATATATTAAAGTCAAAGTCAACCATATATTTTAAAGTCAATCTGGTGAGCGCCTCTAATAACGTCATGTAGCGGCACATGTATCACTAGCAGTGGCTCAGTATAAAGCGACGGCGCTCTAGGTTTAGGAGCATCTGCAGTGTTGTGGGCTCCTCACCCTTTACCTATCAGAGCTTAAGCACACCCGCCATCATCTGCACATTGATCGATGTCCAATCAACATGTGTTTGAACTGACGCGACTGAACCGCCTTTCTCTCGAGGCGCTTTAACCCAGAGCTGCGGCCATGGTTGGCCCCCGCCACAAGAAAGGGGCATGCGACTGATGGCATGACCAAATTGGTTGGTGGCCTTAATTTTTTAGAGAACAGCTCCTTCCAGAGGCTAGGGGCAATATCTGTTGGCATGTCCCAGTCTTCACTGAGCCACGTCCTGACTAAATTTCTCAATGGCGTGGTTGCCCTGCAGGTTGGCAGCCTGGAACACAGCGAATATGCCCAACGGGTGCCATCGACTGCACACACAGGGCATTGGTGCCTCCTGTGGCGCATGAGTATTTGTATAGGTATGTTTAGGGGCTCATCGGTCCTCCTGCCCCTTCTTGCCCAGTAGCCTCTGTTTTGCCCAGCCTAAACTAGCTAATCCTTGTTGCTCATTGGGCACACTGATCCCTGTGTCCAAGTTGCCCATGTATCTGATTGTTCTTTGTCTCCTACCATAATGTTGCTGGTGTATTAACCTGTATCTGTTGCCATATTGTTAAAGGAACTGGGAGATTCGATCAATGTCCAGTGTGTGGTGAGTCCCGATCTCCTCTTTTTTAGCGGCCCTATTTGGCTTCACTGCCCTCAATTGTGTGGGCATGTCCCTATTTAAAGTCCCCATTTCCCCTGTTGCTAGTTCAACTCCTTTGCCCTTCTATTGTGCCTTACTCTTATTTGTTCCTGAAAACCATTCCTTTAATCAAAATTATCTCATCGGCTTCCCTTTTTGTGTATATTTAGTTGTTTTTTGCATATTTGCCCTTGTGTGTGGATACCCGCTGTTGCCGTGGCTGCTAACCCCTTTTCTGAGGCCACAGATGAAAGGCCAGAAGGCCTATAACTGGACCCACCGGCGTACCCGTGTCATGGTGGAGAAGGCTTTCAGGCTTTTAAAGTTGTGATTTTGCTGACCAAACTGGTGGAGCGCTAGCTGCTTTGGATTGTTTGTACATATGAGGAGGTAGATCTTTCTGTGGCCAGGGCTGCAGGCAGCACATAGGGGATTTGGGGGTTAATTTTCAGCAGTTCATTTGGCACTTTTATTAGTTGAGTTATATATATATATATATATATATATATATATATATATATTTGTAGCTGTTATCTCTGTACACCACACAGGGGCATACATACCATAGGGGCAATGCAGGCACATGCCACCGGACCTGTGGAACAAGGGGGCCCAATGCACACTCCCTCCACCACCATTGTGGTATGTACCTCCTGTCTGACATACTTACTTAGCCATGCCACCTCCTTCCCTCTGGGGGCCCGCAAGTGGGCCCTGGCACTACGTCGGCAAGGCGTGCACAGCCTTCTCCTCTGATGCTGCCGTGTTGCCCTTCTCCACCTTTGACGCTACCCTGCTCCTCCCCAGGTGGCGCCGCACAAACCCTGTTTCTCCTCAGGCGGCGCCCTGCTCCTCCTCAGACGGCGCGGGTCATTGAGTTTCGGGGGGGGGTGATGTGATCACGGGGGCCCATGGTGGGGGGCTCTGCTATGGGGCTCCATCAGGGCTATGTACGCACCTGAAACCACATAGGTTGTTACTTTCATTAGCACTATTTAGATACTTATTTAGTATGTGGTTGTTCTGCTCACAGTTTTGTTGGTGTTGCATCGGAATGTGGAGTTGCCTGACAGTCTACCTCCATCATTTGACCCTGCTTGCCATGAAAAGGTAGCGTCGCAATGCAGGGAATGGCTGGCTGGCTCCTGGGTGCTCAGTGGAATCTGATAAGTTGTATTCAAGGCCAAGGTCCAGGGAGTTGGAGGTGTGAGGCAGAGTTTGTTCCCGTAGAGTTTCACTGGGTGTGGGTGTTCTCATCTGATTTGGTAATGTTGTGTTGGCTGCTGGATCTGCTGGGCCTGGGACTCATTTCATTAGCCTGAGCATACACATTCCCCATGTCCCTTTCCATCAGCACATTGCAGACCCACATTTATTTAGGGCTTGGTGCAGGTCACGGTGGTCAAGGTTTCAGGCATGGGTGGTGGCTTTTTGGGGGCTAAAAGGGAAGGAAGAAAAAATCGAAGCCAAACACATTCCTTAACTGCACTTCTTAAGCTAATCAACCTGGGGTTTGCAAACAATTACAAGGGCAATTGTTCTTGCAATTTTAGGTAAACACATGTGTGTCCCAGCAAAGCACCCACTGTTGGTGTGTGCTTCTGACCACTCATGTTTGTGCCAAATGTTTGGGGTTTGGGGACTCACCCCCTCAAAAAAAAAGCATTGGGGATGTTACTCTTACCACTGGTTGGCATGTGACGCGAGTACGTATTGATGGTACCCGACAACCCCTGGTAGATATCGGGAGGCAGCAGGCCATATACCCTCTGTTCAATGTAAAGGGTTTTTGGCATCCTTCCATCAGTTTGTAAGCTAAAACAAAACACAAATGGCTGAGCACATGATTGGGTAAGTGTGTAAATAATAAACACCCCTTTTGGCCCTCCACACTTACCCCTTAGTCTGCCTCCGGTCTGACTTCCAAACCACGGTCTTCATGTTGTTGAATATCCTCGACACCTGGAAAGCATCCTTGGGCTCCGAGCCTGCACTAGTGACCCGCTGTGAAACCTGGTGCCAGATCCCACACAGCTTTGGGTGTAGTACAGAACCATTGCCCAGTCAATTTTGTGGTGTGTTCAGGAAATACAACGTGCTTAATGTAGGGTGCAGAATGGAAAGTTGGGGTGCGGAGAAGGTGGCGGGAACCACTAGGGGGAAGTTAGTAAGAAGCAGGGGGAAGAAGGCGACTCACACTGGACACACACACACTACATGGGATGCCCAAAAAGGAACCAGGAGGAAGAAGGTGAGTCACACTTGGGATACATACTACATGGGATGCCCCAAAAGGAACCAGAAGTAAGAAGGTGAGTCACACTGGTGACACACACTACATGGGAGGCCTCAAAGGGAGGCCTCAAAGGGAACCAGGAAGAAGTAGGTGAGTCACATTGCGGGGATACTCACAAACATGGGATGCCACAAAGGGGGTATGCCTATACTGACAAGCAAGCGAGAGGGCCCCAGAGCACCAAGAACAAAGGACTCCACAGCAACATACGTCCGGAAACAGGTAATAACTTGTCTTAAGATGCTAGTTCGCTGTCCAAATACGTACTTGCTTGGCTAAAATGAAAGCTTACGCAAAACACTTACACTCACGTATGCCTGGCCGAGAAAATCTCGCATGCAGCTGATAATTATACGAGCATCAGAATCAGGCTTTATGGGAATGTGCATGCACCTGTCATTCGCATGTAACTGTGTATATTGCTGCTCTACTACCTTTTTTCCTATTTACTGTAGACAAAATGGACATTTACTATTGGTCCAGTTTTATTTTTGTTTTCCTTAAAATTAGGGGTATGAGCATGTTGGCTATCCTGCAAGGCATATAGGTGTTGCAGCATTTAATTTTACATGTTGTTAAGACAGTTCCGCATGCTTGGCCTGCTGCAGCCAAGATCTTCTGCAAAATCATTCTATGAGTGAAGAAGCTAATTTGTTATTCCCAAAGAGACATGGAGACATAAAATCATACCAAAATAGCTAGGGGCACAGTGATTTTTTTAAGATCAAATTCAAGTGGCATAACATTTACCTGTTGGCTGGATAAAACAAGCTTCCAAAATGTGCCACATGCTGAGGCCAGATAATCCACGTTTCAGTGAGCTCAGCAACACTTGTCAGGCCCAAATATCTTGTACTGGAAACATAACACGGGGCAACAATTTATAGATATAGGTCTTATAGGGTTGCAAGTCCCATGGCTTTTACCATGGTCCCTGGTAACCCATTTCATCCAGTTGCCGTGAACATGCCATATGCTCAGTGTGCTGCAGCCAGATAACCCTCACCTTGTACTTGAAGTGGACCAAAACCCAGCTGGGTAAGATTCCCAGGCCGATCCATTCCATCCCCTTGGGGCATCCAAAATCGGGATGCCCCACAGTGTGAAATCCCCCAGGACGCCCGCTGCACTTACCTGAATCCTGGTTCAGCGGCGCATGCGCGGGCCACGGCCGTATCTCGCGCTTCTCTCTAGCAGGGCGCGTGCCTCTTAGAGGGAAGCACGAGATGCGGCTGCCAGCGCGCTCGGAGCTGCTGAGCTAAGACAACGCTAAGACGTGCATAGTTCAGTGGCTCAGAGCGCACTGATTGGACGAGCGGCCGCACATGCGCCGTAGGACCGCGGTGAAGTAAGTTGATCCAGGCGACCTGGGGGGTTTCACCTAGCGGGGCACCCCGATCGGGGAAGTGGACCAAAATCCAGGATAGTCAAAATCCTGGGTTTTGATCCACTTTAACTCAGTCAGTATTGGAGATATGATATGAGGGCAACAATGTCTATGTTTGTGGTGGCTTGGTCAATGTTCACTCTTGCGATTACACTCATGTCTGTTAGGATAATTTCCGTAGCTCCAGACTGGCAAAGGCAGACATGGTACACAGAAATGCTGAATCCAGCAGTTGATGACCCTTGGTACCTTCTGATATAACCCATAACATCCTAGTTTACAGATTCTGGCTCTGATAGCACAGCGTATAAAGGTCGCAGAGAAATGAGTATTCTCTCCAGTGGCCAGATACATACCTCCCAAGTAACCCAGATTTGGAGGGACTGTCCCTCCTTGGGGCCCATGTCCCAACAGGGGTAAAATCCAAGTGTGAGAGTTCAGGTGTATAAGTGACCCTTCCTCTCAGCTGCTGTGTTTATATGAGTTTTTTAATATTACACAATTTTACAATACACCTCCTTTAACTCAATAAAAAATATTGTAACAGCAAAATAAACTATACTCACCTTACACATCTCAGGTCATACTCTACATCTCATCCAGCTTAGCACTATACTAATGCAGTATTAGGCCCTTATTTAACAAGGGATAGCGACAGGTAGCGACTGGTGAGCGGCCGGTAATGACGGGCCCCGCCATGAGAACGCCGGCTCCCCACCACAATCACACATTTATCAAGCCAATCCTGCTTAGCGACTGAGATAGCGCCAGATAGCCACTCATTCATCATTATTCCAGCCTCAGCCCACAGCGCCAGGGTCCGACCTTGAACAGCGACAGGTATGACCTCTAGCTACCTGGCGCTCTCCAATGCATTTCAATGGAACAATATTTAAATAATCATAATTAATTGTTAATAATTTTTATTTTTTTTAAATGTGAAAAATTCTGTGACCACTTCTGCCATTTTAAATAATTTTTTTAAGGTAAAAAAAAAATGTACAGAATTGATATTACAGGTCTGATATTAATGTATTCATATTACAAAGTTATTTTAAAAACTTTTTTTTTTTTGGTTTCCAAAAATATGGTTGTTTGGGGATTAAGAAACTACTTTTAACCCATCGCCGCCAGCGCTCTGGGGTTTAAACATGCATTTTACAGCGCGAGAATGTTTTGAGCGTGATTTGTTAATGAATATGGTGGAAGCCGGTTGCTCTGACCAGTCGCTATCATGCTCTCCCATACAGCGCTATCAACAACCGAACAACGGCCAAGCACAGCGACTACTAGCGGGTGCTCTGAAAATGCCGCTACAGTCGCTCAACTGTCGCTACCTGTTGCTGTTAATGAATTGGCCTCCCCGTTTTTTAACCTGCAAAAAAATGCACAACTCCTATCCTTAATCTAGGAATTGAACCCTGGACTATTCTTTTGGTTTCTGCATGAGGGAAGTGCCTGACATTAATAACTTCTGTCCTTACAATGCTGACAAAGTAAAACTTCATAATCTTTCAGTTCCCCATTAGTGTAAATCACCATCTGATCTCCACCGTCGTGACAGCGGATAATAAAGCATCCATTACATTGCCCTGTCTGTAAATGATGGAGCGCAGCAGGAAGCGGCCACAAGATCCTGATCATCTGCTGTGTGATCTTTGTGTGTTTTTGGTACCACATGCATCATTTGTATCAATCGATGTCAGGGATTGTCTCACAGTTATTTACCATTGTGCACTGAACAGATACAAGAAATAGACACAAACAGGAACCCCATATTTTGTGCTGGTTACCACCATTCATTCCTGACACCCATTCATTTTCTGTAAAATAAATCTCTAGTCCCTGTTGACCGCACAGAAGGTGAGGTTGGATGTTCAAAATGGGGGAAAAAAAGTTTAGTTGCATCTAACCTTCCTCATTTTATTGAAATTGAAATACCTAGCTCGGTAGATGATGCTTTATCAGGGGCGTAGCTAGGAGGCAGCAGGGGGGGGGCACATGCCCTGGGGGCAGCAGGTCAGGGGGCGCTTAAGGGGGGGCCTGACCCCGGGGAGGGGCGCCATTTTGAATCTTTGCCCTGGGTGCCAGAAAGCCTAGCTACTCCTCTGGCTTTATATACAACAATATTAATAGTAAACCCTATTGTATCAACCCTAGTTCCCAGCATAAGGTCCTTAAACTAATGAGAAATTTAAGGTCTCTGCATTACAACTCTCCCCTGGATTAGGAAAGATATCATGTACGTTACAAAGGTTTACTATGAGTTAGGAAAGATATGACAGAGTTATTGAAGAGTAAATACAAAGTTATAAGCATATACAGCACAAGACCAATGGTATGCATTAGCATTTAGAAATTCTAGCGGCCAGCAAGGTGCACTCTATTCAGCTTTTACTAGTCGCTCTGATGTCAGGACGATGTAGTAAACCTGAATGCAAGCCTTAACCGAGTGAAAGCTGGGTATGGGGCCCCAGGCATACGCCATGGGATCTCCGGTGAGGTGCGTATAGCGGGTGATTCAGGGAATTTTAGACAGTGGGGCATTCCAAATTTTGATTCCCCTTAGATGGGTAAATCCTTGGATTTATTTAGACTCCATGGAGGCCGATGTTCCTCCTTGATACAATAAATGAAAAACTTACATAAGGTTCAGCTATTTACAGGTCTGTGCAGTAATAATAATGTGGAGTAATAAAAATGCAATATAACAATAAAACAAGAATTTGTTGCAAGTAGCTGTCTCCTCTTTTTGTACCCCCTCCCAGGTAACTTTAAAGGTAACATTAGCTTCCCTGTAGTTTTAGAATGAGGCCAATTTCATGATTTCCCTATCCCAAAACCCGCCATGATCGCCCAGTATACTCACCTCAAAGGTGATCCCACTGCTGTCTGTGGCCGTATAACTGCTCAACTCCACCTGAAAAGCGTAGCAACCTCCCTGAAGTTGCATCTAAAAACACTAGCGTACAGGATACTATAGCCCCACAAAATTCTTTGTGTCAATACTGTAGGCCCAAATAAGTGTTTAATGTAATAACTATTTGAGATTTACTATTAGCTGATTTTTATGGCAGTGTAAAAAATGTCCTAAAATTCTCATAAACATGCAAGATCGGGAGAGAATGGATAACTTGTAGACATCTTAGTGTCTATAAATAAGGACCTACGGTAGTCCGAAATGCGTCAGAAAATGCTGTGGGTTCTGGTAATTACTGCTTTTAGATGCTGTTTTGAAAGCAGAAGCTTTTAATGATATTTCAATAAAGGACAGATTTTGAATATAAGGAGTGCAGACCCTCTACCCCTCATTGTTAAGTTGTAGACTTCTACCTGGTTGGCGCTCCCTTGCTGTACCCCAGCTGGGACGGTGGCAGCAGCTCTCTTTGACTAGCAACGCTAACAGGAAGACACTGCTTCCAGGTTGGCTGCCACAGCATCCCCTCTGGCGCCGCTGCAACCTTATCTGACTATTTCTAGTGCTGAGCATGTTGTTGACCCAGTGCCACGTCCAACGCCAAGCCCTGTGTTCCAACCTGTAGTCGGACCGTGTCTGAACTACTGCTTCTGTTCATCAACCTAGTGCCATGTCTGACCGCAACCCGTGACAATCGTTGTTGCCAACCTGTGCCTCATCTGACTTCATCCAGGGCTACATCTGACCACATTTAGTGCCAAGTCCTGTTGCCAGTTCTTGACAAGTCTGATCATTTCTGCACTACTGCTTCTGGCTCAGTGCCATGTCTGGCCACATCCTGTGCCAACCTAGTGCCACATCTGACCACAGCCAGTGCCAAGTCCTGTTGCCGATCTAGAGCCATGTCTGACCATGTTAAGTGCCAAGTCCTGTTGCCAGCTCTTGCCAAGTCTGACCATGTCTGCACTATTGCTTATGACAAGACTAGTTTATAAATGCACACCTAACGCTATAAGTTTTATGGTCAAAAAATAGTTCATTTATTAAAGTACAAACTAAAGTTCATGTATCTATTCGACATGGAAGTATCTTCACAAGATATAGTGCACAGAATATAAGACACGTTAGTTCACCAAACCTACAGACATAGACATTATATACAATATATACATTATATACAGGTTTTATGCAGGTAAGCCAAGGTACTGTTTCTATTCATGCTACATATAGCTATAATGCTCCCACAGTATTCCAATGGCTGCTGCAATGTTTGTATCAGACGGAATTCAATAGGGTAGAAGTACCTGAAAGTGCAGGAGGCACTTATGGATTTAGAGCTTCAGTGCTGATGACTGATAAGCAGTGCGCAAGGTGTTGCTCAAAAGTTCATGCAGGAGTCAATAGACTGAGGCCGCTGCGAAGTGTCCAATGCAAAATGAGTCCAGTATGCAACTTCAGCTGACACGTGTTTCGGTAAAACCTTCTTCCGAGCTGCTGTGCGGAGTGACAGTGATGCAGGATGCAGGAGGAGCGGTGCCTGACAGGAGAGGTGCAAACAGCTGTTTTTAAATGCGCATAAGGCGCGAGAATCCCCCCGGGGCCGGCCCTGTGACGCGGTTGGGGACGCGAACGACGTTCGCGTCACCACGCGTCACTTCCGGTGACGCGCGTCCCGACCTCGCGCCAACCATCAGACGGTCCGCAATATTGCCAACCGTAAGATGGTGACGCGCAGGCGCACGGGGCGCGCGCCACTGCGGTGAACAGCTATAAGGTGCTGAATGGAGTCTATTACAACTCTCGGGAGGAATGAGCGAAGCAGGGGGATCCATCTGTGGAAAGAAACAAAGAGTAAAGATGAATATCATATACAGGGAACACAGATCTTTAAGTTTTAAAAGCCACAGTTAGAAGTGGCCGTCATAGAAGTCTTATATGCACATATATCAAGTGCTACTAACAGCAATGTAACCCAGCTTATACCTATCTTCTGCAGGCCTATATTATTGTCACATGCTGAGGTGATATCAAATCTTTATAAATAAGTAGTAGCATACTAGTGCCGGGCTCATAGTACAATTTTAAATGTGTAGGCTCATCATGTGGTCCAAAAGGGGACCCCTGCAGCCTAACTGAGTTGATCAACATAGTAACAATATTAGAGGCCAGTCCTATGTAAATAAAGCATATATTCCCAAGATGTGCACATTTAGAGCTAAGATATAATCCTGAGGCTATATAATAGGGAGGAGGTGAGTAGCTACCTGGTGGGGGACATGAGGGAGGAATAGGGGTATATATAAACCCACATATATGCAAACAAATAATTTGGGCATATAAGAAGTCCTAAAAGTGGATAAACGGAAAACTAGCTAAGGCATCATCTACTGGTATAACCCCTCAAGGGTACCACATGGGTTTATCAAGACAGAATTATACGGGTAGTCCCGTGCTAGACGACTAGAATGTTTAGAGTAGTGACTAATGTAAGGGTCCTTACCCTCTTATAGCTGTTAGCGCGGCAAAGGAAAAATGTAGAGACATAAGACGTCTAGTCTGCGGGTCCATACTAGAGGGGAATAAAGAGAGTCGTTATGAGAACATAGTCTAGGTGTTCAAAGGAAGGGGGAGAGATCACAGTCCTCGTTCATTCCCCTGGGGGTTTTAGTGTTGAGCTCATATATCCAGTAGAGCTCTCTTCTAGATAGTTGTATAGCGGGATCACCCCCTCTTTTGTGTGGGGATACTTTTTCAATCACCAGGAACCTTAATTGTGATACCTGGTGATTGGCCTCAGCAAAGTGTTTGGAAACTGGGGAAGTGAAGTCAAACCTCCGGATGGCACTTCGGTGTTCGCTTATTCGAGTTTTTATAGCTCTTTGTGTTTGTCCCACATATGCCTTACCACATGGGCATTTCAGTAAATAAATCACATTATTGGAGTTGCAATTAAAGAAGCCTTTCAAGGAGTATGTTTTGCCTGAAGAGGGGTGGTTAAAGGAGGTACATTTGATGACCGAGTTGCATTGTGCGCAACTCCCACATGGATGCATTCCTAAAGGTTTAGGGAGCATACTCAACCAGTCACTAGTGTCTGGTTGGAGAAATTTGTGAGTAGTATCAGCTTGTCTGAGTGTGTCCTTAATGTTTTTAGAACGCTTGTGTGTAAACATGGGACGTTCTGCAAAGGTATTTTGTAGTTTTTCATCACAGGTGAGTATTGGCCAATGTTTATTGATAATGGACCGTACTGTAGAACTCTGGCTGTTATAAGTCAGGATGCAGGGGATGCGTTTGGATATTGTCTTAGGTTTGTACTGCAAGAGGGAAGTACGAGACAAATTTGTCGCTTTTTGTAGGGCCCTATCAATATCGGGGATGGAGTAGCCTCGTTCTGCAAAGTCTTGGGCCATTTTATGAGCTCTGGTTTGGAATGTAGCCTCATCGTCTATGATGCGTCTAAGACGAACAAACTGGCTATATGGTAGACCCTTCTTTAGTTTAGGTGGATGAAAGCTGGTGGCATGTAAGTACGTGTTGCGATCAGTTGGTTTAGTATAGAGATCAGTATATATGGAGCCTTCCCGCAACTTGACGTTTACGTCCAAAAAGTGCACCTCGTGTTCATTGGCTTCCATACTGAATGTAATAGTGGGCCATGCGTGATCCAGTTCCACTTTGAATTGGTCTAAGCTAGTCCTGTCCCCTGTCCAGAGGAAGAAAACATCATCTATATATCTATACCAAAGTAACGAATGTCTGAGATATAGTGGATGTTGATAGACAACTGTGTTTTCAAATTCAGCCATAAATAGATTTGCGTAGGCCGGAGCGACATTGGAGCCCATCGCGGTCCCTTGTTTCTGTAGATAAAATTTCTCATTGTAACTAAAGTAATTTTTAGTGAGAATGATTCTAAGAAGTTCTACACATAGTGTCTTGTAAGCTGTGGTCAGCGGCATAGATTCCAGAGTTTTGGCTATAATGGCAATGCCCTCCACATGTGGTATCGATGTATAGAGACTATTTACATCCATACTACATAGCAGGGTACCAGAAGGAATGGTTCCTAAAGCAGAGAGTTTGGATAGGAAGTCTCCTGTGTCTAAAAGAAAAGATGGGATTTGTAGGACCTTGGTTTGGAGGATTTTGTCAAGGAATATTGCCAGGGGTTGGAATACCGAATTGGTGCCGGCTACAATGGGGCGACCAGGTGGTTTATTGGCATTTTTGTGGATTTTAGGTAAAATGTAAAAGAGGGGGGTCATCGGGTAGTCAGGCTGAAGAAAGTTTTTTAGTTTTCTGTCAATCAATGATTTAGAAAAGGCTTCTTCAATCACATCACCAATTTCTTTTTGGATGTCGGGCAATGGGTCCCTGTGCAGGAGTTCATATACCTGTGTGTCGGATAATTGTTCGAGTACAGTCTCATTGTAATCTTTAGCATTCAGAATGACAGTGGCTCCCCCCTTGTCAGCCGATTTAATCACGATGGATCGATCTTCAGTTAAGTTTCTCAAGGCTGTGCGTTCAGCTTTAGACAAATTGTTGTAATATCTATGGCCCTGGGGGTGCCACTTCAATCTGGATATATCCCTTTCTACTAACTTAATAAATGTTTCTACACTATGTGGGGTAGTAGGTGGTGTCCACTTACTCGGTGGGCGACATTGTCTCAGGTCTATTCCCATTGCTGTAAGTTCCGACGTGGCCGGTGGGTAGCTTATAGGTGAGGTGTCGAAATAAGAGCGAAGCCTAAGAGAACGAAAGAACCTTTGTAAGTCGATATCAAGTTCTAACGGGTTACCCCAGTGTGTGGGTACAAATCCCAATCCCCTCTGAAGTACCTTGATTTCTATTGGGGAGAGTGCTCGGGAGGAAAGATTCACTACTAGGAGCGAGGATGTTGGGACTGACTCCGCAGTACCCGTTGGGATTCTACTAGTCCCGGACCGTTTCTTCCCCCTCCGCGTCTTCTTGAGTTCTGACCGTGTGAGGTTGGTTGCTGGCCTAAAAAAGGCCGTTGGTCTTGTTCGTCAGAGGATCTGCTAGTGTCTGAGTCGCTTTGACTGCCTCTCTGTGGGTCACGCCTAGTCTGGTATCTGGGTCTTCTCAGCTCACGCCAGTTATAGACCCTATTTTCTTCGTAGTCTAGAGTATCCCTCCTGTATTTATTAAGTTTGGTTGCAAGGGTGTCTTTCCTATATTGTTCCACTGAGGACTCTAGGGATTCTAGGTAGGTCTGTAGGTCCTGGCTGGTGAGGGTGTTAGTGAGCTTTTCTTTAGTGCAGTTAATTGAGTGCTGCAAGCTACTCAGTTGTTCCTGCAACCCCTGAATGGTCAATGCAATTAAATCCAGACTACATTTATTAAGTATCTGGTTCCATTGGGTACAGAATTTAGGGTCCTCATGGCAGAAGGAAGGCTTTAAATTTATTCTCAAGCCCCTCGGAATTCTTTTGTTTCTTAAATACTCTACTAGGGTAACTGAGTGGAGTTGGAACTGTACCTGTTTTTTTCTTTGTGTCTCTTTGTGTCAGTGGAACAATATAGGAAAGACACCCTTGCAACCAAACTTAATAAATACAGGAGGGATACTCTAGACTACGAAGAAAATAGGGTCTATAACTGGCGTGAGCTGAGAAGACCCAGATACCAGACTAGGCGTGACCCACAGAGAGGCAGTCAAAGCGACTCAGACACTAGCAGATCCTCTGACGAACAAGACCAACGGCCTTTTTTAGGCCAGCAACCAACCTCACACGGTCAGAACTCAAGAAGACACGGAGGGGGAAGAAACGGTCCGGGACTAGTAGAATCCCAACGGGTACTGCGGAGTCAGTCCCAACATCCTCGCTCCTAGTAGTGAATCTTTCCTCCCGAGCACTCTCCCCAATAGAAATCAAGGTACTTCAGAGGGGATTGGGATTTGTACCCACACACTGGGGTAACCCGTTAGAACTTGATATCGACTTACAAAGGTTCTTTCGTTCTCTTAGGCTTCGCTCTTATTTCGACACCTCACCTATAAGCTACCCACCGGCCACGTCGGAACTTACAGCAATGGGAATAGACCTGAGACAATGTCGCCCACCGAGTAAGTGGACACCACCTACTACCCCACATAGTGTAGAAACATTTATTAAGTTAGTAGAAAGGGATATATCCAGATTGAAGTGGCACCCCCAGGGCCATAGATATTACAACAATTTGTCTAAAGCTGAACGCACAGCCTTGAGAAACTTAACTGAAGATCGATCCATCGTGATTAAATCGGCTGACAAGGGGGGAGCCACTGTCATTCTGAATGCTAAAGATTACAATGAGACTGTACTCGAACAATTATCCGACACACAGGTATATGAACTCCTGCACAGGGACCCATTGCCCGACATCCAAAAAGAAATTGGTGATGTGATTGAAGAAGCCTTTTCTAAATCATTGATTGACAGAAAACTAAAAAACTTTCTTCAGCCTGACTACCCGATGACCCCCCTCTTTTACATTTTACCTAAAATCCACAAAAATGCCAATAAACCACCTGGTCGCCCCATTGTAGCCGGCACCAATTCGGTATTCCAACCCCTGGCAATATTCCTTGACAAAATCCTCCAAACCAAGGTCCTACAAATCCCATCTTTTCTTTTAGACACAGGAGACTTCCTATCCAAACTCTCTGCTTTAGGAACCATTCCTTCTGGTACCCTGCTATGTAGTATGGATGTAAATAGTCTCTATACATCGATACCACATGTGGAGGGCATTGCCATTATAGCCAAAACTCTGGAATCTATGCCGCTGACCACAGCTTACAAGACACTATGTGTAGAACTTCTTAGAATCATTCTCACTAAAAATTACTTTAGTTACAATGAGAAATTTTATCTACAGAAACAAGGGACCGCGATGGGCTCCAATGTCGCTCCGGCCTACGCAAATCTATTTATGGCTGAATTTGAAAACACAGTTGTCTATCAACATCCACTATATCTCAGACATTCGTTACTTTGGTATAGATATATAGATGATGTTTTCTTCCTCTGGACAGGGGACAGGACTAGCTTAGACCAATTCAAAGTGGAACTGGATCACGCATGGCCCACTATTACATTCAGTATGGAAGCCAATGAACACGAGGTGCACTTTTTGGACGTAAACGTCAAGTTGCGGGAAGGCTCCATATATACTGATCTCTATACTAAACCAACTGATCGCAACACGTACTTACATGCCACCAGCTTTCATCCACCTAAACTAAAGAAGGGTCTACCATATAGCCAGTTTGTTCGTCTTAGACGCATCATAGACGATGAGGCTACATTCCAAACCAGAGCTCATAAAATGGCCCAAGACTTTGCAGAACGAGGCTACTCCATCCCCGATATTGATAGGGCCCTACAAAAAGCGACAAATTTGTCTCGTACTTCCCTCTTGCAGTACAAACCTAAGACAATATCCAAACGCATCCCCTGCATCCTGACTTATAACAGCCAGAGTTCTACAGTACGGTCCATTATCAATAAACATTGGCCAATACTCACCTGTGATGAAAAACTACAAAATACCTTTGCAGAACGTCCCATGTTTACACACAAGCGTTCTAAAAACATTAAGGACACACTCAGACAAGCTGATACTACTCACAAATTTCTCCAACCAGACACTAGTGACTGGTTGAGTATGCTCCCTAAACCTTTAGGAATGCATCCATGTGGGAGTTGCGCACAATGCAACTCGGTCATCAAATGTACCTCCTTTAACCACCCCTCTTCAGGCAAAACATACTCCTTGAAAGGCTTCTTTAATTGCAACTCCAATAATGTGATTTATTTACTGAAATGCCCATGTGGTAAGGCATATGTGGGACAAACACAAAGAGCTATAAAAACTCGAATAAGCGAACACCGAAGTGCCATCCGGAGGTTTGACTTCACTTCCCCAGTTTCCAAACACTTTGCTGAGGCCAATCACCAGGTATCACAATTAAGGTTCCTGGTGATTGAAAAAGTATCCCCACACAAAAGAGGGGGTGATGCCGCTATACAACTATCTAGAAGAGAGCTCTACTGGATATATGAGCTCAACACTAAAACCCCCAGGGGAATGAACGAGGACTGTGATCTCTCCCCCTTCCTTTGAACACCTAGACTATGTTCTCATAACGACTCTCTTTATTCCCCTCTAGTATGGACCCGCAGACTAGACGTCTTATGTCTCTACATTTTTCCTTTGCCGCGCTAACAGCTATAAGAGGGTAAGGACCCTTACATTAGTCACTACTCTAAACATTCTAGTCGTCTAGCACGGGACTACCCGTATAATTCTGTCTTGATAAACCCATGTGGTACCCTTGAGGGGTTATACCAGTAGATGATGCCTTAGCTAGTTTTCCGTTTATCCACTTTTAGGACTTCTTATATGCCCAAATTATTTGTTTGCATATATGTGGGTTTATATATACCCCTATTCCTCCCTCATGTCCCCCACCAGGTAGCTACTCACCTCCTCCCTATTATATAGCCTCAGGATTATATCTTAGCTCTAAATGTGCACATCTTGGGAATATATGCTTTATTTACATAGGACTGGCCTCTAATATTGTTACTATGTTGATCAACTCAGTTAGGCTGCAGGGGTCCCCTTTTGGACCACATGATGAGCCTACACATTTAAAATTGTACTATGAGCCCGGCACTAGTATGCTACTACTTATTTATAAAGATTTGATATCACCTCAGCATGTGACAATAATATAGGCCTGCAGAAGATAGGTATAAGCTGGGTTACATTGCTGTTAGTAGCACTTGATATATGTGCATATAAGACTTCTATGACGGCCACTTCTAACTGTGGCTTTTAAAACTTAAAGATCTGTGTTCCCTGTATATGATATTCATCTTTACTCTTTGTTTCTTTCCACAGATGGATCCCCCTGCTTCGCTCATTCCTCCCGAGAGTTGTAATAGACTCCATTCAGCACCTTATAGCTGTTCACCGCAGTGGCGCGCGCCCCGTGCACCTGCGCGTCACCATCTTACGGTTGGCAATATTGCGGACCGTCTGATGGTTGGCGCGAGGTCGGGACGCGCGTCACCGGAAGTGACGCGTGGTGACGCGAACGTCGTTCGCGTCCCCAACCGCGTCACAGGGCCGGCCCCGGGGGGATTCTCGCGCCTTATGCGCATTTAAAAACAGCTGTTTGCACCTCTCCTGTCAGGCACCGCTCCTCCTGCATCCTGCATCACTGTCACTCCGCACAGCAGCTCGGAAGAAGGTTTTACCGAAACACGTGTCAGCTGAAGTTGCATACTGGACTCATTTTGCATTGGACACTTCGCAGCGGCCTCAGTCTATTGACTCCTGCATGAACTTTTGAGCAACACCTTGCGCACTGCTTATCAGTCATCAGCACTGAAGCTCTAAATCCATAAGTGCCTCCTGCACTTTCAGGTACTTCTACCCTATTGAATTCCGTCTGATACAAACATTGCAGCAGCCATTGGAATACTGTGGGAGCATTATAGCTATATGTAGCATGAATAGAAACAGTACCTTGGCTTACCTGCATAAAACCTGTATATAATGTATATATTGTATATAATGTTTATGTCTGTAGGTTTGGTGAACTAACGTGTCTTATATTCTGTGCACTATATCTTGTGAAGATACTTCCATGTCGAATAGATACATGAACTTTAGTTTGTACTTTAATAAATGAACTATTTTTTGACCATAAAACTTATAGCGTTAGGTGTGCATTTATAAACTAGTCTTGTTCTAAATAGTACTGGGATATCCATCCCTATTATATATTTGCACCCAATTATACTCTAGATAATCTCCTTTGTGGTTGTTACACCTTGAGTGTGCTTACCTATTTTTATTTAAATTTGCACTATTGCTTATGGCCATTGCCCCAGTGCCATATCTGGCCATGCCCCATGCCAAGCATTGTTGCCAACCCAGTCACATCTGTCAACATTCTGTGTGGTCGCACAGGAAGCCATTCTGATCTGTCTGTAATGGTGCACCAGAAGACACCATTCAGATGCATTTCTCTTCTCCCCTGTCTCATTCAGTCTTCCTGTTATGTTATACATTCTTTCCTTTTCTTTTCCTTTATCATCTCTTTCCACATACCAAAAAAATGGTCACAAATGACACCATGAGCACCTGAAGTTTCAGTACTTCTGAGCCAATTTACAGTACGATAATATGTATCCCATTTGCACTCTGTATTGCAATTTGTTGCATTAATAGTTACTATTATCACAATATCTCTATGTTCTGTAATTGCATTTGTTAAAATCAATACAATGTATTAAAAAAAGGAAATGGCAAAGCAGGGGTCATATGATGTGTTCAGGGGCCTGTATTTGTATAGTTATGCCTTTGCCCTTACAAATAGCCGGATGTTTCTTGATGTTAGAGTTTTCTTCTCCAGTAAATCAACCCTGAAGTGAAGGTTTTGGAGTCCTAAAAGGCAGCGGCCACCTGCAGCCAGAAAAGAAATCCTCCAGTTGTTGGGCAAAGAATCCATCAGCAGCTATTGAAGAGCTGTCATTCGGAGAGGCCGAGGATTGTCACAGGTGAGGAATTACATCTAAAAGAGCAGCTTTACCATCAAACATAAACAGAGCGCCCCTCTATAGGATAATATGTGTCACCACGTCACTCCTTTTAGCAGCATCACAATGATAAATTACATCTCAGCTGGGTTTAGCACATTGATAAATAAGGGAAACTAACACACTGTCACCCAACTATTACACCTTCAACATATTTAGGTGTTCATACTATGGCATCTGAGACACTCAGTAATGTTTGTGCCCAAAAAATATAAAACAGTGGTGGACATATCTTTAACTCTTTAAGTGCCAGCCTTCCTGGAGATTTTGTCACCCTTTGTTACCAGACCACTTTGCACTATTTTGCGCTCCCCATGTTCAAATGTGATTTTTGAAGGGATTTCCCAGGAAAATGATATATTGTTTTTTTCAGCAGAGCCTGGGCTTTAACATGAAATGTCTTGTTTGTCATTTTCTAAGTGTATTCCCAATATTTTGGGGTGAAAATTGTGCAAAAAAATTAAAAAAAATGTAATAAAAAATGTAAGTTTGTCAATAAAATCTTATTTTATGTGAAACCCGAATTTCTCCCGGTTACAGCGGTACCACATATGTATAGGTAGACACCCTTTACTGCCCAGGAGACTCCCCCAAACTGAAACAATGCTTTAGGAGATTTTGAGATAAAATACAACTATGCTATGCAATATGGGCACCTTGCAGTTTTTCAAGAAAAACAACCCTTTACATTTGAAATACCCCCAATAAACTATATATTCCCTAGAAGTACACACCCCAGGCTTTCTAGGCGTACCAGGCTTGCTGACATAGGTGCAGTTTTCTGGAAGTAATGCCTCAATGTATTCTTTGGTTACACAGGGTTTCCCTAAAAATTAATAAAAAAGCTGAATCAAGACCACATTTTCCTAAAAAAAACTATATGCAAACCAGAAAAAAACTGAAAATCTGAAAAAGCAACATCCCCCAAACAGAACAATATCCAGCATGCATAGGTTCTGTCAAGGAGAGAGTTGCCAAACACCCCAAAGTAAAGCATGCACATAACGGTAATTTTACTTAAAAATTTCAGCTCTGCAGACAAAGTGCGCACCTTGTGCTATTTCTACCAAAACCACCCTTTACATTTGGAATATCCCCCATAAACCATATATTCCCTGAAAGTACAAATGTTAAGCTTTTTAAGCGTACCCAGCTTGTTGTAGTGGGCTCATCTTTCTGGGAGTAATATCTCGAAGAATTCTTAGGTTGCACAGGGTTTCACAAAAAATTGTATAAAAAAGCAGAATAAAAAACGCCTTTTCCTAAAATATCAATATGCAAATAAGAAAAAACAAGCTAAATCTGAAAGCGCAAGTTCCACCGAGCAGAACAATACCCAACATGCATAGGTACCTGTAACCTTTTAACTGCCAGTCTACTTGAGATTTTGTCACCCTCTGCTGACAGGTAATTTTTCACAATTTTGCGCCATGTTTAAGTGTGATTTTTGCAGGAATTTCCAAGAAAATGGCATATTTTCTTTTTGTGGCAGAGTTTAGACTTTAACATGAAATGTCTTGTTTGTATTTTTTTTACTTTTTTAATATATTTTTTCTACTTTTTTTATATATTTTTAAGTAAATAAGTAAAAAAAAATAAAAAATATATATATTTTTTAAATTGTCTCCTTTATTTTAACAAAAACATTTATTTTATTAAAGAAAACCATATTGCACGTGAAAGCCCCATTTCTCCCGATTACAATGATACCACATATGTATGGGTAGCCCCCCGTTCCTGTCCAGAAGATCCCCTAAACTTAGAAGCGCACTTTATAACATTTACAAATAAAATACAACTACTATCCACATAATAAAGGGTTAAATAAAAAAAATTGGTGTGGGGTCCCCCTTCACGGGGGGGGCACCATTTCTTGGGGGAATATAAGGGTTTTTTTGGGAGGCAGGTAATGGGGGGTCTCTGGGTTAATGGCAAGTCACCCACTAGCCGCAGGTGACTTGCCAGACCTCCGAGCCTTGTGAACTGGTATAGGGGTCACATGGACCCCTTACCAGTTCACAAAGGGTTAAAAGTAAAAAAAACACACAGACACACTTTTTCAAAATTACTTTATTAAAAAAAATATTTTTTTTTTAATAATTTTTTTTTAATACTTACCTCCCATCCATCCCTGTGTCCCACGCTGATCACTTAGGCTTCTGCTCTCCTGCTGCTGGAGGCCTTTTATACCTACTCGGTTACAGGTAACATAGGGTTAATTTAAAAAAAAAAATGACATAGGGTCCCTCCACCCAGGGAGGAGGACCCCATTTTTTTGGGATTTTTAAGGATTAAAACCCTTAAAAAAAAAAATGGCGTGAGGTCCCCCCTACCCAGCGTAACCAGCCAGTGACCAGCTATGGAGGCTTGTAGAACAGGGCGCAGGGGCCAGCTTTAGTGGCCCCTGGCCCTGCCGGCTACAAGCTGTCATAGCCTAGGGCCACGGCTCTTCTGCCCCCCCCCCCACGGGCTTTGGGGAGGCAGGTAATTTGGGTGGCCAGGGGTTAATGGCAAGTCACCCGCTTGCCACAGGTGACTTGCCAGACCCCCGAGCCTTGTGAACTGATATAAGGGGTCTAATGGACCCCTTACCAGTTCACAAAGGGTTAACAGTATTAAAAAAAAGGCAGACACAGGTTTTTGTAAAAGTTTATTAAAAAAAAAAAAATGTACCTTTACTCACCTCCGATCTTCAGATGCAGTGTCCCTCGGCGATCTGATGCAGGTGACAGCTGGGCAGAGAAGGCGATCGGAGGATCGCCTACCTCCCTCCTTCTCTGCCCAGCCGGCGCGGAGGTGAGTAACTGTCATTTTTATTTTTTTATTTTTTTACAGGCAATCCCGGCGGCTGCTGAAACGGGGAGGGGCACCCTATTCCGGGCCCTTCCCTGCATCCGGAGGAGCCCCAATCGGCGATCGGAGCCCCTCTGGCTGAAGAGGAGACCCGGCCGGATCGAACAAAGGGTCAGGTAAGTGACTTTTTTTAAAACTTTTTTAACTGTTATTGGGGAAAGTCAGGCACGTAAAATTTACGTGGCTGGTATTTAAAGGGTTAAAGAAGGTTTTCCCAGATTTGAATGGGGTACCACATCCCATTTTCCCAATGACCTCTGAAAAAGGAAAATATGATTTAAATTAATATTTGCTGCACATTCATCTCCAATATTTCTATTAGAGAATAATATAATAAATATTGCAAATACTAATAATCATATCAGCCCAGTGGCCACTAATCTGATACAAACCAATGGTCGCTCAGGCTGTCCTCATACATCCAGTGCAATGTCCTAAAGAAGAAATATTGTCTCTCAAATACTTTGCCCATACATTCTATTGAGAAATTATCCACCACACACACAGTAAGATGTATAAATGAAAACAGGTTTAATTCTCAGAACAGTAAATCACTAACCCAATATGTTCATGAGGTTTCCCCAGATAACCTTAGATATTACAGGTAGCTGTTACATGTTAAGATAAAGTTCACAGTACAATAAATGTTATAATGGAGCGAGAGATAATGGAGCAATGCTTAGCACTTACTCACTACTAGTACTGCAACCAGCTTCCTAATCTATTGAACGCTAGGGGGAGTGGCCAGCATTCCCAGCCTCCTGGGTGTGTCTGCAATGATCTGCCCACAACCCGCCTTTGTGAGATTAGATACATATTCTATAAAAGGTATAACTCCCGCAATCTGCATGTTATCATATTGTAACCAAGAAATTCATGATCCCAATTAAATGCTTAGTGAAATGAACCTAAACATCAATTACATATCACACAAAGTATGCTACTATGAGGATTATCAGTCTTTGGCCAGTATAAGTATGCATGTTTGATATCAGATGGAAGGCCTTATAATCCTGAATAAGACTCTCTCATTAATATAGTCATAACTGACATATTTCAGGAGTTACCCCACTCTACCACAAATAATATCCAGTGACCGTGTCTAATGTGTATTTTAGTGTCTGAGTCGGAGGCCAACCTAATTAGGATTTCAAGGGGAAATGAGCTGCAGCTCAGAAAACACCCCAGCTATTGAGTTAGTTGGCAGCTAGGTGTGAATATGTGAATATAGGTGTGCTAGGTGTCAATATAGTCTATTGTATTCATGGGGCATAGATGGCAAAAACAGATGCCAAAAACTCTCATACTATTTTAGTGCTAATCTGGGGAACATCTGTGATCATATCCTTTAACAATCCCCAATACCACACTACACATACAACCTTACAGTAGGCTGGGGGTCCACTTTGAATAACCATATGTACTCCACATGCCTCAACGACACAAGCTCTTCTCCCAGCAATGTCCGTTTCCCTAGTGCTCCATGCCTGCACCTTGATGACTTGGCCACCTGGCACATTCTATGAGAGTAGTAGGTTGTCTGAGGTGCTCTATGTCCCCCACTTGAGTACCACCAGAGGGAAGCTTGAGGAAAGCCTGTCTTGAAGCATAGATTTTCTTATATTCTTCTCCATCTACAGAAAGTGAGGCTATATCTTCACAATGGGTTCACAGAGTAGCAACAACATGCATGGTGCCCATGTGTATACATAAAAGCTGTGGGGCCCTAATAAATTGTGGCCAAACATTCCACCCCCTTTTTGTATGTCTTTGGTAGCGCCGGGCCTAGCACATTTAAAGCCAATTTTGTGTTACAGGAGATACATGATGTTCTTCAACAAGAGGAC
This sequence comes from Gastrophryne carolinensis, assembly GCA_027917425.1. Classification (NCBI taxonomy): domain Eukaryota; kingdom Metazoa; phylum Chordata; class Amphibia; order Anura; family Microhylidae; genus Gastrophryne; species Gastrophryne carolinensis. The sequence goes on from CM051234.1 coordinate 606,058,572, forward strand.
TTGTGACCTTATTTTTAATTCCTTGCAGCTTATCAGAATATTGCCATTATTTATCAAGGCTAAAACATGGCATCAAGGCAGAAATTATTGTCAGCCTAAATCAATCTTTGGGTTCTCAAGATGACATCATCCATCGTCTGAACAGCAGTAGATGCCATCAGCTACAGTTCTTGGTAATGAACCAAACAGCCTAAACATTAAAGCAGGCCACTAGTCAAAAATTGGGATGCCCCCTGGGGGCTATTTTAGGTACTGTGGAGCAGCCCTAAAGTATTTTTAGATTTTAGGAGCATGTTAAATTTACTCTGCCGACAAGACAAATAAAAACACTATACGCACCTTTGATCCCTTACAGACGACTTGCCTGATTTGAGTCTCTCTCGCCACCTGCCCATCGATCTCTTTGTCCCAATGCTCTCATTTGTGCAACTGGCGATGTACAGCCCTGTGCCATTCGTCACAGGAACTGTACACAACCCTCTTCATTCACTGCAATGAAGAGGGATGTGCCAGACATGCCATTAGGGGGACGCTGTGGCAGGCAACTGTTAATCTAGACCAACACTCAATTTTTACATAATGGTTGTTGGTCTGGCCTGTGGTGAGTGCCAGGGGTGTATCCTGACAGCCAGGGACACTCTGTGCAGGCCAGACCAATGCCCATTAGGGGTAAATTGGTTTTAATTGTGGTTTAAACCGAACCAACAGCCTTGCACAGTTGAAAAAAAAACTCCCCAAAAATCACTTGCCCCATCTGCCTGCATGATACTAATTATTGTCAGAACTCAACTCAAAGCTAAAATGCTCTATCAATGATTTTTTCTTGGTCGCAACAATCTTGGAACACCTGGAAAGCTTCCTTTCACAACACTGACATGAAAGCCAGCCAGCATTTGCAATAAAGTTTCAAGCTTTAATAATCCAACGATTAAAATCCAATCCAAAAACAGGTAATCACAAAGAAAATGGGGTGAAAATCCTCTGTCCACACGTTTCAGACACGGAGGTACTTAATCATGACCTCCATGTCTGAAACGAGTAGACAGAGGATTTCCACTCCATTTTTTAATGGGATTGCCTGTATTTGGATTGGATTTTAATCATTGGATTATTAAAGCTTGAAATTGTATTGCAAACGCTGGCTGGCTTTTATGTCAATTACACGTATTTTGCGAGAGGATCTCCCGCAGCCGTCCTGCAAACAAGGCTTGGACTCTGGCCTAAAATATCTTAAGGTAGAGCTGACAATTTTGTTTGTATACTTCCTTTCACAACATCCCAGGCGTGCTTCTGCCAGAATTTAATCAACATAACCCACAATGCAAATCACCAGGAAACTCAATAACACTCCCTCTTTGCAGGCTAATGGCTGGTCCATAGTATACAACTGATGGAGAAACATCCAACACAGCAGGAGTTACAAAAAGGTACATTCATTTTTATGTGCAGCAATCTGAATTGCCCCGGAAGGGATGCAGATGAGCACTGATTCTTGTAAGGGTGTTGGTCTGGTTTAAGCAATGGCTACCTTAAAGAGGAACAACACCTAAAAATAACCTTCAGTTGTTTCTTTGAAATCGGGAGAAAGGGGGGTGCAGTGTGCACCCGATTGGATGGCCCAATACTAGTCTTGGAAGCCTTATCCCCCTTTCTTGGTGAGCACACACCACGCTTTAAAATTTAATGGCTGAAGTTGGTCATTAGGAGTCATGATGCATTTTGGGAATAGGGTCAGACAATGGGCTTCCCTGGCCGTCACACGGTGCTGGTCATCCCTCAACTGGATGCCTTTTCTGTATAGTTCTGAGAAACAACTGTCATTTTTGAGTGTTGTTCCTCTTTAAAGAAAAGGTGAGCAAAATCATCTAAAACATTTTAAATGCAAAACAAAAGATATCTTGTTCATCTTTCTTCCATGATGCGTTTTAGTCTTCATTGAATTGTGTAGAATGAAAGCTTTGGAGAATATAGACATGATTCAATACTAACTGATATACTCCAAAGGTCAAGGTTAATCGAGCTTTGCCCTGGCTGCCCATAGAGGGAATTTATATTTTCAATCCTATAATGGGACCACATCAAACTGAACAACAGCCAAAGTATAAGGTCATTAGACATAGCGTAAAGCGAACACAATGGAGGATTTTATGGTGAGACCTGTACAGGGCACTTACATAAGAAAAGATGTCAGAGAAAATCAATTATCCATACCTTCTATAATGACAATGAGATTATTAAAGGAAAACACCCAACCATGGGATAAAAATGTTATCTTTGTTTTAATGTTACAGTATATTTGTACAATACACCTTTCAAAGCTTTCTTATTAGAGAATGTCAGTTTTTAAATTGTATGGCACATGGGCAATATGATCAGAAGGGCATACCATAAAGACAGAATAAAAAACCTGACCCAAATAAAACAATCTATATTATTTGTATTTAGATAAAGGGTCCCTTAGAAGCTGGTTTGCATATGAAACTCAATGAAATTTGTCCTCTGTTGGATTTGGGTGTCACTGCTGACTACATTACTTAGGTTATGGTTAGGCAGATTTGTTGACCACTATTGTGGTATTTAACATTAGATTTACATTATATTATTATTATCGAGCGTGCAGATTGGCTGAGCGGGCCAATGAAGAGAAGGAAAGAGAGAAAGATAGAAAGATATAAAGAAAGAAATAAAGAAAAAAGAAAGAAAGGCTGAAGTAAGCTCAAAAACAGGGATGGAGGGAAGCTAAAAAAGGATGAAGATGTAAAGAAGGTTAAAAGAGAGGGACATGGGAGGAAGGTGACCAGAGAAAGATAATAGGAAACTGGAAACAAAATTAAAAAGGTTATTTGTAATAAGAGCAAAAAGGAGGCATAACATAATGAAAGCAAAAGAAGGATAAAGAGAAATTGAAGTTAAAGCAGAGCAAAAGGATTTTTGACATCCTAGGTTTTTTTCGTGCCTCGGGGGCATCCCATCCCAAGAATAAGGTCAGTTCTGCGCTGCCCTGGGAGATTGCAGACAGCTGGGTATCACAATTTTGGAAAACCAGCGGCTAACCCTTGAGTTTTTTTAGATTCCAGGGCCACCCACAGTGGCTTTTGTTCTGTTTTAATGAGGATTGAAAAGCAAGGTACAAACCAAAATGGGAGAGATGGGGGTATATTGGAAAAGTGGCCTGCTATCAGGTTGAGAGCTCCTGGAACCCCCTTACAGAGTGTTTGGAGCAGCGCCCCGGGCAACTGGGCAGCTTGCACACCCCAAATGCCAACCATGAGTGACAGTTATACCTTGTCAGGTATAGTCATACTCTGCTGTTCCTTGCACTGGCCTCTGTCAACCAGTCCAGCTTTTCAGGGTGGGGGCCCACCGCACCTGCACAATTGCCTGGTGAACCCCACTGTTGGTCTGCTTTAAGGGGCATCCTACAACTGTTTGTTCCTGACCCACTGCCTCTATACCTTCCAATACAGTGGCCTCTGTCTCTAGTCCTGTGCATGTTGGGGGCTGAGTCTGACTAATTTGGCTTGTTGATTCCCTCACTTACACGTAACTCATATTTTGCCAGCCAGGACTGTGAAAGATATATAGATATAATCCATAGATCTATAGGGTATGGAACCTGGGAGACCCCGGAATAAAGGAAAATAATATTGCCTGTTATCCTGGCCAGGGTATGCCGCAGCCCATGGAGCAGAAGGAGCTTGTTGCACGCAGGAATTTTGTTTATGGCAGTGAAAGGTGCACAGGGCACATAAACAAGATGACAGATTTGTGTCAGGATAGGGGAACCACAAATAAACAAAGCCCTTTGTAAAATATTGCTTTAACATTCCAATTACAATGTAGAGTGTGATCCCCACAGTAATGATTACACAATTACAAGTATGTAAATTCTCCTGTGCTCACCAAACCAGATGAACATTATTCTGTTTTGCAGACTGTAAAACTGCTCAAACGAATTATCTGTCTGTAGCCCCTCAAATAAAGACGAAGACCCTCATTCACCTTAAAATGTCATGTCTCATAAAAATAAGAACTAAAATAGTGTGTAACTGCTGAACCTTCACCTGTCTGACCAAGCGGAAAAGCTCTTGCGATAGACAATTTTATTCACTTAGCACCACCTTCCAAACCCCTATATTTTGCACCAGTAAAAATTTGGAAATCAAGCTGTTCCCTCATGGTGGAACTCCTTAAAATTGTCTCGAAGTTTAAGGATCACTTGTCCTTTATCTGTTCCACATCCCATCCCAAATTTGGCTGACGTTTTATTTCGAAATCTTCCCCTCCCAGTTCTTCATCAAGAGATAAGGGATGCCATTGATGGAAAGGTTTCACTGGAGACGGTCCAGGCAGCAATTAAAAATCTAAAGGTACCCAAGTTGCCAGGCCCCTATGGATTAACCGATATCTATTATAAGGAGGTGACAGCTTATCCCCAACTTCTACAATGGCCCAAGTCACCATAATTCCCAAACCAAATAAAAACACCCAGGTGACTAATATTTACAGGCCAATATCCCCTCTTAATATTCCCCTCTTAGCTTCTAGCTAACATCCTGGCCCACAGGGTCAATAACCTCTTAACCTCTTTGGTAAATTGTGATCAAGTAGGCTTTATACCCCTGTATTCTAACCCGCCAGCGAGGATTGATAATGCAGTATTTAAATCCAAAGCCTTCCCAATTTCGAGGGGCACCAGCTAAGGGTGCACCTATCTCCAGTTGTTTGCATTGTGCATGGAGCCTCTGCCCCAATTTATAAGATCAAATCCTGACATTAAGGGGATAGAGGTAGCAGGGATACACCATAAGATTTGCTGACGATGTGCTACTTACTATCACTCAACCGCATACTTTGCTCCCAATCCTGATCAGAATTCTAGACAAGTTTGAGGCAAGTTTTGTGTCAAGCCTCAAGGTTAAAACAGTGGCTCTGAATGTCTTCCTGCCCTAATCAAATTACCCAGCTGCAACTGTTATATGTCACTAAGGACATTCTTTGGTGGGTATTGCTTGAGGTCCCTAACTGTCTCCCAGTGTCCATATGTGCTTTACTTTGGCTCCCTGTAGCCGAAAGGCCACCAAATTTAAGCCCCTTGATGAAACATTCATTAGCCATATGGGATAGCATCAGATATTCAAGGGGCCTGATCTTGGCCAATCTACCACTCATGAATCTGTGACTTAACCCCAGACCCCACCCCCCCGGGAGTGGATAATCTACTTTCATCCCGCTGGTGGACTGACCGTCTAATCCCCCGAACTATTCGGGAATCAGGGGCTTTAATAGCTCCATATACCTCAAACTTTAGGTATGAGGACAGCTGAGACAATGGACCCAGGGCTTGGAGGGTAGGGCCAAAGATCTCTCACTTTTTACATGACACAGGTGTGGTGTGGTGACTGGAATTTGGACCTGGGCTGCACGGGATTCGATCCAGTGATCGGGAGAGTTTCTGAGTGTCAGAGTTGGGACAATAAACTTTTATTTTTTTTTTTAGGTGGTAAATCACTTTCAATAAGTAATTTTTGTGAATTAGACATTTTCGCCGCACCAGTGTCTCTGTTTCTTCGTGTCCTATTTTGAAGTAATAAGAGAAACCAGATATGACTCAAAAATAAATAATGAGAAAAAGGTTATTCTACCCCTCTGGCCAAAAATGAACAGAAAAGTGAATCCCCAAGAACATGCGGCAAATGCATAGAAACCATTGTAATCATAGATCTGGCAGTGTAGGAATGGTAACGCTACTTACCAAGACTGGTCCCCATGCGTCAAACAGGCTCTTGCCATTCTGACTTCTTTGAATCCTACTTGGGACCTTGATCTTCCTAAGCTCCCCTCTAACAGCATTTATCAGGGAATTTTGCAACTCGTCCATACTTGCAGGGCTGTTTCTAGTGGAGGGCGAGCAGGCCAATTGCCCCTGGGTCCCAAGGCTATTCTCCAGCCATCCTGTTTTCTGCAGGTGAGTCAGGGCCATCTTTAGTGATGCCGCCTATAAGACAGGACCATCATCCCCCCATATTGGGGTCAGTCATTTGGAGGGGCACTGCCTGCTGGTAAGGTAGAGGCACAACTTGGAACATACTACCGGTAATATGGGACAGCAGCAGCACCATAGGATGGGTAAGAAGGGGCAGATTTTTTTCCTTCTCGCATTAAGCACTATTTTGCCTAGAAACTGTCCAGAATACCCGTCACATATTGAAACATTGTCATGTCCAAAAGGAATATACAAAAACAGGGCCTCGTTTTTCAGACAACCTGATTCACCTAAAAAAAAACTTCCACTACCCATGATCTTAGTCTGCCAAATCCATTTAAGACTGTAATGTACTTTAAAGCTCTTATTCCAAGCTTTACTAATCAATTTATTAGGAACTGATGCCGGCCTAGGACTGCCTGAGCCCCTGTAAGCAGGGGAATATATTCAGTTATTTGTCATCAATGAGTAAAAGCCCGGACGAGGGATTTCCATTTCAGGAACAAAGGCGAAACTAAAATGGACTCAATAGGATTGAGTCACATAAATCAATGTAACCCAACTCTGGTGAGAACAGTCGGGACTCCTCTATAAGGCGTGCTGGAGTGCTTAACCACACAGGGCAGGAACTGAGATTTCAAGAAACTATTTTAAAAATGTGGAAATAACCAAAAAAAGAGCAAATGATGCCAGGCACCAGCAAACACATTATTTATAGTTCTCCATGGTTTAGATCTGTGAAAATCATATTACCATTTATAACATTGTTGCTCCATCTAATCTTTCATGGCTTACTGAAAGCAACGTAGCTATAGGGCCCCATAACAGGATTTTAAAACAGTCCAAAATTCCACTGGATGGGCCCATTTTATGTGAAGGATTTTCTTGGAAAATCCAAGGTAAAAGTAATTCAATATATTGGCTAACTCAAAAGGTAAGTTTTCAAAGTGCTTTAAAAAAGAACAACACCCGGGAATTTGACTTCCAGGTTTTATTCTGTGCCCCACTGTTTGAAACCCTCCAGTTCGCCCCAAAAACTCACCTCTCCTCGCTTCAATGGCGCATGTGCAAACTCTCATCCAGCAGCACGCACTCCCCATTGTAAACAATGAGAGCTGCCTCTCATTGTATTTTTAAGAAGAACTTGATCATAGAACAAGGGAAAACAAGCTAGTTGGAAGTTTAGGACCAATATCATAAAATATTTTTGTACAGGGAGTAGTATATGCTTGGTACAAACTTCCTTCAGCTAGTTGGGAGTCAGCAGTAAGTTAGTGTATGCATGCCTGGGATAAGCACACATTTATCCTAAGATAAAAGGCTCGATTCAGAGACACATTCGTCTGGACTTCCGTAGCTGTCTGTGAAAGTTTTGGTGGGTTTTTTGGCTTTTTTTCGTATATTTTTCACTCGCACGAACGTTCGGGAGAATGTGTATATGCGCTTTCGATAAACGGAAGCAATTCGGAACATTTCCAAACAAAATTGAAAAATTTCCGTTCCTTCAGAAAACTTCCGTTGCTGGGATGGTTTCCGTCTGATTCAGAGAGCTGTTTTCCGACGGCTCACCACCCTATAAATCCGTTTATTTGTAAAACCACTTCCGACACCTCTGAGGACTCGGATTGCTATTGTTGAACATGTTTTGCGGCTATGTGGAGGAGTCTGCGCGCCTTTAGCACCAAGGCATTGCATGTATCAGCATGGCCGAGGCCATAAATTGTATAGCAATGCATACCTGAATCAATACATTTCATGTATGCCTTATAGATGCATTTTAATGCTGACCTAAATTAGTCCTTAGCATGTAAACATTTATTTTTCCACACATCCATATAATTGCTATATTTTTTTAGACTTATGTCCTTTGTGAATTATATTTGGATTGCTGAACTTGAATCTTAATGTGTTGTAGGAGTTAGTGTTTTAGTTGGTTACCTTTGCTTTGTGTAATTATTTTATATTTGGTTGCAGGAACCGCAAGATGTGCCACTCGCCCTTGCTCCTGATGCCCGTTCTTTGCCTGCAGAATGCAGGCCAGGGGTTCTCTAATCGGGCACTATGCAAAACCCGGCCCGTGGTGGCGAGGGCCCTCTGGCCTATGAAGTCCAGATTTAGGTGTTTGGACCATATGGGGGGGGGGCACTGCAGTATGACCCCAACAAGGTTATACCCAAATTTTAATTTACAGGGACCACACGTGCCAGAGCACAACTGAGTGTCAGGGTCCTTCAGTTGGTGGGCGAGATGCAGGAGCTACGCAACTCGTTGGGGACCACAGATGAAGAATAATGTTCAGTGGCCTGCCATTGCTATGTATTTAATTTATTATAGTTGTTTAAAGTTGAAATTTAACACATTTTTAAAAAATGCATATTTGATGCTGGTAATTATTTAAAAAAGTTACATTGTCATTTCATTAACAAACTACATTAACACAAAACTAATGGGCACAGAAATATTTAAAGATGAATATTCACATGACCGAGAAGTGATTTGGGTGTGCTTTAAGGGTCCAAAAGGGAAGATGGAGGATAGTGATAAGTGATTTGGGTGAGCTTTAAGGGTCCAAAAGGGAAGATGGAGGATAGTGATAAGTAGTTTAGCTAAACATTTTAGTAGAAGTGAGGGTGGCAAATAGGTAGGCGAGCACTTTAATGAGTTAAGTTTGTAGTGCGCAGGCGCAAGATGGTAAGGATTCCGTCTGGACTATTATTTTTGGTAAAATGGAAACAGAATCTATCGGGAAACGTAAAGGATTCGTGGGAGGATATGATGGGAAAAGGGAAAAAACGAAAGCCTACGTTGTAACATGTGGAAATGAAACGGAAAAGTCTGGATGGAAAATGACATCCGCGTAATTCGTAATCTGCCGTATGAACGGACGGAAACTTTACACAAGGTTTTCAATGCATGCATAGAATCGCTCGAATGCTCATACGAGAGCGGGAACATTTGAAAAAAATACGACATCGGCACCGTTTTGAAAGTTTTTTTGTGTCTCTCTGAATCGAGCCTAAAGAGAACATATATACATAAGGGCAGACTGGATGGACCATATGTACTCCTTCTGCTAACAACCTTCTATAAGCATCATCCCACCAAGACTGTGGAGAGGGGGGGGTCAATTTTAGACATAGCCCTATTCTTGTCACTCCCATCTACATCTATGGAGACGTAAAGACAGTAAGAGAAACCAATTTTGTGAGTGTCACCACCATTGATGACCACCATTGGAAAAGAAATATCATTAAACTGGAAAAACATAGCAACGATTGTTCTGACTAAAGCTGGACCATCACAAAAACTTTCAGTACCGCTCTATAACACAGCGTTGGAATTGTCATGCGTTTTTCCCTCTCTGTCTGACAGCAATCAGAACTGTCGAGAAGATCATCAGTGCAGCCTTACCAGAAATGTATGATCTCTATGAAAAGAGATCCAGAGCTCAAGCAGAGAAGATCCTTTCAGACCAACTCACACAAGGTCATGTTTTATCCAGTTGCTACCTTTAGGATGAAGCTCCGGAGCTCGGAGTTACAGATGCAGCTTTCTTTAAAACTCTACTTGGTGCACTTGGTGCATCTTAAAAGCTTTTGAATGGCTTCTTTGTGAGACATCACAATGGACTGAGCTGGTATGTGTCAGATAACGATTTGCTACATCTGTACATAACCATTTTTAGATGGACTGGCTCACTGTTTCCATAGGTGCTAAGTAGTAGTTGGTGTTGATAAATGAGGTCAAGGTTACAACAAAGAGGGGAGTATCAAGTGCTTTGTTGCCCTCCTGCTGTGAGATGTAATATCGCTTTTATCACGATTATACCTTTGCACTGATGGCCTTCTAGTATTTATCTGACATTATATATGTAGATCTATTTAACTTTGTTATAATGTAATCAAATTGGTTTTCAAAAAAAAAAAAAAGTAATGTGGGGGTACAGAAGGAAAAAAGGGGGAGGAAACAAGGGGGGGTACAGCACATGAGAGCATGAACATTTCTGCTGCGATTATAAACATAGCACTATTTCCATTGCAACGTTGGCGTCCTCTAGACCCAAATGCATACCATTGCGCATGGAGCTGGAAGCCGATGTGTAAGTTGCGGTGAGAGTGAATGCCAGGAGACCGAGAAGCCTCTTGCCGAGGACCCCACTGGGGACGACCTGAGCTCCTCCAAGCCCTCCGTGCGCTTGATAACTTCTGCACGCTAGGGGTGACCTTAAATTGCAACAGTTTGGTTCCCGGGTCTAGGGGGAAGGCATGTCCCTCATTGTGCTGGGAGAAGGGGGGAAAGACCGATGAATGGATTGGAAAAAAGGGGGGTTTAGGGGAGTTGGGATGTTAGTGGGGAAGGGGAATGCTAGGGGTGGGGAGGGGCGATCACCTCCCTGCTTCTTTTGTTGGCCCCTCTGCTAGTAAAGACCTTAGTATTTAAGGCATCTAGGGCAGTCCTGGTTTCCTGAAATGGCTGTCGAGATCAGGTAGGTATGTAGCTGGCCCTATACTTAAACTCCAGTTGGCCCGCGGGGGGGAGCAAAGCTGGAAGACGGGAATTCTGGTATATTATCCACCCCGTGTAGGTTAGTAGGAATCGGTTTGTGAGGTCTCTATCTCTTAGGTCTTCCATATACCAGATCCTCTCCAGTTCCTGAACCCATTCCGTTAACGTGGGGGGATCCTGGGATTTCCAATGTCTCAGGATAATGGCTTTCATTTAACTTTGTTATATATCTCTATTGGATGGCATTGAATGTATACTTTTGGTCTACCATATAGACTATTCAGTGCTTTTAGATTCTATAGATTGGATTGCATGGTAGATTTGTGAAAGATGACTTGGCTATTGTGTCTTCTGCACTTGTATACATGTTTTTTAGGATAGTTTTATCTAGTCCATTAAATACTCAAAGAAGTTTTTGCACACTTCATTTGTTAGTGGTGTAGTCAACTTGCTGACCATTTAGTTTGGGTGTCCGGTGCTTTCCTTCACTTTTCTCCAAACTGCAAACCAATCAGGTGCACCCAACAAACAACATAGGTGGAAGGCAGCCACATGCAGAGAGAGGAAAACGCAGGATGCTCTTCTCTGCAGTGCTGGAAAGCTAATTGGATAAGTATTTTTTATTGTCTTTTTCTTTTTTCTGTTGCACTGATGGAAGTGTCAAATCGGGATGATCCAAGAGAGACTGTTCAGTGGTCCTAAAATCTTTTCAGGCTTTGGGAATAATTAGCCTTGGAAAAACTTGCATTGATGTCCTAAAGCCCTTTGTCCCCAATGCCTGGGAGTGCACATGCCACGAAGTCCCATGGTTCTAGTATTCATTTCTGCCTTCTTCATCTATTATTTATTTTTAAATGTATGTGCTATAACTTATTTCTTGGTTTTATTGCCCTGCAAAGCCTTTATTTTTTGCTTTTCTCCAGTGACAGAGTGTAATGAAGTTAGTGTAGGATGCTGCTTAAAGCAGAGTGTCTTGCCATTAGCATTTCATGAGATGGGTGTTGAATATTAGGAGTGCTATTCCAATATATGATGTCTTGCCTGCCTGGAGGGGCGCAGCTGACAGGTGTACAGCCATGAATTTACATATTGCATTAGATATGGTAATTTCCTCTCTAATTGCTTCTATTATGCATTCAATGAGTCTAGCACATTTATCCAACACTATTTACTACCTGAATCATGGACCAAGACCTTGCTCCACAATAGGTATGCAAACATATTCTATAATAGCCCTTATCCAAGAAAAACAACATCTTTAAATAACCCCCCTGAATTGAACTCATTTCAGAATCAACTTTTTTTTCTCAACAAAAGATTATATCCACTGTATTATTATTATTATTTTGTATTTCTATCGCACCATCTTTTTCCATAGCACTGTACAAGGTATATTTACAGACAAAGTACGGTAAAATATATTCAAATCAAATGCTATTAAAATGCGACACAACAGGACAAAGATCCCTGCCCCTACAAAAGGATGAGGGGTGGTATCAAAAGTGAAAGGATCACAAGTGGTAGTGGAGGTCATAAGAGTTGCTCAAGCCAGGTTATATGCTTGTCTGAAGAGTTGAGCTTTGAGGGTGTAGTGGGAAAGGGCGGTTAATGCCCTGTCACCTTAGGTAGGTGGGGTAGATGGATGCTGAACAGCGCCATCTTCTGCTGGAGTTTCTGTTCGGTGGAGATTGTGAAGCAGCCCCCGGGACAGTGAGGGAGAGGGTGGAGAAGCGGTGTAAAGAGTGCGTGTGGCCCAGGAAGCTGAGGAGGTCTGTGAGAGGGGAACAGACCATGTTGGATGGGACCAGACCTGAGTGGTGGTGTAGCTAGACGTACCCTGTGAGACTGGGCAGGGAGGAAAGGGGACCACTGGTCTCCACGCTTTAAACCACCATGGATGCCCCCAAGGACCCGGTAAACAGCTGTAGAGCTATGGTAGGATAACCTCCATCCCATGCGTTTTTTCCCTCACTTGCATCCTGGGGACCCCAGCCTGGGTCTGCTGTTAGACCCTGGCCAGAGCCAAGACTTATCCTCTGCCCAAAAGCCCTCCCAGTCGGAGGAGGAGGTAGGGTGACCTCCTGAAGAAGTGAGGGGACTCTGCAATGTAATCCGGAAGACAGAAGGTCCGACCTTCCCTTAGGCCCTTGTCCGGCTGTGTGGGGCCTACTCTGACCTCCATGTATGTGGCCATCTGCCCACTCTGGGTATAAAAAACTTGTTGAAGCGGGTCTGGAGGCCCTATCGGATTGTATAATGTTCTGCTTGTAAACTTCCCCCAAAGTCAACAGGTGCACAGCACTACTAGCAGGTGGATAGCACTACTAGTGGGTGGTAGAAGACCACAAAAGGGGCCTAGCTGCTTGTGATATGATTGTCTGCCAATAAAAAGAAACCAATTGGCTGCCTGCACCAATTCAGAGTCTCCAAAGACATGATCCTGAACTTGATCCCCAGGGAGTTTTTTAATTGTTTCAAGAGCTCTAGGAATGTTGAGGAGCTTTGAATTGACCAGGACATGTACTAACATTTTATATAATGCTAGGAGGTCTACTAAGGAGTTTGTAGACAGATAGTGTGCCAGGTCTGTGTGGACATGTTGTTTACCAAGGCCCTTATTTAACAAGGGATAGCGCCAGGTAGCGACTGGTGAGCGACCGGTAATGACGGGCACCGCCACGACGCCGGCTCCCCACCACAATCACACATTTATCAAGCCGATCCTGCTTAGCGACTGAGATAGCGCCAGATAGCCACTCATTCATCATTATTCCAGCCTCAGCCCACAGCGCCAGCGTCCGACCTTGAACAGCGACAGGTATGACCTCTCGCTACCTGGCGCTCTCCAATGCATTTCAATGGAACAATCTTTAAATATTCATAATTAATTGTTATTAATGTTTTTTTTTTTTTTTTAAATGTGAAAAATTCTGTGGCCACTTCTGCAATGTTAGATATTTTTTTTAAGGTAAAAAAAAAAGAAATAATAATTTGTGCAGAATTCATATTACAGGTCTGATATTAATGTATTCATATTACAAAATGTTTTTATAAACTTGTTTTTTTTTGGTTTCCAAAAATATGGTTGTTTGGGGGTTAAAAAACTACTTTTAACCCATCGCCGCCAGCGCTCTGGGGTTTAAACATGCATTTCACAGCGCGAGAATTTTTTGAGCTTGATTTGTTAATGAATATGGTGGGCGCCGGTCGCTATGGCCAGTCGCTATCATGCGCTCCCATACAGCGCGGAACCTGTCAAATAGCGACTCCTCACCCAATATTTAACATTACTGCACACCGACTGAGTCGCTGTCAACAACCGAACAACGGCCAAGCACAGCGACTACTAGCGGGCGCTGTGAAAATACTGCTACAGTCGCTCAACTGTCGCTACCTGCCGCTATTAATGAATCGGCCTCCAAGTTTGGACAAGAAAGTGATTAGTGATATAGGGAGGCAGCTAATGAAGGCAGAGGGGTCCGGTGATGGCTTTTTGATTAGTGGCGTTATAACTGGATGTTTACAGGAGGTTGGACAGGTTCCGGAGGAGAAGGGAGGCAGAATAAAAAAGTTGCGGGAAGGACATTTGACCCGCTATAAGGCTGGAATGAGAGATGGAGAAAACTGGGGGATAAGAAGAAATGGAATAGGATCAAGGGGCCAGGATGCTAACTAATCAGCCTGGATTGGTGCCTTCAGTACTGGTCAGCCTGTTTGGCAAAAGTAGCTTACAGCATCGCTGAACGTCCATTCATCTGGTATTAGTCAGGTGCTCGGTAATATCTCAGCTGCTCTTTTCTGGTACAGCTTGAGTAAAAACTCTGACCAATGCCAGCACTCTTTATTCCATCCTTTAAAACGGACCTTCAGCATCCAATGCAATACTGGGTTTTGTTCCGCTTAAAGAGCAAAATAATAAAAAACAAACTTGCGTTTGGCGACTGCTTGTGATTCCTCAATAGGAGTGGACCAAAACCCACGCCGATCGATTCCCCCCCCCCCAGGGGATCCAAAATCGGGATGCCGCGCTGTGTGAAACCCTGCAGGTTGCCCCATTCACGTATCTAGTTTCCCAGTCCCATGGCGTGTCTAAGAGCAGCTGCTGCATCCCGCTATCCCACTAGCAGAGCGCGTGCCCACGGCAGGCATTTGTGAATGGAGGGAATCCTCCTAGGGGGAATCGGAGGATGCGGACGCCAGCGCGCTCAGAGGTGAGTTGGACTCGGTGTCCTGGGGGGTTTCACTCAGCGGGGCACCCCCCATCGGAGTGCCCCAGGGGAAAGGACCAAAATCCTGAGTTTTGATCCACTTTAAAATCAAGGGTGCACAACCGATTGCGGTAACCGCTAACACAGTGCATCACCTAGGTGTGAAGCCGCCCTTACAGTATTTCTGATACCTGGGTATGTATCATTTTGTTTCACAGTGTAAGAACTTTATCACTGTTTTTTACCCTTAGTGGAACAGCAGGTGCACAACCATCAGTCAAAGCAGCATTTAAATGGGTGGAGTGCTACTTATGACCACTAGAGGGTGCAATGCACAAAATAAATAAGTCTCAGCTTTACTCAGACATTACACCTGGCAGTCCCCCCCTGCTCTTGCATTTGTTAATCTTTAGTTGATCAAGCTGGTCATCCATGTGCGATCTGATCAATGAATCCCTAAACAATCAGGCCCTCTGCCAAGAGCGCCCTTAAAGTAATTCAGCTGACAAAAAAAACAAAAGCATACTCACCTTTTGTACCTCGCAGCTGACCGATGCTGGTCCGAAGATTAACAATCGACATTAATAAGCATGGCATTTGGCGCTGGTTGGACGCGAGCACGTGCATGCGCCTTAGGACTGGGGAAAGGTGAGTTTTTATTGGCAATCTGGGGGGTTTCACACAATGGGACATCCCAAATCAGAATGTCCCGTTGCACGGAACAAAACCTGGGAGTCAAAACCTAAAGTTTAGGTTCGCTTCAACAGACAGCAGGTTGGTGGATCATTCTGTTTAACACCTGTAAAGCAGACCCAAAGCCACGTGAGCTGGGCGATTCCCACATAACCCTGGGATCATGGTAAAATTACCTTTTCCGTCTATCCCACAGCACATGCAAGGGCCATGTTATCACCCCTCCGGCTGATGTGAACTATCTGAATGGCTATCCTGGTCACACACAGCTCAGGGAAGCAGGAGGCACCCGGCACTCCATTCATTCTGAATAGTTTGCTGGATGACGCATTCTATTCTGATAGGCTGGAAGCATGATCATGCACCCATTGCAGCCATTCAGCGATGGCGGCATGGCTGGTAAAATACCCACCACCCAGGGCACCCCAATTACAGATGCCCCGCTGTATTAAACCCCACCATTTATCTGATTATTCTTATATTGCCGGTGAACCCATGGCACATGCGCCCCTGGCAGCAGCATCTTCCGCTTCTTTCTAGGTCTTTACGCAGCTGCACCCGCTGTAACTGGATGGCTGGATGGCATGATTGAGTTTCTTTAGTCATGGCCTCATTCTTTTGGACAGTGTAGCCAGGCAGTGGGAAAAGCAAGCAGGGTGTTCAGCTGCATAGCTCGAGGCATCAGCAATAGGAAGAGGGGGGTTGTGATGCCGCTGTATAGAGCCCTGGTGAGGCTGCAGCTAGAATACTATGTGCAGTTCTGGAGACCTTACCTGAAAAAAGACATCATTTAAATAGAACGTGTCCAAAGGCCGGCAACAAAAATGGTAGAAGCGCTTAGGAGAGACTTAAAGAACTTAATTTGTACAGTCTGGAGGAAAGAAGGGAGAGGGGACATGATGGAGACCTTTAAATATGTGAAAAGATTGAATAAGGTTCAGGAGGGAGGTGGTTTTAAGAAGAAACTTAATGATAGAACAAGGGGGCACAACCTGAAGCTAGTCAGGGGAAAGATCAGGAGCAATGTTAGAAAATATTATTTAACAGAAAGAGTAGTAGATGCTTGGAACAAACTTCCAGCAGTGGTAGTTGAATATGACAGTCAGTGAATATAAACATGCCTGAGATAAGCCCACATCTATCCTAAGATAAGGAGAACATACAGTATATACATAAGGGCAGACGAGATGGACCATATGGTCTCCTTCTGCCATTAATCTTCTATGTTTCTATATTAATATGCAAGGTCAAAGTAGCTTATTGAACCAATGCCACATCTGCACCGTGGGAACACCGGCGAGGTACGTATATCAAATCGGGATGCCCCTGGGGTACTGACAAAAACCTGGGATAGGTTCCACTTAAAGGAGCACTATCGTTAAAAAATGGACCGATAATAAAAATCCATATAAATAAATCTGTCACCCCTGAATTTTATTCCTATCATTAAAGAATAAACCCCAAGCTTGATGGAAGTTTTATTCAGTTCAGGTGCATAACTGACCCCTCTTCTCGTTATCCGAAGTGTTTATATGTATTTTTAATATTACACAATTTTGTGATAGTGCTCCTTTAGTGCTACACACAATAATACTCTTTAAGGAAACGCTGCAGACAATAATTCTTGTAATAGTCTGCTGACCGCTAACACTGGCAGCCTGAGCAATTTTGATTCTGGGATACCCCACTACTCACTGGAATTCTGGGATACTTCACTACTTACATTAAAGAACAAGCATAAGATTGGGCAAAAGTACTGTTTGGATTTTTTTAAGTGGGGGGGGGGCATAGATGGCTGTTGTATGCCTGGGCATATATAGGTATTCTTCCTCCACATCTGTGCAGTGAGTATACACATGCCCAGAGAGGTGGGCTGCCCTAATTACGGCACCCGGTGACTGAATCAAACCTGTCAACTTAACTCTAGGCTGCCCCTTTGGAGCTGTGCTCCAGCGCCATTCTTATGTCCCACATGATTGCTGATGATGGTAACTTGCCATTCCAGGTGTCTCTGAGCCCCGGGTACCAGATCCTATTCCTAGTAACATAGGGGGAGGAGACATAGTTTTAATTTTTTTTTTTAAAGGGGGAATAAAAGAAAAATACAATTTTGACTATCCTGGGTTTTGGTCCTTTCCCTCCTATCGGGGGTGCCCCACTGTGTGCCCCCGAACCCCCCCCCCCCCCAGATCGCCGCAGCCAACTCACCTCTTCTTGAGTTGGCTGTGGCGATCTGGGGGGGTTTCACAAAGTAGGGCACCCCCGATATTGACTATCCTGAGTTTTGGTCTACTTTAAGAACATGATATTTATTATTAAACATCAGGGTTAGGTGTCCCTAGCCAGAGTTTAGATTGCAGATCATATGAGTGACATTCAGTCGTGTCACAAGTCTCTGTTCTGGCAATGCCATCAAGCCCCATTCATGGAAGAGCATCCACTTGCCAAACAAATGAACACTGGGGCAGAGGATCACTTACTTAAACAAACATCACGCTGGCAGCGGAGGCCTGGACGCCATGTGAATGAGCCAGGCCCGGCCTCTTCAGCCTTATTGTCCATTCAGGAAGCACAAAGCACACAATGTATAGGCCTGACTCCCAGCCATTGTCCTGACATCAGCCCCGTGAAGGCACAATTCCCCGGTCAGGCTTTGTTTTTGACCCGTCCATTAAATGGCACATCAATGACTGCACAGAGCTCTTGTAATTTAGTCAGTATCTTATTTCACGCTCTAAAAGGGACATGCCAGCCAAACATGTATGCTTTGAATTTAGACTTGGGACCTGCAAGAGAGGTAGCTCTGGCATTCAGAATCTATATTGAGATACAGTCATGCTAAAGTTTTAGAGATGAAAGGTCAACACTGGGTGCACATTTGGGTGTGCACTGCAGCCTGCATATCGGTGAGCTTTCTGAATGAACACAAAAAGGTATAAATATACCTTACAAAAAATATAAGTTTCAATTTTTCCTAAAAAAATCACCTGCACCTGCACATTATGGGCCAAAGGGCACACCCGGGCAAATCGCAGTAGGCTGCCTCCCCCCGGCCACTGGTCCCATAGTTAGTAATGTCAGACCGCTGCGGCCCTGGCTATATATCCAGACACAGGGCCGGCGTTAGCACCCGGCAAGGCGGGGCAGCTGCCGGGGTTCCGAACCTCAGAGGGGCCCACTGACAGGGTGGGCCTTTGGGGTGTGCGACGACGGTTATCCGACAGCAGACTGGGAGGGCACTGCCACAGCTGGTGCCCACATCTCCTCAAATGGCAGGGTTTCACACAGCGGGTGATCCAACAGTGCATTCACCAGTTTGAGGAAAGTAATGAACAAAGGGGGGGTCACACACAGGGGCATCCAAAATCATGAGAATCTAGATTTGTTTAGACTCTGAGGTCAGTTTTAAAGGGGTTTGGTGAGCTTCAAAGTAGACCAAAACTATCAGAGCCAATGAATCATTGGCTGTGCAGAACAGCAGTGGTGTGGACAGGCGCCCCCGGGGTGGACGGGGCTCCTCTCTGGCCCCCTGGAAAGCTGGAGACATGCTGATGGACACAGGGAGGCTCTGATCAAGGCCGCCATCATGGGTAGGAAGGGGGATTCCCATATGGGGTCCACACTAAATGATTTTTGTCCATCATATAAATCATGCAGCAGCCATCATCGAGGCATCGGGGTGCTCTGCTGCACTGCTTGTTATGGAGTGATTTGGGGGGTGCTCTGCTGCACTGCTTGTTATGGGGTGATTTGGGGGGTGCTCTGCTGCACTGCTTGTTATGGGGTGATTTGGGGGGTGCTCTGCTGCACTGCTTGTTATGGGGTGATTTGGGGGATGCTCTGCCGCACTGCTTGTTATGGGGTGATTTGGGGGGTGCTCTGCTGCACTGCTTGTTATGGGGTGATTTGGGGGGTGCTCTGCTGCACTGCTTGTTATGGGGTGATTTGGAGGGTGCTCTGCTGCACTGCTTGTTATGGGGTGATTTGGGGGGTGTTCTGCTGCACTGCTTGTTATGGGGTGATTTGGGGGGTGCTCTGCTGCACTGCTTGTTCTGGGATGATTTGGGGGATAATCTGCTGCGCTGCTTGTTCAAGGATGATTTTGGGGGCGCTCTGCTCCACTGCTTGTTATGGGGTGTCCTGCCACACTGCTTGTTTTGGTGATTTGGGGGGTGCTCTGTTGCACTGCTTGTTATAAAGTGATTGGGGGGATTCTGCACACTGCCTATTACCGGGGGGTATTAGAGAAGAAGGGCCGGTGTGACCAAAAAAGTCCCGGCCATTTTTTAACCCCAGTCCACCCCTGGTGATGGGGCATGGTTTGGAAAAAACAGCACCCTATTAGCTACGCTAAAGTATCTGTTCTTTTTTCTGCATACCTCACAGGGTGCTGTTGTTTGCAAACTTTTAAACATTACACGTGCAGGTGATTTCTTTAGGAAGAAATTAAAAGGCTCACTGATATGCAGGCGGCAATTCACACCCAAATGTGCCCCCAGAGTTGAACTTGTCCCCCCAATGAGGGTCAAGCTAATTATTTGGTGAAGCCAGTGTGCATTGCGGCGTGGCTTGCAACTGCATCAAGATGACCTTTTAATCGTTAACACACAAAAAGTGCAAACAAAAATGTTTGTCCTACTTTTTCCCCAAAAAATTGCCTGTACCTGCGATGGGACATTTTTACAGGTGAGGTACATCATATATCCAATAAGATAAGGGTATTTTTTATGTTTGGACATAACAGCAACTTATGGGTTATGCTAAAGAATTTGCTAAATATTTTTGTATACCCCATAGGGTTCTGTTTTTTCCAAACATAAAAGAAAATTATACACCTAACCTGTAAAAATGACCCATCGCAGGTACAGGTCATTCTGGGGCAAAAAAAATAGAAAAAAAAACTTTTTTTTTGAGTCAATGAGATGCAGGTTGCAATCCACACCACAATGCACACTGCAATTCTGCCCCCTCCTCACTCATCCAGTGCTGCTGTCACATACAGATATATGCCATGATGTGCCTCTACAATAGCAATAGGCAGTGCCTCCTATCCAAGCCCAATATGGAGGGATGAAGGGCCTGTATTTTGTCATGCACCACTAATAGTGGCCCTGACTCATCTGGATGACTGGAACAAAGGCGCCCCAGGTGATTGCCCTTCTGGGTCAGTTTTACATTCCTGTGAATCTAATTGGCTGTCGCGTAATGTGGCAAATTCACAGTCTGCAGCAATGGTATACAGACGTAGTAGCTACAGGACTACTGGGTTTCAGGTGCACAGTGGGGAGAGACTCAGTAGTCTCAATGTCCCCATCCTGCAAGGGTAGAGGACTTACAGCTCTTTGTGACTTTACTTCCTCTGTAATGGAGAGCACTCCTGCCAAGCACAGACTAAATGTGTCCTAAATGCACCTGATTACGCTATAGGCATCTCCATTTATTTCACTGGGGGCATTTGGTGTTGCCAAGATCTTGTTTGTGACACTATGCAAGGCCAGGCTCCCTGACCAGTGCGGGGGCGTTACTTGTAAACCACTCCATTCATTCCAATAGAATTTTGGATTACAATCGTTTCAACAGGCGTTCCAAATGCGTGATTAACGCGCCTGCCCCGCGCCAGCCAGGACTCAGCCCTAAAGGTTGAAGGACAACTATTATTAAACAACTATGTAAACTCAATGCTGCAAAATACAGACTGATAGCAACAGGGGTAAATTACACACAAAAAATACACACGTACCACCATTCATGTACAACTGTGGTGCAGGGATGGTTGTGAAATTGGGAGCCAGGCTGAAAAAAGGCAAAAGAACACTAGATAGAGGCCATAATACTTACCCTGCAGTACTACTGCCTCCATCAGTTATACATGTCCACCACTTGGGGTTTCCTCTTCCTGGTCCTGATGGAAATTGTCTAGACACAGAGCAAGGGAGTGAGTGGTTAACTATGTATACTTTAATAGTTTGAAAATGCCAGATATTACCTTGACAATTAAACCTCACACTCCCTGTCACTTATCAGCCTTCCACCTCCCCAACTCACCATTGATCAGCCTTCCACCCTCTGCCAACAATCAGCCTTCCAACCTCTGCCAACAATCAGCCTTCCATCCCCTGCCAACAATCAGCCTTCCATCCTCTGCCAACAATCAGCCTTCCATCCTCTGCCAGCAATCAGCCTTCCAACCTCTGCCAACAATCAGCCTTCCATCCTCTGCCAACAATCAGCCTTCCACCCTCTGCCAACAATCAGCCTTCCAACCTCTGCCAACAATCAGCCTTCCAACCTCTGCCAACAATCAGCCTTCCAACCTCTGCCAACAATCAGCCTTCCAACCTCTGCCAACAATCAGCCTTCCATCCTCTGCCAACAATCAGCCTTCCATCCTCTGCCAACAATCAGCCTTCCATCCTCTGCCAGCAATCAGCCTTCCATCCCCTGCCAACAATCAGCCTTCCATCCTCTGCCAACAATCAGCCTTCCATCCTCTGCCAACAATCAGCCTTCCATCCTCTGCCAACAATCAGCCTTCCAACCTCTGCCAACAATCAGCCTTCCATCCTCTGCCAACAATCAGCCTTCCATCCCCTGCCAGCAATCAGCCTTCCACCCTCTGCCAACAATCAGCCTTCCATCCTCTGCCAACAATCAGCCTTCCATCCTCTGCCAGCAATCAGCCTTCCATCCTCTGCCAACAATCAGCCTTCCACCCTCTGCCAACAATCAGTCTTCCATCCTCTGCCAACAATCAGC
Source organism: Gastrophryne carolinensis (assembly GCA_027917425.1). Lineage (NCBI taxonomy): Eukaryota > Metazoa > Chordata > Amphibia > Anura > Microhylidae > Gastrophryne > Gastrophryne carolinensis. The sequence continues at coordinate 606,080,721 of CM051234.1, forward strand.
CTTCCATCCTCTGCCAGCAATCAGCCTTCCATCCTCTGCCAACAATCAGCCTTCCATCCCCTGCCAGCAATCAGCCTTCCACCCTCTGCCAACAATCAGCCTTCCATCCTCTGCCAACAATCAGCCTTCCACCCTCTGCCAACAATCAGTCTTCCATCCTCTGCCAACAATCAGCCTTCCATCCTCTGCCAACAATCAGCCTTCCACCCTCTGCCAACAATCAGCCTTCCATCCTCTGCCAACAATCAGCCTTCCATCCTCTGCCAACAATCAGCCTTCCATCCTCTGCCAGCAATCAGCCTTCCAACCTCTGCCAACAATCAGCCTTCCATCCCCTGCCAGCAATCAGCCTTCCACCCTCTGCCAACAATCAGCCTTCCATCCTCTGCCAACAATCAGCCTTCCATCCTCTGCCAGCAATCAGCCTTCCATCCTCTGCCAACAATCAGCCTTCCACCCTCTGCCAACAATCAGTCTTCCATCCTCTGCCAACAATCAGCCTTCCATCCTCTGCCAGCAATCAGCCTTCCAACCTCTGCCAACAATCAGCCTTCCATCCTCTGCCAACAATCAGCCTTCCAACCTCTGCCAACAATCAGCCTTCCATCCCCTGCCAACAATCAGCCTTCTACCCTCTGCCAACAATCAGCCTTCCTTCCTCTGCCAACAATCAGCCTTCCATCCTCTGCCAACAATCAGCCTTCCAACCTCTGCCAACAATCAGCCTTCCAACCTCTGCCAACAATCAGCCTTCCATCCTCTGCCAACAATCAGCCTTCCATCCCCTGCTAGCAATCAGCCTTTCAACCTCTGCCAACAATCAGCCTTCCATCCTCTGACAACAATCAACCTTCCATCCTCTGCCAGCAATTAGCCTTCCATCCCCTGCCAACAATCAGCCTTTCAACCTCTGCCAACAATCAGCCTTCCATCCCCTGCCAACAATCAGCCTTCCACCCTCTGCCAACAATCAGCCTTCCATCCCCTGCCAACAATCAGCCTTCCATCCTCTGCCAACAATTAGCCTTCCACCCTCTGCCAACAATCAGCCTTCCATCCCCTGCCAACAATCAGCCTTCCATCCTCTGCCAACAATCAGCCTTCCATCCTCTGCCAACAATCAGCCTTCCACCCTCGGCCAACAATCAGCCTTCCATCCCCTGCCAACAATCAGCCTTCCATCCTCTGCCAACAATCAGCCTTCCATCCCCTGCCAACAATCAGCCTTCCATCCTCTGCCAACAATCAGCCTTCCATCCTCTGCCAACAATCAGCCTTCCATCCTCTGCCAACAATCAGCCTTCCATCCTCTGCCAACAATCAGCCTTCCATCCCCTGCCAACAATCAGCCTTCCATCCTCTGCCAACAATCAGCCTTCCATCCCCTGCCAACAATCAGCCTTCCATCCTCTGCCAACAATCAGCCTTCCATCCTCTGCCAACAATCAGCCTTCCATCCTCTGCCAACAATCAGCCTTCCATCCTCTGCCAACAATCAGCCTTCCATCCTCTGCCAACAATCAGCCTTCCATCCTCTGCCAACAATCAGCCTTCCATCCCCTGCCAACAATCAGCCTTCCATCCTCTGCCAGCAATCAGCCTTCCATCCTCTGCCAACAATCAGCCTTCCACCCTCGGCCAACAATCAGCCTTCCATCCTCTGCCAACAATCAGCCTTCCATCCCCTGCCAACAATCAGCCTTCCAACCTCTGCCAACAATCAGCCTTCCACCCTCTGCCAACAATCAGCCTTCTACCCTCTGCCAACAATCAGCCTTCTACCCTCTGCCAACAATCAGCCTTTCATCCTCTGCCAGCAATCAGCCTTCCATCCTCTGCCAGCAATCAGCCTTCCATCCCCTGCCAACAATCAGCCTTCCATCCTCTGCCAGCAATCAGCCTTCCATCATCTGCCAACAATCAGCCTTCTACCCTCTGCCAACAATCAGCCTTCCATACTCTGCCAACAATCAGCCTTCCACCCTCTGCCAACAATCAGCCTTCCATCCCCTGCCAACAATCAGCCTTCCATCCTCTGCCAACAATCAGCCTTCCACCCTCGGCCAACAATCAGCCTTCCATCCTCTGCCAACAATTAGCCTTCCATCCCCTGCCAGCAATCAGCCTTCCACCCCCTGCCAACAATCAGCCTTCCATCCTCTGCCAGCAATCAGCCTTCCACCCTCTGCCAACAATCAGCCTTCCATCCTCTGCCAACAATCAGCCTTCCACCCTCTGCCAGCAATCAGCCTTCCATCCCCTGCCAACAATCAGCCTTCCATCCCCTGCCAGCAATCAGCCTTCCATCCCCTGCCAACAATCAGCCTTCCATCCCCTGCCAACAATCAGCCTTCCACCCCCTGCCAGCAATCAGCCTTCCATCCCCTGCCAACAATCAGCCTTCCATCCTCTGCCAGCAATCAGCCTTCCACCCTCTGCCAACAATCAGCCTTCCAACCTCTGCCAACAATCAGCCTTCCATCCCCTGCCAACAATCAGCCTTCCATCCTCTGCCAACAATCAGCCTTCCACCCCCTGCCAGCAATCAGCCTTCCACCCTCTGCCAACAATCAGCCTTCCAACCTCTGCCAACAATCAGCCTTCCATCCCCTGCCAACAATCAGCCTTCCATCCTCTGCCAACAATCAGCCTTCCATCCCCTGCCAACAATCAGCCTTCCATCCTCTGCCAACAATCAGCCTTCCATCCTCTGCCAACAATCAGCCTTCCATCCCCTGCCAACAATCAGCCTTCCACCCTCTGCCAACAATCAGCCTTCCATCCACTGCCAACAATCAGCCTTCCACCCTCTGCCACCAGCCTTCTATAACACCCTTGCTTCTGGCCCTAAGGATTGCTACCGGTTGGAGATTGGGACCTTCATTGTCCTTGTCCACGATGAGGACGCTATTAGAACCACTTTAAAGGCATCTTGAGTAGTGGAGCTGACTGAAAAGGAAGGGGAGCAAATTTGGGTAATTTTCTCCTACTCCTTCTTTTTCCCTTTCTTGTTTCTTTCTGTTAAAAAAAAAAATGCTAGTTGTTATCAGACATGCTGTAAATTTGGTCTACAGCACCCCCATTAACACCTTCCCCCATGTAAACTGCACACTGCTGCCGCCTGGTGGCCATATACATGAAACAAGACAAAATATTCCATGTATTGCACTTCTGTAAAGACTCCTGAGTAGGGATGAGCGAATCGATCCGGACGAACCCGGATTCGATCCGAATTTGAGGAAAAATTCGATTCGGATCGAATCCGAATTTCCCCGCGATTCGATCACTCGAAGTTTTCCTTTAACATCCATTCATTTACATTACAGGCATTCTAAGATGGCGGGCGGGACATGTCTGGACATGTATCCCGCGCCAGTGCAAGCTGGGGCAGTCACATGCAGCCTATCAGCAGCCAGCAAGCCCGGTGACGTCACACAGCGGTATTTAACGGCGGCCATCTTGCTTTTCCTCATTTCTCTATTGCATTCGTGACAGACAGAACGCTGTGTAGCTGAGGCACTTAGACAGGCAGGGACAGACAGGGACAGGCTGGAGACAGGCAGGAGACAGGCAGGAGACAGGCAGGAGACAGACAGGAGACAGACAGAAAGCCAGGGAAAGGTAGGAAAAACGGAGGCTGTGACAGGGAGATTTTTTTTTTTTCATCCAGCCTTTGTTAGCGTTTTCAGGCTGCTTATAGTAACTAACTGTGCATATATACTGAACTGATCTTAAGTCTGCTGTGAGGCATCCCATTCTGTGACTAAAGCAGCCTCTATTTAATAGCATAATAAACATTTGCACTTATTCTCATAGAAATCAGGCCTGATAAAGACACTTTTGCTGTGCATGCTCTCTGGTTTTTGTGGCACTGGCATCCCATTCTGTGACTAAAGCAGCCTCTATTTAATAGCATAATAAACATTTGCACTTATTCTCATAGAAATCAGGCCTGATAAAGACACTTTTGCTGTGCATGCTCTCTGGTTTTTGTGGCACTGGCATCCCATTCTGTGACTAAAGCAGCCTCTATTTAATAGCATAATAAACATTTGCACTTATTCTCATAGAAATCAGGCCTGATAAAGACACTTTTGCTGTGCATGCTCTCTGGTTTTTGTGGCACTGGCATCCCATTCTGTGACTAAAGCAGCCTCTATTTAATAGCATAATAAACATTTGCACTTATTCTCATAGAAATCAGGCCTGATAAAGACACTTTTGCTGTGCATGCTCTCTGGTTTTTGTGGCACTGGCATCCCATTCTGTGACTAAAGCAGCCTCTATTTAATAGCATAATAAACATTTGCACTTATTCTCATAGAAATCAGGCCTGATAAAGACACTTTTGCTGTGCATGCTCTCTGGTTTTTGTGGCACTGGCATCCCATTCTGTGACTAAAGCAGCCTCTATTTAATAGCATAATAAACATTTGCACTTATTCTCATAGAAATCAGGCCTGATAAAGACACTTTTGCTGTGCATGCTCTCTGGTTTTTGTGGCACTGGCATCCCATTCTGTGACTAAAGCAGCCTCTATTTAATAGCATAATAAACATTTGCACTTATTCTCATAGAAATCAGGCCTGATAAAGACACTTTTGCTGTGCATGCTCTCTGGTTTTTGTGGCACTGGCATCCCATTCTGTGACTAAAGCAGCCTCTATTTAATAGCATAATAAACATTTGCACTTATTCTCATAGAAATCAGGCCTGATAAAGACACTTTTGCTGTGCATGCTCTCTGGTTTTTGTGGCACTGGCATCCCATTCTGTGACTAAAGCAGCCTCTATTTAATAGCATAATAACCATTTGCACTTATTCTCATAGAAATCAGGCCTGATAAAGACACTTTTGCTGTGCATGCTCTCTGGTTTTTGTGGCACTGGCATCCCATTCTGTGACTAAAGCAGCCTCTATTTAATAGCATAATAAACATTTGCACTTATTCTCATAGAAATCAGGCCTGATAAAGACACTTTTGCTGTGCATGCTCTCTGGTTTTTGTGGCACTGGCATCCCATTCTGTGACTAAAGCAGCCTCTATTTAATAGCATAATAAACATTTGCACTTATTCTCATAGAAATCAGGCCTGATAAAGACACTTTTGCTGTGCATGCTCTCTGGTTTTTGTGGCACTGGCATCCCATTCTGTGACTAAAGCAGCCTCTATTTAATAGCATAATAAACATTTTCACTTATTCTCATAGAAATCAGGCCTGATAAAGACACTTTTGCTGTGCATGCTCTCTGGTTTTTGTGGCACTGGCATCCCATTCTGTGACTAAAGCAGCCTCTATTTAATAGCATAATAAACATTTGCACTTATTCTCATAGAAATCAGGCCTGATAAAGACACTTTTGCTGTGCATGCTCTCTGGTTTTTGTGGCACTGGCATCCCATTCTGTGACTAAAGCAGCCTCTATTTAATAGCATAATAAACATTTGCACTTATTCTCATAGAAATCAGGCCTGATAAAGACACTTTTGCTGTGCATGCTCTCTGGTTTTTGTGGCACTGGCATCCCATTCTGTGACTAAAGCAGCCTCTATTTAATAGCATAATAAACATTTGCACTTATTCTCATAGAAATCAGGCCTGATAAAGACACTTTTGCTGTGCATGCTCTCTGGTTTTTGTGGCACTGGCATCCCATTCTGTGACTAAAGCAGCCTCTATTTAATAGCATAATAAACATTTGCACTTATTCTCATAGAAATCAGGCCTGATAAAGACACTTTTGCTGTGCATGCTCTCTGGTTTTTGTGGCACTGGCATCCCATTCTGTGACTAAAGCAGCCTCTATTTAATAGCATAATAAACATTTGCACTTATTCTCATAGAAATCAGGCCTGATAAAGACACTTTTGCTGTGCATGCTCTCTGGTTTTTGTGGCACTGGCATCCCATTCTGTGACTAAAGCAGCCTCTATTTAATAGCATAATAAACATTTGCACTTATTCTCATAGAAATCAGGCCTGATAAAGACACTTTTGCTGTGCATGCTCTCTGGTTTTTGTGGCACTGGCATCCCATTCTGTGACTAAAGCAGCCTCTATTTAATAGCATAATAAACATTTGCACTTATTCTCATAGAAATCAGGCCTGATAAAGACACTTTTGCTGTGCATGCTCTCTGGTTTTTGTGGCACTGGCATCCCATTCTGTGACTAAAGCAGCCTCTATTTAATAGCATAATAAACATTTGCACTTATTCTCATAGAAATCAGGCCTGATAAAGACACTTTTGCTGTGCATGCTCTCTGGTTTTTGTGGCACTGGCATCCCATTCTGTGACTAAAGCAGCCTCTATTTAATAGCATAATAAACATTTGCACTTATTCTCATAGAAATCAGGCCTGATAAAGACACTTTTGCTGTGCATGCTCTCTGGTTTTTGTGGCACTGGCATCCCATTCTGTGACTTTGAGGCCGATTCATCAATAGCGCCAGGTAGCGACAGATGAGCGACTGTAGCGTGATTTTTTCAGCGCCAGCCAGTATTCGCTGTGCTTGGCCGGCGTTAGCTTGATGACAGCGACTCAGTCGGTGTGCGGTAATGTTGAATACGGGCTGGGGTGTCGCTGTTTCACAGGTCCAGCGTTGTATGTGTGCGCCTGACAACGAATGGCCAGAGCGAACGGCTAGCTTCATATTCATCAAAAAATCACGCTCCGAATGTGCTGTCGCTGTCCATTCCTTGTTTAAACCCCAGAGCTCTGGCGGCGATGTGTATTAACTAGTTTTTAACCCCTAAACAACCATATTTTTTGAATGTAACATTATACATGTTTTTAGAATCATTTTGTAATATGAATACATTAATCTCAGACCTGTTAGATCAATTCTGCACATATTTTTTTTTTTTTTTTTTTTGACTTAAAAATAAATCCTAACATTGCAGAAGTGGTCTCCGATTTTTTGACATTAAAAAAAAAATTTAAAAAAATAATACCAATTAATTATGATTAATTATAGCTTGCTCCATTGAAATGCATTGGACATCGCCAGGGAGCGACAGCTCATACCTGGCGCTGTGAGGGAATTTGCAGCGGCGCTGTTCGGTCCAGGCGGCTTCATGATGAATGCCGCGCTAGCCGTCGCTCTCGCCGGCGCTAGCCTCATTTTGCTTGATAAATGCGTCATTGTGACCGCCGCGGGCGTACTTGAGTCGGTAGTCGCCGTTAGCTGCCGCTACCTGGCGCTCGTCAGACACTACCCGGCGCTATCGCTTGATGAATAAGGGCATAAAGCAGCCTCTATTTAATAGCATAATAAACATTTGCACTTATTCTCATAGAAATCAGGCCTGATAAAGACACTTTTGCTGTGCATGCTCTCTGGTTTTTGTGGCACTGGCATCCCATTCTGTGACTAAAGCAGCCTCTATTTAATAGCATAATAAACATTTGCACTTATTCTCATAGAAATCAGGCCTGATAAAGACACTTTTGCTGTGCATGCTCTCTGGTTTTTGTGGCACTGGCATCCCATTCTGTGACTAAAGCAGCCTCTATTTAATAGCATAATAAACATTTGCACTTATTCTCATAGAAATCAGGCCTGATAAAGACACTTTTGCTGTGCATGCTCTCTGGTTTTTGTGGCACTGGCATCCCATTCTGTGACTAAAGCAGCCTCTATTTAATAGCATAATAAACATTTGCACTTATTCTCATAGAAATCAGGCCTGATAAAGACACTTTTGCTGTGCATGCTCTCTGGTTTTTGTGGCACTGGCATCCCATTCTGTGACTAAAGCAGCCTCTATTTAATAGCATAATAAACATTTGCACTTATTCTCATAGAAATCAGGCCTGATAAAGACACTTTTGCTGTGCATGCTCTCTGGTTTTTGTGGCACTGGCATCCCATTCTGTGACTAAAGCAGCCTCTATTTAATAGCATAATAAACATTTGCACTTATTCTCATAGAAATCAGGCCTGATAAAGACACTTTTGCTGTGCATGCTCTCTGGTTTTTGTGGCACTGGCATCCCATTCTGTGACTAAAGCAGCCTCTATTTAATAGCATAATAAACATTTGCACTTATTCTCATAGAAATCAGGCCTGATAAAGACACTTTTGCTGTGCATGCTCTCTGGTTTTTGTGGCACTGGCATCCCATTCTGTGACTAAAGCAGCCTCTATTTAATAGCATAATAAACATTTGCACTTATTCTCATAGAAATCAGGCCTGATAAAGACACTTTTGCTGTGCATGCTCTCTGGTTTTTGTGGCACTGGCATCCCATTCTGTGACTAAAGCAGCCTCTATTTAATAGCATAATAAACATTTGCACTTATTCTCATAGAAATCAGGCCTGATAAAGACACTTTTGCTGTGCATGCTCTCTGGTTTTTGTGGCACTGGCATCCCATTCTGTGACTAAAGCAGCCTCTATTTAATAGCATAATAAACATTTGCACTTATTCTCATAGAAATCAGGCCTGATAAAGACACTTTTGCTGTGCATGCTCTCTGGTTTTTGTGGCACTGGCATCCCATTCTGTGACTAAAGCAGCCTCTATTTAATAGCATAATAAACATTTGCACTTATTCTCATAGAAATCAGGCCTGATAAAGACACTTTTGCTGTGCATGCTCTCTGGTTTTTGTGGCACTGGCATCCCATTCTGTGACTAAAGCAGCCTCTATTTAATAGCATAATAAACATTTGCACTTATTCTCATAGAAATCAGGCCTGATAAAGACACTTTTGCTGGCCAAAGCCCTACTGGACCCTGCCAGGTCCATTCCTGCCCAGGGCATCCCATTCTGTGACTAAAGCAGCCTCTGTTTAAGACCATATAAGCATTTGCTCTTATTATATTTATATTATAAGACACTTTTGCTGGGCATAGGCTTACTGCTGCCTGCCAGGTGCACTTCTGTTGAGGCATCCCATTCTGTAACATAGCATACCCCTCTTTATTTACACTAAGCAGCTCTCTTATTTACACTAAGCAGGCCTGTTGGAGGCTGAGTGTTACTGCTCACTTTTGGTGTGCATTATATTCTGTTTTATATAGACCCACTGCTGCCTGGGGGTTCTTAAAATATCACCTACTACCACGCCAGTTAGACTATGTCGGGCAGACAAGTGCCTGGAAGTGAAAAGAGGAGTGGCAGAGGCCAAGATTCCGCAGGCAGAGCTCGCATCAGACTGGGGGCCAGTAGCAGCAGGAGTCACGCTGAGAGACCTAATCTGCCAGTATCTGCTAGCGGTCGGGTCTCCACCAGTAACGCATCTGCCGTGGTAGATTGGCTGACGCGCTCATCAACAACATCATCACAACTTACATCTGAGACCCCCAGTCTAGGGTCGGTAGGTTCCTCTGACACAACCCTGAGTTGGCATGCCCCGAGAGCAGTCCCTGTCCTCCCATTGCCTCTGTCCTACGCCGTTCCCTCCCCCAGCGACGTATCCTATGCTTTGGGTTCAGCTCCACTCTTTAGTGAGGAGGACGATCAGATACAGGAGGACAGTCAGCAGCTACTGCCCAGCCAAGAAATGGAGGTGGCTTCTTTAGCTAGGCAGACAAATAGTGATGTGGACAGTGTCGTGGGTGCTGCGAGCGTTCCAGCTCCTGCGCCAGACACTGTTGACGAATCCACGAACATCAGTGACGTACAGCCACAACCCGGTGATGATGATGATGATGACGATGAAGCCGATCGCACTTGGGAGCCGGGTGATGAAGGGGCTTCATCGTCATCATCAGGAGAAGAGGGGCGCAGGTTGCCCCGGAGTCAGCAGCTGAGGCAGCAAGGTGGTAGCAGTCAGCATGGGGGCACAATTCCAAAGGCTGGAGCCGGCCGGGGCCGGGGCCGGGGTAGAGCACCTGCTGTGCGGCAGTCTACCTTATCGGGAGGTAGTGGAGCAGGGGTTCCTGGAGTTGGCAACAGCAGCAGTGAATCAGTGAGGCCAGGGGGTGGGAAAAGTAGCTACTCGGCAGTGTGGCAGTTTTTCCTGAGGCATCCGCAGGAGGGTAACATGGCCACATGCAAGATATGTAGGCAAAAGGTGAAGCGTGGCCAGGGTCCAAATGTTGGCACCACGGCCCTGCGTCAACATATGATGCGTCACCATAAAACGACCTGGGAGAACCGAGGCTCCCAAGGGGTGGTCCAGTCTGCTTCCTCACCAAGTGAGCTCCCAATTTCTGCCAGCCAAGGCTCCAGCACCTCAGCCGAAGGCAGCTGTGCGTCACACCCATCCTCTGTCGCTCCTGCTCCTCCTCCTCCTCCTCCAAGTCATGCATCCCGCCAGCAATCCATCAGCGAAGCCATGTCCAAGAGACAGCAGTATGCGCCCACTCATCCTACGGCGCAGAAGCTGAATGTGCTCCTGTCCAAGTTGCTGGTGCTGCAGTCGCTCCCTTTTCAGGTGGTGGAATCTGCACCTTTCAGAGAACTGATGGCTTGTGCCGAGCCGAGGTGGAGAGTCCCAAGCCGTCATTTCTTTGCCAAGAAGGCAGTACCAGCGCTGCACACTTTTGTTGAACAGAAGGTGGGCCAGTCCTTGAGCCTGTCGGTGTGTAGCAAAATACATGGCAGCGCCGACATCTGGAGCTGTAACTACGGTCAGGGGCAGTACATGTCGTTTACGGCCCACTGGGTGAATGTGGTCCCTTTGCAGCAGCAACTTGGACAGGTCACGCCGCTTCGGCCTCCGCGCTCTCTGCCCATTGGGCCTGTGACACCGTGCGACTCGGCCTCCTCATCCTCCGCCATCTCCTCACCCTCCACTGTAGGCTCAAGTCTCAGTGCCCCTCCAGTCTACCATGTGTGCAGGGCACGGAGGTGTCACGCAGTGCTTCACATGGTTTGTCTTGGCGAACGGAGTCACACAGGGGAGGAACTGCTTAAATGTATTCATCAGGAAATCCAAACATGGCTTACTCCGAGAAAACTTAAAATGGGAATCATGGTTACCGACAATGGGAAGAACATTTTGTCTGCGCTGCGCCAAGGAAGCCTGACCCATGCCCCCTGCATGGCTCACGTCTTCAATCTGGTTGTCAAGCGGTTTCTGAAGTGTTCCCCCCATCTGCAGGACATCCTAACAACTTCACGGAAACTTTGCATGCACTTCAGCCACTCCTACACCGCCAAACACACCCTTCTTGAGCTACAGCGTCAGAATGGTATCCCCCAACATAGTCTGATTTGCGATGTTTCCACCCGTTGGAATTCCACCCTTCACATGTTGGACCGATTATATGAACAGAGAAAAGCCATCACGGATTTCCTGATGATCCAAGCAGATAGGGGGACTCCCCTGTGTAACTTCAATGTCAACCAGTGGCAGCTCATACGTGACACCTGCCGTTTGCTCAGGCCCTTTGAGGAAGCCACTTTATTTGTCAGTCGGCAGGATTACGGGATGAACGACGTGATTCCACTGCTTCATGTACTACAGCACATGTTGGAAACCATGGCTGGTCAGGGCACTGGAGACATGGCGTTTACATCTTACGGCCACATGAACCCCGTTGGAGCTGAACTGGAGGAGGAGGAGGAGGAAGAGGAGGAGGAGGAGTTGCCCAGCGAAACACAGTTTAGGCTTGGCGAAATGGCTGGTTTATCTAGTCAGCGGACAGGAGAGGAGGAGCAGGAGCAGCCAGAGGAGCTAGAGGTTTTTGAGGAAGGAGAGACAGAGGACCCGGGCACACCGTGGCAGTATGCAGTGGAGATGGAGACAGGTAGTCCATCCGAGTCACTTGCGCAAATGGCACGAAGCATGCTCACATGCTTGCGTAGTGACCCCAGAATTGTTTCCATCTGTCGGCGGGATGACTTCTGGCTGTCCACCTTATTGGACCCTCGCTTCCGGCACAAAATGGGGGCATTTTTTAAACCCACCGAGAGGGAGGACAAACTCAACTACTACAAAGACATTCTACGTAGGCAGTTGGCCGATGCCTATCTGCGCCATGGTCCATACTCTCGCAGGTCTGACTCGAGGGGACCTCTGCGCTCACCTTCCACTGCCATGGCCGCTGGGGGGGTTGGCAGCAGCAGCAGCAGAAGCTCCATCAGCAGCAGCAGCCTCAGTCTTCAGTCGCTAATGAGTAGCTTTCTACACCCGCATAGTGAGGCTACTCATGAGCAGCAGGAAGACCTGGAGCAGGACCTGAACCAGCAGGTCATGTCATACTTTGACATGACCATGCCAACACACCTTGAGGATCCGCTGGACTTCTGGGCAGCCAAACTTGATTTGTGGCCGCAACTAGCAGAGTTTGCCCTGGAAAAGCTGTCCTGCCCGGCAAGTAGCGTGCCATCTGAGCGGGTGTTTAGTGCGGCGGGGGCCATAGTTACGGCGAGGAGAACTCGTCTGTCAACTAAAAATGTGGAGAGACTCACCTTTGTCAAAATGAATCAGGGATGGATCAGCCAGGATTTCCACCCACCAATGCCTGATGCATGCGACTAGATTCAGCATGGTGCCACGTTTTACACTTTACAAATGGTGCAAAACATATTTATGTCTTTAGGCCATTTTTTGGGCTCCTGCTGCTGCTACTGCCAACTTCTGCCAACTCCAGGGTGTGATTCATCCAATTTTTGGGCTCCTGAGGCCAACTCCAGTGTATATTTGGGCTCCTGCTGCTGCTACTGTCAACTCCTGCCAACTCCAGGGTGTGATTCATCCAATTTTTGGGCTCCTGAAGCCAACTCCAGTGTATATTTGGGCTCCTGCTGCTGCTGCTGCTGCCAACTTCTGCCAACTCCAGGGTGTGATTCATCCAATTTTTGGGCTCCTGAAGCCAACTCCAGTGTATATTTGGGCTCCTGCTGCTGCTGCTGCTGCCAACTTCTGCCAACTCCAGGGTGTGATTCATCCAATTTTTGGGCTCCTGAAGCCAACTCCAGTGTATATTTGGGCTCCTGCTGCTACTACTGCCAACTTCTGCCAACTCCAGGGTGTGATTCATCCAATTTTTGGGCTCCTGAGGCCAACTCCAGTGTATATTTGGGCTCCTGCTGCTGCTGCTGCCAACTTCTGCCAACTCCAGGGTGTGATTCATCCAATTTTTGGGCTCCTGAAGCCAACTCCAGTGTATATTTGGGCTCCTGCTGCTACTACTGTCAACTCCTGCCAACTCCAGGGTGTGATTCATCCAATTTTTGGGCTCCTGAGGCCAACTCCAGTGTATATTTGGGCTCCTGCTGCTGCTACTGTCAACTCCTGCCAACTCCAGGGTGTGATTCATCCAATTTTTGGGCTCCTGAAGCCAACTCCAGTGTATATTTGGGCTCCTGCTGCTGCTGCTGCTGCCAACTTCTGCCAACTCCAGGGTGTGATTCATCCAATTTTTGGGCTCCTGAAGCCAACTCCAGTGTATATTTGGGCTCCTGCTGCTGCTGCTGCTGCCAACTTCTGCCAACTCCAGGGTGTGATTCATCCAATTTTTGGGCTCCTGAAGCCAACTCCAGTGTATATTTGGGCTCCTGCTGCTACTACTGCCAACTTCTGCCAACTCCAGGGTGTGATTCATCCAATTTTTGGGCTCCTGAGGCCAACTCCAGTGTATATTTGGGCTCCTGCTGCTGCTGCTGCCAACTTCTGCCAACTCCAGGGTGTGATTCATCCAATTTTTGGGCTCCTGAAGCCAACTCCAGTGTATATTTGGGCTCCTGCTGCTACTACTGTCAACTCCTGCCAACTCCAGGGTGTGATTCATCCAATTTTTGGGCTCCTGAGGCCAACTCCAGTGTATATTTGGGCTCCTGCTGCTGCTGCTGCCAACTTCTGCCAACTCCAGGGTGTGATTCATCCAATTTTTGGGCTCCTGAGGCCAACTCCAGTGTATATTTGGGCTCCTGCTCCTGCTGCTGCCAACTTCTGCCAACTCCAGGGTGTGATTCATCCAATTTTTGGGCTCCTGAAGCCAACTCCAGTGTATATTTGGGCTCCTGCTGCTGCTACTGCCAACTTCTGCCAACTCCAGGGTGTGATTCATCCAATTTTTGGGCTCCTGAAGCCAACTCCAGTGTATATTTGGGCTCCTGCTGCTACTACTGCCAACTTCTGCCAACTCCAGGGTGTGATTCATCCAATTTTTGGGCTCCTGAAGCCAACTCCAGTGTATATTTGGGCTCCTGCTGCTGCTACTGTCAACTCCTGCCAACTCCAGGGTGTGATTCATCCAATTTTTGGGCTCCTGAAGCCAACTCCAGTGTATATTTGGGCTCCTGCTGCTGCTACTGCCAACTTCTGCCAACTCCAGGGTGTGATTCATCCAATTTTTGGGCTCCTGAAGCCAACTCCAGTGTATATTTGGGCTCCTGCTGCTGCTACTGTCAACTCCTGCCAACTCCAGGGTGTGATTCATCCAATTTTTGGGCTCCTGAGGCCAACTCCAGTGTATATTTGGGCTCCTGCTGCTGCTACTGTCAACTCCTGCCAACTCCAGGGTGTGATTCATCCAATTTTTGGGCTCCTGAAGCCAACTCCAGTGTATATTTGGGCTCCTGCTGCTGCTGCTGCTGCCAACTTCTGCCAACTCCAGGGTGTGATTCATCCAATTTTTGGGCTCCTGAAGCCAACTCCAGTGTATATTTGGGCTCCTGCTGCTGCTGCTGCCAACTTCTGCCAACTCCAGGGTGTGATTCATCCAATTTTTGGGCTCCTGAAGCCAACTCCAGTGTATATTTGGGCTCCTGCTGCTGCTACTGCCAACTTCTGCCAACTCCAGGGTGTGATTCATCCAATTTTTGGGCTCCTGAAGCCAACTCCAGTGTATATTTGGGCTCCTGCTGCTGCTACTGTCAACTCCTGCCAACTCCAGGGTGTGATTCATCCAATTTTTGGGCTCCTGAGGCCAACTCCAGTGTATATTTGGGCTCCTGCTGCTGCTACTGTCAACTCCTGCCAACTCCAGGGTGTGATTCATCCAATTTTTGGGCTCCTGAAGCCAACTCCAGTGTATATTTGGGCTCCTGCTGCTGCTGCTGCTGCCAACTTCTGCCAACTCCAGGGTGTGATTCATCCAATTTTTGGGCTCCTGAAGCCAACTCCAGTGTATATTTGGGCTCCTGCTGCTGCTACTGTCAACTCCTGCCAACTCCAGGGTGTGATTCATCCAATTTTTGGGCTCCTGAGGCCAACTCCAGTGTATATTTGGGCTCCTGCTGCTGCTACTGTCAACTCCTGCCAACTCCAGGGTGTGATTCATCCAATTTTTGGGCTCCTGAGGCCAACTCCAGTGTATATTTGGGCTCCTGCTGCTGCTACTGTCAACTCCTGCCAACTCCAGGGTGTGATTCATCCAATTTTTGGGCTCCTGAAGCCAACTCCAGTGTATATTTGGGCTCCTGCTGCTGCTACTGCCAACTTCTGCCAACTCCAGGGTGTGATTCATCCAATTTTTGGGCTCCTGAAGCCAACTCCAGTGTATATTTGGGCTCCTGCTGCTGCTACTGTCAACTCCTGCCAACTTCAGGGTGTGATTCATCCAATTTTTGGGCTCCTGAGGCCAACTCCAGTGTATATTTGGGCTCCTGCTGCTGCTACTGTCAACTCCTGCCAACTCCAGGGTGTGATTCATCCAATTTTTGGGCTCCTGAAGCCAACTCCAGTGTATATTTGGGCTCCTGCTGCTGCTGCCAACTTCTGCCAACTCCAGGGTGTGATTCATCCAATTTTTGGGCTCCTGAAGCCAACTCCAGTGTATATTTGGGCTCCTGCTGCTGCTGCTGCCAACTTCTGCCAACTCCAGGGTGTGATTCATCCAATTTTTGGGCTCCTGAGGCCAACTCCAGTGTATATTTGGGCTCCTGCTGCTGCTGCTGCCAACTTCTGCCAACTCCAGGGTGTGATTCATCCAATTTTTGGGCTCCTGAAGCCAACTCCAGTGTATATTTGGGCTCCTGCTGCTACTACTGTCAACTCCTGCCAACTCCAGGGTGTGATTCATCCAATTTTTGGGCTCCTGAGGCCAACTCCAGTGTATATTTGGGCTCCTGCTGCTGCTGCTGCCAACTTCTGCCAACTCCAGGGTGTGATTCATCCAATTTTTGGGCTCCTGAGGCCAACTCCAGTGCATATTTGGGCTCCTGCTCCTGCTGCTGACAACTTCTGCCAACTCCAGGGTGTGATTCATCCAATTTTTGGGCTCCTGAAGCCAACTCCAGTGTATATTTGGGCTCCTGCTGCTGCTGCCAACTTCTGCCAACTCCAGGGTGTGATTCATCCAATTTTTGGGCTCCTGAGGCCAACTCCAGTGTATATTTGGGCTCCTTCTGCCCCTCATAGTGATGCCACTTCAACTCTCTGCAATTGTGCCGCTCTGCGATTCTATTAGCGATGCCTCTGATCTGCATGTGATATTTCTTCAAAGTATTATTTAACAAACCCAGCACGCATCCTGTGCGTGTTACAGCAAGGCTGAATGGTTTACAACCCTATTGAGGCTGTAGGAGGCTCAGAAATAGCCGTTTTTAATAGCGATTCGTCGCGAATTTATTCGGGTCGAAACGATTTTTGTCGGAAAATTCGGCGAATCAGTCGAATCGAATTTTTCAAAAGTTCGCTCATCTCTACTCCTGAGAGCCTTTTATTTCTAAAGGACTGGAGGTCTTCTTACACTAATAGCACAGGGCCACAACCCAGGTCCCTCCCCCCTGCAATATGGCCCACAGCAGCCAAACATGTGACCACCAGCACAGTGATGGGCAAGCCTAATTGGCTGCTTGCGGTCATGTGAGTGGCAGCATATGAAAAAGTGGTGCATACTGAGGTGGGAGGATCTGGGCTGTGGTGTGCTAAGGATTGGCCTGGGGATCCTGAAAGGGAGATGCCCCTATGCTGATAGTGTCTGCTCTCTCCATTCAATGTAGTGGAATCGCAAAAGCACTGTCGCCTCAAGCACTGTCACCTGGCAAGGTTTTTGGGGTGTGCCGGCACTGTATGTTTATACACATTAGTGTTAATATCATTAATATTTTTATTATTATCTGGCTGGATTAGCAATACAACATGAACAGTTAAGGAATGCACAAAGACAAGCTCCAAGGTATTGTTGTCAGGTCAGGCGTCAACACTGGGCTTAGCAGGGCAGGTGCTGGGGCCCCTGTGTCCTAGGTGGGCCCACCTCATATGGTGCTCATGTGACACACCCTTTCCAGAGGTGAGCAGGTCCTTCCCTCTCCTAAGGCAACACCTAGGCAGGTAACCAGGATAGGCTGCCATCCTGGATATTGTTTCTTTCCCGCTCTTGCTTTTCCTCTGTCATTCCTTTTTTTTCTTCTTTTTTGATCATTTTTTTTCTTTGTCATTCCTTCATTTCTATATTCCCTTCTTTTTTGCATTGTTTCTTTCTTTCTGCCATTCCCTCTTTTCTTTTTTTGTTTCTTTATCATTCCATCTTTTCTTTTATAATTTCTGTCATTCCATCCTTTCCTTCTTATTCCTTCTATTCTTTCTTTCTTTGCTATGCCTTCTTTTCTTTATTTCTGCCATTCCTTCTATTCTTTTTTCCTTTCTCATTCCTTCTCTTCTTTCATTATTTCTCATTCCTTCTATTCCTTCTCTTTCTTTCCATGTCATCCTTCTATTCCTCTATTCCTTCTTGCTTTCTTTCCTTCTTTTCATTCTTGCTCTATATATCCTTCTTCCTGACTTTCTTCTTTACTCCTTTTTTTCTTGCTTTTCAATTATTACGTTTATTCCTTCTGTTCCCATTCTTTCTTTCCTTGTCAGGCAGGGCAGCTATGTCAGGATGGGGGACTGAAACTTCGAGCTTCATGAAGACAAGTGTTTGCATTTTGACTGGAAAATTTACCTTAAAGTAGCACCTGAGTGGCAGGTTGGCGGGTCGCCTCGTGCCTGTTGCCGCTATCTGCTCAGAGGTCTTTGGTGTAAGTGCAATGAAAGAAGTTTTTCCCTTAAAAGTGGTTTTGGTCCTTTCCCCTGGGGCAGCCCCAATCCCCCGCTGTGTGAACCCCCCCAGATCAGTGAGCGCAACTCACCTCTTTCTGGTCCTACAGCACGAGCGGCCGCTCGTCCAATCAGCGCGCTCGGAGCCGCGGGCCTTAGATGCTGGCTTAGACGGCGTGACGTCAGCGACTCAGAGCACGCTGATTGAACGAGCGGCCGCTCATGTGCTGTAGGACTGGGAAGAGATGAGTTGCGCTTGGCGATCTGGGGGGTTTCACACAGCGGGGTACCCCTGATCGCGGTAGTCAAATAGTCAAATCCTGGCGGCCGCATCCGCCGCTTCCTTCTAACAGGGAGCTTGCACGCACTGGCCATTCAGAAATGCCTGGCACGGGCACGCGCCCTGCTAGATGGATAGCGGGGATGCAGCCACAGCTCGCTCATGCGCTGTTGGACTGGGAAGCAAGGTAAAGAGTGACCTGGGGGATTTCACACAGCGGAGCATCCGATTCTGGATAACCCGGGGGGAAGGAATGGATCGGCCCGAGAATCCTATAGATTCCTGGGCCGATCGTGCTGGGTTTTGATCCACATTTAGGGGTGGCTGCAACAAGGGGCAATATCTACCACACCTGCAGCTTTACCACCATGTGTGCCATGACTCAATGCAAGGGGCCCCTCCTAGACTCTGTCACACAAGGGCCCACATAAACCTGGAGCCCTTGTTGTATTGATGCTGTAAATCAGGATACCCCAAGGGGTACGTTGTCACTTTTGACAAGTATAAGCATCCAGCTGGGAATCCTGACAGAGGAGGGGTGAGGTAAGTGACTAGGAAGTTACTAGGAACCTGAACTGTGTGCATGTCAGACCTTGACCCGGAGCTGTTCTGTACCCCAACCCCACCCGCAAACTGAAGCATGTAAACTGCAACCTAACCTCAATAATCTAGCAGTAAACCCACACCCAGGTGACCAATGGGAAGCTTGTAGTAACCTAACCTGCAGGCTGGAATGCAACATTAAAAAACAATGATCATTAAAGCGGACCTACACTTATCTTTTTTTTTCAAACTACAGAGTAAAAAAAGTACAAAGGGGTAGATTTTTTTTTAAATAAAATATATTAGCCAAATATTTATTTTTCGCTATTGAAGCATTTCATTTTCACAGAGGTTTAATGACAGTTCTCCTTTAATAGCACATTCTGTGCGGTCTGTAGAGCGCTACTCATTGGCCATCACACTCGCTCGCAGCATGTACGGAGGGTAAAAATAGACGTGTAACACAAAACTATTTACATACACCGTGCACGGGCTCCATTTAGTAAAGCGAGTCATGAAGACAGGAGGAATTGTATGAAGGCAGCTTCTATTCATCCTGCCGCCCTGTAACGGGAGCCCATCCATCCCTCTGCAGGAGCGCAAGGCCACCAGCCTCTGTCCTGTGCTACAGCTGCAGCTACATCACTGTCTGATAGACTGTAACCAACAGAAATTACCAATACTATTAATAATAATGCTACTAATAATATTTGCCATCGCTCCTGCTGCCTCTTCTCTTTGCAGAGCTGTCATCCCTCCTGCTGCCTCTTCTCTCTGCTGATCTGTCATCCTTTCTGCTGCCTCTTCTCTCTGCTGAGCCGTCATCTATTCTGCTGCCTCTTCTCTCTGCTGAGCTGTCATCCCTCCTGCTGCCTCTTCTCTTTGCAGAGCTGTCATCCCTCCTGCTGCCTCTTCTCTCTGCTGAGCTGTCATCCTTTCTGCTGCCTCATCTCTCTGCTGAGCCGTCATCTATTCTGCTGCCTCTTCTCTCTGCTGAGCCGTCATCCATTCTGCTGCCTCTTCTCTCTGCTGAGCTGTCATCCTTTCTGCTGCCTCTTCTCTCTGCTGAGCTGTCATCCTCTCTGCTGCCTCTTCTCTCTGCTGAGCCGTCATCCATTCTGCTGCCTCTTCTCTCTGCTGAGCTGTCATCCTTTCTGCTGCCTCTTCTCTCTGCTGAGCTGTCATCCATTCTGCTGCCTCTTCTCTATGCTGAGCTGTCATCCTCTCTGCTGCCTCTTCTCTATGCTGAGCTGTCATCCATTCTGCTGCCTCTTCTCTCTGCTGAGCTGTCATCTTTTCTGTTGCCTCTTCTTTCAGCTGAGCTGTCATCCTTTCTGATGCCTCTTCTCTCTGCTGAGCTGTCATCCTTTCTGCTGCCTCTTCTCTCAGCTGAGCTGTCATCCTTCCTGCTGCCTCTTCTCTCTGCTGAGCTGTCATCCCTCCTGCTGCCTCTTCTCTCTGCTGAGCTGTCATCCTCTTCTCTCTGCTGATCTGTCATCCATTCTGCTGCCTCTTACCTCTGCTGAGCCGTCATCCATTCTGCTGCCTCTTCTCTCTGCTGAGCTGTCATCCTCTCTGCTGCCTCTTCTCTCTGCTGAGCTGTCATCGATTCTGCTGCCTCTTTTCTCTCCTGAGCTGTCATCCCACCTGCTGCCTCTTCTCTCTGCTGAGCTGTCATCCCTCCTGCTGCCTCTTCTCTCTGCTGAGCTGTCATCCTTTCTGCTGCCTCTTCTCGCTGCTGATCTGTCATCCTTTCTGCTGCCTCTTCTCTCGGCTGAGCTGTCATCCTCTCTGCTGCCTCTTCTCTTGGCTGAGCTGTCATCCTTTCTGCTGCCTCTTCTCTCTGCTGAGCTGTCATCCCTCCTGCTGCCTCTTCTCTCTGCTGAGCTGTCATCCTCTCTGCTGCCTCTTCTCTCGGCTGAGCTGTCATCCTCTCTGCTGCCTCTTCTCTCTGCTGAGCTGTCATCCTTTCTGCTGCCTCTTCTCTCTGCTGAGCTGTCATCCTTTCTGCTGTCTCTTCTCTATGCTGAGCTGTCATCCCACCTGCTGCCTCTTCTCTATGCTGAGCTGTCATCCTTTCTGCTGCCTCTTCTCTCTGCTGAGCTGTCATCCTTTCTGCTGCCTCTTCTCTATGCTGAGCTGTCATCCTTCCTGCTGCCTCTTCTCTCTGCTGAGCTGTCATCCATTCTGCTGCCTCTTCTCTCTGCTGAGCTGTCATCCCTCCTGCTGCCTCTTCTCTCTGCTGAGCTGTCATCCCACCTGCTGCCTCTTCTCTCTGCTGAGCTGTCATCCTTTCTGCTGCCTCTTCTCTCTGCTGAGCTGTCATCCTCTCTGCTGCCTCTTCTCTCTACTGAGCTGTCATCCTTTCTGCTGCCTCTTCTCTCTGCTGAGCTGTCATCCTTTCTGCTGCCTCTTCTCTCTGCTAAGCTGTCATCCTTTCTGCTGCCTCTTCTCTCTGCTGAGCTGTCATCCTTTCTGCTGCCTCTTCTCTCTGCTGAGCTGTCATCCTTTCTGCTGCCTCTTCTCTCTGCTGAGCTGTCATCCTTTCTGCTGCCTCTTCTCTCTGCTGAGCTGTCATCCTTTCTGCTGCCTCTTCTCTCTGCTAAGCTGTCATCCTTTCTGCTGCCTCTTCTCTCTACTGAGCTGTCATCCTTTCTGTTGCCTCTTCTCTCAGCTGAGCTGTCATCCTCTCTGCTGCCTCTTCTCTCAGCTGAGCTGTCATCCTCTCTGCTGCCTCTTCTCTCAGCTGAGCTGTCATCCTTTCTGTTGCCTCTTCTCTCAGCTGAGCTGTCATCCATTCTGCTGCCTCTTCTCTCAGCTGAGCTGTCATCCTTTCTGTTGCCTCTTCTCTCAGCTGAGCTGTCATCCTTTCTGCTGCCTCTTCTCTCTGCTGAGCTGTCATCCTTTCTGCTGCCTCTTCTCTCTGCTGACCTGTCATCCTTTCTGCTGCCTCTTCTCTCTGCTGAGCTGTCATCCTTTCTGCTGCCTCTTCTCTCTGCTAAGCTGTCATCCTTTCTGCTGCCTCTTCTCTCTGCTGAGCTGTCATCCTTTCTGCTGCCTCTTCTCTCAGCTGAGCTGTCATCCTCTCTGCTGCCTCTTCTCTCAGCTGAGCTGTCATCCTTTCTGCTGCCTCTTCTCTCTGCTGAGCTGTCATCCTTTCTGCTGCCTCTTCTCTCTGCTGAGCTGTCATCCTTTCTGCTGCCTCTTCTCTCTGCTGAGTTGTCATCCTTTCTGCTGCCTCTTCTCTCTGCTAAGCTGTCATCCTTTCTGCTGCCTCTTCTCTCTGCTGAGCTGTCATCCTTTCTGCTGCCTCTTCTCTCTGCTGAGCTGTCATCCTTTCTGCTGCCTCTTCTCTCTGCTAAGCTGTCATCCTTTCTGCTGCCTCTTCTCTCTGCTGAGCTGTCATCCTTTCTGCTGCCTCTTCTCTCTGCTGAGCTGTCATCCTTTCTGCTGCCTCTTCTCTCTGCTGAGCTGTCATCCCTCCTGCTGCCTCTTCTCTCTGCTGAGCTGTCATCCTTTCTGCTGCCTCTTCTCTCTGCTGAGCTGTCATCCTTTCTGCTGCCTCTTCTCTCTGCTGAGCTGTCATCCTTTCTGCTGCCTCTTCTCTCTGCTGAGCTGTCATCCTTTCTGCTGCCTCTTCTCTCTGCTGAGCTGTCATCCCTCCTGCTGCCTCTTCTCTATGCTGAGCTGTCATCCTTTCTGCTGCCTCTTCTCTCTGCTAAGCTGTCATCCTTTCTGCTGCCTCTTCTCTCTGCTGAGCTGTCATCCTTTCTGCTGCCTCTTCTCTCTGCTGAGCTGTCATCCTTTCTGCTGCCTCTTCTCTCTGCTGAGCTGTCATCCTTTCTGCTGCCTCTTCTCTCTGCTAAGCTGTCATCCTTTCTGCTGCCTCTTCTCTCTGCTGAGCTGTCATCCTTTCTGCTGCCTCTTCTCTCTGCTGAGCTGTCATCCTTTCTGCTGCCTCTTCTCTCTGCTGAGCTGTCATCCCTCCTGCTGCCTCTTCTCTCTGCTGAGCTGTCATCCTTTCTGCTGCCTCTTCTCTCTGCTGAGCTGTCATCCATTCTGCTGCCTCTTCTCTCTGCTGAGCTGTCATCCTTCCTGCTGCCTCTTCTCTCTGCTGAGTTGTCATCCTTTCTGCTGCCTCTTCTCTCTGCTGAGCTGTCATCCTTTCTGCTGCCTCTTCTCTCTGCTGAGCTGTCATCCATTCTGCTGCCTCTTCTCTCTGTGGAGCTGTCATCCATTCTGCTGCCTCTTCTCTCTGCTGAGCTGTCATCCTTTCTGCTGCCTCTTCTCTCTGCTGAGCTGTCATCCTTCCTGCTGCCTCTTCTCTCTGCTGAGCTGTCATCCTTTCTGCAGCCTCTTCTCTCTGCTGAGCTGTTATCCTTTCTGCTGCCTCTTCTCTCTGCTGAGCTGTCATCCTTTCTGCAGCCTCTTCTCTCTGCTGAGCTGTCATCCTTCCTGCTGCCTCTTCTCTCTGCTGAGCTGTCATCCATTCTGCTGCCTCTTCTCTCTGCTGAGCTGTCATCCATTCTGCTGCCTCTTCTCTCTGCGGAGCTGTCATCCATTCTGCTGCCTCTTCTCTCTGCTGAGCTGTCATCCCTCCTGCTGCCTCTTCTCTCTCCTGACCCGTCATCCCTCCTGCTGCCTCTTCTCTCTCCTGAGCTGTCATCCTTTCTGCTGCCTCTTCTCTCTGCTGAGCTGTCATCCTTTCTGCTGCCTCTTCTCTCTGCTGAGCTGTCATCCTTTCTGCTGCCTCTTCTCTCTGCGGAGCTGTCATCCCTCCTGCTGCCTCTTCTCTCTGCTGAGCTGTCATCCTTTCTGCTGCCTCTTCTCTCTGCTGAGCTGTCATCCATTCTGCTGCCTCTTCTCTCTGCTGAGCTGTCATCCATTCTGCTGCCTCTTCTCTCTGCTGAGCTGTCATCCCTCCTGCTGCCTCTTCTCTCTGCTGAGCTGTCATCCTCTCTGCTGCCTCTTCTCTCTGCTGAGCTGTCATCCTTTCTGCTGCCTCTTCTCTCTGCTGAGCTGTCATCCATTCTGCTGCCTCTTCTCTCTGCTGACCTGTCATCCTTTCTGTTGCCTCTTCTCTCTGCTGAGCTGTCATCCATTCTGCTGCCTCTTCTCTCTGCTGAGCTGTCATCCATTCTGCTGCCTCTTCTCTCTGCTGACCTGTCATCCTTTCTGTTGCCTCTTCTCTCTGCTGAGCTGTCATCCATTCTGCTGCCTCTTCTCTCTGCTGAGCTGTCATCCATTCTGCTGCCTCTTCTCTCTGCTGAGCTGTCATCCTTTCTGCTGCCTCTTCTCTCTGCTGAGGTGTCATCCATTCTGCTGCCTCTTCTCTCTGCTGAGCCGTCATCCTTTCTGCTGCCTCTTCTCTCTGCTGAGCCGTCATCCTTTCTGCTGCCTCTTCTCTCTGCTGAGGTGTCATCCTTTCTGTTGCCTCTTCTCTCTGCTGAGCTGTCATCCTTTCTGCTGCCTCTTCTCTCTGCTGAGCTGTCATCCTTTCTGCTGCCTCTTCTCTCTGCCGAGCTGTCATGCTTTCTGCTGCCTCTTCTCTCTGCTGAGCTGTCATCCATTCTGCTGCCTCTTCTCTCTGCTGAGCTGTCATCCATTCTGCTGCCTCTTCTCTCTGCTGAGCTGTCATCCTTTCTGCTGCCTCTTCTCTCTGCTGAGCTGTCATCCTTTCTGCTGCCTCTTCTCTCTGCTGAGCTGTCATCCATTCTGCTGCCTCTTATCTCCACTGAGCTGTCATCCTTTCTGCTGCCTCTTCTCTCTGCTGAGCTGTCATCCTTTCTGCTGCCTCTTCTCTCTGCTGAGCTGTCATCCTCTCTGCTGCCTCTTCTCTCTGCTGAGCTGTCATCCATTCTGCGGCCTCTTCTCTCTGCTGAGCTGTCATCCATTCTGCTGCCTTTTCTCTCTGCTGAGCTGTCATCCTTTCTGCTGCCTCTTCTCTCTGCTGAGCTGTCATCCTTTCTGCTGCCTCTTCTCTCTTCTGAGCTGTCATCCTTTCTGCTGCCTCTTCTCTCTGCTGAGCTGTCATCCTTTCTTTCTAAAGGGAATTCTCCCCAGCGGATTCTCCAGTTTCCCCAGTTAGTGCCTCGCTGTCATCATCGCTTATACAGGCAGCAGAACACAGGAATCTCCAAGAAAATAGTGCGAGTTCCTAACCGGCCGGAGACTCCAGTTGCCCCAGTTCACCCCACAGACATCATTACACAGGAATCTCCCTGTAAAGGATGTGAGGGCACAACACGCTACCGGGAAATCTCCCCAGCGGAGTCTCCAGTTGCCTCCAGTTCAAACCCCCCCCCTCCCCCCCCCAACAACATAACATAGGAATCTCCCTGAAAAGGATTTGAGGGCACAACAACAGACTACAGGGAATTATCCCCACTGGAGTTTCCAGTTGCCCCAGTTAGTAACTCACCGGAATCTCCCTGTAAATAGTGCGAGTTCCCAACCTGCCGGAGACTCCAGTTGCCCCAGTTCACCCTTAGAGACAGCATAACATGGGAATCTCCCTGTAAAGGGTGTGAGGGCACAACACTCTACAGGGAATTCTCCTTTCTGGAGACTCCAGTTGCCCCGGTTCACCCCACAGACATCATTACACAGGAGTCTCCCTGTAAAGGGAAGTGTGAGGGCACAACACGCTTCACGGGCTGGAGACACCAGGACACAGGCAGCTGTACTCACAGAAACTGGAATTTTGACCTTTAAAGGGAAATTAGCTTGGAAATACACAGACTGGGAGCAGGAAGCCGACAGGTAATTGTGCATGTGCGCAGGGCGCCCCGCAGCTCATGCAGCGCCGGTATTCTCTGTACAAACAGCCTGATTTGCATAGTGTCAGGGAAAATATTTATTCTATCATTGTCCCCACAGGAAACGTTAGTGCCTGTCAGCAACCCAGCAGCAGCATCTAAGAAAATGAGCCGCATCCACAAACTTGCCCAAACATTAACCCCGTAGATGCCAAAGCCTATGTCACTGCCGTGTCTGTGATTTCCAGGGGCTGCATGTAAAGCTTCCTAATTCACCTCTAGACAACTGCTGCCCTTCCACTGGTTACTTACAATCTCACAAAGAAAGAATTATGGGCTTTATTTAAACCGGACCTTCAGCATGATTTATTGAAAAGCCCAAACCCTTAAAAAATATTCCCCAGCATCTAAAGTTAATATATTTTAAGTTTTTAGTCACTTACTTATTATTCTTTCCCCCACTGGGATGCAACTCTGTTATGGACTTTAGGATATGGGCGCCGCCATCTTTACTCAGAAGCATCACACTTACTGAGGAGAGGAGAGTGGGATAAAGTACAGGAGGGTTATAGCTGTGCTGTGCTCAGACAGAGCAGAGCTGGGGTCAGGAAAAGGTCAGCAATCCCAGAATGCAGAGCAGCACAGTCAGAAAGCACTTCCTGTTTGCAGGCTGCCTGATGTTCCATGAGCCACCATCTTGGATGTTTAAAGGCTCATAACATGTAGTAGATGCAGGCGGTATGATTTTTAAAGTGGACCAACACCCAGGGGGGATCGGCCCGGGAATCTTATAGATCAGATCCCTCCCGCGGGGTATCCGAAATCGGGATGTCCCACGGGGTGAAACCCCCCAGGAAGCCCACAATCCTACCTTTTCCACGTTCCAGCGGCGCATGCGTCCCTCTAGCAGGGCCAAACGGCCGGCGCGGGTGCGCTCCCTGTAAGAGGGACACGCGGGAGGCGGCAGCGAACGCGCTCTGCTTGTCCGGCGCTGCCTCTCGCTTGTCCGTCGGCGGGGATTGGATGGCGCGGTCACGTGGGAGCGGGGAGAGGTGAGTTTTTGGGGCTTTCTGGGGGGTTTCACACAGCGGGGCACCCCCGATCGGGATGCCCCACCAAAGTGGACCAAAACCCAGGATAGTCAAAATCCTGGGTGTTGGTCCACTTTAATGTGAGCAATCTGTATGTACAGGGTGTGGGAAACATATAAGATAGGCTCTTATTCAGAGTGAAAGTCCGCTTTAAGAAGCGATAACCCTACACCAGGCTCAGTATGTGAAAACCATATATATGAATGTCAATCTGGTGAGCGCCTCTAATAGCGTCATGTAGCGTCACATGTATCACTGTTTGCTCAGTGCAAAGTGCTGGTGCTGTGTGTTCAGCGTCATTTAGCACCTGTTGCTCAGCAGCGTTATCCCATTTTTGCTTGTGTAGAAATCACGTTTGGATGACATTTTTCAGAATTTTTTCACATAAAATTAGTGTGTTGGCTCCTGGGCGGCAACAAAAGACTTTAGCGTCGCACTAGGTTAATGCTGGAGAATTGTATTTTGTGTTCCGCCATTTCAGTGCCAGTGCTCCAGTGTGTTAACAATGTCATTCCATGTGCTTTCGCTCTAGGGCTGGTGTTTATATTGTGAGAAACTGACTGTTTTCAAATAGCGTCCGGTGCTGGGCGCCAGAGCGTCCAGTTTTAGAGCACCGCCGCTGGCTTTGTGTGGTCTTAAATATGGTCTTCAGCGCCGAGCGTTGGCCACTCTTCACTGGCGCTACCTATCGTTCACTGCAGCGTTGTCCTGCTTTAATAAACAGTAATAGAGAAATAAATAGTTCGGGTTGCTCACCCCCTGTATGGTTCTGCATGGTTTCTGTATGGTTATGCAGAGCTGCTGAGCGGGGAAGTTGCCTTCAATCCCTGTTGACAATTATGACCAGCAAAGAAATATTCAGCACTCCCAGGGCAAAAAAAAGATGCAATAAAACTTTTAATCCATAACATCTACTTGATACAGGGAGATACCTGACCCGAAACGCGTCGCTGGTTGGACCATCAGAAATGCTTGGACTATCCTAAATAGTATGTGAACTTTTTATACTTTATGGATTAAAAGCTACATTTTACTGCATCTTCTATTGCCCCTGGTAGCCGCTGAATGTTCCTTTGTTGATCCTACCATAAACAGTTGGGAGAGGTGCTGATTGCGTTAGCATGACGGGAGTTATGAGGTGTTAGTAGCTGCCTATAGTGTTAACTTGGCAATCATATGAACAAAAATAAAAAAGATAAACAAAAATTATAAACACTGACCTAAAAAGCTCTACAAATTGGTGTTGAGTAGAATTGGCAAAGCATCAGGTCGGCCAGACAGTTTGCAGGGGGGAAAATCAGATCATCAGATTTGCCATTTAACGCTCAAGAGATGGTGAACTGCATACAGTATTGGTGGTTTCACCGAGCCCAGCCGGAAACATTTGTGGCCCGGTGGGAATTCTCCCAGATCTCCCTATTGTCAGTCTATTCATAGCAAGATATATATGGGGCCCCTTACAAATGACCTATTCTAGAGTGTGCTAGAATGTACTCCCTCTTACAATTTGCCACAACCCAATCCCAATTTAGACAAGCCTATAATATGACTTATCCCACCCATCCTACAGACTTATAACCCCTCGGAACACTGAGCACCATGCTTAGTACATACTCTTTGTGACCCAACCTCTTGGAGTAGTAGATACCCGGAAAAAACTTTCAGCAGATATAGCTGAAAACACAATAAGTGAAGGTACGCATGTCTGGGATTAGTAACCATCTATTCTAACATAAAGAGAAGTTTAGTTAGGCCCTTATTTATGAAAGAATAGCGTCACGTAGCGCCTGGTGAGCGACCGGTAATGACGGGCCCCGCCACGAGAACGCCGGCTCCCCACCACAATCACACATTTATCAAGCCGATCCTGCTTAGCGACTGAGATAGCGCCATGTAGCGACTCATTCATCATTATTCCAACCTCAGCCCACAGCACCAGCGTTCGACCTTGAACGGTGCTCTCCAATGCATTTCAATTGAACAATCTTTAAATATTCATAATTAATTGTTATTAATGTTTTTTTTTTGTTTTTTAAATGTGAAAAATTCTGTGACCACTTCTGCCATGTTAGATAATTTTTTAAGGGAAAAAAAAAATTTGTGCAGAATTGATATTACAGGTCTGATATTATTGTATTCATATTACTAAATTCTTTAAAATTTTTTTTTTTTTTGGTTTCCAAAAATATGGTGGTTATTGGGTTAAAAAACTACTTTTAACACATCGCCGCCAGCTCTCTGGGGTTTAAACATGCATTTCACAGCGCGAGAATTTTTTGAGCGTGATTTTTTGATGAATATGGTGGGAGCCGGTCGCTCTGACCAGTCGCTATCATGCGCACCCATACATTGCAGAGCCTGTCAAATAGCGACTCGTCACCCCGTATTTAACATTACTGCAAACCGACTGAGTCGCTATCAACAACCGAACAACGGCCAAGCACAGCGACTACTAGCGGGCGCTGTGAAAATACTGCTACAGTCGCTCAACTGTCGCTACCTGCCGCTATTAATGAATCGGCCTCCCCAACTTCTGTTATATCTGACTCATTATACCATCCATGTGTGTTATATTCATTGTTGTTATTGTTGTATTATTAGTATGTTACTTGTCTTACCTTCCTATCATGTCTACCTTGTACAGTGCCACGGACTATGATGGCACTGTATAAATATACAATAAAAATAATATTCTTCTATGTTTGCCCTCCATTATTCACAACAGGTATATCCGTATTTCTTTCCTTACTGATGTTCACTATGGCTAACAAAAAATCACCTGTACCTGCAATGGGGCATTGTACAGGTGGGGTTTATCATTTCTCCAGTGGTATAACAATATATATTTTTATTATGTTTGGAAACAACAGCACCCTATGCTAAAGATGTTGCCAAATATCTCTGCATAGCCCATAGGATGCTGATGTTTCCAAACTTTGAGAAAAATATATCCTTGGCTTATTTGAAAAATGATGTACCGCACCATGAAAAATGCCTCGATCACACAGGTGGGTGATTTTTTGGGAAATATTAGAACAAAAATGTTTTATAGTATTTTATTTGTGTGTTCAAGTTAAAAAGCTCAAGAAGATGTAAACTTCAATTCATACCCGGAAGCACACTCACAGTTTAACTTGCTTCACCATATGTTTAGCATGACCCCAACTGTTCTGTTCCAATGTCCTCCCATTCTTAAAGTGACAGCACACATTCTGAGATGCTGGCCAGCGCAACTTAAGAAGCGCTTACGCCACGTAGTACCACATAGCATCAGGTGAACGCCGGACGCAGTATGTGAAAACCATATATATGAAAGTCAATCTGGTAAGCGCCTCTAATAGCGCCATGTAGTGTCACATGTATCACTAGCAGCGGCTCAGTGTAAAGTGCCAGCGCTGTATGTTAAAGTGGACCAACACCCAGGGGGGGCCGATCAGATCCCTCCCCGTGGGGCATCCGAAATCGGGATGTCCCTCGGGGTGAAACCCCCCAGGAAGCCCACAATCCTACCTTTTCCATGTTCCAGCGGCGCATGCGCGTCCGCCGCCTCCCGCACGTCCCTCTAGCAGGGCATGCTCCCACGCCGGCCGTTTGTGAATGGCCGGCGCGGGTGCGCTCCCTGTAAGAGGGACGCGCTGGAGGCAGCGGCGGACGCGCTCGGCTTGTCCGGCGCTGCCTCTCGCTTGTCCGTCGGCGGGGATTGGCTGCAGTGGTCACGTGGGAGCAGGGAGAGGTGAGTTTTCGGGGCTTTCTGGGGGGTTTCACACAGCGGGGCACCCCCGATCGGGGTGCCCCACCAAAGTGGACCAAAACCCAGAATAGTCAAAATCCTGGGTGTTGGTCCACTTTAAGCAGCACCATGTAGCACCTGTCACTCAGCAGCGTTATCCCATACATTTCAATGGTGTTTTTTGCTTGTGCATCAATAGCGTTTTAGGATCAATTTCTCAATTTTAGGATCAAATGATTGCGTGACCTCTCCTGTCCAGCAACCAAACACTTTTATTGTTATATTTTGCATTTTCTCAGCAGAATTGTATGTGCAGATCTGCCATTGCAGTGTCATTGTTATAGTATGAAAACAATGTCATTCCATATGTTTTCGCTCTGGTGCTGGTGTATATGTGTTGAGAAACAGACTTTTTTCATATAGCGGCAGGCGCTCAACGCGTCCAGGTTTAGAGCGCTGGCACTGGTTTTGTGTTTGATCTTCTTAAATATGGGCTTCAGCGCCGAGTGCCGGACGCACTTAACTGGCGCTACCTATCGTTCGCAGCAGCTTTGTCCTGTTGTTATATGTGGCGTTGCTCTGGGCAGCTTTTGCTCAGGGCACTACATATGCATTGATTGAGGGAGAGATTCTACAGTGCCCTCCAGACATCACATTTATCAATGCTGGACAGGATACTACAGCGTCACTACTAGCTTGCGCTCTAAGCGGCGCTACATATATGCTCAAATGGCAATATGTGGCGCTAGTCTTAAATAAGCCTCCTCGTGTATGAACACCTGAAAGTCAAAGACTGACCAAAGACAGTCTTTTTCTGTTTTTCTTCCCAATCATTTTAAGCTTTAATTTAAAAATTACAAAACGTTTGTTACTGCTCAAAGAGAGGGATGAAACGAGTAAAAATAAAAAAAATCAATAGTAAGTTTAAGGCCTCGATTCAGTAAAATTTCCCTAAAATATCTAAAAAAAATCAGGCCTGTTTCATGCTTTATTTTAAAATAAGACCGGAGATGAAACAAGGTGATTTCA
Source organism: Gastrophryne carolinensis (assembly GCA_027917425.1). NCBI lineage: Eukaryota > Metazoa > Chordata > Amphibia > Anura > Microhylidae > Gastrophryne > Gastrophryne carolinensis. Next base: position 606,112,050 of record CM051234.1, read on the forward strand.
AGAAGAGAGAACAGTAAATGCCTAGCAGTGCTCATATGTAGACAATTAACACTCACATCACTTACAGCTTGACAGTAAAAAAGTTACGATGACTATAAAAGTTAAGATTTAATTAAGATTCACTTTACAAAAGCAAGCGTTGTCACATTGCTCTGGTGAAAGTATTTGGAGTAAATCAAGCTCTAATTTTTCTCTTTTTACTGAATAACACCTATAACTGGACCTATTTATGAGCAGTTTGACAAGGTTCAGTGGAAGCCTGTCCTGATTCATTTGGTAGTGGTAAAATGTATCATACACTAGGAGGCCGATTCATTAATAGCGGCAGGTAGCGACAGTTGAGCGACTGTAGCAGTATTTTCACAGCACCCGCTAGTAGTCGCTGTGCTTGGCCATTGTTCGGTTGTTGATAGCGAGTCGGTGTGCAGTAATGTTGAATACTGGGTGACGAGTCGCTATTTGACAGGTTCCGCGATGTATGGGAGCGCATGATAGCGATTGGTCAGAGCGACCGGCTCCCACCACATTCATCAAAAAATCACGCTCAAAAAATTCTTGCGCTGTGAAATGCATGTTTAAACCCCAGAGCGCTGGCGGCGATGTGTTAAAAGTAGTTTTTTAACCCCCAAACCACCATATTTTTGGAAGCCAAAAAAAAAAAAAATTTTTGAAAGAATTTAGTAATATGAATACAATAATATCAGACCTGTAATATCAATTCTGCACAATTTTTTTTTTTTTTACCTTAAAAAAATTAACTAACATGGCAGAAGTGGTCACAGAATTTTTCACATTTAAAAAAAAAAACATTAATAACAATTAATTATGAATATTTAAAGATTGTTCCATTGAAATGCATTGGAGAGCGCCAGATAGCGAGAGGTCATACCTGTCGCTGTTCAAGGTCGGACGCTGGCGCTGTGGGCTGAGGCTGGAATAATGATGAATGAGTGGCTATCTGGCGCTATTTCAGTCGCTAAGCAGGATTGGCTTGATAAATGTGTGATTGTGGTGGGGAGCCGGCGTTCTCGTGGCGGGGCCCGTCATTACCGTTCGCTCACCAGTCGCTACGTGTCGCTATTCCTTCATAAATAAGGGCCTAAATGTTATGGCTGGCCAGGATTATTGTTAAATTATTGTTGTTTATTTATAAAGAGCCAGAAGAGTTTGGGAGTGGTGAATTGTATGGAAGAGAGCATTCCAGAGATGGGGAACAGCATGTGTGAAGTCCTGAAGACAAGTTGAGGACAGGAAGTTGTCATGCACGGAGCAGAGGCTGCATGTGAACTGGTATTTGTGGATAAACAAAGTATAGGAGAAACATTTGTAGCTTGAGGTTAGACATTTACAACAAATTGTTTCAAATATTTGAAGCCAGTGGAGGGAATGACAGAGAGGAGCAGCACTTGAAAAGAGGGAGATGAGGTGAGCAGAAGAGTTGAGAACAGATTGGAGGGTTGTCAGTCTGGTTGACCCCAGAGGAGAATGTTGCAGTAGTCTAGGCAGTAAAGAATGAGGGCATGCATCAGAATTCCTATGAGCAATTCTTTCCTGAATCAAATTGGCTCGCCATCTTCTAGAGCATGGTTTCCCAACCAGTAGTACTAGTACGACTGGTGGTACTTGAACTTTCCTATAGATGCACCAGGTGGCCAAGTCAACAAGCTGCAGATGTAAAGAATCTTGGAATTACGTTGTTTCTGGCAGAGGAGTTTGCAATGTTGGGCTAGACAGCAGGTACCAAGGTGCCAAGGTCAGTGTGTATACAGGGAGGGGGGCACCTTTATCCCAGCCATTCTGTTTTCTACAGATAAATCAGGGCCAATGTTAGTGGTGCTGGATATCCACCAGGACAGAGCTGAGTCATGGGGGGCACTGCCTGCTGATAAGGAAGAGGCACAGCATGTCCCATATGGGTAATGGACAGCAGCAGCACCATAGGATGGGTGGGGGGATTTCTTTCCTTTCTGCACTGAGAGCTATTTTGACTAGAAACTGCCCTGGCATGACCCCCATGATGCAGCCCACCTCAGCTGGATTCTACTCTGGTTTCTCGTTTTGTCTGCCCCCTAAGCCAAGACTCCCCAGTCCATCTTCTGCCCCTGCAATGGGAAAGCGGGGTAGAGCCACCCCTGCCACATTATCTGCCCCTACAGGAATAAATCTTCAGTACCACTGGTCAGTTAGAACTTACCAGGTGCCAGGATCTGGTGCCCACCATTCAGCGCTAGTCTCTATTCATGGATGAGCTGTGCAGATACTGTGACAGAAGTGAGGCAGGGGTGAGTATGCCACACGTGATGATGGGGCTATAGAAATGCAGGGGCCGAACATAGGCTGGGGTGTCTTGGTGGGGGGAATACAGAAGGGTAGGGTATGGTGAAGTTGTACAAAAGGGTAGGGTATGCTGGAGGGATACAGAGGGTAAGGGTATGGTGGGGAGATACAGAAGGGTAGGGTATGGTGGAGGGATACAAAAGAGTAGGGTATGGCAGGGAGATACAGAAGGGTAGGATATTGGAAGGACACACAAGGGTAGGGTATGGTGGAGGGATACAGAAGGGTAGGGTATGGTGGGGGGATACAGCAAGCTAGGGTATGGTGGAAGAGTACAAAAGGATAGGATATTGGAGTGATACAGAGGGGTAGGGTAAGGTGGAGGAATGCAGAAGTGTAGGGTATGGTGGGGGGGGGGGGAACAGAAGGGTAGGGAATGGTGGAGGGATATAGAAGGGTATGGTATTGGAGAAATACACAGGGGTAGGGCATATGGTGTAGGGATACAGAAGAGTAGGGTATTTTGGAGGGATACAGAAAGGTAGGGTATGGTGGTGGGATACAGAAGGGTAGAGTATGGTGGTGGGATACAGAAGGGTAGAGTATGGTGGAGGGATACAGAATGGTAGGGCATATGGTGGGGGATACAGAAGAGTAGGGTATAGTGGGGGGATACAGAAGGGTAAGGTATAGTGGAGGGATGCAGAAGGGTAGGGTATGGTGGTGGGATACAGAAGGGTAGAGTATGGTGGAGGGATACAGAAGGGTAGGGCATATGGTGGGGGATACAGAAGAGTAGGGTATAGTGGGGGGATACAGAAGGGTAGGGTATAGTGGGGGGGATACAGAAGGATAGGGTATTGGAGGGATACACAAGGGTAGTGCATATGGTGGAGGGATACAGAATGGTAAGGTATGGTGGAGAGATACAGAAGGGTAGGGTATGGTGGGGGCAGATACAGAAGGGTGGGGTATGGTGGAGGGATACAGAAGGGTAGGGTGTGGAAGGGGTGCACAAGGGTAGCACGTATGGTGAAGGGATACAGATAGGTAGGGTATGGTGGAGAGATACAGAAGGGTGAGGTAATGGAGGGATACAGAAGGATAGCGCCTATGGTGGAGGGATACCAAAGGATAGGGTATGGTGGAAGGATACAGAATGGTAGGATATGGTGGAGAGATACAGGAGTGTAGGGTATGGTGGAGAGATACAGAAGGATAGGGTATTGGAGGGATACACAAGGGTAGCGCCTATGGTGGGGGGATACAGAAATGTAGGGTATGGTGGAGAGATACAGAAGAGTAGGGTATGGTGGGGGGATACAGAAGGATATGGTATTGAAGGGATACACAAGGGTAGCACCTATGGTGGAGGGATACAGAAATGTAGGGTATGGTGGAGAGATACAGAAGAGTAGGGTATAGTTGGGGGATATAGAAAGGTAGGATATGGTGGGGGTATACAGCAGGGTAGGGTATAGTGGGCGGATATAGAGAGGTAGGATATGGTGGGGGTATACAGCAGGGTAGGGTATAGTGGGCGGATACAGAAGGGTATGGTATGGTGGGGGGATACAGCAGGATAGGGTATGGTGGGGGGATACAGAAGGGTATGGTATGGTGGGGGATACAGCAGGGTAAGGGTATGGTGGGGGATACAGCAGGGTAAGGGTATAGTGGGGGGATACATCAGGGTAAGGGTATAGTGGGGGGATATATAAAGGTAGGGTATGGTGAGGGGGCTACAGAAGGGTATGGTATGGTGGGGGATACAGCAGGGTAAGGGTATGGTGGGGGATACAGCAGAGTAAGGGTATAGTGGGGGGATGCAGAAGGGTATGGTATGGTGGGGGGGTACAGAAGGGTATGGTATGGTGGGGGGATACAGCAGGATAGGGTATGGTGGGGGGATACAGAAGGGTATGGTATGGTGGGGGATACAGCAGGGTAAGGGTATGGTGGGGGATACAGCAGGGTAAGGGTATAGTGGGGGGATACATCAGGGTAAGGGTATAGTGGGGGGATATATAAAGGTAGGGTATGGTGAGGGGGCTACAGAAGGGTATGGTATGGTGGGGGATACAGCAGGGTAAGGGTATGGTGGGGGATACAGCAGAGTAAGGGTATAGTGGGGGGATGCAGAAGGGTATGGTATGGTGGGGGGGTACAGAAGGGTATGGTATGGTGGGGGATACAGCAGGGTAAGGGTATAGTGGGGGGATGCAGAAGGGTAAGGGTATGGTGGGGGATACAGCAGGGTAAGGGTATAGTGGGGGGATACATCAGGGTAAGAGTATGGTGAGGGATACAGCAGGGTAAGGGTATAGTGGGGGGGTGCAGAAGGGTATGGTATGGTGGGGGGGGGTACAGAAGGGTATGGTATGGTGGGGGATACAGCAGGGTAGGGTATAGTGGGGGGATACAGCAGGGTAAGGGTATGGTGGGGGATACAGCAGGGTAAGGGTATGGTGGGGGATACAGCAGGGTAAGGGTATAGTGGGGGGATATATAAAAGTAGGGTATGGTGGGGGGGTACAGAAGGGTAGGTTATGGGGCAGTATGGAGTAAAGAGGTGACAGAGGTTCGCCTTATTCTTCACTTTGTGCAGCTCTCTATGGCTCACACAGTAACACAGCGCTGCTGGGATTATTGAGGGAGACACAGATGATAGAGCAGAGCTGGGAATTCCATCCTCCCGGCTTCCCCTGCAGCATCCACAGTAAAGTGATACTAGATCTGACTTCACACAAGAGATATGAGTGAGGACAGCCAATGAGAGCAGCGCATTCCCCCTGGAGGCACGTGACTGGCTTGCAGCTTATATATACAGGGGCAGCGCTGCTTCACTTGGCAGAGAGTGTGGCTCGTGGGGATCGGAGCACATCGGCCGTGCTGCTGCCTGCTCCTGTGCGGGTCTGTGTGGGACTGAGATCAGAGCATTGCTTCCTTCCTTCACTGCCAGCCCAGCCCGTGTGTGTATTGATCACAGATTATTGGATTGATCAGAAGGAGTGTAGTCCTCTGTATTGGATGTGCTATGTGTCCGTGGAGGAGACCTCCAGTCATCGGGGGTCTACTTCTGCTGCGGTGACCCCCACGGAGCCCCCATGTCTTCTTCTGACTTTGGGAGTCGCTACTTGTTGATGGTTTGTGCTTCTGGGATCGCTGATCTGGAGAATTTCTATCATTGATCATTGCATCCGACTCACTCAGCCAGGGGTAGGTAGGGGCTGCTGATCCTGTCTGGGGTTCTCCTGAGGACACCTCAACACTGGGAGGACACTGAAGGAGCCTGTCATTGTCAGAAGGTCGGATTCATGTCCCTCTTAGGGCTAGAGAGGTAGGTGAACGTGCAAAGAGTGACTTTGTTACAATGTATCTGCAGCCTTCCATAGGATGGGCAATACCATATAACTGTAAATATTTGTCGGAAATATTACTGATTACAATGTGTTCACAAACATTGTACTTGTACAGTGCCACGGACTATGATGGTGCTTTATAAATTAATAATTACTAAGAGACCGCTAGGGTTTGCGGTGGCACCAACTAATTCAAAATACCTGTGGTGCAGTGCTCTGGATATTACCCAAAAGTGCATGTATACAAAATGGGGGATCCCCACACAATTGTACAATTCCGGGGGGGGGGGGGGGGGGGTTGTGGGCATCCCTCATTTTGTATACTTATAAATAAATAAATAATTCTAATTGTGCAGATTTTCCCCAAAACGCAACTGTTTAGGAAAAAAATCTAATTTCTAAAAACGAGAGATCTCAGCAAAAGTTCAATAGAGCGAGTGTCAGTTATTCATTGAGAATCTGGCCACACACCTTACAATCTCATGGTGGGATTTAGATCAGCCTTACTAACAAATTGTCCTGAAAGAGATCTGTTTATATGTTGCTTAGATCAGCAATATACTGAGCATTCATTGTTAGGTTAGCCTCGTACTGCTGCCACTCACCTTACAATCTCATTGTACAATTTCAGTCTGTTGTACTAACAATTAGTACCCAAAGAACCTTGTCTATAGCATTGATCAGTGGTGTGCTACCACACAATATAACCTAACAGACCTGGCCCTGGTGCAGACACCTAAAGGGGCCCTTTCATGGCACATCCAGTAACATTTTGCTGTGTCGATTTAACTAGGATACATTTAGACCTCTGAAAACTCAAACAGCAGAGAAGCACAGGGGCAACTGTGGTGGGGCCCCCTGACCTCATCATGTGGTTGCAACTTCTGCACCCACTTACCGATATTTTTCTTACTCTGACACTTATTCTGCTCTTGTCCCATAAGCTCACACTCTACTGGTGCAACTGAGTCGGACAGGGCAAATGTAGCAATCCTTATCTTGGCACTTGTTAAAAATATAAAGGCACATAATGTTATCCTGCTACCTTAATGCTTTCCATCGGCTTCTGTGCTGAGTGACCTTACATAGGTGTCAAGGTAAGAATTACAATGCATATAGAAATTGCCAGCCTCGGGTTCCTTAGACATAGAAACATAGAAGGTTGACGGCAGAAGGAGACCATACGCTCCATCTAGTCTGCCCTTATGTGTATACTGTATGTTCTCTTTATCTTAGGATAGATGGAGGCTTATCCCAGGCATGTTTAAATTCAGTGACTGTTGATTTTTCAACTACCTCTGCTGGAAGTTTGTTCCAAGCATCTATGAGTGAGGACAGCCAATGAGAGCAGCACATGTATATCAGCTTAGACAAAAGGCACAGGGCACAGAGCGCTCACCTCTGATGATATCACAGTCCAAAGTAAAAAAGTGCCAGCCATGAAGTATAAGCCTTAAAAACATCCATCCTTTATTGTAGTCACTTAAAACGCCGTCACAGCATATGGAGCAATAAAAAGCATAGACAGAGCAGACCCCGCGTCAACGCGTTTCGAGCCGCAGCTCTTAATCATGACCGAGGTAAGAATTACCAAATTACCACTTACCAAGCTGGAATAAATTACTTATGCCCTTATTCATCAAGCGATAGCGCCAGGTAGTGTCTGACGAGCGCCAGGTAGCGGCAGCTAACGGCGACTACCGACTCAAGTACGCCCGCGGCGGTCACAATGACGCATTTATCAAGCAAAATGAGGCTAGCGCCGGCGAGAGCGACGGCTAGCGCGGCATTCATCATGAAGCCGCCTAGACCGAACAGCGCCGCTGCAAATTCCCTCACAGCGCCAGGTATGAGCTGTCGCTCCCTGGCGATGTCCAATGCATTTCAATGGAGCAATCTATAATTATTCATAATTAATTGGTATTCATTTTTTTTTTTTTTTTTTTTAATGTCAAAAAATCGGAGACCACCTCTGCAATGTTAGGATTTATTTTTAAGTCAAAAAAAAAAAAAAAAAAATATGTGCAGAATTGATCTAACAGGTCTGAGATTAATGTATTCATATAACAAAATGATTCTAAAAACATGTATAATGTTACATTAAAAAAATATGGTTGTTTAGGGGTTAAAAACTAGTTAATACAGATCGCCGCCAGCGCTCTGGGGTTTAAACAAGGAATGGACAGCGACAGCACATTCGGAGCGTGATTTTTTGATGAATATGAAGCTAGCCGTTCGCTCTGGCCATTCGTTGTCAGGCGCTCACATACAACGCTGGTCCTGTGAAACAGCGACCCCCCAGCCCGTATTCAACATTACCGCACACCGACTGAGTCGCTGTCATCAAGCTAATGCCGGCCAAGCACAGCGAATACTGGCTGGCGCTGAAAAAATCACGCTACAGTCGCTCATCTGTCGCTACCTGGCGCTATTGATGAATCGGCCTCCCCGTAGGTGCACTTCTAATACAATTCATTGTTAAGATTATATGGAGAATGTTTGGATTAGATTGTAACATTTATCTTGGTATATTGTAAGGAGATTATATAGTGTGTAGCTAGCATTATCCTACATTGTCTTGCTGGATTGTAAGGTGTGTGGCCAGTATTCTGCTACAATGCCATGGCAAATTGTAGAGAGGAGATTGTAATCCAGCATTATACTACAGTGTCTTGGTACTAGATTGTATGCTTTTATGGGATGGGGGCCCCCAATAGGTTCCCCAAGTTCAGGGGCCAGCCGGGGTAACCTGGTGGGCCAGTCCGAGCTTGGGTAGTCGCATCAGCTGCTCCGTCCAGCACATGCACCATGGAATAGCTGGAAAGTTTTTATAGCAATCCAAGTACTGTAGGGCAAATATTGATCCACTTTAATTCTTTTCAATCCCCTCCTCTGCTATTGAATTGAACTATTGGATTCTTTGTTCAGTCTGAGAAAGGATAATAACAGAAGACAATAGTTTAGATGAATCTTGGTGGCCATGACTTACCCTTAAACTTTAGCACATAATCAAATGAAGCACAACTCTGGAGTTGGAGTTTGGAGCGGCTGCCGCTGAGTCTGGTCGTGTAGCCCAAATATTCTCAGGAGTGGCTTCACCTTGCAAGGATCGGAAATATCTCACCTGTGCTGATTTTCCAATTGACATTACTAGCGATAAATTTGTTCTGAGCATTGCTGTATGATATCATGTGTAATGATTTAAAATACCTTGAATATTTTTCTTACTCTGACACTGGCAGGCTGATTCATCACTAACGGCAGGTAGCGACAGATGAGCGTCTGTAGCAGGCATTTTAGAGCGCCCGCTAGTAGTCGCTGTGTTCGGCCGTGGGTCGCTAGTAGTCGCTGTGCAGCAATGATGAATACATTGTGAGGAGTCGCTATTTGACCAGTACAGTGCTGTATGGGAGCGCATGTTAGCGACTGGTCAGTGCGACCGACTCACAACATATTCATCAAAAAAACAGCCTCACACAACTCCGGCGCTGAAAAATGCTTCTCTGAAGCCCAGAGCGCCGGAGGCTGTGTGTTTAAAGTCTGTTTTTCAGCATGTATCCACCAGTAACAAAGCAAAAACATATGGAATTAGATTGTAATAACATTGTAAAATTAACACTTTAATGCCAGACCTGTAATGTCATTTCTGCAGAAATATATAAAACATTAAAAATATGTGAAAAAATGGCTTTTTCTAGGCCAGAAGAGGTCACATTATTTTAGATTTAAAAAAAAAAAATAAATAAAAAAAAAAAACCCTTAAAGAGATGAAAAGGATCGTCCATTGAAATGTATGGGCGAGCGACAGGTAGCGAGAGCTAATACCTGCCACTGTGCAAGGCTGAACAACGCCGCTGTTCGCTGAGGCTGGGATAATGATGAATCGGACACTACATGGCGTTATCTCAGACGCTCAACAGATTCTGCTTGATAAATGTGTAATTGCGTGCCGTGTCCGGCGTTCACCTGTCGCTACCCGTCATTTACAAGGTACTATCTGACGCTATCCCTTCATGAATCAGGGCCTTATTCTGCTCTGGTCCCATGAGCTCACACTCTACTGGTGCAGCTGAGTCGGACAGGGCAAATGTAGCAATCCTTATCTTGACACTTATTAAAAATACAAAGGCACACAATGTTATCTTGCTACCTTAATGCTTGCCATTGGCTTCTGTGCTGAGTGATCTTACCTAGGTGTCAAGGTAAGAATTGATACATCTGTATGTTACAAGGTTTGGGAGGAGGAGAGATTCCGGAGACCCACACTGAGATACCTCCTCTCCATGTACACGGGGAGGCCGATTCATTAATAGCGTCAGGTAGCGACAGTTGAGCGACAGTAGCGGCATTTTCAGAGCGCCCGCTAGTAGTCGCTGTGCTTGGCCGTTGTTCGGTTGTTGATAGCGACTCAGTCGGTTTGCCATAATGTTGAATATTGGGTGAGGAGTCGCTATTTGACAGGTTCCGCGCTGTATGGGAGCGCATGATAGCGAATGGCCATAGCGACCGGCTCCCACCATATTCATTAACAAATCACGCTCAAAAAATTCTCGCGCTGTGAAATGCATGTTTAAACCCCAGAGCGCTGGCGGCGATGGGTTAAAAGTAGTTTTTTAACCCCCAAACAACCAAAAAAAACAAGCTTTTTTAAATAATTTAGTAATATAAATACATTAATATCAGACCTGTAATATCAATTCTGTACTTTTTTTTTTTTTTTTTTTTTACCTTAAAAAAATTATCTAAAATGGCAGAAGTGGTCACAGAATTTTTCACATTTAAAAAAAAAAAATTAATAACAATTAATTATGAATATTTAAAGATTGTTCCATTGAAATGCATTGGAGAGCGCCAGGTAGCGAGAGGTCATACCTGTCGCTGTTCAAGGTCGGGTGCTGGCGCTGTGGGCTGAGGCTGGAATAATGATGAATGAGTCGCTATATGGCGCTATCTCAGTCGCTAAGCAGGATTGGCTTGATAAATGTGTGATTGTGGTGGGGAGCCGGCGTTCTCGTGGCGGGGCCCGTCATTACCGGCCGCTCACCAGTCGCTACCTGTCGCTATTCCTTCATAAATAAGGCACACAGTGTTATCTTGCTACTTTGATGCTTGCCATTGGCTTCTGTGCTGAGTGATCTTACCTAGGTGTCAAGGTAAGAATTGATACATCTGTATGTTATAAGGTTTGGGAGGAGGAGAGATTCCGGAGACCCGCACTGAGATACCTCCTCTCCATGTACACACAGTGTTGTTGCATCTAACCACCATGCTCTCTGCTGCTCTTCTGTCCTATGGGGTATATTTGGGTTTTTGTATAGTTATCTGGACAGAGCAGAGGGTGGAAGCAGCAACATTTAGCTTGAAACCATAGCCGATAGATAAGGTTTTCTCAACTGTGCAAAACTTTCTCTGATTTGGTTAGATTCAGGGGATGTAAGTTTTTGTGAAAGTTAACCAGGCCGGGTGTGATAAGGCTGACCTGCATCCTAAAATGAAGCATGTGTCTAATGCACAGGCTGCACATCTCATCCACTCATTTTGCCTTAGTGAGACTGAGAGGCCGATTCATTAATAGCGCCAGGTAGCGACAGATGAGCGCCAGTAGCGTTATTTTCACAGCGCACGCTAGTATTCGCTGTGCTTGGCCGTTGTTCGGCTGTTGACAGCGACTCAGTCAGTGTGCGGTAATGTTGAATACGGGGTTAGGAGTCGCTGCTTGACAGGTTCCGTGCTGTATGGGAGCGCATGACAGCGAATGGCCATAGCGAACGGCTCCCAGCATATTCATTGACAAATCACGCTCAAAAAATTCTCGCGCTGTAAAATGCATGTTTAAACCCCAGAGCGCTGGCGGCGATGGGATAAAAGTAGTTTTTAACCCCCAAACATCCATATTTTTGGAAAAAAAAAAAAACATGTTTTTACAAACATTTTGTAATATGAATACATTAATATCAGACCTGTAATATCAATTCTGCACAAATTTTTTTTTTTTTTTTTACCTTAAAAAAAAATATCCAACATTGCAGAAGTGGTCGCAGAATTTTTGACATTTAAAAAAAAAAAAAAACATTAATAACAATTAATTATAAATATTTAAAGATTGCTCCATTGAAATGCATTGGAGAGCGCCAGGTAGCGAGAGGTCATACCTGTCGCTGTTCAAGGTCGGACGCTGGCGCTGTGGTCTGAGGCTGGAATAATGATGAATGAGTGGCTGTATGGCGCTATCTCAGTCGCTAAGCAGGATCGGCTTGATAAATGTGTGATTGCGGAGGGGAGCCGGCGTTCTCGTGGCGGTGAGCGTCATTACCGCTCGCTCACCATTCGCTACCTGGCGCTATCCCTTGTTAAATAAGGGCCTTAGCTGATGTTTAAAGTGACAGTGTCACCAGGGAGGCTCAGAGTGGCATTTGGAGGCTTCAGTGCGTGCAGTAGCAAGGAGTCCCTTTTTGTAATCAGTGGGCTGCTCTGACATTTTCCAAAGTCTGTACCCTTATGCAAATTAATTGGGGAGGGGGCACATTTGAATAAAAAAAGAAGCAGAAAATTTGAATGCTTTTGGCTGTTTTTTCAGAAAGTCAGATTGTTGTCGTAGATATTTTAAAGAGGAACAACACCCAATCTCCAGGTATTGCTCGTTTCCAGTTGTGGGCATCAAAACTCTCCAGCCACCCGTGGCACATGCGCCAGCAAATCAGCAGCCCATGCTCCATTCACCTTTGTGAAAGCTGCTGTCACAGAAGCATCATGAAACCTACCTACACCAGGCATTTGTGGTGCGGGTACACACCTCAGTCCAGGGAAGGGGTGCAGCCTGCGCATGTGCAATGGGATTATGGTGAGATGAGTTTACATGGCAATCTCAGAGGATACATCAAATCAAGATGCGCTGTGGGGAAATTGGGCTGCGCTGGGGGCGGGGGCATCCCCGGCTTACCTTCAGCGGATGTGTGCACATGCCAGGCATTTCTGAATGGCTGCCGTGGGTAACCACAGCTGAAGGGGAATAGCCAGTGCTCCATTCAAATTTGCTAAGGCTCTCTGACACCAGATCAATTTAGGCCCTTATTTATGAAGGAATAGCGACAGGTAGCGACTGGTGAGCGGCCGGTAATGACGGGCCCCGCCACGAGAACGCCGGCTCCCCACCACAATCACACATTTATCAAGCCAATTCTGCTTAGCGACTGAGATAGCGCCAGATAGCCACTCGTTCATCATTATTCCAGCCTCAGCCCACAGCGCCAGCGTCCGACCTTGAACAGCGACAGGTATGACCTCTCGCTACCTGGCGCTCTCCAATGCATTTCAATGGAACAATCTTTAAATATTCATAATTAATTGTTATTAATGTTTTTTTTTTTTTTATGTGAAAAATTTTGTGACCACTTCTAGTTAATTTTTTTAAGGTAAAAAATTCATATTACTAAATTCTTTCAAAATTTTTTTTTTTTTGGTTTCCAAAAATATCGTTGTTTGGGGGTTAAAAAACTACTTTTAACACATCGCCGCCAGCGCTCTGGGGTTTAAACATACATTTCACAGCGCGAGAATTTTTTGAGCGTGATTTTTTGATGAATGTGGTGGGAGCCGGTCGCTCTGACCAGTCGCTATCATGCGCACCCATACGTCGCGGAACCTGTCAAATAGTGACTCGTCACCCCTTATTCTACATTACTGCACACTGACTCAGTCGCTATCAACAACCAAACAACGGCCAAGCACAGCGACTACTAGCGGGCGCTGTGAAAATACTGCTACAGTCGCTCAACTGTCGCTACCTGCCGCTATTAATGAATCGGCCTCCCCGTAAAGCAGAAGGGAGCATTGGCTGCTGAATGAAGGAGAGCCCACCCATGTGGGGAGGTGAGTAAATGAGGCTGGAAGTTTTCACACATCCATAATCGGGATGCCCTGTTGGAGAGGAACTAAACCCTAAATGAAGAATTCTCTGGCTCATATAGAAAAGTTCAAAAATGTTTAGAGAGCTTCTCTGCCTCAGGTCACAATGATGCACAAAATCTCCTCCTCTCACATATGATTTTTTTGAAGTAGTTTTTGGGTCCTTACCCAACGCAGCACCCAGTGAGCTGCCTAGGTGATATATAAAAAAATTCCAGTTATACAAATCAACAGGGCCGGATTAAAGCGGACCTTCACTCTGAATAAAAGCCTATCTTATATGTTTCCCACACCCTGTACATACAGGTTGCTCACATTAAATATCATCCTACCTGCATCTACTGCATGTTATGAGCCTTTAAACATCCAAGATGGCGGCTCATGGAACATCAGGCAGCCTGCAAACAGGAAGTGCCTTCTGACTGTGCTGCATTCTGGGACTGCTGACCTTTTCCTGACCCCAGCTCTGCTCTGTCTGAGCAAAGCACAGCTATAACCTGCCCCCTTGTACTTTATCCCACTCTCTTCTCCTCAGTAAGTGTGATTCTTCTGAATCAAGATTGCGGTGCCCGTATCCTAAAGTCCTTAATAGAGTTGCAGCCCAGTGGGGGAAAGAATAATAAGTAAGTGACTAAAAACTTCAAATATATTAATTTTAGATGCTGGGGAATATTTTTTAAGGGTTTGGGCTTTCAATAAATCATGGTGAAGGTCCGGTTTAAGTGTGGTGGAGGCCCCTGGGCACAAAATCTGGTGGAGGCAGCAGATACTGTATTTTTTCTTTAAAATAATTTTCCAGCCAAGTCACTGATTGGTGGTTGTCTGGCACCCGCCTACTTACTGGAAGGTCAGATCAAGTCCCTTGTGCGGGTGCGTGCTGCTCGGGTCCTGCTTTGCCATTCTGGGTGGGGGGGGGGTGTAGTCACCCGGCTGGTCCAGCAGAAATCAGTTCCCTGCATTGAGCTGCCAGTGGCTGTGCTTGGTGGCTTATGTGCAGTGACAGCTCTGCACCCATCACTGTAGCGTTGCTGGCGGCGGCTTTGCTGCTCTAGACTCTCCATCCTGCCCTGTGGTGGCTTTGGCTGCAGCTTTGCAAAACAAAAAAAGTCTTGCCCTGACGCACCCCCATTGCAGCCGATAGCTTTCTTGCCGCCCTGCAGCCCGTCAGACTGAATAGCCCCCTGGATCAGACCATAACCCAAATGTTGGTGGAGGCCCCCTTTGCAGGGCAAGTGGTGAAGGCTCCGGGGCTCTAGCCCCTTGCGCCCCCCTCATAATCCATCTCTGCCCTCAATAATAATTGACGCAGGGCGCTCACTACATGTTATAAACAAGCTGCTTTATGCTTTAATCCCCCGGCCTAAGGCTACGATTTCACATAAAGGGGCCTAGACACTTCCCAAGTTGCCTTTTTGAAAATTTCCACATAGATCCTTAATGGAGCATTATCGCGAAACAATGTAATATTAGAAACCCATATAACCACGTCGGCTAATAGGAGGAGGGGTCTCTTATACACCCAAACTGAATAAAACTCCTGTCAAGCTTTTGGTTTTCTTCTACTGTGAAGAATAGAATTCAGGAGTGACAGGTTTAGTGTATTCGGGGTGACAGAACCTGTCACCCGATTTCCTCTTCCTTCCATTACTAAAAATAAAAGCAAGCCTGGCTGGATATTTCCTGATGCACGATGTATAAGTGACCTCTCCTCCAGCCATACAGCATATTTATATGGATTTATTGGCCCATTTTTTCACGATAGTGCTCCTTTAATATTTGGAGACTGTAGCAACAGGTTCCATCCACGTTCTGGCTTCCTCCAGCACAACTAAAGGATAAAGCGCCAATACTCGGCTGCTTCTCCATTATTTTCCAGCCCATCTGCTTCAAATCTGGAGCGTTTTAGGCCGGCGCTTCACAGCAAAGCAGCAATCAGCACCGCAGGGCTGTAAACATGTCAGATATGTGTGTCAGAATTACCCGGCGGGGGAGAAATCTTTCACTTGAGGTTAATCCCATGGCAATCTATGCATTGCTAATACATGAAAGAGGGCCACAGCTGTTGGAGCACTACAAATCCCAGCCAAGGTTGTGATGGAAGCGAGCAGGGGGTGGCTGCTATGTATTTTCTCCCCTGCGGAGGCTGAATGGGGGTGTGAAGCTGCACCCTGTCTAATTGTAATGCAGGATTGCTGGGGAGGGGGTTTCTCTTGCCTGAGGCCTCCGGAGTTGTGAATGTGTGGTCTGCTGCGACTGGTCTTCAGCCATATTTGTGCGACGCAATGCCAAACACATGACTGAATAAACAAAAGCACATTGCTGCTTCACAACACAACACAACGCCCTGACACAACACCACACAATGCACCGAGACCAGACTAACACTTTATTATGGAGTCCAGGCTACTTTGCACCCAATCAGCTGCCAGGTGTCATGGGTTCTCCAGTAGGACAGACCCTAAAGTTAAAGAGGACCAGAACTTCTGGTTCTAGAGTCCAAAAGACTCCAGGGCTGTGTTACAGCTTTCCCTGATTTAGGATGCCCCACTGTGTGAAAATTCAATATGCTTACCTCGCCAAGGATCCCATGGCGAATATGTAGATCACAAATGGCATCCCTCTAGCAGCTGCACACACCCGCATGAGGTATTTGAATGGCTGGTGCTCATTAAAGTGGAAGCCCAGTGTCCTCCCTCCATCAGTCCCCCCAATGTCCTTCCTCCCCTGGTGCTAAGACAGGACGGGGGCTTAAAAAACTAAAATGCCTGGACCCCGGTATCCAACGCTGTCTCATCCAGCTCATCCAGCACATACACAGACCAGGGGATTACCATCTGTACATCCTCTGTATGGCTGCCAGCCCTAGATTCCCGGTACAGCTAAGGTTTTTAACCCCCCCCATCCTGTATCAGTGCCAGGGATGGGGGGACACTGGACTTCATGCATTCAGCTAAGCATATCAGGCACACTGCAGCTTTAATGCACAGTGAGGCATCCCTTCCCGGGTTTTGTTTCTCTTTAGATGCTAATTATTTGGGCTCATGCACACAGACATTATACCACATTGTAAATAAAGGGGAAAGTATGGGGAATTGTATGATAAGATAAGTAAAGTGTAAAATAAGGAAATAAGGAGGGAGGGATAGGAGAAGAAATTGGGCGACGAGAAAAAAATAGGGAATAAAAGTGAATTAGTTTAACATAGCTTCGTTTGACTGGTACTAAGCAACCAGCCAGTGAATTTAGATTGCTGCTGCTGCCACCTGCTGGCCGTGCTGGGGAAACAGCTCATGACTATTAGCACCTCATTCAGTAGTCTCAGTCCTGATACTAAACTAGGCAGGAGAATACTGTATAATAATATTAACATTTAATATTTCTTTGGATAGGACAAAGCACTGAGCCTGTCCCCTGCCCCCACAGAGCTCTGTTTTTGCTGGGTGACCTTGTATGTGTACTTGGGATATCACAAATAAGCTACACACAGTGCCGAGCTGCTATATAAATAATAATAATATAAATAATATATATATATATATATATATATATATATATATATATATACCGGTATATATATATATATATATATATATTACATATATACAGAGTAATGATACATAATTTGCCCTTTCTACCTCAATAACTTCAAATATTTCAGTTTCTATTATGAGTGGATATGCCGGACTATCCCACTATATAATTGCTGCTCTTATTCTAATAAATAGACAATGTAATCATTGCTATCATATAGTGCCCACCCCTGCTATTTATGTCCACTAGTCTGTACCCACAGACCCCAAAATATAATGAATAATAGGAAATGGGCCAAGAAGACCCCATACCCAGCAATTGACAGAATAGAATAGAAATGTTTCTCCTTAAAATGAAAATTCATAGGTTTAATAGGAGCACCCCCCCCCCCCCCCCCCCCAAGAACACACAAGTTGACCTCCTTCAAATAGGTTTAAGTTAAAGGGATACTGCAGGCAAATACAATTGTTAGACCATTGTGCCGAGCTACATTTTGGCACATCCGAAACTGTTTAACTTTTTTAAATTGAAGAAGAAATGGCCGAGATATTAGAGATATAGAGATCAGTTTCACCTTATGATTTCTCCTCTGAAGCATGTAGGCGTGACCCTTGGCTCTGTGATGCTGCATAATAATCAGCATAATGGATAGGGTTTGTAAGACACAGGTATGATGTGGAGCTTTAGACCACCAGCTTAGCCCTATGATTAGTGGTCTATGGCAAAGGAATTTAGGGGATGTGCCACTACTCTTTGCCTTATTTCTGCTTTCAGAAGCAGCTGCGTTCTGACAGGAAGGGAAAGGGCAGCCATGATGAAGCGAGCTGCTGAATGACAGTTTATGCACTTTGCCCAGGAGTGGCCTCTACCAAGTCCAATGCTACCTGCAAACCTTTTTTTTTTGTTTAATGTCACACCGTCACTGCTACCCATTACCATACAGCTTGCTGCACCTCACTACACCTCATTAGAGGTGCACCCCTGGGTGTTGGGGTGGAGAAGCTCTGGAAGGCTATTGGAGGAAAATTCAATTTTTTTCCAGATTTGTGAAGACAGCTGTTTACTAAAACCTTTTAATAATGGATTATATCAGCGGATGAGGATGCACCTATACACCTATACGCAACTGGAACTAAAATGCCCAAAATTGGGAAAACATGAAAGAAATAAACATATTTATGCAGTATCAGTTGCATGTCAATATTAAGCCAGGGATGCCAGCAAGACTTTATAGAGAGCTTTTATTTTACCACTAGGGGGAGCACTAGCCAAAAGAGCAGAATAATGAGAGGCCAATTCATTAATAGCGGCAGGTAGCGACAGTTGAGCGACTGTAGCAGTATTTTCACAGCACCCGCTAGTAGTCGCTGTGCTTGGCCATTGTTCGGTTGTTGATAGCGACTGAGTCGGTGTGCAGTAATGTTGAATACAAGGTGACGAGTCGCTATTTGACAGGTTCTGCGCTGTATGGGTGCGCATGATAGCGACTGGTCAGAGCGACCGGCTCCCACCATATTCATCAAAAAATCACACTCAAAAAATTCAAGCGCTGTGAAATGCATGTTTACGCCCCAGAGCGCTGGAGGCGATGTGTTAAAAGTCGTTTTTTAACCCCCAAACCACCATATTTTTGGAAACCCAAAAAAAAAAAAAATTTTTTAAGAATTTAGTAATATGAATACAATAATATCAGACCTGTAATATCAATTCTGCACAATTTTATTTTTTTTTTTTACCTTAAAAAAATGAACTAACATGGCAGAAGTGGTCACATAATTTTTCACATTTAAAAAAAAAAAAAAAAAAACATTAATAACAATTAATTATAAATATTTAAAGATTGTTCCATTGAAATGCATTGGAGAGCGCCAGGTAGCGAGAGGTCATACCTGTCGCTGTTCAAGGTCGGACGCTGGCGCTGTGGGCTGAGGCTGGAATAATGATGAATGAGTGGCTATCTGGCGCTATCTCAGTCGCTAAGCAGGATTGGCTTGATAAATGTGTGATTGTGGTGGGGAGCCGGCGTTCTCGTGGCGGGGCCCGTCATTACCGGTCGCTCACCAGTCGCTACCTGTCGCTATTCCTTCATAAATAAGGGCCTGAGAAAAGAAAATGAAAATACATATTACTGCATTATAAGGGAAAGTTGGAAGGGCTTTTTATTTCTGCCTGCAGTTGCCCTTTATTTCTCGGGGTCAGTTTTGGGGTTAGGTGAAGTGTTACGTTTGGGTTTAGAGGTTAGTTTGCGTTTCGGATTTGCGTTTTTATATGATATAAATGTTGCTGTTATATCACATGATGAGACCACAGGACACGTGGCACATTTTTAATTTTGAGAAAACATAAACCAACAACTGTATACAAGTCATAAAGCGCTTTGACGCAGTAAACAAGGGACTGTATGATATTTGGGGAGGGGCTATAGAGACCCCTCACTCGAAGTTTGAAAGACTTCTTATAGAATCTTATAGATTCCCAGGCTGATTGCGCTGGGTTTTTATCCACTTTAAGATTGTTGTAACATTATGAAGCTAACTAGCCAGCTTTGCTCCATGATATCCCACCATCTGATGTTCCAGAAGCGTTTGCTCCCGCCTGCCCTCTAGTGGTCACATAGTAGAAGTCCATTCATCTGTCCATGTTGTAAGGTCATGTCATTATTACAGGAGAATTGTAGATCTCTGCTTATTATCCACAAACAAAAACCCAGGCAGAGTAATAAATGTTTAAATAAGAATTAAATTAAATTTATTTTTAAGTTTTTTAAAGTTTTTTCCATTTAAAGTTTGGCAGTGGCCATGGGGAAATTTTACTCCAACATGAATGAGGTGTAACTCTTCTCCTCTAAATAAAAGGCATAGAATGCTGGATGAGAAAAGAGTGGCAAGCATACTTGCAGCTGCTTTCGGATGCCCTACTGTGTTAAAGCGGATCATCAAAACCCACATTTTTTTACTAGCATCCACTGAATTGCTCCCCCCATGAAAATTACTATTTACCAATTTTCTGCTCCTGCTTCACTCTAACCCCAGATAATGGCGCCTGTTTTAGATGTAAAGCTCCGCCCCTTCCATTTATTGTCACTGCTGTGTGTGTTGTAATGATGTCATTGCCACACCTGTGCAATGACTGATCCTCCGCCATATTACAGAGAGGGACAGCAAAAAACAGTGTTTCAGGAGGACTCGAAAAGCGAAAATATCTATCTCTAGTTCTACACCTGAAGAAGGGAACATAGGAAGTGGCTTTGGCTAAATTTAGTTCACAATTTCAATGGGTTTTGGTCCGCTTTAAACCCTGCTGGTTGCTTGTCTACTCATGTCAGGATTTGATCCCAGGGACACTGTAGCATCCCCAGCACTCCTCTAGCTGAGCCGCACACCTACCCAGCATCTGAATGGCAGTGGCTGCACAGAGCAGAAGCGAGCGGCCAGAATCTGCCTGATATTCCGCAACATCTGCATGGAGTTAAAGTGCTTCAAAACCCACCCCGGAGTCTATGAGACTCTAGGGATGCTTGATTCCCTCCCCTGGGGCATCCAGAATCAGGATGCCCCACTGTATGAAACCCCCCAGGTCGCCCAGAAACTAACCTCCTTGCCCGGGCAAATGGCACATGCACGAGCAGCGGCCGCATCCCCCTTATCCTTTTAGAAGGGCGCATTCCCGTTCCAGGCATTTGTGGCTGACAGGCGTGGGCAGGCTCTATGTTAGAGGGTAGCAGGGGAGGTGGCTGTCAGCGCGCTCGCCTCAGACAAAGGAATGGGAGCGGATCCAAGCGTGCTGATTGGACCAGAGGCCACACATGTGCTGTAGGACCAGGGATAGGTGAGTTTGCTCAGGCAACCTGGGGAGTTTCACACAGCGGGGCACCCCCAATCAGGGTGCCCGGGGGGCAAGGTACAAAACTCAGGTCAGTCAAAATCCTGGATTTTGGTCAACTTTAGTCCCTTTTCCTGCACAGTAGCTCCCAGTCAGTCTGGTGCTCAGAAACATCCTGGTTAGTGTCTTTTTCGGTCACACTTCATGTACAAGCCCCTCCATTCTCCCAAATAGAGGGCCTCGCCAGGCACTGCCTTGGGGCTCCTGAAATCCGGGTCAGGGCCTCCTGATCTAGGAGAATTACTCCTTGAATGAGCTTTATCTAAATATAATAAAACAGGAGCAGTTTTTGTGAAGGATCCACTCTGATCCCATGATAAGAAGATGAAACGATGCTGCATCAGGGATGTTTCATTGCAGCTTCTTCTTCATATCGCAGATTGGTAGGCAATCCCAGTGTTTATACTGCAAGGAGACTACATGCGGCTCCACAGTCAGGGTGGAATTCAGGCTTGGCAGCAGTTCTGGAGTTTGTATCTAAACAAAACCGCAGAGAGCCTCATTGCTGTGATGAACGCTTGCTGTGTATAGTCAACTGAGGAAATCAAATCACACCCCTGTTGCTCAGATTGTTCACATCTTTTGTTGAGGCTAGACGAGGGTGACCAGAGTCACGCACCAGTGTTAAAGATCCAGCACCTTTACCAAGACATTCCATCCCCATATGTCCCCCCCAAGTCATCTGAAGGCAAAAGGGTTAGCAGCCCCCTTCCACAACCACATTCTTGGCTGCCCCCTGGATTTTCCCCATGGTTTCCTCCTTGAAATTACTTAGTACTCCCCGTGGCCCCCTTGAAATGACTTGGTATTCCCGATGGCCTCCTTGAAATGACTTGGTATTCCCGGTGGACCCCTTGAAATGACTTGGTATTCCCGATGGCCTCCTTGAAATGACTTGGTATTCCCGTTGGACCCCTTGAAATGACTTGATATTCCCGGTGGCCCCCTTGAAATGACTTGGTATTCCCGGTGGCTCCCTTGAAATGACTTGGTATTCCCGGTGGCCCCCTTGAAATGACTTGGTATTCCCAGTGGCCCCCTTGAAATGACTTGGTATTCCCGGTGGCCCCCTTGAAATGACTTGGTATTCCCAGTGGCTCCCTTGAAATGACTTGGTATTTCCGGTGGCTCCCTTGAAATGACTTGGTATTCCCGGTGGCCCCCTTGAAATGACTTGGTATTCCCAGTGGCTCCCTTGAAATGACTTGGTATTTCCGGTGGCTCCCTTGAAATGACTTGGTATTCCCGGTGGCTCCCTTGATATGACTTGGTACTCTGCGTGGCCCCCTTGAAATGACTTGGTACTCTGCGTGGCCCCCTTGAAATTACTTGGTACCCCATGTGGCCCTCTGTTCCATGGTTGCTGTCTTACACTATTATTTGCAGCAACCCTCCAGTTTCTCTTCTTTTCCTGTCTCATACAGGCCCATCAGAAGACACTCCATCAGAGGACACTCCAGAGGGCGCTAACCTAGGGCAGTACAGAAGGTCCAGGTTTTCTTGGTTTGTCTGTGGAGTGTTCTGTTCTGGAGTTTGTTATTTCATTATTGCATAGTGCTTTATCTAAGTCCTAATATTATGAGAAATTTAAGAGCAAGTTTAGTGATTCAAGGCCATAGTATCAACAGATGTCAAGATATAGGACAGTACTCTGTCCCTACCAAATATTGTGTACAGTTGTAAGCAACTACAGAAATAGAGGCTGGTTTCAGGCCAGTGATTGCTCTCCAGATCCCACAGATGCTTTCTTCTGTGTGCAATGTCATCCACTCAGTGGCAAGTATGGAACTTATAACTGCTTTATAGGCAAATAAATATATAAACTGAAATAAACTTTTTTCATGTATTCCAGCTGGTGACAAGAAACAGTGTGCGTATCATTCTAACCACGGGCAGACTCGGGACAAAAATTAGCCCCGGAATTTATTGGCCCATGACATCCCCGATGAGAACAAATGTGTGTCCCAGCTGCTCAACCAGTGTTATCCACATCTGAGGCAATGGCATTGCAGGGACAGATCATGGCCTTGGTGGATAAATTGTAGGGGCAGATAATGTGGCATGGGTGCATATGGCCCACACAGCCATGATGTTAAGACTATAGACCTCTAGGGGCAAAACATGTGTCTTGCTGGTGGGGGCATGTACAGGGAACCTGAGGGGGCATCAGTGATGGAGGAGTTTATATCGGCACCAGCAGGATAGATTGATTTCCGGCACAGACACTGGCCGAGGCATGCGGCATGCTGGGGACTACATTTGGCTCAAAGCAAAGCTACCTACTGAGGATTCTCTCTTAACCCTGATTCTTGCAGTGAAAAAAATGTGATTATTTACCAAGTTCGTGCTTCTGTGCCAGTCTTGCTGATGGCCAATTTGGTTTACAGTCTGTAGCAAGCAATGGCTAATTACTGACAATGCCACTGTCAACTGCCCTATTTCAGATGCTCATCTAACTTTGAATACCCCACTGGTGCAAATGTTACAGGGCCTAACGCAGTGTTTCCTAGCCCTCATCTCAAAAGCCACCAACAGGTCATGTTTTATTGATCTGCAAAACATGACCTGTTGACTGCTATCGTTGGCCTAGAGTCTTTTTCAAATGTTGGTCCTCTTTATATATAACTCTGAGTTTTTAAGTCATTTAGAGTCTAAATGCTGGTCCCCATGAAATACTCATATCAAAATCAAATACGTTTTATGGTAATTATAAAAGGCTTCTCTAGGGCACTGATAGCTAACCTTTTCCCATGCTATCAAAAAGTAAAATTCAAACTTTGGCTTTTTTGGGATTTAAATTAAAAAAATAGATAGCCTCTAGATATCCTGTCCAACAAAAAGGATGGAGTGCTTGTACTATACCTCTAGGGTAAAGGGCCTGTTCTGTAACCAATATCCATCAACAGGTGGCCATTTGATCTGAATGGACTGGGCCCCACATGCCGGGCCCCTCCGGTCTAGGTATGTGAATTTGTGTGGCCAGCCATCACTGGCAGGGAGCGGAAGTGTCCTCTGTGTGCGACCATCATATCACGCACTGTCACTTATATAATGTGACAGCACAGAAGGGGGAAACATACATTTTTCACGGTGACTTTGAAGAGCGCTCACTATACGAGCTGGATGGATGTCTCCAGTAATGCATTGCAGCATGCGTCGCTTTCAGAGGAATTTGTGGCCTGGGGGAGTCTGCTGCCTACCTCTGAATTCTCCAGGGTGGGCTAATGACTGTACTGATGAAATCACTGGATATTAATAACGAAAATTCCCATGAGACAGAACTCTTACCTGATTATCCCAAACTATAGCATTCCAACTAACAATATATGTAATGTATCAGTTAGTAGTTGAATTATTGCTGTATACATTGTTACCAGTTGTAGGTTGTACTTTTATTGGATGCCAGTGTTAAAGCCTTTACTAACCCACAAGCCCCCCTCCAAAGCAATGGGGCTTGACATCAACCCCATGAAAGAAATTGGCGTTCTCTAAGGAGGCCATTGATTATGACCTACAACCACTTCTGCCCCCCCACATCCAGTACTGAGCTTGATTAGGACATGTACGCAAAAACATATCTGATCCCCCACAGGTCACAGCAGATGCACAACCCTGCTGCCCAGCTGCCATGGAGCTCACTGGTGGCATATTCGCCTGATGCAGTGGTGCTTTTCTCCACTTAGATGGAGAAAGTGGTTGGTCTAAAACATGGGTCCCCAAACTTTCTTACCTTGGGAGCCACATTTATCACTGAGAGATCTCTCTTACCTTGGGAGCCACATTCATCACCGAGAGACAGTCCTGAGCTCATTATTAGCGAATTCACAAATCCCCCATACTACATAAAATATTTGCCCCTATAAAGGATCTCCAAAAGGTTAAATGGCAGATGTGTTGGCTTACTTGTAGCTTCCAGCACAACACTCAATGGGAGTCTGAGAATTGTGCCAGGGAAAGCTATAATTACAAGTAAAGCTGACACGATTGTCCACCTGCCAAAACATTAACCCCCTTATCATTTTGGATTGGGTTTCCCCTTTTAATAAAATGAGCTTTTAGGTTTGGTTGGGCAGACTGCTGACCCTTCTGCCCCTGAGACACATTTTTGGATGTTTTGGACATTTTTTCCATTTCACTTGGACAGTTGGGGGGGTTAATTCCAAACAGGCCACAGACCACACAGCAAGGGTCCATGAGCCACATGTGGCTCCCGAGTCATTGGGGACCAGGGGTCTAAAATATGTCAATTGTCAACCTTTAGACCCAATATCACTAGAAGTGGTGGCTGGAGACTTGCTCAATCTCAACTTTCGACCACGTCCGTGGTCATCCATCAGGAGATCAATGCTCAGCATCATCATTTAAGGAGGTATCTGGAGAATTGCTCTTCCCATCAGTGCAACCTTTTGGTTGAACCATACACATGGCTTCCCTGCCTGACAATATCAGAGACTGACCCATGGTTGTGATTACATGGTTACTCAGCATCAGCAAACAGGCTTATTTACAATTTGTGGGAAATGTCAAACATTTTAAAGCTCAGCTTTTTTGTTAGGTCCCCTTACTTTTTCACCTGAAAATAATAATTATTTTTTTATTAAATGGACCTGTCTTCAGTGACCAACCAGGAGGGGATAGGAGGGTTGGATCTAAGTAGAACAGCCAAGACTTCAGTATGGGATGGCTGGGTCCTTCCATTGAATGGGGCCCAAGACAACCAAGTTCATTCCTGTATTCAGACGCTTTATGTGTCCCAGGACACAATTGGGTCCTGTTCAAATTAGGGGAGCAGCTATGACATACAGTATTGCTTACTAGGAGCCCAAGCAATGTGGGTTTATGGGCCCCAACAATTCCTAATGGTGGCACTGGATCTAAGTCTGGCTCTTGGAGCTAAAGACAAGGAAGAAAGTAAACCTAAAGTTCTCCATCTATAAAAACAAAAATAAAGTTTGATTGGAGTTTTGCCTTAGACTGAGGGCTGTTATCAATGAGTGTTGATGAGACAAAAGTGATAGGATCACATATAAGAGTAACACCCTTAGGGGGTGTATAGCCTGCTGTATTGACAATATAGATTTAGTATAAGAAGCAGGGAGCCAGACACTTATTAGAGGTGGAAGTAATAAGGCCGTGCTGGAAGGCGTCCCTCTCTATAGGAGGGCAGCGGGGTCGCGTGCTCCTCATTTGTCTACTATGTGGACCAGCTGTCAGGACACATGTCAGGCGATTATATAGTTGTTTGATCACCGCAAGATTGTTCCAGGAGCGATGACAACATAGATGTAGATCGTCTTCTTTTTTTCTTAAATTGGGCTTTAGGCTACTGTTAGCCATTATAATTATTCGCTGTCCTCCAGTCTCAAAAACACATTATAAAGGTCTGACTCTGACATTTCCTATGGAAACATCAGTGATTTTAATTCTCACTAACTGTACCATGACGATTCATTTATGGGTTTCTGCTTTTATTGCCATTTAATTTTGTGGGCTTTGAAGTTGGTTTAAAAGAGCATCTCTGGTTCAAAACTCAAATGGATATTAAATAGGAGAGTATTGTGTGAGCAACAGCACGGAATCAAGCCTTGCCATAGACTGCTAGGAGAGGACATTCACCCTGCAGGATTCTGTGTGATCGACTCAGTCAGGTAAGTTTTATTTTCATCAAAATGGGTGTTGGTCCAAAAGAATCCTCATCATGTGACCACCAGTAGCCAATTGCTGAGCTGGATTTCATGGCTGGGAAAAGAAAATTGGGTACGGCGGTGTTGAATGCCCAGGACCACTTGGGCCATCAACCATTTTAATGAAAATGGGATTTGGTCAACTTTATATTGGAGTCCTGCAGCCTAATGTCTGCTCCGAGTAGTCAATGGTGAGGCTCAATCCAGTGCAGAAGAAGCAAGGGAGGTAATTGATATGATTGTTAACCAACGTGCGTGATGCCTAGTTAAAGAGGACCAAAACTCATGCCCCATCAGCCCTGAAATATATAAGGTTCCAGGGGCGCTGCATTCCCTCCCCACGGGGCATCCAGAATCGTGATGCCCTGCTATATGAAAGCCACCAGGTCACCTGGAAACTCACCTTCCTTCCTGGTCCAACGGCACATGCACAAGCTGCAGCCGCATCCCCACTATCCCTTTAGCAGGGCGCGTGCCCCTGCCAGGCATTTGTGAATGGTCAGTGTGGGCATGCTCCCTGGTAGAGGGCAGGGCATGCGTCATAGTACCAGGAAGAGGTGAGTTTGTTCGGGCGATCTGGGGGGGGTTTCACATAGCGGGCACCCCCAATCGGGTGCCCTGGGGGCAAGGACCAAAACCCAGGATAGTCAGAATCCTGGGTTTTGGTCCACTTTAAAGTCACACCCAATGAATGGATTGGGAGCAAAATAGATTTGGTTGTTTTGGGCAGTTTTGGTCCACTTTTAGTTAAAGGCTCCTTAAAGTAAAGGATACAAAATAAGCTTTACTTATTTGATTGCCCAGAGTCCTGCAGGCTGACTAGCCGAGTGCCTACTAGCAGTCCATGACGGAACTCAATCCAGAGCAGAGGAAGAACCAGGGGCATTGTCTTGTTAACCTAAACGCTTATTAAAGACTAAACAAAGTAATAAAAAGCATACCTAACCACATGCAGACTCAATCCATTGGAGTCTTGCATGCTGTATGGCCCCCATTCTGGTGTTGTCAGCTTCTTGGCCAGGCTCAGTGAGGGCTTCTACTTCCAGTCACATGGATGTAGGCTGTCTTGGCAAAAGGGATAACATTGCACGTTATAAAATGCTATCAGAGGTTGATAATTTAAAGCAAGGTGCACACTGTCAGCTTCTAAGCTGGCAACACAAAAAGCTGTATCAATTCCATCAACAAAAATCGATGATGCTGGCAAAAATTCCACTTAAACCAGACCAACACAAAAAACAGTGCTCATATGCATCCTTCCCAGAGCAATTTAGAATGCTGCATATAAAAATGCATTTGCCTTTTTCTAACTCCTGCTGTAGTGAATTTTTAGAAACAAAATGACGGCCCATACATTTGCAGGCCACCTGCAAACAGGAAGTGCTTCTGGGCTTCCTGTTACTGTGCATCGTCACTTATGTCAGTTGGGAGTGGAAGCTCCAAAATGGCCGCTACTTTTCTTTTCCAACTGTACCCGCATGTTGGTTTGGTTTAACTTACTTAAACATAATTTTTAATGTATGTATTAAAAACAATAATTGAAGCCAAATTAACCAAGTCTCAGAAGCAAATAACGAGATGGTGTCTTGTGCGTTTTGAATGCGTTGTGACTCACTCTCTGTGTTTCACCACTTTGACGGCTTTGCGGCACCACCACTCACTATTTGGACTCTACAACTTTCTAGGTGACCTTCACCACTTGCTGACAACGATCTGTTAGCAATTACATACCAATGAGATCACCCCTCTGATCTGCCCCTTCTGTAAAAGGCCTGTCACCATGTTAGGCTGAGAGTATTCAATGCTGAAACGTCGGCTGATTGGCTGTTTCTGCTGCCCCTACCATCGGCTGTCTGAGGTTTGCTAATATAACAGACAAAGAACAGGTCTAGAGATTGCCGCCCCTTCTAGTTGGTTCTGTCTCAATGTCTCAATGCCTCAATGCTGGTGCAACCCTGGAAAAAAGGGATGATAAGGAGATGTGTATCTGTGATCATATGTAGGAATCAAGGAATAGAAAAAAAAGGGGTTTACAATATGTCAGGGTTAGCAAAAATAGTGATTTATCTGTAGGGAGATTGGCTAATTGGTTATTTGGTTATGCATCACTGGAGGAGCAAAGACCAGCCTGAAGTCTATCCCCTCGATTCAAAGAGCAAAAGTTAATTGATTTCGTATCGAGAATCGTAAGTTTGGGTGGGTGTTAGTCATTTTTTCCTGTTTTTTTGGCCATTTACGACTCGCACGAGCCTACGTACGAATGCGTATATGCTCTTACGATCAGCGGAAGTTCGTTCCTAAATTTTAGGATCAAAACGTAAAACTTAGGATCAAAACGTAAAACTTAGGATCAAAACGTAAAACTTAGGTTAATTGGATGTGTTTAGGTGTGATTCAGAGAAACCTCTAAACGCGTTTTAAAAGAAAGCCACAGCCGACACCTTTTAGCAGCCGGATTGCTGTTCGTGAACAGGTTTTTTGGCTAAGTGGAGGAGTCTGCGCGTCTTGTGCTCCAATGAACTGCATGTATCAGCATGGCCGAGGCCATAAATTGTATGGCAATGCATACCTGATTCATGTATGCCTTATAAAAGCATTTTAATGTGGACCTTAATTAGTCCTTTGCATGTAAACCTTTATTTGGCAATATATTTGCGTTAATTAAAGAAACTTATGTCCTTTGTTATTTATTTTAAAATTGAGGTACTAGAATAATATTTTAAGATTGCATTTATTGGTGTAGTTGTTTACCTTTGCTTTGTTTAATTATTTAAGCACATCTTTGGTCAGATGCATCACACTTACTGAGGAGAGGAGAGCGGGATAAAGTGCAGGATGTGGGTTACTGCTGTATTTTGCACAGACACAGTAGAGCTGGGGGCATGGAAAGGTCAGAAATCAAAGAATCCAGAGCAACACAGTCACAAGGCCCTTTCTGTTTGCAGGCTGCCCGATAATACCTGAGCCGCCATCTTGGCTGTTTCTAGGCTCATAACATGCAGAAGTTTCTGGGTGTTTTTTAATATTTGTGAGCAATCTGTATGTAGAGGGTGTGGGTAACCACACTAAAAATTTAAAGTTGTACCATTTGAAGCATAAATATTAAAATTAAATCCACAAGTAAAAAATGCAAGTTAAGTAAAAAATAAACAAAGTAAGAATTACTTATGCAAATGCATTCATTAATGGTTGGTTACTACAAAATGAATGAAATAAAGAAAAATAAAAGACCAAATATTTAGAATGCACTTTAATGAGGTAAGTTTGTAGTGCGGAGCCGCAAGATCAGAAGGATTTACGTCCAGACAAAAAAGGAAAAAGGGCAAAACCAATGTTGCAACCTGAGAAATGAAACGGAAAATTCAGGATGGAAACTGACATAGGTCTGATTCCCGAACTGCCATACGAACGGACGTATCTTTTAGGATAGAAACGTATTTGCTTATTGAATCACTCGCAAGTTCATACGAACGCACGAGCGGACGTGAAAAATAGGATGATCGTGAGCCAAATCCAAGCTGTTACATGTTTCTTTGAATCAACCCATATAAGTCTGGGCAGATGGATCCCTTTTTGCAGGACATTCTGGTTCGGATTGTCATGAAATGTGACCCCCCCCCTCGGTTTTATATAAAACTTACCTTTTTCTGCAATCCCACGGCACAGGCCAGGGTAATCACAGTCTTCTGTACGCTCCCTTGGCAGGCTTATCTGAATGGCTGATGCAGGTAGAGACAGCCAGAGGGAAGCAGCTTGGTGGATGGTGCTTCTCACCTTCTATACTATACTGATACTATGCTGCTCATTGATATGCAAGGAGTGGAGGAGATCCCAAACATGCTCCAGCAGATTATGAAATAGGGCGTTCTGAGGGAGGGGGGTCACACAGTGGGGCATCCCAAATTGGGAGAAATAAAACTCCAAATAGTGAAAATCCCAGGTTTTTCTTCTCTTTAAGTGCATTTGTTATGACATGCATCTGTGGGCTTAAGGGTGTACTTAAGCCTTGTCTCTAGCCCAGCTCATCCCCCCCCCCCCCCCCCAGGATACTGTGAAAAAAAAATGATAGTATGTACTTCAATGGTTACATGCAGCCATGGTTGAAAAAAACTGTTATAAAGTTTGCAACAAGGAATCCTTCAGTGGGGACAATGAAGCAAAGAGATGACAATATCTTTCAATATCTCTTTGTGCAAACCTCCTTACTTTGCCTTTTTAACTACCTTTATGCGCTATTTACAGGTGGTTTAAATAAAACTGGTATGTAAAAGCAAGCACAGAATAGCAATAATGGCAGAAGTAAGGTGGGAATAGGGGATAGAGGAATAGCGAAGGTGATAAGAGGAAGAAATTATGGGATAATGTGGAAAGGATAAATGAATGAAAAAGGGGCGAAAGAGAAGGACAATATTCCTTTACAAATATTTTATTGGTGTCACTCAGCATTATCATTCACAAAGACTTATACAGTTGAGACTTATTTCGCAGCAAATGGGCTATAAGTAGTACCTACAATGGTGACGTGATAATGATACCTTAATGCATGCACAGAAGTGGGCACAGTGGTCTTATTCACTCAACAATAGTAACACACTATATTTAACTACTAACAAATACTAGATATGCTAGATATGATAGACCCGAAAGAGAAAGGGGAATTGGGAGTAACAGTCCTTGGATTAATAGGGTTCACTTTTAGGAATGTGTCTGAAGTACCATAGTAATTGCCAACACTGTTTTTAACTAATAGAGGAGAGAATGAATTTGAAAAAGCTAATAACTCAAGAGGAGAGAAAGAGAGTAGTGTTGACAGGTTAGAGTTGGAGTTTAAGGCAGAGTAGAAGAATAAAAGAATAGATGAAAGCATTAAAGAAAGAAAAGAAGTTTGCCTCCTCCCCCCCACTTCGCATCTAATTCACACCTGGAGTGGAGTCCTGGTGGTGTCAAGTTTTTGGTGATTGAGCCAGGGGTTCCAGATCTCACAGAACTTCTCATTGATCATAATGCTAGCGATGCGGTTCTGGGTAGCAACTCATGAGCCTCCGGGCCTTTGCAATTTCCTGTTTAAGGGCGGAAAACATAAACCTGGCCAATCGCTATTCATTTGGACCCCAGGCATTGATTTTGAGGGAAAAGCTTCCCATGGGTCCTGTGGAAGGGTTTTATTGTCTAGGCTCCCAAGCTTCGACCATAGTTCTACGACTATAGGACACGGCCACCAGGTGTGGATTATGGTGCCCAGGTCCAGGCAGCCCCTAAAGCAATTTGATGGGTGACAAAATCTGACAAGATGAGTAACGTTTTCCTAAAAAAATCCAGAATTTTCCTGCCCCTTCCTAAAACTTTATGTGTGTGCGTATGACAGATGCGAGCCCCTACTGGGGAAGAATCTAAAATGAAGGGTTTAGTGAAGTCCCCACATGCTACAGAGGGTTAACTGAGGCAAGAGTATTGTAGGTAACTATTTGATTTGCATACAGACTGGGTTCTCGTGTTTCCCACATAGAATATTTTCGTAGTGTAAACTTTGCTTTTACAGCGTTCTTTTAGGCATGCAATCACTTTATACATCGACCTGCACTCAACTCTCGGGTTTCCCAGAATTCAGCAGAAAGCAGCACAAGTAAACCTTAAAACAGCACATTCACACACTCGCACAAAGCAGAGGTCACCGCCAGGTGCTTCTGTTCTTTTATCTACAGCTGAGACCGAAATCAGTAAATGTAAATCCTTGTAGATTGAAGATTTCCCTCTCAATGCAACCTGAAGAATGCCTGTAGCTTCGGCCCAGGGGCATGCACATAGCATAGAGGCAGGGGAGGAAGCTACTATTGGGCCCCTGGCAGGAGGGGGCCCAAGACCCCTAAGCAGATTGGGCTGGAGATGGGGCACTTCTCTGGAGTTGGGGCCCCCAAGGGAGCAGGAGGTCATCAGCACAGAACAGTTTAATGACCAGTCCCAGACACAAGGTTGTTGTTGCTCTATTTCCCTCCCTTTTGGAACTGTGCATTTGCACTTCAGAGGGTTAAAACTGGTTCCATAGCCTAGGAAGAAGCCGCCAGGTTGAGAAGCCCGAGAACACCATGCCTGGCCCCCCACTGCCGCTAGCAGTATGCGGATGGTGTAATTTGTCCAGAGTTTCTGGGTGAGCCCTGATTTGTAGGGTTTTCTGGGCTGGGTGTTGGCTGGGGCAATCACTGGAGGGAGCGACATTGGCCTGTAGTCAAGCAAATGCGGTGTCTAGTGCCTAGGGGCCTCCTGCTGCCCCCCAAAATGTGCGCTTCTGCTTCAGCCAATATATTTAGTTTTTCTGTTTCCTTCTTGTTTCCTTTTGTTTTTTTTATCTAAGCTATTGTTTGGCTCAAATTGTGAGTATTCTACCGTCTCATGAGACATAAAATAGGAAGAGGCTAACTTGGTGTGTTTTCACATGTAACAATGTTCAGTGTCATTTTCTAAACTCAGGGTTAACTCAAAAAGTCACAGTTCTAAGTACTGCAAATGCTAGATCTATATTGTATATTTATATTGGGTGCCTTGGGGAAAAACAAGTACACATGACCAACGTTTGGGATGTTTAGGGTAAAAATGCTATGAGCTCTCTATTATCACCTTGGAGTCGATTCAGGGCCAGGTGAGAAAACTGCCATTCACTTGTATTGCCTAGCGGGTGTAAATTTTCACCTGGCTCTGAATCTGCCCCAAGGTAGACTCCTAAAAAAGGAGTGAGAATTCTCACCTGGCTCTGAATCGACCCCCTTATGTAAAGAGGAAGCCCAAGTATTCTGTAAAATCCCACCCCTTCCGCTAAGCATGATTTGGGCAATAACATATAAAACAACTCACTAAGGGTGGGCAATCTGCAAGAGGCTGAAGTTGGCACACACCAATAATCCAGTTCATTGAGCAGTCCAGCTGTCACTCAAACCCACAGATGCTTCGTCCCCAACTGGCATCAGAGGTCAGGTGGGTTTTATTCTTGTTAATTCCCGAATCTGGATTAGCAAAGGGGGGGGGGTGGCTGGGGTTTACAAAAAGCTCTCTATACTAATAGGTACCTTAGAGGTGTCATTTCATAATTTGTGGAAAATGTCTCTACCTCATTTTATTTTTTGTTGGCCTCCCTTCAAGACCTGTCTCTGTGGTCCTCCATCTTTGACTAATGGCTTTGATAAATGCACAATTAAAGCAGACAAATGAATCCACACCAAGGGTGGGCAATTATTTGTTCCATGGGGCCACATGAGAAACTAAAAATATTGTAGGGGGCCGGGCCAAAAGGCTGAACTCAATTCTGCATAATATAATTGTATTTCTTTATAAAAAGCAGTAAATTGTTTTGACAAGTGAGGTTGCCTTACAAAAAATATATTAAATAAACCACATTTTGTGTGTCCAGTGATGATTCACACAGCACCAAATTGGGATGCCCCAGAGGCATGATGCCTGTAACCCAGCCCTGGATTCCTTCACACTCCAAAGGGCTGGATTACATGGGTTTTGGTCTGCTTTAAAAAATCATGACCAAATCAGGTTAGGATGGAGTAACCCCCCACCTTTACATTATTATTAAAGTAACACAGCGCTGCTCACACTTTTTTACTCAGTAGCAATGTGAAAAATTGCGTATTCCCTCACATAAAGCAGAACAAAACCCAGAGCGGCCACAGGTCTTCCCCCTGGAAATCCCAGCTCGGGATGCCCCACTGTGTGAAACCCTTTTTACTCAGTAGCAACATGAAAAATGGCAGACTCCCTCCCTTAAAGCGGAACAAAGCCCCGATCTGGGATGCCCAGGGGAAGACCAGTGGCCGCTCTGGGTTCATTTCCACTTTAAGGGGGAGTCCACCATTTGTCAAGTTGCTACTAAGTAACAAGGGTTTCACACAGTGGGGCATCCCAATCTGCGATACTCAGGGGGAAGACCAGTGGCCGCTCTGGGTTTTGTTCTGCTTTCAGAGAAGGAGTCCATCTTTTTTCACGTTGCTACTGATTTGGGATGCCCGCGGGGGGGAGGAGACCAGTGGCCGGCCAAACCTGCAGGAGGGAGCTGTCCAATAGGACAGCAGGCTCTAATCCACACACGCCCCCACTACATTAGACTCACTACAGAGGGGCAAAAGTGCTGTTTTAACCCGGCACTATCTTTTCTGGCAAGACTGTGCGGACAGTGGGCGGGACTGAGCGGCGGGGGCGTCGGCAGTGTGTGGTCGCGCACCTTACAGGGAATGCTGGTCGCGGTGCAGTCAGAGCCAATCAAAGGGCCGTATGTGGCCCTGGTGCCTTACAATGCCCAGGTCTGATCCAGACCATACAGTGTTAACCATGAAAATTTGTAAAAATAAGCTATTTTTTAACTCTTTAATAGTTGTTACTTTCTCTCTCTTTTCTTCTCCATGGAAGGTCCCTTTCTTGGAAGTCTTTCTAAGATGAAGTTATGGGCTATCCTGGCTGTCTGCATTTTGCTGTTGAGCTCTGTGTCCAACACCCCGTTACCCTCAAACTGGTCATCTGCTAAGAAGAGACTGAGTGAAGAATCAGAGCTGGAGGACGAGGACACAGCTTTGGGGATGTACCAAGAAGATTCTGAGCGTCCAGCTGCCACACATGGGCAGCACGATGTGCAAAACCTTTGTGAGTATTGCCTTTTATTAGACCTTTTTATGTTCTGTTTTATATATTGTGTACCAGTAACAGGCTGTTAAGGTAAGAATAACTGGAATACTATGGCTTACATGAATTCTATGACAGATCCAAAGGTGCTTTAAGCAAATAATAACTTGGCTTACTAAGCTCGTAATAGCCAGATGTTGAGCCAGGAGCCTCATGCTGCAGATCGTGTCTATTAGCTCTATGGCTCATTTTGTAAAGTTGGGCATTAGCAAACCCTGTAAAAAAGAAATATATATTCACAACTAAAGGCAACTAGGGGTTTTTAAAGCTGATGGGAAACACAAAATAGGTAAGTAACACAAATTAATCTGATCTCCGATCAGTAATGCTTATTTAACATAATTCAGTGTTGCCTGTCTGAGTGAGTTTGGAGGTCTTGGTATAGCCCAGCTCAGAGGTGGTATTTCTCTGCTCGGGGGTGGTATCGCTCTGCTCGGGGGTGGAATTGCTCTGCTCGGGGGTGGTATTGCTCAGCTTGGAGGTGATATTGCTCAGCTTGGAGGCGGTATTGTCCAACTTGGAGGTAGGTATTGTTCAGCTCAGAGACGGTATTGTTCAGCTCGGAGATGATAATGATAAACTCAGAGGTGGTATTGCTCAGCTTGGAGGTGATATTGCTCAGCTTGGAGGGGGTATTGCTCTGCTTAAGGGTAGAATTACTCAGATTGGAGGCAGTATTGATCAGCTCAGAGATAGTATTGCTCAACTGGAGGCAGTATTGCTCAGATTGATGGTGGTATTGCTTAGGTTGGAGGTGGCATTGCTCAGCTAGGAAGCTGTATTACTAAGCTTAGAGGCAGTATTTTCCAACTTGGAGGTAGTAGTGTCTATGTGTTGTTCTATATTTTCTTCTGAATTGATTAAGTAAAGATATTTATTGGTATACTTGAGCTGCGATTTTACTTAGTAAGGGGTACAAGTCCATCCTTTGGTAACATTTTTTTGTGCCAGTTCTATCCCCACAGATAGCACACCAATCTAATTAGTATTCATTGGTTGAAACAGTGTGCAGTTATTTTCTTTCAGCTTCGAGGTGATATTGCCCAGCTTGAAATTGGTATTCCCCAGCTCAGAGGCAGTATTGCCCAGCTTGGAGCTGATATTGCCCAGCACAGGAGTGGTCCATCCTGGAGGGGGTATTGCCCATCATGGAGGTGGTACTTTCCAACTCGGAGGTGGTATTGCTCAGCTCAGGGGTGGTGCTGCCCAGCTCGGAGGTGGCATTGTCCAGTTGGGAGGTGGTATTTATTGAAAGTAGATATTGCCCAGCATCTCCCCTGAGATATTAAATACTATAGTGGAACTGAGCTGTACCTAAGAAAGAAGAGTTTTTGAATTAGATATTCAGTCCTACTGGGTTCTATCTTATATTTTCTGCATTGGTCTTAAATGTTTAATAGTAAGATTTTTATTTCAAATTTGTGTTTTAATAGTGAACATACATACAATGTATTAGCATTATACATTGGTTTGCTGGAATTCGGTTGCTGCGTGGGGTTGTCTCCTCTTTATAGGCTTCAGGTTTCGGGTCTTCCTTGGCATTGTCCCTATTGTGTTGGATTAAGCGGATATGAATGAGGATGGACAGGACAGAGACCAGGTTATCCAATCTCTCCTTTGGCTGGGAGGCCAGGTGATATTGCGAGTAGTGTCAGTTTTCTGCAAACATTACAGCTATGGGAAGCGGAATGCCGTGTCTTATTCACACTAAGAATCCACGAAATAGAAAGAAAGAAGCCTTTTATTAATCACTGAGAAGAGGGCTTTGACCTCGGCACTTTCATGTCATATTGCTTACCCAGACACAAATAGCGCGGCCCTGGATTAGCCTCTGGCACCCGAACTAATATAAGAAGCCGAAATATACTGACATGTAAAGCCTTTGATGCATTTTACCACAACTGCAAATGGGGATTTTGTATACAAGAATGGAGCTGCAAGCAGAAATGATTGAATTAAAAATAGAATTATAATTAGAAAATGACAAGAAGGAAACTACATTCAACAATTTCACTGCTGGGTGCCCTTTGCATTTTTTCCATCCAACCAAAGCTCATTAATCGTTTTCTTCATACGCCATTAAAATGCAAAAAATACAAACTTAACAGACTATAAAAATCCTGTAATGATGAATAGCAATAACCTATTAAACTAAAGCCGAGCTAAATCCAGTGTCCCTGCTTTGTGCCTGCAAGGTTCCTAGTCCACAGGGATACTAACTACATAGCTTACCCCATCACACCATCATTGAGACCTGCAGTAGAGGGTAACTCATATACTAGAGGTGTTCCACACAATAAGAAAAAGGAAACATTATTTCCTGCCCCTATCGTGCAGAGGTCCATGGAAAAAGGGAAGTATCTCCTGAGTAGCCGGGATCAGTCATGGACCTGGACCCTACCTGTCTCAGTGTTGCCAGTACTTTCTGAGTTTCTAAAAACTCTATAGTTTCTCAATAGCACACAGGCAAGTGAGCTTTAGTAACTTACACCTTATTTAGCCATCAAAGGTTTCTTCTTTTCATTGATACAATTCTAACACGGGGAGGCCGATTCATTAATAGCGCCAGGTAGCGACAGATGAGCGACTGTAGCAGTATTTTCACAGCGCCCGCTAGTAGTCGCTGTGCTTGGCCGTTGTTTGGTTGTTGACAGCGACTCAGTCGGTGTGCGGTAATGTTGAATATTGGGTGAGGAGTCGCTATTAGACAGGTTCCGTGCTGTATGGGTGCGCATGATAGCGAATGGCTCCCACCATATTCATTAACAAATCACGCTCAAAAAATTCTCGCGCTGTGAAATGCATGTTTAAACCCCAGAGCGCTGGCGGCGATGGGTTAAAAGTAGTTTTTTAACCCCCAAACAACCATATTTTTTTAAACCAAAAAAAACAAGTTTAGAAAAACATTTTGTAATACGAATACATTAATATCAGACCTGTAATATCAATTCTGCACAATTTTTATTTTTATTTTACCTTTAAAAAATATCTAACATGGCAGAAGTGGTAACAGAAATTTTCACATTAAAAAAAAAAAAAAAATTATTAACAATTAATTATGAATATTTAAAGATTGCTCCATTGAAATGCATTGGAGAGCGCCAGGTAACGAGAGGTCATACCTGTCGCTGTTCAAGGTCGCTCGCTGGCGCTGTGGGGTGAGGCTGGAATAATGATGAATGATTCGCTATCTGGCGCTCTCTCAGTCGCTAA
Organism: Gastrophryne carolinensis; assembly: GCA_027917425.1. Taxonomy (NCBI): domain Eukaryota; kingdom Metazoa; phylum Chordata; class Amphibia; order Anura; family Microhylidae; genus Gastrophryne; species Gastrophryne carolinensis. Next base: position 606,150,577 of record CM051234.1, read on the forward strand.
GCAGGATCGGCTTGATAAATGTGTGATTGTGGTGGGGAGCCGGCGTTCTCGTTGCGGTGACCGTCATTACCGTTCGCTCACCAGTCGCTACCTGGCGCTATCCCTTGTTAAATAAGGGCCTTAAACCGAACCTTCACCCTGATTAAGAGCCTATTTTATGTTTCCCCGACCATGTACATACAGATTGCCCACATTAAAAATAATCTTAACTGCATCTACTACATTTTCTGAGCCTTTAAACATCCAAGATGGCGGCACATAGAGTCTCAGGCTGTCTGCAAACAGGAAGTGTCTTCTGACTGTGCTGCTCTGCATTCTGGGATTGCTGTCCAGACCCCAGCTCTTCTCTATCTGTGGAAACACAGCTATAACCCTCCCCCTGCAGTTTTGCCCTCTCTCCTCTCTTCAGTATGTGATGCTTCTGAGGCAAGATGGCAGCATCCATATCCTAGAGTCCTGAAAAGAGTTGCAGCCCAGTGGGGGAAAGAGTAAAAAGTAAGTGACTAAAAACAAAAATTATATTAATTTTAGATGCTGGGTAATAGTTTTTTCAGGATTTCGGCTTTTCATTAAATGATGCTGAAGGTCCGGTTTAATAATAAAATGTAACTTACTGTTACAATGGTTTCCTTGGCTTTATATACAGCTATACAGTATATAATGATATATACTATACTATAATAAAAAGGGGGATTCATCCACTCTAAAAATAACATTTTTCTTTCAAAAGACGACCCTCGCTTTCCAAACAGATGCTTTAAAGTGAAATTCCACTCAAAACAACCCCCCCACACCGCCACCCTCTCCTGGTGCTGAGACAGGGGGAGGGTTATAAAGAAAAAAAACCTTATCTGAGCCACGGTCCAGTCCCCTGCCTCCATGCGTACACCACTGTGGTGAATATTACCTTTTTACTAAAAACTTGTATTTATTTATTACAACAAAAGCTGAGACGGCCGAATATGAGCTCAGCTTTGCTAATATTATGTTTTGGTCTAAAACTGACTAAACTGAATTTGCAAAATTCCCTTTGACCTGAATCCAAAGCCCAACTCTGTAGATAATAGCGAGGCACAGGTTAGCACTAATGAATAACCAGCGTGGGGACAATCTGGTTTGGAAGTCCTCTGGATGGCTGGTCTCCGTATTCTGCATTCTGTCCTCCAGAATGCTGGATGCAATATCTCCAGCCAGCACAATGTGTGAACTGATATAGCGGTCCCTTGGACCTCTTACAGTGGAACAAAACCAAATGGGACTGGTCCTGGAACCTTAAATCTGTGTGAAACCCCCTGTGGTGCATCAAAACTCACGTTCTTCGTGGCTCCCTCACTGATGTAAACATCAGCAGCTGCCTCGCCAACATCTTTGGGCTGATGCGTGTGCCCCCACCCCCAGGCCCCCAGCTATTCAGATTGGCTGGGGACGGGAGCAAGCCCGCTGATGGGGATGCGGTCGGTCCCGTTCCCAATTTCCATAAACACAGTTGTTTGCAGAACGTTCCATATGCACACATGTGCAGAAGAACCAGGAAAAGGTGGACCTGGGTGGTTTCACACAGTTTCTGAGATTTCTGAGAGGCTTCTCCTCTGTGGTATAGAAGCTCTCACTCCCAGTGGCCTGGCGGGACATCAAGGAAGAAAGAAGGGGGATCTGTGTCCATCTTCACTCGGACTTCGTCGGACTGGGACAGAGCCTCCCGAACTGAAGAGTGGACAACGTCAGAAAGGAGAGTTAGCTTAACTTTTTTTTTTTAATTCTGTGAGCTGGTAAGGGGTCCTAGGAACCCAAATAGCAGTTCACATATTGAGGAGTCCAGTACTGATGGGTGGCATGCTGGATGATTTGACCTGGATCTTTTATACAGCTGTTGCACAGATGTGTCCCTCCTGCTGTCCCTACTGAACTCTCCAGCATTTGATAGATATTGCTGCATGCTGGATGAACTTCCAAACCTGTTAATGATGACAAAAAGAGTGTACAAGCAAAATATTTGCACAGCATGGAGGAAACAAATGATGTCTGACCTTTATATCCCATCTCTGAATTTAGATACCCATTTTGTTAGACAAGGATAGAATTCATTTCCATCTGCCCCCGGGGTCACTGGTTATTCCCATTCTGCCCCCAGCGATATAACATTGCGTGTGACCTCAGGGGGCAGTTATGGGAGATTTGGCCTGTAGTACTGCTGCCCCTCATATGGTCACAGCATGCCCTAAACGGACAGCTGCTCCGGCAGCATGAATAGTACACTCAGCATTATGGGAAAGCTTTATGATGCTCTCAGCATGCGTACTGACAACTGTTACTGTAAAGGTGCTCATCCTCGGAGACTTATTATTTAGGAACATGTCAGTGCATCATGCAGGATGCTTTTTCCCAGATATTTTGGGGTGGGGGGGGGGGGCGGGGACAGGTTCCCTACAGCTGAAGTCATTGAGTTGTACAAATTGCACACATTTATATTTTGACAATTAAGGTCCTGTCCAGGTATAAACATAAAAAATCCTATACTCACCTTAGTCCTGTGGTGTGCAAGCCCAGACTTTATTTTCAGGAACGCTCAGGATAGATCCTTTATATGTTCGAATACAATCTAATAAACACCAAACTGTGTAATACTATTTGGGCAGCAAAAAACAAACATACATACACACCCCCCTTTTGTCCTCTTCAGCACTTACACTCTCCTCTGTTCCCAAGGTCTGACAATTAGAGATGAGCGAACTTCTCAAAAATTCAATTCGGGCGATTCGCCGAATTTCTCAAAGAAATTTGGGTTCGTCCGAATCGAACTTTAGCGAATCGCTCATCTCTGGTGGGAGCGGGGAGGCTGGCTGCGCTGTCAGCTGTCATCAGAGGACGCGTCATCAGAGGAAGCCCGCTGACAGCGCAGCCAGCTTCCCCGCTCCCACCATGCCGGCATTTTTTTTTTTTATTTCAGGGAAAATTCGGTCAGCACGAACCACAAAAAATTCGGGTTTCGTGCTGAATCAAATTTTCCCTGAAATTCGGAGCGAATTCAGGTTCGTTAGAACCGATTCGCTCATCCCTACTGACAATCATTGCCTCCCTTCTGACCACTGGCCACTGTTTCGGATGCCCACCCCCGCTCCTCAGTTACTGGCCTCGGCCATTCGCTGGATTTGGGGAAGAATGCCACCGCCTCCTTTGCAGTAAATAAAGCAGATGTGGCTAGTCACTGTGATTAAGGAGCAGGGGTGGGCAAACAAAATCAAGGCTAGTGGTCAGAAGGGAGGGTCGGCAGCTGCTCAACACTGTGGCCACTGGTCAGCAGATTTATAGGCCTACTCAGACTTGGTGTCGGGATCCTGGTAATACCATTTATTGGCTAACTCAATAAGATTGAAAATGCAAACTTTCAAAGCAGTTCAAGCTTCTTCTTCAGGCATAATACAGGTCTGTAACTTTGGCCCTTATTTAAGAAGGGATAGCGTCAGGTAGTGGCTGGTTAATGAGAGGTAGCGACTGGTGAACGCCGGACACGGCACGCAATTACACATTTATCAAGCAGAATCTGTTTAGCGACTGGGATAGCACCATGTAGCGTCTGATTCATCATTTTCACAGCCTCAGCGAACAGCGCCAGCGTTCAGCCTTGCACAGCGCCATGACCTCTCGCTAACTGTCGCTCTCCCATACATTTCAATGGATGAACCTTTTCTTCTTTTTAACCTCCTTAGTGATCTCCTGGTGATCCCGAGCGTGACTCGGGGTTAATTTGCGCTGTAAGTGGCGGTAACCCCGAGTCACGCTCGGGATCGATTTGGGAGCAGGAGCGGGCGGCGCAGTCTCCTTACCTTCTCCCTGCGATCCAGCGATGTCCCCGCTGCGATCGCAGGTGAGAGCCGTGGCTGCGGCGTCCGTCTCACTTCCTGGTTCCGTCTCTGTGAGCCGCAGAGGCTCATGGGGGCGAAGCCGTGCGTCAGAGACAAATGTAATGGTAACGCTTTCGTTACCATTACATTTGCCTCTATCATAACGCCAGGGGGGTTAAACAGGATATTTGTTTTTTTTCTGTGACCTCTTCTGGCATTGAAAAAGCAGTTTTTTTCTAAATTTTTTCATTTTTTATATATTTCCTCAGAAATGACATTACAGGTCTGTCATTAAAGTGTTCATGTTACAATGTTGTTATAATGTAATCACATATGTTTTCGCTTTGTTACTAGTGGATAGATGCTGAAAAACACACTTTAAACACACCGCCTCCTGCGCTCTGGGCTTCAGAGAAGCATTTTTCTGCGCCAGAGTTGTGTGAGGCTTTTTTTTTCTTAAATATGTTGTGAGTCGGTCGCTATGAGCAGTCGCTACCATGCGCTCCCATACAGCGCTGTACTGGTCAAATAGCGACTCGTCACAATGTATTCAACATTACTGCACAGCGACTGAGTCGCTATAAACTATCGAATCACGGCCGAGCACTGCGACTACTAGCGGGCGCTCTGAAAATGCCTGCTACAGACGCTCATCTGTCGCTACCTGGCGTTAGTGATGAATCAGCCTGCCAGACACACATTTATATAGAAAACTACAAAGGAGTGATATACATGAAAAATAGCCGTAAAATACATCGATGGCTAACATGGTACAACAACTTACTGACCCTCGGGAACCTGTAAATTGTTCTCAACTGGACTAGGACAGATCAGCTGCAGGGGACTCTATACATAGGAGCAGTGTGGCCCAGAAGGTCTTCCCTTCTTTTCCCTTAAAGGAGCCCTATCGCAAAAAAATGGCCCAATGATCTTGTTGGCAATTTGGAGCCCACGGCTGCCGCATCCCCTACACCCATGGCAGTGTGCGTACACCCAGCCATTCAGATGCTTCCCATTTCAGTCAATGAGAGACATTTGCTGAATGACATCACGGCAGACTGCTCTCATTGGACAGGATGAGTGAATAACATTGTTCTGGGAGGTTTCACACAATGAGGATTCCAGGTGATAACGGAACAAAAACCTGGGAAGTCCGATTCCTGGGTTTTGTTCTGCTTTAACCTTTCTCCTTGTTTGTGAGAATTCTATGTATTCATTTTCATTCCCTGGTTTCTTCTATTTGCTTTTTGTCTTTGTATTAGTAGTTCTTATGTGTGACTATATAGCTGGAGACATTACATATAGGTATAGGTAGGTAGGTGCATATTCAGAATATGAGGCTGATTTATTAATAGCGACATGTAGCGACAGTTGAGCGACTGTAGCGGTATTTTCACAGCGCCCGCTAGTAGTCGCTGTGCTTGCCCGTTGTTCGGTTGTTGACAGCGACTCAGTCGGTGTGGCGTAACGTTGAATACAAGGTTACGAGTCGCTATTTGACAGGTTCCGCGATGTATGGGTGCGCATGATAGCGACTGGTCAGAGTGACCATATTCATCAAAAAATCACGCTCAAAAAATTCAAGCGCTGTGAAATGCATGTTTAAACCCCAGAGCGCTGGAGGCGATGTGTTAAAAGTAGTTTTTTAACCCCCAAACCACCATATTTTTGGAAACCAAAAAAAAAAATGATTTAAAATAATTTAGTAATATGAATACAATAATATCAGACCTGTAATATCAATTCTGTACAATTTTTATTTTTATTTTTTTTTCCCTTAAAAAAATTATCTAAAATGGCAGAAGTGGTCACAGAATTTTTCAAATTAAAAAAAAAAACATTAATAACAATTAATTATTAATATTTAAAGATTGTTCCATTGAAATGCATTGGAGAGCGCCAGGTAGCGAGAGGTCATACCTGTCGCACTTCAAGGTCGGACGCTGGCGCTGTGGGCTGAGGCTGGAATAATGATGAATGAGCCGCTGTATGGCGCTATCTCAGTCGCTAAGCAGGATTGGCTTGATAAATGTGTGATTGCGGAGGGGAGCCGGCGTTCTCGTGGCGGGGCCCGTCATTACCGGCCGCTCACCAGTCTCTACCTGTCGCTATTCCTTCATAAATAAGGGCCTAAGAGGGCATGGACTGTTTTAAACTCATCCAATCAAATCAAGGTAAAATGTCTGCCACTATAGTCAAGAACCATTTAATCTGCCCAAAGCAAGTATTTAAAGCGGACCTTCACTCTGATTAAGAGTCTATCTTATATGTTTCCCACACCCTGTACATACAGATTGGCCACATTAAAAATCATCCTACCTGCATCTACTGCATGTTATGAGCCTTTAAACATCCAAGATGGCGGCTTATGGAAGCCACCATCTTATCAGGCAGCCTGCAAACAGGAAGTGCCTCCTGACTGTGCTGCTCTGCATTCTGGGACTGCTGACTTTTACCTGACCCCAGCTCTGCTCTTTCTGAGCAAAGCACAGCTATAACCCGCCCCCCTGTACCTTATCCCACTCTCCTCTGCTCAGTAAGTGTGATGCTTCTGAGTCAAGATGGCGGCGCCCGTATCCTAAATTCCTGAACAGAGTTGCAGCCCAGTGGGGGAAAGAATAATAAATTAGTGACCAAAAACGTAAAATATATTAATTTTAGATGCTGGGGAACCGTTTTTTAGGAGTTTGGGCTTTTCATTAAATCACGCTGAAGGTCCGGTTTAAGCTTTCTTGTAGGTAGGCTGGGAGCGGTGCTAAATATGCTTGGAGCCGCTGTGGTTGTACGTCCCTTGGCCAGCATACCACAGGGGCTCCAAGCGCACTGATTGGACGAGCGGCCGCGCATGCGCCATAGGAGCGGGGTGAGGTGAGTTTTATCGGGTGTTCTGGGGGGTTTCACGCAGCGGGGCATCCCCGATCGGGGTGCCCCGCAGGAGTGGACCAAAACCCAGGATAGTGAAAATCCTGGGTGTTGGTCCACTTTAAAACAATCTAAACACTTTGAATAGGCAAATGAATCATTTATTGGTGCAGATCTGCATGTTACACCTCACAGAGGGACATAAGAGAACAACGAGGGAGAGGGGGACATGGACCAAAAAGAGGGACAGTCCCTCCAAATCAGGGACACTTGGGAGGTATGAAATACTCACCTAACAAAAGGGCCTCTTCTCCACTGTCCACATGAAAAACCTCGCCTAAACCTAACTAATCATTTTTACTCAGCGCTGCCGTCACTTACCGCCACCGCCGCCTCTCAGATTCTTCCCCGCCTGGCTGTCGCAGTCTCAGTCCTCCGGCTCCGCTCCGCACTGACGCCGCTCCACACTGTCAAATGCTGAAGCAGAAGCTGTGCTACGAGGTCGGCTCCGGGGGGGGGGGGGGGGGCATGGTTGCGGGGGGCATAAACGAGGCTGCTGCTTGGAGGAGGGGGGGATGAGTCGCAAGGGCGAAAATGAGGCCATTGATTGGAGGAATGGGGGGAAGAGTCGCGGGGGCTTGCAGGAGCCTGGCTCTGGCGGTGGCGCGCACCCATGTTTTTAATGCTCGCATCTCAGGCTAACAATCATGCAGGCATTAAGAAAACACAGGTGCGCGCCGCTGCCACTGTTCACAGGCTACCCAGAGGTTTTTAGTGGAGGCCCCTGGTTCATGCAAAGTGGTGGAGGCCCCCCGGTGCAGGCAAAGTGGTGGAGGCCCCGGGGCACGCACCCCTCGAGCCCCACCCATAATTTGGCCCTGGCTGCGCCCGAGGCCAGTGCCTCATTCACCTCATGGCTGCTATGGCTTGCCCCGTTGTGTGGAACCCCGCCATTCGAGGAGTCCGCCACCAGTCAAATGCTGTCACACACCACAAAGGCCGGCCCTGTCAGTGGGCCCCCCTGGAGGGTGGGGGCCCCCAGCAGCTGCCCCGACTTGCCGGGTGCTGATGCCGGCCCTGTGTATAGGGCCCAAAAACACTTGCATGGCCTTTTAAAGAAGGTCAATGTAAAATGGATGAGGCAATGTGAAGAGTAGATAGTCCACTGGTCCATGCTTACCTCCTTGCCATTCCTGCTTCGACCTTCTGAGCCTGTGTGCCAGCTCTGAATGGGGCTTGCTGGGTGGGCCTCTGCCTCACCTCACATCAGAGGGAAATTCCAAATCATAATGTCCACGAGGTGGGGGATAAAACAGCCTTATAGGACTTTTTTGGCTTTTCTTGCACGAATGCCCAGAAGCTTGTGGAGTCCAAAGATACTATGCTGTCTAGGGCCCAATTATATCATGGTCCCACTTAACCCTTTAAATGCCAAGCACGTAGTTTCTACGTGGTTGCTTCTCCTACCGTTAAGTGCCAAGCAACTACGTGCCTGGCATTTCCCCCTGATAGTTAAAAAATAGAAAAAAAAAACACTTACCTCTGGTATCCATGTGAAGCTGCGGGTCCCCTCTTCCTCCGGGGGGCATCCGATCCCTCCCCTGTCGTCCTCCGTCTTCAGGAGGGGACCCGAAACCGCCCCCCCCCCGTTTCCACCGCTGACAGTAATCTGTAAAAAAAAAAAAAACAATGTAATTAACTCACCTCCGCGCCCGATCCCTTCGCTGGCTCTTCTCTTCAACGGGGAGGGGGATGTCCGCAGGCTTCAGGTGAGGACCCTCTTCCAGGTCCTCACCTCTTCTAATGGCGGCGATGGCCGCCGCCCCCTAGCCCTGCCTTTGTGGGAGGAGCGGGATGACGTCATCCCTTTTCTCCTATACCCTCACCGTGCTCCGGCATGTCCGATGCCGGTGGTGATCGGAGGAGGGCAGGTGTGAGGCGAGGAGGCTCCAATCGGAGCCCCCTTGCCTCTCACCCGCTCTGCTGCGATCACTATCGGCATCTGACAGATGGCGGAGCTGGGTGAGCGGCGAGGGACAGTGACGAGGGACGCAGGATCGGAGGTGAGTACAGTAAAAAAAATAAATAAACTCTTTGTAGTGTGGATGGTAGTTGTATTTTATTTGTAAATGTTATAAAGTACTTGTTTCAGTTAGGGGGGACTTCTGGGCAGGAACGGGGGGCTATCGATAAATATGTGGTACCGTTCTAATCGGTAGAAATTCACATGCAATATGGTTTTCTTTAATAAAATAATTTTTTTATTTAAAATAAAGGAGGCAATTTTCTAAAAAAAAATGTATTTATTTCTTTTTTTTTTACTTAATAATATTGTAAAAAACAAAATAAAATTTACAAACAACACATTTCATATTCAAGCCTAAACTCTGCTGAAAAAAATATATATATAATTTTCCTGAAAATTCCAGCAAAAATGTCGCAAAACATGGCGCAAAATGGGGAAAAATGACCTGTCAACAGAGGGTGACAAAATCTCAAGTAGGCTGGCAATTAAAAAGGGTAAAAGTAGCTATGCATGTTGGGTATTGTTCTGTTCAGGGGAGGGATTAATTCCAGAAAGATAAGCCCACTACAACAAGCTGGGTACGCTTAGAAAGCATAACATGTGTACTTTCAGGGAATATATGGTTTATGGGGGATATTCCAAATGTAAAGGGTTGTTTTGGCTGAAAAATCACAAGGTGCGCACTTTGTCTGCAGAGCTGAAATTTTCAAGTAAAATTACCGTTACGCACATGCTTTACTTTGTGGTGTTTGGCAACTCTTCCCTTGACAGTAGCTATGCATGTTGGGTATCGTTCTGTTCGGGGGATGTTGCTTATTTGTTCTTATTTGTTTATAGTTTTTTTAGGAAAATGTGGCTTTGATTCTGCTTTTTTTATCCATTTTTTAGGGAAACCCTTTGCAACCAAAGAACACATTGAGGGATTACTTCCAGAAACTTTGGCCACATCAACAAGCTTGGTACACCTAGAAAGCTTGAGGTGTGTACTTCCAGAGAATATATAGTTTGTTGGGGGTATTTGAAATGTAAAGGGTTGTTTTTCTGGAAAAACTGCAAGGTGCGCATAGCGCATAGCATAGTTGTATTTTATCTGAAAATCCCCTAAAGCTCTGTTTCAGTTTGGGGGAGTCTCCTGGGCAGGAAAGGGTGTCTACTTATACATATGTGGTACTGCTGTAACTGGGAGAAATTGAGATTTCACACGCAATAAGATTTTATTGACAAACTTACATTTTTTATTACAAAAAAACACTACAAATTGTAAAAAATAGATTTTTTTTTATTTTTTTGCACATATTTCACCCAAAAATATTGAGAATACACCTAAAAAATGACAAACAAGACATTTCATGTTAAAGCCCAGACTATGGTGAAAAAAAACAATATATCATTTTCCTGGGAAATCCCTTCAAAAATCATAAGAGCGTAAAATAGTGCAAAATGGTCTGGTAACAAAGGGTGACAAAAACTCCAGGTAGGCTGGCACTTAAAGGGTTAAAGTTATTATAACTGCAAACCTGAATTTGCTTATATTGACCAAAAAGGTCAACTAGGATTGGTTGAACGGTTTTGGCAGCCAGGAGGCTAATATGCTTAAGTAGATTCCAGGGAAAGGCAACTTCTTATAGTAGGAAGTGTCTTTTCTTAAATGGTATAATACAGTCACATGTCAGCAGACATTAAAGTGCATGCCTAGGGGGAAAAAATGATACATGGCGTGTAGAATCAGAGAGGAACCGGCTTGTTATTTTCAGAATGCATCTTGCACACACAGGAACATGAACAGCAAATAAAAAGCATTTGCTGCTTTCTTTCAAGTGTAAGTGAGAAGCAGATGTAGGAGAACAGAGCAGTCAATGTTCTCTACCTTAATTGTGGGCCACCAGTATGGGATGGTGGAACACCAATAAATATTTGCCTGGACTGCATTCAGATTGGCTAGAATGAGATTCCCCTGCAGTCCCTCGCTGTCTAAAGTGAATCTGTCACCAAGAACACTCAGAATGACAGCCAGATGCGCTAAAGAATAGGCTGGTTGGAATATGTTACCCGTCAGTATCAGCACCCAAATAACCTGGGCAAATGCCAGTTACTGACATTTTTATTAGTGACAGAATAGCAAGGGGGTGGCAGATGGCATTGGGGGTGGACACTTTGGTGGGGGGTCATGTCTTAGGTACCATACATACAGCTTTCCTTCACTAGACTACTTCTGTACCTTCCCTTCTTTTTTTTTTCATTCAATGATTTTTGAAGTACACAGAAGTAACAGAAAATGGTACTTACAAGACATGTAAATATGCAACGAGGAAATAAAACATTCCAGGATATTACCACAAAAGTAACTGTAACAAAAATTAGCGGATAAATCAGAGCGACTTCTCTTACTTAAAGTGATTATCACGAGATTGGCATTCAGGGAGCGATCCGGCCCGCGTTACAGACTTACATCAAGTCGTAGTCCACACACTGGCCAGGGCGTCTCCTGAATATGTTAACGTAAATAAATCATAAATAGATCAACCACGTTCCAAAGAGCCAAAAGAAGAGCTCAGCAGAAAGTGAGGGAGGGGATGGGGAAGGATAGTAGGAAAGGAGGGAAGGGTGGGAATCTGGTGTCTATTACAACTTTTTAAAGTATACCAGTGCCTAAATGCTTAAAAGGTCCCAGTCGAATGTACTAGGAAAGACCTCCCTGATCCAAGGAGTCCACACTTCTCGGAACTCCTCCAGTCTGTCTTCATGGATAGCTGATAGTTTTTCCATAGCTAGTGTATTATTAACCCTGTTTTTGAATTCTGTAAAACTTAGTGAGGAGGTCTTCCATGCCTTAGCGATGACTAACTTAGCACAGGTAAGGGTATGGTACAACAGTTGTCTTTGTCTGACCGAGGTTCCTACTAGGGGTTCATTTAACAAAGCAACCCAGGGGTCTAAAACAATATTTGTATCAAAGATCTTACATAGCAAGGTTTGAATCTTATCCCAGAAGTTTCTAGTTACCCCACAGCTCCACCAAATGTGGCCGTTTGAGCCTGGCTCGTTGCAGCCGCGAAAGCATTTATTCTGTGCCCCCGCTACCACGTGTGCCAATTGCGTGGGGACTAGGTACCAGCGCAAAACTACCTTTAGGTTAACTTCTATCGCCTGCACTGAGGCTTGTTTGCCAAATGAAGTCCGCCACATCTTATCCCAGACTTCAGGGTCTCTTTCTTCTCCCAAGTCGAGTTCCCATTTTTTCCTATATGTTGGAGTGGCGCCATCTAAGTTCTTGCAAAGTGAGTGGTATAAGCTAGCAATGGCGCCTTTGTCTCTTGGATTGTGCAGACAACGATGTTCAAAACAAGTGTAATCATCGAGTTTTGGGGCATTTTTCACAATAGACTTTATGAAGTGATGTACCTGGAGGTATCCAAAGAGGTCCTTTGGCAGGAGACCAAACTTATCTCTGAGGTATGGGAAGGAGGCTATATCGGAGCCGTGGCAGCAATTATGCACGTGTAGGATCCCCGAGTTACGCCACCTACTAAACCTGTGTGGGTCAGTAATTCCTGGATGAAATAATGAGTTACCCCACAGTGGCATTAGAGGCATATGTGGAGAGACCAACCCGCCTGAAAATTTAATGTCATCCCACAACCGAAGAGAGTGAGCCATAATCATGTTGTTCCCCAAGTTTCTAGCCTTCGGTGTGAGCCATAAAAGGTCACTAATCGGTGTAGGCATGGACATAGCCGACTCGATACGGACCCAGCCTGGTATGTCTACGGTGGCGTGGTAGGAAAGAAGCTGTGCGGCTTGCGCAGCTTGATAGTATTTCTCGAATCTTGGAACCCCCATGCCTCCAGCCGATTTAGACCGCAGCATAACTTTCCGTGCTATCCTTTGTCGTTTCCCGCCCCAAATAAACCTTGTACCTTCCCTTCTTAATATATTATATATAATGTATATGCCCTGCCCCTGTATCCTCCTCTCTTTTTTTCCATTGCTGCCAAGGGTGGACTGGCCAAAGAGAAAAATACGTCCGGTTTGCTTTATGGCTGCTGCTTCTAACACGTCCATCTAATCCTAACCTTCCTTGTCTTCCCCCAGGCCTCCAACCTTATTGTACCACCACAGCCAAGAATCCAAGAAATCCTATAACTTCAACATCTTGGTTGTGAGGGCCATACCCACCCTTGCCACATTATCTGCTACTAAGGCTTCCAAACCATTGGTGTGGCCATACCCACCACTACCCAGAATCTACCCTCAGTATTGGAACACACTCATTGACAAGCCAGGAATAACATTGGAGTGATCAGTGGGGATGTCACAGGCTAGTAGAATCCCAGGCTACGTTTTGGCTGCCATAATTCTAACTTCCCTTTATTGTTTTTATCTCTAGCCCAAATTTTTATTACAGTTCCACTCTTACTTTCCTATTCATTCTGCTTCTAGCTTCCTTTCATCCTTACCAGCTTCCTTCTTTAATTACTTTTTTTATGTCTACTTCTCTTTTACTTCCTTACTCGTTTATTCTACTGCTAGCCTAGACTGCTCCATTGTGGCTTAATTCTCATGCTAACTCTGCATTTTCTATTTATACCTTCATAAATGCCTTATTCACATGTATCTTGGTTGCATCAATGCCTTACACGCTTCCATTTCATACCCTCCTTACCTTTCTTTTCTCACTCCCCTTCTCTTGTTTCTCCTTTGTTCCTTAGGATTAAATAATCACCCGGCTGACATGTTAGTCCTTATTATTTGCCCGGTCTTTATTCACTTGCTTCAGGCTCTTTGTAAACCCCTTGACATCCCCTGCATAGATGTATCAACAGATTCTTTCAATGCATCAGGGCAGTGGCAATGTCAAAGGGTTGAAAGTAGTCTCCCTCTCAAGGTCCATTCACCAAACCTAGGCTGACATGGACCTCAGCATAGATTGGCCTTCAGTTCGCTTAGGGTTTGCTGGTGTGAAAGCTGATATCTGCTACTCTGTAACCAACCACAGCCTGTCTGATTTATCCTGGACCATCCAGTTGTCTACACCTGACTATATGCCATGATTAACCCTTTGCCATGTTGCTCATAGAACTGATTTACAGTGTATGACTTCTGCTTGTCTGATTAACTGAGAACTAAGTGGGTGCCCAACAATAGGAATAACCTGTCGTTTTAGATCAGGGGAGAACAGTTGAGACTGGTGACTGATGGCACCACTTGATTAGGGTGGGGGCATATGGGAAGGAAACTGCCAGATTGCTTTCTAGGGGTAATTGAGGTTCATTGGAGGAAAGAACGTGTTTTAAACCAGGTGGGAAGGGGGCAACACCTGCTCACCTCTGCTAGATTTATTTTATAGGGGTGGGAGATATATTGCAGGGCACACCATCTGTTTTGTCCTGAGGGGCACCATTCTGCAGCCTACACATGTAGTCTTGTATAGATGCCTTCTATTTACTTCTATGTAGAGGCTTTTAGTATTCTAGATGTCATCCAAGTAGTTTAGATTTATTAAGGAAAGTAATTTTTAATTAAGGAGTCCCCAGATGATGAGCTTCCTTGGTCTTTGGCGTTTTAGAAATGTGTTTCCAGTTAACCAACTACACTAATGTCTACACTAATTGTTAATAAACATGGAACAATGAAATACTGTACAATACTAAAACTATAAACATAAAGTCATCTCACCCCAAGGCCACCGAGTTACTATATTCTGCATGATGAGTCACATTAGCTAATGAGCTGTCTAATTCTTCAGGGCTGCTTTGAGGGAAACAGTTGGACTGTGTTGGCCGTGAGTCAGAGGAGAGCAGCAGTAAGGTGTCACTTGATATTCCCACTGTCATAACCATGATAATCAATGGCAGGGTTCGGTTACACTGTGCAGAGACTTGTTAGTTTTCAGTATAGATTCACCTGAGAGGTCAGAAAATCTGCAAATTACTACTCGGACACGTCAGGGTGTTGGGAAACTCCATGCGGAGTGTTTAGTTTGATTATTTCTAGCTGACTGGTGCCGCCAAGGTCAGGCCTGGAATAAAAAAACTGAATACACAATCTTAAATAACAGCTCCATTATAATGGGGTTATTCATGACAGTGTGTGTGCTTTCAGTCTGTTGTGGGGGAGCTCTCTGGTTCATGTGGGGAGCTCTCTGGCTCATTTGGGGGAGCTCTCTGGCTCATTTGGGGGAGCTTTCTGGCTCATGTGGAGGAGCTCTCTGGCTCATGTGGAGGAGCTCTCTGGCTCATGTGGGGGAGCTCTCTGCCTTGTTTGGGGGAGCTCTCTGGCTCACGTGGGGGAGCTCTCTGGCTCATGTGGAGGGGCTCCCTGTCTCATGTGGGGGGGCTCTTTGGCTCACGTGGGGGAGCTCCCTGGCTTATGTGGGCGAACTCTGGCTTGTTTGGGGGAGCTCTCTGGCTCATGTGGAGGGGCTCTTTGGCTCACGTGGGGGAGCTCCCTGGCTTATGTGGGCGAACTCTGGCTTGTTTGGGGGAGCTCTCTGGCTCATGTGGAGGGGCTCTTTGGCTCACGTGGGGGAGCTCCCTGGCTCATGTGGGGGAACTCTCTGGCTTGTTTGGGGGAGCTCTCTGGCTCATGTGGGGGATCTCTCTGGCTCATGTGGAGGGGCTCTCTGGCTCATGTGGAGGGGCTCTTTGGCTCACGTGGGGGAGCTCTCTGGCTCATGTGGAGGGGCTCTCTGGCTCATGTGGAGGGGCTCTTTGGCTCACGTGGGGGAGCTCTCTGGCTCTTGTGGAGGGGCTTTTTGGCTCATGTGGTGGGGCTCTTTGGCTCCTGTGGGGGAGCTCTATGGCTTAGATGGCCAGTATTCAGTCTAGAGTACACAAAGCTTAATGCACAAATGTAGAGTTAATCTCAACTTAAAAACCCTAAACCTGATTGGGGTTTAAGGTGGAATTCCAGGGAACAATCAAGTTTGCCAAGTGGATACATCAAACCTGAATGGTTGCTGGCGGTCAAACGAGTGGCTACCAATTGACAAACAATCCAACTTTCCCCTATTTCCACCTCCATCTCAGGCATCAGGTCAAGTCCTGGACTCACCTGGACCACCCTCCTTTCTCTTCATTCTTATTTTCTCTTCAATTTTCATTGATACTCAGTTTTCATGTTTCAGTATTTAACTGCTTTGCTCCTGACCTTTGAATTATATGTTTGTTGTGAGTAGAGCATTATGAATAAAAAAAAGGCACAAGTTCTGCTGGAGTTCCCCTTTAAATTTCAGTTCCAGTACAGTATGTTAAGCCGTCAGATTTATGTTCCCAGCAATTACAGACACAACATTCCCATGCATGCATTCTTCACATACTGCATTTTACATCCCCGTCACATATGGTATTGGGAAAGCGGGGAGTGTGTTTCTGATTTACTAAGTGTTTACGCTTTATGAAAAGGCAGATTTGTATCGGCGCAGAAAGAAGTATTGTGTCTTTTTGTTGTATTGTTTGCTTTTATTGATACATCTATGAAATTCGAACACACATCAAACATGCTCCTCGGTCATCGGCGCAGGCGGTGTGCTGACATGCCTTATCTGTCAATAGTTAGGTCACTAAAAGGCTCGTGCTTCCTCCACCCTGAATCCAACCAGCAGCAGATGTTGGCGTGCAGGAAGTACACAGCAGAATTTCCATCCAACTCAATCCATATATAAGTAGGGCCATGCTCACGTTGGAAGGTGCCCTGTGCAAGGCTACCGGATGGCCTCCTGCGATAAAACAGATGGTGTGCATTCCACCTCTAAAAATTTGGCAGATGTGAGCAGGTGGCATCCCCTTCCTTTCTGGGGTCATAAACCCTGCTTACCCCCCAAAAAAGCATTCTGGCAAAACCTGAGCTGAGCCCCCTCCCAGACCAAAAATGGTAAATATGAAAAAGGTCTGGTACCCCAATGACACCTGTAGAATGACTGCACCCTGTGCGGCTGCTCTGAACATCTGAACACCCCAAAGCCCGACCATGTACATATGCTCTATGATGTACATAGTGTAGGCAGACCTACCACTGTAACAGCCCATGCAGCAGTAGTGAACGGCTGAGTTCTTTGGACCCCTAAATAACCATCCTAAAAGGGCATCACTGTATTAACCCCCTAGCTGTTTAGGTTTGACTGAGCAGACTGCCTAGCCCTACTGCCCCCTCACCCTATTTGTTAGGACCTCACACACTGTGTTTCTGGAGCTGCTCCTGACAATCAAGACACATTTTTGGATATATTTGACATTTTTGCAATTAGGGTTGGAGGGATAAGGTCTTATAAATTATAGTAACTCCGCCATGATGCACACAGACATTAAATGGGGCTCTGGCATAGCTCATAGTAATATTGTAACTATGACATGCAACCCTTAGAATGTGTAAGGGATTTGGCTTTAACAAGACAATCAAACATAGAAACAGCCAATACAAATGGCTTTGCCTCTTTGGACACTATACCATGTGAGCACAAATCAAATAAATAGGGTGGCGAAGCAACATGGGCCCTGATGTGATGCTACATCTGCACCCCCTGTAGTTATACTCCAAGACCCTACTGGACTTTCTTATGCTCTTAGTAATAGAAAGTTAGTTTTGTATCTTCTGGCCAACCAATCTGTCAGGGCTGTTCCCTTTAGAACTTATACATCAGCAGCTTAGTGGGGGTATATTAAGACTAAATAAAACCCAGAGTTCTTCAAACAAGATAGGGTAAGGGAGAACAGGACTCTGTAGGTGGGGTAGAATTTGGCATGGGTTTTTGGGGGGATTGAAGGTTTTAGTATCAGAAATATTTTTGAATTGAAACCTTGACTTGTGTTCAAGCCTTAAAAGACCTACACCAACCCACATAGGCAATCATCCACTGAAACTGATTCAGAAAGCACCAGGGTCAGAATCAGGCTACCAACTTGGGTGTACAGAGTGAGGCACCCCTCAATCCATTGCTCCCCTCCCCCCAATGCCCTGTCTTATTTGACAGTAGGGTCAATTTATAGAGGCCTAAGAAGAAGTAACTTTTCATGCAAAACTTTCCATTTTCATATATCCTTTGTTACCCAGCGGTCTGCCCACATTTGGAATGTGGTCATGGTAAAATAGAAAGGAAAGGAAGGGCACATTTTTTGAAACCAGCAATCCTTAAACCTTCTCCTTGAGAGCCGAAGCAAGTCAGGTTTTGCAGCTTTGCACACCTATACACAGGTGTAATAGTTAGGGCTCTAGTGCCTCAGTGTGGAGAGCTGCAAAACTGAGCCTGTTTCAGTCCTCAACCAGCAAGATTAAGGACCCCAGGGCTACAGCATCTACAGTTTGCTACTGGAAATGGAAGAAAGGTCAAAGGAAAGGGCTTCAGTTGAGCTCCTTGCTGCCTTTTTATTGGCTGGACTGTCCCTTTATTACGCCTCCATTTCCAAACTCCCAATTTAGTTGAAGGTAATTTAAAAAGGAATCAGACAAGAGAATGCACTTTTTCCTGATTAACTTCCCAATGTCCTTCACTCTCACAACAGCACCTAAGAAGCGGAATCTGATGTAGAATACCTCCCTCAGCCACACGCGGTATGAACTTGTATCCCTGTGTGTTAGGTGACATCTGATCTTCTGGTATTTGGAGTTATTCTCGGCTTTAGGCTTTCAGTTTAAATATGTTATCTAAATAGTTTAAATATGTGTGATTCTGTGACAGGTGATGGGGATCCGTGCGGTGGCAGCAACATTCCAGCCGAGATATTGGCCACAACCACTTCAGAAGACATCGCGTCCCATCTCAAATGATAGCAGCTGACCTGTGGGCATATTAAGTGACCGCTAGTCATAGTTAATCTGCTTGTACCAAACCTGCTGGCTACATTCATTTTTTTGTAAATCTTACTGGGCCTCTGTAATCCGCTCTGCTTGTCTTCTTGAAGAGCTTCTAAAGCACTTGGACATTCATTTTTATTCAGGCAAGTGCTACATTTTTAGGTACTTGCAGTTTCCAGCAGTAATAAGTGTACAGGGATAATTATCTATCACCAAAATATATTTAGCACTAAAGCTTACAGCACACAAAGGGGGTTTTACCCATGATGGGCAACCCCCGAGGGGAGATACTTTTAAATTTCATGCATACATAAGGGCCATGTAAGTAAGACATTTTCTCAAATGCCTACCTAGATTAATATAGCTGTGTCCCTATGAGGAAGTTCTAGTTGTTCGGAGACAAAGGAGCTCATAGGCTCATTTTAAAATGAATCATGTGCATTTGTAAATTAACTTAAAGTGGACCAACACCCAGGATTTTGATTGGGGGTTCCCCGCTATGTGAAACCCCCCAGATCTCCTGATAAAACTCACCTCACCCCGCTCCTACAGCGCATGCTCGGCCAATCAGCGCACTCGGAGCCACTGAGCTATGCACGTCAAAGCGATGTCTTAGCTCAGCGGCTCCTCCGCATCTCGCAGTTGGACCGGGATTCAGATGAGGTTTGTGAGCGTCCTGGGGGGGTTTCACACAGCGGGGCATCACGATTTTGGATGCCCCGCGGGTAGGGATTGGATCGGCCCGGGTATCTTATAGATTCCCGGGCCGATCCTGCTGGGTGTTGGTCCACTTTAATGCTTTGACTGTTCTCATTTTGAACATTTTCCTATGGACCAAATGAATAGATAAAAAAATGCAATATATATAATTTGGACTGGTATTGGGTGGAATTTTGACATAATTGGAATTTGGTGTATCCCCTGATTTGACCTCTTTCCTTGGTGGATCTTTTTCACAGACTATGATTAATTGATTGACAGTGGGAAAGGGGGTATCTTGAACTTTTGGTTGTTGCCGGGTGGACAGGAAAGTTCCCAACGACACCTGAGCTGAATAGTATTTGAACTGTGATCAGCCATTCATTTGACTTACAAACTGTCTGTTGAAAACAGTGCCTTCAGGCGGGAGCTCAGCTATGGACAAAAACAAAGCTGCAGACTGACCCCTATAGATTTACTATAAGACATGGAATGCTGCACATTGAAGACATTAAAAAAAAAAAGATTTCCCAGATACATTTTGGTGCCTTATGAGCTTCTTGGCAAACTATTGTCTACTGCAACCTCCAATACACAGGATCTTTTATCCAACACTATACTGTTGGGGATACGGTATTGGCATTAATGTTTCAGGCAGGCTTTTGAGAGGTAGGTCTAAAGATGTCAGCCATCAGGGCAACAATAAACTCTGTAAGGTGCTCTGATGGGGCAAACGGAGTCAAACTCTTCTACAGTAACAAAGTGCAAGTCATCTTACCAGTGGCAGTGCGCTGTGACCAGCTGGAATAAGAGAATGAACCAAAGCAAATAGGGTCCAAAGCAAGATCTGGTCTGAAAGCCCCCTTTGTCTCAATACATTTACCCAAGTTTGAGATTCTATATAGATGTCCAGATCATATGGAACCTAAAGTGCCCTAGACTTGCTTAGGCTGCACTGAGTACTTTTTGAGTCTTGTTTATTACTGCCCTCACAGATGCACCTCCCACCACCACCACTGCCATTTACAAACTAGTTAATGCAGAGATTTGGGACCTGTCCTAGACTTCATTGGGCTGCATCAAGAACACACACCACTGCATCATTCAGTAGTCCATGCAGAGATTCTATATTGGGGGACCTGACACAATGTAACCTTGCCCTAGACTTCATTGGGCTGCATTGAAAACTTTTTGGGCCTGGTTGTTAAATACTATGCTCCCAGATGCACCCCCCCCCCCCCCACACACACACACACACACACACACACACACACACACACACACACACACACTACTGTCTTTAACAAACTAGTCCATGCATAGATTCCATATGAGAGACCCAACCCAATACCTGGCACTAGATTTGCATAAGGTGCATTGTAAACTTGGTCAGCATGGCCTAGGCTGATAGTGGTGCCGTGGGTTCATCTGGGAGCGCAGTAAGGAAGCTTTCAGCCTAAAGCTAGAAGACTGAACACACATCGAAAGGCTTTGCACAATACAAGTCACACCATGATATCTATAAAAGGCAGTAGACTAGAGGCTCCAACATTTTGATTGTTTGGGGCATAGCAAACCGGCTGGTATATACATTACATATAAACTAGGAATTTGTTGTGGCATGAGGCTAAGTACAATGGGTGCAATGGTTCACACTGCAGGATAATCGGAAACAGTGCAGGGCTAAGATTTAGGAAAAGAAACTGCCATATGAAGGGGGTCCTGGTCCTAGGAAATAAGGGAGATGAGGAGTAGGTACTGGCAGAACCAGAAATTAAAGTTAAGAGAAAGGGATCTTTCCTCTTGACCTAAGATCCTCCTACCCAGGCAGCCATTCCATTTTAATGTGTGACATGGCAGGAAGGTACAGAACAAAGCTTAGAGAACAGGAGGGTGTCTCCCTGAATTAGGAGCCTCCAGGTAACCATGCTATTTCAAGGCAATACAATGATCACCTACAGTAACTACTCATTCATATGTATTAGATTAGATTCAGTCAATTTACTATTGTATATCTCTTGGAATATTGAATGACAGACGGGTTGGGTGGAGGCTAAATCACTGGCAAATAACACTGTTTTTGTTGTGCAACTGGTCATAACTGTTATTGGACTCCGGCTATCAAAGACAGATGGCAGATTCTTTTACTTAAACTGTCTTTATATGAAAGGCAATTGTCTATGGCAGCTGAGAATATTTTCCTGCCATTTAAAAGACCATAGCTTGAGAAAATTAAAAATGTGGTTCTGATTGATTAATGTAGGTCACACATTTTTCTTTCTTGGCACTTGTGGTTCATAAGCCTCATTGAACATAAAGATCATCTATCTCAAAAAGTGATTCCTCTTTCCCTTACCAGGAACTTTCCTAGTAAATCCAGCAGCTCATGTGTCTTGCCAGGCTTTCTTGGACTTCACCAAGAGATATTGTGGGAGAGACAGAGAATTGGCTAACTCCATTCCCTTAATTCAGGGGAAACAACCTAATCAAGAGTATAAAGCAAGATTTTAGATAAAGCAGTACAGAGACAGCTGCATTCATGTACAGAAACCAAAGGAGGGAGAAACTGATAGCATGGAATGGACGAAAATCGTACTAACAATGTGATATATAGACTATCTATGTAATCTTGAAGCGTTCTATAATGGCTCACACAGAGCCTAGGCATAAATGATTCCCCCATTCCACTCCATTCCTTGTCTGCCAAGGCCACCCCCAACCCATGTTATGCTTCTGCATTGCTATCTCTTCAACACCATGCTTGGGTGTGCGTCAAGGGGTTGCATACCCAATTGTGCCACATTATCTGCTCCTACAGTCTTAAATCTTTTGTGCCATCACTTTAACAGAGGCCATATCCATCCCTCTCCATAATCAGTCCCTTCAATGTGATATCCGCAGCTGTAGAATTCGCTCATTAACCAGCTGAGAAGCACCTTGGGAACAGAGCTAAGCATCTAAAAGACTGATGGATGATGGATAGGGTAAGTAATCCTGGGATTATTTTTGGCCTCAGCCCGCCTTCAATGTACAATAATAGGGGGGTTGGGATATGCAGCCGTGATTCTTCTGCAAAATGTTCACCATTCTGCAATAGCGTAGCCTTTGAAGGGGCATTTACCAATCGACCAATGCACCAGTCACTTGGGCCCCCAGCCAGGGGGATGTAGTGGCCCCGATGGTAGCTGCAGGCGTTTCTCTTTAAATATCCTCAGACAGCGCAACAACATAGAGAAAAAGATGCAGCGAAGGTGTTGGCTCCAACAAAGTTTCCATTATGGGGCTCAGGGGTAGTTTTTGTCTATAAAATAATATTTAGCGCTGGGTAAGAAAAACTGAAATATGTTTACCCTAAAGGCTTGAGTACTGTTAGAAGTTACAGTATCCAGAACATGCAAAGCAACCCCAGATTGTAAGAACAGTAATGTGTAATCTGACCACTTGCTATGAAATTCAGCACACCGCACATTATTACGGCTCTTTGCACCACTTTATCCAATGAGCCTAATAGATGGCCTGGCACCTGTTCTTCCACTTCTGTCATTGAATGGCAGTCAGTCCACATTGCTGAGTATACTTCCTGAGGGCTAATTAAATCAAAGTAACCTAAGCGCTGGAATATGCAAGGTACAAAGAAGATACAGAGCATCTTATAGCTACAATGTCATGTTGCTGCTTTAGAGGTCACACAAGACCCACAATGTTGATGGATCATCATGATACTACACAAGGCAGTTTCTAGGCAAGGGCGAGGAGGGTGTTCGCCCTGGGTGCCGAGGCCATTTGGGGACACCTTTAGCCCAGCAATATGGTTTTCTGCAAATAGGTTAGGGCCACTGTTAGTGGTGCCGGATATACACTAGGCCCTGCATCCTCCCATATTGGTCTCAGTCACGTGAAGAGAGCACTGCCTGCTGCTAAAGTAGAGGCACATGTCAATTACCAGCAAGATGGGTAAGGAGTGGTAGAATTTTATCCTCCTTGCACTGGGCGCTATTTTGTCTAGTAACTGCCCTGATGCTACACTGCTGAAGTAATATTGCCTTAAAACCTGTACTATACCCCCTTTTCAACCCCTCTCCCCAGGGATATCACATTTCGGAATGGCCCCCTTTTAACCCCTCTCTCCGGGGATATCGCATTTCGAAATGGCCGCCTTTCAACAACTCTCCCCTGGGATATCACATTTTGAAATGGCCCATAGCCCGAAACCCCCTGGCATCACCATAAATGTACCTAAATTCCACAGCTCATGCACAGGTCAGTGCCAGCATTCCCACTCGAGGATGCCAAACAAGGCCTATGCCATAGCATCACTGATCAATTAGATAAAGGAAGATATTGAGGGAAGGAGGGTCACACCGTGGGTCTGTGACGTGTCCCTCTCAATCTGATAAAAAAGAGGTGGAGGAAAAGATAAATGTGGCCATGTATGGATCAAACCTCAGGGCTGATTTACATAGGGAGGTTTGGATCTCGGCTTCGTGGCAGGTAAGCAAACACTGATTTTGTTTTTATACTTAGCCTGGACAATCCCTTTTAGACTGCATGGGCATCCCAGATTGAGATGCCCCTAATAAGATTAACTAAGCTTCTGCTTTAAAGTGGACCAAAACCCACCCTAGAGTCTATGATGCTCCAGGGCATGCCTACTCCCTCCCCGCTCTGTTAAACCACCCCCCAGTTTCCTCAAATCCAAGACGAATGTATGACCGGCACCAGCATCGCTTGCTTCCCTTCTCGGCTGTGTGCAGCCCCGTCTGCCGCAACTGAATGGCTGTGCACAGCTGAAGGGAGCTGAGTGATGCCGGCTCTGCTCTCAGGTGCAGCTAAGATTCCAGCCGGCTGCTCTAGCCGCAGTGTGGGCAATAGGAGAGGTAAGTGACCTCGGCGACCTGGGTGGTTTCACATAGCGGGGCACAGACCAAAACCAGGGATAGTGAAAACCCCAGGTTTTGGTCCACTTTAAGTAAACATAAAGAACACTAGAAAGTTGGGCCACCTTTATATGAAGGAAATGAGAGAACTATAGTAGCGGGGGGGGGGGTAACCATTCTGGGAAATAAGGGCCGTCGTGTGTTGCCCCTCTGCAATGGGAAGAAACATGTTATTTCAATTAGAGAACTACAGAGAGTTCTAGATCTCTGCAGACTTAAAGACAAAGCCAATTATTAGTAACATTAATCTCTGTTATGTGTTGGTGACTGGTACACTTTAATGAACTATCACTTCCTCTGTTACTGAACACTGGTAACACTTGATATAGTCATTTGCCTAATGGAATGTATTGATTGATTTGGAACACAGCCATAAGTCACTGTGTGCATCAGTCATCTGGCATATGGAATTCATGTGGTCTTCATTACATGGCCTGTGTCAGGCACCGAGCATTCAGACCATTCCGCCGGCTACGTCATATAATGCCTTCACGCAAATATGGCTGTACGTTGGATCACTAGAACTTCGTTCCCTAACGTGTTGCATATGGCCAGGGCTGCAGTATAGTCAACAAGCAGACTGACTTTATACATATATACTGCTTGAAAAGTTTCACAAATATATTCATTTAATAATGGCACTTTATTTTCAGCAGCATGTGGCTAAGGGGTGGATTGTGGGCTTCCAACGCTTGGGTCCTGGTTTAGAATCCATATGAAGCATACATAGAATTTCTGGCTTTCCGTTTGTTTTTTGTGGTCTTCTATTGAGGTCCTAAACGTTGACGTGTGGATCATATGTGTTTGTAAATTTTGGAGCTCCTCCTGGCCCATAACAAGCCAAAGATAAAATTAGATTACTAAGCTAAAAGTACCAGTCCACCAAATGTCAAACCAAAAGCGAGGAGTTGCGCACAGGCTCGATTTACAGTATGTTTCTATCAGAATCAATTTGATTCACCAGGTACATTACACCAATTCATTACAAACATACAAGGAATGTACTGTGGCTGAGGACTGGAATATGGGTAATCAACTAGACATTAAGGGGCATAAAGGTGTTAGAACCTTTATTTGTTTGATGGCTATAGGGTAAAAGCTCCTCTGGAACCTTCTGGTCTTGCATCATGGTAGTCTGAGCAGGTGTCCCAATGGGAGTAGTCAGAAAAAGAGTAGGGTCTGTTATAATCCTTAACGATCAAGGTTTCATCCTCATATAATACAAGTCCTGGATTGCAGAATGTAGGTGGTCAGTGTTTTTTTTTTGCAATCCTTTGAGTAGAGCATGTTTTGGCTTATTTAGTCCTTTGCTTGCTACAAAGACCTTAAAAGTAATTTACAAAATGGCCTTTTTTTGCAATGAATATATATACTTTTTATATACTTTAAATGAAGCCGCAGTTTTCCCCTAATTTGCTCACATCTTGCAGTTTCAATGTAACTGACTGGTGTCAATCAGCTATTTTGTTTGTGTCTTTCGTCTAAGTAAATGGTGTTCAATGGGTTGAATTATAAAACATTACATAAATTGACTCTAACCATTAGTAAAGCTGACCCTAATCGTCTCAAACCAAAATTCCTCATCACTAGATAAACTACATTGACCAAGCCACAACCTAATGAATAGGTTATAGTGGGTAAAAGTAGGCTTTCCACTTAAACTGGACCAACACCCATTTTTTCTTTAATGGGTGTTGGTCTCGCAGACAACGAAAAAAAACAAGCTCAGGGGGGCATCCATAATGCTGGAGCCCCGCCTGCACATAACCCGCCCAAAATGCCCAGTATCCTTACCATCATCTAGAGACTGTGCCGGGAAAGGACTTCTAGTGGCTGGTGCAGAGGACTCCGTTCCCGGTGCAGGCTAGAGGTGAAGGATATTGGGTGTTCTGGGGGGGCATCCAGAATGCTCAAGGTTGTTTTTATTCATTGTCTGTGGGACCAACACTCATTAAATAAAAAGTGGGTATTGGTCCAGTATAAGAGCCCCTTTAACCCAAGGTTTTATGTTTTGCATCTTGAATTAGTGTTGCACGCTTTTCTTGATTGTTGGGACTTACTCATGCTTCGCACTTGATCAGGTCCATTCATTGGTTCTAACCTACTTTTTTCAAAGCTGTTGCCAGTACAGCCTTTTACAATATTTTGTAAATAAATATTGTGTAACAACTACCTCCCATGCAGAGATTAAAAAGGATCTTTTTATCTTATGTTTCTGGCATGTCTGAACTTTTGTATTTTTTTTATTGCAGCTAAAATACCTGATGACTATCCAGAGCAGTTTGATGATGTGCTGGAGTTTATTCAAGACACCATAAAAAGACTTCGGAGGTCATCCAACAAACAGACTCTCTCCCGGCGAGAAAGAGGGAGACACATTGTTGCAGCAGAGACTCAAAGTTCCAGTAAAAAAGCAGCCAAGGATAGAAAACGTAAAAATAAAGGCTGCGTCTTGCGGGAAATCAACCTGAATGTAACAGACTTGGGTATGGGCTATGAAGCAAAGGAAGTCCTCAAATTTCGATATTGTAGTGGCTCCTGCAATAACCCAGAGACAACTTATGACCAAATTCTTAAAAATTTGACTATCAAGAAAAAGCTGATTAATGATAAAGTAAAGCAAGCGTGTTGCAGGCCAATAGCATTTGATGATGACCTCTCCTTCTTGGATGACAATCTAGTTTACCACACCTTGAGGCAACATTCCGCCAAGAAATGTGGATGCGTTTGAGTTTCATTTTGCAGAGGGCCGCTTGGCAGTGTGCATTCCCGATATAACACAAAAGGAAAGGATCAGGGATCAAATTTCCCCTTGTAGTATCCTGAGGTTGAGCATGGAGAAGAGGACCAAGGAGAGAGAGAGCTAGGCATAGTTGCTGGAATGGCGACTCTTTGCAGCAACTGACCCGAGTTAAATATGGCTCTCTGGAAAAGTAATGGCGGTAGAGTCTCCCAGATGAGTTCTTATGTAGGAGGATTGTGTTTTCACACCTATAATTTACCAGCAGTGTTGACTGGAAAGGTCAATATCCAGCTTTGGAACACGGCATTTATACATTGTGCATGTCAGGTCTTTCCTGTATATTTTGGTTCCTACGACAGTAGTGTATTACATAAACCATTAGTTCTATATCTTAGGGTTAAATTAAAAGATATGATGTTCAAAATAATGTTAGGTTCACATTACGCCCACTGACAACATAATTGTCATTTTTTTATGATAATTCTTATACCTGTATAATGAAGTCCAAGTCTGAACACAAGTCCTTTCCTACCACAGAACTCACTGTTAAGGTTTTGACGTAGTGGTTGCACGGTTTCTGAATTCTTCTGAGCAGTCTCATATCTCTGGGTCCTTCCAGCTTCCTTTAAGGTCAACAGAAAAAAAATATTTAGGCCATGCCCCATCACAGGCAGAGAACCTATTTAAACTTGATTGTTTTGTTTTTTGGCATCTAAGGCTAGGATATGCTGTAACACAGTATTCACTGTCCCTTTCTTCGAGAGCCACCAACAAGTCAGGTTTTGTAGATCCTCACACAGAGGTACAGGTGCAGTAATTAGTGCAGCAGCAGAGCTAAAGAACCGGCTCTGTGGAGATCCACAAAACATGACCTGTTGGTGGCTCTTGGGATAAGGGTTGGGAACTACTGCTGGGACCTAAAATAGACAATTAAATTAGGTAGCTTCATGCCAAGAAGGGTGACTGTTATTCTTCACCTGGGACAGTCCCATACAACTAACACACAAGAATAAGCAGTGATAGAAAATCTACCTAGAAAATGGAAGACCGCATATGTTAATTACAAAATGTTTTTTGCTGAAATTAATAAATGTAAGCTTTATCGATTTTAAATATTTTTTAAATATTTTAAATGAAGCTGAAGACATCCCAATCCGACATCGATCAGGCCCTTTAAACAACTCCCTTTTTGTAAGCTACATTAACACTACTTTCTAAAGACTTTTATTTGTTGGCGAAAAAGAACGTCACATGACCATAAGGCCAGACTGGTTGCACTCTTGCTATTTACCAATTCCCCAAATACTTCATTGTACATATATATATGGGATAATTGTTGACTTACTTAGTACAGCTAAAGGGCTCTACCTGCATAATGTGACCCATACAGGTAGGAACAGCTTCCAAGAAGGGCTCCTGGTCATGTGAGTGTCTTTCAAGCAACAAAATGCCATATGGATATGGAGGTAGGGCAGTGGAATGTGGTGTTAGTGATTTCACTAGTGCCAGTTTTGATTTCATGTTCTGGTTTGGGGTGCTTAGTGAGATCTCCCACTTAGTTTATTCAAGGCAAAAGGTAGACTTTCTAAATTAACAGTATGGCGGTAAGATGTTTTTGCATTAGCATAACTGGGGCTATAACCACGTGTTATTGATCTGCCATTGGATATGTGTTTACACAGCATTGTATGTGGCAGACAAAATATTTCACAGCTCCCCCACCTTTATTCAGGTTTGTGATTTCAATTTTTGAATGGACCAGTCAACCAAGAATATGGGTGATCTTTGAGCCTGCATGTGGCAGTTTTTCATAGGAGAGATGGTTGTGAAGCTTTTTATTCTTAGTATAGTATATACAGTCCAATAACATTATTCTAAATAACTGGCAATAAAGACAATCTTTTCACAAATAGAAAATCAGGAAGGACTTCATCAAAAAAGACCCTCAGGTTGCTGGGTTGCTACCAAGGAATTCTATTCTAGGTGCATGAGTACCCATACTCTTGGATGACGAGCTTCTCTAGGGTTCTTGCTTAAGTGTATGGATATGGATTAATTCAATATCAATAATAAAAAGATCTCAGTTAACTCACCCAAAGAAACCGTCCATAGGACCGGCTAACATATGTCTGTGTAGCTTTAGGTTTACCAGGCTTGGTTTGACTTTAGAAAATCACTTGCCACATTTGTAGATTATGCTGCTTTATACAACAACCAAACTGCTTTACGGCAGCAACGTTGGCACAAGGACATTGCTCAACCTATTCTCTTCAAATATCCACAATGGTAACACAAGAGCGGTGATTACTTCTAAAAATCTCATTCCTTGCACCATAAAACTGCAGGTGCACTTACCTTCTGTGGTTGTACCTAAATAAGACTGTTCATCATTTGCGCTCTGTAATAGGTTCTTTGAGGGCTGCTTTAAACATTTATATAATTATCCATTCAACTCAGAATATATAGATACATCTATTTTGGGGTTTACAATTGTCTTTTTTTTCCTTTGATAGTAATATGTAATTGGTCCAATGCGGCCAAGCAGACTACTTGATGCCATGCATCCTCACAGATACATGAATATATAAGAAATATTTATTAAGAATTAAGTTATTGCTATTTATTACAGTCCAGTAATGAATGTTTCCTTTTTTTTCTATTTATTGCATTTTCTCTTTGATGGTGCCAAAGCGATGCATGCTCTCACATGGTCACATGAGATGGATGCAAGCAAATTGTACAATCACAATCTTTACCCTTTTTTGTGCTTGGTGCAGGAAAACTGAATAAAGTAGACTAATCGATTGGATGGCATGATTTGATTACATTGTAAAAAATGTGCTACATTTGGTTTTCAATCCAGATGACTTCTGGGTCATCACATCTTCACTTTCCATTCATTGAGATATCTTTCCATACGTCTTGCCTAATTGAAACATGGTTTTATTTGGCAAGACCAAGACAGGTCTGTTATAAATGTAGATTCTAACCCTGTGGCCACAATCCATTCCCAATATCTAAGTAGTCAAGTGATGCTGCTCACCTTTATATTTTGACATTTTAATTTTTGTATACAATCTAACAAATTCCAAATTGTGTAACACTATTTAAATGTGTGTAAGCAATATAAAAGGTACAGTAACCCTTATACTATTAATTTGTGTCAGTGTGGGGCAACTTTTTACCTGGTTCAAAGAACTGGCTACAATTTTAACGAATGGTTCTGTGGATCTGAGGAGAACCTGCTGAATCCCACCCCTGCCTGTACAGCATTAGCCACATAAAACCACCCAGCAAATTCCATAGGGGAACATTGAAACAATAGTTTAAATACCCAGTCAAATATCATTTAAAATTCCAAATCAGTTTAATTTTTGCTCCAGTTAAAAAAAAAATGGCAGAGCAAAAATAGCTAGTAAAATTCTGTTCCCCAGTTCAGTAGAAATGTGATCCAGGCTCCACAGATATGTTCTCATTTCAATAATAAATAGGGTGATCAAAAAGTATAACCGGAAATTGGATAGTAGAAAATGACAATTTAAAACATGAATTTGCTTTTATATTTTAAATTCATGCTCGTTTACTGATTGGTCTACTTTATACCGCTTGTTTGGCTCTAGGAGGGTTAGAACATGATGATAATTGGATCCGTGAAGGAATTAACAAATGTTTATAATAAAAATGAACCAATCTGTTCTTCCTCCTCAACTCAGCTGACTTTGGCCTTAAAGTCTTAAAGGACTGGCATAATATATATATTGTGAAGGCTACCAAAGGAATTTCCCCAGAATTATGCAAGATCTAAAATGTTTATTGTATCTTTTAGTTGTACTTGTTGCTTTGCTACGATCTAGAAAAGTAACAGAACAGAAACAGCTAAACATTATTTTGAAATATATTGAGACAGGGAACGGAAATAATTGACAAAAAAAGGGAAAGCTGTAGAAACTAAAAATTATTGCATGTGAACTGTTCATATACGTTAGACGTCATCTTTCTGTATCAGAAATTACAGTCATACATTCATATTCCAAATACATGTCTTTGGCTTTTATTGATTTTAAAAACACCAACTTAAATAAATATGGTAAACCTGCAGTGGATTTTAATTTAAGTACAGGTACTGGTAAGCGGTTATATTCTGAGAACCAGCTCTAAGGGATTGTAGAATAAATTGGACAATACATTATAGCTTTTCTTTAAATGCAATGTTTGGTTTTTTATTAAGTTGTTTGCCAAGGTGGTTATTGCTGAAGCTGTGGCAAGCTCGTCACCTTGGATCACTACTTAATTTTTCCAGTATTGACTACCGTTTGCTGAACTCTGTGCGGTGGAAAAAGTTTTCATAAATTACCAATTATAGGACCTTTCTCCTGGAGTGCTGAAAATTGATCACAGTGTATATATTGCTATCTGGTTCTGTGCATTGTGGATATATCAAGAATCATATACAGTATATAATCTACATCACCAGCTAGAACATATTATATGAAAACATGCTTGGAGTTTGTGTACATTACATTTGATAATCCAAAATGCCTCGAAAGTTTAGAGTTTTATTGTTTTATGTTGCTTCAACCCAAGTGAGTTAAAGGAGGTGTATTGCAAAATTGTGTCATATTAAAAATCCATATAAACATGTTGGATAATGAGAGGAGAAGTCACTTATACACAAGAACTGAATGAGACTCCGGCTAAGCTTGTGGGATTCTTCTCCTGGTAGGAATAAAATCCAAGACCGAGAAGATCACCTTACTTCATAACACAGCAAGTTACTGAGTCTACCAATTTGGTCTTGGCCACCTTTAGTAAGTCTATTGCTGTTCCATGGGGCAGGAATAGCCCCACAGGAAAGCACTGAGCTTTACAACAATGTGTCAAACTTAGTATTCCCAAAACAGGCTGGACATTGGAAATTCTGGCCTTATCTTACTTTATAACAGAAAAATCTAGAGTCACACCATTACTAAAAGTGGACTTAGGTAGACACAATTACCCGACTTTTGTAATGGTGGATACTCAAAATTATTTAAATCAGGTCCTACATAACCCATGGAGAACCGATGCTTATTTACAATGAACCTGTTCTTGGAGGTGGTTCAACATCAAACACTGCATGCAGAAAGGTTTATCTATTTGTTATGTTTCATATGGTCTGCTGAATGTGCATCAGTGGAAAGATTTACTGAGTGACATCTGAACCCGAGTACTCAGTCAGGTATTTTAACTTAAGTAGACATATTGTAGTTCAGGCATTTGTTATTCCATTACTTGTATACTTTTAAGTATATCCAGCAAGTGGTCCTGAGTTTTTGCTTTTTACATTATTACAGAAAAAAAGGGTAAAGTTTGTGATTATATTTTCTTCCTAAATGGTCTAAAGCTATAACCATTGCTTCTCGGAATGTTACATTTCACGTTGTTTTTGTCTAGGTAATTTTGTGTTTCCTCAACCAAAGTTCTCTACAAACTTTATTTTTGTACAATATTCATTTTTTTTACTTTTTATGAAATAAAACTCATTTCTATCATCCTTCTGGGGTTGTGTATTATTTTTGTTTGATACAAATATGACAACTAAACTGTAGCATTGACTTTAAAATGTTTTGGTCTTTTTAGCCCCCTATATTAGGCCTAACATGGGTCTCTCCACATAGTGGCTTGCGACTCAATGTGCTTTTACATTTAGAATGATGGGTGGTTATTTGAGATAAGCCATAGCAAAGCTTTACCCAAATATAATTACTTTGAATAAGGCTTTTTAGTCATTGGAAAACCCCAGTTCTTCAAGAAAGATCTAGACTATGAGTCTTCCATATTTATTTAGCAATCACCACATTTCCATTTTCAAAGGATCTCAAATAGCGCCTGGGTGGTATGCAAAATTGTATTTAAGGTTCATACCACCCCAGATGTTCTTTAATCATGTTACCCCTTGGTATCAAAGCACTCCTTATTTAACACATCCATGCTGCAAGAAATTTAAATCGGTGCCCCATAATGCACATTGCACTAAAGGGACGGATGCAAAAACTGAAAAGGAAAACGGTCCACCAGTGGCATGAATCCTGTTGCATTTATTTGTATCTTAGTCATATACATAACGTTGCATATCAACATACCATTCAAACCACTTAAAATGATATTAATATACATTTGAATTGTAAAACAAGCTTGAAGACTTTGTTGAATGTACCAACCCTCCGACACATCACGCCAGGGAATGGCTACCTCAGGGAGGTCACCCTTCCTCTTGCTTGGTATACTGCTGGTGATCATGCCACTGACACTTTGTTCATGTTAGCTGCAGGGCCATGCCTCCCGGGCAAAATTCATTTGCAAATCAGTCCAAGAGAACAAGACACCAGGTCTCAAACTTGCAATATCCTTGATTCACATGTATATTCATGTAAATTTAAACCAGACCAACAGCCTGGCACAGTTGGAAATGAAAGGTAGTGGCCATTTTGGAGCTTCCTCTCCCAGCATCTCAGTCATGCTGCTGCCTGGATTCAACTGACATAACTGACAATGCACAGTAACAGGAAGCCCAGCAGCACTTCCTGTTTGCAGGCAGCCTGCAAATGCATGAGCCGCCATCTCGTTTCTAAAATTGACTACAGCAAGAGTTAGAAAAAAGGTAAATTAATTTTTATGTGCAGAAATCTAAATGGCCCTGGGGAGGGATGTATATGAGCTCTATCTTTTGTGTTGGTCTGGTTTCAGTCATTTTTGACTGTTGGTCCGTTTTAAGTGTTTTTAACTGTATATGTAATGTTATGTATGTTTAATGTGATGTAATAAAGCCTAATCACACCAGAGAAGTAAAATTGTATATGGTTACCTTGGTGGCATTACCCCATGCTGAAAAGTTGGGGGGCTGAAGAAGTGGGTGATAGTGGAGGTCATGTTTAATAACACCAGGACCCATGTCATCCTAACCAACCCCCTGGTACTCATCATCAAATAAAAGTGTATAATATTCGGAGGGTGAATACAGGAATATTTATATAGTTTCTTTAAGAACCATGTATATTTTGAGTCTCTTAGTGGCCAGTGGCCACAAACCGGCTGGTAAATGAGTATCTTTGCTCTGGTCATATCTAGAAAATGTAGGTATCGCCCCCCCAAGTTAAGTGTTCTTATTCCCCCTAGTAAACAAAATCCTCCCCCGATTCAATAGGACAGGGTAATATTCTGAAAGAATCAGCTCAAGCAATGGCAATAATAATCTCTAAAATCTCTATTTCCTGCAGCACGTTGTAGATGCTGTAGCAGGTCTCCAATGTCCTTTCAAATCTAAAAAAGATCACACAGCCACCCCTGGACACTCCATCCCCCGGGGTATTCAATCTTGGCAGCAGACAGGGGTCAAACTTGCCTGACCAGGCTCACACTGGTAGCTCTGAGGGACAGGGGCGTGGTCGTGTGGCCACCCTTGAGGAAGGGGGGTAGTTGCTCAGACCAATTCAGAACTAATCTGACAGAAGCCCGTGAGCCAGTTAGAATACACAAATCTTAAAGGATCCTCACCACTCCAACCTCTTATCAACCAATCCTGTCTCTAAAATCGTGGTAAAAACAGAGGACTCAGTTGGCACACATTTGCATGTTAAAGCTGCACCACCAAATGCCAAGGTGCCTCTGTGTAGGTACAGCCGTAACTGTAATCTATAAGAGCCCCCTTGGGGACATACACAGCAATGGATTTATTGGGAGCAGTTGTCCTAAGGTTGCTTTCATGGGGAGAAGCATTGAAAGCCTCCCCAACAAAGCTAAAGACCCCCACCCCATGCACGTGCACATGTGTGGTCATAGAAAAATAGAATGGAAAGTAGTGGAAAACTTTGGAGACTTGCTACAGCATCTACTGTGCACTACAAGGAATAGAGCAGAGGCACATGGCTGTCTGTTTATTGCCACTGCCTGGGACTGGCCCTTTAAAGTGGGCCAGAACCAAGACTAGGGTACCTCCCTAGGGGCCGTCCAAAATGGAATGGCCTGCAGCTTTAAACCCCCCCTGGCCCGCTGTATACTCTCCCTCCTATGGAAGCATACTGTGGCAAAAAGCAGAGTGCTCAGTGTTGCATTAGTATCCCCATTGTAGGATCATGAAACAAGGTGAGTAAACAGTGGGGCTGGAGAAGCAATGCTTAGGGAAAGGAAAAAAAGGGGTTTCGGTCCAAAAGAAAAACAACTGCAGTTTAGGGAATGTAGCAAATATCCAGCCTAACATGATGCATGGTCCCACCTTTATTTTTGGACTAGAAATGCCTAACTTGCTCATCGATATCCCCATTCAAGGTGGGTCATGTAAAGGAAGGTCAAGCTTGTTCTTAATCCCCGTCGCTGAAATGCAGAGATCAGCCATATGTTTGTAAATTGTAAAAATATGTGGTGTTCGAGAAGCCACTGAATACACTGAGCTATATTCCCAAAGAATCTCCAGCTCTTCTGTGAGCTATTGACATTGACATAAACATACGTGAGATAGGACAGAGGCGTTTGTATTTCATGCCTTGTGTCTAAGTCACTGCGGGGAGAGCCTGGATGAGCAATATTTATGCAGGCGCTGCTCTTACAGCTCGCCAGGCCTACATGAAGGATTTATTTTTAGTTTCTATTTGCCTTTGCTACATCGATAGACTGGGGCCCTTCTCAGGTTTTTTAATCTAAATCTAATCTTAGGTAAACATCTGCACACAACATGGAGGGGGAGCAGCGAACAAGACCATCAAAAGAGAAGCAAATCTAAGGCTTTGTCAACATAAACCCATTGGTCAGTTTGGAGCGATCAAGGCCAACATTTGTGGTTTTTAGATGGATTCCTGAAATAAGGGTGGCATACATTTTTCTTATTCAGCACATTAACAGTATTTTTTGACTTTTCAATAATTTTTATTGAAGATATCTACAAACACTTTTGGTATATCTGATATAACAGATCATCAACATCCTTATATAAACCAATTTGTGCACATAACACATAATTTCAATTCTATATTCTAATTATAAAGAATATAGGCTTATGCCATAAAAAACTAGACACAGTACATCTTATCAATTTCATTGAATCTAACCCCTTCAAACACATTAACTAAAGTAAAAAAAACCCAAGCATAAATTATAACAAAGAAATCAGCAAATAACACAGCCTTATAATAATAAAAGGTTAGTATCAAAATCAGAAGGTAAGACATTTTCTATCCATGGAGCCCAAACCTCTCGAAATCCCTCAAGGTTCCCAATATTAATTGCTGACAGTTTTTGCATGGCCATAATATTATTAACTCTGTTGATAAACCCACTAAAACTTAAATCTTGTGATTTCCAGGCACTAGCAATGACCATTTTTGCTCCTGTTAAAATATGAAAGCACAGTTGTCTCTGTCTCACAGAGCTATTTCTAATGGAATCTTTGAAGAGCGCTATCCAGGGACTTAATTTAACTTCTGCTCCCAAAATCACTCCAAGAACTTCAATAACTTTACACCAAAATTCTTTAACTTTGGTGCACTCCAACCAGATGTGACTATGGGATCCTATGGATACCGAGTCATCTGTTCCGGCGTTATATACCATCTTAATGCATGATGGCGCTGCTCCTAAGTTTGAAAGGAGGTAAGCAGGATGTGTCTTTAAATTTTTACATTAAGTATTTGCATCTACAGTCCACAGTGCTGC
This sequence comes from Gastrophryne carolinensis, assembly GCA_027917425.1. Lineage (NCBI taxonomy): Eukaryota > Metazoa > Chordata > Amphibia > Anura > Microhylidae > Gastrophryne > Gastrophryne carolinensis. The sequence continues at coordinate 606,187,159 of CM051234.1, forward strand.
CCATTGCTTGGCTAAAATATCTTGAAACCTCAGTCTGCTTTGAAACCTTTGTTTAACGCAGTATAACTAACTTGCGGCTTGTTGCTGTGCTCAGTCTTGTCATGGTGTATGATGTTCTTTCAAAAGACCATTACATCAGTGACTGTCCCTCATTCACATTTAAGCCTCCTGTATAGCTGCTTATGTTTAGTAAAAGACGGCTTCAGCCTACTTATGGAAATGATCATCACCTGCTTGGTAGGACTAGTTAATCATATACCGGACTATAATCCTACAACAATTATACCTAGAATAAATTCTGTTTTCAAAGTAAAGGATGGTCACACCAAAGATTATCAATACAGATTCACTGACTTTGCAATTTGTTAATAAACCTATAACCGCGTCAGCATTTCTCCAATACCTTTGGCACTGTAGTGTACATAGAGATTTAAAACCGGGCAGATGGCTAATAAAAAACAAGGCATCAAAACTACTGATGATTAAAGTGCAAATCCTAACAATACAACCTTCTATTCCAAAGACAGAAAAGAAGATGAAATGCTTCTCTGAGTAACACAGAAAATAGCACCGTAACACAAAAAGAGATTATTTATGAGTAGCCTCATCCAAAGCCCCACCCACCTCGATCAGTTCATTAAAGCTGAACAAAACCCACCTGGCCTCTCAAATCGGGATGCCACCCTGTGTGAAACCCACCATGGAGAGAGCAAAAACTCAATGAGAGCCGTCTACCATGACATCAATCGTCAAATGGCTGTCATTGTTGTGAATGGGAAGTGCACACTGCCTCATCCCCTGTGGTATTCAGATAGGCTGGGGTAAGAGTGCATACACTGCCGAGGATGCGGTTTCTAGAGAGCCATTTGCAGAATATCAATTCAGATGGCTCTCATTGGACAACAGCCAAAAACAAAAAACACATGAAACAGAGATAGAGAGATGGATATGTATAAAAGAGTGAGAGATGGTAAAATGTGTAACTTCTGCAGGGTGTCTCCGTTTGCCCCGAACAGAGACTGGGCCGGAGCCCTGTGTAGGGCGCAAACCACCGTGGCCGGTTATTTTGCAAGCCGTGACCAAGGTGGAAAAGAAAACTATGACATTAGATCTAGTTACTTTGATCTTCAAAGGTTTTACATTTTGATGTGCCTGTAAAGTTTCATTTGTCCTACCTGTAGTGACAATATGTCTAAACTATTCCTGGAAAATGGCAATAAAATGGATGTGGTTGTGATTTCACATTAGCGATGACCCAATTGTTTGCTCATCACTGGTGTTAAACTGTCAGATGGCAGAAGTGGGTTGGAGACAGGCTGCATGTGCACATCATAAAGGATGTGCCGCTTAATATCTCAGCCAAAGGTGTTCCTGCCCGCTGGTGACATTTACTGCCATGTTTTATCAGTGACCTTTTTTTAAGAACAAAATGTTACACATTCCTGTTCCTGTAGGTTTCTGATCTAATATTTTAAAGGAATTCCATCATTTTTCTAGTATTGCTTCAAAATAAATAAACATTACATTAAAAAAGGAAAAATGAACCCTCTTCAATAAAAAACCTTCAAAATTTTCATTTGAATAGAGCCGAGTGGAAAAAAAACTCTCAGTTGCCCTTTCATGGACCATTGGAATAGATGACAGATAAAATTAATAGATGTGCCATTTATAGCCACAATGGTGGTGCTGCAGTGATTAGAAAGATGTAGAAACAGAAAGCTTAGCATGAAATATTCCCAGATAGAGATTTAAGAGATATGGATTTTAATTTAAAGGGTTTCTATTGGCTGTTAAAATAAATAAGAAAGAGCCACACACTTCCCCGCAGAAAATCCATTGAGGCCCACCAATTCAAAACACATTTTAGAGAAGAAAACACAAGGTTAATGACAAAGAAAAGACCAATTGGTCCATCTAGTCTATTTTCCAACCACATCAATTGTGTAGGGGTCTACTACTCCTAAAATATTTTGCGGATATTGGTCCTAATAAACTTCATATGATGTGTGCAGGGAGCAGCCATATCACTCTCCAAGTCTCAGAAGTGGACTTTCGCTAAAGCCCTCAGCCTTTTACGGTCATGTGTATATGCCCTGGTACTATGTCAAGGACATTTAGCAAACATTTAGTATGGTGCCCTCATAAACCTAGGTACCAAAGTGTTGTATGGCAAAAGCAAAAAAAATGTGTTCACCAGACAAGTGGCATATAGTGGTGGGAGACAGATGAGGGGTGCATTGGCTTATACATTTCTGGTTCACTTCAAAGAAGGTCAGCAGTCCCAGGCTTGCCAGAGACAGTCTGGTCCACATGCCCATCACAAGCCTCCAGTAGTGCTGAAAAATCCCCCAAAACACTGGACCAGTTCTAAAATATACAGGTAAACCAATTAGGACACCATCCAAGCTGCGGAGCACTCCTGACAATATCACTACATGTAAAAGTATATTACTTCAGAGGTTTGTCACAATTTTGTATCAGAAAACCTCTGACAACGCAGAAGAATGTCGCAGTGGACTTATTTCGTCCAAGGCTTGTGAATTAGTAGAACTTAACAGATCAGAATGATGAAATTTCTTTGGTGGAGGTGGTGCACTACTAAGAAAGTGAGAATAGGATAATATCCAGCAGACGTTCTACCTGTGGAAGTGTTTCTTCAAATTAGAAAACAAATATTCCAAACAGGTGAATAGGGAGGATGGTCCAGAACCTTGAAAATTAGTCCTACTGCCATGGGCTTGGCAGTAGCTGCCTCCCATGCTTTTATGGTATGTATGCCATTGCAAAATCTACTGTATGTCTCATCCATTGTCACCAGTTGAGAAAGCAAAGCATCCCTATCCTGCTAAAACACTGCATAGGTCGGTATAAGCTTTGCACTCAATTTTTTGAGCTGTGTGTGGTGTAAGTGCTTGCACCATTTTGCATATTAATTCTCACCTTAGGTTGACCTCAGCCCACCCCCAGGCTTATCATTTATCTAACCCTCAAGCCAACCTTCTCTTTCCATCCAAGCATCCATGTCCCAAGCTGCTGCAGTGGGGTGGCTTGACTTCTCAATCCCATCCCATTAGGTGAACATCTTATTTTCAGGTCAGGCTAGTTTCAGGAATAACACTGAAGAATTGTTCTAAATATAATGCATGTGTATTTGAGTAAGACCGGCTTGAAAAATGAAGGCAATCACTTAGAAAGCCAAAGGTTTACTCAGCATGAAGAGCCGCTCAAGTATGAAATGTTCCTCAATCTTTCATGTGTGTGTAGAACCACGCTGAGCCCCGGTGCACACCACTGCAAATCCTACACACCGAGCGGTCACATATAAAACATAAGTCAAAGTGGAGCGATGCCATATGTGCGCTACCAATACAGCACACACAATACGTGTGTGCACCATTACTCAGCTTCCATCTTGTAAAGCTTTCTCTTCTTTTTTAGGATATTTGATATGAGTAAGTTGTAAATCTGTCAGTAGCAACCCATGGTTGAAAATATAGAAAACTGTGGTAGTGGTGGGAGGGAGATTGGTAAGACTAGTATGAATGCATTATGGCTAATCCTTTATGAAAAAAAGGACCTTTAGGCTCAAACGTCGCCTTCAATCTCAAAACATAATCTCTAGAAAAAATTTTAAAAAGCACTATCGCGAAGAAAAAGGCCCAATGATATATCCATATAAATACGCTGGATGGCAGGAGGAGCGTGTCACTTATACACCCAGCATCAAGAAGTTTCCAGCCAGGCTTGTTTTTCTTTTAATGGAAGGAAAAGGACATCCGGGGTGACAGGCTCTGTCACCCCTGATAGATTAAACCTGTCACCCCTGGATATTATTCCCCCCAGGAGAAGAAGACCACAAGCTTGGCCAGAGTTTTATTCAGTTTGGGTGTATAAGTGACCCCTACTCTCATTAGCCGAGGTGTTCATATGGGTTTTTAATATTAATCAATTTCACGATAATGCTCCTTTAAGTACAGTTTTAATGCCATTTTTGAAAAGGTTTACTTTTTTGTATCAAAATGATTTCCTTAAAGTGCTGAGCTGATCTAATATTTTAACTACCTGCAATCTACTGCTATTGTCAACCGTAAACCAAGATCTACAAGAAGAGGAAGACGAGTCCAGGACACACAGAACACTGCTGCTGGGCTTGTGTAGGGTTGAGTGAGCTCCCTCACCTCTGTCATAATAGCAGTGTTCTGTGTGTACAGTGCTCACTTCTCTCTTGTAGATCTTGGTGTACAGACTTGGTTTATGGTTGCAGGTAGTGAAAACCGCTTCCATAAATGCACACATTCGCTAATAAAAGAAGAAATATACTAGATAAGCTCAGAACCTTGATGAGATCCTTTTGGCACAAAAAAAATACAATTTGGTGGCCCTATGCTCAGAAAATATTGGGCGTAACAGTCCATGGGTGGCTCCATTACACCAAACAGCACCAGAACTGAATGGAAACCAGAAAAAAATGATTTAGGTTTATAATGTTAGTATCCTAAATGACATGCACCAAAAATGTTGGGAATATGGGAGCCCTGGCGTTCGCATGCAACACAGAACCTCCCACATTCCTTTCCAAATTAAGACTTTGATATGGGGCCCCCAGGCCAGACAGAACACCCCCCCCTCCTTCTTACCTCACCTTACCATCCACCCCTAATTTTCATGTGTTCTTAAATGCATTGTGTTGAAGATTTGAGTATGCATATAATACCCATGCTGGAAACCGCTGATTAACGGTCAACATTACTGCTTTGTACTGAGTTTTTGAATGTTATGCATTCGTGTTACCAAATGCTATAATATTACTTCAGAGATTGAAAGAGAAACATCTTCAGGAAAAATACCAGTTGCCTTGATCTTATTACTACAGATACCCCAAAATATTAGCTGTGAGTCTTAATACAGGTCAAGACATTTGTACTTGGTTTGTACAAATGTACAATATATTTGTAAGTGACATAGGAGAAGGCTTGGTAGGAAAAGTTTGTCTGTTTGCTGATGATACAAAGGTTAGTAATAGGGTGGACACTCCTGGAGGTGTCTGCAACATGGAAAATGATTTAGCTTTACTGGATAGATGGTCAAAACTGTGGAAACTGGAGTTTAATGTCTCTAAATGTAAAATCCTGCACTTGGGTAGAAGGAATCCCTGCTCTGAGTACCGTATGGGCAGCACTGTGTTATCCAGGACCTCGGAGGAGAGAGATTTAGGGATACTGATTACTGATAGCTGCAAGATGAGTGGACAGTGTAGCCAGGCAGTGGGAAAAGCAAGCAGGATGCTCGGCTGCATAGCTCGAGGCATCACCAGTAGTAAGAGGGATGTTGTGATGCCGCTGTATAGAGCCCTGGTGAGGCCACAGCTAGAATACTGTGTGCAGTTCTGGAGACCTTACCTGCAAAAAGACATAATTCAAATAGAACGGGTCCAAAGGCCGGCAACAAAAATGGTGGAAGGACTTAAAACTTATCAGGAGTGACTTAAAGAACTTAATTTGTACAGTCTGGAGGAAAGAAGGGAGAGAGGGGACATGATTGAGACCTTTAAATATGTGAAAGGATTCAATAAGGTTCAGGAGGGAAGTGCTTTTAAGAAGAAGCTTAATTATAGAACAAGGGGGCACAACCTGAAGCTAGTTGGGGGGAAGATCAGGAGCAATGTTAGAAAATATTATTTTACAGAAAGAGTAGTAGATACTTGGAACAAACTTCCAGCAGAGGTAGTTGAAAAATCAACAGTCAGTGAATGTAAACATGCCCGGGATAAGCACACATCTATCCTAAGATAAAGAGAACATACAGTATACACATAAGGGCAGACTAGAAGGAGCGTATGGTCTCCTTCTGCCGTCACCCTTCTACAGTATGTTCTTCTATGTTTGTCCCGATTCACTTTTTCAAGCTACTGTTTTAAAGCGGACCAAAACCCACATTTTTACTAGCATCCTTCGAATTCCTCACCCCATGAGGACTATCTTTTGCCAATTTGTAGTGTAAATGCTTCACTCCAATCCCATACAATAGTGTTTGTTTTAGTTGTAAAGCCCCACTTCCTCCATTCATGGCCATTGTTGTGTATGGCAATGACGTGATTGCCACAACTATGCAATGACTGATCCCCTGCCATCTTACAGAGAGGGACAGCAAAAAAACACTGTCTCAGGATGATTCAAAAAGTGAAAATATCCATTTCTAGTTCTACACTCTAAGAAGAGAGCATCAGCAGGGGTTTTAGCCAAATGTATTTCACAAGTTCGGTGGGTTTTAGTCCACTTTAAATATTTTTACATTAAGACGAAGGATTGTAAAAAAGAAGAAACATTCCCATTATGCAGAAACATGTCTTTGGGCTGCAGAAAGAAATAGTTTGTAGAGAAGGGGGCTCAGTAATGGAAAACACTCAACCAGACTATCTATAAAATGCGAACGCCAGGCTTTCCAGCATTTCTTTTTTATGATCAAAGCCAATAAAGTCCTGGGGTCGGGCATGAAAGATGCCGCCTTCCACATTCAATGTTTCTCTGCATGTGTAACACAGCTCCATGTTGGTTCTTATTGAACACACTGAAAGTAAATAATGACACTGGTGTAATGCTTCTGGGAATAGTTTTTCATTTTGTCCCTTGTTTTGGCCAGTTATGACTTACGCTCTATAACATCTATCAATAATATGATATCCAGATGTTCTGCGCAGGAGATCTAGAAAAACTCGCCCGTCTTTAAAGTGAGTCTGGAATTACCTTACATGGTCTTCAAGCTGGTCCTTGTGTTCACCTACACCCAGCTTTGATACACTTGATTTTCATTATACAGAGGTGACAGATCTCACAGTGCTACAGCATATATTGGTATGGGATGTATTAAACTGGACCTTCATCCTGAATATGAGCCTATATTGTATGTTTCCCCCACTCTGTACATACAGATTACACACTAAAAATCATTCTTCCTGCACCTATTGTATTTTTTGAGTCTTTAAACATCCAAGATGGCGGCCCATGGAGTCTCAGACAGGAAAGGTCTTTTGACTGTAAACAATTATAAAAACATCAATAAAAATATTAATGTTTAATATAACAATAACTCCTCACTGCTGGTTCTAGGTTGTGGGTGATGAAAAGAATCACACCAATGATTGTGTATAAAAATATTATATTGTGGACAGACTTATGATACAGGACAGCAGTACATATGTAAAAATTCTACTATATATATATATATATATATATATATATATATATATATAGATGGGGCCTAAACAGTTACATTAACCTCTAGACAGTACAGGTATCACAGGGACTCAGCAATTACATAAAACAATTCCTAAAATGTATTATTACTATTTACAGTTGCCAACTAGGCCTAAAATTACTGGCTCATAGTTACCCATGCAGGGCCCTGGAGCACACACGTCCTTACTCCACCTTCCTCCTCTCCCAACTGCCAAAATATTACTCCAAATCTTTCTAGGACACCTCACTTCCTGTTGTAAATTAGCATTTAAAAGGTTCAATTACCATCCTAGCTAGGGCAGCTACTTGGAGACCTTAGATATTAAAAACTTATATCTCTAATATTTTATATTTCATGGGAATTCTCTATTTTTTACATGACTGTGCCGCTCTGCATTCTGGGATTGCTGTCCTTTTCTTGACCCCAGATCTGCTCTGTCTGTGCAAAACACAGCTATAACCCGACCCCCCTGTACTTTTCACCCCTCTCCTGTCCCCAGTATGTGATGCTTCTGAGGCAGGATGGCGGTGCCCTTATCCTAGAGTCCTGAGTTATAGCCCGGGGGGGGGGAAATAATTATCGACCAAAAACTTAAGAAATGTCTTAATTTTAGATGTCGGGGAATAGTTTTTTTTATGGGTTTGGGCTTTTCAATAAATGATGCTGAAGGTCCAATTTAACTCTTCCCTAGTGTTGTGACTATAACTACAAGATGAGTCATTATGAAAAATCTGCCAGCTCCCTGGTGCGGGTTACCTTGTTATTGGACCAGATGAATAAAATGAAACCTGGGGTACACTGTATCCCCACGAATCAAAAAGACGGGAGCACAACCAATCAAAAGTCTACAAAATATTTATTCAAGAAAGTTTTTTGTGTGTGTACAAAAAACATTTAAAACCAACACATCAGACACATTAAAAAAACCCATGCTGGCCCTGATCACCTTTCCTCAAAATGACCCATACAATATGAGGCTGTAGCCAATATCAAGTACGTTATAATTCTATCCTCATTGTCAGTGCACACAAAGAAACCTGAAATAGTGTCCTAAAAAATCACAACACAATATCCCAAAAATCAGTGATTAAACCATATTCAATAAATGAAAAAAATCAATACATAAATTTTCTTTGTGCCGGCACAAAAAACAGAAAAAAGAAGGGGAACACACAGTGCCCCTAACCTCACGTGTTCCTAAATAAAAAAATATGTGAATAATGCAAAACCCCTATACAGTTAATGCAAAATATTTAACCCATAAAAACAAAAAATTAATATATGACATCTAAATGGTTAAGCATTGTCTAAAGTGCATGGTGCTGAATGATAATAACAAATAATAACAGGTGACTCATGGACATCAAACATAAACAGTAAACAAAGATACAGCTACAATGAGGAGATACTCAGCTAGCAAGAAATGAAGCAATAACAGCCAGGGGAGGAAAGCCAGGGGCAGCTGGAGAAACACCTGCGCTTCGCAATACAGAGACTGCTTCTTGCTTGAGTGAAATCATACAAATAACCAGATGCAGCCTTTATACTCACCCCACCATCCTGCGGCCATGGAAGACGGCGCACACCTGACAAACCACATGTGCGCACGCACTGCAGCCGGCCGCCGCTGGACATGACGCAGCGCACCTTGTTATTGCTAGGCTGCAGCAGATGTATCATCAAAGTTTCAATTGTAAGCTGTGATACATTGTAATGCTGTCACGCTGTAAATAGCTCACAGCTGTCTGTTATGCGTGTATTGTGCAGCTGTAATGGAGAGAACACTGTAAAGGTTGACCCTGAACCCTTACTGACAGAGTCCCACAATCTTTTGAGCCACATCAGTTAGTGGCAGTTTACTGAGGCAGGTGACAGTTTCTATCATTCACAGACAGAGGAGCGAGCTCTGTGTTAGGTCTAATATCGTGGGTTGAAAATGACCAAAAAGACCTCTATTCAAGGTCACAAGATAAATATATTTTTCTTAAAGTCCATGCCCAGGCACACAATAGTTTCCTCCTACCTTATCCCCTAGGGGACAATGTAAAATAAGCTATTTCCAAGCAGATTATATGTAAATACCTAATATATTTTAAGTGAAGCATCAATATTGGGGTGGTAGCTGAACTGGGAATGGCATGTTATGGTGAAGCTTTATGAGTCATTCTCTGCTGTGGTCATAGACAGATGCAGGGCCACTGTGGCTTGCTATGCTCGCTCACACTTGGTCCTGGAGGAAAAACGCGCCTGGTCCAGGAGGAAAGAAATTTAGGAGCCCTGTTAAGACTTCTTGTACTTGGCAGTGGAGGAAATGGAGGAGAGTCACTAGGAACCAGCAACAAGTGAGCTGCTTGCTGCCATGTTATTGCCTTTGGGTTTATATTTCCTTGTATTTTGCATGGCACAAAAAGCCTAAGAATAACAACATTTACCCATGATTCCTAGCAGTAGGTGGAGCCTTGTAGAAAAAAATAGGGCGGACATAGAATGCTTGAGAACATCTTCTAATATATACACAACAATCACTTGTGTCCTACTTGTGAACAAGCTATTTAGGCTAGTGGCCCTCATCAGCACAAGGCTGGAAACGATGGCTAGAAGCACAGGAAAAGAGGAGATGGAGACCCACCACTTGAGGAGAGAGCCATGTTAGGCTTAACATAGTAGGCTAAAAGAGACCAGAAAAATAGAACCAGCTTGTTGTAGGGACCAGGTTTTTATCATAACCCCCTACAGTGACTCAAGCGCCAGGGTGAGCAGGCACATTGTGATTAGAATTTTGGTTCTCTTTAATAAGATTTGTCAACAAAATGCTCATAGATACTGTAATATATTATGTGATGTAATAGCATTGTGATGTCTAAAAATATGGAGATTCTTGGCTCTGAATTCTAGAGAAGTGTTTTTTTACAATGAGCAGTCCAAAGGCATAGCAACAAGCATTGCAGAAGGAGCAACTTTCCAGTGGCCAATTAGGTAATAGAGCTCAACAGAAGCATAGCGCTGCAGAAATTAATGGGGCCTCCTCGTGGCTCATACAGTAAACTATTTATAGGTGAACAACACAAAGGAATTTCACTTCCACGTGTGTTGTTCCAATCAGGGGGCATCCTGAATTGGGATGCCCTGCTGTGTGAATCCCCCCCCCCCCCGGTCGCCCGAGCAGCTAAGCAGAGCACAGCACTGGCCGCATTCCACGCTCAGCTTCTAGCTGTGTCCCACCCAGAAATACCGGGTGCGGGTGTGCGCACAGCGGGGATGCAGCTGAGCCGATCTGGAGATCCAAGGGGGTTTATACAACAGAGCATCCTAATACTGAATGCCCCATATACCACAGAGCATCCCAATACTGAATGCCCCATATACAACAGAGCATCCCAATACTGAATGCCCCATATACCACAGAGCATCCCAATACTGAATGCCCCATATACAACAGAGCATCCCAATACTGAATGCCCCATATACCACAGAGCATCCCAATACTGAATGCCCCATATACAACAGAGCATCCCAATACTGAATGCCCCATATACCACAGAGCATCCCAATACTGAATGCCCCATATACAACAGAGCATTCCAATACTGAATGCCCCATATACCACAGAGCATCCCAATACTGAATGCCCCATATACAACAGAGCATTCCAATACTGAATGCCCCATATACCACAGAGCATCCCAATACTGAATGCCCCATATACAACAGAGCATCCCAATACTGAATGCCCCATATACAACAGAGCATCCCAATACTGAATGCCCCATATACAACAGAGCATCCCAATACTGAATGCCCCATATACCACAGAGCATCCCAATACTGAATGCCCCATATACAACAGAGCATCCCAATACTGAATGCCCCATATACCACAGAGCATCCCAATACTGAATGCCCCATATACCACAGAGCATCCCAATACTGAATGCCCCATATACAACAGAGCATCCCAATACTGAATGCCCCATATACAACAGAGCATCCCAATACTGAATGCCCCATATACAACAGAGCATCCCAATACTGAATGCCCCATATACCACAGAGCATCCCAATACTGAATGCCCCAAGGAGTGGAACCCAGATGCCTCTGGAGTATTTTAGGCTCCAGGGCCTCCGAAGTTCCTCTTTAAGGAACTTGCCTGCTATAGACTGAAACGGATGAGCAAAACGGTGCTTCATTTTTGTACATGCAGTTATGTGAGCACAAATCAGACACAGTAAATAAGTAATAATGACGTAATAATGATGGGGCCACTCTGACCTTATGGGCTTGGGTGCAGTTGCTACCATGCCGGTTGGTTGACATGTGTGGGGCTGAGATGTTAAAGGGAAGAGCAGGGGGCTGTAGGGAACACATGTGGGGATGAAGGGGGATGGGATATTGGGAGACTGCTGTACATAGTGATTACAGACATTGTTGAACATATGGTACATAGACTATTACAAATAAGGTGCTACAGAGTTCAAAGTCAATACACAATACAAAAGAGAGCACTGCCCTAAAACTGGACCAACAGCCTGGTACAGTTGAAAAACAAACATTTTGGTCATCCTCTCCCAACTGACATAACTGACAGCACTTTTTGTTTGCAGGTGGCCTGCAAATGCATGAGCCGCCATCTTGTTTTAAAATTTACCACAGCAAGAGTTAGAAAAGGGTAAATTAATTTTTATGTGCAGCAATATAAATTGCCCCTGGGGAGGGATACATATGAGCACTGTTTGTTGTCTTGCCTGGTTTAAGTCATTTTTGACTGTTGGTCCGCTTTAAAGGTTTACAGTTCCAAGGCGTTACAAAGAACTCTCAGTAAGTGGGGGTGAAGGGGAGCTGGGATGTTGTAGAGGACGGAGATTTTGGGAGCACCTAGGAGGTGAGGGGAATTGACGTGTCAGGGAGAACAGACGGAATGAGGGGGGCCTAGGGGTTTGGACACTGGGTGGCTGCAGGGAGCACCATGAAAGAGGGTGAAGGAGGGGTTGAGATGCTGTGGGAAAGGAGGCACTCAGCAGGTGGGGCAGGGTGAGTAGGCCTGCAGGGAGCATTACGGACTTGGAGGTAAGGAAAGAGGAGAAGGCTGAGATATTAAAGAGGAGTTTGAGCCTTCACTTCGTAGATCAAGATCCTCGCTGCCTGCCTTTGACCTCCAGCCTCTCATTTGTGCATAGTTCCTTGAGAGCTTGGCTGTCTTCAATACCTTTGCTACCTTTCACAGGATTGCCCAGGGTTCCCGAAGCACCCATTCATCACCATCATCTGGCTTTCTGGTGAAAACCAGGGGTTTTCTAGAGACCCTGGACCTATCGTCTGTGTTATGTGCGCTTGTGGAGGAAGGTCTAGACCTTTCCACCATGCAGAACTTTACAATATAATCCTCACCAGCATGGCAAACAGCCTCATACCTGCAGTACAATATGTATATGCTGCATAAGCCTCTAATAAGTCAAGAAAGAATATTCAGTACATTGTAAAAGCTGCCTGGATTTCTTGGAAGACCTGCAGTGGGGCCCTAGCAGTAAACCCTGCATCAGGGTCCAAAAGTCAATATTTTTATTTCCAGTTCAAAGTCCCCTCTATAAAATATCTCCAATGTAAATTCCCAACTATATACAATACATTTAGAGAATGCTAAACAGTTATTGTCGTGTACGTGTTGGTTTTCTTATGGTGACTCATTTTATAAACAATTTAGAGTAAAAACATCACTGTTAATCTCCCTGAAACCACGAAGCATTCGCCAGGGATTTCCTCAAGTGCTTTGCTAACCCGTTTTGTCTCACTTTAAGTATCTTAATGTTGTTAAAACAAAATATTACTAGATTATACCAACGGTTTACTTTAGGGAGGGAGACTCAAGCTTTAGCCATGGGATCTGTATGTAGAAGGGTTTTATTGTAATAGAGAAGCCCATCAGTGCAAAGATGTCCAGCAAGTGAAAAAAGGCTTTAAAAAGGTTTGGTCATGGTTGTCCCAAATTGTTGAAGGCTCTTAAATTACATCAGAACAGACACAAGCATTTTTATACAAACTTACAATTTTTGTCTTTTCTTTTAAAATAATGCCACACACCTTTTAGTGTTAAACAGACCTGTGAACAGAAGCCTGTAATTGTCATTCTGAGCACAGGTCTACATTAAAGGAGACCAAAACCCAAATTTTTATTTAACTAGCATCCCCTGAATAGGTCCCCCCATGAAGAGTACCTTTTGCCAATTTTCACTGGCCCTACTTCAGTCTAATGCCAGATAATGGTGTCTGTTTTAGCTGTAAAGCTCCGCCTCCTCCATTCATTGCCATCTTACGGGGGGGGGCAGCAAAAAAGTGTTCCAGGATGATTAAAAAATACAGTTCTGTGAAACTCACCTGTAGAATTGTTTTTGAATATATCCAGTCCAGGTCGTCCCAGAAGTGATGACATATGGGTAGTTCGCCACCAGGTGGTGCAGTTACTGCAAGATCCAGAGCTGTAACTCCCCCCGGCCCCCTATAAAATAATACAATAGAATTCCCAGTGGTCAAAAAGCAGTAATAAAGGAGACAGGCCGGGAGGCCAAGAAACCATGTTAAATCACATAGCTTTAGCATGTATTCTCTCCAACAAAAAACTAAGGACAACGGTCCAATATAAAAGGAAATCACCATAAAAGGCAACAAGAGATAATGAACCCAAGGGCGGGGTGGGAAGACCTGCACTGGATATATTCAAAAACAATTCTACAGGTGAGTTTCACAGAATTGTATTTTTTACTATATCCAGTCCGGGTCGTCCCAGAAGTGATGACATATGGGACATCCAAAAGCAGTGTCCATTAGGGCGGGATCCCCAGTGCGGAACAGCATGTAGTTCATTTCACTACAGCCTGAAGCACTTTTCGGCCAAAGACAGCATCAGCTGAGGCCCTAACGTCAACCTTGTAAAACTTTGTAATGGTATGAACAGAAGACCAAGTAGCGGCCTTACAAACTTGTTCAAAAGAAGCCTGGTGCTGAAAAGCCCAGGAAGCACCAATTGCTCTAGTAGAATGAGCTGTAACACGAAAAGGGGGTTCCTTCCCCTTGGCAGAATATGCTTGCACCACCGCCTGTCTGATCCACTTACTGAGAGTGGACTTGGCCGGAGGCAAGCCCTTCCTGGAACCCTCAGTGAGAACAAAGAGCGAATCCTATTTCCTGAAGGCTTCAGTCGCAACCAGGTAGCACTTAATGGCTCTGACCACATCCAAGGCATGGAGGGTCCTTCCCTTAGAATTAGTCGGTGCTAGACACAGAGAAGGCAAAACAACCTCCTCATTAAGATGAATGGGAGAAACGACCTTAGGCAAAAAATCAGGCTTAAAGCGAAACACCACCTTATCCTTATGCCGCTCAAAGTAAGGAGGCTTCATACAAAGCGTGACACTGAGGTGACAGCTACCAAAAAGACCACCTTTATGGTCAAAATAGACAATGCAGCATCGCGCAAAGGCTCAAAGGGAGGACCCTGGAGAGCAGAAAGCACCAAATTCAAATCCCACACCGGTAATACAGGCTTACGCGGTGGACGTACATGGGTAACTCCTTGGAAAAAAGTCCTAATCAGTCTATGATTGGCAAAGGATCTTTGGAAAAAAATGGCCAAGGCCGAGACCTGGCTCTTGAGTGTGCTCAGCTGTAGACTCAGGTCTAAGCCGTGTTGTAAAAATTCCAAAATACTAGAAATAGAGAATGTGCGACAAGGGAAACTCTTGGATTCACACCAAGCAATGTAGGCATGCCAAACTCTGTAGTAAATCATGGAAGAAGACTTCTTCCACGCCTGAATCATGGTCTGAACAACTGTGGCCGGCAGCCCCTTCAAGTCAGTATCTGGGTCACCTCCTGGAGGGCTCGCTTGCTCCGAGTCCAGCCCTGGTGATTGATGTAGGGACAGCCGTCTGATTGTCCGAGCGGACCTGGATCGCACGAACCCTGAGATGGAGAGTCAAGCGAAGAAGCACCAACCGGATCGCACTCAGCTCCAGGAGATTGATGGGCAAGTGGGCCTCCTGCGGCCTCCACTGATCCTGGAATTTCAGCGTTTTCCCAAAAAACCTCCCCAACCGGTCAGACTGGCATCCGTGGTAACAATCTCCCACTGGGGAGTCAGAAAGGACTTGCCCACCAACAGATTTTTGGGGTCCAACCACCACAAGAGGGACTGTCTGGCAGGGGGACAGTAAAAATTCCTGTTCCAGGTCAACGTCATGCCCAGAAAAGACCTCACCATCGAGGGAGTGATAGAAGACTTGGGATAATTGATTACCCATCCAAAATCCTCAAGAGTGGATAACACCGTCCGGGTGTCGCTCTCAGCCTGCTGAAGAGACTGAGCCGCAATCAACAAATCGTCCAGATAAGGAAGAACACGAATGCCCTGGTTCCTCAGGATAGCCATGGTGCCTGCCAGCACCTTGGTAAACACACGGGGGGCTGAGGATATCCCAAACGGTAGCGCCACAAACTGGTAATGCTGATCCTCCAGCGCAAACCTCAGGAACTTCTGATGCCCGGGATGTGCAGATAGGCATCATTGACGTCCACCGTGGTCATGAAGTCGCCCGGCCGGAGCGAGCTCACCGCGGACCGTAAGGTCTCCATGCGGAAATGTCTGACTCTGACAAACCTGTTGAGACCCTTCAGGTCCAGGATAGGTCTCAGGGTTCCGTCCTTCTTGGGCACTGTGAACAGAACCCTCGACCCAGCTCCTGGCAAGGCACGGGACAAATCACCCCTGACCGCAGAAGGCGTTGGACGGCCAATCTTAGGCCCTGTGCCGTCAATGGGTTCTGGGATATCCGGGACTGAAGAAATCTTGAGGGTGGCCAAACTGCCAGCTCTAACTTGTAACCGGAGGAAACCACCTCCTGAATCCACCGATCTGAGACGTGCTGTCTCCAGACGTGAGCAAATAGCAGAAGCCGTCCCCCCACCCCTCATGCCTGAGAGGGCTTGGCAGGGGGCTTGGATTTAGCTCCCCAGGAGGGACTGGGTCGGCGCGAGACTTACCTCGTCCCCAGGAATCACTGCGGCCACCTGAAAATGAAGAGCCTCTTCCTCCTCGAAAGGAGCGATAGGCAGATGAACCCCGAAAGGGCCACGCAGGCTTCCGTCGCTGAGGGAGTCTCCCATCCTTCGCCAGGAGGTCCAGAGGCTCCCCGAATAACCTGAGCCCCAAAAAGGGGATACTAGTGAGTTACTTCTTGGCCGCAGCGTCAGCCGACCATTATCGCATCCAGAGTGAGCGACGAAGCGCAACAAGCAGGGCTGAAGCCCTGGCGCCAAGCCGGACACTATCGTCCATAGCTGAGACTACAAAAGCAATAAAATCCACGCAAGCTTTGAGGTCTTTATACTCCTCCGCCCGCTTGCGAGACTTGACAATATCAACTAGGCGTCTCACCTTCTTCCTGATGGCTAAGGAGACAATGGGCGCGGCACACACAGGCCGAAGCCCAGCGCCCACAAAGGTAAACGCATGACAAGCCAGCTGATCCATACGCCTGTCAGCAGGATCGCGCAAGGAAGCAGTATCGGGGGATGGCAAAACCATAGTGTTGGTTAACCCCAACACAGGGGAATCCACATGGGGGGGGCGGGACCAGAGGCGAACCAGCTCCTCAGGGAAGGGATACCGCCTGTCCAGGCCCTTAAGCACTGATGTAAATTTGTTAGGTCTTTCCCATTCTTTAAGATCCATAATGGAAAAATGGGTCTGCTCAGGGAAGACGAGCCTCTGTCTCTCAGGCCGGAATAGATCACCCTGCTCCCGCTTAGCCGCTTTAGGAAGGACAATATGCAAAGTCTCAAACACTGAAGACAGCAACTTCTCTGTATCGTCAGGGAGCCACATATCCTCTCCCGAGGAAGAACCAGGGTCACTGTCATAGTCAACTGACCGATCCCCTGAGGAAACGGAGTCCTTAAAAAGCTCACCCTCCTCCATGGAGTCCCAACCGCCAAAAAAATCATCACCGTCATCGGCAAAATCCCAGTAATCCGGCTTGGTGTGCCGCTTCTTACTCGTGGCCTTCCCAGTAGCCGAGCGCGATAGCTGTCTCTCCAGGCTGGCCACCCGGTATGCCAAATCGGCTTGGGACCCCCTGCTGGCTTCCCCCTCGCTGAGGGCTGAACGCAGTCGGGGGGGGGGGGGAATTGGCGAGGTCGTAGGTAAAAGAGGGCTAGGGGCAGATACTCCCGCCCTATCATGCACCAAAAACATGCTCCTAGCGCAAGTGACACAAACTGTGCTACGACCACCCAGGGGGCTGGTACCACACATGGGACAGAGCTTCACCCGCCCAGATGGGGCCCCTAGCTCACTATCCCCAGAAGCCTCCATTATGGTGATTATAGTGAGAAAATATCTAGGTTACAAGGCACTAACGGAACAAACCTAAGAGATCCCTCTTAGTCCCTCTTTTTGTGATCCCTCTTAAAGGGAGAGGGTGCAGAGAGAGGGGAGGGGGGTGGTAGGCGACCGGGAGGAACCACAACCCTCAGCTGGCAAGGGGGGGGCCCACCTAGAAGACACAAGCAAGGAAACCACGAGCAATCCCACAGCACAGGCACAAAGCAGATCATAGCAAAGAAAAAAGGGGACTCACGGAACCGACCATGGGCGCTGGGAATAACAGGAGCAGCAGGCAGAAGATGGCTCTGGAAGACAGCCTCGTGAGAACCTTGAGGGGCGGGCCGCGCAGCCGTGATGCAAAACGCGTCATCGCCCCCCCCCCGCTGCAGGTGCGAAGCGAGCACCCTCCAATAAATGCCACTGAAATGAGCAGGGAGGATAGGTGGCCCACAGAGCCCCCCCCCCCCCCAATAGGCTCACCATCGCCTATGGCAGGCTACCCTTTATGGAGAGTCTGCGGCCCAGAGCCTAGCTCTGTCAACGCCTGACCCCGACGTTCACCCTACCTTCACTGTCCCGTCAGCCGAGGCTGGGAGGCATAAATGAGTCCACGGGAACAGTGGTAATAGGGGTGCAGCGCCCGACAGGCTTAGAATGTCCCGCTCAGCTGCAGTATCCAGAGAGAGTATCCAACGACGATCCTAGCAGCAGTACTGCAAGAAGAACTCTGGGAATTCTATTGAGACACCTCATTTTATAGGGGGCCGGTGTTTGACAGTAAGCTTTTTAGTTTATGTTGCCTCCCTTTGGGCTGGCTGCTTCCATAGTGGCCCATTCTTGGGGGATAATTAGGCCATTGACAAATGTAGGCTTTTGTCTGCTAAAATGCCCCATACAACTTCCCAGACAGAGCAGTTCTCTGCAAAGAAGGTTGAGAATGTGGGGGAGCTTGTGAAGAACTGGTCTTGGTGCTCCTCCTGTCTTTCACCATACGTATGGCATGGAACAGCCTACAACTATACTCAGAGGTGTAATCCCAGAAAGTGTGGGTGACATACTTGTTTTTGGCATGTTCAGGCAAGGGTTGAGACCAGCTACAGAGAATTTACACACTAGGCTACCTAGTTGTTCTAAGGAGTTCCAGGTTCAGAGCCCCTGAAGGTAGGGATGGACTGGGCTGCCAGAGCACCTCAAGTTATCCACCTGGAAAAACGAGATGTCTGGGTCTTGAGCAGAGAACCACAGGATAACGGATGTTGGATGAGCACCACAGATTCAAACATTCAAAAGTAAGCCAAAGTCAGATCTGTAGAAGCAGTTCAAAAAAGTCCAAAATCCATATTTGAAGAACAAGCCAGATAACAGAAAGGCACAGAGACACAATTCACAGAGGTCAAGAAGACAAACCTTCTATTATGCTAGACGGTGGACTCCACTGAGCACACTTTCACTGGTGCATGTGCAGCCCAGGGTGTGTACCAGAAGTCACCCCAGTGCATGCTTCCACATACAGTTGTCCTTATGCAAGACACATAGGTTATGGCCCTGAAAATGTGTCTGTGAGACAGAGTATATAGCTGAGGTTGGTGGCACCTGGCTAAAGTCCTGAAGGTCTGGCCTGGATCAGCGTAGGACTGTACTCTGTCCTGGCAAAGTATCATACAACCAACCACGTGGGGAGGGCCTCAACCCCCCACAGCCACATAAACAGGACCACCGCACCACCTGCTGATCTAACTGTACAAATCCTTTATTTAAAGTAGATAATGGGCATACAAACACAATTAAAAACCATAAAAAAACATGAAGTACAAACATGACACCATGATTATGTAGGACACTGTACACTGGATTCTAATAATAAGCACAAGTAATATGTTGTACCCTCCCACAACCAATTAAGCAATTATACAAAATCCTAATCCCTAAAACAAAAGTGCAATGTGCCTGTGCAAAAGCCACTAACATGTGTAAATAATTACTGTGCCTACGGCACTAATTTCAAAATATCTGACATAATAAATCCCCGCTATATAAATCTCAAAAAAGTGCTGAGTGCTTAGTATATATTATAATCCAATGACAATAATTAAAGAGGAGCAAAACCCGGAGGGGGAAACCCATAACCACAATCAAGATGGATATAAAACAATGTTTTTATATGTTACCAGGTTCAGTACAGTGTCTGCCTCCCACGCGTTCCGTGATGACAGCAACGTCAGGAAATCTTGCCCTGATGAAGTGACGGAGTTGGTGGTGGCGCGGTGGTCCTGTTTATGTGGCTGTGGGGGGTTGAGGCCCACCCCACGTGGTTGTTTGTATGATACATTTGCTTCATAGGATTACCACACACCGAGTTACCGAATATACTCAATTTAGGTTGGTGCAGCGTAACATACGTGTTCCTTCCTGGCAAAGTATGGCTGACCCACCTGTGTGTATGTGTGGGGAACTGTTCAGGTCAGAAGTTGTGGCAGACATGCTTCATAAGGAGAACCATGTGTAAAATATCTATGTACCTGTCCATCACCTACCCGAGGCACATTTTGAAAGTTGTCATAAGAAGAATTAATTCTTAATCTGTATGAATAACACAAACTTGCCATTTCAGGCCACTAATCGGACACAGATAAGATTAGCTGGTTATCGCCCAATACTAGCAGTTTTAGCATAATAACGATCATGTAACAGTATGTACACATGATCGGAATAGCTGTATCCCTAGCTACATGATTTTAAAAATAAAGAATGAGTTATAAGATGTGTGTGGGAATCTGACATTGAGCCACAGAACAAGATGATATTCTTTGAAACAAGTAGAACATCCTATACACTGTGGAGAAGCTCAAATAGCAAGTGACATGGTGATGTACTAGGTCCAGGCTCCATGACTAAGACGCAGTGACCTAACTTTCCAAAAGAAGAGTTTCCACATTGTAGTATCTGACATCCTCATATTTATAGCCATGACTTGCCTTCAGGCTGTGTAATGGTGTCACTAAATTGCATCTAAGCTTTTTTTTTGTGCAGCTCTAGAGTGATGCACTCTAAAAATAGGCAATTCGCCTCACAAATAGAGCTGAGTAAGTAGCAGTAAATAACGGAGGGTGGAAGCCATAATGCAGGTTCAGCTGTGCCGGGTACAGGGGTGTCGGGAGGTAGACTAGGGAGGCATGAATTGGATGAGTGTCTCCCTATTGCCAATCCGCCCCTGACAGCAGTTTTCTAGGTGTAAAAGGATCACTTCTCTCTTCTTGTAGATCTTGGTGTACAGTTGCTAATTGCAACTGTAATGTGTACAGTTGCAAATTGCAGATAATAGAAACTGCTTCCTTAAAACACACATTTGCAAATATAACAAATAAAAATACTAGCTTAGCTCAGCACCCCGTGGGCATCCTTTTGGCAAAAAAATATAGAATTTGATAAATGCCATCAAATGTGGACTTTCCCTTTATATTATATTTTTTTAAATTGTTTATTATAAAGCAGCAGGTATGGGGTACTGTGAAGTCCTCTGTGTTGAGGTTTAGAAAAGTGCTGTGGCAGAGAGAGGGTTAAAGAATGCCGCTTATACATCCATGAATATGACCTTGTTGCCTGGAGACGTGTATTGGCTGGGTGTGATGCTATGTGGCTTCTATACTCAGGAGGCTAGGGGGGTAATCCCGCACTGTGGGTCAGATCTATGGCCCCGGGTACATACATTTACAAAGAATATGTAGTGGCTGGAGGCTCAGTACAGCTGGGGGATTTAACAGTAACACCAGCAGCAGTTACCAGAGAAGGAAATGGGAAGCACAATTAGAGGATCGGTGCAAAGACCTTTCCAGACATAGGAGACACTGCGCAGGCTGCCGATTATTAGGCGCCACATGGAAGAGGTCCCAGGAAAAAAAAGTGAAAGAGTAACTAGTTGAGTATGCAACTAACTGGGGGTTAAACCGGACCTTCAGCATGATTTAATGAAAAGCCCAAATCCTTAAAAACTATTCCCCAATTCCCAAAGTTTTCAGTTATTATTCTTTCACTCACTGGGCTGCAACTCTGTTCAGGACTCTAGGATACGAGTGCCACCATCTTGCCTCAGAAGCATGACATACTGAGGAGAGGAGAGCGGGATAAAGCACAGGGGGGTTATAGCTGTGCTTTGCACAGACAGAGCAGAGCTGGGGTCAGGAAAAGGACAGCATATCCAGAATGCAGAGCAACACAGTCAGAAGACAATTCCTGTTTGCAGGCTGCCTGATGCTCCATGAGCCGCCTTCTTGGATGTTTAAAAGCTCATAACATGCAGTAGATGCAGGTAGGATGATTTTTAATGTGAGCAATCTGTATGTACAGGGTGTGGGAAACATATAAGATAGACTCTTATTCAGGGTGAAGGTCCGCTTTAAAGCAGTGGCAAAGGAAGAGAAAATTTTTTTAAAGCTTTCTACCTTACCAGCACTTAAATTGCTTGCTATATATAGTGGACCCGGATCTGGGGTGCCCCGCTGTGCGAAACCTCCCAGACCCCCAAACACAACTCCCCTCTTCCAGATCCTATGGCGCATACGAGGCTGCTGGCCTTAGACGCTGGCTTAGATGGCGTGACGTCAGCGGCTCCTAGTGTGCTGTAGGTCGCATCCCCCGCTTCCCTCTAACAGGGATCGTTCCCGCGTCGGGCATTCACAAATGCCAGACGTGGGCACACAGCCGGCTAGCGAGGCAGCAGGGATGCACGCCCACATCTCGCGCATGCGCTGTTGGATTTGGAATCAAGGTAAGTGAACGGGGAGACCTGTGGGGTTTCACACCGTGGGGCATCCTGATTTTAGAGTACCCTGAAATATTAAAAAAAGTTAGG
This sequence comes from Gastrophryne carolinensis, assembly GCA_027917425.1. Classification (NCBI taxonomy): domain Eukaryota; kingdom Metazoa; phylum Chordata; class Amphibia; order Anura; family Microhylidae; genus Gastrophryne; species Gastrophryne carolinensis. Next base: position 606,209,620 of record CM051234.1, read on the forward strand.
TTTATTTAGTTTAGTGTATTTAGTGTAAATATATTTGGGGTCAATACAAAGATCTGTCCCACAATCTATTTATACCCCGGAGTTTATCCATAACCCGAGGGCATCCACTAAGGTTAGAGGAAAGGTGCTTTCTCCACCGACATAGGAGGGGATTCTTCTCTGTAAGAGCAGTGAGACTATGGAACTCGCTGCCAGAGGAGGTAGTAATGATGGATACAGTAAAAATGTTCAAAAGTGGCCTGGATGCCTTCCTGACATGTAATAACATTTCCAGCTATGGCTACTAGACCACTGGAAGGAGATCTATAGTGGCCTGGATGCCTTCCTGGCATGTAATAACATTACCAGCTATGGCTACTAGACCACTGGAAGGAGATCTATAGTGGCCTGGATGCCTTCCTGGCATGTAATAACATTTCCAGTTATGGCTACTAGACCACTGGAAGGAGATCTATAGTGGCCTGGATGCCTTCCTGGCATTAATAACATTTCCAGCTATGGCTACTAGACCACTGGAAGGAGACAAACAGGCTGAAATGGATGGACTAAAGTCTTTATTCAGCCTTACATACTATGTAACTATGTTCTTGGAAGGGCAAAAGGAGAGTTCACAGAGGTCAGGCTCACGTCAGTAGGCCGAGGCGCCATACCTGCAGGCTTAAGCATGGTTATCTCATGACAGCACTGGTAAGAAAACAATTATTTACGCTGCCAGTGGCAACTGTGAATACAGGAGGTTATTTTATCTTTTATTGGCGCCTCTAGTTTATGAAAATGACAGTTTGAACAGTGCATGGCCACCCCCTCCCGCGTTGCAGATTGGCGGCTTTATTGTACGCGGTGGAGCTTCCATTTAGCACCTTGACACCAGATGGGAGATCTGGCAGGCGTCTTTCTCTCTTGTGTAATTCAAGCCAGGGCCTCATTTCACAGATATGCTCATATTCTGCTGGCCCACACTCAGCCCTCTGATCTCTCTCTCTCTCTGCGAGAATCCGCCAGAGCACTGGCACAAAGCGCCGTCTAACCGCCCCCCCCCCCCCCCCAATGGAAGACAGTGGCTGGAACAAAGTTAAGATAAGGCTTTCTGGACAATATAACGCTCATCTCAGGGCCATTGTGTGTGTGATCCCTCCAGGGTGGTAAGAAACAAGGAAACATTCATATTTCTAGTGTGCAGGATGTACACACTGGAGAGCAATCAGCTCATCTATAAATAACAATCCAGGGGATTGCTGGGAAAAATCACTCAAATGAGGAGCTAAGTAAGTTTAGCTCAAGGTGGAGGAGAACCTACACAAACCTAATGGCTGCACCAGTACTTAAACCGGACCTTCACCATGATTTATCGAAAAGCCCAAACCCTTAAAAAACGATTCCCCAGCATCTAAAATTAATATATTTTAAGTTTTTAGTCACTTATTATTCTTTCCCCCACTGGGCTGCAACTCTGTTAAGCACTTTAGGATACGGCGCCGCCATCTTGGCTCAGAAGCATCACACTTACTGAGGAAAGGAGATCGGGATAAAGTACAGGGGGCGGGGTTATAGCTGTGCTTTGCACAGACAGAGCAGAGCTGGGGTCAGCAGTCCCAGAATGCAGAGCAGCACAGTCAGAAGGCACTTCCTGTTTGCAGGCTGCCTGATGTTCCATGAGCCGCCATCTTGGATGTTTAAAGGCTAATAACATGCAGTAGATGCAGGTAGGATGATTTTTAATGTGAGCAATCTGTATGTACAGGGTGTGGGAAACATAAGATAGACTCTTATTCAGAGTGAAGGTCCACTTTAATAACAATGTGCAAAACTCTGGCTCCTACTGTACATGAAACAAAGCAACTTAGGGTTTCCCACACTCCCGGAGTACCCAGATAAATACATTGCACCACTAGCATAGCAAAAAATAAAGCTTTATTAAATCTACAAACTGACACAATAGACTCTTCACAAAACCATTAAAACATATATACACACACAACAAACAACACCCAATGGGGGGGCTGCTGAAGATACTGCGGTAGGTCCAAGCCCAAACAATCTAGATGTACAATAATGATTATGAATGACCCAAGGCCCATTGTGCTAATAAAGTGAAAATGCCATTCCCAATTATTAGTACTGGTAGTCTTAAAGCGGTCCTTCACAATAAGAGTCTATATTATATGTTTCCCACACCCTGTACATTGCTCACATTAAAAATCATCCTACCTGCATCTACTGCATGTTATGAGCCTTTTAACATCCAAGATGGCGGCTTATGGAACATCAGGCAGCCTGGAAACAGGAAGTGCCTTCTGACTGTGCTGCTCTGCATTCTGGGACTGATGACCTTTTCCTGACCCCAATTCTGCTCTGTCTGAGCAAAGCACAGCTATAACCCCACCCCCTGTACTTTATCCCACTCTCCTCTCCTCAGTAAGTGTGATGCTTCTGAGTCAAGATGGCGGTGCCCGTATCCTAAAGCCCTTAACGGAGTTGCAGCCCAGTGGGGGAAAGAATAATAAGTGACTAAAAACTTAAAATTTTAGATGCTGGGGAATTGTTTTTAAGGGTTTGGGCTTTTCAATAAATCATGGTGAAGGTCCGGTTTAAGTGCAAAGTGCAGCAATCACAAACAACAATGAACAAAGCAAAAATCAAATTCAGAGCAAGGGCACTTTGGGATAAGAAAAATACCATTTTGTGAATACACACCTGTAAAATGGGTATTATAAGTATGTCACACACCCCACTTCAAAACTATTATTACACTTGGGTAATACCTGGGACCTCCCACCATATCCCATCTTTCAAACAGCAGTAAGGCTAAGGGACCAGGAAGATCCAACAGTAAACCTTCAAATCAAAAAGCTTCACCATATAAAAGATCCAGGATACCAAAAAGGGCGGGTGAAGTGGGGTGTGTGACATACTTATAATACCCATTTTACAGGTGAGTAATCACAAAATGGTATTATTCCAAGTATGTCACACACCCCGCTTCAAAACTATTATTACACTTGGGACATCCAAAAGCAGTGTCCATAAAGGGCGGGTATCCAACAAGGCAAAAATGCATAACTCAAACCACTGCAGCTTGCAGAACCTTGCGGCCAAACACAGCATCCGCTGAGGCCCGCACATCAACCTTATAAAACTTGGAAAAGGTGTGAACAGAAGACCAAGTAGCAGCCTTACAAACTTGTTCAACAGAAGCCTGGTGCTGAAAAGCCCAAGACGCTCCAATAGCATGGGTAGAATGAGCAGTAATAGGCCCCAACAATAGCCTGGCGAATCCATTTACTAATGGAAGACTTAGCAGGAGCCAAACCTTTCCTAGGCCCACAAGGAACCATGAACAAAGCATCAGTCTTACGAAAAGGAGAAGTAGTAAGCAAACAGTACTTCACACAGCGCACCACATCCAAAGAATGCAAAACCCTCTCCTTGTCATTCCTAGGCTTAGGACACAAGGAAGGAAGAACAATGTCTTGGTTAAGGTGAAAGGAAGAAAATCAGGTTTGAATCGAAAAACCACCTTGTCCTGATGCCTCTCAAAGTAAGGAGCCTGAATTGACAAGGCTGCCAACTCCGAGACACGCCGAACAGAGGTGATGGCAACCAAAAAGACAACCTTCTGAGTTAACGTAGAAAGAGCAATATCCTGCAAAGGCTCAAAGGGAGGACCCTGAAGAGCAGAAAGAACCAAATTCAAATCCCACACTGGGAGCATAGGTTTCCTAGGAGGTCGCACATGCGAAACCCCCTGGAAGAAGGTCTTAACCAAAGGATGAAGTGCAAAAGACCTTTGAAAAAAGACAGACAGGGCAGAGACCTGCCCTTTCAAGGTACTCAGCTGGAAACCCAAGTCCAGCCCATGTTGCAGAAAATCCAAAATCCTAGAAATAGAGAACACCCTGCAGGGCAAGGCCCTGACCTCACACCAATCAATATAAGACCTCCAAGTCCTATAGTAGATGGTAGAAGAGGATCTCTTCCTAGCACTAATAAGCGTCTGAATCACAGAATCAGAGAGGCCTTCCTCCTTTAAGATTGAGGTTTCAGCAGCCAAGTCGTCAAAGCCAGCGTTGGTAAATTGGGATAAAGCAGTTGACCCTGAGTGAGCAGGTCCGGTCGAAGGGGCAGAACGAAGTGATCCACTGCCAGCCGGACGATGTCTGCGAACCACACCCGCCTTGGCCACCTTGGAGCCACCAGAATGGCGGGAACCCCTTCTAGGGCCAGCTTTCGCAACACCTTGCCCACCATGGGAATTGGAGGAAACAGATAAAGAAACCCCAGGTCCCTCCAGCTCAGGGACATGGCATCCACTGCCAGAGCCAGAGGATCCTGAAAGAGAGACACAAAAGCCGGAAGTTTGTGATTGTGACGAGAGGCAAACAGGTCCACCTCCGGTGTCCCCCACCGGAGGCAAAGAGACCGGAAAACCTTGGGACTGAGAGACCATTCCCCCCGGCGAGAAGAACACCTGCTCAGAGAGTCCGCCTCCGTGTTCTCCACGCCCGGGATGTACACCGCCGAGATGCAAGGGACATGGCTCTCCGCCCAGGCCAGAATCAGAGACACCTCCCTGAGGGCACTCCAGCTGCGAGTCCCTCCCTGGTGATTGATGTAGGCAACCGCCGTCCGATTGTCCGACCGAACTTGAACCGGCAAGCCCTGTAACTGCTGTGTCAAGCGAGACAGAACCAACCTGATGGCTCTCAACTCCAGAACATTGATGGGCAAGTGGGTCTCCTGAGGCCCCCACAGCCCCTGAAACTGAAGATCCTTCCAGAAGCCTCCCCATCCCGACAGACTGGCATCCGTGGTGACTGTCTCCCAAAGAGGTGTCAGAAAAGACCGGCCCCTCAAGAGATTGGCCGGAACCAGCCACCACTGAAAGACAGATCCAACGACCTTGGACACCGGTCCCAAGCTGCCAACAGATGAAGCTGAAGCGCCCTTGTGTGAAACTGAGCAAAGGGAACTGCCTCGAAGGAGGCCACCATCAATCCCACCAGTCTCATTCCCTGCCGGATAGACGTCCGAGGGTTGGACAGAAGAAGCTGAGTCAATTCCTGAATCAAAAGAACCTTGGAGTGAGGAAGAAACACTCGGTGATGGAAGGAATCCAGAGACATTCCCAGGAAGGACACCACCCTGGAAGGAGAGAGGGAGGACTTGGGATAATTGAGCACCCAGCCGAAACTCTCCAGAGTAGACACCACGGTCCTGGTGTCTGTCTCCGATTGACTGAACGAAGAAGCCACGATGAGAAGGTCATCCAAATAAGGCACGACGCGGATACCCTGGGCTCTGAGGAGGGCCATCACCCCTGCCAGCACCTTGGTGAACACCCTTGGAGCCGAGGTAAGGCCGAACGGAAGAGCCACAAATTGAAAATGCCGATCTTCCACCACGAACCTGAGGAATCTCTGGTGTGCCGGGAAAAAAGGTACATGAAGATAAGCGTCCTTGATGTCTATGGACGTCATGAAGTCCCCTTGACGAAGAGAGTTGATGGCTGAGCGCAGAGTTTCCATGCAGAACTTCCGGGGGCGGATAAACCTGTTGAGGAACTTCAGATCCAGAATGGGACGAACGGATCCGTCCTTTTTGGGCACCATGAACAGATTGGAATAAAAACCCAGGCCCACATCCGGGGGAGACACCGGACAAATAACCACCATGTCCTGAAGATTCCTTACAGCCGCCCGGAGCCCCTGCGTGGCCAGAGGATCCGAAGGCACACGAGACCTGAAAAACCTGGGAGGAGGTCGGGACTCAAACTCCAGCTTGTAACCGGACGACACCACCTCCCGGATCCACCTGTCCGAGACTGCCTGGTCCCAGACCTGGGAAAAGTGTTGCAACCGTCCCCCCACCCGCAAGGGTGAGGGCGCCCCCTCATTGCTGACCGGGCTTAGCAGCGGGTTTGGGCTTGAACTCCTCACAAGCCGGGTCAAGGCCGGAAGAAGACAACAAATCCCTGACAATTGACGTGGAAGCCAACAACAACAGTGCCGAAGCACAAACGGGCCGCAAAGCCGATCCAACACTGGCAAAACCATGGCAAGCCAACTGGTCAATACGTCTATCCTCACCATCCTTGATGGTGGTACAGTCAGGGGAATGCAAAACAGCAGTGCTAGACAACCCCAAAACCGGAGCATCAACTTTGGGAGGGGAAGACCATCGCTTAACCAGGTCCGCCGGGAAAGGATATTTCTTATCCCAACCCGGAAGAACACCAGGCAGGCGAGTAGGCTTTTCCCATTCCTTAAGAATGACATCGTCAAAATGCCTTTGATGGGGAAACTCCAAGCGCGGCTTGGAGACCTCAAACAACTCCCCTTTTGGCGGAGGAGCCACCTCAGGAGGAGCGATAGCCAAAACGTCAAACATCTGAGCCAGGATCGAAGGGGTGTCAAGGGCATTCCCCTGCGCCTGCTCACCAACCGCACTAAAGAATTGCTGGTCGTCAGCCTGGTCCAATTCCTCAAAGAGCTCCCCCTCCTCTGGCGGGGAGCAATCGGACCAGTCTAACGAGTCAAACTCTTCAACATCACAGGCCGGCGCGGCTGGGCAAAGATGCTTCCGCTTAGCCGGGGCCTTCTGGGCAACCATAGTAGAAAACATTTTCTCAAGATTGGCCAATCTAGCACACACCTCAGATTGCGACTCCCCACCCATGACAATGTCACATGGGGTACGGAACAGGCGGGGAGGGGTAGGTGATGACACGGGCGGCAAAGAGCCGGAGGCCGAAGCATCGGACTGCCGCGTAATATTCCGCTGTGCACATGGAATGCAGAGTATGACATCATCCCCTGGAAGGGAAGCCCCACACCCCAAACATTGCCTGGATTGCCCCGAGGGGCCATTCCCGATATCGTTGGAAGCCTCCATATGGTGAAATTGTGGCAGTCACAATGACCCAGGGATTTACGTAATAAGCAACCCAGGATGCCCCTTTAATGTCCCACGTGGGAGAATTTATAGGGAAAACTAAAACTACCCAGGTATCTAAGACCGGGAGACCCCTTTAACTTGCAACCCGGGATCTGGAAAAAAGAGAGAGACAGTCACTCCAGAGTAAGGTTTCCCACACAGCAAAGGCATGCATAGACAAATAATACATACATATATACACAGAAATATGCACGAAAAGGTAGCAGCGCTAACCCAACTTAACGAGAAGGGACAGGAATTAACCTGCACCTCAACGAGCCAAACCTGCAACACCCGGCCGATCAGCCGACCCAAGACACAAGGAAGGCAAGGTACTCACAAGATGGCGGAACACACGATCCGCAGCAGCAGGAGGAAGGAGAAGGGGGGCGTGCCGGACCAAAAAACACGCGAAGCACCCCGGCCCCACCCCCTACCAGCCACACAGCACAGGCCGTGCGATGCGTAGCCCCGCCCCTCCGGCCTAGCCAAGCAACGCCAAGCCACCAATCAGCAAGTAGGCGGCGGCCGTCGAATGCGCGAAGCGTCCGGCACGCCCCCCCCCCTCCACAGTGCCAAATTGGGAGCGGGCGGGCCGCCGGCTCGCGCACCGAACCCGGCCCCGCCCCTCCCACAGCACAACGGAGGTGGAGAAGTTCCCCATCTCCAAGGCAGCACCGTGTGTCCCGCGCGGGACCAAGCGACCGACAGTGAGAAAGCACACACACACACAACCTATGTCAAAACAAAAGCACACATACACACACACACAAACATGAGGGAAGGCCCCCCCCCCCCCAGCGTAGGGAGAAAAAGGGGACCAAGCAGGGGAGAAGTGCCAACACCCAGGGGGTGGGAACAGGAACGGGGCATCCCAAATCCGTGATCACCAGACCGGATAACCGCTTGCCCCCTAGTATGGGGCCTTGCAGTGGAGCTAGGCTCCTAGGCACCATAAGGTGCCGTCTACCATCGCCCAGCCCCGCAGCCTAGGCTGGGAGGCTTCTCTAAGGGGAACTAAAAAAGTGCCGGGCAGAAAAAGAACCGAGAGGGGGGGCGGGAGTTACCCCGGTTACCTGCAATCAGGAGACTTCATTCTTCTGACTTGTCGCCGATCTGCAGAGAAGAAACACTGGGATATGGTGGGAGGTCCCAGGTATTTATAGACCGGGAGGGGCTCTCTTTTTTCCTGACTTCTCTGCAAGTTCGTCCTCTACAGGTCAGTATAACCCAAGTGTAATAATAGTTTTGAAGCGGGGTGTGTGACATACTTAGAATAGAGTGACAGACTCAAACACTTAATGATTATATCTTACATGTAGCAAAACCTGTCGCCGCCCTCAGCCCCCCTTCCTGTGATTGCTGCACTTTGCACTTAAGACTACCTGTATTATTAATTGGGAATGGCATTTGCACTTTATTAGCACAATGGGCCTTGGGTCATTCATAATCATTATTGTACATCTAGATTGTTTGGGCTTGGACCTACCGCAGTATCTTCAGCAGCCCCTCTTGGGTGTTTGTTGTGTGTGTATATATGTTTTTTATGTTTTTTTAAAGAGTCTATTGTGTCACTTTGTAGATTTAATAAAGCTTTATATTGCTATACTAGTGGTGCAACGTATCTCTGGGTACTCTGGGGTGTGGGAAACCCTAAGGTTTCCTAAGGAGAACATCAAGGTTTGGGGGGAAAACAAAAGTTTATGGGTAGGAAATAGCTACAGTTGCAGGACTAGTATTATGAATATTATTGGTTATCCATCATCTTCCACAGCCCTGAACCAGGCAGAAATTACAGACAGGGTAAATCAAGTAATATTTTTATACTTCACAGGATATTATAAGAGAAATGCAACATATATGTATCCATAGAGGCATTCATTAGGAGAGAGACCCCAGCCTTAACAAGTTTACATTCAAAAGGTTAAGGGTGACAAGAAGGTAGGTCACGAGCAGTATGTGCTAAGCATGGTTGCAGGACTGTGAACTGGATTGCTTAAGCCAGATGATAGGCTTTTCTGAATAGGTGAGTATTGAGGGCGATATGGGAGTGGGAGGAGGTGATTAGAGATGAGCGAACTTCTTGAAAGTTCGATTCGGGCGATTCGCCGAATTTCCCCAAGAAATTCGGGTTCGCCCGAATCGAACTTTAACGAATCGCTCATCTGAAAAAAAAAAAATGCCAGCATGGTGGGATCGGGCAAGCCGGCTACGCTGTCAGCGGGCCGCCGCTGGCCCGCTGACAGCGCAGCCGGCCTGCCCGCTCCCACCATGCCGGCATTTTTTTTTAAGCAAAAATGCCGGCATGGTGGGAGTGGGCAGGCCGGCTGCGCTGACCTCTTATACACTCTCAACCCCCCAGAACCTGCATTTCCCACCCTAGGCTTATACTCGAGTCAATAACTTTTCCATTTTTTTGTGGTAAAATTAGGTTCCCCCGGCTTATATTCGGGTCGACCTATACTCGAGTATATACGGTAACGGTGGGTTGATAAGAATGAGAGGGGGAGAGAGAGTGTGTGGAACTTTTATTGCTCTCACACCAGGCCAGACAGTCTGATAAATATCAGACTTTGTGATAAGTCCAGTCTATTCAATCCATGTCATGACACATAAAATTATTGTCCATGTTTAGCCCGCAGTCCATCGATTTAAAGACTTGGATGCATTTACACTCCCGCTCCAATCTCTCTTTTTGTGAGTGGAAACCCCCCTTGAGCACTGTGAGTTTGAGGTCACATAAGCCATGGCCTGGTCTGCAGAAGTGGGCTGCAACAGGCACATCAGTTTTATTATTTTTAATTGTAAACCTGTGCAGATTTAGTCACTATCTTAGCGCTTGTCCTGTCTGCCCAATGTAAAGTGCTGAGTGTCACTGTACACATATGATCAGGTAAACTACATTAGGGTATTTTCACGTGAAATTACCCTGTATTCTGTAATCATGTTGCATACCTGGTGTCTTTGTTCTGTCGGTGGTGTAGATGTGTGTGCAGGTTTCACACCTTTTCTGCAGGCAGGGCCATGTAACCATGTAGATAAGCAATGACATGCAGTGGAGTTAATCGGGTGTAGCAAAGTTGGATGCTTTCCAATTATGCTACTGTCCATTATCAGTCAACAATCTCACAATCACTGCAGCTCCCCAAGCTTGATATTCTTGTGTTATACTGGACTTTTCTCTCTTATTCACACCTCACATTCAGTCACTAGCCACCTCCTATCATCTCCAACACTACTGCTTACTTACACCTGACGCCACCAGTGCATGCCCCCGATCATACCCGGACTAGACCACTACAACACTCTCCATTGTGGTCTAACAGACTGCCGTACCTCCAGTTGTTTCTCAATTCCGCTGCTCGCCACATTCAGCCCTTCTCTAATTTCACCAGCATGCTCACAGAGACAACAGGTAACTTACAAAAAATCATGCAGGAGTCAGTGTGAGCTGAGCGGAAAGCAAAATATAACAGGGCTGTGTGTGTTCTAAGGTCCAGATATCTGCTTCTTACTGCACGAGTCCTGGATGAGGGTCCTGACAGACAGGTATGAACCATAATATGTGTTGCAGCAGGCACTGAATAGTTATCGAGAACATCTACTGTATTTTTTCGCTCTATAAGACGCACTTAATTTCCCCCAGAAGTGGGCGGAAAATGCCCGTATGTCTTACGGCCAAATGTAAAAACGGAAAATGCCCCCGCATTGCTGTCTGGGCTGCCTGCCACACTGCGGGAGGCCAGAAGAAGATGGAGGAGCGGTGGGCTCTGTCCTCATCCCGTGCTACCGCTGTCTCTTCCGGCAGCGACAGGGATGGAGACAGTGCCTGTTGCTCCTCAGTCTTCTGCTGGCCTCCAGCCACAGCCTCTTCCAGCCAGGGCACACGAAAACATCCAGGCCGATCAGTGAGTGGGTGTGGCCTGCACCAATTCTGTGCAGGCCACGTCTACCCGCTGCACGGACCCGGATGTTTGCAGGTGCCCTGGCCTGAAGAGGCAGCGGCAGCAGCTGGAGGAGCGGCGGACGCTGTCCCTGTCGCTGCCTCTTGTGGCCAGGATACACGCAAACAAAGAGTTCTGTGCAATGAGTGGGGGTGGCCTGTGCCGAGCCGGCACAGGCCACACCCACTTGCTGCATGGACTGAGAGTTTGAGCATGCAGCGGCAGCAGCTGGAGGCCAGGAGCATGTGAGTTTTTCTATGTTCTTCTGCTGCCTATGGGGAACAGAAGGGGGGTGCCCCACTGCCTATAGGAATGGGAGGGGGGAATGCCACACTGCCTATGGGAATGGGAGGGGGGAATGCCACACTGCCTATGGGAAATGGGAGGGGGGAATGCCACACTGCCTATGGGAATGGGAGGAGGGAATGCCACACTGCCTATGGGAATGGGAGGGGGAATGCCACACTGCCTATGGGAATGGGAGGGGGGAATGCCACACTGCCTATGGGAAATGGGAGGGGGGAATGCCACACTGCCTATGGGAAATGGGAGGGGGGAATGCCACACTGCCTATGGGAATGGGGGGTTGCCACACTGCCTATGGGAATGGGGGATTGCCACACTACCTATTTCCTCCTCCAAATCCTAGGTGCGTCTTATGTGCAGGTGCGTCTTACAGGGTGAACAATGTTGTACATTTGTCCAGGATATAAGTACAATGGCTATCAAACATAGGATCCTTTCCTAAGATGTTGTTTTTTACTCCATAGAGACAAAAAAGAAGCCCAAATTGGTTATATCTGCATATTCATGAGGACAATAATATAAAAACAGTTTACATGGTGGACACGAATACCAGTTTCACCTTTGCGAACATGACAAAAGGCCAAATGATATATCTCAAACTGAACTGACCACTCTTAACACAGATTCTCTGAGTACAAAGGTTGTATATACACATACATGCAACCAGGAGGGTCTAGAAGTTCATTTTAAAGTTTTAGGCTTCATAGTTTATATCTCAACAGCCTGTTCAGGCGTGACGGAACACTACGGATCATAAATGTTTGTGATAAATATTTACAAGGTAAACCTGAACAGCAGTAAAACTGACAACAGGTGAAAGGAATGAATGCGTAATAAAACCACGTTTCTGTGCAGTGAATACACCCGGCATTTGCAATGATGGTAACCAGTAGCCACTGGCCGGTAGGGTAATAGTGACACTTGTGATTGGGTGACCTAACTTTGATTATCTGTATCTAATCTGTACCACAGATATATAAAGTAATACATAATCCTACACTGGAGAGCCTACACCAAAATCTGGTTGAGGGATTTGAAAGTCAGGAACTAAACCTACAGCATATGAGCATATGAGAATTAACGTTGGCGTTTGCAAAATATAAGTTAAGGAGATTTGATGCTGGAAATTGGAAGGAGTAGATATGTCTCATTGTGAGGTGGCTGAATTGGGACATTTGTAGGGTTGGCGGCTGTGCATCCACATGGTGATGTGGGCACAATGCCTTTGGCTCCGGAGGACAGTGGTGTTCAATATTTTCTGATTTTATAGGGCAATTCAAAAAGACCGATAGCAAAGAAAACATGCAGGCAACTGCTGTAATTAACTTATTTTACAAACATAATATGACATAACTCTATAAGTTTATATGGACATTCACAGATGTTTGTTCCAGCATAGCCTAGCAAATTGAGTCAATCGCGTTGCCTGTCTCTTGTGAAGCGGAAGCCTGAACACATCGCCCTATACATCAGTGGCTGACTGGGGCCAAAAATCAGCTCTGGATTTTACCAGCCCCTGGCCGGCCTGAGACATCTCTGCTGACCCCCCCCCACCATCCATGATGCTGGGGCTATAGCATTGAGGCTGGGGTTCCTTGGCTTGCGGGTACAGTGGGACTGGGTAGAGGGGGGCTGAGAGGGAGACTAAGTGGGCAAGTATTTAATGTGGGTGTTAAAAGCAGCAGCCCAACTGGCCCCAGAGCAGTGCAGGCTATTGTCCCAGGTCTTCCTATGGCCAGTCCGCCCCTGTTTCACAAATCACAAGGCACTAGGTTGGATGATGCCTGTTCACACAAGTGAAAAGTGAGTCAGTCCGCAAGGCCATGCACCTTCAGCCAGGCTAGCAAATCCATGCAAATGTCTCTCCGTTCTGTTTATTTGGTAGTTTTCCTGCACTTTTGAAATTTGGCAGAAAATAGTTTGCTGACAGATGACTGGCAAGTGCTTTTTCTCATGTATAACCTGTCCTTCTCCTCAAATGGTTTCGCCCACCTTGTTATGTTGTGACAATAAGTTACTTCTTTAGCATCTTTGGTTCAGAGATGCCTCTGAACAATGGTTATCAATGAGGTTTTTACATATTCTAGCCTACAAGAAACTATTTCTTGCACGGATGCTGCCATTTTAAATACTTAGTAAGTATTTCAAAACTGGCAAAATGTTCAGTGTTGCCAAATAAAAATTGGAGGTTTTCTTTTTGTACCATTGTTTCTGAATGACCCCGTATAACTGGGCAAAGGACAAGCAGAGTGGAAAAAAGCAGAGCATGAGTGATACTACAAATAAAAGTATTTTAAGGCTTGGCAACACCTTTATTCGAAATATTATTGATCTCCAGCTAATTGGGCCTAACTGTTAGAAAGCTGAGGAAGCCTAATAAAATGTTCAGTGAGAAATTTTATTATTTAGGGCTGTGATTAGAAGCAATTTTCTGTTTCAGTGTATTTTTTTCTAGCCACGAAATGCATCTTTATTAAAATGATAAAATATTCTAAAGAGATTGTAAAAGACCTTGATGAATTTAAAGTGATCCAAAACGCACCCTGGAGTATATGAGACACCAGGGCAGACTCACTCTCTCCCCCCCGCACAGTAAACTCACCTTTCTCCCTTCCCTCCTCGGCTGTGTGCAGCCCCGCACACCACAAATTAATATCTGTGCTGGACCGCGCACAGCTGAAGGGAGGCGAGTGATGCCGGTGCAGATCAGAAGTGCGGCTAGGATTCAAGCCAGCTGCTCTAGCCGCAGCGTGGACCTGAGAGGTAAGTGGACTCGGGAACCTGGGGTGTTTCACACAGCGGGGCACCCCAAACCGGAGTGCCTCAGGGAGACAGACAAAAACCCGGGATAGTGAAAAACCTGGGTTTTGGTCCACTTTAAAAAACGTTAAGCTATTTACGCCTATTTCTGGTGTGAGAAAACACACTTTTTGGATATTCTTTAGGGTCCGTGTAATTCAGCAAAGCATTTTTTCCACTCTTTTTCCTTTATGCGATTATCGTGTATATTTCAGCTTTCAGTTTTGACACTTTTACACAGGATGCTTTCTGAAACCACCATGCCTTGTGCAGCAGGGATCCACCGAAGCCAGGAAGCTTGCTAGGCTGACAATGTAGGTCAAAATATATGTTCACCATTTAGGTGTTCTTCAATGAAATATAGCATTTATTGTGACTCCATAAAAGAATTACTGGTCCCTATAAAAACAATCCATGCAATTAAACTTGATACAGGATGACATCATTTGGGCAGATTAAACTACCTAATGACCTACCTACCTAATTAATCATATAAATATGCTAAATAAAAAGGTATTTTATTGAATCAGGATTCCCATATGCAAAATCAGCGCCAAAAGCGTGCAGGGTGCACTGAACCCGTCCCCCTGAATGATGCCGGGCCTGGAGGCACACGTGAGCAAGCTGTGCCATGTTATGTGACCCATAAGTATCTCTACCGTAGGAGCAACAGGTGCACTGGGCATAGTGGAAATGCACATGTGCTGCTCCCCCTGGTATCAGCAACACCCCCAGAAGTTAAAGGTGTCAAACACTGAAACAGAGGATGTCAAAATATGCCTGGGGACAAAGCTCCGGTGTAAAACTCCAGTAAGAAGCCTAAAGGTGTGGAAGATGCCACACATCACACAAAGTAAAATAAAATACAGTGTTGAATCAACCATATAGTGGCATAAAGATGTTTGACTATAGAACTTGTGTAGGGCCACCCCTATGCCTTAGTATGTTTTCAGGCATATCTACCTAGTACTAGGAGTGTCCATAAAATGGTCACCCTTGGCAGAACACTGGGTTCATGCTCAGCACTAATCTCCCCCTTATGTAAAATTCACGTGTTTGAAGCATGTGGGGAACCTCTTGTCCTCATTGTATGGAGGCCAAAGCCTGTGAACCCTGACAGACACTCACACTGGCACATTTCAGCACCCACAGGCAACAAGGTCCTATAAAGATATGTTTGATCCACTTAATCAAACTAAGGGAGTAAAAGCGATTCATTTTTGCAAAGGTTGGTGGAGTGAAGTGCTAAGGGCATAGCTGGAGATGATGATCCCCATAACAACACTGATGAAAGCACATTGGTGGAGCATATAATTAGAGGTGAACTTGATTGGAGGGAATATATCATCAGGTGAGGTGAGTGTATAGCTAATTAACACTTTTTCTAAATATTTATTACATTTGTTATGGGTTTTTTTTTATTAACTTTAATTTCTAGTGAACTGGTGAGGGTTCTAAAAGGCCCCATACTAGTTCAAATGGTAGGGAGAAGTAAACCAGCATGGATAACTTGCCAATACACCTGACCAGTTACCAGCACTCACTGCCTGGACAATGATGGAAGGTAGCAGAACAATTTGTTCTTTCAGGGGTGCCCCCGCAAATGACCTGCCACATGATGAAGGGCATAGGGTCGGTTTAAACCCTGGTAGTGCCCATGCTTCTGGATAAAGCTGCTGAAGTGCATAATTCAGTCTCCGTCAGTCTTTAGTCCACTGAAGCGAAAAATTCAGTCTCCGTCAGTACAAATTTCACCGTCTTTAACTGCACCTGTGTGGCTTTCCTGACAAGATGGGGCTCGATGCATTTGCTACCTCTCCACAACTTAATGCACAGGACTCAGAATTAGAACCCGAGCTACTTATCTTGCCCTACTTGACTAAACAGGTCACTGGAGGCACTGAGCCACAAATGTATAGCCATTGCTCTTGCTGGAATAAAAAAAGAAAGTAGTTGCAGACACACCTCAATCTGAAGCCTCTTTCCTTCTTAGACAGCTAAGCAGTCTGTGTCCACTGCTCCACAGGAAATACAAATAACACAAATAGGAAACACTCCATTCCTTTCAAGTGTTTTCTTCATAAAGCAGATCTTTTGAGTCACCTTTGTAAATATCCCACTTTCTGCAAACATTGAATTACAAGAAAAACAACAAAGACATCAACATGGGAGACTGTGATGGGTGTTTTAAAGGGGCATGGCTTTCACACAAAGTTTTCCATCACCAGAATAGAAATATGGAGCAAAATGTTCAAAATAAATAGTCAGTAATGACTGGAACTGTTCCACAGTACTGCCGCATAGCAAACGTGGTGCCAATATTCAAAAAGGGTCTAAAGGGGAGCCAGGGAATGACAAGCTGGTAAGTTTAACATCCATGTTAGGCAAGTTGGTTGATGGTTTTCTAAGATATGTTATCCTGGAGTATGTCAGTGACAATGACTTATTAACACCATATTAGCATGGATTTCTGAGGAATCACTCCTGCCAGACAAACCTGATCAGCTTTTATAAGAAGGTAAATTCGTTCAAGACTGGATCAGAGTGAGCCTTTGGCTGTCATATCTTGACTTTTCTAAAGCATTTGATACTGTGCCACACAAAATACTAGTACAAAAGATCAGAATACCTGGACTGTGTGAACATGTGTGTACATAGGTTAATAGTTAGCTTAATGATAGCAAACAAAGGATGATAATTAATGGTATATACCCGGATTGAAACTCAGTTACTAGCAGAGTACTGAGCCCAGTGCGCTCTCTCTCTCTCTATATATATATATATATATATATATATATATTTTTTTTTTTTTTGTGGGGCAGTGCACCCCCTATTTGTATACGATAGACCATTAGGTGCCACCCGCACTCTTGTGCTTATACATATATATATATATATATATATATATATATATATATATATATGGAATTGGGAATGGATTGAACAGTAAAATATCACTCTTTGCAGATGATACTTAACTGTATAAAGTAATTAACACAAAAGAGGACAGCATGCAGCTACAGATTTAGATAATTTGGACATACGTACAGAAAAATGAAAAATTAAAATGAATACATAAAAATGTAGGGTTTCGTACAATTTGTGCCATGAATACACACTAAATAGGAAAGCACTGGATACACTAGAAAGTCCTAGGGGTTTTAGTAATAGACTTAACTGCAGTGATTAATGCCAGGCAGCAGCTGCCAAGGAAAACAGGATCATAGGGTGCATCAAAAAGCATAAGTTAACCTCCTATAAGTCACTGGTTAAAATAGAATAGAATACCAGAATACTGCATACAGTGTTGGGCACCAATGGATAAGGCCAAACATTATTAGAAGTTGAGCGTGTGAGGCAGGAACAAGGGGCGTGAGCACCGGGATCTCCACCACTTGCCCTGCAAAAGGGGCCTCCACCAACCTTTGGGTTATAGTCTGGTCCAAGAGGCTTTTCAGTCTTTGGTCAAATGGGCCAACAATGATGCCATCTGTGGCACGCCTGGGTAATCCTTTTTTTTTGCAAACACGCAACCAAAGCCACCACAGGGCAGGATGAAGAGTCTAGAGCAGAAACGCTACAGTGATGGGTGCAGAGCTGTTAAACAGTGGTCACTCACTGCACATAAGCCACCAAGCACAGCTGCTGGCAGCTCAATGCAGGGAGCTGTTTTCTGCTGGACCAGTTGGGTGACTCACTTCTCCCGACCACCCAGAAAGGCAAAGCAGGAGTTCTCGAGCAGCACGAACCCACATAAGGGTTGCACAAGGTACTCGATCTGATGTTCCAGTAAGTGCGCGGGTGCCAGACAACCACCAATCAGTTACTTGGCTGGACTATTATTTTGAATGAGGAAAAATACTGTATCTGGGGCCTCCACCAGATCTTGTGCCCAAGGGTCTCCACCACACTTAATACGGCCCTGCCCAGGTCATCCCCTAAGGTGAGAGGAAAGACGCTTCCTACACAGACTTGGGAGGGGATTCTTTACTGTAAGAGTAGCAAGACTATGGAACTCTCTGACAGAAGACGTAGACATTAAAACGTGGTCTGGATGCCCTCCTTGCCTGCAAAATGAACTTGTAGTGCAAATTGCCTGCAATACTAAACTATTTCTTCTTTCTTCATTGTCAACATAAGTTCAGTGAAGCTTTTCACATGGGGAAACAGCCCTTCTGCTCCAGCCAATTAAATGATGATTTAAAGCGGATTTTAGTTTAGCAGAGCAGCACTCGACCATTTGTCACACAAGTACTCTGGAAACATCTTGTTTTTTATGGTGTTTCAAGATTACAGCCTGTCCATGTCCGCTCAGCATGTGTTTGCTAGGGGAATAGAGTGAAACATTCCCCAGCCCTGTTAGGTATGATTTCAAGGTAAACATTTTTCAAGCATTGTATAACTTATGGATTTGATCCTTTACAGGAATACACAGGGCAGCCACATGAATCGTTCTGAGGTCTGAACACTAAGTACAAACAAAATAAAATCATGAATGCTATGAATTAACCAAGGCTGACAGAAGAGGAACTGAGGAACTAGGAGCTTTTATGTAAAATATACAGACATGTTTTAGAATAAGCTAGAGGATGTCTGAGAGCTATTAAGAATGGTTACTTACTACAGAGCCAAAGATGTATCCAATACCATCATTTCATAGGTAAAACTGAACTTCGGGACAATTTATATTGCTGTAGTGACATTATAAGGAGCCCCAGTTAGCCCAGTCATGTGTTAACTGAACCGACAAATAATGTATTAGTAAACCTATTCAGCCCAAATCCCTAGTTTTAGATTTATCAGGCAGGGTAAGAAGCATTTTTGGTTAACTTCAATCACCATGACTTAAAGGGATACAGCAGGCAAAGGAAATTGTTTGACCATTGTGTCGGGATACATTTGGCACTGTCCTAAACCATTTTTTCCTGATTTTAAATTAAAAAAAGTAAAGGCTGAGATAGCGAGGTTTACAGTTTCACTTTATGATCTCTCTTATGAAATATGTGGGTGTGGCCCTTGGCTCTGTGATGCCACATTATAATCAGCACAATAATCAACACCTTACCTGTGCTCTTTCTCCCAGTGTCCACAGTCTCAATGATCAATAGTAAAAGAAAGGGGCACGGGCTCTATTGTCTTGTTCCAAAATAGTAGTTATTGTGACACCTAGTCACAGCAACAAGCACACAGGCAGCCACAGGTGATTCAAATGCTAATTAGTGTGGCTGCGCACAAGCGCTAGGGAGGATAGAGGACAGAAAGTTGGCACGGGAGCTGGCTGTAATGGATCAGGCTGCATAATACTAGTGTGCTCTCTTACTGGACTGAAAAATGGGACAGAGCTATAGACCACCAGTTGAGCCCTATGTTTGGTGGTCTATGGCAAAGGAATTCAGGGGTGTGTGCCACTACTCTTTGCCTTGTTTCCAGGAGCAGCTGCATTCTGACAGGGAAGAGAGAGGGCAGCCATTAGGAAGCGAGCTGCTGAATGATAGCTTCTGCACTTTGCCTACAGAGTCCCTTTAACTGAAATTTGAATGATGGAACAGCACCATATTTATGGCTGCCTTATTGCAGTAGCTCAATTTTGAAATGAAAATAAAGAACAAATGTAGATTGTTTATGGAAAAAAAAGACCCCTGAAATAATTCCTAAAATATATTTTGAAGCAAAAATGATATAAAATCCTCATTTTCAGGTAAATACAGTCGTTTGTAGAAAATGCATGAACAGTTGGCTGCATTGCACCATCAATGCTTTGTTGTAAAAAGTCTCTAAGCATCCCAGCTGCCATTGTAAAGTGTATAGCCTTAATGTATATGTCCTACAAGCAGTGCTCCCCAAACCCTCTCCTTAACGCTAACCAATTGGCCATGTTTTGTGGATGTACACATAGCTATTTCTATATCCCGCTGTTAGCACTAATTACTTCACCAATGTGACCGGTGTGGACAAAACAAGGGTTGGAGGAGTGTTAGGAAAACTACTCTAAATACAATACTGTACATCAGGGGAAGGCAGGAATTTCTTGTGCTCCAGGCAGCCAGGACTGATGTTAGCTACTCCATTTGGAACCACCATCTTGGCAACTATTTGGAACCCCAAAGAGACTCCACAGTAAAAGCAAGATAAACTCTCTGGATGACTGGATTAATACTTACAACTTCTAGCAGCTAGGGCTCCACTTGCTTTTTGAGTTGTCTTTGCTGTGCAAGAGGGAGATCACCAGTGAGAACACTGCAGGGGTTACTAACTGGATAGCATCATCTGAGCAAACAGAAAAAAGTGAGCTAATTGCTCATGTGACGCATATAATAATACAAACTCCTACTACTAAACAAATATGATTTTAAGACTTTAAAGGGCAATTGTGATTTCTCGCTTCTTTTTTTTTTTTAAACATAGGTTTTATTTATTTTTTCCATTATTTAAACACTGCACATATAAAGGGCCTGTAAAGACCCTCATTGATCTTCGTCATGGTATAATAGTAACAAATCAAGGAACTGGCCTTCGTTATTTTCTGCCTTTCTAAAGTCAGAGTGGCTTTTACTAAATCTAATTGATTATCAGAACCCCTTCAAGGACTTCAGTAGAATAAGGTTTTGATTGCCTTTTCATAACTGGAGCTACGAGGTGTTATTAAATAGCCAAGGAGATGATGTTAAAAGGAGTGATGTATGTGGGAGACGATCAATGTTGCGCCTGCCTGCTGCTGTTTAAGCTTAAACCGGACCTTCAGCATAATTTAATGAAAAGTCTAAATGCCTCAAAAACTATTCCCGGGCATCTATAATTAATATACTTTTTAGTCACTTTTTATTCTTAACACCACTGTTTAGGAGTCTAGGATACAGGCGCCGCCATTTTACTATAGATGCATCACATACTGAGGGGAGTAGAGAGGCAAAAGTACAGGGGGCGGGGTTATAGCTGTGCTTTGCACAGAGAGCAGAGCTAGGGTCAGGAAAAGGACAGCAATCCCAGAATGCACAGAAGCACTTCCTATTTTCAGGCAGCCTGAGACTCCATGGACAACCATCTTGGATGTTTAAAGGCTCAGAAAATGCAGTAGATGCAGGTAGAATGATTTTAGTGTTAGCAATCTGTACGTACAGGGTGGGGGAAACATACAAGATAGACTCTTATTCAGGGTGAAGGTCCGCTTTACATAGATGCTGGAAGAGCTACAACTTAGTTCCAATAATAACAATGACTGACTGATGTTTTACTTTACATTTGTGAGTAGTTTTGGCTTTATTTTCAAAAACAAAATTGATTAATTTAAAGAACACGGGGTCAGGTTTTTCACTTTGACAAGCATATATATTTGTTGATGTGTAACATTTTACAGTATTTTTCACCCAATAAGATGAATCTGGGGTTTAGAGGGAAATAAGAGAACCAAATAACGGGCAAGGAGCAGAATTCCCCCATTACAGGCAGTATGGCCACCCCCCCCCCCCCCCATTATAGGTAGCGTGGCATTATCCAACTCTCTTTCCCCATTATAGACAGTTGCATTCCCCCCTCCCATTCCCAATTTTAGATAGTGTGGCATTCTCCCCCCTTCCTTTCCCAATTTTAGGCAGTGTAGCATTCACCCCCCCCCCAATTTCCCCATTATAAGCAGTGTGACATTCCCCCCTCCCATTCCTTATTATAGGCAGTGTGGCATTCTCCCACCCCCTATTCCCCATTATAGGCAGTGTGGCATTCACCCCCCAATTCCCCTATTTTAGACAGTGTGGCATTCCCCCCTTTAAGCCCCCATGATAGGCAGTGTGACATCCTCCCCCCATTCCTCATTATAGGCAGTGTGGCATTCGCCCCCACCCCCTCCCCTGCCATTCCCCATTACGGGCAATGTGGCAGAATCAACTCATCTCCCCAACCCTGCCCAGTTACCCTGCCCTCTCCCTGCTGGGCCACCACTTCTCCATCATCTGCGGCAGGGCAGCCCTACCAGCGGCACAGGGTGTTGGTTATGAAAGTTTTCTTTTTTTTTTACACTTGGTCCATAAGACACACTCTTCCCCCCCCCCCCCCCCCCCACACACACACACACTTTTGGGGGGAAAGTGCGTCTTATGCAGTGAAAACTATGGTACACTACAATCAATGTTGAAAGAATAAAACAAAAAAATTCAAGGGAGTTAAGACTTGCTATAGACACTGTACAGAAACTGTGACTTTTCTCGCAGAAGCCTTTTAAAAGCGGAGCAAAACCTTTAGATCCCATGGCCAGAGTTTTTGATCCGCTTTAAAGTTGTACAGCTTCATCTGTGGTGCCCTGCTAACAGCCAGTTCTGGCACATCCCCAAAAGAAGACACAAGAATGGATACATTGAAAGGTAAACCATCCAGGAGCACAGAGAGGATATGATCAACGAAGGCAAACATTTTTAAATGACTTTATTTATATAAAAACAATTATAATTTCTAATACAGGTCAAAACACATAGTCTCTGACCGGGCTACCGCCTCACAGTCTTCAAATTTTACGCTTTTTCCACTCTGGCTCATCATCTGGCTCATCTTCTTCAGAATCCACTTCAGCGAAAACGGCATTAGGTTGCGTTCTACAGTAGAAATGAAGAGAGAAAATGAAAGATATAGATGGCAGATATATACGCACAGGCCACAGCCTGTCTGCATCACTTTTACAACAAGATTAGAAAATGATACAGAGAGGGAATGCTAGCCCTTGAAAGTCGCGCAGACTTCACAACTGGCCATGTATTTACCCAATGCTATCTGATTTCATTTTACGGTAGTAAAGACAACATCCGGCTGTTTATAGTCAATTTAGAAATTGTTTAACCCCTTTACGTTTAAGGACATGTTTAAAAGGAGCTTTTTATCTTGGTAGAGCCCCCCCTTACCTTGTGTGCCTGGAACCCATATAGGTTCTATTTTATTAACAGATATCAAGACAACAATATCCAACAACCAACTGTTAAAAACAAATCACCATCGAACCCCTTGGACCACAATGGAAATACATCATTCAGCGTAATAAAGTCTCTCAGGGCTGCTCCTTTTACAAATAATTAAGTCTATTAATTATATAACATTAGCATTAATTGCATAGAAATCCCAGGCCAACTTAAACCATAAATAAGTGCTAAAGTACTACATGCATTATTCACAAAATATACATGGGAGACAGGTCCAGTAAGTATAAGTATAGTGAATAGTAAGATACTGCCCTGGCATGAGAAATCAGATTAGAGTCCAGAAGACAATGTATGTGCATCCCCATGCGTTCCGCCAAGTGGCCGCAGCTTCTCCAGTGGGTCCCCTGGAGAAGCTGCGAATGTGTGGCGGAACGCCTAGGCATGCATATGCGATTTATATGCAATTGGGGATTTATATGCAATTAATGCTAATGTTATATAATTAATGGATTTATGGATCTGATATTTATATGCTATTAATGCCAATGTTATATAATTAATGGATATTGTGTAGTTGGTTAAAGCACTTGCAGTTGGTTAAAGCACACCCACTTTAGGGGTACTAACTAGTTGATATAAGTCAAGTAATGTTCGCATGTAATGTTTAGTACCTGTGTTTTGTTAATTTATATAAAACGAGCTAGTGATAATACATACATTTGTAAAATGAGTAGCCCTGAGAGACTCTGTTAATAAAATAGAACCTATTTAAATGTAATTTGGAGCTGTGCCCCAATCATAACTAACTGCGCATACTTATACTAACTAAGTAGGAGTTAGTAAATACTGAGAAACAATTTGTGTGTTGGGACAGTATGTACAATCTAATACCAAATCCAGGTTATGGCCAAGGTTTCGGCCCTTGAATGGCAAGACTGGTAGGGTGTCTGCAACAGGCACAATCAAGAGCCAGTGATAATCCAGTTGTGTTCTACCAGTTAAAATAGTTCCTCCATGATTAGATCCACTGGTGCTGTTAGATTAGAAATGCTGTGCGTCATGGGTCAAGTTAAATGGCATAGATTGTGGTTTCTGTGTCACCGAGCCAACAATTTACCAACGAGAACAGGCAGAATCAGTTACAATGATGCCTCCAGAATATATCATCTGAGCCCTAGCAGAATGAATGGATATCTTACAAGTGCATAGTCACAGCATTCGTCACAGTTCAGCGCCAGATAAGGATTGCTCATTGTGACTCATCTCAAATGCTGTATGACCCTACAAATCAATAGCCAGTATTATGCTTCACTGACAGGATGAGGATCAGAACCAAAAATACCACTCATGACAGCAAAATTGGAGCATATACTCAGCGACTGCTCATTCTAAGTCACAATGCTCATTTTTAAGCAATAAGTTATGTGATTTTACTTCATTGCTGCATCATATTTAGACCCACATACACTACATGGCCAGATCACTTGATGTGTTTTGCCCCACTGAAGACATCTGTAGGCAGCAACAAGAGAATTGTGTACTCACTGCAAATTTTCTCTCTTGATATCCATTCTGGAACACAGGCACTCATGGGTAACCCTCCACAGCTGAATTAAGACTGACTAAAAAGCCAAGCCAAAGCTGTATATGACTTACTTCCCAAGTGATCGTAATCAGGGTAGAACAACAACATTTCTGCAACCCACGAACAGAAACGGATAATATGCCAACCGCAAACTGCAGTCCCAAAGCATCAATGGCAACCCAATCTCTTGGAACAACACAGAGTGGAGTGTCCCAAAACAGATATTGAAGGGACAGGCCAGGCAAAGTATAAAAACGTTTGCTTACCTTCCTAACACAGGATCCAAGGATTCGTGCTGCTGTGTTGCTGAATAAAGCAGCTGTTGAGATTTAGCCACTTTCTTGCAGGCCAGCCACAAATTTTATATATTCATGACCAGCTATTTTTTTTAGCATTGAGAGGTGGACCAATCTCCTCCCTTTTGCATCAGACTGTGTGTGCAGGGGAGGATAGCTGCTCCCTGCTTTGCTATTCTGTTTTTTCCCTGCTTCTTAGTATAGGTCCACCTTTCAGTGAAAAAAAGGTGGTCAGGAATAAATTCTAGGTAACAGGAAAGGGGGCTCAATCTCCACAACAGCAGCCTTCTTCAGAAACTCACCAGGGTGGATGTTTTTCAGAGCAGGTATGCAAACAGTGATTTGTTTTTCAAATCTACACATCTTGCAAGGCCTTCTTCATATTTTCTTTTTATTTCAGTCTATTCTGGGACACAGGCACTCATGGGATCTCTCAAAGCAGTCCCCCATCAAGGTGCAAGTCAACCACACTGATAAAATATAAATGATCAACTGGTAGCCATAACACCACTAAAAGAAAACTACATATTTCTACACCACAGATGGGGGTCGACCACAGCCTGCAAAACCTTACAGCCAAATACGCATCCACCTTGTAGACCCTTGTGAAGGTGTGCACCAAAGACCAGGAGGCTACTTTACAAACGTGATCCATTAAGACTTAAAGTGGACCAAAAGTCAGAAAAAAAGCCCAGAGGACCTTCCGGGTGCTCCCACAGCACACAGCCAACTAATGTTGGCAGTGCTGCTGCTTTTGCCAGCCGCTTCCGGGTAAATGTAGTGCGGTAAATCGCACAACATGAACCCGTGTGAAGCTGTGGATCACTAGCCAGCAGTCCGCAGCTTTATCCAAGGTCCCGCACCGTTGCCTATGCTCGATGTAGGAAAAAAAGCTCTCCACTCTCCTTGAGGGGCTGTTGCAAGGTCAAAGGCTGCACCCGGGTGCATTGTGTAATACATACTCCCAGGTGTAGGTCATAGCCATCGGCACATGATAGCCTTTACGATGGGGGGGATTATATATATATATAGGTATACACATATACGTCTATAGATTTATGCATATTTTTTGGGCCGTTGCGGTAGGCTTCTTACTTTTGGTTTGCATTTGCACTTTGGAGCACTTTACTTTGCCACAGCTTATATTGCCACCAACTCCATGGCTGATTTATATATTGATACTTGATTTTGTTACATGAGATTACTTATATTTTTTTCTCCCGCTCGAACCCCTTAAACATTGTAATTGCTACATTGTCCCCTCTAAGGTTCTTTGGCTTTTATTGTTTATAACAGTTTGTTAAGTGGTTTATGCTTTGTATTGTATAGTATTTGGGAATTGGTGTTTAGTTTGCATTACCTATATTGTTTTGGTTTACTTTAATAAAAAAATCTTTATGTGTATGTACAGAAATATTTTCTTTATTTAATTTTGAGATTTTGGTTATTATAGGAGTACCCTGTTTAAGCACATTTGGGTTTTGTTTTGGGTGTAGCAAGATGGCTGCGCGGGAGTCAGGTGATCGGGAGCCAGTGGCCAGGTAAGGCGAGTAGGTAATTAAAAAGCATTAATAATAACATTTTTTTAGACTTTCAGGCTGTTTTAATGAGGAACACTTTCCCTGGTGTTAAACCTCTCCTCTGGGGAATTATTATTATGATTGTTTATTTATAAAGCAACATCATCTTCCATGGCACTGTACAATGTGAAAATACCATTTTGTGAGTACTCACCTGAAAAATCGATATTGTTGGTGTGCCACACACCCCGCTTCACTTTTAATATTCTTCACTTATTGGGTTGACTCACCGCCAGGTGACGCTGTGCAGAGAGGAAGTCTTGTAACGAGCCCCCTTCCGGCCTATATATACCTGGTACCTCCCTTTAATCACCAGTATATTAAAAAGCAGAAAGACAAGGTACCAGTATTTACCCGGTAACCTCAAAATAAATCAATATAAATAAAAGCTTCACCATATAAAGGCTTCGGAATACCGAAAAGGGTGGGAGTGAAGCGGGGTGTGTGGCACACCAACAATGTCCATTTTTCAGGTGAGTACTCACAAAATGGTGGTATTCTTGGTGTGCCACACACCCCGCTTCACTTTTAATATTCTTCACTTATTGGGACATCCAAAAGCAGTGTCCACAAGGGATGGGCATCTCAAGGCCAGGTGAAGCATAACTTAAATGACTGCAGTCTGCAGAACCTTGCGGCCAAAAACAGCATCCGCTGAGGCCCGCACATCAACTTTGTAAAACTTAGAAAAAGTGTGAACAGAAGACCAAGTGGCGGCCTTACAAACTTGTTCAACAGAAGCTTGGTGCTGAAAAGCCTAAGACGCCCCAATGGCGCGAGTAGAATGAGCAGTGATACGAAAAGGGGGAACTCTTCCCTTAGCAGAATAGGCCGCAGTAACGGCCTGACGTATCCACTTGCTAATGGCAGATTTGGCTGGTGCCAAACCCTTCTTAGGCCCATAGGGCACAACAAAAAAGGAATCCGTCCTACGAAAAGGAGACGTGATAATCAAGTAGTACTTAACACAGCGTACTACATCCAAACAATGCAAAACCCTCTCTTTGTCATTCTTAGGATTAGGACATAAGGAGGGAAGAACAATGTCTTGGTTCAAATAAAAAGCAGAAACAACCTTGGGAAGAAAGTCTGGCTTGAACCGAAAGACCACTTTATCCTGATGCCTCTCAAAGTAAGGCGCCTGGATAGACAAGGCCGCCAACTCTGAGACACTCCGGACCGAAGTTATAGCTACCAAGAAGACAATCTTCTGAGTCAGGGTAGACAAAGCAATATCTTGCAAAGGCTCAAAAGGAGGAGCCTGAAGAGCAGAAAGAACCAATTTCAAATCCCAAACTGGGAGTAATGGTTTCCTGGGAGGCCGCACATGCGTAACCCCCTGGAAAAAAGTTTTAACTAAAGGCTGAAGTGCAACACGCTTCTGAATAAAGATAGATAAGGCAGAAACCTGCCCTTTCAACGTACTTAGCCGAAGACCAGAGTCCAGCCCTGATTGTAAAAACTCCAGAATCCTGGAGACCGAAAAGACCCTACAAGGAAAAGATCTCATCTCGCACCAAGCGATATAGGCTTTCCAAGTCCTATAGTAGATGATAGAAGAAGACCTCTTCCGGCCACTGATCAGAGTCTTAACGACCGAATCAGAAAGACCCTCCTCCTTCAGGATGGAGGTTTCAGCAGCCAGGCCGTCAAACCCAGCGCTGGTAAATTGGGGTAACACAATCGACCCTGAGTGAGCAGATCGGGCCGAAGAGGCAGAACGACCTGGTCCACTGCCAGCCGAACGATGTCTGCGAACCACACTCGCCTTAGCCACCTTGGGGCCACGAGAACGGCGGACACCTTTTCCAGAGCCAACTTCCGAAGCACCCTGCCCAGCATGGGTATCGGAGGAAACAGGTATAGAAATCCCAGATCCCCCCAGCTCAGGGACATGGCGTCCACTGCCAGAGCCAGAGGATCCTGGGAGAGCGACATGAAGTTCGGGAGCCTGTGATTGTGACAAGAGGCAAACAGGTCCACCTCTGGCGTCCCCCATCGGAGACACAGTGAGCGAAACACCCGAGGATGGAGAGCCCATTCTCCCAGACGGGGAGAGCCCCTGCTCAACGGGTCCGCTTCCTGGTTCTCCACTCCTGGAATGTATACCGCCGAGAAACAAGGAACATGGGCCTCTGCCCAGGTCAGGATCAGGGACACCTCTCTGAGATCACCCAGACTGCGAGTCCCTCCCTGATGATTGATGTAAGCAACCGCTGTTCGATTGTCCGAACGCACCTGGACCGGAAGGCCCAGAACGTGTTGAGTCAGGAGAGCAAGCCCCCGACGGATGGCTCTCAGTTCCAGAATATTGATGGGTAAGTGGGCCTCTTGAGGTCCCCACTGCCCCTGGAACTGCAGCTCCTTCCAGAATCCGCCCCATCCCGACAGACTGGCGTCCGTGGTGACAATTTCCCAAAGGGGGGTCAGGAAAGACCTGCCCTTCACGAGATTGGTCGAGACCAACCACCACTGGAGGGACTGCCGGACCCGGGAGGACAACTGAAGGGCTGATCCAGCGACGAGGCTGCTGGTCCCAAGACGCCAACAGATAAAGCTGAAGCGTCCTCGTGTGGAATTGAGCAAAAGGAACTGCCTCGAAGGAGGCAACCATCAACCCTACCAGCCTCATCCCCAGACGGATGGACGGCCGAGGATTGGAGAGTAGGACCCGAGCCAACTCCTGAATCAGATGAATTTTGGACTGGGGAAGAAACACTCTGTGTTGATGAGAGTCCAACTGCATCCCCAGAAAAGACACCACCCTGGCCGGAGCGAGGGAGGACTTGGGGAAGTTGATCACCCAACCAAAGCTTTCCAGCGTGGAGACCACCAACCTGGTGTCTGTCTCCGATTGATTGAGCGACGGAGCCATGATGAGAAGGTCGTCCAAATAAGGTACGACACGAATGCCCCGAGATCTGAAAATGGCCATGACCCCTGCCAGCACCTTGGTGAACACTCTTGGAGCTGAGGTAAGGCCAAACGGAAGTGCCACGAATTGATAATGCTGATCTTTCATCACGAATCGAAGAAAACGTTGATGAGCGTGGCAAATGGGAACATGAAGATAAGCATCCTTGATGTCTATGGACGTCATGAAGTCCTGTTGCCGAAGAGAGCCGACGGCAGTACGCAAGGTTTCCATGCTAAACTTCCGAAAATGGATGAACCTGTTGAGTAACTTCAGGTCCAGGACGGGACGAACTGACCCATCTTTCTTGGGGACTGCGAAAAGATTGGAGTAGAAACCGAGGCCCATCTCTAAGCGCGGTACCGGCCGGATGACCGCCATCTCTAACAGATTCTTTACCGACGCCAGGAGCCCCTGCACGGCCAAAGGATCGATGGGCACCCGAGATCGAAAGAACCGTGAAGGAGGGCGAGACTCGAATTCCAGCTTGTAACTGGACGCCACTACCTCCTGGATCCATCTGTCTGGAACTTCTTGGTTCCAAACCTGGGAGAAGTGTCGCAATCGTCCCCCCACCCGCACGGGTGAGGGCAGCCCCTCATTGCTGAGCGGGCTTACCAGCAGGTTTGGGCTTGGAGCCCCAAGACTGAGCGGGACGGCCACGGCCCCTCCCCCGAGTCCAACCTGTATGCCTGGTAGCGGGAAAGGAAGCCCCCCTACCCGCTCTGAATCCTCGAAAGGAAGGCCTACCGGAACTTGCCCACCTAAAGGGACGACGAGGCCTCTTGCGTTGTGGCATCTTACCACCCTTTGCGACTGAATCAATTTTCTCCCCAAACAGACGCAACCCCAAAAAGGGGAGAGCTGTGAGCACCTTTTTAGAAACTGAGTCCGCCGACCACTGACGCAGCCATACTGACCGACGAATAGCCACCAGCATTGCAGCTGTCTTGCTACTCATAGCCAGCGCATCGTCCTGAGCGGATAGAACATAGGACACAAAAGATTCACACTGCTTGAGCGCAGTAAACTCTTTACAAGTGGGACTGAGATCCTCATATAGCCCCTGAATTACAGACCTAACCGCCAATAGAAGAAGGGCCGAAGCACACACCGGGCGCATCGTTGACCCGGCATAAATAAAACCATGGCGAGCGTACTGGTCAATCCGACGATACTCCCCATCTTTAGGGACAGTGGTCTCAGCAGACTGTACCATAGCCATGCTGGAGAGCCCTAGCACAGGGGTATCGACGTCAGGAGGGACAGACCAAAGCTTCACCAATTCTGGCGGAAAAGGATAACGCTTTTCCCAACTGGAAGGGATTCCAGATAACCGCGTGGGATGTTCCCATTCCTTAAGGACCACCCTCTCAAAGCGGTGCTGTCTGGGAAAAACCCAACGCGGCTGAGGCTCTTTAAACAACTGGCCCCTTGGCAGGGCGACAGCCTCAGGCGGATCTAAATTCAAAATTTCAAACATTTGAGCCAGAATGGAGGGGGTGTCAAGGGCAACCCCCGCCGACCAATCGCCAATCGCATCAGCCTCAAGCTGATCTGCAGGCTCATCTGACTCCAACAGGAATTCTTCCTCGTCCGGGGAGCCATCGGACCATTCCACAGGCTCACATAACTCGTCCTGTGGAGCCGAAGGTACCGGAGTCAGGTGCTTCCGTTTTGCAGTGGCCTTTAACCCTGCTTTAACGGGCACTACTTTCCGGAGGCTGGCCAACCGTGCCGCCACCTCGGATTGCGAATCCCCACTTTTGACAGTGTCATGCGGGGTCCGGAACAGGGAGGGAGAGGTAGGAGATGATGGGAGTTGAGACGGGCCAGCAGCCGGAGCAACAGACTGACGCGCAATGCTCTGCCTTGCACAAGGAATGCAAATAAAGACATCGTCAGCTGGGAGCGGAGCCCCACATCTTACGCACCCCCTGGATGGCTCAGAAGAACCGTTTCCGGCAATAACTGAAGCCTCCATATAATGATTTATGGTATTCACCATTTTTTTTTTTTTCTTTTTTTTTTTTGGGCTTTAAGGCATAGGCCAACCCGGGATGCCCCCTTATTGTAAATGTCCCGGAAGGGAGGGTTTTTTTTCTTTTTTTTTTAAAAAGGAAGGTCCCCCTTAATAATCTATATATATATATATAGATTATATATGTACATTTTTAAATATAAAAATATCCCAATTTTCTTTTCTTTTTTTAAAAAAGACTAGCCAAGTAACAGAGCCGGAGGGCCGCTATAATCAGGGATCCCGGGATCTGTAAGGAAAGGAAAACCAACAATCAGATCCCCACACGAGTGTAACAAGCAAAAACATATCTATACATGGCACCAAGGTGCCTTTAAATGAGCAAAAAGAACACAACCTTGCCCCTTATTAAATCAAAATGACAATAAGCATAATGATGCCTCCTTAAAACACTCGCCCCCATATCTACACATTATAGACATTAAATCCCACTCACGGCCCCACCAGGGTGGGGCCGCTTACCTGAAAGGACCGAGAGCAGCAACAGCAACCGGAGGGACGATGCAGCAGACAGCAGCAGCAAAGGTAAATAGAACCATGTGCGGCAGCGAGCCCCCCCCCCACGTGACTTCCTTTAAACCAGAAAGGAAGTGAGGCTGGGGCCGGCCGCATGACGCTACCGCCGGCGCCACGCCCCCGTCACCGGGACCCGCCCCCTTAAGCCCGATCAGTGCGGCTAATTCATCCAGGAATTACTACCAGATGAGCCGCTACAACGTGCACAACAAGGCAGGAGGCGGAGGAGGGGGGAGGCGGAGGAGGGGGGAGGAGGAGGAAGGAACAACAAGCGCAGCCACACTGACAGAAAAGCCTGCCATACAACGGCCGCAAGGAGACCAGCGGGGGAGGGGGGAGGCGGGAGGGGGCTGTGGTAACTCAGGCGGCAAGCCAACCTACCCAGCGCGGTCCGCCCCAGCCGCCCCCTAAAGCTGACCTAAACACTGGCCAAGCCGGCCAGTACCGTTAAACAAGACCTGCCCGAGGAGCTCCCAAGAGGAAATATCGGACTGAGTGCACACATGCTGTGCAGTCTGCTCAATGCATAAAAGTAACACACACATGTTATGATAAGTCATACAGTGAAATACACACAAATAATACACAACCCTCTAACCCCCCCCCCATAGTGAAGGGAGAAGGGACCGTAACGGGAGAGTAAGGGGCTAAGGGGACCCTCGGGACAGGGGCATCCCATTTCCGGATCACCATGCCGGATAGCCGCATTGCCCCCAAAAGAGGGGGTCGAGCGGAGGAGATAAGCTCCTAGGCACCAATAGTGCCGTCTACCGATTGCCCAGTGAGCAGCCTAGGCTGGGAGGCTTCCATTCCACCATCAAGGTATAAACAATCAAAACCGGGCAGAAATAGACCAAAAGGGGGTGCCGGGGTAAGACCCCGGCTACCTGTAAGCAGGAGACTTCGATCTTCTGTCTTGTCGTCAAGCAGAGAGAAAAATACTGGTGATTAAAGGGAGGTACCAGGTATATATAGGCCGGAAGGGGGCTCGTTACAAGACTTCCTCTCTGCACAGCGTCACCTGGCGGTGAGTTAACCCAATAAGTGAAGAATATTAAAAGTGAAGCGGGGTGTGTGGCACACCAAGAATATCCCAGTTGTATTCCCTAGGATTGCAATTCCACGACACAGCAACCTATCAGACCTCATGCTCCATTCATACATTCCCTTAAAATAAATGGTAACAAATCAGCCCAACAGTTAATGGAGTACTCAAATCCCTTGAGCCATATGAAAAGTCAAAATGCCAGCATCTCCATAAAGCTTCAGGTTTATTTAGAGTTTTTTTTAGAGTAACAATCTCAAATGTTAAGCCACGCTTGGGGGTATAAATACCCCTCCCCAGTGGCAGCGAGCGAGTGGCAGCTTAGAAGGAAGGGGAACCTTCATCCTCCTTCCTCTCAAATGCCGGCAGATCGATCATTTTGGGACACCGCCCAGCAGTGGATGAAGGTGGCGGAGGTAAGTATACTGTAAATTAAGAATAACATTATTTTGGCTGTTCTTTTTTTTTTTTTTTGTAACTTTTACTAGCTTGAACTAGTCCAGGGGACTGCTATACTAGTTCAAAGGATGGGAGAAGGGCTACGCATTTGCCATCATTGCAGCAGGTGACTTGCCATTAGCCCCCACCCTATTACTCGTATCCCCAAGAAGGAAACGGGAGAAATGGTGCCTATTGTCACAGGCTCAGTGTATAACCTGTGGGAGAACTGGGCCTGCGCTGAAGGGCATAGGGGATAGAGTAGCAAAGCTCTCTAAGGATAAAGATAAAATATATTAGAAGTATTAGAGATTAACACATTACAATAAAGGCAGGATCGAGCACACCCACTACATTTGAGGAACAGTAGCGCAACAGCAAGGACATAAAGGTAATTTGGTCTGAGCTTCTCCTCTGAACTTCATACTGTGACTATTAAATTACACCCATGACACCTGCAATATTACTATCATGAAAGATTTAACAGACACTGATCCTGGGAGGGCTGCCGTCCTACACGTGGGCTGATTGCATTACAGGCTCTTGTTAGGAGCCATAACCAGGGGGGAAAAGGGAGTCAGCCTTGAAGTGGGCAGGAGAGCGGCCTCTGACGCTATTAGCTTACACGTGTGGGGGGATTACTTATATTGATGTGTGTGCATGTCAGCTGGGCAGAACAATAGCCAAGCATGTGAACCTGACAGCCATTGTCACACATGTTAAATGTGGCTAAATTAATGCACATCAATTCTACATGAACAGGTCGGTTAACCCTTGCTTAGGGACTGTGTTACAGATCTCTGAACCATACGTGTGACAGCACATGTACGGGGTCATTGTGTTTGCTCACCCAAATGTTGCTGGAAGAAAATGGATTATTTGGAGTGGAAAAAAACAACCTCCACTCACAAGAAAAATACAGTTCTGTGAAATACTCACCTGTAGAATTGGTATTATACTTATACAGTATGTCCTGCTCCAGATATAATACTTACACTTGGGTAATCCTCCGCCAGATGGCGCTGTGCACTGCAGACATGCAAAAACAGGCTCCTCCCGGCCCTTCATATACCTAGGGACCTCCCACAAATCCCCAGCATTGAAAAGCAGTGAAAAAGAAGCCAGGAGAAACTAACCACCAAAAACTGGTAATAACAACAATGATAACAATCACCATACAGGGGATCCAGAATAATGCAAAAACCAGGGTGGGGTGGAGCAGGACGTACTGTATACGTATAATACCAATTCTACAGGTGAGTATTTCACAGAATTGTATTATTCTAAGTATACAGTACGTCCTGCTCCAGATATATTACTTACACTTGGGACATCCAATAGCAGTGTCCATAAAAGTAGTGTGGGATCCCCAACAAAAAAGGCAAAAGCAAGCAATTTAGACTACTGCCGCCTGCAGAACCTTGCGGCCAAACACAGCATCAGCTGAGGCCCTAACATCAACCTTGTAAAACTTTGAAAAGGTATGAACAGAAGACCAAGTAACGGCCTTGCAAACTTGTTCAACAAAAGCCTGGTGCTGGAAGGCCCAGGAGGCCCCAATAGCACGCGTAGAATGAGCAGTAAGACGGAAAGGAGGACTCTTCCCCTTAGCAGAATAGGCCTGAATCACAGCCTGACGGATCCATTTGCTGATAGTAGACTTGGCAGGATCCAAACCCTTCCTAGGCCCGGAAGGCACAACTAAGAGAGCATCAGTCTTCCTGAAAGCCGCAGTGACTACCAGGTAATACTTCAAGCACCCGACCACGTCCAAGGAATGCAGAACCCTTTCCTTGTCATTGCTAGGATTGGGACACAATGAAGGAAGAACAATATCTTGATTCAAATGAAAAGCAGACACAACCTTAGGCAGAAAATCCGGTTTGAAGCGGAACACCACCTTGTCCTGGTGCCTCTCAGTACGGAGGCTGAATAGATAGAGCAGCCAGCTCAGACACACGCCTAACCGAAGTAATAGCCACCAAAAAGACAACCTTGAGAGCAAGAACAGCGAGAGCAGCATCATGAATAGGCTCAAAGGGAGCACCCTGCAAGGCAGATAAAACCAAGTTTAAATCCCAGACGGGGACCATAGGTTTACAAGGGGGACGCACATGAGTGACCCCCTGAAAGAAGGTCTTAATCAAGTGATGCTGAGCAAAAGACTTCTGAAAGAAGACGGACAGGGCAGAAACCTGACCCTTCAGAGTACTGAGTTTTAGACCTAACTCCAAACCATGCTGTAAGAACTCCAGAACCCTAGGGACTGAGAATTCCCTACAGAAAAGAGACCTAGACTCACACCAGTCAATGTAGGTACGAATTGACTGGTAGTCAATTACGTAGGTAATAGATAGCAGAAGTCGTCTTCTTCCTAGCCTGCACCATAGTACCTACCACAGACAAACCTTTTTCCATCAAGATGGAGGTTTCAGCAGCCAGGCCGTCAAAGCCAGCGTTTGTAAATTGGGATGGCGTAAGGAGCCCTGAGTTAGCAGATCTGGCACCCCTGGCAGGTCGTACTGGTCTACTGCCATTTGAACCACACTCTTCTTGGCCACCTGGAGGCCACTAGAATCACAGGTACCCCTTCCAGAGCAATCTTGCGCAGAACCCTGCCCAGAAGGGGGAATGGTGGAAATATATACAGGAGCCGAAACTCCTTCCATGACATGGACAGGGCATCCGTGGCCAAGGCCAGAGGATCCTGAGACAGGGATACGAAGGCCCGGAGCTTGTGATTGTGACGGGATGCAAACAGGTCCACAACCGGTAGACCCCAACGGTGACACAGGGACTGGAATACCCTGTTGCAGAGGGACCACTCCCCCCGACGGGACGACCCCCTGCTCAGAGCATCTGCTAGCAGATTCTCCGCCCCCGGAATGTACACAGCCGAAATGCATTGGACATTGGCCTCCGCCCATGTCAGAATCTGAGACACCTCCTGGAGGGCACCCTTGCTCCGGGTCCCTCCCTGATGGTTGATATAGGCAACCGCCGTTCTGTTGTCTGAGCGTACCTGGACCGACAGACCCCTCAGGTGTTGGGTCAACCGCTCCAGTACCAACCTGACTGCCCGTAATTCCAGAATGTTGATGGGTAAATGGGCCTCCTGAGGGCCCCACCTCCCCTGGAAGCGCAGGGACTTCCAGAATCCCCCCCAACCTGACAGACTGGCATCCATTGTGACCATCTCCCAGGAGGGGGCCAGAAAAGACCTGCTCCCTATCAAGTTCCTGTGGTCCAGCCACCACGCAAGGCACTGTCTCACCGAGGGGGGAAGTACACAGGACGCTGGGTTCTTGTCCCATACTGACAGAAGGTGGAGCTGCAGAGGTCTCAAATGGAACTGGGCAAAGGGCACCGCCTCGAAGCTCACCACCATCAGGCCCACCAGCTGCATTCCCTGCCGGTTGGAGGGCTGTGGGCACGAGAGCGGGAACCTCGCCTGCGCAGTCAGAGCTTCCACCTTCTGTTGAGGAAGGAATATCCTTGACTGAACCGTATTCAGAATCATTCCCAGGAACGGAGTCACCGAGGAGGGGGACAGAGAGGACTTGGGGTAATTGATCACCCAGACGAAGGACTCCAGGGTGGACACTACCAGCTGAGTGTCCAAGCTAGGCCACAAATTGGCAATGCTGATCTTTCAGTGCAAATCTGAGAAACCTTTGGTGTCCTGGAAACACCGGGACGTGAAGGTAAGCATCCTTGATGTCTATGGACGTCATAAAGTCCCCTGGGCGCAGAGAGCCGATGGCCGAGCGCAGTGTTTCCATGCGAAAGTGCTTGTTCTTGACAAATCTGTTGAGGATTTTTAAATCCAGAATGGGCCTGACTGACCCATCCTTCTTGGGTACTGTGAAAAGGTTGGAATAGAGCCCCATGCCCCTGTCTCCTAAGGGGACCTTGCAAATGACCCCTAGATCCAGGAGACCCTGCATGGCCAGCAACAAGACCTGAGCTGAGGCAGGGTCCTGTGGAATCCAGGACCCAATGAATCTGGTGGGAGGCCGTACAGCAAATTCTATCTTGTAGCCGGAGAACACTACCTCCTGAATCCACTGGTCGCCTCCAGACATGCTCGAAGTGCTGCAGACGTCCCCCCACCCTGACGGGCGAGGGCGCCCCTTCATGCCTGAGGGGTCTTGGGAGAGGCTTTGGGCTTGGACCCCCAAGAGGAACCAGGACGGTGTCCTCTGTTCCTGTGCCAGGAATCTGCGCGGGACCCAGCGAAGGACACCCCTTTTCCTTGTTTCGCCCCATGGTAGGGGATTGAAAGGGTGCCCTGGCCTTGAAAGGGCCGAATCTGCCGCCTGCGCTAGGGTAACTTGCCTCCTTTGGCAAAGAGATCTAGACGGTCCCCAAAAAGGCGCAGCCCCTTAATTGGAAGCCCAGTAAGGGCTTTCTTAGCGGCATTGTCAGCAGCCCACTGGCGCAACCAAACCGTGCGGCGTATAGCTACCACCAGGGCAAAAGATCTGGCACACATCCTAATAGCATCATCCGATGCAGACAGGATAAAGTTCACAAACACATCGCAGTTAGACCGTGCATTGACAGTATCAGGTGGCAACTCATCTGTGCCATCAAGTGCATTCCTGACCATGGCCCTGAGCGCTAATGCCGTGATGGTTAAGGCGCAAACCGGAGCGCAAAGTCGCTCTCCCAATTGCAAAGGCATGGCACGCCAATTGGTCAATACGCCGGTCCTCAGAGTCCCGCAGCGTAGTAGTGTCAGGGGAGTGCATAATAGAAGTGTTGGACAACCCTAGAATAGGAGCATCGACCTCGGGGGGCGATGACCAGCACTTAACCAAGTCAGCAGGGAAGGGATACTTCCTATCCACACTCTTAGGGATCCCAGGAAGTCTACTGGGATGTCCCCAATCTTTAAGCACGAGGCTATTGAAATTAGTTTGCTCGGGAAATTCCAGACGAGCCTTAGCAGTATGAAAAAGGTCACCCCTTTGCCTGGGAGCCGCAGCAGGGGGAGAGAGGGACAAAACCTCAAAGATCTGAACCAACAGTCTGTCAATATCATCCGAGGTCCAGTGCTCGGAACCAGACTCGTCATGACCCCTTGACCCCTCGTCATATGACCCTGAGTCAGAGAACAGCTCCCCTTCGTCCGAGGGGGTATGGCCGTAAGGATGCGTCAACTCATCAGATTCCATAGGAAACAGAGCAGGGTCAGGGGTTAAATGCCACCTCTTTGCGGTGGCCTTACGCGCTAAGGAATTAGCAAGCAATTTTTCAACACTGGCCAGTCTAGCAGCCATATCAGGATGAGAATCCCCGCTTGTATTGGGGGTTAGACTCAGGCTTGGGGGAGTAGGTGAAGTGAGGCGTGGTGCAGGCCCAGCCACTGAAGAGGCGGGAAGAACCGATAGCGCCTGCTGTGCACAAGGAACACAGACCCGTGCATTGTCACCACTGCTAGGTAAGACCCCACAAGCTACACACAGCCGGGCTTGTCCCGAAGGAACCTCGTTCACAATATCCTGGGATGCCTCCATATGGTGATTTAATCGGCACAATAGGCCAGTAGGGATTGACGCTGTAAGCTACCCTGGATGCCTCAATAACCCGCGGGGAAGTGGGAGTAAATTTAATAGTCTCAACCGGGAGCTACACCGGGCCGGGAGAAGCCACCGGAATCCACGGTCTGAAAGACATAAAAAGGAACAAGGATGTCAGAGCCATGCGCAAGGGTGTATAAAAGGTAATATAAAGTCGCCCGCGAGGACACTTACAGACAGAGGGGGGAGGACGGTCTTCACCACGCGCGCGCGAGCAAAAAATGGCGCAAAGCGAACCTCGAAGGGCGGGCCAGAGCTGACCGTGACGCGGAGCGCGCCAAGCCAGGACCCCGCGACCCGCCCGGAGAGCGCGAAGCTTCAAAAAAGCGTAGTCAATATAGACAGCAGGGCAGTGACGCCTGAAGGGAAATGATCGAGTGGATTACCTCAGAAGAGCCACTACAAGCTAAAAAAGAGAACCCGCAGCGTCTGCGAAGCCGCCGCCGCCCCAAGCAGTACAACCATATAGGAAAGATGCGGCAGCGATCAATACAAAATAAAAGTGAACAGCGCGGCTCCGACACCCATTCCCAGTCAAACGCGATACTAAGGTTATAAGCGTGTAATAGGGTACACTGAGGCCGCCATACTCACAAACCCCTCCCCCCCCTTTCTTTCCCCCGGGCTAAGGGAGGAACGAGGGAGGATGGCGACCCTTTACACAGGGTCCACCGCTACACGGAGCGTAGGGCAATGATGCGGGAGGGGCATCCCCTAAAGGCTCACCATCAGCCTCAACCGCCTACCCTTTGGTGGGGGACTGCGGTGGAGCAAGGCTCCATAAGCACGCATGGTGCTGCCTACCTTCACCCGACCAGCGCAGCCCAGGCTGGGAGGCACATCACAAGGAGGACGGGTGGGAGTAGTCCAACAGGGCCGCAGGCTGTAATAGCCCCGCTCACCTGCGAGAGAGTGATACTTCATGTCTTCGCAGTCAGCACTGCAGAGAAATCTGGGGATTTGTGGGTATATGAAGGGCCAGGAGGAGCCTGTTTTTGCATGTCTGCAGTGCACAGCGCCATCTGGCGGAGAATTACCCAAGTGTAAGTATTATATCTGGAGCAGGACGTACTGTATACTTAGAATAATAATTTACTCCTTCTCTAATGCCGGTATTCTAGCTCTAGTGTGGCAAATATTTAATTGTGCGTTTGAGCCTTTTATTGCCCACTACGTACCTTTGGCATTTATATTTTCAAATGAGCCCTCATGCTTAGTATATTTGTATAACTTATTCTGAAGAAATTCAGACCAGTCAATACATTACAATAATGGACGACCCAATGCTGAAATACTGAAGCCTCTCACATGCTGTGACTTTTTGGTGATAAATTCACTTTGGTGGACTTTCCCCAAAGACTCCAGACCACAATCACCATTACTCCATGCACCTCTTCCTTCAGTTTAGAAAAGTGTGGAACTCATGGAAAGTGGGCCTTTGAAAGTGTAAGAGACACCATAAGATGGTTGCACATAATAAAGGATCAGTTTGGTCAGTCCCGACATCTTGTAAGGAGGTTAAAAGCCTGATCGGGTTCGCAAATTTCTTTTGCTGTTTCATCAGAGACTTCTCCCTGGTGGAATGCCCCATTACCAATTTAACTAAGAAAGATATATTTTCCTGGTCCCAAGCAGCTGGAGAAGCTTTCACTGAACTCAAAAGGCTCTTTACCTCAGCTCCCATCCTCGTTCATGCAGATCCAGAACTTCCTTTTATCTTGGAGGTGGACACTTCAGCTTCTTTTTTCTCAATGCATTGGAAGAACATTGCACCCAGTGGCCGCCTTCTCCAGAAAGCAATCCCCAACTAAGAAAAACTACCGTATATACTCGAGTATAAGCCGAGTTTTTCAGCCCACTTTTTGGGCTGAAAAAAGCCACCTCGGCTTATACTCGAGTCCACCGACACAGTGACCGGCACTTCCAGGCTGCTGCGTGCTGGTCGTCGGTGGGCGTGCCCACCGACGACCAGCGCGCAACAGCCAGGAAGTGCAGCCAGGAAGCGGCGGCGGGAACGGCGGCGGCGGAGCGGAGGGGCCGGAGGAAAGGAGAGCGGCGGGCGGCCGCCCTCCGTTGCGCCCGGACGAGGGGAAGCCGGACCTGAGATGGAGCCTGGGAGGAGCGGCGACGGGACCTCACCTGGGATGGAGCTTGTGTCCCCCGAGAGGCAGGTGTGTGTTGTGGCGGCGGGCACCGGCGGGAGAACGGTGCTGTCGGCTCCCCGTCCGCCGGGCGAAGTAAGAGAAGCAGCTACACCCGAGGTCGCAGGGTGTACCAAGATGGCGGCCGCCGAGGAGCTGAAGGCAGCTACACCCGAGGTCGCAGGGTGTACCAAGATGGTGGCCGCCGAGGAGCAGAAGGCAGCTACACCCGAGGTTGCAGGGTGTACCAAGACGGCGGCCGCCGAGGAGCTAGATGCTGGAGTGTGCGTCTGAGAGCGGCTGCAGCAGCAGGTACCCACAGTGTATGTGTGTCTCTTTCTGTGTGTGTGTGTGTGTGTGTGTGTGTGTGTCTTTCTGTGTGTGTGTGTGTCTTTCTGTGTGTGTGTGTGTCTGTGTGTGTGTGTGTCTGTGTGTGTGTGTGTGTGTGTGTGTGTGTGTGTCTCTTTCTGTGTGTGTGTGTCTTTCTGTGTGTGTGTGTCTCTTTCTGTGTGTCAACTCCAATTCCAATTAAAAAAAGCCGCCTCGGCTTATACTCGGGTCAATAGCTTGTTCCACTTTTTGGGGGTAAAATTAGGTGCCTCGGCTTATACACGGATCGACCTATACTCGAGTATATACGGTATGTCAGTGACTGCGAGCTTCTGTCAATCAAGCTAGCCTTGGAAGAGTGTCAATATCTTC
Organism: Gastrophryne carolinensis; assembly: GCA_027917425.1. NCBI lineage: Eukaryota > Metazoa > Chordata > Amphibia > Anura > Microhylidae > Gastrophryne > Gastrophryne carolinensis. Next base: position 606,251,345 of record CM051234.1, read on the forward strand.
TTGAGGGTGCTAAACACCCCATTTTAATTTGACCAACCACAAGATCTTGGAGTATCTTCGCACGGCCTGAGGAAGTGGGTGATACGGCCCACGGAACGTGTGGCTCTATGTGATGTGGTAGGTGAAGGGGAGACTAGGGTTTGTATACCTTACCATGTTTAATGGTTGCTGAGGTGGTTGACTATTTTGGAATTGTTGGGAGAATTGAAAATTTTAATTTTGGTCTATTGTGGTAATATCTTTGAAGTAAAGGTTGTGGTTATATATCTTTGAATTAATTTCATTTATAGGCTGTAGGTCAGTGTTGGTATTCACAGATAATAATACAACAAAATCTATTTTGATTAGATCACTGAGTTTTTTCTCATAGTTTTGATCCGGATCCCAGGCAGGGTAATGTTATTAAGTGGTTACTATATGATTTTTCTTTCTTATAATTCTTACATATTTAAGATATTTATTAGATGGTTTCTTCTATACATATATTATTTACATTAACAATGGTATGTAATTAATAAATTATATGAACTTTTATAAAGGATTTTGATCTAATTATAAATTATATATTTATCAATATATAAATCCTTTTTAAAGAATTCTCCCCCTCACCTACACCTCATCTTATTTGGTTGTTTTGTGTGTATATGTCTTTTAAGAATTTAAATATGTTTTGTGTGTCATATGATTGCTACAATTGTGAATAAAATTTGATCTAATTTTTGATGTTGGTGTGCCTCCCCTGCGGTTATTTGTATTGGGGGATTGGCATCCAATAGTTAATTTGTTTATAGGGGATTTGTGCAGGCTCATTGTTTTGTAATCTTCGCAAGGCCAGATGGCTCCGTCCCCAACAGGCCCGCTGGTCTCTCTTCTTCTCCAGGTTTCTGTTCCATATTTCCTATCGGCCTAGTCACAAGAATGTCAAGCCTGCCGCTTTCTCTCGTCTTTTTACTACTCCATCTTAAGAGGAACGCGAAAACCATACAATTGTGCAACCCAGCCAATTTCCTCCTGGTTGAGTCTGAACTAATTTCTAAGACTTGATTGGGTAGATTGTATCCTGATCCATGAGGGCACAATCTTTGTTCTGAAATCACATGATCACCCATTGGCAGGACATTACAGGTTTAAGAAAACACTACATCTGGTCCGATGCAATTTCTGGTGGCCTTCCCTCAGCTTAGACTTCCAAGCGGCACATGTGCACGCAACAAGCATGTCCTGGCAAAACCTGTGTGTCCTCTGGTACCTCTTTCTGTGCCAGAGAGGCCATGGAAACAAATCTTGATGGACTTTGTAGTCAAACCCCCGCCATTTAAAGGCTGGTCACCATTAACTACTTCACCCAGTTTAGCCATTTCCTCCCTCTTCCTTCCACAGAGCTGGCCCGCATCTTTGTAAAGAGATAATCCAACACCACAGTCTGCCAACCAAAATGGACTCCGATCGGGTTTACCGGTTAATTCTGGTCAGCCTGATGTAAAAGTCTCCACATTGGACTTGCTCACTCCTCCACTTACCACCCCCAGACCAATGGCGAAATGGAACGAGTCAACCAATCTATTGAGCAGTACCTCTGCTGTAACTTCTGGGTAGATTGTTACCTTTGGCGGAATTTGCATACAACTCTGGTCATTCCTCCATGGGCTTAACAACTTTTGAAGATAATTATGGGTTCCACCCCAAATTGTTTCCTGATCCACGTGCTCTGTTGATGTTCCTGCTGCTCAAGAGTTGAGCTCTCACCTAACCTTCATTCACCGGAAACTTCTGGAAACCCTGCATCTTGCTCGTTATTAATTGGAGACAAAGTTCTTCTTTCCACTTCTGGCCTAAAACTTTGTTGTCTCTCCAGGAAACTAGGCCCTAAATGTATTGGTCCATTTAGGATCAGAAGGATGATTAATGAAGTAGCCTATGAACTGGACTTGCCCCCTCGGTTTAAAGTACATCCTGTCTTCCACATTTCATTCTTGAAAAAGGTTAACCTTCGGAAATCTCCTGTTACACCACCTGATCTGATTACCGTTGACGGTGAGGAAGAAAATGAAGTGGAACAAATTCTGGACACTAGGAGAAGAGGCAGGGGCATAAAATATGGTTCATTGGAGAAGTTATGGACCAGAGGAGAATTCTTGGGAACCAGTGGGTAATTTACATGCGCCTGCTTTGCATGCACCTGCTGACATCCCGAGAAGCCAGCAAGATTGTTCAGCCTCCTGTAAAGGGGGGGGGGGGGGGGGGCAATGTCAGGAATCTACCTGTGGCCATAAAGGGGCACATTCCTGGATTGTCAGTGTGAGCGTTGGCATCTCGGCACTCGTCCTATCGCTTGCCACAGAAACTGGAAGGAAGAGAGTCGCCAGAGCCCGAAGAGCCATCTGGCACCAACCTCCTTAAAAGGGACCTGGCCTGCAATCTTTGCTGCCTTTTCAGCTAATAATGGATCTAGTTCCTGTGTTCTGCTTACCTGTTAATCCTTGGATTGAGATTCGTTGTGACCCCGGCTTGTTTCTGAACCACCGAACCTTTGCCGCCTGCCCTGACCCCCTGCTCCATGACTACTCTGAACCTTTGCCGCCAGCCCTGGCCTATTGCCTGTCCACCATTCAAAAATCTACACTGCCAGCCCTGACTACCTGCCAGTCTGACTACACCTTCCTTCTGTTCTGCGCCCTATCGCCTAGTAGGAGACGCCTGACTTCAGATTCACTGATTTCAAGCTCTCTTCTGCGTGATCTCTCTTTCAAATCTGCAGTAGTGTTCATTTAGCGCCTCGGCCAACTGTACCCAAGGGATGCAATTTTTCATAGGCTCATATAATTGGTAGCACCCTTGAAAACTTATCTGCAATAAAAAAAAAGACATTTTCGGCACAGCTTCTTTACAGTTATGTGGTTAATGTACAGTACAGTCCCTTTCTCTGAATTCCTGCTAATATTTTTGCACTGGTCATCAATGTAATTTTAAATAAAGCCTATATCCATGATTTTACTGAAAAGTTATTTTATGTATACTTATATGTGAATGGACACTTCATATACTCACGCAGAATATGCTGGTGCCACCCAATATGGGTTCTCCTCTGCATCCTTGGCATGGCGCAATATGGCTTCCCTTGGGTTGCTGTCATCTGTCTTATCCAGGGCAATGTTTTTCACAATGAAAGAAGATAGGGTGCCTCCATGGGTCCCCACACGCCCACCACGACCTGCAAACCACAGCAAGACAAATCTTTAGTTTCATACTTACAGGATTCTCCAGCCAAAACTGCCATACTCCTTTTGAGTACCATATATCTTATTTACTTTACAGAAAGATGAGCTTGTCCGACAATAACATTACAAGCAGCTACTAAACATGCACTTAGGGTCTGCCGGAGCTTGTAAACATGCTGCAAGACATTTGTAGAAGCCACCTACCTGCAAAAAATGTATTGAACATGTGAATGAGTCTCACTTCAAAGTATTTTATAAAACCTGCCGGCTGGATTTTGCACACGTATAAATGTGTTCAGATATATTGAAATGCAGATTACACAGAATCCAATACAACAGTAACATGTATATATTGGAAATTAAACAGCTATATTCTAAACAACTAGAAATGACCGGGTACTGTAAATGATATAACTCCTGTTTCATGGCTAATCCTCCTGAGTAAGGGGGCACCTTGCATACATTTGTCCACTGACAAAAGGCACCCCCATAGAGCAGGGGAGCAGCTCAGGGTATGGTCCATGCACGGACCCACAGCAGGGTGGCAGGGCGGAGGATAACTTGGTAACTTGACATTCACTTTAACCCTTGGTAATCCTTGGTCAAAACAAGCTTGGCACTGTAAAAAAACAGTACACAGGTAGATTCTAAAATGAAAAGTTTGCATTCCAATGTACCTGGCATTGGCATTCCCTGCACAAAAAAACCCTTTTGTGAATACTCACCTGTAAAATAGATATTATAAGTATGTCACACACCCCGCTTCAAACATCAATTATTACACTTGGGTTATTCCACCAGCAGGTGGCGACGTTGCAGAGAAGTTCTGAAAAACGAGCCCCTCCTGGTCTATAATACCTGGGACCTCCCACTTATTCCACAGTATTCAAACAGCAGTAAAGAGAAGGTACCAGGAAAAAAACCATTGGCAACCCTCAAACTGTAAACGAAACTTCACCCTATAAAGAATCCAGGATACCAAAAAGGGCGGGTGAAGCGGGGTGTGTGACATACTTATAATATCCATTTTACAGGTGAGTATTCACAAAATGGTATTATTCTAAGTATGTCACACACCCCGCTTCAAACATCAATTATTACACTTGGGACATCCAAAAGCAGTGTCCAGAAAGGGCGGGTATCCAACAAGGCCATAATGCAAAAACTCAAACCACTGCAGCCTGCAGAACTTTGCGGCCAAACATAGCATCCGCTGAAGCCCGCACATCAACCTTGTAAAACTTGGAAAAAGTGTGAACAGAAGACCAAGTAGCAGCCCTACAAACTTGATCAACAGAAGCCTGGTGCTGAAAAGCCCAAGACGCCCCAACAGCACGAGTAGAATGAGCAGTGATACGAAAAGGGGAACCTACCCCTTGGTAGAATAGGCCCCAACAACAGCCTGACGAATCCATTTGCTAATGGAAAACTCAGCGGGAGCCAAACCCTTCCTAGGCCCAACAGGGCACCACGAAAAGACATGAGTCTTACGAAAAGGAGATGTAGCAAACAAACAGTTACTTCACACAGCGTACCACATCCAAACAGTGCAAACCCTCTCCTTTTCATTCCTAGGCTTAGGACACAAGGAAGGAAGAACAATGTCCTGGTTAAGATGAAAAGCAGAGACCACCTTAGAAAGAAAGTCCGGTTTGAAGCGGAAAACCACTTTGACCTGATGTCTTCCAAAGTAAGGCGCCTGAACCGACAAGGCTGCCAACTCCGAGACACGCCGAACCGAAGTGATGGCCACCAACAAGGCAACCTTGTGAGTCAGAGTAGAAAGAGCAATAACCTGCAAAGGCTCAAGGAGGAGCCTGAAGAGCAGAGATAACCAAATTCAAATCCCAAACAGGGAGCAAAGGCTTCCTAGGAGGCCGCAAATGCGAGACCCCCTGGAAGAAAGTCTTGACCAAAGGAGGAAACGCAAGGATTTTTGAAAAATAAAACAGACAAGGCAATAACCTGCCCCTTTAAGATACTCAGCTGAAGACAGAGTCCAGCCCCGATTGAGATCGAAATCCGAAAAAACCTTCCTCCCCTAAGATGGAGGTTTCAGCAGCCAGGCCGTCACAGCCAGCGTTGGTAAATTGGGGCAACGCAGTTGACCCTGTGTGATAAGATCCAGCCGAAGAAGCAGATCGAACTGATCCACCGCCAGACAAACAATGTCTGCGAACCACACCCTCCTTGGCCACCTTGGAGCCATGAGAATGGCGGGAACCCCGACCAGGGCCAGCTTTCGCAACACCTTGCCTAGCATGGGGATCAGAGGAAACAGAGAAAGGAACCCCAGGTCCCCCCCAGCTCAGGGACATGACATCCACCGCAAGAGCCAGAGGATCCTGAAAGAGCGACACGAATGTCGGAAGCTTGTAATTGTGACAAGAAGCAAACAGATCCACCTCCAGCTTCCCCCACCGGAGACAAAGCAACCGAAAAACCTGAGGGTGGAAAGACCATTCCCCCCGGCGGAAAGAGCACATGCTCAGGAAGGCCGCGTCTGTGTATTCCAATCCTGGAATGTACACTGCCAAGATGCAAGGGACATGAGTCTCCGCCAGGCTAGAATCAGAGACACCTCTCTGAGGGCACCCAGACTGCGAGTCCCTCCCAGGCGATTGATGTAAGCAACCGCCAACCGATCGTCCAACCGAACCTGAACCGGCAAGCCCTGTAAATGCTGTGCCAAGAGAGACAGAACCAACCTGATGGCTCTCAACTCCAGAATGTTGATGGGCAAGTGGGCCTCCAGAGGACCCCACCTCCCCCGGAACCGAAAGTCCTTCCAGAAAACTCCCCATCCCGACAAACCAGCGTCCGTGGTGACAGTTTCCCAAAGAGGCAACAGAAAGGACCTGCCCCTCAAGAGAATGTCCAAGACCATCCACCACAGGAGAGACTGCCGAACCCGGGAAGACATCCGGAAAGACTGATCCAACGACCGCGGTCGCCTGTCCCAAGACGCCGACAGATGAAACTGAAGCGTCCTCGTGTGAAAACGGCACAAAGGGAACTGCCTCAAAGGCAGCTACCATCAACCCCACCAGTCTCATCCCTAGCCGGATGGACGGGCAAGGATTGGAAGAAGAAGCTGCGCCAATTCCTGAACCAAGAGAACTTTGGCCAGAGGCCGAACAACTCTGTGTTGGCAATAATCCAAGGTCATAAACCCTGGCCGGAACAAGAGAGGACTTGGGATAGTTGATCACCCAGCCGAACCTCTCCAAAGTGGATACCACAGTCCTGGTGTCCACCTTCGCTTGACTGAAAGAAGGAGCCATGATGAGAAGATCGTCCAGACAGGGCACAATGCGAATCCCCTGAGCTCTGAGAAGGGCTATCACGCCCACCAACACCTTGGTGAACACTCTTGGAGCCGAGGTAAGGCCGAACGGAAGAGCCACAAATTGAAAATGCCGATCTTCCACCACGAAGCGAAGAAACCTTTGGTGAGCCGGAATACATGAATATGAAAATAGGCATCCTTGATGTCTATGAACGTCATGAAATCCCCCTGCCGCAGAGAATTGATGGCAGAACGCAGAGGTTCCATGCGAAACCTCCGGGGAAGAATAAACACATTGAGGAACTTCAGATCCAGGATGGGACGAACCAACCCGTCCAACTTGCGCACTGTGAAGAGATTGGAATAATACCCGCGGCCCACCTCCGAAGGAGGGACCGGGCAGATGACTGCCCTCTCCAGAATATTCCTCACCGCCGCCAGGAGCCCCTGCAAGGCCAAAGGATCTGAGGGCACACGAGACCTGAAAAATCTTAGAGGAGGTCGGGACTCGAACTCCAGCTTGTAAACCGGCCGACACCACCTCCCGGATCCACCTGTCCGAGACCGCCTGGTCCCATACCCGGGAGAAGAGTCGCAACCGTCCCCCCACCCGCAAGGGTGAGGGCGCCCCCTCATTGCTGAGCGGGCTTTGCAGCTGGTTTGGATTTGGCGCCCCAGGCGTGAACGAGACGGCCACAGCCTCTACCCCTGTTCGAGCTAGCACCCCTGGGGGCCGAAAAGCCCGCGCCTCTGCCAGCTCTGGCTCCCTGAAAGGAAGGATTGAAGAGGTCGCCCCCCGAAAGGAACAACAAATTTTTCTTCCGCTGAGGTAACTTACCTCCCTTGCAACCGAATCTAATTTCTCACCAAACAGGCGCAAACCCAAAAAGGGAAGAGCCGTAAGCGACTTTTTGGAATTAAAACCAGCAGTCCATTGCCGCAACCACACCGACCGCCGGATAGCTACCAACAGAGCCGTAGCCCTGCCACACATCAACATGGCATCATCCTGAGCGGCCAGGACAAACGAAACTAAGGACTCGCAACGCTTGAGGGCAAGAAATTCATCACAAGTAGGATCAAGATCCGCACATAAATCCCTGACAATGGACCTAAACGCCAACAACAAAAGTGCCGAAGCAAAAACAGGACTCAAAACCGAACCCGCACAGACAAAACCATGGCGGGCCAGCTGGTCCATCCGGCGATCCTCGCCATCCTTAAGAGTAGTCACGTCAGGAGAAAGCAATACCGCCATATTGGATAGCCCCAAAACCGGAGCCTCAACCTCGGGAGGGGCAGACCAGCGCTTCCCAAGTCCGCCAGAAAAGGATACTTCCTATCCCAACTAGGCGGAACACCAACGAGACGCGTAGGTTGCTCCCATTCCTTAAGGACGACATTCTCGAAATGTCGTTGACTGGGAAACTCCAAGCGCAGCTTGGTCACCTCAAACAACTCGCCCTTTGGCGGAGGAACCGCCTCAGGAGGATCCAAATCCAAAACCTCAAACATTTGAGCCAATATGGAAGGGGTGTCCGAAACAGTCCCCATGGCCTGGTCACCCTCAGCACCAAACAGCTGCTGGACCTCAGGATCGTCCAAATCCTCAATCAGCTCCCCTTCTTCAACCAGGGGGCAATCTGACCAATCCAATGCCTCAACAACCTCAACATCTGAGTCCGGCGGAGGCGGGGACAAGTGTTTCCGCTTAGCCGGAGCCTTCTGAACAACCACAGCGGAAAACATCTTCGCGAGGCTAGCCAATCGGGCGCATACCTCGGATTGCGACTCCCCACCCATGACAACGTCACATGGGGTCCGGAACAGGCGAGGACGGCACGGGCGGTGAAGAGCCAGACACCGGGGTGCCGGACTGGCGCTCAATGTTCCGCTGTACACATGGAATGCATATAATAACATCATCCCCTGGGAGCGGAGCCCACAACTCCCGCACAGCCTGGACTGGTTTCCGGTATCCTTGGTAGCCTCCATATGGTGAATTTATGGTCTTCGCAATGACCCAGGGATTTACGCAATAAGCGACCCGGGATGCCCCTTAATATTTTTTTTGTTTTTTTATAATGGCCCTAAGGTGGGAGAATTTGCAAAATAACCAATATAGGGATAAAATTGAAATGGACAACCCCACTAGCCAGGTAGCTAAGACCGAGAGAGCCCTGCAACGTGGGATCCCAGGAACTGAAACAGAAAAGACAACAGTCACTCCAAGCACTACCGGATCAGCACATGTCATATACAACACCATATGTCAGACATGAACCCACACAGGGAACAGTATACAGAATACATACAATGCACATAGCTATGTAAATATAATAAATATATGAGATATATATATATATATATGTGGAAGGCTAGGGATGCACCTGCATAAGGGCCCAGCAAATAATGTTACACAATGCCAGGCCGACAAGGACCAGGACACAACCCACAACAAGGGAATCTGCCCCGAAAGCTTTCCCAGGTGCCCCCAGTCAATAACCACCTTATACACATGCAAAGCAACCCCCGGCCCACCTTAACCGCGACTGAATGGCGGCCAGCCAGCAATTACGAGGAGGCAGAGGGAGAAGAAGGGCGGGCCCAGCAGAGCGCGCAGATGCTCCGGCCCCGCCCCTCCCTCCAATCAGAACACAGCGCGGGCCGCGCCAGATGCGACCCCGCCCCCCTCCTCCTCCGGAGAGCCGGAAACGACAGCGGGCGCCTAACACGGCGCCCGCACATGTTGACAAGGACAGGCGGGCCGGCGGCACACTACACGCCGCCCGGCCCCGCCCGCAGCCGCCCCCGGAGAACTGCCTGAGCAGTGGGCGCCAGGACATGGCGCCCGCCCTGACAGTAGACAAGAGCAGACCGGCGGCACACACGCCGCCCGGACCCGCCCCCCCTTGCCCTCCGGAGAGCCGATCCAAAAAGTCCGGGGAGCTCAATGGAGCCCGCAAAACATAAAAGGGAGCTGGTCAGACGGGCGGGCCGGCGGCAACACACACACGCCGCCCGGCCCCGCCCCACACCATCCATCATCAAGTAAAACACACGCACACAGCCAGTAGCAAAGCATACCCAGGCACACAGACAAGCCCCCCCCCCCCTAACTAGCGCAGGGAGAAGGGACCAAGCGGGCAAGGGCAAACCTGATAGGGACTAAAGGGCGGGGGCATCCCAAATCCGGATCACCAAAACCGGATAACCGCATTGCCCCATAATATGGGGTCTAGCGGAGGAGCTAAGCTCCTAGGCACCAAAGGTGCCATCTACCCTTGCCCGGCCGACAGCCTAAGCTGGGAGGCTACATATTTAATAAAGGGGCTAATAAACATAAGGCCGGGCAGAAATAGACCAGAAGGGGGGGGGCCGGGGTGATACCCCGGCTACCTGCAAGCAGGAGACTTCATTCTTCTGTCTTGTCGCCATCTTGCAGAGAAGAACACTGGGGAATAAGTGGGAGGTCCCAGGTATTATAGACCAGGAGGGGCTCGTTTTTCAGGACTTCTCTGCAACGTCGCCACCTGCTGGTGGAATAACCCAAGTGTAATAATTGATGTTTGAAGCGGGGTGTGTGACATACTTAGAATATTAGGGTTTTCTGTTGAATGAATTTTTCTCTTAGGTGATCCTGTGGCTCAGCAAATTTGATTTTTCTCGGCCTTTGCTGAATCAAGCCCAAACGTGGTTAAGAAATTTCCCATTAATTTACATTTTTCACTGCTACAACTAAGCATATGCAAACAGCCAACCAAAATCTGTTGTCATGCTCCCATCAGCTGCTCTTTATATAGCTGCATACACCTGTAAAGCTTGCACAACAACTGGAGAAGGGGCTATTAATACTATTAGCTTAGCCTTGGAGCTCTGCCATAAAGAGGATAAGTGCAAGAGTCAGACTCCAGGGGCTCTACAACTTCTCTGCGACTCACAGCAGTGAACACGGCTATTCATAGCCCAGTAATTGCAGACATCTCTATTAAGGCATTCTTTTGAACACTTGCTTCCTCTGTGATACATTGGCACTTGGCATCAAAGAGTCTAGCAGATCTAGGATTACGTATCTGTTTTGGTAGGACAAGCACGTTCCCCCAACTCATGCGTGGCCACCAAAACTGAATTGCATAATTCATGTTGCTGTAACCACAAATGTCAAGTCTATCAATCTGGTCGACAGTACAGTAATTGCGGTTTGACCAATGTGGTTAAGGACATTTCTGTCTTAATTGTTCATGTTGACCAATTATGACAGAATTGTCTGCATTTTGTGTAGAACTTTGGATTCACAGACAGTTTCACAGTCCTGGGTAGTTGGAAGTTTTTTAAGATGTCAAAATGTTATCCTCCTAAAATATATCTGAAATTAGAATGTTGTCTAATCGCTGCAACTCAAAGGCTTTGTACTGCCAACGCCATGGTAGTCTCTGTTATTGCTGAGATAGAAGAGCTCACTAAAGTCAAGGCCAGCAAACAATTGCTTTCCTGCTCAGAAGTTGGCAGTTTAATTTAACCTACCTATCATTGATAATTGAGTTTACCCAGCCATAGCTGCAAAGTTACAATATCAGAATGATATAAAATGTTTGTTTTCTACTTGGGGGCGATTTAGCTCTAAGTGAAAAGAGTTCTCTTTACCTGAAAAAAATGGTAGTGTTCTATTTCTACATGGTGCTGAATTACCCCCAATGTAGGCAATGAAAAAGTCTGGTGCTGAATCACATATTTGAGTTATTTTGTGGGCATTTCACCAAAATGTGGAAAGAGAATAATTAATTTTTTTTTTAATCTAAAGAAAATTTTTACCTGGTGCTATGTAGTTGTAATTGATTTTATATCTTCTCCCCTTATTTTGTGAATTTACATTGGATAAAATGTTTTTTTCCTACAATCTTATGCTCATAAATGTTGGATACCATACAAAACTAGGCCTAATTTATGTGTGTAGGACTGTGTTGCGGTTATAAACAACTGGTTTTCAAGAGCAGCTCAAGGACTAAAGGGTTCTGGGTTACAGAACAACAGTAGCTGCACGATACATGAATGCCAGCGGAAGAGACTTTACTTGTAATGTCTCCCCCACACTCCCAAATTGATATTTTTTCTCCTTTCACTTTCCATCACTAAACTGGTACTCCCAACAATGTGGAGCCCCTAATGGAATGGCTGTCTAGTGAGTATTCTAGTTAAAGGAGAACTCCTTCTTTCTCTCAACTCTCTTAGGATCAGGCCTTTCTCTATGTGGCCATTGAATGGTTATCCTATTGCTCAGGGATATTGCCTCCTTTCTCTCTACCTTAACCTCTGGTTTTGTACATTCATAAGCTACTCTTTTTCAGTGCTTCGGGGACTTGGATCCCCTCAAACTGGTACCTTGAGTAAAGGTGGTCTATGCAGTGGCTCCTAGAACCGGGGAAGTAATTCCCCCCCTATCATCGACAATATTTCTGCACTCCTCTATTCCTTTTTCAACTAATGCCGGTGTTCGGTTTTGGTTTTCTAAGAGGAGACAGGAGCACCATTGGACTTGTTCTCCATTTTGTATTAAGTTAGAAACCACTAAAGGCTGCTGCTGCGGATAAGGGGTATTTTTTATTTACCTTTTTTACTTTTTTAGCCTAGACAGGCATTTTAATATAGTTTATTATTATGGCATTCCTTTATAAAATGTATAACATTTCAATAACATTTTACTTTTAATTAAAATAATTAAAGCAAAAATGCTAACCATGTATTTGTTTCTTTTGCATCTTATCAGAAGAACTATTCTAAATATCCTACAATCAATCAAAAGAAAAGTATTTTGTGTTCAATTGGGGATGGTCTTTATAATACTGGTCAACTGAGGTGGGGAAGATATTGAATCTTCGGATAACCCCATTAAACAATTATTATTCTTGTTGACAGATTATAATTGTATTTGTACTACAAATGTTTGTGTTTAAGTGGAACAAAACCCATTGGAATAGAAAAGATTCTAGGGACGGCTGCTGGTTTTCCCCTGGGGCATCCCAAATTGGGATGCCCCACTGTGTGAAACCTTGTGGTTGTAATCACTCACATTTCTGCACTGGCTCTCATCCAATCAGAGCTGCCCACTGAACTGAAGTAATTCAGCGAGGCAGCTTTGTTTGTTTGGAATGGGTAGCAAGAGTGGCCACATCTCTGCATCCCTGGGCTGTGCATGCATTCGGCTCCCAGCAAATAGGACAGGCTGGGGCACGAGCAAGGGGCAGCAAGGGATGTGGCACTCACGCTCCCCATGCACAATAATCAGAGCTACTTGCTGAATTCCGACAGCTCAGCAGGCAGCTCGGATTGGACAAGAGCCTGCACGGGTCTTTGGACTGGGTAGTGGGGCGTCTAAATGTGTCGAACTGGGGGTTTCACACAGCCAATTTGGGACACCCGGGGGCACGGAACAAAATTTGGAAAAGTGAAAATCCCACGTTTTGTTCCCTCTTAACACATACTGTGTATACATGATTTATTAGAGTTGTATGCATTCTGTACATTTTCGAAATACCAGAATTGTATCATTTGGTTGTTAGGAAAATGCCACTCTATCAAGCAGGAAGAAACATGAAAATATGACATGTATACAAAGACAAGAAAGCAAGGAAGTTCCTTTAGCAGGAACTTTCCGGATAGTTTTTCCTATTTTTTTTGCCTTCTTTATGTTATGTGGACATTTTAAATACATTTAAAGAGTTCAATGAAGCTTGAGTTCAGCTCCACTGCACATGGACATAAACAGGAGGTCTCCACACAGAAGCAGACCAGAACTGGCAGCTTCTGTTTATCCTGACCTTCTCCCATATGCGATATATGCTGCGGACCTGCTGTATGTCATCCCACCTTTCACCATCAGTACTCGGGTTACATCACAAGAGGAGCTCTACATCGTGCTGGGCAGAGCTTATCAGATTTCCGCAACATATTCCTGGAGTGCCACACAGCAACAAGTGCAATGGGGGAAAAAAACTCAAGGCTAAAGCAGTAAATGACGTATAAATGAACCAAGGATAAGATAACATGCAGAACAATCTCCCACTTATGATATCTTGTATTTACAGTGGATTGTCAAATGCTGCGAAATCAATTATACAGCTAAGACAAAATTGATAGACTACACACCTCTTCTTTTTCTTACCGTAAGTTATGAACTTATTTTATGAAATTTCTGGGCCCCTTTTTCCCGTAGCAATTTGCATACCTCCTTTTTACCAGCAAACTCATAAAAAAATTGGCACTCTTTAGGAGATTTCTCCAGGGCCATGCCAATTTGGGATGTTCCACAATATGAAACTGGTTTTCCTCCATAACTCGCATCAACCTGCAATTCCTTGGCTGCAGCTAAACTTGGCATCACTCTACAGAACCCAACAGCCTCCATCCTCCATCCAAACAGGGTGACCTGGCTGCTAGGCTTTGAAGCCTGCTGAGTGTAGCAGGGATGCCACCAGAGGCCTTTGCATGTTTTGTGGAATTGAGAATTGAGGCGAGTATACAGAAACCAGGGAGTGTGGAGCATCCCAAATGGGATATCACCTATACTAGAGTCTTTTTGGTTCACTTTAAAGGAGTACAACTGCAAAAAAAAAAAAAGGGTCCTGCTCCAGATAAGAATTATTACACTTGGGTATTACTCCGCCAGAGGGCGCTGGACTGAAGAGACCGCGAAATTGGCTCCTCCCGGCCCCTCAAATACCCGGGACCTCCCACAAATCCCCAGAATTGAAAAGCAGTTAACGAGAAGCCGGGAGAAAGATAACAGAATCAACCAGTAACTATAATAATGATAACAATCATCATACAGGGGATCCAAAGATAATGCAAAACCAAGGGTAGGGTGGAGCAGGACGTACTGTATACTCTTAATATCAATTCTACAGGTGACTAATCACAGAATTGTATTATTCTTAGTATACAGTACATCCTGCTCCAGATAAGAATCATTACACTTGGGACAACCAATAGCAGTGTCCACAAAGTAGGGTGGGATCCCCAAAGGTAACAACAGACAGGTCAGACCACTGCCGCCTGCAGAACCTTGCGGGCAAAAGCAGCATCAGCTGAGGCCCTAACATCAACCTTGTAAAACTTAGAAAAGGTATGAACAGAAGACCAAGTAGCGGCCTTGCAAACTTGTTCAACAGAAGCCTGGTGCTGAAAGGCCCAAGAGGCACCAATAGCACGAGTGGAATGAGCAGTAAGGCGGAAGGGAGGATTCTTCCCCTTAGCAGAATAGGCCTGAATCACAGCCTGACGGATCCATTTGCTGATAGTAGATTTGGCAGGAGCCAAACCCTTCCTATGACCAGAAGGGACCACAAAAAGAGCATCAGTTTTTCTGAAAGGTGCAGTAGCCACCAGATAGTACTTTAGGCACCTAACCACATCCAATTAATGCAAAACCCTCTACTTAGCGTTACTAGGATTAGGGCACAAGGAAGGAAGAACAATGTCCTGATTCAGATGAAAGGCAGACACGACCTTTGGCAGAAAATCTGGCTTGAAGCGAAACACCACCTTGTCCTGGTGTCTCTCAAAGTAGGGGGGCTGGATGGAAAGCGCCGCCAACTCAGAAACACGCCTAACAGAAGTGATAGCCACCAAAAAGACAACCTTGAGAGTAAGAACGGCCAGGGCAACATCCTGCACAGGTTCAAAGGGAGCACCCTGCAAGGCAGATGAGACCAAATTCAAATCCCATACAGGTAACATAGGCTTACGTGGGGGACGCACATGAGTAACCCCCTGGAGAAAAAGTTCTGATCCTGATCAGAAGAAAACAGCCAGGGCAGAGACATGACCCTTCAGAGTACTGAGTTGGAGCCCCAGCTCCAATCCATGCTGCAGGAACTCCAGGATCCTGGGAATAGAGAACACACAACAGGGAAGAGACCTAGCCTCACACCAGTCAATGTAGGCATGCCAAACTCTATAGTAAATGGAGGAAGAATTCTTTCTAGCCTTTATCATGGTGTCAACAACAGAGGCAGACAGACCCTTTTTCATCAAGATGGAGGCTTCAGCAGCCAGGCCGTCAAAGCCAGAGTTTGTAAATTGGGATGGCGTAAATGACTGAGTGAGCAGGTCTGGCACCCTGGGCAGAGCGTACTGATCTACTGCCAGCTGCACCACGTCTGCAAACCACACTCTTCTTGGCCACCTGGGAGCCACCAGGATAGCTGGCACCCCCTCCTGATCTATCTTGCGCAGAACTCTGCCTAACGGGAGGAATGGGGGAAAGACGTACAGGAGCTGAAAGTCCCGCCATGACATTGCTAGAGCATCTGTTGCCAAGGCCAGAGGGTCCTGGGACAGGGAGACAAAGGCCGGGAGCTTGTGGTTGTGACGGGATGCAAACAGATCCCCATCTGGTTGGCCCCAACGGTGACATGGAGAGTGAAACACCCTCTCGCAGAGGGACCAATCTCCCAGGCGAGAGGTCCCCCTGCTCAGAGAGTCTGCCTGCAGATTCTCCACCCCCGGAATGTACACAGCAGATATGCAGGGAACATTGTCCTCCGCCCAGGACAGGATCAGAGACACTTCCTTGAGGGCCCCCTTGCTTCGGTTCCCCCCCTGATGATTGATGTAGGCCACCGCTGTCTGGTTGTCCGAGCGTACCTGAACAGGCCGGCCCCGAAGGGGATACGTCAGGTGAGCCAGCACCAACCTGATCGCCCTTAGCTCCAGAATGTTGATGGGTGTGTGGGCCTCCTGAGGGCCCCACCGCCCTTGGAACTGCAGGGACTTCCAGAAGCCCCCCCAATCCGTCAGACTGGCATCCGTGGTGACTGTCTCCCAGCAGGTGGCAAGAAAGGATCTGCCCACCAACAGGTTCCTGGAGTCCAGCCACCACAAGAGGAACCGCCTGGCTAGGGGGGAGAGAACAAGTACCTGGGCCAGGGACGCGGGATCCTTGTCCCATACTGACAAGAGGTGGAGCTGCAGAGGCCTCATGTGAAGCTGTGCATAAGGAACCGCCTCGAAGCACGACACCATCAGGCCCACCAGCTGCATTCCCTGCCTGATAGAGGGATGAGGGTAAGAGAGCAGGGACTGAACCTGCACCAGTAGACTGCCACCTTCTGCTGAGGAAGAAAAATCCTTGCCTGAACTGTATCCAGATTCATTCCCAGGAAGGGTGTCACCAAGGAAGGAGACAGGGAAGACTTGGGATGGTTGATCACCCAGCCAAATGACTCCAGTGTGGACACTACTCGCTGAGTATACAGCTCTGCCTGTTGGAGGGACTGAGAAGTGATGAGAATGTCATCCAAATAGGGCAGAACGCGAATGCCCTGAGACCTGAGCAGAGCCACCACTCTTGCCAGCACCTTGGTGAACACTCTGGGAGCTGATGTGAGACTGAAGGGCAATGCCACAAATTGGTAGTGCTGATCCTCCAGAGCGAACCTGAGGAATCTTTGATGACCTGGAAAAACAGGAATAAGAAGGTAAGCATCCTTGATGTCTACAGAGGTCATGAACTCCCCTGGACGCAGGGAACTGATAGAGTGCAAAGTTTCCATGCGAAAGCGCCTGCACCTGACAAATTTGTTGAGGATCTTCAAGTCCAGGATGGGCCTGACTGACCCATCTCCTTTTGGGTGAAAAGGTTGGAATAGAACCCCTTGCCCCTTTCTTGAAAGGGGACCTGACAGATGACCCCCAGCTCCAGAAGGCTTTGCACTTCCAGAATTAGAGCCTGACCTGACATGGGGTCCTGAGACATCCGGGATCTGATGAATCTTTGGGGGGGGTCCTATCTTGTAACCGGAGGACACTACCTCTTGAATCCACTGGTCTGAGACATGAAGCCTCCAGACGTGAGCAAAATGCTGAAGCCGTCCCCCCACCCGGATGGGTGAGGGCGCCCCTTTATGCCTGAGGGGGCTTGGGAGAAGACTTAGGCTTAGAACCCCAGGAGGAGACAGGGCGTCCACGTCCCCTTCCCCAGAAATCTCCTCGGGCCCCGGTAAGGGAAACGCCCCTCCCCTGTCTGGCTCCACGGTAGGGGGAAGAAAAGGAGCCCTGGCCCCCAAAGGGCCGAGACTGCCGCCTGCGCTGGGGTAACCTGCCTCCCTTAGCAAACAGGTCCAGGCCGTCCCCAAACAGGCGTAGTCCTTTGAAGGGAAAACCAGTGAGAGCTTTCTTGGCAGCGTTGTCAGCTTCCCACTGTTGCAGCCAAACCGAGCGGCGTATAGCCACCACCAGGGCAGAGCCACACATCCTAATGGTATCATCCAAGGCAGAGAGGACATAAGTCACAAAAACCTCACAACGAGAGAGTGCATTAAACTCCTCACTAGACACATCATCAGGAGCACCCTCTAAGAGACTTCTAAGCAGGGTCCTAATAGCCACAGCCGTAATGGCAGAGACACAGACCGGGCGCAGTGCCGTCTCCACACAGGCAAAAGCATGGGACGCCAGCTGATCAATACACCGGTCCTCACCATCCCGCAGCGTAGTAGAGTCAGGGGAATGCATGACAGAAGTGTTAGATAACCCTAGGACCGGGGCATCCACCTCTGGAAGGGATGACCAACGTTTCACTACATCAGCAGGAAAGGGATACCTCTTATCCCAACACTTAGGGACCCCTGGGAGCCGGCTGGGGCGCTCCCATTCCTTGAGCACAAGGTTATTAAAATGGGCTTGCTCAGGAAACTCTAAACGTGGCTTAGCCGTATGAAACAATTCCCCCTGCTGCCTGGGGGCCGCAACCGGGGGAGAGATAGACAGCACCTCAAAAATCTGAGCCAACAGCCTATCAGTGTCATCTGGGGCCCAGGCATAAGAGCCAGAATCATCATGACCCCTGGGCCTCTCATCAGATGACTCAGAGTCAGAGAATAACTCCCCTTCTTCCAAGGGGGTATAACCAGACAGCTCCAAGAACTCATCAGCCTCCATAGGGAAAAGAGTGACATCAGGCGTCAAGTGCCGCTTCTTAGCAGAGGCCTTATGCGCCAAGGTATTAGCAATCAACTTCTCAACACTAGCCAGTCTAGACGACACATCAGGCTGAGAATCCCCACTTGTATGCAACTCACTAGGAGTCAAATTTAAGCTTGGGGGAGTAGGTGAAGCCATACGTGGCGCAGGCCCAGCTACTGGTAAACCAGGCTGCAGCGCAAGCACCTGCTGGGCACAAGGTATACAGACCCGCACATTGTCAGCACTAGTAGGGGACACCCCACAAGCTACACACAGCCGGGCTTGTCCCGAAGGAACCCCGAGCACATTATCCTGAGACGCCTCCATATGGTGATTATAGCGGCACAATAGGCCGATAGGGATTCACGCTATAAAAGCAACCCGGGATGCCCCAATAACCTGCTAGGGAAGTGGGAGTAATTTACACACTAGGCCTCACAAGTTTAATAACTAAATAGAGGGAGTGGGGCCGGGAGAAACCAATAGAGTTCGACCCGCCTGAAAGACATAAGCGAAGGCAACCCCATAAGTGACATGTATAATGACATAGGGCAAATAAAGCCGCCCGCGAGGGCACTCACAGACCGTGGTAGGTAGATGCCAGCCACGCAGCAGCCGAATCCAGATAAAAATGGCGCTGGGTATACCTCGAGGGGCGGGCCGCGGAGACAGTGACGCGGAACGCGCCAACCGTGCCCCCCCCCCCCCCGAAGAGCGCGAAGCAGCACACGTGACGAGCAGCCAATGACCGCACAACAGCACCTGAGGTAATGCCGCCGCCAACCGCGGAACACAATGGAAGCGCACGTGGCAGCGGCGGCATTTGTTAAAAACGCAACCAGTGCAACCAAGTCAGTGCAGAGACTGTCACCAACAAGACGCACATAATAAAGTGAAAACACCAAGGCATATTCACCCCCCCCCCCCCCCCCCGAGAACTACAAGGGAGAGTGAGGAAGGGCAGTGGCCATTTTACAGAGGGCCCACCGATAGACAGGGGCAAGGGGCAATAGGGCTGGAGGGGCATCCCATAGATGCTCACCATATGCCTAAACCACCTATCCTTTGGTGGGGGATTGCGGTGGAGCAGCACTCCTAAGCACCTGACAGCGGTGCTGCCTACCATCACCCGGACCAGCGCAGCCAAGGCTGGGAGGCAGATTAAAAAATGGAACGGGTGGGAATAGTCCTACAGGGCCACAGGCTAATAGCTCCGCTCACCTGCGAGAAGGGAGAGCCATCTTCTTGTCCTTCGCAGTCCAGACTGCAGAGAAAATCTGGGGATTTGTGGGAGGTCCCTGGTATTTGAGGGGCCGGGAGGAGCCAATTTTGCGGTCTCTGCAGTCCAGCGCCCTCTGGCGGAGTAATACCCAAGTGTAATGATTCTTATCTGGAGCAGGACGTACTGTATACTAAGAATATCAATCCAAACTCATTTTTGACCACAACTTTTATACTCTTCCACCTGGATTACTGCACAGAGTTGGCATTGGAAAGTATCATGGGGTATAATGCCCTGGCTATAATAAAAAGGTAGTCCAGGATTCTGTATTCTTCCTTCTAGAAAGGAAGACTACTTTAAAGACGACCAACTGTCTCAAAAGACTGTTGGTACCTTGTAATCCAAAGCAGGGCACATGCCGATTTGCCCCCACAGGGCAGCTAGTACTCAACACTTCCTCACTCCAGCACTGGTTGCCACCCATGTGACTGCCGGCACAGCTTGTAGAACACTGGGCACCACCTGCACTGCGAATGGTCGTTGGCAAGCAAGCAACGAGGCAGTGATCAGCATTAGGCCACTCCCCTAATGTGGGGTACAGGATGCCAACAGGTAGGTTCTCCATGTATCAGATGGCTCATCCCCTTCCCTTTCAGCTCTGAAATGGGTTTTCAATGCAAAGGTTCAGTCGGTTATGACAAGTAAGACAATGAAACAAAATTTACCACAAGTGAAGACCAATTGCTAGGTTCTACCCTAAGCACAGCATCTCAAATGCTTAATGGGAATCACAAAGCTTAGCAGTAGCAATGATGAAAGGACTGCCAGGCAGACTGCTTCAAGTAATTTAAACCCTTACCTTTGGCTGCCCCAAGCCACACAGTAAATACTTACCTCTTCCAGGACAGGTCTCCACTAGGGAGGCAGGGAGAGGATGGAGGTAGAGAAAGTGGCAGCCCAGCCAGACCCAGATCTTTGTGGTCCACTGGGAATTCTCAGGAGACTCCCTATGTTCCTTACTCTCTGGTTGTCCCTCTTTCAACTCAGATGGTCCTCTGACCAATGAAAAATTGTGATATACATATGGTCAACAATGTGTTCAGGCAAGTGCTATGCATAGAGCAATTCTCATTCTAAACAACTAAGTGAACACAACACTCCGACATGAATGCCCAACTCAAGTGCTGCAAACAAACATGAGCCCAAAGAAAGAAAGGCCGAGTCACCTGAACGACTTCAACAGCGAAATTGTATGATGCTTAAACAGAGCTACCATTAGCTTGTTTTAGAGTTTCTGGCTACTGAACATAAAATGTACAAATTATTATATATTTGCATATGCAAATTCCCAAAGTAAATACTGTGAACATGTAAATAAAGGATGACAGCCTAAAAAATTCTACACCTGCATTTGTAAGTCAAAGACCCAGATTTATGCTGTATTTGCAAGTCGACACAGCTGCAATAAGCTCATTTTTCAAGTAGATGCCTTCCTGAAAATAAAAAAAAACTCAAAAAATTCACTTCAGCGCGTCTCCAAGAGGAAGGAATCCAAAGGGAATGAAATAACAATGCAAAAAAAATGTCTACAAAGTGATCCTAACATAAACAGTGTACAATGTAGCAGAGAGACTAGTCCACCTGATCCAATGCGATATTTCGATTGTGCTACTTAAACAAAGTCAAAGGTACTTTATAGTAAGTAAGAGATCCCGCTTTTAAATATTGTTATTGCGTGTTGAGGTTCCCTTTAACAAAATAATGCATTTTTTCAAAAATGTACTGAAAGTTAAAGCGATTTACTAAATAGGTCACTAAAGTGGTTTTTGCCCCATAAGGCGCATCCAGGATTTCGAAGAAAAAATCAAACCAAATGGTGTGCTAAAATAACCCCCATCACCCCATTACAGACCGCAATTAAGAAGCAGTGAGCAGCATCCCACATTACAGGCAGTGTGCGCGGCATCCCACATTACAGGCAGTGTGCGCGGCATCCCACATTACAGGCAGTGTGCGCGGCATCCCCCATCACAGGTAGTGTGCGCGGCATCCCACATTACAGGCAGTGTGCGCGGCATCCCACATTACAGGCAGTGTGCGCGGCATCCCACATCACAGGCAGTGTGCGCGGCATCCCACATTACAGGCAGTGTGCGCGGCATCCCACATCACAGGCAGTGTGTGCGGCATCCCACATCACAGGCAGTGTGCGCGGAATCCCACATTACAGGCAGTGTGCGCAGCATCCCACATTACAGGCAGTGTGCACGGCATCCCACATCACAGGCAGTGTGCGCGGCATCCCACATTACAGGCAGTGTGCGCGGCATCCCACATTACAGGCAGTGTGCGCGGCATCCCCCATCACAGGTAGTGTGCGCGGCATCCCACATTACAGGCAGTGTGCGCGGCATCCCACATTACAGGCAGTGTGCGCGGCATCCCACATCACAGGCAGTGTGCGCGGCATCCCACATTACAGGCAGTGTGCGCGGCATCCCACATCACAGGCAGTGTGTGCGGCATCCCACATCACAGGCAGTGTGCGCGGAATCCCACATTACAGGCAGTGTGCGCAGCATCCCACATTACAGGCAGTGTGCACGGCATCCCACATCACAGGCAGTGTGCGCGGCATCCCACATTACAGGCAGTGTGTGCGGCATCCCACATCACAGGCAGTGTGCGCGGAATCCCACATTACAGGCAGTGTGTGCGGCATCCCAATTACAGGCAGTGTGCGCGGCATCCCACATTACAGGCAGTGTGCGCTGCATCCCACATCACAGGCAGTGTGCGCGGCATCCCACCTCACAGGCAGTGTGTGCGGCATCCCAATTACAGGCAGTGTGCGCGGCATCCCAATTACAGACAGTGTGTGCGGCATCCCAATTACAGAGAGTGTGAAGTGTGAGACGAGGTAAAGAGAGGTAAGAAAGGAAGAGAAGTGATGGACAGCGGTGAGGTGAGAAGAGCAGAGGTGGGTAGAGATAGGTAGAAGTGAGACAAGTGGGTAAGAGTCTGCACAGGTGTTGTTCACACCTGGAATGTGGACAGCTGAATACAAGGAACACATGCAATAACCCTGGCAGCTTCCCAAAGGAGTATGGTGGGGAGAGGTAAACAGGAGTAAGAAAGAAAGTGATGGACAGTGGTGAGGTGAGAGGAGATGAGTGGGTAAGGGGTAGCGAGGAGCAGAGGTGAACTGGGAACATCTACATACTGTAGGAATATCTAGACACACCCAACACAGACCACACACCAGTAGCACCTGTGTGCTATCCACTTCTATAGAAAACTTAATAATAGGTGCCTCAATTCCTGCTTTGGGAATTAGTTATGCACTGCCTCTAGTGGCCAGCTTCTTACACTGATGGCAAGAAGAGCACAGCTCTACAAATCCCTAGGTGTGCTGGCAACCAAACTGATAGCAGTGAGGGCTAGGCCACGGCTGTTTATCCCTGGAGGGGGGAGGGGTCTAAAAATAAACTAGATGTAAAAGAGGATCTAAAGCCAATAAATTATTTCAGGTGTTCCTGGCTTCAAACCCCGGACCTGAGCCACATAGTCTAAAAAGAAAGTTGTGGAAGGGGGCACTCCTGGAAAAACACCAGGCCCATGCAATTGGGTGAGGGTATTGGCAAGCCACCCACCAGTGTCGGCAAGTGTCTTGCTGCCCCCATCCTTTGAACTATTACAATCTGACTGAATCCATAATTGGTCATCAGAGACATGACAAAGAGCCATGTGTATTAAACAAACAGTGCTCCCCAATACAAAATATGTGGTTACTGTGAAAATCCACTAAGTTTTTGTGGTAGGTAAAGTTCTTGTTTGGTCGCCGAAGACAAAAAATACCATTTTGTGAGTACTCACCTGTAAAATGGATATTGTCAGTGTGTCACACACCCCGCTTCCCCTTTAATTCTTACGATCGGGTTACTCCACCGGCAGGTGGCGACGTTGCAGAGAGAAGTCTTGAAAACGAGCCCCTTCCGACCTACATATACCTGGGACCTGCCACTTAACACCCAGTGAATTGAAACAGCAGTAAGACAAGGTACCAGGAAATCCAACGGTAACCTCAAAATAAAACAAAGGAAAGCTTCACCATATAGAGAATCCAGGATACCAAAAAGGGCGGGTGAAGCGGGGTGTGTGACACACTGACAATATCCATTTTACAGATGAGTACTCACAAAATGGTATTATTCTCAGTGTGTCACACACCCCGCTTCCCCTTTAATTCTTACGATCGGGACATCCAAAAGCAGTGTCCACAAGGGGTGGGTATCCGAAAGCAAAATGAAGCATAACTTAAACGACTGCGGTCTGCAGAACCTCGCGGCCAAACACAGCATCCGCTGAGGCCCGCACATCAACCTTGTAAAACTTAGAAAAAGTATGAACAGAAGACCAAGTAGCGGCCTTACAAACTTGTTCAACAGAAGCTTGGTGCTGAAAAGCCCAAGACGCTCCAACAGCACAAGTAGAATGAGCAGTGATACGAAAAGGGGGAACCTTCCCCTTGGCCGAATAGGCCCCAAAAATCGCCTGACGAATCCATTTGCTAATGGAAGACTTGGCCGGAGCCAAACCCTTCCTAGGCCCACGGGGCACAACAAAAAAGGCATCAGTCTTACGAAAAGGAGAAGTAGTAATCAAATAGTACTTAACACAGCGTACTACATCCAAACAATGCAATACCCTCTCCTTGTCATTCTTAGGCTTAGGACACAAGGAGGGAAGAACAATATCCTGATTCAAATGAAAAGCAGAAACAACCTTAGGAAGAAAGTCCGGTTTGAAACGAAAGACCACCTTGTCCTGATGCCTCTCAAAGTAGGGCGCCTGAATCGACAAGGCCGCCAACTCCAAGACACGCCGAACCGAAGTGATGGCCACCAACAAGGCAACCTTGTGAGTCAAGGTAGAAAGAGCAATATCCTTCAAGGGCTCAAAAGGAGGAGCCTGAAGAGTAGAAAGAACCAAGTTCAAGTCCCAAACAGGGAGCAATGGCTTCCTGGGAGGCCGCACATGCGTAACCCCCTGGAAAAAAGTCCAACTAAAGGATGAAGCGCAAAAGGCTTCTGAAAAAAGATAGACAAGGCAGAAACCTGCCCTTTCAAAGTACTCAGCTGGAGACCAGAGTCCAGCCCTGATTGCAAAAAATCCAGAATCCTGGAAACCGAAAAGATCTAACCTCACACCAAGCGATATAGGCTCTCCAAGTCCTATAGCAGATGGTAGAAGAAGACCTCTTCCGGGCACAGATCAGAGTCTTAACAACCGAGTCAGAAAGACCCTCCTCCTTCAAGATGAAGGTTTCAGCAGCCAAGCCGTCAAACCCAGCGTTGGTAAATTGGGGTAACACAGCCGACCCTGAGTGAGCAGATCGGGCCGAAGAGGCAGAAAGATCTGATCCACCGCCAGCCGAACGATGTCTGCGCACCATACTCGCCTTGGCCACCTTGGAGCCACGAGAATGGCGGACACCCTTTCCAGAGTCAGCTTCCGTACCACCTTGCCTAGCATGGGTATCGGAGGAAAAAGGTACAGAAACCCCAGATCCCCCCAGCTCAGGGACATGGCATCCATCGCCAGAGGATCCTGGGAGAGCGACACGAAGGTCGGAAACCTGCAATTGTGACGTGAGGCAAACAAGTCCACCTCCGGTGTCCCCCACTGGAGACACAGCGACCAAAAAACTTGAGGATGGAGAGCCCATTCTCCCAGACGGGAAGAACACCTGCTCAACAGATCCGCTTCCCTGTTTTCCACACCCGGAATGTAAACTGCCGAGAGACAAGGTACATGGGCCTCCGCCCAGGTCAGAATCAGGGACACCTCTCTGAGGGCACCCAGACTGCGAGTCCCTCCCTGATGATTGATGTAAGCAACCGCTGTCCGATTGTCCGAACGAACCTGAACCGGAAGGCCCAGAACATGCTGAGTCAAATGAACGAGAACCAGATGGATGGCTCTCAGTTCCAGAACATTGATGGGCAAGTGGACCTCTCAAGGTCCCCACTGCCCCCAAAACTGAAGATCCTTCCAGAATCCCCCCCATCCCGAAAGACTGGCGTCCGTGGTGACAATTTCCCAGAGAGGAGTCAGGAAAGACCTGCCCCTCAAGAGATTGGTCGAGACCAACCACCATTGAAGGGACTGCTGGACCCGGGAGGACAACTGGAAGGGGCGATCCAACGACCGTGGTCGCCGGTCCCAAGACACAGATGAAGCTGAAGCGTCCTTGTGTGAAACTGAGCAAAAGGAACTGCCTCGAAAGAGGCAACCATCAACCCTACCAGTCTCATCCCCAGACGGATGGACGGACGAGGATTGGATAGAAGGAACCGAGCCAATTCCTGAATCAGACGAATCTTGGATTGAGGCAGAAACACCCTGTGTTGACAAGAATCCAACCGCATTCCCAGAAAGGACACCACCCTGGCCGGGGCGAGGGAGGACTTGGGAAAGTTGATCACCCAACCAAAGCTTTCCAGCGTGGAGACCACCTTCCTGGTGTCCGTCTCCGATTGATTGAGAGAAGGAGCCATGATGAGAAGGTCGTCCAGATAAGGTACGACGCGAATGCCTTGAGATCTGAGAATAGCCATCACCCCTGCCAGCACCTTGGTGAACTCTCTTGGAGCCGAGGTAAGGCCAAACGGAAGTGCCACGAATTGAAAATGCCGATCCTTCATTACGAACCGAAGAAAACGTTGATGAGCCTGGCAGATGGGAACATGAAGGTAAGCATCCTTGATGTCTATGGACGTCATGAAGTCCCCCTGTCGAAGAGAACCGATGGCCGATTGCAGAGTTTCCATGCGAAACTTCAGAGTACGGATGAACCTGTTGAGGAACTTCAGATCCAGAACGGGGCGAACCGACCCGTCTTTCTTGGGGACAGTGAAAAGATTGGAGTAAAACCCGAGGCCCACCTCCAAGCACGGCACCGGCTGGATGACCGCCATTTCCAGAAGATTCTTCACCGACGCCAGGAGCCCCTGCGCGGCCAAAAGATCGGTGGGCACCCGAAGCCGGAAAAACCATGAAGGAGGGCGAGACTCGAACTCCAGCTTGTAACCGGACGACACCACGGCCCGGATCCATCTGTCCGGAACCTCCTGGTCCCAAACCAGGGAGAAGTGTCTCAATCGTCCCTCCACCCGCACGGGTGAGGGCACCCCCTCATTGCTGAGCGGGCTTACCAGCAGGCTTGGGCTTGGCGCCCCAGGACTGACCGGGACGGCCACGGCCCCTCCCCCGGGTCCAACCTGCACCCCTGGTAGCGAGAAAGGAGGCCCCTCTGCCCGCTCTGGCTCCCCGAAACTGAATCCAATTTGTCACCAAACAGGCGCAAACCTACAAAAGGAAGAGCTGTAAGCGACTTCTTAGAGTTAAAGTCCGCCGTCCACTGGCGCAGCCACACTGACCGACGAATAGCAACCAACAGTGTCGCGGTCCTGCTACACATCGCAAGCGCATCGTCCTGGGCGGTCATGACAAAGGAAATAAACGACTCACACTGCTTGAGAGAACCGAACTCATCACAAGTGGGATCAAGATCTGCGTACAAATCTCTAATAATGGACCTAACAGCCATCAGAAGAAGCGCCGAAGTGACCGCAGTGCCGATCCAGCACTGATAAAACCATGGCGAGCCAATTGATCAATCCGACGATCCTCACCATCCTAAATGGTAGTAGTGTCAGGGGAGTGCAACACAGCCAAGTTAGACAGCCCCAACACGGGGCATCAACGTCAGGGGGAACAGACCAAAGCTTCACCAAATCCTCCGGAAAGGGATAACGCTTATCCCAACTAGGAGGAACTCCAACAAGGCGCGTGGGTTGTTCCCATTCCTTAAGGACAACCCTCACAAAATGTTGTTGCCTGGGAAACACCAAACGCGGCTGGGGCACATCAAACAACTCACCCTTTGGCGGGGGGACCGCCTCAGGTGGATCCAAAGCCAAAATCTCAAACATTTGAGCCAAAATGGAAGGAGTGTCCAGGAACACCCCCGCAGCCTGGTCGCCAGCGGTACCAACCAATTGCTGGTCTACAGGCTCGTCCGACTCCTCTAGGAGCTCCTCCTCCTCAGCCGGGGGACAATCGGACCAATCCAATTTTTCGAACACCTCATCCTCCGGAACAGGTGATGCCGGAGAAAGGTGCTTCCGCTTAGCCGTAGCCTTCTGAGCCACCGCAGCGGAAACTATTTTCTCGAGGCTGGCCAATCGTGCACACACCTCGGATTGCGAATCCCCACCTTTGACAACGTCACACGGGGTCCGGAATAGGTGGTGGGGGGGGGGGTAGGAGATGACGGAAGTTGCGCGGAGCCAGAAGCCGGAGTGCCGGACTGGCGCGCAATATTCTGCTGTGCACATGGAATACATATTATGACATCATCGCCTGGGAGCGGAGCCCCACAACCCCCACACAGCCTGGATAGCCCCGAAGGGCCATTTCCGGTAATGTCGGAAGCCTCCATATGGTGAAATTTATGGCATTCGCAATAACCCAGGGATTTACGCATTAAGCAACCCGGGATGCCCCTTTAATAATTAAAGTCCTGGGAGTGGGAGGATTTTTAACCTAATAAGACTAGCCAGGTATATCAGACCGGGCCCACCGCAGCACGGAAATCCCCGGACCTGTAGGAAAAGAGACCACAATCAGCCCCCAGAGTACATAACAAAAGGCCTGCTGCAAGCAAACATACAGACACTATACATTGAAATAAACAAGGTATACTGAAAAACACATATATATGAATATGTATATAAATAAATATATATCTGAAGATTTCTAGAATTAAAATGCAGCCCTTTATACCCCAAAGGCATTTATAAAAAGTGCACTATCACAGTGATGAGCCAGTGCAACCAATCCTATGAGTATTTACAACCATATGACAATCAGCACCATAGGAATATATATACTGCATGAAAAAAATACAGAACTGCATGACAACAGACAAAAGGCAAAGATTATACTTGCGCAAGCTTTAGAGCCCTCCCGGCCCCGGACACAGGCCAATCGTGCACACAGCTGCAGCAACTCCGGAGGAGGGAAGACGCAGGGCGGGCCGGACAAAGAGCACGAAGCGCTCCGGCCCCGTCACGTCAGCGTCAACGCGGCCCCGCCCCCTAGAGACGAGCACCGCGGCTTCGCCTAATGGCGACGCCGCATGAGCGAGGCGGGTGCCCGCAAGCACACAAGGCACCCGCCCGCCCCAGAGTAAACATACATCACCACTAGACCACCAGGGACACCTGGAAAAAAGGAGCCCCCGCAGAGGAACACCTGCGGTTAGACCACAGCGCCGGCCCCACGAGCTATAAACAGTGCTTAAAACATACAGCAAGGATGTAAACACACATGCATGCAAGGCACACTCAAAACAAGGCCAGAAACGACACCCCCAAGGGCCACCCCCCCCCCCCCCCCAGGCTAAGGGAGAAGGGACCAGGCGAGGGAAGGCTAGGCTAAAAGGGGGGACCGGGACGGGGCATCCCAAATCCGGATCACCGGCTGGATAACCGCGTTGCCCCACGCGTGGGAACGAGCAGAGGAGCTAAGCTCCTAGGCACCATGAGGTGCCGTCTACCATTGCCCAGGCAGCAGCCTAGGCTGGGAGGCTTACAGCATTTTTAACAGAGTATACAAAAAAACAAGCAGCTGGGCAGAAATAGACCAAAAGGGGAAGCCGGGGTCTGACCCCAGCTACCTGCAAGCAGGAGACTTCTTTCTTCTGTCTTGTCGCATCTTGCAGAGAGAAAACACTTTGTGTTGAGTGGGAGGTCCCAGGTATATGTAGGCCGGAAGGGGCTCGTTTTCAAGACTTCTCTCTGCAACGTCGCCACCTGCCGGTGGAGTAACCCGATCGTAAGAATTAAAGGGGAAGTGGGGTGTGTGACACACTGAGAATAATGAGGCTAAATCTCAACAATTCAAAAATACCTTAACTCTATTCATAAATGAACAATCCTGGCACTCTAAACCCTTAAATAATAGAGAGGGACAGTAAATAAATTAAAAATGCCATTGCTGTACTTTCCTGTAAAATGGTTTTCCTTTAGTCAGTGATCAGTGTCTCCTAAATGATCAACTAATTGGTATTGCTTATAGCCGACAGCCACAGGACTAGAAAAAAAGCAGTAACTCCACCCAATAGGTAAGTCTAGAGGGCCCAGCCTCATGGCAGTTTCCCCAGTATAAAGCAGTCAAGACCAGGTCTCAGGGAGGAACGACCAATAATACACTGCCTATGGGAAGAGGGTAAGCCACACTGCCTATTGGGAATAGGAGGGGTGCCACTCTGCCTGTAATTGGGGGATTCTGCACCTTGCCTATTATTTGTTTTTAGAATATTATTTTTCTTTGTTTCCTCCTCTAAATCCTAGGTGCGTTTTATGGGCAGGAGCGTCATATAGGGCGAAAAATATGGTATGCTGAAGAAATCTGTTCTATGTTGGATTTTGCGGATGCAAAATAAACAATTTGAGTTAACTACCCCTGTGTATGTGGCCAAAAAGATCCCGAAAGCTTACACAGGAAAGTGCAGAGACACTGCTGCCTACCACAATCAAATATATGGGATCACTGTACTTACCAAATACAATAATAAAACGTACTACAATAACTATGAAGTGCTTGCATACATTATAATCCAAAAAATAACCCTGATACTAAACATCATTATAAAGTGCAAAGTGCTAGATATAATAAACAGGATCTGTGTTGCTAAAGTGGGAGAGGATTTCCAGGCCTGGAATAAAGCCCTTCCTATAGTTTCGGACTACAAATGCCAAAATCCATCCACTCAACAGGTGGGCTCATCAGCAGCTTTGGCTAAATCAAGTAGCAATAATGATATCTGCAGTTGAGAGCACTGCCAGTAACCCTTTAGCTGTTGGAACACAAGACTGTGATCTGCTCATCTAATTAAAGCGGATGTGGTTGAACCAGTCATCTCTGCCTTAGGCAATCAGATGATTAGCAAAGTCAACAGTCAGGAAGTTTCTGCAAGGTACACCAAACACCACTTTGTGGTGGTGTGTATACTGGGACATTGTATTGTAAGTTAGTGAATACTGCAATGCCCCCATATCTGGAAATAGGGTAGCTTGTGGGAGTCCTGTATTTCCCTAACAATTTGGCTGCATGGGGCTTACGCATTCCTGAATTGAGCCCTGGGTTCTACCAAAGCTTATATATATATATATATATATATATATATGGGTCTCTTTTTTGCAGTAGGTGATGGAAGGTCCTGCTGCTTAATGTGTACTGTCTTGACAGCCATGTGTTCATAGATCTTGATAATATACAGTGGCTGGTAATTTGAGGCTGGCAGGGCATTCAGCGTGTAAATCTAGGTTTATGGTACCAGAGTGGACAGACAGAACAAGAGCACTTTCTATACTGTATACTGCCACATCCGCTTTCCGGTGACCCTTTCCAGTGCTCCCGTGCCTCGGGCCACAAGGAAAAAACAAAGGACCTTTGTCATCTATCAAACTTCCTTCAGCTAGTCAAGGTTGCCTCCAGTAGCTGTCAGCTCCACAAGTGAAATTAAAAGAAAAGGAATTCCACAGTCATGAAGTATATGAATGGTATTGTATTAAGCAGAAAAAAAAGTAGAGAACGGGAAATTCAGTGGCAGAAGTACATCAGCTATATTTAAGTCACATTGTAGCAGAAGTCCAGGGTAACTAAAAAAGTAAAAAGGCATCCATCCTCGTTCAACAAGGGCATAAGAAAAAAGGAAAAGGAGGCTCTACCTGTCCGGCATCCAAACAACAGGAGCAGCACCGACACATAGGTCCACTTTAGCCATCCAGATTGCAGCCCCTAACCGTGATGGACTAGTGCTGTGAATAGCTGCCTATTGTCGAACATGATCAATAGGACAGAGACACTGGAAGCAGACTTGGCCAATGCAGGGACTAGGCTTTTAAAATGAATCCATGGTAATGCTTCTGGTATTCTGATATTATAAATAAACCAAGATAACTTAAACCTCCCACTCACTCTAATAATTATAAAAACCTATATACAGTGGCTTGTGAAAGTATGTTTTTTTTTCACCATTACAACCTGTATTGATTTTTTTTACATGTGAATTGTGTGTGATGCATCTGCACTAAATATTCTTATTTGGTAAAGTGAAATGAGAATAATATATATATATATATATATATATATATATATATATATATATATATATTAAAAAAAAATAAAATTAGCAAAAACTAGTAATCCGCCTGTGTGCAATCTAAGTGTCACATGGTCAGACTATATACACATCTTTTCTGAAAGGCCCGAAAGGTTGCAATACCATAAAGGAAGGGGCTCTACTTACCAAGTAACATCATGAAGGACAAGGATCTCTCCAAAAAAGTCAGGGACAATATCCAAATCTCTGATGATCCCCTGGTGCACCATCAAATCCATTATCAAATGGAAGGAACATGGTACCACAAGAAACATGTCTCAGACCAGCAAAGAAGGTGATTAATCAGCGAGGCAGCACAGAGACCAAAGCCAAACCTGAGGGAGCTGCAGAGGTTTCCAAGCAGAGACTGGAATATCTGTCCATATGACCACACTAAGCCGTACACTCCATAGAGCTGGGCTTTATAGAAGGAGGCAGGTAATGGTGGGGCTGGGGGTTAATAGCAAATCACCCACTAGCCGCAGGTGACTTGTCAGCCCCCTAAGCCTTGTGAACTGGTATAGGGGTCTCATGGACCCCTTACCAGTTCACAAAGTGTTAAGTGTAAAAAAAAAAAAAAAAAAATGTTTTTTATTTTTTTTAACACTCACCTCCTTGTCCTGCAGCAATCCTTTGGCAGCTGCCAGGGCTGGGGGAGCAGGGGACCACAGCCCCCTAGCCCTCAAATTGGTGATCAGTCCCTGCTTCTGACATTTCCGAGACTGGAGTGGGATGCCATCACGGATGACTTCATCCACCCCGCCCACAAGAGGTGGGGTCAGTGGCATAAATGCTGGAGGGGGCCACTTTTGAGCCCTCTCCCCACTGCGGAAGAGCCCGGGGGGGGCGACTGGAGGCCGGTGAAGAGGAGATCCGGCGGGGGATTGGGCACGGAGGTGAGTAAATGTCTTTTTTTTTTTTTTTTTTTTAACAGTCAGCGGCAGCCAAAGCGGCGCGGGGGGGTATTTTTTGCCCCCTCCTGAAGCCAGAAGAGCCCCAGGGGGTAATTGGATACCCCCAGGGTGAAGAGAAGACCCGGCCAGTTCGAACGAGGGGTCAGGTGAGTGTTTTCTTACATTTTATTTTACTCCAGCAGGGGGGATTGCCAGGCTCATAGGCCCTATGGGCTTGGCACTTAACGGTAGGAGAAGCACTTGGCTTGGAAACATGTAAATGTACTGGAATCTCGTAGTCAAAGCCCAGACCTTAATCCAATTGAGAATCTGTGGTCAGACTTAAATATTGCTGTTCACCAGTGGAAACAATTTAACTTGAAGGAGCTGGATAAGTGGAATGAGCAAATATTCAGTGGCAAGATGTGGCAAGCTCAAAGAGACTTATCCAAATTGAACTGCAGCTTTAATTGCCACAAAATATGGCTCTACAAAGGACTGACCTTGGGGGGGTGGGAGTGAATAGTTCTGCACACTCAATTTTCTGATATTTTGTCCTATTTGTTTGCTTTGCAATAAAAGTTGTAGGCCTGATCCTTAAATGAGATGATGAAAACCCTCAGAATCCATTTTTTTTCCAGGTTGTGAGCCAAACACAAAAAATGCCGGGGGGGGGGGGTGTGAACAATTTCGCAAGCCACTGTATCTATATACATAATGATGTGCAAATTCTAATCAAACGTCACTCGTGCATTGTGTAAGCATGTGCCAAAAGCTAAGCAAGTATAACCATGCCTAGATTAGTGCAGCAGGGCCTAAACACTGCCATCAGTTGTGCAGAACAATCTTTACATAGTAATGTGTTCTAAACAAAATATTTTAAGTTTAGCCTTAGTCTTGACCTGTAACCATTGACTTTAAAGCTGACCCATACCCTGTGGTGTTCCAGGGGACAAGCTTCGCCTCCGCTCCAAAAATCTGTCCCTATGTTAGATATACTCATCATATCCAGATAGAATATTCTTTAATTATATAGCGCTAACATATTCCACAGCACTTTACAATCAGGGGGTTGTATAAGTATAAGCAGAGTAATAAATTACATAGCAACAAAACATGTAAACCAATGAAACAAAAGGAACAACGGCCCTCCTCACAAGCTTAAAACCTAAGAGGAGAATGGGGGTGACACAAAAGGTAATAAGTGCCTTGTACCATGGTGCTGCCATCTTAGCAAAAATAAGATTATATACACACTTTAATGACCGTCCACCAGCTGATGTACCATATCCCCCGCCAAAACTTACATTACAGGAGCTCCCATGACTTCTGCAGCAGCCCAGGCTTCCTTATGTTGCTTCAGCAGGTGGGCATGGTCTATACACAGTTGGGTGTGGCCTATGTGCAGCTGGGTGTCACCATTCACAGACACATCCCATAAATAGGCCATGTCCACACATCAAAGCAACAAAATCAGCCGTCCGGGATCCTGTAGGTATTCTGGTGAGTGTGTCCGTGTGTGTCTTTGTTGCTGTGCGTGCGCATGTGTGTGTGTCTGCTTCCTGCGTGCTGGTCCTCCATTGTGCTCTCTTCTCAAACATGCGACTGGGGAAGGGGGATGCCGCTCACTTGCTGTGAAGGGGGATGCCGCTCACTTGCTGTGAAGGGGGATGCCGCTCACTTGCTGTGAAGGGGGATGCCGCTCACTTGCTGTGAAGGGGGATGCCGCACACACTGCCTGTAATGGGGGTGCCGCACACACTGCCTGTAATGGGGGTGCCGCACACACTGCCTGTAATGGGGGTGCCGCACACACTGCCTGTAATGGGGGTGCCGCACACACTGCCTGTAATGGGGGTGCCGCACACACTGCCTGTAATGGGGGTGCCGCACACACTGCCTGTAATGGGGGTGCCGCACACACTGCCTGTAATGGGGGTGCCGCACACACTGCCTGTAATGGGGGTGCCGCACACACTGCCTGTAATGGGGGTGCCGCACACACTGCCTGTAATGGGGGTGCCGCACACACTGCCTGTAATGGGGGTGCCGCACACACTGCCTGTAATGGGGGTGCCGCACACACTGCCTGTAATGGGGGTGCCGCACACACTGCCTGTAATGGGGGTGCCGCACACACTGCCTGTAATGGGGGTGCCGCACACACTGCCTGTAATGGGGGTGCCGCACACACTGCCTGTAATGGGGGTGCCGCACACACTGCCTGTAATGGGGGTGCCGCACACACTGCCTGTAATGGGGGTGCCGCACACACTGCCTGTAATGGGGGTGCCGCACACACTGCCTGTAATGGGGGTGCCGCACACACTGCCTGTAATGGGGGTGCCGCACACACTGCCTGTAATGGGGGTGCCGCACACACTGCCTGTAATGGGGGTGCCGCACACACTGCCTGTAATGGGGGTGCCGCACACACTGCCTGTAATGGGGGTGCCGCACACACTGCCTGTAATGGGGGTGCCGCACACACTGCCTGTAATGGGGGTGCCGCACACACTGCCTGTAATGGGGGTGCCGCACACACTGCCTGTAATGGGGGTGCCGCACACACTGCCTGTAATGGGGGATGCCGAACAATAACTGTAATGGGGGATGCTGCACATTGCCTGTAATGGGGTGATGAAGGTGAAGGAGGGTTAAAGGAAAGTTAGATTAGTGGATGTGTTAGGCTCTGGTTCTTGGTGTGCTTACATACTACAACAGAGGAGCAAGCAACTTTAAAAAAGGCGTAATATAGTGGGCTAAAAGAGCCCAACAAACACCTGGCCTTGCGCTGACAAGGGCCCACTATATAGTCCCCCCCCCCCCCCCCAAGGTGGCTTGCTACACTGTTACAGCACTCTCAAGTATCTACCTCCTCCATCAACCTAAGGCATTATGCTGATGAAGGCTAAATGCTCAAAACATGTATCCAGAAGTAGGAGTGGCTGGCGGGGTAAAAGTTATACCCAAGCCATTGCACACCCAGAAGAGTCATAGGCAATAGATAGCACTGAGAAATAAATCCTGTTTTGAAAATTTAAAAAACTGGAACTCGAGTCCTAGGTGTGAATGGATTATTTCAGGCCCAGGCCTGTTTACTTGACTCCCATATTATAGAAAACCAAATCCCGTACAAATCCTGGACTTTTCCAGTCCAGGAAAAAATTACTGTACATACACACTGTTAATGTGCGCCAGTGCATCTAACTATAGTGTAACTATACATTTAATATGTTAGTAATTACTTTTTCCAACACCTATAAAGCAACACTTTTGTTGCATTAAATACCCTTTATCACCTCGAGTCTTGACTTCAGACCAACTTTTATCCCTCAACAGTAAATCATTTTATCCTTGGTTTGCTTGTGCCATCTATAATACTTACCTAAAATTAACTGTGTGGCAACTCAGCAGCATTCAAAGCACACGCCACTAGTGCCCTCAACTCCAGGGGGTTTCAGTGGCTAACTGTGTGTGTGCTGAGGCTTATATTCCATCCCCCAGCACATGTAGACATGACACTGGATATTTTTATCTGATTAGATTTTAACATGTACAAAGGTTTACCTGGTCCAGCTACTGGTGGTTCTGGTTTATGTGATTTTACTGGATCCAGCCTATCTTTCTCCAGCTGTTTCCTTGTACTTTTCTGCCGAGGCTCTCTGAACATTGGAAGAGCATGTGCTAAAGGAGGAAAAAAAAAAGGAGAACGCATTAGCCAAGCTGGAAAAAAATCTCTTCATATTCTGTATAAAGAATGATGCAGATGTAGAAGAAAATGTATTCCATGACCTTTCAACCAGAACATGGTGGATCAGAAGTAGAGCATATCTTACATGTACCTACTGTTAACAAGAGCACTGGGCCAAATCAATCCACATTTCCTGCAGAAACAATCAGTCTACATTTAAGAGTTCTTGGCTGTGGAAATGCGGTTACTTAGGGAGGATTTCCCTGCATAATTCTAGATAGCAGGCCAAAAACTGCACAGTATCATCGTGTCACTGAAGCAAGGAAGAATACAAGAGCACAGCCAGCTCCACGACTGGAGGTTTCGATTCCAATTCCACACAGCCCTGGCAATCTGTCATGACTGACCGCTAAATGAAAGCTGCTTATTTATTTAGCAGATTTTAGGCAACATTTACACAGTACATAATATTCACATTGATGCTTGTCTGTCAAAAGAGCAAACAACCGAGCATTATATAAAGCATTTCTATAATGTATCTGATGTGTCCTAATTTCGGGTTCCACCTTCATTGTAGTTGAGACTTATTAAACTAAATATCTACCGACAAATAGGCATTGCTCAGAAAGTTGGATAAGAAATAAGGAGTTAAAAAATCAGGCATTTCTGTGGTAAGTTGGTGGCAAATTGTGACCAATCCTGGTCACTTTTTGTGAATCAGTGTGTGCTAATAGACACATTTAAAATGCATCCTTGCTGAGTGGGGGGGGGTTAACTTGGTTTGGGTGGTTTAAATTCCAAGGTACAATTCCTGAGAGCTTTGCTCAGAAAGCTGTGCTTGGAATGAGTGAGGCTTGATAAGTGTTATTGAGTTAAAACCAGAAGTTAAGAGCAGAAGTTGCTGCAACTGTAAGTACTTTTTGTATTCTCTGCAGTTTTGTAACTAGGATAATGGCTGGCAACATTGGAAGCCTACTTCAGTGCACAATTTGTCAGATGTATAAACTACTGGAGCTACAGTTCCAGAATGAAAACTGCTGTGATAAATGTGAGCATGTTGCACCCCTGGAAGCTTGGGTTATTGGGAGGCGCAAAATGCAACACTGAGGGAGACTGACCATCTTGAAAAGGGGCATGCTGCTTACTGAGCAAGCATAGTAGAAACAGAGGGTGGAGAAATGGGCCAGGAGGGGAAGGGAAATAACTGGGTAAATGTAGTTGGAGGGAGTAGAAAGGGAGGACAGAAAAAGAAGGCCATGCCAGTGTCTGGGCATCCTAGGCAAAATTGCCAAGTTGGGTAATGATGCAAGGGTGTCAGTCTCAAGAAATGGCAGCCCTAGCAGAAACTGTTCTCCCTAACAGCTGGGAGGACAGCCCCGCTAGTAATCGAGTGGATGGGACTGCAGGTAGAACAAGACAATTAGTGGTCATAGGGGATTTTATTATCAGACGGACTGATAGAACAATTTATAGCCAAGGCCGTCTCAACCAAATTGTTTGCCGTTTCCATTGTGTCAGGGAGATGGGATGACCCAACTGTTTTGGTCCATGTGGAAACCAATGACATAATTTATGGGAGCTGGAGGATCCATAAGAATACATTGAAGGAACTAGGCGCCAAGTTGAAGTGAAGGACCTCTAAGGTTGTATTCTCTGGAATACTGCCTGTGCTATGCGCTACATATGAGCGGGAGCTTAGAGAGTTAAATGCATGGCTCAAGTCCTGGTGCAATGCAGAAGGATTTGGGTTCCTAGAGCACTGGGCTGACTTTTCATTGGGGTACAGACTGTACAGATAATTTGCAATTGAATGAAAGAAGGGCTGTTGTGCTGGGTAGCATGATACTAAAGGGGGTGGAAGAGCATTTAAACTAGAAATGAGAGGAGAGGGCAAAAGTGAAATCAAGATGGGTTACTTAGGGGACAGAATATGATGGTGGGTGGTAAAAAAGGAGGAAGGAAGGATGACTATGCCATGTGTTACAAACCGGCAGTGAAAAATACAATTCTGTGAGTACTCACCTGTAGAATTGGTATTATAAGTATACAGCACGTCCTGTTCCAGAATATTCCTTACACATGGGTTATACATCCACAAGATGGCGCTGGACTGCAGAAAAAAGCCAGGAGAAGCCGGGAGAATAATAAACACAAAATGAACAATCACCATACAGAGGTAACCAAGAATAATGATAACAAGGGCGGGATGGAATAGGACGTGCTGTATACTTATAATACCAATTCTACAGGTAAGTACTCACAGAATTGTATTATTCCAAGTATACAGCACGTCCTGTTACAGAATGTTCCTTACACATGGGACATCCAATAGCAGTGTCCGTAAGGTAGGGAGGGATCCCCAAAAGTAAGAGCGGGCAGTTTAAACCACTGCCGCCTGCAGTACTTTGCGGCCAAAAGCAGCATCAGCTGAGGCCCTAACATCAACCTTGTTAAACTTTGAAAAAGTATGAACAGAAGACCAAGTAGCAGCCTTGCAAACTTGTTCAACAGAAGCTTGGTGCTGAAAACCCCAAGATGCACCAATAGCCCGAGTAGAATGAGCAGTAAGGCGGAAGGGAGGCTCCTTCCCCTTAGCAGAATAGGCTTGTACCACAGCCTGACGTATCCACTTACTGATGGTGGATTTAGCCGGAGATAAACCCTTCTTAGGTCCAGAAGGGAAAACAAAAAGAGCATCAGTCTTCCTGAAGGATTCAGTAGCTACCAAATAAAACTTAGGGTTACTAGGATTAGGACACAGAGAAGGCAAGACAATAGGGTCGATTCAAAGAAACATGTAACAGCTTGGATTTTGGTGCCGATCATCCTATTTTTCCCGTACGCTTGTGCGTTCGTATGAACTTGCGAGTGATTCTATAAGCAAATACGTTTCTATCCTAAAATTTACGTCCGTTCGTATGGCAGTTCGGGAATCAGACCTATGTCAGTTTCCATCCTGAATTTTCCGTTTCATTTCTCAGGTTGCAACATTGGTTTTGCCCTTTTTCCTTTTTTGTCTGGACGTAAATCCTTCTGATCTTGCGGCTGCGCACTACAAACTTACCTCATTAAAGTGCATTCTAAATATTTGGTCTTATTTTTCTTTATTTCATTCATTTTGTAGTAAACAACCATTAATGAATGCATTTGCATAAGTAAATCTTACTTTGTTTAATTTTTAGTTAACTTGCATTTTTTACTTGTGGATTTAATTTTAATATTTTGGCTTCAAATGGTACAACTTAAAATTTTGTGTGTGGTTACCCACACCCTCTACATACAGATTGCTCTCAAATATAAAAAAACACCCAGCAACTTCTGCATGTTATGAGTCTAGAAACAGCCAAGATGGCGGCTCAGGTATTCTCGGGCAGCCTGCAAACAGAAAGGGCCTTGTGACTGTGTTGCACTGCATTCTTTGATTTCTGACCTTTCCGTGCCCCCAGCTCTGCTGTGTCTGTGCAAAATACAGCAGTAACCCACATCCTGCACTTTATCCCGCTCTCCTCTCCTTATGTGATGCATCTGACCAAAGATGTGCTTAAATAATTAAACAAAGCAAAGGTAAACAACTACACCAATAAATGCAATCTAAAAATATTATTCTAGTACATCAATTTAAAAATAAATAACAAAGGACATAAGTTTCTTTAATTAACGCAAATATATTGCAAAATAAAGGTTTACATGCAAAGGACTAATTAAGGTCCACATTAAAATGCTTTTATAAGGCATACATGAAATGTATTGAATCAGGTATGCATTGCCATACAATTTATGGCCTCGGCCATGCTGATACATGCAGTTCATTGGAGCTCAAGACGCGCAGACTCCTCCACATAGTCAAAAAACCTGTTCAAGAACAGCAATCCGACTGCTAAAAGGTGTCGGCAGTGGCTTTCTTTTAAAACGTATTTAGAGGTTTGAAAACTGTTCTCTGAATCACACCTAAACACATTCGATTATCCTAAGTTTTACGTTTTGATCCTAAGTTTTAGGATTTGATCCTAAGTTTTATGTTTTGATCCTAAAATTTAGGAACGAACTTGCGATGATCGTAAGAGCATATACGCATTCGTACGTAGGCTCGTGCGAGTCGGAAATGGCCAAAAAAACAGGAAAAAATGACTAACACCCACCCAAACTTACGATTCTCGATCCGAAATCAATTAACTTTTGCTCTTTGAATCGAGGGGAATGTCCTGATTGAGGTGAAATGCAGACACAACCTTAGGCAGAAAATCTGGCTTAAACCGAAACACCACCTTGTCCTGGTGTCTCCCAAAATAAAGAGATTTGATGGAAAGCGCCGCCAACTCAGAAACAGCCTTACAGAAGTGATAGCCACCAAAAATGCTACCTTAAGCATCAAGATAGACAAAGGGGCCTTACGCAGAGGCTCAAAAGGATGACCCTGCATAGCGGATAAGACCAAATTCAAATCCCAGACTGGTAACATAGGCTTACGTGGAGGTTGCACGTGAGTAAACCCCTGGAAGAAGGTCTTAACCAAACGATGGTTGGCAAAGGATATTTGGAAGAAAACAGCCAAGGCTGAAACATGACCTTTGAGGATACTAAGTTGAAGACCCAAGTCCAAACCATGTTGCAGGAATTCCAGGATCCTGGAAACAGAAAACACCCTACAGAGAAGGGACTTAGACTCACACCAGGCAATGAAAGCATGCCATACCCTATAGTAGATAAAGGATGAGGACTTCTTCCTAGCCCTAATCATTGTATCAACTACAGAAGCAGGCAGCCTCTTCTCCATCAAGATGGAGGTTTCAGCAGCCAGGCTGTTAAAGCCAGAGTTTGTAAATTGGGATGGCGTAGCTGCCCCTGAGTGAGCAGGTCTGGATCCTTGGGCAGGGCATACTGATCTACTGCCAACTACACGACGTCTGCGAACCACATCCTTCTTGGCCAACAGGGGGCCACCAGAATGGTTGGCGCCCTTTCCTGGGCTATCTTGCGCAGCACCCTGCCCAGCAGAGGAAATGGAGAGAATACATAGAGGAGCTGAAAACTCTTCCAAGACATTGCTAATGCATCCATGGCCAAGGCCAGAGGGTCCTGTGACAGAGAGACTGGAAGCTTGTGATGACCCCAGCGGTGGCACAGGGAGCGAAACATCCTGCTGCTGTGGGACCATTCTACCAGACGAGAAGTCCCCCTGCTCAGATAGTCTGCCTCCAGATTCCCCACCCCCGGGATGTACACAGCTGAGATGCAGGGAACATTCTCCTCCGCCCAAGACAGTGATTGATGTAGGCAACCGCCGTCTGGTTGTCTGAGCGGATCTGAACAGCCCGACCCCGAAGGTGTGGAGTCAATTGGGCGAGAACCAAATTATCGCCCTCAGTTCCAGGATGTTGATAGGGGTATGAGCCTCCTGAGGGCCCCACTGACCCTGGAATTTCAAAGACTTCCAGAAGCCCCCCCAGCCTGCCCAACAAGAGGTTCTTGAGTCCAGCCACCACGAGAGAGACCGCCTGGCCAGAGGGGACAGAACAAACACCTGATCCAGGGACCCAGGGTCCCGATCCCATACTGACAAAAGGTGTAGCTGAAGAGGTCTCATGTGAAACTGAGCATAGGGTACTGCCTCGAAGCAAGGCACCATCAGTCCCACTAGCTGCATCCCCTGCCGGATGGAGGGATGAGGACAAGACAGCAGAAACTGGGCCTGAGCTTGAAGACTCTCCACCTTCTGCTGAGGGAGAAAAACCTTGACCTGAGATGTATCCAGAATCATGCCCAGAAAGGACCTCACCAGTGACGGGGACAGGGAAGACTTGGGATGGTTGATCACCCAGCTGAAGTGTGGACACCACCATCTGGGTATCCAGCTCAGCCTGATGGAAGGACTGAGACGTGATGAGAACGTCGTTCAAATAAGGAAGGATGCGAATGCCCTGAGATCTCAACAGAGCAATCACACCCGCCAGCACCTTGGTGAATACCGAAAGGTAAGGCCACAAATTGGTAGTGCTGATCCTCCAGAGCGAACCTGAGAAATTTCTGATGACCTGGAAAGATTGGTACGTGAAGGTAAGCGTCCTTGATGTCTACAGAAGTCATGAAATCGCCCGGGCACAGTGAATTGACTGCTCAGCGCAGGGTTTCCATGAAAAAATGCTTGAATCTGACAAACTTGTTGAGGCGCTTTAAATCCAGGATGGGCCTGAGGGGCCGTCCTTTTTGGGGACCGTGAAGAGATTGCAATAGAAGCCTCTGCCCCTTTCCCAGAGGGGCACCGGGCAGAGGACCCCCAACTCCAGAAGGTTTTGGACAGCAAGGCACAAACCCTGAGCTGACAGAGGATTTTGAGCCATCCAGGATCTGATGAATCTTGGGGGCAGCCAGGCTGCAAACTCTATCTTGTAACCGGAGGAAACCACCTCCTGGATCCACCTGTCGGCTACACGTCGCCTCCAGACGTGAGCAAAGAGCCGAAGCGTCCCCCCACCCGGATGGGTGAGGGCGCCTCCTCATGCCTGAGGGGGCTTAGGGGAGGATTTGGGCTTAGGACCGGCCACGTCGCCTGCCGCTGCCCCGATAGTCTCCACATGCTCCAGCAAAGGAAACTCCTCGACCAGCCCTGGAATCCCGAAAGGAGGGGAAAGAGGCACCAGACCCCCGAAGGGGCTGAGACGGCCTTCTGCGTTGAGGTAACCTACCGCCCCTGGCGAACAAGTCCAAGCGTTCACCAAAGAGGTGCAACCCCTTAAAGGGGAACCCAGTGAGAGCCTTCTTAGCAGCATTATCAGCTACCCACTGACGCAGCCAGACAGAGCGGCGTATAGCCACCAAAAAGGCAGATGTCTTTCCACACATTCTAATGACATCATCCATGGCAGAGAGGATATATGCAACAAATTCATAGCAAAGCAGGAGAGATCTATAGTCTTCACCTCCTGCGTCATCAGAGGCCCCATCTAAGAGACACTTAAGCAGCCCTTTAATAGCAATAGCCATAATGGCAGAGGCACAAACCAGGCGCAGCGCAGTCCCCACACAGGCAAAAGTGTGACAGGACAGCTGGTCCATGCGCCGGTCCTCACCATCCCGCAGGGTAGTAGTGTCAGGAGAATGCATGACAGATGTATTTGACAACCCTAGAACGGGCGCGTCCACCTCGGGAGGACAAGACCAACGTTTAATCACATCAGCAGGAAAGGGATACCTCTTTTGGAAAAACAGAGCAAATAGAAAAGGGGGTATAAAGCAAGATTTCAAAGCATATATTAATGAGGGGATACTAGCTGGAGATTGTGACGATGCAGAACCCTTGTGGGTAATGCGGGGCAATGAAAACAATGTTAAAATACATCATGGTGTAATCTATAAACCCCCAACATAATTGAGGATATAGAGGGTCAACTTCATAAACAGATACAGGCAAGTGCAGTGATGATAATGGGGGGACTTCAACTACCCAGGTATTGACTGAAGCCAGGGATCTGCTTCACTTGCAAGGGGGACAGCACTTCTGAGCTTGCTGCAAGATAACTTTATGAGCCAGTTGGTGGAGGCACATACTATGATAACCTGATATGTACCATAAAAGTTCATTAAAGTCTTGGTAACAGTGACCACAATATAGTTGTATTCAACATAAACTGTAAAAAAACATTCTCTGGTTGGGAGGGTAAAAAACACTAAAAACTTTATAAAGGCCAACTTTCCCAGGTTCAAGGCTGCACTCCAGGACATGTGTTAAGGAATAAGGATACAGATGCCAAATGGAAGAGTTTTAAATAAATTGAGAGTACCAACATTCCAAAATGTATAGTTAATAAAATAATATACCTAAAATAATATACCTAATATTTAGGTAACAAGTATAAGCGAGTCAAATTAAATCCCTCCTGGCTGACACCTGCAGTTAACTGAGCAATTAAAAAATAAGAAAAGGGCATTTAAAAGTTACAAATCTGATCTCTCAGCAGTAGCCTTTGAAAAGTATAAAGCAGTAAATAAATCATGTAAACAAGTAATAAAGCTGAAAAAGCACAAAATTA
This sequence comes from Gastrophryne carolinensis, assembly GCA_027917425.1. Taxonomy (NCBI): domain Eukaryota; kingdom Metazoa; phylum Chordata; class Amphibia; order Anura; family Microhylidae; genus Gastrophryne; species Gastrophryne carolinensis. The sequence goes on from CM051234.1 coordinate 606,295,884, forward strand.
CAGATATGGCCAAAGAAAGCAAAACCAACCCTAAAAGTTTCTTTAAATATATAAACTCAAAGAGACCAAAATCAGAACAGGTAGGTACACAAATTAATAGGGAGATGTTCACTGGGTGGGGCTGCTAAATGGATTCTTAAGCTCTATGTACACAATTGAGGCAAAAGGTACCAATTTAAGCGTTGGCCCAAGCATAATTCTTAACTGGCTTAACATGGATATCATCCAAGACTAAATAAATTAAATGTGAATAAGATTCCAGGACCAGATGGACTTCACCCAAGAGTTCTTAAAGAACTCAGCTCAGTTATTTCAGCTTCTCTGTTTTTGATCTTTAAAGACTCACTAACGATTGGTATAGTGCCAAGAGACTGGTGCAATGAAAATGTGGTGCCCATTTTTAAAAAGGGTTCTCCATATAATTACAGACCTGTAAGCTTAACATCCATTGTGGAAAAAATGCTTGAGGGCCTCCTAAGACAGCACAGTTTTACTAAGGGCATAAGCTGCCAGACTAACCCGATTGGCTTCTACGAGGAGGTGAGTAGAAGCCTAGACAGAGGGGCTGTAGATATAGTTTTTCTGGATTTTGCAAAAGCATTTGACACTGTCCCTCATAGACGCTCATTGGGGAAATTGAGGTCTTCAGGGTTAGAAAATACAGTTTGTGGCTGGATTGAAAACTGGATCAAGGATCCACAGTTGTGGTTAATGATACCTACTCTGAATGGTCCTCGGTTAAGTGGTGTACCCCAAGGTTCAGTGCTGGCCCCTCTATTATTCAATTTGTTTATAAATGATATATAGAAGATAGCATTAAGAGCACCGTCTGTATTTTGCAGATGACACCAAGATATGTAGCACAGTGCAGTCTATTGAAGCTGTTCACAAGCTTCAAGCTGACCTGTACGCTTTGAGTGTCTGGGCATCCACTTGGCAAATTAAGTTCAATGTGGATAAGTGTAAAGTAATGCACATGGGGTCTAGTAACCTGAAAGCCATATATGTCCTGGGGGGGGGGGGGGGGGGAAGAGAGTCACTAGTTGAGAAGGATCTGGGAGTACTGGTAGACCACAGGCTAAATAACAGTATGCAATGCCAAGCAGCTGCTTCTATGGTGACCAAGATATTAGCATGCATTAAAAGAGGCATCTAGTCATGATAGGGATGTAATATTTCCTCTTTACAAGGCGCTGCCATCCAGTTCTGGGCACTCATTCATAGAAAGGATGCACTGATTTTACAAAGGGTGCAGAGGAGAGCCACCAAACTAAAGCAAATAGCACAATGGCCAGAGCAGCGGACTTAGAGCGATAATGGCTGGCAGATTGCTGGTTCAAGATCCTGGCCATGCCAGTCCTGACAAACATTTCCTTTCTAAATGTAAAATCATGCACTTGGGTAGAAGGAATCCCTGCTCTGAGTACCGTATGGGCAGTACTGGGTTAGCTAGGACCTTGGAGGAAAGGGATACTGATTACTGAAAGCTACAAGATGAGTGGACAGTGTTACCAGGCAGTGGGAAAAGCAAGCAGGATGCTCTGCTGCATAGCTCGAAGCATCACCAGTAGGAAGAGGGAGGTTGTGATGCCATTGTATAGAGCCCTGGTGAGGCTATATGTAGAATGCTGTGTGCAGTTCTGGAGACCTTACCTGCAAAAAGACATTATTTAAATAGAACAGGTCCAAAGGCAGGCAACAAAAATGGTAGAAGGACTTAAACTTAAAACTTATCAGGAGAGACTTAAAGAACTTAATTTGTACAGTCTGGAGGAAAGAAGGGAGAGGGGGGACATGATTGAGACCTTTAAATATGTGAAGGGATTGAATACGTTTCAGGAGGGAAGTGTTTTTAAGATGAAACTTGGTAGAACAAGAGAGCACAACCTGAAGCTAGTCGGGGGGAAGATCAGGAGATGCTTTTATAGCAGAAGGAAACATAAACAGTTACTATTAGCGGTTAACTTGAGTGGCCCAGGGGGACAAACCAAAACCCTAGATAGTGAAAATCACGGTTTTGGTCCACTTTAACAATGCAGGGCATTCCAAATAAAGAAGCCTCTGGGGAGGGGGGGTCTCAAATGGTTTTTGATCCTCTTTAAGTAAACGGCAATTGTATTTTTTTCCATTGACACTGTGATCAATGTTGGCATAACTTTGTGAAGCGTTTTATAGTATTGTTGAGAAGCAGTAGTGTCCACCAGCATCCTTTACATTCGTTACATTTTGCCCCACTACAACATTCTTTGCAGATGAAGAGGATTGTTGCTTGTGCATAACTGGAAACTCTTTTTTGTGGGGTTTTATTTTAATGTGACATATGTGACAACTGTATTCAATTTCTGCAAATTCCCCAGAAAAGCGCCTGTGGTCGCTTTGAAGTACTTTATACTCTTCCCTAAGCCTGCAAGTGTTACAATTTTCACAATGACTGCCAATATCCATTTTTTAAACCTAGAAAATGTGATTTAGAGACGTCTACCTACTATATACAATTTCAGAGTAAAAGCAACAGCAGGCCAAAGAGCACAAGGATCCAGTTGCAGATGTTTAACCTTGTTGTTAGCAGAAAAATGGAGCTAAGCTGGAACCCCACTGGAAGAGAAATGTCCCACTGGGAAATGTCCTATTCTGCTTTCTACCATCTGGGCGAAGTTTTAATTGTGTGCAGGACATCCAGATCGAGATTTTCCCATCAGTCTTTTATGAACTGAACAAGAGTTTAGCCAGAGTCTGCAACATGGATGCACAACCTGTAGGCCAGGGGGCATTCGGCCCACATTGCCCTCATTTGCGGCCAGTTGGCAAGCAGAGCTTCCCTTGCAGTGCAAGCGGCTGTGTGTCTCTTATTCCCAAAGCAGGAAATTAAGGCACCAATGCACTTCTCTGTAAAGGTGGGTGACACATATGTGCTACTGGTGAGATTGGTTCACCTCTGCCCACCTCGTCTCTGCATACTCCGTCCCTACTTACCTGTTTATCTCTGCCTACCTCTACTAACCCCTTTCCACCTTGGCCCATCTTACTTTTGCTCACCTCTACTCACCTTACTTCTGTTCATCACTTCTCTTACCATCTCACCTCTGCCTTACCTCACCTCTCTCTGCCTTACCTCTGTCAACTCCTTCCTAACTCAAGTCTTTCTGTCTCACCGCATCCACCTCTGATCACCTTACTTCTTCCAGCCAACTCTACTCACTTTTTGTTTTACATAAAATAATTTGCAGCCCCTTTAAGTGGGACAATAAGACAGTGTGGTCCCCAAAAATGTTTGTGCCCCCCTAGTCTACAACTATGAATCACCTCTGGTTAGGCTAAATAACCCTATTGCATTACTACAATTATCCAAGGTGAATACGTCTGAGTTACTCTAGCGGAGGAGGAGTTGTGGGGGACCATTTATCAGGTGTTTCCAAGCATTGAGTGAAATGTTTTCATCTTTTTACATTGTTGCATTATTTCTTATTTATATTGTGTATTTTTTTGCAAATGCACTTTGCAAACAAAGTAGATTTGAAGTTTATTGAGCTTCCTCAGAAGAACTCAAGATTGTGTGGTTTTCTGTATTAAGAGTGACATTCCTTCCAACAAAACATCTCAGACCTCATAATTCAATTTACATTTAGGAGATGAAAACATTTAATACAGAAAGTGGGAGTTGTATTAAATGAAGGTCAATAAGATGTATTCAAATAAGAAGCAAACCTTGGAGACGTCACAAAAATAAAAGGATGCAACAAATGAGGCATACGAGAGAGCATTTACTGTACAGTGGGTACACATTTAATTTTTCAGTTCACAAACCTTACTGGAAGTAAAATTTGATTTTGAACTTCATAATTGTGCAATATATATACACAATATACTGTAGTATAATTAATTAACCTGGATTTGAGGTGTCCCTCAACCCTTTCAGTGCCAGCCTACTTAATTTTATCACTCTCTGATGCCAGGACATTTTTCCCCATTTTATTCTAAGTTTAACAGTGATTTTTGGAATTTTCTAGGAACATTTCTAGGGATTTCCAGGAAAATTATATAATTATGTTTTTTTCCCATCAGCATTTGGGCTTTAAAATGAAATGCATGGTTTATACTTTTTTTCAGTGCTTCCACAATATTCTTGGGTGAACTTTTGTCGCTTTTTATATAAAAAGAAATTAAAGTTTTTCAAAAATTGTGTGTATTCCTCCCACGCTTTATGGCAATTTCAAATAAAATACAACTACTATATGCACTAATCAAGGGTTACAAGGGTTTTTTTTTAAATGGCATGGGGTTTCCCCTGGGGGGGGGGGGGGAGGGGGAAAGACCCTATGCTGTTTTTTATTTTTAAGGCTTAAACCCTCGAACATTTTTTTTTTAAATGGTGCAGGTTCCCCTCTTCCCAGCAAAACCAGCCAGGGCACCAGCTACTTGGGGCTGGTGGACCAGGTGCCTGCCTTGTGTGGAGATACAATATCACACAGGCCATGCTTAAAGCGGTCCTTCACTCTGAATAAGAGTTTATCTTATATGTTTCCCACACCCTGTACATTGATTGTACAGATTGCCCACATTAAAAATCATCCTACCTGCATCTACTGCATGTTATGTGCCTTTAAACATCCAAGATGGCGGCTTATGGGACATCAGGCAGCCTGCAAACAGGAAGTGCCTTCTGACTGTGCTGCTCTACATTCTGGGACTGCTGACCTTTTCCTGACCCCAGCTCTGGTCTGTCTGAGCAAAGCACAGCTGTAACCCGCCACCCTGTACTTTAAACCCGCTCTCCTCTCCTCAGTAAGTGTGATGCTTCTGAATCAAAATGGCGGCGCCCGTATCCTAAAGTCCTTAACAGAGTTGCAGCCCAGTGGGGTATATAAGAATAATAAGTGACTAAAAACTTAAAATATATTAATTTTAGATGCTGGGGAATCACTTTTTAAGGGTTTGGGCTTTTCAATAAATCATGGTGAAGGTCTGGTTTAACCAGCTTGAGTGCAGCCATCAATGCAGCCAGATGGAGAAGGATTTCATCTCCTTTTTACATTATGTGATGGGCTGCAGTGTGACTGTGTACTAGCAAAGGCTCTCCCATATCTCCCCACTTATGCTTATGTGTAAGAAGGGCTCTCTGGTTTAATCCAAGATGGCCGTTCCCATGTAATTCTTGGAGCGCAGCTATTCCACAACTTACAGTCAAAGGGGGCTTTAGGGAAGCAAATTACTAATCCTTATGTTCTTGACTGGAGGTCCATATAAAAAACATATGAAAGGATAACAGAGCTAGTTTTGGAATTATCCTGAAAACCTCAAAGGAACTATAGATACGAGTTAACATTTCATTTCCTGCTTTCTATAGCTATGAATGCAAATTAAGAGGAGATTAAGGAAGTTTTTTTAAGTCTAAAACAGACCAAAAAAAATACAATATACATATGTATATGTACTTATGTGTTGACCACGTTATTACCTATAAGATGCACCAAAAAAGAAAATGAGGCATCAAAAACTCTTGATGCTTTTTCAGGTGCAACAAATAAATGCTGGTGGATGGTACTTCTGAATTTCCAAAACTTTGGTCTGATTGGTTTGGCCTAGATTTTATAATGTACAACCAGTTTTAAATTGATTGCAGATGATACATTTGCGCTTCCAAATCTTTTGTCACAGATTGTTTTGCCTAGACTTTTCAATGTGCAGAAAGTTTTATAGTCCGTTTTCGAGAACATGTTACACCAGGAATCAGTTCATTATTTTCCTAACATTCTTTATTCCTTTTTAATTGAATATTTCTTAACAGCATTCTAAATATCCGATGCAAACATGCAAATTAACAAATTGGTAAAACAGGCTCCAGGATGTGGTCCCGAGTGGTGATGCAGACTCCACAGAAATGTTAAACTGGGCAATTTTGTCTGTGCGCTCTAATGACACCATTACCCGACAATTCTACTCCTTAGTAAAGACCTTTGACCTACGACATGACATAGTTCATGATCCAAATCAGAACCTGTACTTTCACTGCCAGTAACAAGAAGCAGAATGATATATGTGCTTACCAATTCATTTTTCAATGGCAAAAATAACATGTGGATGTAACTTAAGTTTTGAAAAATACCCAGTTGGAAGCCCAAGACTGACAGCAGAGAACGATTTGTACACTCCATCAAAAGATGGATTTGTTTGCACCCCAACAATGTTTGTAAGTTGTTTTAGTGTTATCCACTGATGTAAGCAGAAAATATGACGCTAAAAGTAAATCAAATTATTGAAAAGACAAGCTTTTCGAAATCTATTAGGCTTTCTTCTTCAGGCATACCTCGTATTGCCCGTCCTGGGTATTAAAAGGCTTTGAAAACTTGCCTTTGAAATCTATAAAGTCAACAAATGCTAAAAGCCCCCACAGACCCCATGACTCCCCTCCTACCTGCCACCCACTCCCATGTCTTGCCCATAGTTCCTGTATGAGACGCAAGCCTGGGGGGTGGGTATGGCCTTAGTATGAAGTACTCCTATTGAATTGAATGGGCCCCTCCATACACTAGGAACTTCCATGCACGGAGGCGTCCATTGTCCTCTGCACTGAAGCCCAGGAGGAAGTCTTATCCGCCTAGCCTTCGACTGTTAACTACAAATCAAAGCAAGAGGAGAAAGGGCATTTTTGGAGCAATGTTATTGGAGGCATTGATGATTGGGGAGGGGGGATTTGAACATGTTGAGGGGGAAGAAAGTGGGCTTCAGAGAAAACCCAGGAGTGTAATAGGGCTGCAAGGTGGAATGTGGGGGGAGGGAAATGTGGAGGGACACCATGCCTGATGGGCTGGGATAAGAGAGGTCAGAATGTATGGGGGGGTGCATTATGCAGGATCTAATATAAAATATTTGGCAGTTGAGCTCCCATCGGCTCAGCATGGGTCCAAAGGAAATAAATCTGTACTTTACCATGGCATTCAAAATCAGTCAAAATCAATTTGAGTACAAATGTTCAAGTTCCTAAGCATCGCTTCTCTGTGCCCTGCTTCATAAGTAAAGTAGGACACAAGTCTAAAATGCAGGCTGACATGTCAGAGAGATTCTAAAAGCTATACTTACGTGTAATAATGTAGTCTTGAGTGAGGGTGCCAGCTTGACGAGCTTTCCTTTTTGTTTTGACCACACATAATTTTGCTCCTCTGTTTAAATCAAAAAATATCAGAATATAAAAATTCAGCTAGAATGAAGTGAATCAAAAAACAAACTACAGATACTACCTGTAGCTTTTGTCTCAGACTTTATAGAATGATCATCTTTCAAATGTAAAGTTACCGCAAAGTAAAAGTTACCGGTAAGTACAGTTTCAAGTACACAGTGATTTTAAAGCAAATCTATATTAAAAGATACAAGATGTCATAGTGACAAGCGGAAAAGCAGGCACCACAAGGTGGCCAAAGGTCTCCTCCTTGCAGAGCTGTCATAAATGCCCACTGGGGGGTTTGCCAGGTGTGTTAAATGGATCATTCAAGTCACTAGACTTCTTTGCCAAATAAGGAGTGGTTTATGAAAATCTCAAACATCATGATTTTGGGCAAAATGTATTTGTAATTAAATCAGTTCTGTCTATGGCATAAAGATATGGGTATACCTTTCTGATAGATATATATATATATATATATATATATCTGCTTTTTACACATTATCAGGAGATCTATTGGTAAGAACTCTGTAAGGTAAAGTATTAGTAGAAAATAAATCCATTGAGGGTTGCAACTAGTGATGAGCCAGAGCAGGTCTATCCAGTTCCATAGCTCTCCATCCAGCCCTGTAACTGGAATTCGGTACTCCTGGATACAATAAATCTTCCCTGTGAACTGATACAGGGCTTCCTTGTTACCAATTCACAAATGAATATTCCTTCCTTCCCTTGTCCCCCTGCCAGACAGCGTTTTCTTCTCAGGTCTGCGGGGTAGGGGTCTTTCTCCCAGTTTGGCAGACTGGTCTTCGCTTCTGATGCAGATGACAGCTTAGCACTGGCATCTGGTGTTGAGGGGGTCACAGGTCCTGGTGGTCCTGGAGAAAAGCTTTTATATCACAGAGAGTCAAATGTGGGGGGAGGATTCTTCCAAGGAGGAAGGAGGGGGTCCTGTGTCTCCTTCATTTCAGATGCAGACAGGTGAGCGAAGGTGAGGATGAGTTAAATATAACATGTAAAAGTTTCATTTATCAAATTAAATATTTAGTTGTGGTATTTAATTTTCTTTACTCCTTGTGAACAGGTCAGGGCATCCGATGGACCCCTATACCAGTTTAAAGGGCAGAGATGCAGCAAGCCCATACCCCCTGCCCCATTACCCACACTCCCATTGGTCGGGGGGGGGTGGAGAGGAGCTAGGTGCCCCTTGGTATGGACCTGATGTTCTTTTTGTGTGTTTTCTTAATTTCTTTTTTTTTAAACTTTGTAAACTTGGACACCTATACCAGTTTACAAGGTAGGGGGGCAGGCATGGTACTGTGTGACATGTGGCATACCGGTATCTGGGATGGGCTGAACTAGATTAAATTGGCAAGAATTGGGTTGATTCTTGCTTCGGCACGAATCCAAAGCCCATCACTGGCTACAACAAAATTTATTTCAATCTTTATTTACAGCAGCTAAGCGAGTAACAGAAAACTCTTACCCTTCAGTCTCTCCTTTCAGGAACTAAAGAATAAGATACATTTGATGACTGACAATGTGAAAATGTTAGCAACTGAAAAAGACCAGGTAGGTTAGGTTCTGTAGAACCTGCCCTTCATGAGCTGCAAATTATCTGGTCCTGAAGAATTAGCTAACAATATAGGAGACAACTAGAAGAAATGACCATCCTATCTTCACCTCCCCTTTCTTTCACCCACATCTTTTGCTTTTGGTTGGAACCTTGTATAACAATCTTCCCTTTTCTCCACAGGCTATATTGGATCATCCACAGAAGAGGCGGTAGGTATGTATGGTTATTTTTGTCTGGACTGGCCATTTTACATCTCCCTGCCTGGATATTTTGTCTGCAGTTTAATACACCCTACTGTTCTTTGATTTATACGAGTGTTCCCCCGTGATATATTTTTACCACCAACCTTTGTAAACATAGTTAACGTTCTGGATGGAGGTGCAGTAATGTGTGCATGGCAGAGCCTAGACAGGTTACGCACAGCTAATCACCATTTTGCAGTGATATGTACCATAAACGCTTGTCAAACATGAACAGAAATACTGCCTACAGCTTTCAGTTAGCTGTATGTGGTGATTATTGTGTATAAGGCAGACTTGACTGAGCAATGAAATAGCAGGCAATCTAAAGCAGGACAGCTTATAGCAAGACATTTTATTTCAAAGATTAAATTGCTCACACCCAGTACAAACATATCATAAAGATACATTCAGTGCTGCATAAATTGTTTTGGAGCCTAATTTAGGGCATCTTTTTTAGGAGAGAAAATTGTCGTTCACTTTCATTGTCTACCTTGGGGTCAGTTCAAAGCCAGGTAAAAATTTCCACCCGCTAGACAACAAAATAAGTCCGTTTTCTCACCAGGCTCTGAATCGATCCCATTGGCAAAAAAAGGAATAGAGGAACACAAACATAAATTAGTAAGCTGAGGATTTTTCCAGTTCCAGGAGCCACTATCCAAGCAGCTAATTCCAAGGTCCAAATAGAGGGGGTTCCGGTCCCATGAAGGGAAGTGAAAGAGTAGCTAGGGATAATTTAAGCAGTGAAAAGAAACTCTCCCTGTGCTTGGAATGCCCCCGCTGGGTGCCCCCCCCAGATCAAAGTAAAAACTCACCTTCCTGTTATTCTCACAGTGCAGGTTCAGCCGCAATCAAGCGCGCTGATTGGCTGAGCGGGCAGCTAAGCCAATCAGCGTGCTCAATTTCACTTGGCTCTGTCAGCGGCTAAGCATGATTGACAGAGTAGCTGAGCAGTGCCAAGTGCATGGCCATCCGCATCTCCTACTGCTTCCAGCTGTTGCCTGCCCACGTCACCTATTCAAAAAGAGGTTGCGCAAGGATGCGGCCATTGTGGCGAGGGCTCCAGGAGAAGGTGAGTGAAACGTCGGCTCTGGGGGTTTTCACACAGCGGGCCGCAAGTAGTGGAACTCAAATGGCCCTAGAGTCTTTTAGACTCCATGGCCTCTGAAGAAATTTAGCTTGGACCTCATACATGAATGATACCTCTACTGCTTTGATGTTTTGTTGCCAATGCTTACTCTAACCTCTTTAAAAATAATGGTGTCCTCAAAATACTCCAGTTTCTGAAATGCCCTGGTTGTTACTCCTTCTATGGCTGGAGTGTTTCCAACTATTCATTTAGTCTTGGACAAAAAATAGGTCATATATTTTCAGTGATAGAATTACAGACAGAATAAAGACAAATCCAAATCAAGTTAGTTCCAACACCTCCCTACCCTGGAAGCATTTTAGCTGGAAAATCTCTTGGCGACAAGTCCTAAATAGGTTCATACGTATTCACTTAGATCTGTTAATCTTTAGCCAGAACTGTGACCTTAGGTTATGACCCTGTGAAGTGATTCTTAAGTCATCATGATGGTAATCAGCCCCTCTCATGGAAAGTTGTTTTACAGCCATTTAAATGGCACACAAGGCAGTAAAAATGTCCTCTCCTAACAGTTATGCCATTTCATAGGCTTATATGTGTGACTAAGCAGAACAGATGAAAGGTGGTTTGCATTACAATTGCAAATATTTATTAGTGTTTGGCAAATTGGGCAATAAAAGAAGAAAACAGTCAGAAATCACTCTTGTGGTCCACCAGCAAAAATCATTTTTGAGGTCCATCAGAGAAAAATCATTCTTGGGGCCCAATAGAGGAAACCATTGTTCTTGCATTGTGCAGCACAATACTGTGTCAGTCTTGGATCTCTGGTAATGCCCTGACAGTAGCCTTGGGTCAGTGCCCATGGCCCTCCACACAAACCTCTGAGTCTCTGTGGGCCAGTCCAACCCTGATGACCAACAACTTAAATGGCCAGTCCAGCCAGACTGCCCATTTTTTAAATTCTTATAATAACTAATAGAATATAGAAGCAAAGGTGGCATCTGCCAGCACTGCAATTACCCAACAATCGGCATGGGAGTACGAGCCAGGTACGTTTTTTTTTATAATGTAACCCCCCTGTCCTGCTTAACGCTAGGAGAGGGAGGAGGGGAGGGGCTTTAATAAATGCCTGTACCAATAAAACCCATGGGTTGGTTAGTCACAAATGCTAACCATTTCTTTGAAAAATTAAAAAAAAAATGAACCAAGAGAAAATCAAAATTTTCAAGTTTTGTTTCGAGATATATTTTTATTTTTACTATTGCACTAAAACATTTTTTTAGCACACCAGAGTGCAAGAGAACACGTCTGTCGTTGCCAGAAGTGGGATCTAACTCAAAAAGACAATTCTGTGAGTACTCACCTGTAGAATTGCTTTTGCCATGGATGGCACGGCCTGCTTCACGAAGTCATTACATCTGGGTATTCCGCCACAAGGTGGCGCAGTGCACTGCAGAAGAGATTTGTGGCTCCTCCCGGTACCATATAAAAACTGAATCACCATAGACTTATCCAGTGTTGACAAGCAGTTAACTAACTTGGAACAATCACCATACAGAGGCAACCAAGAACAACGATAACAAGGGTGGGGTGAAGCAGGCCGTGCCATGCATGGCAAAAGCAATTCTACAGGTGAGTACTCACAGAATTGTCTTTTTCCCATTGCATGGCACGGCGTGCTTCACAAAGTCGTTACATCTGGGACATCCAAAAGCAGTGTAAAACACTACCGCCTGAAGTACCTTGCGGCCAAAAGCAGCATCAGCTGAGGCCTTAACATAAACCTTGTAAAACTTGGAAAAAGTATGAACAGAAGACCAAGTTGCAGCCTTACAAACTTGTTCAACAGAAGCTTGGTGCTGAAAGGCCCAAGACGCCCCAACAGCACGAGTAGAATGAGCAGTAATCCTAAAAGGAGGTTCCTTCCCTTTAGCAGAATAGGCTTGTACCACTGCCTGACGGATCCACTTGCTGATGGATTTAGCAGGAGGAAAATCCTTCCTAGGTCCAGCAGGAAGAACAAAAAAAGCTTCAGACTTCCTGAAAGACTCAGTAGCAACCAAATAAAACTTCAGAGCCCTGACAACATCCAAAGAGTGAAGGGTCCGCTCCTTGGAATTAGCAGGGAAGGCAAAACAATGTCCTGATTGAGATGAAAAGCAGACACAACCACAGGCAAGAAATCCGGCTTAAGCTGAAACACCACCTTATCCTGATGCCTCTCAAAATAAGGAGGTTTGATGGAAAGCGCCGGCAGCTCAGAAACTCGCCTGACAGAAGAAATGGCCACCAAAAAGGCCACCTTAAGAGTCTGAATGGGCAAGGCAGCCCCACGGATAGGTTCAAAGGGAGGACCCTGCAGAGCAGACAACACCAGATTCAGGTCCCAAACAGGTAGCATAAGCTTACGTGGCGGACGCACATAAGTAACTCCCTGGAAAAAAGTCTTAACCAACCGGTGATTGGCAAAGGATCTTTGGAAATAAACTGCCAGAGCTGACAACTGTACCTTGAGGGTACTGAGTTGAAGGCCCGAATCCAAACCATGTTGTAAAAATTCCAGAATCCTGGGGATAGAAAACACCCGACAAGGAAAAGACTTGGAATCACATCAGGCAATGTAAGCATGCCATATCCTGTAGTAGATAAAGGACGAAGACTTCTTCCTAGCCCTAATCATGGTATCAACAACAGAAGCCGGCAAACCCTTATCCCTCAAGATGGAGGTTTCAGCAGCCAAGCCGTTAAAGCCAGCGTTTGTAAATTGGGATGGCACAGTTGTCCCTGAGTGAGCAGATCTGGATCCTTGGGCAGAGCATACTTATCTACTGCCAACTGCACGACGTCTGCGAACCACACCCTCCTTGGCCAACAGGGGGCCACCAGAATGGCTGGTACCCTTTCCTGGGCTATCTTGCGCAGCACCCTGCCCAGCAGAGGGAACACAGAGGAGCCGGAACTCCGTCCAAGGCATTGCTAGCGCATCCGTGGCGAAGGCCAGAGGGTCCTGTGACAGGGAGACAAACCTGGGAAGCTTGTGATTGTGGGGAGACGCAAACAGATCCACATCCGGCTGACCCCAGTGGTGGCACAGGGAGCGAAATACTCTGTTGCTGAGGGACCATTCCCCCAGCCGAGACGTTCCCCTGCTCAGGGAGTCCGCCTCCAGGTTCTCCACCCCCGGAATGTAAACTGACGGGATGCAGGGGACATTCTCTTCCACCCAAGACAGTATCAGGGACACTTCCTTGAGGGCCCACTTGCTCCGAGTCCCTCCCTGATGATTGATGTAGGCAACCGTCGTCTGGTTGTCCGAGCGGATCTGAACAGCCCGACCCTGAAGGTGTGTGGTCAGCTGAGACAGAACCAACCTGATCGCCATCAGTTCCAGTACATTGATGGGAGCATGGGCCTCCTGCTTATCCCAGGCATTTTTAAATTCAGTGACTGTCGATTTGTCACTTCTTCTGCTGGAAGTTTGTTCCTAGCATCTACTACTCTTTCGGTAAAATAATATTTTCTAACAGTGCTCCTGATCTTCCCTCCGACTAGCTTTAGGTTGTGCCTCCTTGTTCTATCATTAATTTTCTTCTTAAAAACCTTATTGAATCCTTTCACATATTTAAATCATATGGTGAACCTGTAAACCTCAATATCTCGTCCATTTCTTCTTTAATTTAAAAACAGAAAACAGTTTAGGACAGTACCAAATGTAGCCTGATGCAATGGAGTAACAATTATCTTTGCCTGCAGTAGAACTTTAATGAGGAGGCCTGCTCTGACTGGGGCTGGAGCGTGTTCTAGGGAAGAAGGAGCAGCTCAACACTGGCACAGATGGCCAAAGGGCAAGGAGTGTAAATTATTATTTTTTTTATTATTCATTTAAGCCACAGATATACAAGACACATCCACCTAGTCATAACCATTGTTTTTTAATCCAACCATTATAGTTCTCATCTAAATGGCTGGACACTGTGGTAAGCCAATCCGCTCCCACCCTTGTTCACAGTATTTGTTTCTGTAGATTTACAATTCATGTCTTAAGGAGATAATTTTAGACATTATAAAAGGGATAAAAATTGCCTTACCTTTGACTTTTTACTGGATCATAATACACCTTTGCCAGTCCGTTACCAGTGCCCACCATAATCTGATTCAACTTGGGATGCCACAGACATCGAACGACACTCTAGAAAAAAAAAAAAAAAAGATATAATGCAATTTACAGCATTTTTGTGTCATAATCCTACTGACGCAAAACACTAATAAGGTATATTTACTTTTCTGGAGACGACTAAGGACAATGAGAAACTGTTGAAGGTCCACTTTAGTTTTATGTACATGAATATTAGGATAGTTTAGTGTCCCTGTGAACCTCCCAGGCAACTCTGTGGTTTGCTTTATCCAGGTATCACCGAGGCCATCACAAAAAAAATTCTAAACGTCTCTTAGTATAAAGGGCAGTCTTGGCCTAATGGTAAGGATTCAATCTTGTGACTGGAGGGTCTTAGGGTTGGATTCCAGCCAGGACATTACTGAAGTGACTTGAGTTTGTCAATGGGATAAATACTGAAGAAGAAAATCCTATTAATACTATATATATATAATTTATTTATTTATTTAAGAGTCTGGCTGAGAGTAAATAGGCATGTACCATGGGTCCTTGTCAGGTGTTACCAAGTATCCAAACAATAATGTGTCAGCATTTCAATGTTCAATCTGTACTCAAAAAATTAAAATAAAAAGTACTTCCCTTAGTGCTTAAAAACTACCCCTGATCGTCAGTTGCACAACTGCTAAAGTGGCTTAAAAACTGCCCCCGCTGTCATTAATTGGCATCAGTTTATCAGCTGTAGGTGATACAATGTGAGTATTGATTTTTTGTTTAAACTGCCTGAAAAATCCCTTTGAATTGTGAAGGCAGGAGAAACTGCAAGACATTGGCTTGCCAGGCTCCATGTGCTGTATGGGGTTTAAACCTGATCTCATGCTTTCAAGCTGTAGACCTCGTCAGACCAGCTACAGGAGGAGTTAAAGTGGATTTTATAAAGTAAGCTAAACTATCCTACCCTCCAATCTGGGGCATCCCTTTACTTACAAATAAGTAGAAAGACCGAAACGGTGAGATTACTATTGGGGTCAATGCCGCCACCCAGCTCTTGTGCCCCACATGAATTATGGTAACCAGTTGAGTTTGTGGTACTGGACACAGTATGGCCACGCCTGTCTGGCAAAGCTGATTAATCAATGGCAGATAAAGGGACCTTCACAGTGCAGAACTCCTTTGTTTGGGACTTCTTATTTGATTTTAAAGAGGGGTTAAGCTGACCTGAAGTCAGTATTAAAGTAGTCAGGGGACACAGCGACACCTAACTAACCTAAGCTACTCCCCCATGCTATTAGAGAGCCCTGCATCACTATTTCCTATAAAAGCTCCACCTGATTGGGAACAGGAAGCCACAGCAAGAGCCACATCTCTAACACTAGACCTGTTACTGCAGTACGCAACTATTTCGTGTTCCCCATCATACAGAGTAACGTGTGATTTTGTCTTAAAGGGCCAGTCCAGACAGACTGCCCGTTTTGAAAGCACCCTCACCCTGCCACCCTTACCTAGCGGCTAAAGCAGGGCGGTGGTGCTACATAAAAAAAACACTTACCTCACCTGCAATCCAGCAGTGGCGATTGATCGCAGCACCGGGTGCTGCCATCTTTAATCAGCTGCCTGATGTCGCAGGCGCGGACGTTCCCTGCGCACGGCACAGAGAACCCCCACTTTGGTGGCATCAGGCAGCAGAGCAAAGATGGTGGCACCCGGTGCTGCAATCGATTGGCACCACTGGATTGCAGGTGAGGTGTTTTTATGTAATCCCCTAATCCTGCTTTATCGCTAGGTAAGCGTGGCAGGGTGAGGGGTGCTTTCAAATTGGACAGTCTGGCTGGACTGGCACTTTAAGCTGTAGGGGCATCACAACTCAGGATCTAAGAGACCTAAAGTTATTTTTTTGGTTTACCAGAGGCACAATTTAACTTTATATTAGTATAGTTATTTTTTGTTTTTGGGTACAGATATCCTTTAAATCTCTTCATATTTAGGACTGCTATGTGGACGCAGAATATAAAAGAGCACCTCTTGGCATAACATAAAGTTACCTAGAAGCAGAGACAGTAGTGACTTATGTTGACATTCCATTGAAATGGCTTCGACACAGCTTGTTAAGCAAATATATCTAAAATCAGGACATTTGTGCAAGTCCGAGTCTAACAAATCAGACGACACTGTAGAGTACAAAGCCCACGCAGGCATTTTCTTTATTATGACACCCCAACCACTCCTAGCAACAGACACACAAAGCCTAAAACAAAGATCAGAAGCGCTGCAGTCACGTTTTTCGGAGATTTTACTGGAGAATAAGCCATGTGCTCACATCATTCTTTAGTAATACTGAATAATTATAAAATAACCTTTTCACTGGAACGAAGATTCCAATGTGCGGCGCCAAGAAAAGTTACAGGACCGTGACGACAGGAATTATCAGAAACTGTAAGAAGAAAAGTGGTGGATGCAATTCACACACGCCAATGAACTAGGTAGGAAGGTTCAAGCAAAAAAAAAAAAAAAAGATTTGGCAAGAGAGCTGTATATGGACAAAACTTTGAACAACTCCAGACACTTTTCTCGCTCTATTGTTATTATTTTGGGTTTAGATAGCGCCATCATGTTAAACTGGACCTTCAGCATGATTTAATGAAAAGCCCAAACCCTTAAAAAACTATTCCCCAGCATCTAAAATTAATATTTTTAGTTTTTAGTCACTTACATATTATTCTTTCCGCCACCGGGTGCAACTCTGTTCAGGACTCTAGGATACGGGCGCCGCCATCTTGACTCAGAAGCATCACATATACAGAGGAGAGGAGAGTGAGATAAAGTGCAGGGGGTGGGGTTATAGCTGTGCTTCGCACAGACAGAGCAGAGCTGGGGTCAGGGAAAGGACAGTGACAGAGTCAGAAAACACTTTCTGTTTGCAGTCTGCCTGATGACCCATGAGACGCCATCTTGGAAGTTTAAAGGGTCATAACATGCAATAGATGCAGGTAGGATGAATTTTAATGTGGACAATCTGTATGTACAGGGTGTAGGAAACATATAAGATAGACTCTTATTCAGGTTCCTTCCATTGAAGGTCCGCTTCAAGTAGCGACATACACAGTAGTAATTACAGACAGGGTAAAATATACAGTACAAAACAAAAATGCTACAAGGTTCAAAGCAAATCCCATGAAAACAAGGTGCAATAAGAGAGAGCCCTGCCCTTATGAGCTTAAAGTGGGCCAACACCTAGGTTTTTTACTTACCTGGGTATTGGCCCGTTTAAAGAGGACCAGAATCCACCAGGGCAGGCATACTCCCCCCCAGGCCAATCGGGGGTGCCCCGCTGTGCAAAACCCGCCCGAAAACCCACCTTCATTCCCGGTCCAACGGCTTATGCCAGAGCAGCGGCAGCATCCCCCCATCCCTTTAGCAGGGTGCGTGCCCACACCAGGCATTGGTAAATGGCTGGTGAGGGCACGCTCCCTGTTAGAGAGTAGTGGGGGATGCGGCCAACAGAACGCTTGGATCCGCTGGCATTAGACGAGCTCCTGGATGAAGGGGCTCGAACGGAATCCGAGCACCCTAATTGGATGAGCGGCAGCACATAGGTTGACTGGGAAAAGGTGAGTTTGTTCGGGCAACCTGGGGGGTTTCAAACAGCAGGGCACCCTCAATCGAGGCGCCCCGGGACAGTGAAACCCAGGATAGTCAAAATCCTGTTTTTCGTTCCACTTCAACAGGGTGGATGACCCTGTGTATGATTGCAGGGATTTCCCGATATCCCTCCACAGTGCATACCCAGGCTTCCAGCCAATCATAATAGTTTGCCATGAATAGTCATACCCGCCAATCTATTCATAATGAACGGATTGCTGGGTGTCTCTGACCGGCAGATATCCTCTGGGAGCACACACCAGCAAGACATTTAAAACTTGGAGGGTTGGGAGTGAGGAGGTCACCAAGGGCTCTGGAGAGGCACATGAGAAGTAACGGCGTCAGACGTGAGAGGTGACCAGCGTGGAGGACAGGAGAAGTACAGAAAAAATATACAGACATGCACACCAAAATAATGCATCTAATTGCATTAGAAAGCAAAGGACAATACAAATGTATAAACAATTCTGCACAATAAATACCAGGGAAATATACAGATGTTAATACCACACCAATCTGCACAGCATGGCCATACAGCCAGTCAACAAGGTCACTCAGATACCTACAGTATATGGAAAACGTGTTTCCAGTAAGATGTACATCCTAAAACAGAACAAGACCAGGGATTTTCACTTTCCCAGATTTTGTTCCTTGCCCTGGGACATCCCGATTTGGAAAGCGGCGCTGTGCGAAACCGGCCGGGATTGCCCAGAAAAGCTTGACTTTCCCCAGTCCTACGGTGCATGCATAGACTCATTCAGTCAGAGCAGTTTTCTGTGCATATTAATGCTCATTAAATGGCTCTGCGTTCGGCAATCCAAAGCAGCTGCATCCCCAAACGCGGGGGGTGCTCCTGTCCCCATCTGAATGGCTATGTCACAGGAGAGCGCGGATAAATACAATGGGGAAGAGAGCCACTGAAAAAGGTCACTTAAGTGGCAACTGGGGGGGCGGGCACCGATTTGGGATGTCGAGGGGAAAGCCAGTGGCCGGCCCTGAAATCTTTTAGATTCCAGGCAGTGTCGGGTTTTATTCCACTTTAATTACCCTTCCCAATAAAAATACCATTTTGTGAGTACTCACCTGAAAAATGGATATTGTTGGTGTGCCACACACCCCGCTTCACTTCTAAATATTCATCACTTAATGGGTTAATCCACCGCCAGGTGACGTAGTGCAGAGAGGAAGTCTTGTAACGAGCCCCCTTCCGGCCTATATATACCTGGTACCTCCCTTCAATCACCAGTATATTAAAAAGCAGAAAGACAAGGTACCAGTATTCCACCAGTAACCTCAAAATCAAATTTGATATAAATAAAAAGCTTCACCATATAAAGGCTTCGGAACTACCGAAAAGGGTGGGAGTGAAGCGGGGTGTGTGGCACACCAACAATATCCATTTTTCAGGTGAGTACTCACAAAATGGTATTGTTCTTGGTGTGCCACACACCCCGCTTCACTTCTAAATATTCATCACTTAATGGGACATCCAAAAGCAGTGTCCACAAGGGAAGGGCATCTCAGGTGAAGCATAACTTAAATGACTGCAGCCTGCAGAACTTTGCGGCCAAAAACAGCATCCGCTGAGGCTCGCACATCAACTTTGTAAAACTTAGAAAAAGTGTGAACAGAAGACCAAGTGGCGGCCTTACAAACCTGTTCAACAGAAGCTTGGTGCTGAAAAGCCCAAGACGCCCCAACAGCCTGAGTGGAATGAGCAGTGATACGAAAAGGGGGAACTCTTCCCTTAGCAGAATAGGCCGCAGTAACGGCCTGACGTATCCACTTGCTAATGGCAGATTTGGCTGGTGCCAAACCCTTCTTAGGCCCATGGGGCACAACAAAAAAGGAATCCGTCCTACGAAAAGGAGACGTGATAATCAAGTAGTACTTAACACAGCGTACTACATCCAAACAATGCAAAACCCTCTCTTTGTCATTCTTAGGATTAGGACACAAGGAGGGAAGAACAATATCTTGGTTCAAATGAAAAGCAGAAACAACCTTAGGAAGAAAGTCTGGCTTGAACCGAAAGACCACTTTATCCTGATGCCTCTCAAAGTAAGGCGCCTGGATAGACAAGGCCGCCAACTCTGAGACATGCCGGACCGAAGTGATCGCTACCAAGAAGACAATCTTCTGAGTCAGGGTAGACAAAGCAATATCTTGCAAAGGCTCAAAAGGAGGAGCCTGAAGAGCAGAAAGAACCAAATTCAAATCCCAAACAGGGAGTAATGGTTTCCTGGGAGGCCGCACATGCGTAACCCCCTGGAAAAAAGTGTTAACTAAAGGTTTAAGCGCAACGCGCTTCTGAAAAAAGATAGATAAGGCAGAGACCTGCCCTTTCAACGTACTTAGCTGGAGACCAGAGTCCAGCCCTGATTGTAAAAAACTCCAGAATCCTGGAGACCGAAAAGACCCTACAAGGAAAAGATCTTATCTCACACCAAGCAATATCGGCTTTCCAAGTCCTATAGTAGGTGATGGAAGAAGACCTCTTCCGGGCACTGATCAGAGTCTTAATGACTAAATCAGAAAGACCCTCCTCCTTCAGGATGGAGGTTTCAGCAGCCAGGCCATCAAACCCAGCGCTGGTAAATTGGGGTAACACAATTGACCCTGAGTGAGCAGATCGGGCCGAAGAGGCAGAACGAACTGGTCCACTGCCAGCCGAACGATGTCTGCGAACCTCACTCGTCTTGGCCACCTTGAGGCCACGAGAACGGCGTACACCTTTTCCAGAGTCAACTTCTGAAGACCCCTGCCCAGCATGGGCATCGGAGGAAACAGGTATAGAAATCCGAGAACTCCCCAGTTCAGGGACATGGCGTCCACTGCCAGAGCCAGAGGATCCTGGGAGAGCGACACGAAGTTCGGGGGCCTGTGATAGTGATGAGGGGCCAACAGGTCCACCTCCGGGGTCCCCCATTGGAGACACAGTGAGCGCACCACCCGAGGATGGAGAGCCTATTCTTCCAGACGGGGAGAGCCCTTGCTCAACCAGTCCGCTACCTGTTTCTTCACCTCTGGAATGTAAACCGCCGAGAGACAAGGAACATGGAACACTGCCCAGGTCCGGATCAGGGACACTTCTCTGAGAGTACTCAGACTGCGAGTCCTTCCCTGAAGACCGACGTAAGCAACCGCTGTTTGATTGTCTGAACACATCTGGACCGGAAGGCCCAGAACGTGCTGAGTCAGGAGAGCAAGCACCTGACGGATGGTTCTCAGTTTCAGAATATTGATGGGTAAGTGGGGACCCACGGCCCCTGAAACTGCAGTTCCTTCCAGAATCTGCCCCCTCCCGACAGACTGGCGTCCGTGGTGACAATTTTCCAAAGGGGGGTCAGGAAAGGCCTGCCCTACACAAGATTGGTCGAGACCAACCACCACAGGAGGGACTGCAGTACACGGGAGGACAACTGGAAGGACTGATCCAGCGACTGAGGTTGCTGGTCCCAAAACGTTAACAGAAAAAGCTGAAGCGTTCTCATGTGAATTTGGGCAAAAGGAAGAAACACTCTGTGTTGATGAGAGTTCAGGCCGGGATGAACCGACCCATCTCTCTCAGGGACTACGAAAAGATTGGAGTAGAAAACGAGGCCCATCTCTAAGCGCGGCCCCGGCCGGATGACCGTTATCTCTAACAGATCCCTTACCGACGCCAGGAGCCCCTGCGTAGCCAAAGGAACGATGGGCACCCGAGACCGAACGAACCGTGAAGGAGGGTGAGACTCGAATTCCAGATCGTAACTGGCCGACACTACCTCCTGGATCCATCTGCCTGGAACCACTTGGTTCCAAACCTGGGAGAAGTGTCGCAATAGTCCCCCCACCCGCACGGGTGAGGGCAGCCCCTCATTGCTGAGTGGGCTTATCAGCAGGTTTGGGCTTGGTGCCCCAGGACTGAGTGGGCCAGCCACGGCCCCTCCCCCGAGTCCAACCTGCACCTCTGGTAGCGGGAAAGGAAGCACCCCTGCCCGCTCTGAATCCTCGAAAGGAGGGCCTACCGGAACCTGCCCCCCCAAAGGGGACACGAGGCCTCTTGCGTTGTGGCATCTTACCACCCTTTGCGACTGAATCAATTTTCTCCCCGAACAGACGCGACCCCAAAAAGGGGAGAGCTGTAAGCACCCTTTTAGAAGCCGCGTCCGCTGACCACTGACGCAGCCATACTGACCTGCGAATAGCCACCAGCATAGCCGCTGCCTTGCTACTCATAGCCAGCGCATCGTCCTGAGCGGCCAGGACATAAGACACAAAAGATTCACACTGCTTAAGCACAGTGAACTGTTTGCAAGCGGGATTAAGATCCTCATATAGCCCCTGAATTAAGGACTTAACTGCCAATAGAAGAAGGGCTGAAGCACATACCGGGCGCAACGCTGAACCGGAATAAATAAAACCATGGCGAGCGTATTGGTCAATCCGACGATCTTCCCCATCCTTAGGGACAGTGGTCTCAGCAAACTGTACCATAGCCGTGCTGGAGAGCCCTAGTACAGGGGTATCGACGTCAGGAGGGACAGACCAAAGCTTCACCAATTCTGGCGGAAAAGGATAACGCTTTTCCCAACTGGAAGGAATTCCAGATAACCGCGTGGGATGTTCCCATTCCTTAAGAACCACCCTCTCAAAGTGGTGTTGTCTGGGAAAAACCAAACGCGGCTGAGGCTCCTTACACAACTGACCCTTTGGCAGGGCGGCCGCCTCAGGTGGATCTAAACTCAAAATTTTAAACATTTGAGCCAGAATGGAGGGGGTGTCAAAAACAACCCCCTCTGACCAATCGCCAATCACATCAGCCTCAAGCGGACCTGCAGGCTCATTCTAAATCAGGATGCCCACTGTGTGAAACGACCCCTGGATAACTACAGATCCCCCCATTTTTCTGGCGCGCTCACGCAGATAGTCATTTAGACAGGCTGGGCGGCCAGGAAGGTTACTGCTCAGGCCCCCCCAATCTGCGTGCAAACAGCGCTGATTGGATGAGAGCCCGCGCATGTGCTGTGGGACAAGGAAAGGTACGTTTTCACAGGCGAACTTGGGGATTTCAAATATCAGGGCATCCCAAGTCAGGATGCCCCTAGGAGCACAAAACAAAACTCCAGATAGTGAAAATCCTGGGTTAGGCTTTGCTCAAAACACACAAAGCTGAAAGAAAGATCATATGGAAAAAAGAAAAATAAGAATATGAAAGAGAAAATGGTAAACTGAAAGATTCTGCAGCAGAGCCAACATGAAGGGAAAACTGTCAAAATCAGCTAAATGACTTCTAGAGCTTTTCTCTCTGTTTTAGATATATAAGTTCTGGCCAGGCAATGTTGCAATGTTGTTATCTGATGCTGGACGGCTGCCAGCACTGAACAGCTGATACTTTGATACATTCTCCTCAGCGTGGAACTGATACATTGTTTCCCCCTCTCCTCAGCATGGAACTGATACATTTGTATCTCCCTCTCCTCAGCATGGAACAGGCGAAGAGTGTCGGCTGCCGACACTGACAAGACATAAACATGAGCTATTAGTCTCCAGCTGCTCAACACACACATCATTTTTAATTCTTACTCCAACACCTACCTACATTCCAAGTACCATTTAAATATAAGTCACCAAGAAAAATTTGCGATACTGCTCCTTTAATAACCTTCTGCTGATATTTCCTGGTAACTCTGCCGGGACAGCTGCAAGCAAAGTTTTTTTTTTTGTTCCAGTTGCATTTTAGTTATAAAGTGAGTGTCTTCACATATCAGTTAATTTAGAGTACATAAAATAAAATTCTACAGTTTACATAAAGGAGTACATTATGTCAGGACATTGCACACTGTACTGTGATTACACCAGGTAATGTCACTGACAAGAACCAAGTGTTCCTGAAACAGCAAAAATTGCTGCTTCCTCCAAAATGGAACGCGCGCCTCTCAGGAGACTGACAAACACTAACAAAGTTACTATATATCATTGTGCAGAGCTTTATGTATTTACTTTTTGAGAAATTAAACTTTTTGTAAAGTCTAACTTGAAATATGATTCAGGTTAGACTTTACAAGTTAAAAAATGATCACCGGGGGTTGGGAGCATTTAGCAAAATGTATTTGAAAAAAAATGTGATTGTATTATCTTTTTGAGTGTTTAAATGGGCAGAGCTTTCCAAGCGAACACATTTTTTTCATTAGAACCTACAAGGGGTACAGGTAGCCATATATATATTCAAATGCAATTGATTAAAACCCCACAGCATTCCCTATACTAAAGGCAATACCGATAGTTGTTCCATTGTCTCCACTGTCCTAAACTTCAATCCAAAAATACCCTGTAATTCCCAAATTATTTGTAAAAGTAAAGCATTGGAGTGGCAGAGAAAAAATTAGAAGAAACTGTGGGTGTGGCAACAGCGATGTGATGTAAGCACACTGTGTGTGTTACATATATCATAGCATATAAATAAGTGCATTGTTGTGCCTCTAGTTATTACTGCCAGTACATAGTGTGATAAGAAAAGGGGGGTGAGAGATGCTGCAGGCTAAGAGCATCTCTAGCCTGCCAGCACATAGTGTGACCAGTGAGGAGGGCGGGGTTTCATAGCTGCAGAGAGAGGCAGCCAATCAGGATTTCCTTCAGTTCTTGGTCCACTGAAAGTTGACTGAAGGACCAGGTCAGCGGGGTTGGGGATTGAAAGCTAAATGAGAAAGTGATTTCATCAATTGGGGACAGCGCTTCAGCCACTCAATGAAATATAAGCTACTAATATATTTTTTAAACTTTTGACTTGCCACTTTAATGTCACAATTCCACCATGTACAAAAAAAAGGGGGGGTTAGGGACAAGCTTCCCATTAAGCAATAGAGGGTATGTGCCTAGGGCAGTCCAATGCATCAACCACATGCATGAATTTCAACTATGGTTACTTTATGCTTTTTTGAGATGACTTAGCACTTATCATCTGAACCTAATAAACTATACAATGAAATCCAGCGGCGAAGCTTAGGGGATGTACAGGGGTAAGTGTCCCCTCTATTGTAAACCTTAACTCCTATAGCAGTTTGCCTTTTCAAGGAAGAAATATGAAATTTTCTTGTTTTTTTTCTTGGCACCAATTCCCCTCTTGTGTTTTATGAGCACCGATTATCTAGTAACATAGTAACATGTAATCATGAAGGGGTGTGCAAAATAATGTGCTGGCTCTGGTATGAAGGCGTATCATTAATAAAAAGAGGGCCTAGGGTGGTAAGGACCCCCATTACAGCCTTGGGTTAGAGCAGATGTAATCCTATATTTGATGCCTGGGATACCACTGGAGAAATTCAGCCTCACTTTTGGTCAGTGTATGACAAGATAACTGAGATCTAGCTTTAGTAATAAAGTCAATTCTGAAACTGAAAAAGCTAACTGGAAACCAAGATTTATTATATGATTTTAGCATGACCTAGATCAGGGATCAAATTTTTGACCAGTGCGGGCCCCTGAAATGATTTGGAAATTGGTCGCGGGCCACAATGAATACGTTCAGAATAGTTTTTTTTTTATATTTTGGAAGAACATAATGGAGATTTTCTACAGGTATCTGGATAATCACTGTCTCCACACACTCCAGTTAAATGTGCTTCCACCCTACCCCTACGTTGATATTTAACGATCCTCAAATGCTAGCAATGCACATGCCAATTGGCTTACATTTCTAAATATATGGGTCCCTTTTTATAGCCCTCCCCCATCAGCCCCACATATTAATCATGTTCCCAATACACAACCCATCTAAGCTCCTGCTAATTACTATAGAAAAACCATTTTTACTAAATTATTCTGCCAGAGATTTCATCTAGGGGTGTTGTACAAAGAAAGTCGCTGTGTTCCTTCAAGCCACTGCTGTCACTTATATTTGTCAATGTGCTTCTCTTACATCACTCTGTGTAATCGCCCACCCTTACTGTACCCCTATTTAACTACCATTACATGTCAATTAGGGCACATGTGGCCCCCGGGCAGCAGGTTGAGCATGTGTGACCTAAATGAACAGAAAACTTTCACAAAAACTGAAAAGCCAAAGTGACCAGTTTGCTTGTCACCAACCTTTGGCCTTGATGCTGCCCATCGACTTTCTAATTAAAGGGGCAGTAAATCCAAGGGCAAAAATAAAGCATCAAGCAGCTCTCCTGATGTCTGTCCCACGTGTCTCTCCTCCATTCCCTGCAGTGTCAAGAAGATAAAGTTTACCTTGCATTCCTCCAGGACAACACAAAAAAGTGGCCTAACAGCTACTCTGTCCTTTGGAGCTCTTGGCGTGAGCAAGTCTGGCAAGCTACAGTGGTGCTGCAGTTGTTTCTGACCAAAGCAGATTATGCTCAAGACTGATAAAGCTGCGCCATGACACGCCCTTCCCTGTCACAACCCAGAGATTGAATTGATGAAAGTGGTTAGAATACATATGGTATATTCATATAACTACAGATTTTAAGATGTTTTGAAATGGCCTATTTAACACTGTTCCCAAAAGGGATGAGGTAGAAGGAAGTTAGTGTTTGCCTGGACAGTGACTTGGAAATCCTCTCTTAGTGTATTATCCTAGTGCAAGACTCCAGGGCTGTGTAAGGCCTAGTGCAGCGATACTCAACTGGCGGACCTTGGCGCCAGATTTCTGGACCCCTGCCACGACAGGCCTGCACTCTGTTGCTTCTGTGTTGCTGTGCACAGAGCTGTCCCCTTGATCAGTGATGTAGTGCTCATGGCTCCTTGGCACCTAGCATTGCAATATGAAGTACTGTACGGACGGGAAATGGCATTGCAAGATAGACGCAAACTTTATTTCTCAGTCTTTTTGCCCCATCCAATACTTTCCCCCCGCCCAAGCTCAGCCCCATCCATCCCATCCCCATCCATTCCTGTCCCCCCACCCCAGCTCATCCCTATCCATCATGTCCCCCCACGCCAGCTCAGCCCCATCTATCCCATCCCTATCCATTCATGTTCCCCAGCTTTGCCCCATACATCACTGCCCCCCCCCAAGCTCCACCTCCCATCCATTCCTGTCCCCCAAGCTCTGCCCCATCCAATCCCGTCTCTCTGCCCCATCCAGTCTTGTCCTCCCAGTTATGCCCATCCAATCCATGGCCTTCCAGCTTTGCCTGTAGGTTCTGTGGGGCAAAGAAAGCTCCTGTTTCTACCCAGGGCCCAATAGGATTTTTGGAGTGGGGTGGGTGGGCACGCAGCCTATTTTAGTTATGTCTGGAGCCCTCCGTCCAGACCTTCAGCACTCACTGGATGCCTTTAAATGGACCTTTACAAGAAGTGGTTGAGTACCCCTGGCCTAGTGTAAGACCCAAGGGCTGGATGAAAGTCCAGCTGGACAGGAACAATCCTTGAAATCATGGTGATTGTTGTTTAATTAACCCCCATTTATCGGTAACTAAAGAGTAATAAAATATCTCACATATGAGTGAAGAGCCACAGAAATGACTGGAAATGGGCTTTAAATGTGCAGCGCAACATCCATACAACCAACGTTTTCAGGTGAGGGTGACAATGGAAAACAAGGCTGCAAGGCCCTAAAACGTAATCTAAAAGAAGTAGCACAGATCTAGTCATAACATAAAAAACTGCTGCTAAATGTTACTTGGGTGGTTATAAAAAAAAAAAAAAAAAGAATAGCTTTTTACTGAAGGCCACGTTTGATGTCTTGTCTGCTGCTTCATGATGCGTTGCTTGAATTGTGCTGCACTTGACCAGCCATGGCGAGGAGATGAGACACCTGTCATCGGCAAAGATACTGACTGCGCAAACGACACACTGACAGCAGTGGCCAGCCCGTGTAATTGCAGCAGAGCTGTCTTAGGCAAAGAATATTGCTGCCGTTCAGAGTTATATTTAACTTCCTAACTGTTGGTCAAACAATAACAAAAAAGGCCACCATACAGAAAAATGAAACTGAACTGAGCTACCCAATACATCTATATCCCCTCTAGCATGAATCAAGCAAGGACGTAAAAGGCTTTCATATACCCTCGAACCATTGAATCAGACCTTGGTTTCCAGTTATACAAACCTCTGGGAAGGTAGGCCAGCAGTGGCATAACTAAATGTTATAGGGCGATGATGCAAACATTAAATGAGGCCTGTCGAAGCTCATGAAATACAATTCTTTTTGGCTTTTATCCCAATTGGATGCAGCTAAACAACTGAAGACTGAAAAAGCAAAAAGGAATGATGCTTCATTTCTCTAAATGATGCTAAATGAGCACAAGTCTAAATGAGGAGCAACAATGATTGTGCACCCCTGACGTTCTGGGTCCCAGTGTTGTTGCACCCCCTATAGTTGTACCCCTGCTGGCCAGCATTATCATATAAATGAGTTTGTACTCATAGGTTTGCATTCTTATTGGGATGGCTTGCAGTATAACTCCCCCCCCCCCCCCCCCCCCGATGCCCAGGTAAACTCAGGTCCTATCTTGACCCCATGGCCCATAGGCGGGCCTCCAGCAGCAGCTATGCTCTGCACACCGACCACATTCTGTAGACTTGCATGTATGCTGCCACTGGGTGCTTCAGCTAAGCTTAGCTGCACACCAGCCAGCATCACTGCTCCCTCCAACCTGCACTTAGTCCAGGGTTCCCATCTGGGGTCTCAGCCACTGAAAGAACTTCAGAACAAGTGACTTCTGGTCACCAATCATGGGGCCAGCTTTATAGAGGGAGCTTGGTTCAGCTAAGACAAAATGGGGCTGGGGGGTAGGGGGCACCAACAACGTTTGCCTGTGTCATATGTACGGCCCATATAACTGGTTGATTATAGAAGAATACCCTCATGTGTCCTCACAGAACCAACAAAAAAAAACAAAATAATTTAAAGGGATTGTAAACCCAACGTCAATAATAAGACAGCAGGCAGCTCAACTGATGCATGTCCCATGTGCCTCCCTGCATTTCTTGCAGGACCGTGTAGAAATCATAGCAGGGTTCCAAATTTTGCCCCCCAGGACCACACAAAAATACAATTCTGTGAAACTCACCTGTAGAATTGTTTTTGAATATATCCAGTCCAGGTCGTCCCAGAAGTGATGACAATTGGGTAATCCACCGCCAGGTGGCGCTTGACTGTCGCTCCTCCCGGCCCCCTGTAAAAGCAGGTGTCTCTCTACGATTCCCCAGTGGTTAAACAGCAGTAAGAAAAGAGACAGGCCAGGAGGCCAAGAAACCATGTTATTTCACAGCTTCAGCATGTACTCTCTCCAACAAAAAACTTAAGGACAACGGTCCAATCTAAAAGTGGTAATCACCATAACAGGCAAACAGAGATAATGAAACAAGGGCGGGGTGGGACGATCTGGACTGGATATATTCAAAAACAATTCTACAGGTGAGTTTCACAGAATTGTATTTTTCACTATATCCAGTCCAGGTCGTCCCAGAAGTGATGACAATTGGGACAACCAAAAGCAGTGTCCATTAGGGTGGGATCCCCAGTGCGGAACAGCATGTAGTTCATTTCACTACCGCCTGAAGCACCTTTCAGCCAAAGACAGCATCAGCTGAGACCCTAACATCAATCTTGTAAAACTTGGTAAAGGTATGAACAGAAGACCAAGTGGCGGCCTTACTAACTTGTTCAACAGATGCCTGGTGCTAAAAAAGTGTACATCCCGTCCTGTTCCGAAAGATATCCATACTTATGGGTTAATCATCTTCATATGTGACTGCAGAGCAGAAAAAGTGGCCCCTCCCGGCCCTTATATACCGAGGCACCTCCCACAGAACCCCAGTATTTAAAAATCATCAAAAGCCGGGAGAAAATAACCAACAATCACCATAAAGAGGTAACAAGAACAACAAGGGAGGGGCGGAACGGGACGGGATGTACACTCATAATATCAATTCTACAGGTGAGTAAGCACAGAATTGTATTATTCTTAGTGTACATCTCGTCCCGTTCCGAAAGATATCCTTACTCATGGGACATCCAATAGCAGTGTCTGTAAGGTAGGGTGGGATCCCCAAAAGCAACAGCAAAAAGTCTAAATCACTGCCGCCTGCAGAACTTTGTGGCCAAAAGCAGCATCAGCTGAGGCCTTAACATCAACCTTATAAAACTTAGAAAATGTATGAACAGAAGATCAAGTTGCAGCCTTGCAAACTTGTTCAACAGAAGCTTGGTGCTGAAAAGCCCAAGAGCCACCAATAGCACGAGTAGAATGAGCAGTAAGACGGAAAGGAGGTTTCTTTCCCTTAGCAGAATAGGCCTGAATCACGGCCTGACGGATCCACTAGCTGACAGTGGATTTAGCAGGAGCCTGGCCCTTCTTAGGACCAGACGGAAACACAAAGAAAGCATCAGTCTTCCTGAAAGGTTCAGTAGCCACCAAATAGAACTTCACAGCCCTAACAACATCAAGAGAGTGTAACACCCTTTCCTTCGGGTTACCAGGGTTAGGGCACAAGGAAGGCAACACAATGTCCTGATTGAGATGAAAAGCAGACACAACCTTAGGCAGAAAGTCAGTTTTAAAGCGAAACACCACCTTGTCATGGTGTCTTTCAAAATAAGGAGGCTTGATGGAAAGCGCTGCCAATTCAGAAACACGCCTGACTGAAGTAATAGCCACCAAAAAGGCTACCTTGACAGTGAGAGTGGATAAAGCTGCCTCCTGCAAGGGCTCAGAGGGAGACCCTTGCATGGCAGACAAAACCAAGTTCAAATCCCAAACAGGTAACATGGGCTTGCGTGGCCATTTTGTAAAAACTCCAATATCCTGGGAATTGAGAACACCCGACATGGAAGTGACCTAGACTCACACCAGTCAATGTAAGCACGCCAAACCCTGTAGTAAATGGTAGAGAAAGACTTCTTCCTAGCTCTGATCATAGTATTAACCAAAGAGGCCGGCAACCCCTTGTCCAACAAGATGGAGGTTTCAGCAGTCAGGCCGTCAAAGCCAGCGTTTGTAAATTGGGGTGGCGGAGCCGCCCCTGAGTGAGCAGGTCCGGTACCATGGGCAGGACTAACTGATCTACTGCCAACTGTACTATTTCTGCAAACCAAATTCTTCTTGGCCAACACGGGGCCACCAAAATGGCTGGCACTCCCTCCTGGGCTATTTTGCACAGCACCTTGCCCAGCAGAGGAAACGGAGGAAAAACAAAGGAGCTGAAAGCTCTTCCAAGACATTGCCAGAGCATCCACTGACAGGGCCAGGGGATCCTGTGACAGGGATACAAAGACTGGAAGCTTGTGATTGTGACGTGACACAAAGAGATCCACATCCGGCTGGCCCCAACGGAGACACAGAGAGTGAAACACCCTGTTGCTGAGGGACCATTCTCCCATGCGAGAGGCCCCCCTGCTCAGAGAGTCTGCTTCCAGATTCTCCACTCCCAGAATGTACACCGCTGAGATGCAGGGAACATTGTCCTCTGCCCAGGACAGAATCAGGGATACCTCCTTGAAAATCGAAGCCGTCCCCCCACCCGGATGGGTGAGGGCGCCCCTTCATGCCTGCGGTAGTTTGGGAGAGGATTTTGGCTTAGAACCCCAGGAAGGACCGGGCCTGCCACGTCCTCTGCTTCTGCCCCACGACTCACCACGGCCTCCCGCGGGGGGAGCCCCCTTCCTCTTCTGGGGGAATAAAAGGGGAACAGAGCAACTCTGGACCCCCGAAAGGGCCCGAGTGGCTTCTTGCTCTGAGGCAGTTTGCCTTCCTTGGCAAACAGATCCAGATGTTCTCCAAAAAGGCGCAGTCCTTTAAATGGGGCCCCAGTAAGAGCCTTCTTAGCAGCAATATCAGCCATCCATTGGCGCAGCCAAACAGAACGGCGTATAGCAACCAGCAGGGCAGAGGTTCTGCCACACATTCTAATGGCATCCTCTAGGGCAGCAAGAACATATGAAGTAAATTCCTCACAATACATAAGCCAGTTAAATACATCTCTGCCCAAAGCCGCAGAACCACCCTCTAAGGCACTTCTGATCAATCTTCTAATCGCCACAGTTGTAATAGCAAATGCACACACAGGACGCAGCGCGGTCCCCGCACAGGCAAAACCATGGGTGGCCAGCTGATCAATGCGGCGGTCTTCCACATCTTTTAAGGTGGTAGTATCAGGTGAGTGCACCACAGAGGTCCCAGAATTGGTGCCTCAACCTCCGGTGGGGAACACCATAATTTAGCTGTATCCAGGGGAAAGGGATACCTCTTGTCCCAGCTTTTAGGTACACCTGGAAGTCTACTAGGCTTTTCCCATTCCTGTAAAACGAGATTGTTGAAATGTGCCTGTGCAGGGAACTCCCAGCGCGGTTTAGCAGCATAAAATAATTCTCCCTGTTGCTGCGGGGGGGCAACAGGGGGAGATATTTCAAGCACTTCAAATAAATGGGCAAGTAGCCTGTCAGTATCAGCTGCATCCCAAGGCTTGGACCCGGTCCTTGGATCATCAAAAGACCTATTCTGATCCTCAGATTCCGACTCAGAGAATAATTCCCCCTCAGGGGAAAAACCAACAATGTCTTCCAGCGCTTCAGAAGCCATAGGGCAAACATATGTATTATCAATCAAATGCCGTGTCTTGCCAATAGCCTTGCACGGCTCATAACCGCCCATCCACCTCTCCAAATCAGATTGGGCATCCCCGGTAGCATGCGGCACAACCGGAGCCGAATGCAAGAGAGAGGAAGTAGGCAAGGCCTCAGGGGAAGCGGCCCTCAGCAGAGGCATCCCAGACATCCCAGAGGGAACTTACAGACCGCACACGAGCATCAGCCGCGCCGCACCGCCAAGACGGCACCCAAACATATACCACAAGGGGCGGGCCGCGGGGGAGCGACACAAAATGCGTCACTCGCCTCCCTCCAAAGAGCGCAAAAAGGACGCGCCCACGTGACTTAAACAGCCAATGGCTGCGCCAAGGAGCCTGAGGTAAAAGTCGCCGCCCTATACAAAGCGGTGTACAATAGCGCAATATTAGATAAAAAGAAAACAGTGCAACCAATTCAAACCGGGATCACTGCATAATGCGCTCCGCAGCAGCCAGAGCATAAAAAACAAAAGGTGCCACACAATACATGATACACAACATCTAATACAAGGAACACCCCCCCCCCCCTTCCCCTAAGGGACTCAGAGGAACGAGGGGAGGCAGCGGTCACAAGGGAACCGCTATTGAGGGATAGGGGGTGACAGGCACACAAAATGTGGGCAGGGCATCCGATAAGGCTCACCATGGCCTAAACCGTCTACCGTTTGGTGGGGGAGTTGCAGCGGAGCATAGCTCCTTAGCACCTAAATATGGTGCTGTCTACCGTCACCCGAACACTACAGCCAAGGCTGGGAGGCAGTATAGTAAAAACAGAATGGGTGGGAATAGCTCAACAGGTCCATATGGCCAAAGACCCCGCTCACCTGCCTGGAAAAGAGAGAGCCACTTTCTCGTCCTGGCAGTCCGAGACTGCAGAGAAAACCTGGGGTTCTGTGGGAGGTGCCTCGGTATATATGGGCCGGGAGGGGCCACTTTTTCTGCTCTGCAGTCACGTGACATCTGAAGATGATTAACCCATGAGTAAGGATATCTTTTGGAACGGGACGGGATGTACACTAAGAATAGCACAGGAAGCACCAATAGCTTTAGTAGAATGAGCTGTAATACAAAAAGGGGGTTCCTTCCCCTTGGCAGAATATGCTTGCACCACCACCTGTCTGATCCACTTACTGAGAATGGACTTGGCTGGTGGCATACCTTTCCTAGAGCCCTCTGTTAGGACAAAGAGCAAGTCCGATTTCCTGAAGGATTCAGTTGCAACCAGGCAATACTTGATGGCTCTGACCACATCCAAGGCATGGAGGGTCCTATCCTTAGAATTAGTCGATGCTGGACACAAAGAGGGTAAGACAACTTCCTCATTAAGCTGAAAGGGAGACACGACCTTAGGCAAAAAATCAGGTTTAAATCGAAAAACCACCTTATCCTTATGCAGCTCAAAATAAGGAGGCTTCATACAAAGCGCGGCCAGTTCAGACACGCGACGCACCGAGGTTATCACTACCAAAAAGACCACCTTGAGGGTCAAAATAGTCAAAGCAGCATCTCACAAGGGCTCAAAGGGAGGCCCCTGGAGAGCAGAAAGCACCAAATTCAAGTCCCACACCGGTAATACAGGCTTACGCGGTGGACGTACGTGGGTAACACCCCGGAAAAAGGTCTTGATCAATCTATGATTGGCAAAGGATCTCTGGAAAAAGATAGCCAAGGCAGAGACCTGGCCCTTGAGGGTGCTCAGCTGTAGACCCAAGTCTAAACCGTGTTCCAGGATCCTAGAGATAGAGAAAGTGCGACAAGGGAAACTCTTGGATTCACACCAAGCAATGTAGGCATGCCATACTTTGTAATATATCATGGAAGAAGACTTCTTCCGTGCCTGGTATGCACAACCGTGGCAGACAGGCCCTTTTCCATCAGGATTGAGGTCTCAATAGCCAGGTCGTCAAAGCCAGCGTCTGTAAATTGGGGTTCCGCAGCGACCCCTGTGTGAGAAGCCCTGGGTGGTCGGGCATGATGTAAATATCCACTGACATCTGAACTATGTCCGCAAACCAACTCCTTCTCGGCCACCGAGGAGCCACCAGGATGGTTGGTACCCCTTCCTGGGCTATCTTGCGCAGCACTCGGCCCAAGAGAGGAAAGGGAGGAAATGCATAAAGGAGCCTGAACTCCGTCCAAGAAATTGCCAGAGCGTCCGTGGCAAAGGCCAGAGGTTCTCTTGACAGGGAGACGAACCTTGGGAGCTTGTGATTGTGTCTGGACGCAAACAGGTCCACATCCAGCTGACCCCAGCGGAGACACAGAGCGTGAAAAATCTTGTTGCTGAGAGACCACTCCCCCCAGACGAGAGGCCCCCCTGCTCAGGAAGTCTGCCTCCTGGTTCTCTACCCTGGGGATGTAAACCGCCGAGATGCGGGGAACATTCTCCTCTGCCCAAGTCAGAATCTGGGTCACCTCCTTGAGTCCCGCCTTGGTGATTGATGTAGGCGACAGCCGTCTGATTGTCCGAGCGAACCTGGATCGCATGATGCCTTAAATGTGCACACTAGAGGGGTCAAATGTAGAAGCACCAACTGGATCACTCTCAGCTCCAAGAGATTTATGGGCAAGTGGGCCTCCTGTGGCCCCCACTGACCCTGGATCTTCTGCGTTTGCCAAACGCCTCCCCAGCCGGTCAGACTGGTGTCCGTGGTAAATCTCCCACCGGGGAGTCAGAAAGGACTTGCCTACCAGAAGGTTTCTGGAGTCCAGCCACCACAAGAGGGACTGTCTGACCAGGGGGGACAGTGAAAACTCCTGTTCCAGTGAGTCCTGTGTCCGGTCCCAACCGGTCAACAGATTCAATTGAAAAGGTCTCATGTGAAACTGGGCAAAGGGCACTGCCTCGAAGCATGACACCATAGGGGCCACCAGTTTCATCCCCAGACGGATCGCCGACAAGACAGCAAGGCCTGCACCTGCGTCTGGAGGCCCACCACCTTCTGTTGTGGCAGGAATGCCTTGACCTGAGAGGTGTCCAACGTCATGCCCAGAAAGGACCTCACCATTGAGGGAGTGATAAAAGACTTGGGGTAATTGACTACCCATCCGAAATCCTCAAGAGTGGATAACACCGTCCGGGTGTCGTTCTTGGCCTGCTGAGGGGATTGAGCTGCAATCAGTAAATCGTCCAGATAAGGCAGCACGCGAATGCCCTGGTTCCTCAGGATAGCCATGACGCCCGCCAGCACATTGGTGAACACACAGGGGGCTGAGGAGACGCAGGGCAGCCCACGGAGGGGCCCCCACACCAGCCGTGCGGCGAACGCGCGTGCACCATAGCGACAGAGGCCGCGGCCTCAGAGGAGCAAAACAAAACCTCAGCCGACCAGCGCCGCCCCCCCTTCACAGCGCGGCAGCCAAGATGGAGGGGAGAGAGTAGTAGGAGCCGAGGGAGGTAAGTATCCAAAAGTAACACAACAGTGCATATCTCGCTCAATAAGGGACTCCGCAGAGCCACAAAAAGGGAGTGAGGTAAAAGAAGGTCACCAAGCACACACATAATAAAGCTTGTGGGGCAGGCAGTGGTTCCCCCCCCCCCCATAGACTCACCATCAACCTATGGCCGGCTATCATTTGGGCAGGGTCTGCGGCCCGGAGCCTAGCTGTGTCAACGCCTGACCCCGGCGTTCACCCTACCTTCACCATCCCATTCAGCCAAGGCTGGGAGGCAGTAGTGGGTCCACGGGAACAGTGGGAACAATGGTGCAGCGGCCGACAGGCTAGGAGGCCCCACTCAGCTACAGAATCCAGGAGAGAGTATCCAAGCGATCTTCAGCAGCGGACTGCAAGATGAACACTGGGGAATCATAGAGAGAAACCTGCTTTTATAGGGGGCCGGGAGGAGCGACAGCTTTTGATCTTGCAGTCGAGCGCCACCTGGCGGTGGATTACCCAATTGCCATCACTTCTGGGACGACCTGGACTGGATATAGTGAAAAAAGTGGTCTAACAGCTACCCTGTCGCTTCACTGCAAAGTGACCACAGCAAGTAACAGTAATCCCGCAGCTGTCTCTGGCCACAGCAGAGCATGCTTAAGACACACTAAAGCTGCACCATAACAGTTTTACACTATCCCAAAGGGGGAATAAAATTACCAATTAAGATTCAGTCGGTTCAGTCAGGTATTCGGTCGGGTAAGCAATTTTAAAATAAACTATTCTAAGTCAGAAGCCCTTAACCTCACTCTGTCTTCTAGAGAGGTCAAGCAATTAGAACAGCTATCAAGTACCTGGGTATTCAAATTTCCAATAACTTGTCCAAAATATACGAGTTGAATTATAAGCCCCTCCTTACTAAAATACAGGCAGACCTGGACAAGTACACGAAGAAACCCTTTTCATGGTTTGGAAGAATTAATATTTTAAAGATGGACATCTTGTCAAAGTTTTTGCACCTTTTCCAGGCAGCCCCTATAAAGCTTCCCAGTAGCTTCTTTCGTAAACTGCAATCCACATTCTCCAAATTCGTATGGGGGGTTACTAGTCCAAGAATTCACCTATCTACCTTATCCAGGTGTAAATCGCAGGGGGGGGGGGGGACAGGCCTCCCTGACTTAAAACTATACCACGCGGCTGCTGTTATCCAGCGGGTAGTAGACTGGGGCCACAGAAGCAACGAAAAGCTATGGGTTCAATTAGAGAAAGCTCTCTCCCCATTTAACCTGGTGCCAATAGCGTGGGTCGCCCCCTCTCCAAACCCGAGGGCCTCTGCCCCTTTCCTCGTACAACACTTCCTGCAAATATGGGACCCCCTTCTAGATAGATGTAAACCAGCTCGCCGACCGGGCCCCCGCACCCCCTTATTTGGTAACCCCTCCTTTGAACCTGGGATGCTCTCTGGCAGATTCCTCATATGGGAAGCCTCCTCTAATGTCACAATTGGTCATATACTGAGCTCAGGGAGAGTCCCCTCCGTGGAGGACCTTAAGAGAGAAGCAAAAGGCAGGCACATCTCCAGGCTCTTACACAGGCAGCTCAAGGCCTTCATTACAGCGAGCAACCTGTTGGAAACCTCCCAACAACAAAGTTTGAAGACTTGGTGACCCGAACACCTCCCCCTACGCACATAATTTCAATCCTTTACTCGCTGCTTAACAGAACGGGCCAAGTATCCCCTCCACCATTTGTCAAAAAGTGGGAAAGGGAGCTGGGGGTTCAGATTCCAGAGACTGACCTCGTCAAAATGTATGCTTGTACCCATGGCTTGTCCTCAGCCTGTGCCACGCAGGAACAAAACTACAAAGTACTTTCTAGGTGGTACAAATGCCCGGTGGACATCAATCGATTTGCACCCTCTCAATCGGATAGGTGCTGGAGATGTTTGACGGCAGCGGGCAATATGACCCACATTTGGTGGGGATGCCCTGCAATCAAAGCTCTGTGGGAACTCATCCTAACCATCTACAGATATCTGGTACTAGGGTAAACAATATGCCACAGATAGCCCTTCTGCCGCTCATCCCTGGCCCCCTATCTGCCCTTAAGAAAGGAGTTTTACAACATTTTATATCGGCCATGAGAGTAATTATCCCCAGACATTGGAAGACACGGGATGCGCCCACACTGATGGAGTGGGTGCAGGAACTAGAATTGGTCCGCCGCATGGAGGAGCTATCCTCAGACATGAAAGGCACCAACGAACTATTCTTGTTGACCTGGTCAGGCTGGATTATCTACCGAGACTCCTGGCTCCCTGCCCTACTCCAATCTAATTAGGATTAAGGTACGAACTGCGCTCAATCTCCTAGGCCAGACTTGGACATGCTTCCTGTCCCTTGGACAAGGTCTAACACTAGGAAATTAGACTCCCCTAAGCCCCGACTGCTCCAACCCCCCCTCTTCCCTCCCCTCCCCCCCCCCCCAACCTCTCTCTACACCTTTCTCCCTGACAAGAGGCTTAACCTACATCTAACAAACATGGTCCCGGATTCATACTTCGGCATGCACCCCTTAGCCTCTCACATCCCTGAAACAGCTCAAGGACTCCCTTTATTACTGGAAGCCGTAACCCGCATGGCAGCGCCCTGACATAGGTCTAAGACTTGAATTAATGGGTACCTTCTAGCGCAAGCTGTCTGTATTTGTATACTGTGCAGGCGAATGTGTGTTTCCAACTGTGATTTTATTTTCCATCTGATGTAATGGTATGCCTCCCCCCTCCCCCCTTCCTTGTACCCCCCCCCCCCCCCTGTTATGCTTTGAAAATCAATAAAAGTCGATTATACTAAAATTACCAATTAAGATTCAACAAAAATGTACTCCAAAAATACACAAAAGCTGTATTTTTGGCAGGCAGCGGAATTGAATTGAATTTTTGAAAGTGTAAATATTTGTGTGGCAAAATGAGGTCTTAAAGGTGATGAGCTTATCTAGCATTTTTAATATTTTTCTAATGTTAGCAAATCTGTGTTCAGTAGAAGGAGTTTTCATCTTTTGTTTTTGGCAACGTACACCAAGAGCAGATTTGGTGTACATTGCAAATAGCAAAAAAATTGCAAATAGTTGCACAGAACACTGGTGCTGGGCATGTGTAAGGTTGAAGAGTTCCCTCACCTCAGCATTGGCCATAGCTGCTGTGTTCTGTGTGTACATGTCTCACTTCTCTCTTCTTGGTGTATGTTGCCAATAGAAACTAATTGAAAACTGCTTTCATAAAACACACATTAGATAACATAGGACAACATTAAAAATAAATGCTATATCAGCTCAGCATCTTGAGCACATTCTTTTGGCACAAAAATACACACTTTCAAAAATCAGAATCGGAAGTAGACTTACCCTTTAATTTGATCAGTTACACATATGAAGGATTTTGAGAGAACACTGACAAAGTCGAGGCTAATATTAGGGGGCATGTTTATTCAAGGCTTCTCCGGCACTTACATATTTTCTTGGAAAATAATCTTTTACCTAGAATTGTTAATAATGCTTAAAGATTCTGATAAAGCCTAAGCGAGATTTTATTTCCTGTAGTACTCTGAATGACGCCTCATCAATTCGGAATTGTAGTGCTGAAAGCATATTGCAATTTACTTAAAAGAAAACTGATTTAAAGAATATGTAGAGTACCAGTATAATGTGTTACACGAAAGCAAAGATGGCCAGCTAATGCTACAAGGCTAAGTTTGGCCATAAGCGAGACGTCTTTCTGTTAGATAAAGGCTTTGATAACTTAATTCATGTAAATCAAATCATTTTTCAATAAAGGAAAACCACTTTACAGATATCTTCTGGAAACAAGACGATATTTATAATTCTTCCAGTGGGTGTCATTGTCATCACTCAATCACAGACAGGACTCAAAAAGGTTTATTTAACATTCAAAATAGCAGCAGCGGGGAGGTAGAATAGAAGGGGGTATTGTCATCTCAGGACTTTGCTTTTTAGCAGACAAGGTGCAACCTGGACATTCACCAAGCTGCACCCAATTTGAGAAGCCAGCTTCCTAAAAACTGATGTACATGAAATTGGTGCATATCTCTGATGTGGCACTGCCACACTGTGATCCCAGTGTCCCCCAGTGGTCAACTTGCTTTGAATAGTAGGTACAGATGCTCTGTGGGGGACATTCGGGCAGCAGATATTATACTGGAAAGGGTGGACTATTCAATTGTGTTGGACGTCCAGTTTAGCTCACAGTCCAGATGTCCACTTCAATATGCAATGTACGACTAGGTTAGATCTTTGTGTAGCTGTTTGCAGTACAAAGCTCTGTAATGGTAGAGGAACAGACTTGAAGTCTAAAGGTTCTATTTACCTAACCATACAGAGTAGTATTGTGGTACCCTGCAAAAAGTATAGGCTTGCTCTGATATACACAAAACTAAAAAGTTTTTAAGAAGAGTTGATATAAATTTCTTCAGAGATTTGTTTCGATCTAGAGTATGCAGAGAGTCAAAAGAAAAAGCAAGGCTGTAAAGGTAAAGGATGTGTTAACAATCTGGTTTGGAAAACTGCTAAAAGGTAAGATCAACAAACCATTCAACAGGCAAAACCCACCTACTGAACTACAGGTCAAACTTTTTAGAGGGCATTTTTTATGATTTCAACAAAATGCTTTTTTCAGGAAAGGCATTGTGTGCAGTTTTGCAGCACATACAGCAAAATATGTATTGAAATTCTACAGATATCTCAATATTTGGAGATTACTTTCAAACACCTGTGTTGGAACAGACTGCATTACAACACTCTCTATTGCAGGAATTGAACTGGATTTGGATGGAGCACATTACCATCATAATGGCATGAAAAGGCAGTTTCCAAAAGGTAAACAAACAGATTTGTAACCCTTAAAAGTATAGATCTACAGAAAATGCAAAAGAAAGTCAAGGTAACAATCAATACATTTCTCTCTACCCTCAAAGGGCACTTGGTAACAAAGAAATTCTCTAGAAGTGGTCCGGACATTGGTCATTACAAAATAATGACAAGTTAACATTTTGTGTGATTGGTGTCGCACACCCAAAAAAAATCATCAAGTTTGAATTTTGAGTGTGAATTGAAGATTCTATCTGTAGGTTTGTCAGTAAGGAAGCCACTGCTAAGACTGCAAACTAAAAACTTGCCTGGGCAATGTAATACCTCCAGTGGACAATTTAAAGTTGGAAAGTCTTACGAACTGATGAAAAACCAAAATATTTTGTACATGACGCAGGGTTTTTATATGTAGTTGAGTAAATGAAAGGATAGTTCCCCAGTGGGTGACACCAAATTTTAGATTGAAGAGTGATGGTCGGGGGCTTTTTTCCTAGATAAGGGGTTTGCCACTTCCATAGGGCGATGGCCACACAGGACAAAAAGTGCTACCACAACAATAAGATGCAGCCATGTAATATATACTGGGGTATACCGGGTATGCTTAGGTTTTAGGAAGATCAAAGAGCCTCTGTGGTGAACAAAAACCCTGTCTTTCAGTGGTATGAATAAGAATGCTTATCAATCCAACTTCGGTATCTGGCAGCCTTGGAAGTGCAAGCTAAACATGCAATAGTCTAACTAGAGGTAAGAAATGAAACATCAAACAAATAAAGAGAAACCTTTGAGAAAAAATTGAGAGAGACATTTTTTTTCAACAACATACATATCCATACAGAAAAAAAGGACCTAAAGTCGATAGATGGGGCAAAGAAAGTTATCACATTTGCTTAGCAGTAAAAGGGAATAGGAACAAGCATTTGGCATTATACACGCCACATACTTGGGAATTTCCCAAACAAAGGGCTGTAATGAGGATGTCTAATGATCAGCGACTACGGTTTACCGCAGACTCGTGCTCCTTTACCGAATAATAAAGATTCCATAGAACCACAGGCCTCTACTCTGCTCCCTTGTTACTCCGTGGAGCTTGTATAGAAAATTATGTCCATTTCAGATCATTAGGTGAGACAAGCTGAAGTACACTACTGCTCCTAGATAATATGTAACACATGGAAACTATTTGCTATGCCAAAGTTACAACAAAACCTGGGAGCAAAGACAGACATTGCACATTGTACAATATGTGTGTCATGACATTACACTACTGGATAATGAATGATTGCAAACATAAAGCCTATTAAGTTAGCAGTCAAAGGAAACTGTAGACTTTCCCTGGCAGACTAGATCAGATGTGGCAAAGGGCAATGGACTCCTCACTAACCTGCTGCCCGTTTCTACCCATAGCACCGGTATAGGCAGTACGGTAGGTGTGGTCTCATTATGCTACAATCACATTGACATCAAGGGAAACACTCTTAACATGGGGAACTTTCGGCTTCTCATAACAAGTGAGAAGTGAATGCCACAGTGGAGACATATGTCTATAACAGTTCAGGACACTATACTGCAACTGGGCTAAAAAAACAGATGGGTAATTACTGCACCTCTACTAACGAAATTAGAGGTTATTATTATTATTGTTTATTTATATAGCGCCATCAACTTCCGTAGGTTCAATTCTCATGGCAGTATCAGAAATGGACTTGAAGTTGATTAGGGCAGAATACCGGTATAGGGATGAGACACGTTTTCTGCATCATCAAATGGATAGGCATAGTAAGTAAGGTTAAGACTAATCCATCCAGTTCAGCATGTATATACTGTAAAAGAAACTCTCTCCAGTGGTCTAGTAGCCATATCTGGTAAAGTTATTTACATGCAAGGAAGGCATCCAAGCCATGTTTGAATTTCGGCATTGTATTCCTCATTACTATATCTTCTGGCTGAGAGTGTCGCTGCTCTTAATGGTAGAGAATCCCCCTCCTATGCTGGTGTAAGAAGCGTTTTTCCTCTAACTGTAAGAAGATGCCCATGTGTTATGTTTATAGTCCAGATTATGGGACAGATGAATTGACTCAAGATATATTAAGTGATTAAATCACGCCACATGCAACTTTTTCCAGACCCAGGGGGTCTTGCACCAAGGACTTGAACCTCTGGACCTTCCGATTGTGACTAGATGCGAAGATATCCACCTCAGGCACTCCCCACCGATCACAGAGGGCTCGAAACATGTCCTGGTGAAGGGACCATTATTTGAGCAGGGTCCACCGTCTCCCTGCTCAAATAATCGGCCTGCAGATTCTCCAATTCTTCATGATGTGACTCACTTCCTGGAATGCCTGCCATCTCCTGGAGCCCCTCTGATGGTTTATGTAGGCAACAGCTGTGGAATTGTCTGACTGTACCCTGACCATAAGGCCCTGGAGCTGGGCAGACGAATGCCTGAGAACCAGCAGAATCGCCCTCAGTTCCAACACATTGATTGGAAGACTGCGCTTCAGATGGACCCTGAACCATCTGGTTGTCCAGAACACCATCCCAACCTGTCAGACTGGCGTCTGTGGTCAAAATGAGCCACCGGACCGGTCGGAAAGATTACCCACTGCCAGCGACTGCTGGTCCAGACACCAATTCAGGGATCGTCGGGCATTGTCTGTCAATGTGAAGCGACAGTCTAACTTCTGCACATTCCTGCACTATTTCAATAGGAGCAACATTTGTAGAGGCCTGGAACTGGGCATACAGAATTGTCTCTATTGTAGATGAAAGAAAATGTTTTTGGCGGATTACCACCTAAGGGTTTATCCACCCTATTTTTGGAGAGACCCACTCCTTTGTGAACGTATTTTTGTTTTGAGGGGGTACAGAGATGGCTGGTCCTACTAATAGAATACAACAAAGAGCCCCTCCCGGCTATGTATAATGGAAGCAGAAATCCCACCACACCTCTTGTTACTGTCTAAAAATCACTTTATTGTCTGCTATATAAAAGAAATGTACAGAACAGAGTCCATATTCAGGAATATTATGGACTATACATTGTTGATCCTATTGCGTATCCAACGTGCATATGTAATAGGCACTTTCTATTAACATTTTACACGTCTTATTGTTCTTATTAACAAAAATATTTCCATATGATTTCTAACTCCGTAGGCTCTTACTATTGCGGCATACAAAGAGGGGCAAAAATGTTTCACCTTTTTAAGGCTTCTTCAGTGCCCTTAGAAATATTTGTACAAAGAGCTCTAGGTAACCAGGAAAAAGGGAATCCCACTGTTGTTATCTTGGACTGCTCTCTATGTACTTGTCCACAATTATAAAAGGCATATTTCAGATATTTCGGGTGCGTTACCAAATATGTATTATTCTGTTTGGGTGCTCCTTAGGGAATTGTTGTGCTTGCTAGAGTAGGAAACGATTGTTCTTTCCTTATGTGAAAAGTTCTTGTGCTAGCGTTCCCTTGTAATTCTGATGTTCCTGCAGAGTTTTTTACCGCAGTTGTGGCGGCGCACGACCCGGGAATGAATTGGATTGCATTATCCTTCGATCCTTCAATCCTTCAATAAGAGC
Organism: Gastrophryne carolinensis; assembly: GCA_027917425.1. NCBI lineage: Eukaryota > Metazoa > Chordata > Amphibia > Anura > Microhylidae > Gastrophryne > Gastrophryne carolinensis. The sequence continues at coordinate 606,340,083 of CM051234.1, forward strand.
CGTTGCTCATATGATCTGTGTCCTGGCCATCCGTGGCCCATCTCATATTTCTAAGGGCACAGAAGAAGCCTTAAAAAGGAGAAACATGTTTGCCCCTCTTTGTATGCCGCAATAGTAAGAGCCTACGGAGTTGTAGAAATCATATGGAAATATCTTTGTTAAAGTGGACCAACACCCAGGATTTTGACTATCCTGGGTCTTGGTCCACTTCGGTGGGGCACCCCCGATCGGGGTGCCCCGCTGTGTGAAACCCCCCCTAACCCCCGAAAAACTCACCTCTCCCCGCTCCCAGCGCCGACGTACAAGGGAGGAACTGGAACGTCTAAGCGGCGGCGGCCGCCGCCGCCTCCCTCGCGTCACTTTTGACGCGCGCGCCCCCGCGCCGGCCATTCGCAGACGGCCGGCGCGGAGGCGCGCACGCCTACAGGGGCGCGAGGGAGGCGGCGGCGGCCGGCCGCCGCCGAAGATAAGGTAGGTGAGTTGGGGTGCTTGGGGGGGGTTTCACCCCGCGGGACATCCCGATCTCGGATGTCCCGCGGGGTGGGGGGTGATCGGCCCGGGAATCTTATAGATTCCCGGGCCGATCACCCCAGGGTGTTGGTCCACTTTAATAAGAACAATAAAACACGTGTAAAATGTTATGTTTTTAATAGAAAGTGCCTATTATATATGCATGTTGGATACGCAATAGGATCAACAATGTATAGTCCATAATATTCCTGAATTCCTGATTTTTAAACAGTAACAAGAGGTGTGGTGGGATTGCTGGGTCCATTATACATAGCCGGGAGGGGCCTAATCCCGGTTTTCTTTGTTGTACTCTATTGTAGACATCATCAGGCCACATCAGGCCAAGGAGACGCATGTCCTGCCTGATCGTGGAACTTTCCGCTGTCAGCAGCGACCTCATCGCCTCCTGAAGGACCCGTGCCTGTCAAATATCTAATGTGATACCTAAATAAATCGCCACCATGAAGGGAACCACCTGGGATTTGGGGTAGTCACCCACCCACAGGACCAACTGAACATCCCACTGTGCCTCTGCCAGAGACTGGGCTCGGATAAGTAACTCATCCAGGTATGGGGTGATGTGCACACCTTGCCTCCGCAGGAGTGACATCACCACCACCAAGCCTTTCCTGAACAATTGAGGGGCAGTGAACAGTCCAAACGACAGTCCCACAATTTGGAAATGTTGGGGGCCAACCACAAAGTGCAGGTATTGTTGGTAACTAGGAAGGATCGGGACATGCAGATAAGCATCCTTTATGCCCAACGTGGCCAGAAAATCCCCCTGTCGCAGCGACGTCACGACCGACCTTAGAGATTCCACGCGAACGTCCACACCCGAACGTAAGTGTTCAGACTCCGGAGATCCGAACTCACCCGTCCTTCTTGGGGATGACAAATAGTATTGAGTAGAAGCCACAGCCTCGCTCTAAGGGGGGCCCAGGTACTACAACTCTCTGGTCCACCAAGAGCTCTATCGCGTGGTCGAGACCCGCCTCCCTTTTAACGATGTGGGAAGGCTTGGACGCCACAAACCTTGTATCCAGAAGAAACTACCTCCCGGACCAAGATGTCAGGTATCTGTTCCCTCCACACCGGCGTGTAGTGCAGAAGCCTTCCCCCACCCAATCAGGTGTTGATGCCCTGTCAACCCTAAGAGGGCTTGGCTGGGGGCATGGGCTGGCTGGCCCATTGGGGTCTAGGTTTCCCCTGTTGCTTTCGCTTACCCTTGCGATGTCTGGAGTCTGTTGCACCTCCCAACTGCTGGAAGGGACAAAAGTGTGTCGACTTGCAAAACAAATTTCTCATTTTCCATTTCTGTAAAAACCTAGTCAACTTCCCAGCCACGGCCTTCTGGGCCAGGTAATCCAGATGCTCACCAAAAAGACGACCACCCCCTGGGAAAAGGGGAGGGTAGTAAGCGTCTTCTTTGAAGCGGTGTCGGACGACAACTCTTTTAACCAGACCATGCATCACAAGGTGACCAGCAAGGCAAGCCCCCTAGGTACCAGATGCACCAAGTCGCCCATAGCCAGCACAAAGTATCTGAAGACCTTCATAACAAAGGAGTTCAAGTGAAGTGCAGAGGAACGCAAGCCTCCATGTCGCAAACATCTCTTCTGCTGCTTCATCCAGACCTTGACTGCTGTAGCAGCCATGGATGTGGTGCAAGTTGGGCACATGGTCAACCCCACCGTGGAGAACGCATGCTAGCTGGTTCAACTTCCTATCCAACCGGTATCTCAAGGCTGCAATATCTGATGTAAGGATAAGGGTGTGCCGAGCAAGACTCGATACCGGTTCATCTACCTCGGCTTGGCTTCCCTTGGCTTCCAGCTTAGGAAGAAATGGATATAAAGAAACTTCATGAGGAATTTCCCTGCCCTTTAGGGTTTGGGCCTCCCTTGAGACAGAGCCCGCCTTGGGGAACATTTAGAAGACACAGCTTAGTGAATGACCTGATTTTTTGCAAAGTAAGAGGTCTCCCCTAGGGCCATCCCTATTGTGAAAGAGCATACAATTGCCTCCAGGAACATGCTTGACAGCTGGGAACTTCTTACCTCAAAGTTTACCTGGGCCTACGGATTTAGGATTCCTGATCACTTAACTGACCCTGGAAATGTCCAGATGGCCATGTGAACCGATGTCTTCGAGTCTTGGTACTCTATTCCTAAAATCAAGGGGGGTTGTTGAACATTTTGGAATACCGTTGAAAACCCATAATCTTGTGATTTAGTGTAAAAGTATGGTCAACTGTATCCCAAAAACATGAATCTGAAGAGGATAAACAAGGCATACTTGCAAGTATCACCAATTCAGTCTATTGCTGTAAGGTTTAGCATCGCAGTATAATAAATATTTCTTTTTTATTATCTGGTATGCTTTGTATACATAATGGTAAAATCTTTTAATATGGCTTACAGTGGCTATAAAACTCACACCTGACACGCAAAGTGACGTGTCACAGGCGTGAAATCCCAACATTGGCTTAGGCAAGTCACTAATAATGGAATACCACAGAGACATACTAAGACATTCTGAGTTGTTGCAACCATTACTTTTTAGAAGGTGCCATGAAAAGGGTCATAACTGGAAGAAAAAACCCCAATAAATCTGTAAGAGGATTCCACAACTCATGGTCTATTAAACTTGATATGTTTAACTGAATGCCGAGGCAAATAAACCCACAGCAGCACAAAAATACAGCCTAGACTCCAGGTATCAGAAGAGTTCATTGCACAGGTTCAGTTTTAACACAATTTGCATACATGAAACTTTGTTTTTATTCAAGAAAATCATATTAATTTGTAACTTGAGAATGACCTGGGGATGTCTGACATATTTTCAGTTCAGGTAAATACTTTCAGCTGCTCAAATGATCAAGTGGCATGTATATATCCTAGAGCTGAAGCTTGGAAAGGAGAATACCAAGGTCAGTAACACGAAATTTTGAGAAGATTCTATTTTGTTATACAGATCACGGTCTGTAATAGGGGACTATGTGACAGTACATGCACTTCAGTTAACTTTAAAGAAAAAAGTCCATTGACCTCATATCTGGGGTACCATGGGCGCATGAGGCTCCCCAACCCCCACCCCCCCCTTCCGCACTGGTCAGTATGCAGTTTCTTGTGCTTTCACCATACAGCGCTCTGTGCCTGATTTTGGGCTTCATAGCGATCTTTACATGGAGGGGCATCCCAAATCAGAATTTCCTCAGGGGCAAACATTAAAAGGGATCTTAAGCCACACAGTTCAACTTAAGAACCTATACAATTGGTGGTGAGACTACCTCAATGGTTCTACTTACAGAAAGTGGTGCTACAGGGTTCCAGTGGTTTCATGATATTTACATTTCTCTGCTGATACCAAAAGCTGAAATAAGTGTGCCTCAAAAGAATGCCATGCTAGTATCCTAGTAGACCCAGTGTACCAGCATTTTCTCAAGAGGGCTAAACGAGAGGGTCATGCAACAATGTTGCTCCACTGTCACCAAAAGTTCAAAGTAACTTTCTTGGAAAATGTGAAACTGGAGCCATTATGGAGCATCTTCAGAAAAAAGGGTGGCTATATTTATTCCTGACAGTAGATACAGTTGTACAAAATGAAAGGTTGATCTTTGACATCGACCCATTTGTTATCAAATGACTTAAGTGTAAAATTAAAAGACCTAAATGGAGTAGATGTCCTTCGAGATAAACTTGCAATGACTATGGTTTATTTTTATATCTGACTTGTATATTCATAGTAATGACCTTGTACAGACTAGAACTAAACAGGGCTATTTTGACAAAGTTATGCTCGAAATATATCTGGCTTAAAACAAACACACTTTTGGGTGAATGCTGTTTGAAAGAAAAGAGGTAAAATGGTTTTAGTGATTCATGGTATTACCCTCGCTGTTCTAAAACCTATACCATCTACGGAATGCAGACGACCGCATTGATGCTATTACATGTCTGAACATTGCCTGCTCAAGTGACCTCTTAAGATTACCGCACTGGCCACTACAAACTGTGAAAGATAGCCTTCCTATGTTACAGCTCTGAAAACCTCCTTGTGAACTGATTGTAGAAAAAGTGACTTTCTATAACTATACAGCAAACACGCAAGAGCGGTTGTATAAATCAACATGTTACTTAATAGTAAATGGAGCAAAGTAAATGTAAATATACTTTGCGTTGGTTTTCTCCACCATCATGTCATGCCAGGAGCAAAGGTTAGAATACAAGAAGGAATGACTGCCACGAGGCATCAAGCAGGGCTCAACCTCACTTGGCAGGACATGTTAGAAGCGGCTAACAAGTGGCAGATCATCAAAGCAAGAAGCTACAACATGCACCTTCTACTCAGTGGCATGTACATTCCTCCTGGCCCTGGCAAAGGTCCACATCCAAAAAAAATGGATTACGTTACAGGGAAAGGAAGTGAAAGCAAATAGCAATCAAGTCTTTTTAAAGGAGCTAAATATAGAAGATATGTTGAAAAGCTCTGTGCCCTGGAGGCTCTAGTGCCACCGCTGACATGGAAGAGCATGTCTAAAGAAACAATGTAAGAAGAGAGGAAGGAGGATAAGCTAAACATGCCCAAAGATCTGTTTATTAAGTTGAACTTTATAAGTTTCATACTTTTTACTTTTACATAATACAAAATTGACATAATTTTTACTTTTTAATGGAAGTAACATTAGTCCAATATTAAATGATTAATTGGATTACACTGTTCATAAATTTCACTAAAATGATAGAGCAGAGCAGATTAGTGTACTCAGAAGCACCTATCTAAAATCGTACCCACTCCATGTAACCCGCAGCGTTTCCCGTACATTAGCAGTTAGCTCGGCATGCCATAAGCAGGGATGCACTGGTGGCTCGCCGCTCGTGGCCTCCAGGGCTGTTAGGGCTCTGAGCCCACAGATCCGGCCCCTGACCAATGGTCATGCTCATGCTCATGGTTCTTTAACATTAGCAGTCTGCCCCAATAGAGTCAGCCCCTGTTACTGTACACATCAACCCGTTGATGACCTATTGCTTGCTCCTCGAGCTTCCAAGCCTACCACCTGCACAACCTCTGCCTGCCTAGGACTTTCAGATCTTTATACAAAGGTGGGACACTAACCCCCCAACCCCCCCCCCCCCCCCGATGAGCCTTGGTCTCCCCGGAAGTTCCCAGCTTGTTTATGTGTCTTAACTTTTTAATGAAAGCTCATAGAGAGACGATCCTGGTGCCAACTGACCCAGCAAGATACCAACCACCGTGCATCTATATGGCTCCTAAACAGAGTACTCTGGGACTCGACTCCTATGTTTCCAAAAATGACTTGAGAACCACGTACACATGCGTTATGATTTTCCCAATCTATTAATGTGGTCAGTTTATAATTAATGTGCACAGCAGATTCCTCATTAGTTAAGAACTACTGGTCCAAGCATGTCATAAGCTTTGAAGAATTCTCGCTAGCACAGGCTCAAGGCAGGAGTTTCCTCCAAGTCAGTCGTGTCCCCATTCTGTCAGATGTGAATGGTACCAGGGAGAACCTTTCAGGCTGAGGCCAGTGTGGAAAAAGTGTCAGGCCCGTGTTTACCGACCTGCAATGAGTAAGCCAATGAGAAGCAGAGGGCATTTCTGTGAAACTATATCTATATTTTCTTCACAGGGTTATTGGCTATAGGAGGACGAATCAGTGGATAGTGGGGCTTGCTGTCTGAAAGAAAGTGGGTGTCCGGCAACTCATTACAACCTTCTTTGCATTTTGGGGCTGAAGTACACCTTTCCACTTGCAACTTTTGACACACTTTACATGTTTATGCATTAGGTCTCTTTAATGCCAGCTGTAAAGAGCCCCAAATGCCCATAGAGGCTATAAAATATTCACCAAACTCTTTGGTTATAGTGGGGTCCAGGACCTTTGGTTTGGTGAGCTTTTTCTTTGGCCTAACAGTAAAAAGAAACCCATGGGCGGCACTTTTGCATAAAAAAGGTCAACAAATTGAAAAATACTCAAATTAGGTTGCTTGTGTCTCTATTGCTCGACAAAATAAGCATTTTATAACCCAGACCTGAAAATCACACACTGTTGATTTTTGTATTCATTTGATCAGATTAACTGGTCATACATCCCCAAAAGTGCCACAGGTGGAGTTCGCCAGGGAAGGAGCTTTAGTTATTGACAAGTTGGACTCGTACGCGTTCATAATTGTGCAAGAGAAAGCAAAACGACACATTCAGAATGTAATAAATGTACTAAAAATACTGAAAGGCATTTATTTAACAATGTTGGATACAGTATTTGGCATATCTAAAAAATTATGCATAACACCCGCCTCCAGTCACTGCTATGGAGGGGGCATGCTATTGACAAGCCCCCTCCATTACAATCAATAGAGCACACGTGCTGTTGACATTGTGATAGATGACGGTCTGTACCAGTTGCACTGACTGGTGATTGGGCTCGGGCTTTGTGGGACTTGATCTGAGAATCAGGTAAAACACAAAGCACTGTACTAAAAGATATCATCTGCGGAGGGAGGCGCAAAAAATGTGAGCATAGCCATTTTTTGTTTTTTTTATAACCTGGGCAATCACTTTAAACACATCTTATACTATTCTTAGATTAAATACACCAGCAGAAATAGAAACCACTCCAGCTAAGACAACTCTTCATTGATGGTCTGGATGGCTGGTGGAAAGCTCCTGTTTGCCTTTTGGGAAACGAAAGCACTTTCCTAAAAGCTGCAGTTAAGGTTCGTCTTTTGTTGTGCTGGTAGATGTCTTTTGCAATATTCCTGGGTTTGGTTCTGCGTCACTTGTTGTAGGTTGTCTTGAGGTCAGGCAGTGTAACTGATTCTGTGCTTTGCTGTCTACATCAGCATTTGAAGACCAAGCCTATCCTGCATGGAGAAGTTCCCACACCGGACTGTGATGCTGCCATTCATGAGGCTCTCAATGATGCAAGTATAAGAGGTTCCTAAGCCCTACCTAGCAGGTAATTTGGGACAGATCCTGTGTTATGGACCCTGAAGTAATTAACAGAAACTCCAGAATGATGTTCACGCCTCTCCTGCTTAGTGCTGAAGACCACAACCATCTATGTTGTCTTACCAACATTGAGGTTAAGGTTGTTTATCTGGCACCCATTCCCAAGATCTTTAATCTCATTCAAGTAGGCCTTTTCACTGCGGTTCTTGATCAGAACTATCATGACCTATGACTTGACAATAGCTAGGTAAGCAGTGAGCCCTGCTCACCTTTTACCTTATTCCTTTGGCATCAATCATGCTCCCGCAGCCCTGGTATCTGAAGCCGGGTGCCACACCTAGCCAGAAGATGGGCATGTACAGTGTACAAAACCAGACCAAAACACCCATCACTCTCTATGAAGCTTGATGGACACCGTGGCTGAAAAGTAAGCAATGAAGCCTTGTGTTCCTATGGCACCCTTGATCTGATGTCTATGGGGAAAGACCTTGAGTGGACTTTCCCTTTTAAACATGCTGCAAAATGTTGCAATGTTTTGTCGTTTGATACACCAACATACTAACAAAATCAAATAAAAGTGATAGAACTATGTTGGGGTATCTATAAGGCTTTAAAATGCATTTACAGAGCTTTGTTTTGGTATGTATCACTGTAGAGTTATTTTCAATGGAACAATCACATGTGCAGTATATTGTAGACTAGCTTGCATTTCCTATACAGAATATCTGTAAACTGCCCAGTTCTAAATGCAAGTGTGTCACAACACAAATGCACTTTGATGCCCATTTACACGGGCTCCTAAAGAGAGAAAGGAGCGCAGCAAGCTCTAATAACATATGACCACGAGAGCAGGTCAATAGTATTTTAGAGTAATGTGCAGTCACACTTTGGCCGATCAATGAAGACTGGAATTGGCTGTCACTCGACAATGACAGCTAGCTTGTGAATTTACATTGAAATTGAGGTTTCTACATCCATTTGCTAAATGAGACCTTGTACTGACTACAGTGAAGCCTGATACAAGGCATCAGGATCAAATCCTAAGAGCCATCACAGTGCGTGACAGACAAGGTCATACGGAAGCATGCACACAGTCTATATCCTGTCCTAGTTAAAAGGCCAACAAACATACACTACAAATTGTTTCACAGAGAGGAGCTATAATTACCATAAACATACATAAGTACTTCAAGAACTAAAGTGTACATTACAGATCTATTTTTGCCCAGCTAAAAACAAGAGTCTGATCCTCTTTAAAAGCATAGCACTGGTTATACATGGTTCTGGGCTACAGTGTACAGAGAATAGTATTTTATTTTGTGTTATATGTGGGTATTATAATGGGTGCAATGAGGCTATGGATTGAATATTGGCACCGATCAGGTGAGAAAAATCTATTATAAAAAAAAGTATAAAATCTCTACTGGTGCATTTTAAATCCTGACATCAGTTATCAACTGTCAAGTCAAGTTTATCTCAGACCCCCATTTTGTTTCCTTCTAGCATATGATCAGATAACCTTAATGCTCATTTTATGACCTCGCTGGACAGATTGAGCCCTTTTATATGTTTGAGACCAAAGATCATTTGTAGACGACCTTTCTGTCCTTATAGTCCATCTGAGCCTGATATCCCTGGACATAAAAACCTTTCTGTTGGCATGGGACACATCCAATTGCTTTGCCCTAAAATGGCCGAAAGATGAGGTGGCCAGGTTCAGTTTTCCAAACAGCATATAGGAGAGCTATATATGAACACCCAGGAAACGTAACTATGCAAAAAGCGTATTCTGAAACCTGGGACGTTGCTAAATGACGTATCCAGTCTGTAGGGTCTTGCAAAAAGTTAACTGTGCCACTGCTTGACATATCTGATCAATTGAGACTGCCACAAACTCAGATTGTGATTCGCTCTAATCGAATGAACAATTATGCTAGGAGTAGCCAGTTAATTCTCACCAAGGGCCACATCAGCATTCTGGTTGCCTCCAGAGCTGGTTATTAACAAATGCAAAACAAAATGCAAACACAAACATTCAAATATATGTTTACAGACATAGAATATTTTCCCAATATTCTGACAGTTGCAGAATTTTTGTTTTCCTGGACAGATGCAGAATTATTTTGCCTGGGACCGATACAGAATAATTTTGCCCGGGACAGATGCAGACACAAAAATATTTTGCCCGGGACAGATGCAGACACAAAAATATTTTGCCCAGGACAGATGCAGACACTGAATCATTTTGCCCAGGACAGAAGCACATACAGAATTATTCTGCCCAGGACAAAAACACAGTTGCAGATACTTCACTCTTATCCCCTAGATACTCAACTAGCGGACCAGGGTCCGAATGCGGCCAGATTTCTGGACACTGACTCAGTTGCTTCTGTGTTGCCATGCTCATTGATTTATTTGATCGGCAATGTAGTGCTTAGTCTCCCTGTCAGTGTCATGGCTCCCAGGCACTTAGCATTGCAATTTGAAGTACTGCATGGGCAGGAAGTGGCATTGCAAGGTACACACAAACTTTATTTCTCTGTCTCTTTGCCCCATTCAATCCTGTCCCGCTGCCCCAGCTAAGCCCCATCTATCCCTGTCCCACCATCTCTGCCCCATCCATCCCTGTCCCACCATCTCTGCCCCATCCATATCCTCCCTCCCGTGCATGGATTTCTATCCATCCACCCACCGCGACAGCCCCCAGCCCGGACCTCCAGCTCTCACCAGATGCCTGTATATGGACCTTTAAAAGAAGTGGTTGAGTACCCCTGCCCTAGAACATGAAAAAGGTAAGTACTGGCCCCTTGTGCCAAGCCTGGGGGCAGGATTAAAGGTGGTTCTGCCCTTTAGAGATAGTTTGACACACATGCCTTATAGAAAGATATAAATAAAATACTGTGCTGATCTACTAGCACTTAATGCAAAATTTACCACTGTTCTATGTCTGTGTAAAAGTCCAGTATCCACTAAAGGATAAAACCATCACATAAAACACAAAGCAAAAAAGTCCTTATAATCTATAAAATCGAAAAAACTGCTCCGCCTTATACATTCTGGGATTTCTACAATTTTTTGATATCGCTATGGTGTTTCTTCATGCCTTGTTTCCTTTCCTCAACCCTTGCAATTGTATAAATGAATTATTTTCTTGTCTAAAGGATTTTGTCATTTCTAGGTTATGGATCACCATCCACGTAACATCTAGAGCAGGGATTCCCAACAGATGGTATTAGTACCACTGGTGGTAACTTAAGATCATCTCAGGTGGTACTCGACAAGACTTTAGACCTTTCTGTACCCCAACCTGATCAGCTTCTACCTATACTTCACTCAAGAACAATTTGCTCCATAAATACAAAACTGCCACATTTTTGTGTTAACTACTCACTTTAAATGGCTGTTTTGTATGTTTTGATCACGGTTTTAGGTGACTACGCTTACACATCTCACAGGTGGTACTTGATATAATCATAATATGGAAAGTGGCACTTGATGAAAGTAGGTTGGGAACCCCATCACATAAAACACAAAGCAAAAAAAGTTCTTTTAATCAATAAAATTAATTCACTTTAAATATCTGTTTTGTGTGTTTTGATTATAGTTTAAGGTGACTGACAATGCTCACACAGCACAAGGGGTGTAACTATAGAGGGTGCAACTGCACCAGGGCCAGGAGGTCAAAAGGGGCCCTATCATTGTTGCTCCTCCACCTAATTTATCATATTTGTGCTCACTTGGCATCATTTAGAGAAAGGAAGCACCATTCACCTAGGCTGTTTCTGTCTTTAGTTGTCTAGCTTGAGTTAAATTTGAGTTATCCATTTGAGTTAAATGACAAAAAAAAGTTTACTGTATGGGCCTTGCAATGACCCGATTTAATGTCCGCACTAGGGCACCGTCACTTTTAGTTATGCCACTGCGCAGTACCCAGGTGGTACTTGATATAAATCAAAAAAATTGAAAGTGGTACTTGATGAAAAAAGGCTGGGAACCCCTGCGCTAAACTAAAACATTTGTGGAAGTCTAGTACATTGGTGAAACTGGGGAAGGGTCCACAGTGCCCAGGGGTCAGCATTGTCCAAGCAGTGCATGAAGTTAACGAGCTGGGCAGTAGAAAACGTATACCAACTAAATGTGGCGGGCCCTGGTGCAAGCATTAAATTGGGCCATTTGCAGCTCATACACTAAACTTTCTTTCTTTTAACTCAGTTTGATTCAGCTAGACAACTAATGACTAATGAGACATATGCTGCTTCCTTTTTCTAACGCCAAGTGAACGCAAATATAATGAGAAAAAGTGGGAGGAGCAACAATGATGGGACTCCCCTGACCCTCTGGGTCCTATGCAGTTGCACACCCCTGAACTTACCTGTTTTGGCAAATTTCAGCACTATACTCTATTTCCAAGAAGCCTAGCATAGTGTCATGTGACCCTTGTGTCACACTCCTAGGAAATGCTAAGGATGGAGATTAGGAAGTAAGTTGGCCTGAACAGTTGTGCTATAAAAAATCTTTGGGCCTGGGGATGATCTGTCCATGTGTGGAAAGTATTTTAAGGGTTGGGAGCATCTATGTGCTTTATTTGCCTATTCTTTGGGGACTGGGGGGACCATGCTCCCCGAACTGCCCTGTCAAGTTTATTGCTTTTAAGTACTTTGTTTGCAGTTTTATAAATGTTATATAGCTTCTATGATCTTTTCAAGTTGACTGTGGCTCCCAAATATCTCTCAGTGCTAAATGTGGCTCCTATGATAAGAAAAGTTGGGGTGCCTCATGTAAGTCTTTCCTAAAAGAGGACCTACAACCATTCCCTGGCAACTGTGACCCACCTGCTTACTGTAAATAACAAAAAAAAAACAAACTTACAGCATCTGTGACGGAAATTTCATAGACCTTCTTAAAATCCACCATATCAAAGAACATCAGTTTCCCACTACCGCCGCCTTTCTTGACTGAAGTTCCAGTTATTAGGAGTTTATCATCAGGACTGAAGCAACAGTCCGTCCTGTAGACAAGGAAAAGTGACATTAACATATAGATTATTTGAAAAGGCAAAAGAAAATCTCAGTATAAAAAGAAAACATAACAAAAAAACAATGAGCATAAAAGAAGTGAGCACTCGCCCGTTAAAACTGGGAACCTTTACTACAGGTAATCTGGATGGAGGCCTACACGTAATGCTCCAATTGGTTGTTCCCAGATTTATTAGACCTTTAAATCTCTGTTCAAATGTCTATGCATATTTTTGTTATATATGACAGTGATCTACATCCACTTGGTTCAAACAATAATGACAATAAAAAATTGACATAATAATACTTACATTGGAAAGAAATTTGACAAGCCGCTCACCATGTGGATTGGATTCTTAAAATTCCTTATGTCCCAAGTTTTTAATGTATCATCCCCTTAAAAAAAAAAAAAAATATATATATATATATATATAAATTTTTAGCATAGAGAGAAAACATAGGGTCTTAAAGAAGAACAAGAAGAATTTCACTTTCCAGGGTATTGTTCCTCTCAGACAGGGCATCCTGATTTGGCAAGGCCCGCTGTGTGTTTTCCCTAGTTTGCCATTAAAACTCACCTTTCTGGCATTCCCATGGAGCAAATGAAACCGAGCATGCTGATTGGCTGAGCGGGCCCTCAGGAGATCAACGCTCAATTTCACTCGTCAGGCCCATGGGGCGTGCAAGTGAATACGGTGCAGCAATGTGTGCTAGAACTTGTATATTCTCTGCTTAGTCGCAGATCCGGCCCATGCATATGTCATGGAATCAGAGAAAGGTTTTTCGCAAATCAGAATGCCCCACTGTGTACCTTTTAAAAAGGACCAAGTCATTCCAATGAGCTTTTGTGTGCTTTTACCATACAGACATTCCAATTTTTTTTTTTTTTATTAAGCACCATTTGCCAAGTTTTAATAATCTCAATTTAGGGTATGTTTGGGTTGTAATTGTATAAAAATGTGTTAAAACAGTCAGATACAAAAAAATACTCATACATATATTTAAATGTTTATATTTGTGCAGCAGATCAAAAAATACAAGTAAAATACAGCTAGCAACAGATTAGGAGTAGGAGTACAGTCAGCCTTGCACCCAAAAACATGCCACCCTCACCGCCACTCCTTTAGGCGAGGCCCTCTGTTTGGCTGACCCTGGGACAAGAATTGACCCGACAGACCCCCTGAGGGGGTATCCCACTCAGAGGAGTCTCAGCTGGAAGGTGTGAGGAAGAGAGGGTGGTCTGGCAGAGGTATGGAACCTGACAACTGGGTAGAGAGCCACAGGACTGCTGACCTGCTGACTAGTGAAGCCTGGGACATGGGACATGCAGCACCACCCTCCGTTGAGGTATGAAACTCCGTTGCCTCTGATGTGGTAAGATGGCCGCTCTGATCGCTAACCAATACAGCTGGAATGCTAGGTCCCACACACCTGTCGCCCGTGGCCCGCACTACACAGAAAGAGATAACACCGCCCAACTGAGATCAACCCACAAGGAACGGATGCAGCAGCTTTCGGATCCCCACCCTGGAGGACACAAAAAACACACATCAGACACAGATTTCTGATCTGATGAGGCAAGAAGTTGTGCCCCTAGGGGAGCCATAGCTGACCAGGGTGGAAACAACATGGGGAGGCAGCAGCAGTGACAGAGGGAATCTAGAGTGTCCCACACAGCAGGAGAAACCTCTGGCACCATTCTAAAATGGCGGTGCCTCGTGCTAAAAGAGGAGAGGGAGCGGGACCACAGACCGCACAAATGTAGGAGCTCCGCCCCTCCTTTCTCAAATGCCAGAAGACTGAAAGCCATAACTCCCACCCCCTCCCCACTGTCTCCATTGGCAGTCTGACGACCTTAAGCCACACACCCCCCACTGTGGCGCCCCGCCCCTATGGTGGCAGTTTAACTTAGCCTGAGCGCTGGCAGCATGTCAGCAATGAAGAAAATCTTGTGAGAGCCCGGCCAAGTAGCTTGGGCCCCCCCCTGCAGCGACACTAGGGCAACTAGGGCAGGTAGGCACAATGGAGGGGGGGGGGAAGCCCAGGGGGAAGGGACCGAATGGGAAGGCAACACAAAGCTGGGCACCATGTGCAGCCCTAACATCAAGTACCCTGGAAGCTCCAAACCAAAACCAGCCGGCCCTTACCTGACCCATGCGCTCTCCCCTCACACTGTCTGGTCCCATGTGATTGGTTTAAAGTGGAAAGTGCAGAGGGTTAGGGCGCTGGAAAGCAGACCCCGCTCCCGATCAGTACAGTCAAAGCAACAAAACTGAAAAATTCCTGACTCTTTACACAGTCCTGTCGACTTCAAGAAAAGAACTAGGGTGTCTGGCTACAGCCTGCACTATATAGGCTGGGAGGAGCTTAGTTTGTTATTCTTGCAGTCCCCGCCTATGGCTGAGGTTAAGTCACGCGTTGTCTAGTAACATTTATGAACTAATCTGAAACCTTTCTATTGCGGTGACTGGTTGAGGAGGTTCTGTGATCTGACTAGTGTCGGGCTGCGGGGCTAAGACTAGCTGCTCGTAGTTGGTTGGCGAGCAGGGAGCATCCCCACCCCTCATTCTCTGAAATGGGGAAGTTTCCGAGCAGCGGACAGGACTGCACGGGCGTGAAGGTGAGTGCCTGTTAGTAACCCTTTAAGTCTGATTAGTTCCAAAAGTACCATGTTACTCTAAAAGATTATGTATGTTCATTTGTGTGCCTTTTATGTACATTATATGGTTATTCTGTACATTTATATAATGATTTTAGCTGCTGACATCCTGTAACACCCAGAGAGTACTAAAGATCAGGGCCGGCGTCAGCACCTGGCAAGGCTGGTCAGCTGCCGAGGGCCCCCGACCCCCAAGGGGGGCCCACTGACAGCTGGCACAATGTGGTTAAAGAACTCTATTAACATAGCACCCTGCGCTGTCCCCCCCTAGCGAGCCGGGTTGTCGCTAACCTTGTAACGAGGCTGAGCTGCCCGCTCGTTCATTGGTGGTGCAGTTGCCCCGCCCATTAACCTCTGCTCAGCCCTGCACTGGCTTGTGTGTTGATCTAGGACCAGCGCTGCCGCATAGAGCTGAGTCTCCCTGCAAGCCCTGCCCCTCCCCCATAGACATGTCATCTCCCTGCTCCCTGGCCCCAGCATTGCAGCTGGAAGTACGGCACACGCTGGAAGAAGGTAATGCAAGGTACACAGTGCACACACTTCCTTTCTCTGCATTTCTGCCTCATGCAAACTAAAAAACAGCTCCAATAGGGGGTTGGAGGGCATACAATTTATAGACCCCCGACTTTCGACCTTCCACCGCAAAGGGGCCCACTGAGACCATGCCGCCCCAGGGCCCACATAAACTTGGAGCCGGCCCTGCTTAAGATATTAAAAAATAGAAAGTGGAACTTACTAAAAGAAAAGGTTGGGAACCCCTGATCTAGAACATGAAAACGTGATTTACATATTTGGGCTGTTGAATGAAATGATGGTTTAAAACATTTTAATGGTTTTGCCATTGAATTTCTAGGAAGCTGAATTTGTGCATTAGCAGAATATTAGTAAACAGCTTTAGAGAAGACTAATAGGGGGAACTATATAATTTTAAGTGCTGTTTTTCTTGAATAGCTGCACACTACACACTAATCCCCAGTGGACTAATTTGTCCGCTAAAACAACTGAAATACTAGAGGGTTACAAAAGAACACGCCACTGCTTTCTGTCTACTTCTATAATAAATGTACAAAGTCTTGTTGACTCGCAGATTTCTTCCCAGTCTCATATCTCCATCTATGGAAGTGAGTGGAACATAAAACCTTGGATATTAAATTTACACATTTTTACTGCCACATTGCGTTCTTCCCACCTTTATACAAGATGACAAGTAAAGCACAATCTGTATCAGACATTATCAAGCAGGGCGAATTTCAAAAAGGGAAAGTGAAATATTTTCTGTAAAAATGGGGCCTTTTTTCCCTCGTAATCCTTAACAGATAGAAAGCCCTGCTCAACATTGGCGCCTTATTTATTATACAGCCATAGCAGGGGTTAAATCATGTCTTATTTGAATCTACACACTGACAGGTGTTTTACTGTAAAACTCTTATGCACATCTGTGTTAGTTGGTCGCTTTCCAGCTAACTACTCTACAATGGATGTGCGCTACCTTACTGGCCTGTTTCTGGATCAAGTACAAATGAGTCATCAAATTACAGTCACAACACACTACTTGAAAAAAGGAAGTAGAACATTTTGCTCAATTCTCACCAATAAATCACTTCTTTTTAGTATATTGTTTCCGGTGAGCTTAGAACTTGAACATTATAACCTAAATAATAGAATATCAGGATAGAGGAAATTGATTCCACACCAAAAGTTCTTTGAATGTACTTGACGTAGAGTCATAAAGGATTGTATCCTTCAATGTAAAGTTTTCCTAAGGTCCCGTTTTGTGGAAATCACCAGAGAGAACCGACACGTTCCCGTTTTAGATGTTATTTTCCACCGGTTGCTATGAAAACTTTAGTTTAAACATAAAGTTTAGTTAAACATAGAGCTAGTATCAGCATCCACCCTACTAGTTCCTCAGTAACTCTTCTTTGGAACCTTTGTTGGGTTTTATTTTGCTTTAAAGAATTCTCCCCTTTCCCAACTTCCCCCACTCACCCGATTACCTGAACCAATGCAGGCGGCTCAACTGTGGTCTGGTAGGAAGAAAATAAAAAGTGCTTTTCCAATGCCGAGGTCACGCCCACAAGTCACTTTTGAGATCACCGATTGACTGATCTCAAAAGTGCCAGCTGGCTGCATCCTCAGCTGCCTGTTTAGTTTGGAGCATAGCTGTCACTAGCCTATCTGAATGGACGATGGATTGTGTGACAGCTACAGGGGTATGCAGCCGTCCGTAAACTCCCAGGGGTTTCACACAGCAGTGCACTGTGATTTAGGATGCCCCAGGGGCAGGCTAGCGGCCGGCCCTGGAGGAATCTCACTGCATATTTGCAGTTTGTTAGGGAATGAATGACACCATGACATGTAATTCCTTCTTTCTCTAGACCAGGGGTTTCACATTTATTTTCACCAAGGGCCATGTCTGCATTCTGGTTGCCTTCAAAGGGCCAGTTAAAACCAAACATAAAACAAAATACAAACACGACCAATCAAATGTTTGGTTACAGACACAGAATAGTTTTTCTCAGGGTAGATGCAGATGCAGAATTATAAGATTCCCAGGCCGATCACCTCCCTCACCGCTGGGCATCCGAGATCGGGATGTCCCGCGGGGTGAAACCCCCCCAAAAAACCTTACCTTATCGGCGACGGATCAGCCACCGCCGCCTCCCGCGCGCCCCTCTAGCAGAGCCCGCGCGGAATCAGCCTTTTGGGGAGCTACAATATTGAGGTCAGGGGCCAGGCGGCAGCTTGTCCGTCGCTGAAAAGGTACATTTTTTGGGGGGGTTTCACACAGCGGGGCATCCTGATCTCGGATGCCCCGCTGAAGTGGACCAACACCCAGGATAGTGAAAATCCTGGGTGTTGGTCCACTTTAAGCTATTTGTTAGGCAATGTATCTGGGGCAGGATTGGAGGTGGTACTGTGCTCCACAGTGATATGTCACATAGAAGAGAAGGGGAGCCACCCCCCTGCTGCCATCTGGCACCTGTCAGGGGGCCACATAAAGGGGCTTGGAAGGTGCCATCAGGCCCACGGGCCTTGAGTTTCACACATGCTCTAGACTAAGAAAAGATGAGGACAGGAAGTCTAATGGGGATCATCAAGAATTGTGACATTCTACATGTCATGATTCTACCAAACCACAGATCCAGTCTAATATACCACTCAATCAAAGTCACAACATTATAAGATTATTTTATATCATCATTAATGATGATCACTGACCTCAGTCTGATCTCTGATGATCACAGTCTACCACATGATTACAACCAGTAGCCCATTGGTCACTAAGGACTAGTTGGTGCTGGAGCAGACCATGAAAAACAGAAAATATATTGCCAAATTGCCAAGCCTTTTTAGGGCCATATTGGACAATATTTTAATTGAATGTAAGCATTTTACCTACTTAGAAAGGGTGTTAAAAATACAATTCTGTGAGTACTCACCTGTAGAATTGTTTTTGGTGGTGTCCTGTTCAGGTCGCTCCATTTCTGACAATCCGCCACAAGGTGGCGCAGTGACTGCAAGATGAAAATCGTGGCTCCTCCCGGCCCATATAAGGCACCTGTATCCTCAAAAGTCATCAGTGGTTGAAAAGAAGTAAAAACAGAGACATGCCGGGAGGCCTGAAACCATGTTACTTCACATAGCTTCAGCATGAACTCTCTCAAGGAAAAAAAATATCAAGTACAACAGTAATCACCATAACAGGCAACAGAAGATAACGGAACAAGGGTGTGATGGAGCGACCTGAACAGGACACCACCAAAAACAATTCTACAGGTGAGTACTCACAGAATTGTATTTTTCCTGGTGTCCTGTTCAGGTCGCTCCATTTCTGACAAGTGGGACATCCAAAAGAAGGGTGGGATCCCCAAAGAGCGACAGCATGTAGTTTAAGACACTACCGCCTGAAGTACCTTACGGCCAAAAACAGCATCAGCTGAGGCCCTAACATCAACCTTGTAGACCTTTGTAAAAGTATGAACTGAAGACCAAGTAGTGGCCTTACAAAACTGTTCAACCGAAGCCTGATGCTGAAAAGCCCAAGAGGCTCCAATAGCTCTGGTAGAGTGAGCTGTGATCCGAAAAGGGGGTTCCTCCCCCTTGGCAGTGTAAGCTTGCATCACCGCCTGTCTCATCCACCTGCTGAGAGTGGATTTGGCTGGAGACAAGCCCTTCCTAGGCCCGTCAGGGAGGACAAAAAGAGAATCCGATTCCGTAGCAACCAGGTAGTACTTAAGGGCTCTGACCACATCCAAGGCATGGAGGGTCCTCTCCTTAGAATTAGAAGGCACGGGACACAATGATGGCAAGACAATGTCCTCATTGAGATGAAAGGCAGAAACAACCTTAGGAAGAAAATCCGGTTTAAGTCGAAACACCACCTTATCCTGATGCCGCTCAAAGTAAGGAGGCTTCATACAAAGCGCCGCCAGCTCTGAAACGCGATGCACCGAAGTGATAGCTACCAAAAGGACCACCTTAAGAGTCAGAATGGATAAAGCCACATCGCACAAGGGCTCAAAGGGAGGGCCCTGGAGAGCAGAAAGCACCAAGTTCAAATCCCACACCGGTTAACATAGGCTTACGCGGTGGATGTACATGAGTAACTCCTTGGAAAAAAGTCTTGATAAGTCTATGATTGGGGAAAGATCTTTGGAAAAAAATAGCCAAGGCCGAAACCTGATCCTTGAGGGTACTCAGCTGGAGACCCGAATCCAATCCATGTTGTAAGAACTCCAAAATCCTAGAAAAGGAGAATGTGCGACAGGGAAGACCCCTGGACTCACACCAGGCAATGTAATTGTGCCAGACTCTGTAATAAATCATGGAAGAAGATTTCTTCCGAGCCTGAATCATGGTACGCACGACCGTGGCAGACAGCCCTTTGTCCATCAGGATGGAGGTTTCAGCAGCCAAGCCGTCAAAGCCAGCGTTTGTAAATTGGGGTGGCGTAGCAACCCCTGAGTGAGAAGCCCTGGATCATCGGGCATAACGTAGCGATCCACTGACATCTGAACTATGTCCGCGAACCAACACTGCCGCAGCCAACGAGGGGCCACCAGAATGGTTGGCACCCCCTCCTGGGCTAACTTGCGCAGCACTCGACCCAGGAGTGGAAATGGAGGAAAGGCGCAAAGGAGCCGAATTGCCAGAGCGTCCATGGCAAAGGCCAGAGGGTCTCTTGACAGGGAGACGAACCTTGGAAGCTTGTGATTGTGTCGAGACGCAAACAGGTCCACGTCCGGCCGACCCCAGCGGCGACAGAGAGCGAAAGATTTGTTGCTGAGAGACCATTCCCCCAGACGAGAGACCCCCCCTGCTCAGGGAGTCTGCCTCCTGGTTCTCCACCCCGGGAATGTAAACCGCCAAGATGCAGGGAACATTGTCCTCCGCCCAAGTCAAGATCTGAGACACCTCCTTGACGGCTCGCTTGCTCCGAGTCCCGCCCTGATGATTGATGTAGGCGACCGCCGTCTGATTGTCCGAGCAGACCTGGACCGCACAACCCCGTAGATGGGGGTCAAATGAAACAGGACCAAACGAATCGCTCTCAGCTCCAGGAGATTGATAGGTACGTGATCCTCCTGCAGGCCACAATGGCCCTGGAACTTCAGCGATTGCCAAAAACCTCTCCAGCCGGACAGACTGGCGTCCGTGGTGACAATCTCCCAACAAGGAGTCAGAAAGGACCTGCCCACAAGAAGATTTCCGGAGTCCAACCACCACGCAAGGGACCGCCTGGCCAGAGGAGACAGAGAGAATTCTCGCTCCAGGGACTCCTGTGTCCGATCCCAAATGGTCAAAAGATTCAATTGAAGAGGCCTCATGTGGAACTGAGCGAAGGGCACAGCCTCGAAACATGACACCATGAGACCCACCAGCTTCATCCCCAGATGAATGGATGGTCGCTGGCACAACAGTAAGGACCGCGTCATTGTCTGAAGACCCTCCACCTTCTGCTGGAGGAGGAAAACCTTGACCTGAGAGGTGTCCAAGGTCATGACCAGGATGGTCACCAATGAGGGAGTGATTGAAGACTTGGGGTAATTGATCACCCAGCCGAAATCCTCGACAGTGGACAACACCATCTGGGTGTCGCTCTTGGCCTGTTGAAGAGATTGAGCAGCAATCAGCAAGTCATCCAGGTAAGGAAGAACACTGATGCCCTGACTCCTCAGAAAGGCCATAACGCCCGCCAGAACCTTGGTGAACACCCGGGGGGCTGAGGAAATCCCAAATGGCAATGCCACAAACTGGGAGTGCTGATCCTCCAGCGCGAACCTCAGGAACTTCTGATGTCCCTGGAATATAGGGATGTGCAGGTAAGCATCCCTGATGCCCACCGTGGTCATGAAGTCGCCTGGCCGAAGCGAGCTCACCGCGGACCATAAGGTCTCCATGCGAAAGTGTCTGAATCTGACAAACTTGTTGAGACCCTTCAGGTCCAGGATAGGCCTCAGAGTACCGTCCTTCTTGGGTACCTTGAAAAGATTGGAATAGAACCCTCAACCTCGCTCGGGGTGCGGTACCGGACAAATCACCCCGGACAGCAGAAGGAGTTGAACAGCCATTCTTAGACCCGGCGCCGTCAATGGGTTTTGGCATATCCGCGACTGAAGAAATCTTGAAGGCGACCAAGCTGCCAGCTCTATTTTGTAACCAGAGGACACCACCTCCTGAATCCACTGATCTGAGATGTGCAGTCTCCAGACATGAGCAAATAGCAGAAGCCGTCCCCCCACCCGAATGGGTGAGGACGCCTCCTCATGCCTGAGGGGTC
Source organism: Gastrophryne carolinensis (assembly GCA_027917425.1). Lineage (NCBI taxonomy): Eukaryota > Metazoa > Chordata > Amphibia > Anura > Microhylidae > Gastrophryne > Gastrophryne carolinensis. The sequence goes on from CM051234.1 coordinate 606,362,029, forward strand.
TTGGCAGGGGGCTTGGACTTGGATCCCCAAGAGGGATTGCGTCGGCCACGGGACCTACCTCGTCCCCAGGAATCTCTGCGGCCACCTGAAAAGGAAAAGCCTCTTCCTCCTCTGAAGGAGCAAAAAGTAGACAAGCCCCGAAAGTGCCGCACAGGCTTCCGTCGCTGAGGGAGTCTCCCATCCTTCAGGACATCCAGACGCTCCCCGAATAACCGAAGCCCCAAAAAGGGAATACCAGTGAGAGATTACTTGGCAGCGGCATTGGCCGCCCACTGCCACAGCCAGATAGAGCGACAGAGCGCAACCAGCAGAGCCAAAGCCCTGCCGCCAAGCCAGACGCTATTGTCCATGGCCGAGGCTATAAAAGCAATAAAGTCCACGCAGGCTAGGAGATCCTTATACTCCTCCGCCCGCTTGCGCGATCTGGCAATATCAACAAGACGTTTCACCTTCTTCTTAATGGCTAGGGAAACAATGGCTGCGGCACAAACCGGCCGAAGGCCAGCACCCACAAGTGTGAAGGCGTGAAAAGCCAGCTGATCCATGCGCCGGTCAGCAGGGTCACGCAAGGAAGCAGTATCGGGTGACGGCATAACCATGGTATTGGAGAGCCCCAGAACAGGAGCATCCACCTCCGGGGGACGGGACCAAAGGGGCGAATCAACTCCTCAGAGAATGGATACCGTCTGTCCAGACACTTAGGCACCGACGGCAATTTATTAGGCCTCTTCCATTCCTTCAAAACCATCTTGGAGAAGTGGCCTTGCTCAGGAAAAACAAGACGCTGTTTCTCAGGCCGAAATAGGTCCCTCTGCTTCTTTTTGGCAGCCTTCGGGGGTACAATGTGCAAGGTTTCAAATACCACAGACAACAACTTCTCCGTGTCATCGGGGAGCCACCCGTCCTCGTCCGAGCAAGACCCAGGGTAACTGTCAAAGCCACCCGTTCGGTCCCCTGAGGAGTCGGAGTCATGAAACAACTCACTCTCCTCCATGGAGTCTCGGCCACCAAAAGCCTCGTAATCATCATCATCAGCAGCAAAAAGCGAATAACCCGGCTCAATATGCGGCTTCTTGCACGCGGCCGAGCACGATAATTGTCGCTCTATGCTGGCCACTCAGAGCGCGAAATCCGTTTGAGACCCCCTGCTAGCTTCCCCCTCACTGGAAGCTAAATGCAGGCGTGGGGGTTTCAGCGAGACCGTAGGTAAAATAGGGACAGCAGCGCTCGTCCCATCCTGTTCCAAAAGAACGTTTTGGGCGCAAGGTGCACAAACGGCGCTGCGACCGCTCAGAGGGCAAGTACCACACGAGACAGAGCTTAACCCGCCCTGAGGGGGGTCCTAGCTCGCTATTCCCAGAAGCCTCGCAGAGCAGCGGTATCTGGCACCTCGAGGGGCGGAACGTGTCATTGTGCGGCCCCGACCACCCCCCCCCCCCCCCCCGTGCGACAGAGAGGGTTCTGACGCGAACTCCGGGCGCCAAGAAGGCAAAATGGCGTCCGGACAGCAGAGAAGGACAGGCAGGGGAGGCATCACCCCTCCCCACCGAAGAGGTCATTTCGCTCCGGCCATCAGGACACTGCCCGACGGCCCCTGCCGGGGCCAGCGCCCCCCCCCTCACAGCATGGACGGGAGAAGAGGAGAAGGAAGGAGGTGAGTAAAGAAGTAAAACATGTAACCAAAAACACACACAAACAAAAAATAAAATATAGCTTGTGGGTGACATGCGGGAATAAAGGGTCCCTAAGTGGTTCCTCCCTCCCCATATAGGCTCACCATTGCCTATGGCCGGCTACCCTTCGGGAGAGGGTCTGCGGCCCAGAGCATAGCTCTGCTGATTGCTTGACCCTCGACGTTCCCCTACCGTCCCCTGTTCCGTAGCCGAGGCTGGGAGGCAGTAAGGGTCCCCGGAAGAAGGTGGGAATAGGGCTGCAGTGGCCGACAGGCTTGGGATTCCCAGCTTGCCTGCGAAATCCATAGAGAGAGATAACACCATCTTCGCAGTCAGACTGCAAGAAGAACTCTGGGGATTTTTGAGGAGACAGGTGCCTTATATGGGCCGGGAGGAGCCATGATTTTCATCTTGTAGTCACTGCGCCACCTTGTGGCAGATAACCCACTTGTCAGAAATGGAGCGACCTGAACAGGACACCAGGAAAAGCCCACTTTAAACTTCTCCTTCCACCCCTGAGCTTTCTACATAAAGATAAAGATGAGTCGAAATATTCACCTCAGGGAGAGAATTCTGAAGAACCAGCTGTGCTTCTGACATGAAGTAATCGGATGGTAAAAATAAAATTGTATTGATACAGTTACATCTCTAAAATAAAAAACGTTGATGCTGTAGGAATGCTTCTCAAAAGCAGGTCCTGGAGTACAAACGAATGTGGAGGGTAGGGCATTCTGGAAGAAAACTTTCCAGCAACTTTTAAGAATAACGTCAATACTACTCAAGTCTAAACATCTGTTTCTTTAAAGTGGACCAACACCCACCGGTGATCGGCCCGGGAATCTATAAGATTCCCGGGCCGATCACCTCCCTCCCCGCGGGACATCCGAGATCGGGATGTCCCGCGGGGTGAAACCCCCCCAAACACCCCAAACTCCTTACCTTAGTTTCCCTCGCGCCCCTCTAGACGTGCGCGCGCCCGCGCCGGCCGTCTGTCTGTGAATGGCCGGCGCGGGCACGCGTGCGTCAACAGGGACGCGCGGGAGGCGGCGGCGGAGGAGCCGCTTGTCCTTCGCCGCGGACAGAGGTGAGTTCGGGGGGTCGGGGGGGTTTCACACAGCGGGGCACCCCGATCGGGGGTGCCCCACCGAAGTGGACCAAGACCCAGGATAGTCAAAATCCTGGGTGTTGGTCCACTTTAACTTCAGCGTAAAAAAAACTAACAATAAAATGTTGCAGTCAAAACAATTCTCATTTTTCTTAAACTGTTGGTACCTACCTCCTCGTGTAGCAAGTTTGGTACCGCCATAAGAGAAAGCAATGCATGAAGTATCTGTACCTGGTGAGTGTGCTTGCTTGCAGTGAAATTTTGTGTGAACCTAAATAGAAAAACAGAATTTTTTATATATAAAAATCAAAACCATACACATAACAGTCAAATGAACTGTACTTGCATGAAAGCACACACAAAATATAACAATTACAGTACATCGGTCAATTTGATCCATTTTAAAAATTTTAAAAAAAAGCAGTGGCAAAATGATTTTGAGAGACACAAATTTTAGTTTTCACAGTTTACTGCTTCAGTTTTTAGACTGGCAAATTGCTACACTTTAAATACTGTAATTATGTTTAGATCAATTACAATAAACAGCAAAGTTTGGTTCAATTGAGTCAAAAAAATATAACTTTTGTTAACCAAAGGACATTGCGGCTTGTAAGATTGTACCTAAATCAAAAACTTAAAGTGGACTAATCATCCCCTGTGGCTACCCTGCAATCTAAAAGATTCCAGGGTCGACCGCTAGTCTACCCCGGCATAGGCACAGGATGCACCGCTGTGTGAACCCCCCCCCCGGGTGCCTTAAATCTACCTTCTCCCAGCGGCTCATGAGAAGCCGATGTCTCCAGCTTCCCTGTAGCTGTGCATGCTCCCTGTAGCCAGCCATTCAGATAGGCTCGTCAGACGGGAGTGCACACTCCGCGGGGAAGCCAGGGATGCGCCCCATTGGCGCAAAGTTCAAATCACTGGCTTTATTCAGCACATTAGTATTAAATTGCTTGTTAGTATAATTGAACGAGCAGTCAACAGGAAAGTCAAAATCTTGGTGATTGGTCCACTTTAAGGGAAAGAAGTTTGATGGCCAAGAAGATGGGTTTGGAGCACCCAACAGCAAGTGCCATGATTGTGTTCTAAAGAGGATATCGTTTTGGGATTGGTTCAATTCCAGTGCAGTGCTTGCTCAGGGATGGGATGGAAAAACTTGCATTCTGCTAGAAATACAGGGATTTGACTGCAGAGGACTGGGGAAAATTCATTTTCTCTGCTGAAGTCTATTCAGAGTGTTTGAGAAAAAGAAGTGGACACTACCATCAGTCCTTTGTCATGTCAAGAGCAAAGCGTCCTGGTTTCTTTTCAACCAAGGGAGTGACTGACTCACTCACAGCCTAAAAACACTGCCATCAAAAAAAGAATGGTTTTTAAACATCCTCCAAGGGCAGCTTTCACCAATGATCCAAGAGCACCATGCCACAAGGAAAAAGTACTAAGTGAGACGGTGAACCAAACATTGAAAAGATCGGCTTGATAGCCCCAAAACTTCACAAGATCCAACAGCCATTGAGAACTGGTAATCAATCTTCAAAAAGCAGCCGGCAAACAAAAATAAAAATTGTGATAAACTTGGCCCAGAAGCTTATTGATCAAAAAAGTTTAAAAACTTCTGAAATCCTCAGTACTTATAAACAACAAACCACAGAGACATCTGATAAAAGGTAAAAAAATATGGAAACTACAAATCCCCAGCTCTGCCACCCTCCCCAAGTGCTGGATTAGGGTGGGGAGTAACAAAAACACTTACTTGCCAGAATCCAACAGCGAAGGTCAGGTGATTCTGTAGTTTCCGCCGCCATCTCGTTGAAGGCCAGGGCGGTGGCCATCCTGGTCTTCAACAAGATGGCTGCGTGCAGCAGTAGCATCACCCGACCTTCCCTGCTAGATTTTGGTGCAGGTAAGTGTCCTTTATGTTACATCCCCCCCCCCCCCCGATTCAGCGCTAGGGAAGGGATTTAAAAATCAGGAATGCTGGGCTGAATGTATGTATGAATGTATTTACATTTATGGTCATTATGAGAAGGAGCATTTAGGAGGAGCAGCTTGACAAGCACTTTTATGATTTTGAGCCACCAACATTTCATACCAATGCTAGTTTTTACCCATCAGGAAATTCACTTTTGATGGCATTTTTGAAAATGATGCCCTCAAAGTTCTGAGCATTTCCTATGTAAGCAGTTTTCACTACCTGCAATTTGTTTCTATTGGCCACTGTACACCAAGAAGCAAGGAATGACCCCTGTGAACACGGCCGCTGAGGTGAAGGAACTTACTCAACCTTACACATGCCCAGCAGCAGTGTCCTGTGTGTACAGGACTCACTTCCCTCTTCTTGTAGATCTTGGTGCAGTTTCCATTAGCAACAGATTGCAGGCACTAAAAACTGCTTCCATAAAACACACATCAGAACACACACACATGTCCTTGAGGACATCATGTTGGCACACAAAAATATACACTTTCTAAAATCCCATTGAAAGTGGACTTTCTATTTAGAGAGAAACAACAGACCTTTAAACAAGTAGGTCCACTTAAGCCCCCACCGCAATGCTGCATACCTTTTGGATGTTGGCTTGTAGCAAATCGCAGACATTCTCCTTTATTTTCCACCACCACCCCAGTGGCTAAGCCGCCTGTGAAAGATGCCGGGGGAGCTTAGCCGTCCTGCCGTCCTCCCCTCCTTCTCTCCTCACCCCCCTCCACCCTCGCAAGGTACTCCAAAGTCTCGTGGCTTTCCAGCTGCTGCAGCCGCCCTGGGCTGAATGAGCACTACACTGCACAGGCGCGAAACCGTTGGGGCGGTGCAGTGTATCGTGGGACAGAAATGAAGACAAGATGGTACTGCCCTACGGAAAGCGCCTGGGAAGAATGGTCGAGCGCAGAAGGAAGAACATAAGACAGGTAAGTTAAGCCTGCCAAATGCAGAAGCGAAAGTTTAAAGGGAACAGAGGGCGGCATTTGGGGAGTTTTTGAGAACTCCCCAGACTGTTCAATGTTCCTTTTTAAATTTACCAAGGGAAAATATATATATATATATATATATATATATATATATATATATAGTTATTTATTAAAAAAAACCCAGTGTGACAAATAGGGCTTCAAAACATTACCTGTTCTCTGACAGGGAAACAAAAATGTATTAGCAACAGAAGTGCAAGTGAGAAAGAACAGACTTGAAACAACTTACAATTTTGTATGCTTCAAAAGCGAGGCAGAAAGCTCCATCCTTATTTAAGATGGACTTAGTGTGAGTATGTGAGTGTTCATTAAACCTATGTGCGTCTTACTGCTTCGCAGACATTAACAACATGTTTTTAGGAGCCTTTTCCAAGAACACTGCAGATTAAGACAATAAAAATGGAATATGGAGGGCGAGCATTTATGATTGTGGGAGAAAAACACCAGACGGCTATGACAAGTGTAAGAGAGGTCATTATTGGTGCCGGGTAACGAAGGCTAATGTAAATGGATGGCTCTACACAATTACAAGAGGGGACAAAGAAACATATTTTTCAATATGTGGGCCATTTAAGACACTGAATGTTTTTTAGTCATTCCAACGGGACAGGCTGTAGAAAACAACAAGATTAGTTTAGCAACGGAATCAAACATGCATTTGTTGCTGTAGAAAATGTAACTTGATGGGGAAAGCATTAAAAAGAGGTGCCAATTTGTACTGTAGTTTCCAGCTGCAAGATCCAAAAAGGTAAAAAGTAACTAGTAACAATCCCTTGGGCAAGGGTTACATCTTGTAAATGTTTTTTGAGTCTTATTTGGGTGATTTGCGTCCATTCTTCCTTGCAAAAGGCTTCCAGCTCTGTTAGAACCCTGGCTTGTCTTGCATGCACTATGGTTCTGAGGTCTACCAATGAGGTCTCACAGATTTTGAATGATGGTTTGGATTAGGAGACTGCACGGTAAAACCTTCAGTGTGCTCCTTTTGATGAAGTCTGTTGTGGATTTATTTTTAAATGCGTTTAGGACCATGATTCATTTGTAGAAGCCATCCTCTTTTCAACTTCAGCATTTTGTTGGTGTTATGTTTGCTTTGAGAATTTGCTGGAATATTCGTTTTTTACCATAAATCTATGGAATAGCCTCCCGCAGAAGCGTGTTACAGCATCAACCGCTGACAACTTAGATGCTTATTTAGAAGAAAATAACATTAACAGTTACTATTAGCTGTTACCAGTAAAAAAAAAAATAAATAACAAATAACTTCCCATATACCAAGGGGGAATTTGATGGACATCTGTCTTTTTTCAACATATTAACTATGTAAATATTATTAAATGCATTCTCCCCTCTGTCTATGGAATGTTCACCGTGCAATTGGCTGCAACACAACCCCAAAGCATGATTGATCCACCTCCATGCTTAAGGTTTGAAGGGATGTTTTTTTTAATGAAATTCTGTGCTCTTTTTTGTCGCTTAGTTACAAAGAACTAGTAACGTTCAATAAAACAAACCATGCGACAAAAGTGCTTGGGTTAGAACTGGGGAATTGGGGAAAACCGAAGCTGCTGACTATAAGGTAAGACCATCAAATTTCAATAAGGTTGCTAAATTCCCCTTAACCAGGGGGTGCACAACCTTTTTTGGTTGGAGGGCCACACTATCTTATTGTACCTCCTTCGGAATCTCCTGTAGGCATGCTTAAAGCATTGTATATGCTTTTACGTATATGCAGAGGTGAGTAATTGGGAGCTGAGCAGCGCTTCTGGTTTGCCGGCCACAGAGCCCCCGTGAGCCAAAATTATAAAAACCGGGATTTACAGGGGGAGCACTGTTCAAATTTCAAGTGGTCCCCTGAGAGGCAGTCCCAGGAAGTTTTTGTTGACAGAATTCTCATTCCTATTGTCTTGTTTGGTCTGAACTTTTTGTAATAATTTCTGAACTGAATGTTTTTACCTTGCACAGTTCTACGGAAGAAAATGGTGATATACAAATAGATAATAATCATAATAATAATATTAGTAGTAGTAGTATCAATATATGCCAAGAATATTTCTTAATTTCTTGTAGCCAAAAGAACCTCCTCCATTTCCACACTGTCTATCAGTAGCAGAACTAAAATGTGATGGGGCCAAGGTGTGAACATTAAATAGGGCCCTTTTACAGTTCAAACAGCAAACTTTTTTTCTGTCTTTTAACCCAGTTTAACGCAGCTAGACAACTAAAGATTGAAACAGCAAAGACAAACGCTGCTTCCTATCTCAAAATGACGCCAAGTGAGCACGAATACGATAAAAAAGTAGAAGGCGTAAAAACAATGATGCCTTACCCTCTGGACCTCAGTGTGGTCGCACCCCCTCAAGTTACACCACTGCTGTCTAAGCTAATTCTGAACTGTTGCATGGACCTCTAATTGCTGGGTATAACAGATTCACCTGCCTTAAAGTGATCATATAACCAAAAAGGAAGTTTAAGTTATCTTCTATCTGCAGTCCAGTGCCCCAAAACAGCCTGCGTTTCTTTTTTCTTTTTTGACTTAAACCTTTGCTCAATATTCATAAAAACACAAAACTGAATGCAGCCTTCTATTTGAATGGTTGGTCATATTGGTTCCTGGTACTTTCCAGCTATTTTACCTTTTTATTATTATTATTATTGTTTATTTATATAGCGCCATCATCTTCTGTAGCGCTTTACAAAGTAGTAAAGTACCTTTACTACTTTACTACTACAAAGTAACAAAAGTACCTTTTGTTTTTACATGCTGTTTTGGGGCACTAGGCTGGGAACTTAATCAAGTGAATCCAGAGGGAGTTTCTATATGTTTAAACAGAGCAGTCCACATCTCACCCTACGCCTTTATTAAGATAAAAAAGCTCATATTTAGTGTAAGCAGTTTTGAACCATTGGTCAACTTCTCTGGAATACCGAGGAGGATTCTAGCCTTACAACAAAAAAGATCACCACTGGAGATATGAGCGTTTTACTATTTTAGAAAACAGTAACATGCTTTTGGAGGTATAAAGATATCAAGTGTCATTTCAAAGAGGAGAACCTGATCACTTGAAGCCTCCAACATCTGCCTGGATATAATATATGTCTGTGATTGTTTTGTTGTGAGACAAGCGTGGCTTGAGGGCCATGACTCAGATGGGAAAGTTCAAATCTGATATCACAGTTAGCCATTTTATTTGGTGAGCCATGATGATCACAGGAATGAATGGAATTCCAGATGCAAGTCCTCGGGCAGGCCAGAGATGTGTTAAAACTTTCAATACTGCCCCATTGACCTTCTGCAACCTGCATTGTATATAGTCCTACATCAAACTAGGTGGACAAACAAATTAAAGTCAACAAGGACAAATTCATATATTTTTAGAAGGACTTCAATGGGTGGCCAATTAGACCCCCGAGACCGTTTCAAAGGACACATACTTTCCCTTTTCCTTAAGAGGCAGGGGAAAGGGCAAAGCACAGCAAATGATCTAACAACTGTCCATGACCTTGGGGGGAAGACACACCTACTAAGCAATGAGACTTCACAAAGATTACAGCAGGAGATAACAGAGACTTTGTACAAATTGTGAGCCGTTAGCACTGCATTGCACCAAACTACCTGATTTGACATAACACACACATAAACATCCAGCCTGTAATCTTCAATGTCCAAAACTTTTGTGCAAAGCTTTTTGTGCAATGTGGAAAGCTTTTTTGTGTTGTGGCAAAAAAGCTGCAAGCTAATTGCTTTTCACAATGCAATACTGTATGTAAGCAGCTCATACATTTCTATGGCAGCACAATCCTTTATGCCATAATCCAAACTTCAATGGCTACTAATGCCCTTTCCAACATAGAGGTTGGGTAAGTCAAATTTAATGTCTGTGTCAATTCACAACATTTCTGTTTGATTAACTTACCAAATGGGGTGCAGGTAGAAATACCTATTTACAGTGGTTCTTAAATCGAATAAAAACCCTTTCCCCACATACACACCCCCCACAAGCCCTCCCCGCCTGGGTCAATGCTGCTGGCTCGGCGGTAGCCCCTTTTTATTTTTCTTTGAAACCAGTTTTTACACTGCCAAAGCTCAGGCAATTTTGAGAACTCTGATTGGCTGATCTCAAGGTTGCTGGATGGCATGTTCCAGCCAGCTGGTTGCATTCCCGGTTTCCTTGTGAAGTGCGTGCTCCCAAGTGCCTGGCCTTACTGAATGTCTAGGCATGGAAGTGCAGACACCTGGAGGGAAACCGGGGATGCAGCCGCTGGCGAACACTGCGTCACAGTAGGCCACGGGGGAATTCACACAGCAGGGCATCCCAGTATAGAATGTCCAGGGGCGGGCTAGTGGCCAGCCCTAAAGTCTTTTGGATACCAGAGCTGCCCCGGTTGTCTTGAGCCAATATAAAACTACATCAAATTTTTACACAAGTCCCAAAAGAAATGAATTCTCATGTATACCATAAAAAAGTAAAAAAACGTTGATTCTTTTTATCATTACGAAACCAAACCTAAAAGATTTGACATATTTGATTCAGTTCTTTTTACCAACAGGTACTTTTGGGAAAATTCCTATTGGTTCACAAACTTTCGAGCATGGCTGTAAATTTCAAAACATAGAGGAAAGCTGGTAGCAGTCCGGCTTGTGACTGGAAAGCGGCAGTTTCAATTCCGGGCCATGGAACATGACTGAAGTGCCCTTGAGCAAGGCATCTAACCCCAATTGCTTGTTTGCTGTTCACCGCTCCGGGCACATGTGCCCAGTGTGTTATTCACCTGTGTGTCCATTGTGTATAATTCACTTGTGTGTAGTCACTAATATAGTTTATTCACTGGTGTTTTCGTAAAAAGTGATCACGGTGGCAAAATATTGGGCAATAGAACAAATAAAGCATATAAATATGTCATCGTCGTAGATAAAGACAACACTGAAGGGTTTTTTATCTTCATACTGGTCGAAAATATCCTTACATTTTCGTTCTATTAAACCTGCCCTGGTCACCAAAACCAACACCTAGTTAGTTGGCCATAGTGGGCAGCACACAATTACCATTACCAACTCCAATCTCAACATACCCCCTTATACTATTAAAAGGTCACATTTCCAAAAAGAACCCAACAGGTCCCCCGCACCACTACACACACTAAGCCAGCTGTCCAATCACAATCGAAACTTTACCATGTGCAAAAAAAAAATTTAAAGCGCATAGAGTGGAGGCAATGCCTATTAACGGTAAGGGGGTTAGATTAAGGTTGGAATTGGAGTCATTAAGTGTAGGGTAATTAGGTATTTGCTGCGCATAAAGATTTCTTATTGGCTTTTGTGGTCATTATGTGTTTGGGCCACTTCCATAGAATAGATCCCCCCCCCCCTCCCACCCCATCAGGAACTGTACATATACAATTCCTAAAATGACATTTCTACTGACTCCAACTCCACCCAAAACCTGCCCTGCCTTGGCAGTGAAGAGCAAAAAATAAAGGGTTCCTGTGCCAGTTTGATCACTGCAGACACAAATGCAGTCTAGGATTGTCCTTCAATTGAATTTTTCATAGATATGGTTTTGCTTAACACAAGGTTATTGTCTGGGCTATATGATGTTGGCTGAAAATTCCTTATAACCTGTCCAATTCATGCATGACTTGATAAGCCACCAAAAGATGATGCCTTTAGCATGGTGGATGGGAAACTTTCCTGAGCACATCCATCTGCTAATTAGGGTTTGCTGACCAACAGCATATGTCACAAAGCCAGCTAAGACCGTCTCTTCCACGTCTTTGCTGCTGCTGCAGATACAGCTGAGAAACAGCTGAGAAATGCTCTTGAACTGTCCTTTATAACAGATTAAAATGCTCTTGAACTGTCTATAACAGGTAGAAGTAAAATGCAAACCGGAAGATATGGATAGTCGTGCTGTGAATTGAGTATACTATAGAATTATAACAAAAGGTGCAAGTCGCTTCATTCAAATGTACAAGGTAAAGAAAATAAATAAATAAAGTAAACAAAACAATTTTGCGTGGTGCATAAAGACCTAAAACACCAGCCTAGACCATATACGCCTAGGGGGAACCATGCAAATCATCTCTTTTCATTTCTATTCTACTTCAAATACTCAGAAAGAACTGTCTTAAAGCTGGACCGCATTTTGACATCCAGATTGCTGGAGCCTCCACAACGCTCCCCTGGCAAGAATTCAGCTCCGTAATTGGTCATCGTTTGTCACATGATCCTGCCCACAGGGTGAATGCACTTTTTTCAGCTACTTGTAGCTGAATGTTGCAAATTTTAGGAAAAACAGCACACAGAAATTTCACTCTACTGGGTATTGTTCCTCTCAGACGGGGAATTAAAATTTGGGATGCCCCACTGTGTGTATCCCTACAGTTTGCCCCATTAACTCAACTTTCTGGTATTCTCACGGCACAGATATGGCCAAAATCGAGTGCGCTGATTTGCTAAGTGGGCCAGTGTGTGGCTAGCAGGTCATCGAAACCAAGCGCACCGCCGGCCACAGGAGCTAGGTCAATGGAACAGGCGATCTGGGGGGGGGGGGTGGGGGGGGGATGAGTCTCCTACAGTTGGGCATCCGAGTTCTGGATGCCACAGATAGTTCTTTTAGACTCCAGGGGCTCTTCAAAGCAGTTAAATGCCCATTTTTTTTTTTACGTTATTAGGACAGACTTATGGTGGCATGCTGATTGCTGGAGCCCTGGGGCCCTACGGATACCCTGATTTCACTTACCGTCTCTGAAGTCCCCTATCTAAATTCTGTTGCACAAATAGTCATCGTCAGATACATGTCCCTTCTGCAAAGACAGCTGAATGGAAGGGAAGCAGCATACATCCCCCAGGGTGCTCCCTCTGGCTGTGCGTACTCACGCCAGACATGCAGGAATAGGAGAGCAGCAGATGAAGGGATGCTGGGAACGCTGCCCTGACCCACACAGGCACAGTGGGATCACTGGAAATGTATGTTTTAAACCAATCCTGGGGTTTCAGTGCTCAGCCAGTGATGGGTATAATTTTAAACGGGCTTCCATCTTTACTCCATAACAAATGTTAACGGGAGGCAAGCAGTTTTATGGACAGAGGCAGAGTTTTACTCATGAAGCCCTTATCACAATTGAAATAAAAAAAACTGAATCCATTGATAATATGTTTTATATCCATTGATCTTTTACAAGCATTGATTGAGGAATGTCAAGATCTACATGAGAAAACATGAGGAATGTCAAGATCTACAAGATATACTTGAGAAAGTCAACATCTATATCGGTTCTGCTGGAGCTGTTTTTAGGTTACCAACCTTAGGTAAACAATCCTGACTTTCTACTGTAGGAAGGTTAAAAAAATGGTGTCATTGGAACTAAAAGTTGGTGAAACATGAATTTGCAATGTTAGTGACACCATATACATAGGATTTTTGCAAATGAATTTTGTTTATGGTCAGTGCAGCCATGGGCTTTAAGAAGAATCTATAACCACTAAAAGCCAGCAGCCACTGTGACTAAAGATGCCTTGCCATGAGGGTAGATGATGCTTTTTTTAAATTGTAATACTGCAGACACTTAATGCAACGTCCCCTACTTTAAAAAGGCTATAACTCTAAGGCTTTGTGGGGTGCAGGTACAGACTGATTGAGAGTTCTCAAGTTCTTGGGAAAATGTTTAAATCAACTATAAATGGTTTTAAAAAATGTGTCTTTGCTTGAAGGTTTGGCTAACCCATTGCTTTAAAGAAGCTATAATGAGCCAAGACAAATAGTAGTATTTTGATTAATCTGATTTTAAAGAAAAGATAAAGGTTCTATTTTTGTTATTATGAAACAAGTGACCTTCACGACTATTTACTTCAATGTTAAAATGTATGAGCATACCCGAGAAACATTTACTTTCAACTCCAAATTGTAATTGCTGCTGTCATCTGCAGACACCAAGAGGCAGACATTCTGTAATTGAAAGCATGCAACATCCTTCATCTGATAAAATAAGAGACACTTAAAGAGGAAGCCAGCTTTATCGCTGATAACCAGTTTATTCACAGCAACATAAAATGGGCAGCTTTTATTACAATTATATCAGGAAATGAATAAATGGAACAAGCCTATGACTGTTCACATGCTTGTTGTGTATTGCCAAAAGAGGAGAACAGATGAACCTCCATACCACGCCATCGGCAACCTTCAAAATTGCAACCCCAAGGCAAGTTTCACAAGTGAACCGACTACCAGTCCAAATGTGGTCCATCCTGCAATCACTTTTACATGAGAGCGCCCTTATAGATGAATGTAGCTGGGAGGAAGCGGGTGAATGTTTACTGTCCAGGTACATAACTGCCAGTGAAAACAGCACTTACCAGGTCTGAGTGTTTGAGCTGGTTGTCAGAACATCAGCTCATGAATAGCAACTTGGCTTTTAAAGGCAAAAAGAAACCGCAGCTCAGCAGATTGTAAACTGTAAATGACCTAGCCACATGGCTTATACGAACAAACCAAGCAACAGGTTCTTTATAGGGGCCATATTGTAGGTTAGCCTACTGAAAAATGTAGTAATAAGGTATCTGTAAAATTCATTTAGCACCTGTCAGTCACAGAAGAGAACACAAAGAACTGCTACAATTGGTGTATTCTAAAACCATTAGTGTGGGGGATAGTTGCTACTGCATGATAGGAATTGTTGAATTACCCTTTGAAAGTATGACACCATTCAGTCTTTTTGAGTAGGAGTCTATCAACATGGCACATCATCTAGACTGGGGGTTCCCAACCTATTTTTACCACTTTCTATTTTCTGATTATATCAAGTACCACCTGGGTGGCACATCAAAACTCACAAAATGGCCATTTAAAGTGGATCAAAACCCCTTTCCCGGCCTCCACCGCCCTCCCCATCTAAGTACCTGTAGCAATGCAGCTGGCTTGGTTTAAAAAAATTAATTGTTTTTCACCTCTGAGGTCATGCCCACAAGGCACTTTTAAGATTGCCGACTGACTGATCTCAAGAGTGCCGGCCAATGTGTGCCAGACATCCCTGTTCAGCCTATCTGAATGGCTGTGTGCAGAAGCACTCTACAGCTACAGGGAAGCCAGGATGCGGCCAACAGAGAACACAGCATCGCAGGAGCCACTGGTAAAGGCGAGTTTACCAGCGACCCCAGTGGTTTCATGCAGCGGGGCATCCTGGTTTAGGATGTCCCAGGGACAAGCCGGCAGCGGACGGTTTTGAGCGTTTTTAAAATAAATTAATCACACAAAAGTGGGGCATTTAATGGTGCAAATGATGCTTGACTGAAGTATAGATGGCAGCAAAACTGGTTGTAGTACAATCTGTGGCCTTGCTGAGTACCACCTGGTAGTAGTACCACCTGATGGGAACCCCTGATCTAGACTCTTCCGGGGCAAAAGAGCTTAAACCTCAGTGTTGGGTGCCATTTTCTGCCCAGCCTTATTATTATTTCTACAGTGATTGTATTGTCCACAATTCATTGAAACACAGAATCACCTTTCGGCTCATGGCCCAGGATGGCCTGGTCTCATTGTGATGGAGAAGGTGATAGCCACCCCTCCCCCCCACACTCAGACTCAGAACACACAGACATTTGTATTCAGGTCTGGGCTCTGTTTGGGCCTATTTAAACTTTTTGGTGAAGCCATTCTTTTGCTGTTGTTTGAGACCTGAAGGTTGTGTATCAAAATTGACTGATATTTAAAACTTTTTAGAAATTGATTAAAGTCCCAGTTCCAGCTGCAGAACAGCTCCAAAGCATAATTCTGCTGCGAATATAAGTCACGGTGGGTATGGTGTTTGTTTAGTGATGTGCAGGGTTGACCTTGCTCCACCTACCTGCTTGAGTTCACCCTTGGCCTCCTCAAACCAGAACACATTTTCCCACATGCTTTTGGAAGCCTCGATGTAGGTTTTGGCAAAATATATTTGGGTTCGGGGTGTTCTTTGTATCAAAAAGATTCCATCTTGCCACCCTACTCGAAAGCCCAGGCATATCAAGAATACTGGAGATTGTTCTTACATGCAAGTTCCTGCAGCTCTTCTAATGTTGCCGTGGGCTTATTAATACCATCCAGAACCAATTTTTCTTTTATGTGTTCAACAGTTTTTGTGAGGCATCAAGTTCTTGGTAATGGCTCTGTTGTATTAAATTTCATCTACTTCTTGATGCCAGACTTCATTGTATTTCATGGTATATGTAATGCCTTTGGCATTTTTTGTACCCTTCTGCTGACTTAAACCTTTCAACAATGAGAGCTCTGAGGTGTTTTAAAGGGCTTTACGAACCATAGCTTTTGTTTTAAACCAGAACGCTGTCCATTTTTAAAAAAATAGGTGCTGTTATGTGGGCAGGGGGACATCCAGGTATCTGTCCGCCAGCCAAGTTTATGGACACCACGTGACACTGCTAGCAATTCAGAGCGCTGAAGGAGAAAGGTATGATTTCACACAGGGACACAGGGAAAATCACCTGGCCCTGGGTTCTTTTAGACTCCAGAGTTGGACACCGATGGCATAAAATTAAAGAGGGAACATTCTCTTTGTACTTTGCTCACCCTGCATGGTTAGTAATATCTCTTTAAGCAATAATCATATCTAGTAATTGCTTTTTGTAGTCTGTGAAAGTCAAGAGTTCTTAAAGTGGACCAACACCCTCTTAGATCGGCCCGGTGGGAGCCGCTCAATCACTACTATTTATACAAAATTATTATTATTCAGGGCCTGGGAACTAATTTACCGCCCAGTTTAACCCTCTCATCAACCAGTCCCTGAATAATAATAATAATTTTGTATAAATAATAGTGATTGAGCTGCTCCCACCCCCTTTATTCATTTGAATTGCCATGAGCACAAGCAGGGAGGAATTCAGCTAATATGGATTTCTCCCTGTGAAGTGTTCTAAAGGGAGGCTGGCTGCTTCCCAGGTGAGTAGCTCTCAGATATTTGTCTGCATTGCATGTCCCAACTTTGGGGACTCAGAATTAAGAGTAGGGACCACACTAAACACAGAGTGCCTTGCCGGGGCAGTGTGGCTTCAACATGTATCTGCAGATATATGCAACCAAATCTCTGTCTTTCCACATAGCTAGACATGTTTGTTGCTTGATATTTAGTTGATGAGAGGGTTAAACTGGGCGGCAAATTAGTTCCCAGGCCCTGAATAATAATAATAATTTTGTATAAATAATAGTGATTGAGCTGCTCCCACCCCCCTTTATTCTTTTTAATAAATCATGCTGAAGGTCCGGTTTAATGGTAAGGAAGCGGCCTTGTGTTAGATTCGATTCCCAGCCTGGACTTGACCATAGTCACCTAACCCCACAATTTTTGCTTGGGCATGTGTTCACTTCCTGCTGGTGTTTTCTCAGCACGGATGGGTTAAATGCATGGGCAAAATGTGTGCACAAACATACAATGGCCATATCTATCAAGAAATCCTAAATGCATCATACATGATGCAAACAACCCTAAATTTGGTTTTGAGGATGGAGGAGAGACTTTTCCACTAAAGCCACATTTGTGCAGGTGTCGCTGGAAAGTTGAACAGTGTAACACAACTGTACCAGAGTCTGCCAAATCTGGAGATCTGCCTGGAGGTCTTTTGCAATCAAGCTGATTTGCCTTTTTAGCAATCCTATGGGCAGCTGTCTCTTATGGACCTTATCTTAACCTCCACTGTACCTGCCATTTCTTCATTTAAATGTAATGGTAACCTGACACAGCTTTTCTACCTTCTTATAGCCTTCTCCTGCTTTTTGGGCCTAAACCATCTCCATGTACAGACTTTTAGACAGCTGCTTAGAGGAAACTCATGACTGTTGTGTTTTGGTACAAGGTTCGAGGAGTCTTGGTAATTATAAAGCGTTGCAACATTGGGCCTTTTCAATGGATGATTGTGAACAAGCCTTCACTCAACAAACTGAGGTGTGTCAAAGTTGAGCTGACATATTTCTTTGGCTGTCCATATTTTTTGCAAGGTCCTCTTTATCTGTTTTGCAAATTGTACAAAAAAAAAAAAAAACTTAGTGTAAAATAATTGGGAGAGTGTCATTTTTAACTTTATTTTCAACTTGCTTAACTGTTCACAGTAACAGTAATTCTAACCAAATTTTTGTGGGTGTCCAGTGCGATGGGCAGGTAAGAGTGAGTAGGTGTGATTTCCATTCACCATTCCCAGGTGAAGCGGCAGCTCCACAAACTCACAGGAGGAGGACCTTGCATTATCAGGTCAGTAAATATTATCTAAATATTGGCAGATGTAGTGCCAATATTTATTAGCCTTTTACTATTACAATATTGTGAATGCAAGTTAAATATTGACTTCTTACTATTTTTTTCGTATATACAATCCAGTTAGGGAGTAGGTTGGTGTATTCCTTGTTCTACAATATTATTAGTATCAATGGTATTTTTGTTAATTTGTGGCACTTTCATGATACATTATGGTCATTAATTACCTTTATCAATCTTGACATGCATGTATTGCCCTTTACTGGTCAACTTTCATATTGTTTTTAAGTGTCTCTTTTCAACGTCCTCTATATATTAATTTATGTGTACCAATAAAGCGATGATTCATTTTTATAATCTCATAATTGTATAGTAGGTATGAAGGTGATTTGTTGGGTTGTTGTATAGTAGGTATGATTTGAACATGACTGGAATTTGTGTGTGGGACTGTGGCCTGCAAACGATTAGGAAATAGCCTAATATAATAAAGTGGTCAATGCTCTTCAAAAGGTTGGGCACACCATTTAACAGCAACAGAAACCCTACCTGTGTGGCCTACTAGAAAAGGGTGAAAAAGATTACCGTGGGGGCAAGCTTTAGAAGAACATTTTACCATAAGCTGATCCTAAAAAAGCAATAGGGCATTAATCAGCCTCAATATTAGATTTCAAAGCAAAGGAGAAAACATAGTAGGTGACAAGGGAGTCTCTTATCTTCTGTCAAACACTGGAAGAACAGACATCTGTCTAAACGCTGATAAGAAAACTAAAAACATAATAACATATAGCACTAAAGGTGCAAAAATGTGACTTTACAGCTATTTGTTACTTCTCGTGATCTAAAAAGAGTATGTTAGAAAAAAAAAGGGGTGGGAAGAGAATTAAAGTGTTCCTCAACTTGTCTAATTGATATACACACCGATAAATATGAGCACTGATGGCCTTGAAATGGTTCGGTCAAGATCCCTGTATTATTTTATGCATTCTTTAAATCCCTGACAGAGCATTAGGCAAACAACAACATTAAGCGTTTCAATTGACAACACAGATTAAACACGCTGAAGCTGACCAGGGACATCTTTCTGGTGGTTCATAAAATACCAACATTAATCACAAGATAAACAGGCGAGGGTTGTTAACCGAACAGAACAAAATATGTTATATGTGTCCCAGAGGAGTCTGCAAATCCAAGCTGCTTTCAAGGTTTTAGTTTTGCCTAAAATTATTTCGGTGCTTTTGCGGATAAACTACTGTAGTGGACATCTCCAGAGAAAAAACAAAAACCCGGGTCCCTGGATGAGGCCAACCAGGGTATTTTATCTCATGTCAACATTTTTATTTTCAAGGAGGCATTGGTCTTGACTTTTTGTTCTTTATATTTGCCCATGTACACAGCAGTCTGGAGGCATACTTATGATGAATTATGAGTTTTGAAGCAGACCTAAAGTTTAAAAAAAAAAAAAGATCCCCCAACTGAATGAAACCTTCTGGCCATGTGGGGTGCTTAATAGTTCATAGTTATTGTTATGCTATAACTTTATCATATACCTCCTACCTACACACAGGTCTGCATGGGGCAATGGGTGTCGAGCATCCCTTAGGTTCCTTTCTTACAGCTGTGTCTGCCTGTTCCAGCCATTCAGAAAGATCTGGCGCATTATCCGGAGGGATGCTGCTGCAGCATTAATAAATGCTGTGACCACGTCTAACCGTTACACCAGTGGTGGACTGGGGCTAAAAATCAGCCCGGGATTTTACGAGTCCTAGTCAGCCACTATCCAGCCTGCGTCTTCATTACAGAGCCTTCTAACCCAATGTGATTTCTGGTCAATAAATTAATGAACTAGGGCTAGGGTTTAAGCACTGCAGGAGCAGACCATGGTGGATTTTGACTATATAGTGGTAATGGTGCTTTAGTGAATGACGGGTCACCCTCAGCGGCTCATGTACTGTAATTGTTCAAAACAAAAGCTTGGTTTTGGGGATAGTTTTTGCAATTAATTCCCATGTTGCAAGCTTCATTAAAGGTTGAAAATGTAGATGTATTTTCTGTAGTGTTACTCCTTTGGGGCAGATTATATCAAACACGAGCTTACTATAATGCATATAATAAACCATCTTAGAGATACCCAGACCAGGCTAAATAAAGCGTCCTACTAAATACAATAGGTATATAAATATAAGCTTTTTTGCATGGTGCATACTGAGGAATACCCATCATGCTGGAGGACATGGCCATGCAAAGGATGAGAGTACCAGCGGGCAGATTAGGGGGGTCCCAACGTGGCAGAATAATACGTGTCAGCAGTAAGGCCCAACCAGCCTTACAGCAGCTGTTGGGGACAGGAGAACTTGACCCCTTCTGGAATGTACTCCTAGGAGCAGGGTGGTGGCTGAAGAGGCAGCAGAGGGAACAGGTGTGGTTGATTCTTTTCCAAAGCTTAAAGTGATTGCAAAGGCAAAACACAAAAAAAAACTGCAGCTTAACTTGCCAAACGTTCCAGTCCATCCAGTTATGTAATTCTTTTCTGATTGGCGCTCTGAATGAGGAAATCCCCTTCTTCACTCGGAGCTCCGGCCACACCCCACCGATGTGGTCCATCAATCCACTTTCAGCCCCCCCCCCACTAGGTGGGCAGGCTGCAGGTGTGTGTGCATGTGTTTGGGAGTGCATGCAAGTGTTATTGGGATTGCGGTCTTGTGTGTCTGGGAGCGCTGGTCCAGGCTACAATGTCTCCTAGCAACAGGGGGAGAGGGGAGAAGCAGAGCCAGGGTGTTAGCAAGCTCTGGGAATCTTACAGACCCTGCGCACTATGTTGGTTATTATGCAGCATCACAGAGCCAAAGGCCACGTCCACTTGCTTCAGAAGAGCAATCATGAGGTGAAACTGTAAACCTCAATATCTTGGCCATTTCTTCTTCAAGTTAAAAACAGTTGAGGACAGTGCCAATGGTAGCCTGACACAATAGTGTAACAATTGCCTTTGCTTTTAAGGAATGCATCCAGCACAACCTTGTAATAGAACCACAAGAAGTTTGATGTCAGGGCTTACGGATGTCCTGCCGATAATAGGGGGATAGGAGCATTGATTATGGTCCAGTTCCCATGTGTCTGTCCCTTAGATCTCCCGGCCGTACCTGGCTTTCACACTAGACAGGGTGTACACAACAGGAGAAAGGTATTGCGTAGCCCTGGAGTTTCAGAAGACACCAAGCCGGCAGGTATCTGCCTCAATGGGCTATTAGCATGCACTCAGAACCCCCTATAGAACCCCCTTCTAGGGCAGGGGTGCAACCAGGAGACTCTGCCTTGGTGGTTGTCACAAAGGCATGATGAGGATTTGTGTGGTTCTTTCCACTGGCTAAGAAGGATGGGTTATTCTGGTCAGTATGTACCTAATTCCTGTTTTATGAAACCGTTTTTAAACATATAAAACCATATTTTTAATAGCATTGTTACTCTTCGAATGTTGTATTCAAATAAGAATGTTTCGGTTACTTACAAAACAATTGCACTATTGCCCCAAACCATCTACAGGTCCCACTCCATAGTGCTCTCTGCTAAAACCCATCTTTGCAGAACCATTTCCTGTAAAGCTGGTCTGTATATCACCAGCATACTATCTCCCATTTCTGAAAGTAATCTATACGGCAGGCACTTCCTATAGGCTTCCTATCTCTGGAGAAATATCTGGGTTCAGTGAGAACAGCTGCTTCATTCGAGGATCTAGTTACAGGCTGTGGAGTGTCAGTGGAATCGTATATTAAATACAGCACAGATGGAGTACACCGCTTTCCCATTTTCAGCACTCTCCGCTCTGGCTGGTTTATGTCAACCACTCCAACATAGAGACATGTAAGCTCTTTGCCATAGAGAATTGACTTCCGATATCCATTGCTGAATATGGGAAAGTTAGTGCTAAAGCTAAAATGACTTTTTTAATTTTTTGTTAAATAAATTCTGGCTTTTAGGTTTGACACAGTCATACCTGTAGGTAATCACAAATCTTAAAGAAGCCTCAGTATTTAACCCTGTTAAGCTTGCCACCAATCCTATTATCTGTCTGTAAAACAGAAAAACCTAAGCAGTGCATCTAAAGGGGCAAGAGAATCAATCAGCAGACTTCTTAAGCAGATTCCGTGTATTGGAGGTGGATTCTGGAGGACCTGGTGCTTCAACAAAACTGCAGCCGTTTCGGCTTCTAGTGGAACATTTTGTCAAAACAACCAATGCAAAACTTGATTCTTTTCCCTATAACAGAATCAGGGAGAAGAGGGTCTGGATGCCCTTTCTCAAGTATGGCCAAAGAAACACCTTATGTACCACAAAGAATCAAGCAACAAAAAGCCACAGTTACCATGGCTTGTCCCTTTTGACCCAAGCGATCCTGGTTACAGGGTCTATTTGACCTGGCGTGCAGGGAACCTTGGGTTTTACCGATCAAACCAAATCTAGTCAACACCAATTCTGCATCCATCCCCAGAGAAATTAAGTTTGGTAGCCTGGATCCTGAAGTCTCCCTGTTAGAAGCCAGGGGATGTTCCCTGGAGGTCGTAAACATTTTTGCTACACGGTCGTAAGCCTATCACTAGAATAATTTCTCGCAAGGTTTGGCGAGTGTTTTCCCAATGGAGAAATCAAAAAAGGGTTTAGCTATTGATGCTTCTACTACTCCACTAATATTCCATTTATTTCAGCATAGTCTGGCGAATGGGCTTTCTCTTGCCACATTGAAGGTCCAGGCAGCCGCCTGATCTGTTTTCCTAGACAGATCCCTGGCAGAGAAAAGCTTAGTTAAAAGATTTTTCTCAGCAGTGTTATGTTCCGGGCCACTAAAAGGGAAGACAGTTCCTCCATGGGACCTTTTGTTAGTATTCCAGGTGTTAGTCGAACATCCCTTTAAACTTCCTCTAGAATGTTCCCCAAAGATGTTAACTCTGAAAACTCTGAAATTCTTCTAGCAATAACTTCAGCCAGAAGAGTCTGTGAACTTTCTGATTTATCAGTTAATGAACCATACCTCACTGTCTTGCCAGAAAAGATACTCCTTACTCCACATCCAACTTTTCTACCTAAAAGGACTTCTACATTTCAAAGGTCACAAGTCATAATAGTCGATTATTTTTGTCAAGATCACCAAAAGAACTGGAAAACCATTGTTTAGATGTAAAAGTGTCTGCTGACATATTTGGAGATTTATAAGCAAATTGAATAGCCTTTCGTGTTATTATCTGGCGCTAGTAAGGAATTAGCAGCTTCAAGATCCTCTATAGCCAGATGGTTACTAACTACTTCCACAGCCTATGGACTGTCGGATTCTCCCCTTCCAATATTCAGGTTCATTCTACTCATTCATTGACGATTTCCTGGGCTGAAAGAGTGGGCACTTCCATTGAAGAGATTTGCAGAGCAGCTACGTGGGCTTTTTTCTAATACCTTCATAAAGCATTACTGAGTGGATCTTCTGTCCAGCCAAGATTGCAGGATAGGGAGATCGGTCCTATCAGCTGCCCCCTACCCCCAAGGTATTCACCCTTTTTTTATTATCTTACTACCTCTCGTGGTTAACAGTCCCGGATATAATTTGAGAAAATTTAGGTTACTTACCGGTAATTTACTTTCCTAGAATAATCTGTGATGGTGCATACCACCCACCCTTTCTGTTTTCTAACAGGGTGTAAGGTTCTTGGTAGTGGGTACATATTAGACCACTTAGGGTTACCTTTACTCTCCTTGGCCTTGGTTTAGTCTCTGGCACATAACTGAGGTACAGGGGGGTGGGAGGGACTTTTAATTGCTATCTTATTTGTGTTTCTGGCAGGGGGTGGACACACACTCTCGTCGTGGACCATCCTGGATAATTTTCAAAAATGAATTTAGTGGTAAATTTTCTGTTTGTGACACTTTTCTGGAGATTTGGCCACACTATTTGTCTGATTGAGACCAAACATAGGGTTTGTCTAAAACAATAGACTTTTGGCCCGATGATCATCAACTTTTCAGCCCTGATGGTCATCACCTTTTACCAGCAAGGATTGTCACCAGTGTTTGAGCTGGGTGATCACCACCGTTTTGGCCCTGATGGTCACCACATTTTTTTCAGACCAAAAGGTTGGTGATTATTAGGCTAAAATGTGGACGTGTAAGTGGAAATCTGTAAGCTACAAAATGCTGAAGAACACGGAATGCACTCCACTAACCATTCCCTCCAGTGGCTGCCAGTGGCCAATTTAGATAACTCAGTGGGCTTGCACATCCAACCTGAATAGTTTTATTGGTCACCTGATTAACTGCAATTTGGTGCCATACACCATGAATGAGGAAGTGGTGAGCCGAGTATAGAAAATAAATATAAAAGAAAATAGAAAGCAATAATAAAATCAAGATTTTGTCCTGACTCGCTTGCATGGAATATTATGCATTAATATGTTAAATTTAATCTACGCAGCCCAACAGTAAAACAACTATGAAGCGACCTCTCATAGCAAACCATAAATAAATGGTAATCGGCAGAAG
The DNA here is from genome assembly GCA_027917425.1 of Gastrophryne carolinensis. NCBI lineage: Eukaryota > Metazoa > Chordata > Amphibia > Anura > Microhylidae > Gastrophryne > Gastrophryne carolinensis. Next base: position 606,386,524 of record CM051234.1, read on the forward strand.
ACGGAGGGAGGAAAATAGATTTGTAGGTCTGGTCAAAAGCCAAGTTTCTCTTAACAGTCTGGTTATATTTTGTGTCAGGCTTCTATATATACACACACACACAGAGGTGAACGTTCAGACTGGGATGGCGACTTCAGCAATACGCTGCCTCCCTCTAATGGGACAATCGGCTACGGCTCGGCAGACGCATGATGTGTCTGGATCAACAAGCACAAAGCATGACAGCGGTTGTCATTCTCCTTGGCACAGATAGAAGTGATTCATTACATTAAATCTCGGTTGAGACCACATAGAGTGTTACACTTTGAGTGTCTTGGAACTTTAGGGATGTACATTGCTATTTCTATAATGTTACAATAACAACAGCTATGATTTATATGCAAGGATTTTTTTAAGGGAGTACATTTTTGTATGAAAGGGTACTGAAGGGGTAAAACCAATGTCATTTTTTTTCCAATGACCATATTGTCAGATATAGCCTCCACACTCCTATCTTTAGTGATCAAAGGCAAACAGGAAAAAAAACACACAGGTGTCTTATTTTTGGTTATAACACAATTTTTTTAAGCCTGAGTCCAGACACAGAGTAAGATCCAAAAGAGAGTTTGAAGTTTGTGAACGGATTTTGGACAACAAGCCATCACTGTCTGTGGTGACAAAGTATATTCTCCCGTGCCTCTCCCCTTTTCTGAAATGCACCCCCCAGCACAATCTGTAACTCTCCAACGCACCAAGCCTTTAAAAGTGCCATCAAAACCCACCAAAAACCTGGCTTAAGCAACTCCTATACTCTTAAAGTGGACCAACACCCAGGATTTTTACTATCCTGGGTGTTGGTCCACTTCCGCGGGGCACCCCGATCCCCAAAAAACTCACCTCACCAGCGACGGACAAGCTGAGGCCGCTGGAGGCCGCCTCTCGCGCGTCTCTCTTACAGGGAGCGCGCCCGCACCAGCCATTCACAAACGGCCGGCGCGGGTGCTCGCCCTGCTAGAGGGACGCGCGAGAGGCGGCGGCCCGCGCATGCGCCGTTGGAACGGGGAGAAGGTAAAGTTTGTGGGCGTCCGGGGGGGTTTCACACAGCGGTGCATCCCGATTTCGGATGCCCCGTGGGGAGGGAGCTGATCGGCCCAGGAAGCTTATAGATTCCCGGTCCGATCAGCGGTGGGTGTTGATCCACTTTAAACTGGACCAACAGCCTGGCACAGTTGGAAAAGAATGGTAGCGGACATTTTGGAGCTTCCCTTCCCAGCATCGCAGCCATGCTGCTGCCTGGATTCAACTGACATAACGGACAATGCACAGTAAGAGGAAGCCCAGCAGTACTTCCAGTTTGCAGGTGGCCTGCAAATGCATGAGCCGCCATTTTGTTTCTAAAAGTTATTACAGCAGGAGTTAAAAAAGGGTATATGAATGTGCAGCAATTTAAATTGCCCTGGGCAGGGATGAATATGAGCACTGTTTGCTGTGTTGGTCTGGTTTAAGTCATTTTTGACTGTTGGTCCACTTCCCGGTCCCACGGCGTCTAAGAGCTGTGTGAGACCTGGGGTCTCACACAGCAGGGCATCCCAATTTTGGATGCCCGGGGGGGGGGGGGGAATCGAACGGCCTGTGAATCTTATAGCTTCCCGGGCTGATCAGCGCAGGTTTTGAGCCACTTTAACTGGGCACGTACCATCAAATTCAAGCTCTACCACTTGTGATTTCTACCTTTTGTCTCCACCCCTAACATTTACACTGTAAACTCGCAATGGCAGGGCTTTGTTTCCTGTTGTCTCCTGTTCTCAAAACATTTGTAGCATCTAGTCTGCATTGGTCGATGTACTGTATGTTTTCACCTTGTTTGTAATTACACCCTGTACAGCGCTACAAAGGAAGATGGTGTTATAAATCGCGATAGTGATATAAATCAACAATATTATTATTAATATTATTATTAATTTTACAGAAAAATGTGGCCATCACTTGCACAGGAAATTCTATTGTGTTGGTTACTAAACCTTAGTAAGGTTTAATAAGGACTAAAAAAAAAATGTCTCTGGTTCCCTAATCCAATTAAGAAAACAATTATTTTATTACACTCCCTGCTTATATGGTAGTGTGTTGGGTGTGCCCAGCGCTGCCATATAGGATGAGCTTTCGAATGATGGCTGTAACACAGAAGCAAACCTTATGAAGGAGATTATAATTTTTCTTTAATTTATATAGCAATATCCTCTTCCGTAGCACTGTAGAGTGATTAGTGATTACAAACAGGGTAGAATATACAGTATACAGACATATTACAAATGAGGTGCTACAGGATACAATAAGAGACAGCCCAGCCCTTAGGGGTCTACAGGCTACAGGTTAGAGACAAATGGAAGGATCACAAACTGTATTGAGTATTGATTCAGCTATCCTCTGGGGTATCCAAAACTCTGTGGAACACCCCAATCACCACAGAAAGCACTCAGCTTTCCAGGAATCACACGCTGGGTTTGCGAACAGCAGCCACATCCCCGGCATCCCTGTAGCTAAGGTGTGCTCTTGCGCCTATTCAGATATGGCTGGGACCGGTGCGCACTGGACACCGCAGGAAAACTGGAGATGTGGCTGCTCCTGCTCCCTTAAACTGGGCTCTGGGTATAAACCAGTCCCTATGCCATACATTAATATTATTGGACGATATATATGTTATATAAAGCCGGTCACCCCAGATGTCCGTTTCCTTCCATTAAAATAAAGAAAAACAAGCCTGGCTGGATGTTTCTTTATGCCAGGTGTATAAGTGACCCCCCTCCCCCCGCTATCCAGCAAATTTATATGGATTTTTATCATTGGCCCATTTTTCCCAATAGTGCTCCTTTAAATCTCTAGCAAGTGTGGACAGGGCATGGACCTGGCTCTTAAACTGGACTTTCACCCTGAACAAGAGCCTATCTTTTAAGTTCCCCCACATTGTACATACAGATTGGCCACATTAAAAATCATCCTACCTGCACCTAAAGCATTTTCTGAGCCTTTAAACATTCAAGATGGCGCCCAATGGCATCTCAGACTGCCTGCAGATAGGAAGTGTCTTCTGATTATGCCTCTCTGCATTGTGGGATTGTGGTCCTTTTCATGACCAGTTATGCTCTTCTGTGTAAAGTACAGCTATAACCCCGCCCCCCCCCCCCCCCCTCCTTAGCATGCGATGCATCTGGGGCAAGATGGCGGCACACGTAACCTAGATTCCTGAGTTGCAGCCCAGTAGGGGAAAAAATAATAAGTGACTAAAAACTTAACATATGTTAAATTTTAGATGCTGGGGAATAGTTTTTCAAGGGTTTGGGCTTCTTATTAAATGATGCCGAAGGTCCAGTTTAAAAGGTAGTGTGTTGCCACTGCAGATTCTGAGGCACCGATCTTAAATTATTAACCAGTGGCTGGGGAGGACTAGCTGGAATCAGGTAAGTATTTTGGGGTATTTTCTAAGGCTTTTTAATGAATGCTTGCGTACTAGCCATCTTTTTTCCTTTCCCTAAGGCTACCTTTACCCTTTAACATTAACATCAGCACTGTTTATGGACAATGATAGACTGACTGTATACCTGGCAACACTCGGCTCATTTAAATCTTGCACAAGTATGTGAGCGAGAGAACAAGAGCATAATTCAAACGTTCTGTTTGACACATTATGCAATATAGCACCAAGGAAGATAGTTTAAACCTGAGAATGAACTTGTGGCCCAGACACACCAGGTGAGAGCCAACAGATGGTTTACTTTCAATTTACACCCAAGTACAAATCTGTATATGGTTTGTGCTACAAAGGAAATGATGGCTGTCTGACTTGAACAATCATGAAGGTAAATCAAATCTACTGAACGCAAATATGTCAAGACTCATTACAGTAACTAACTAACCAATCAAACATTATGCATGTAATGTACTTCTCTAATTTGGAAAACAAACATTCTGTGTCTCGAAGCATCAAACACAATTCATGGCATAGCTTTATGAATTGATGCTCATAGTTTGTATGCAGTATTTGAGCGACATATAAATGACCACCTAAGCACTAAAAAAAAATACAATTCTGTGTTTACTCACCTTGTAGAATTGGTGTTATAAGTATGCAGCACGTCCTGCTCCAGATAATGATTCATAACAGATGGGAATTACCTCCGCCAGAGGGCGCTTGACTGCAGAGATGGAAAAAAGAGGCCCCTCCCGGTCCCATACCGGGACCTCCCACAAATTCCCCAGTATTAAAAAGCAGTAAGGAGAACCAGGAGAAGCCAATGATAATTAACAACGTTAACAAGGATAACAATCACCATACAGAGGATCCAAGATAATGCAACAGGGTGGGGTGGAGCAGGATGTGCTGAATACTTATAATACCAATTCTACAAGGTGAGTAAACACAGAATTGTATTATTCTAAGTATGCAGCACATCCTGCTCCAGATAATGATTCATAACAGATGGGACATCCAATAGCAGTGTCTGTAAATAGGGTGGGATCCCCAAAAGCAAAAATGCACAGTTCAAACCACTGCCGCCTGCAGAAATTTGCGGCCAAAAACAGCATCAGCTGAGGCCCAAACATCAACCTTGTAAAACTTGGAAAAGTTATGAACAGAAGACCAAGTAGCAGCCTTACAAACTTGTTCAACAGAAGCCTGGTGCTGGAAGGCCCAGGAGGCCCCAACAGCACACGTAGAATGAGCAGTAACACGGAAAGGAGGATTCTTTCCCCTAGCAGAATAGGCCCTAAAAATAGCCTGACGAATCCATTTGCTAATAGTAGACTTAGCAGGAGCCAGGCCCTTCTTGGGACCCAAAGGGACCACAAACAAGTCATCAGTCTTTCTAAAAGGTGCAGTAGCCACCAAGTAGAACTTCAAATTCCTGACCACATCCAGGGAATGTAAGGCCCTCTCCTTGGAATTACCACAAGGAAGGAAGCACAATGTCCTGATTGAGATGGAAGGCAGAGACAACCTTAGGCAAGAAATCAGGTTTAAAGCAGAAAACCACCTTGTCCTGGTGTCTCTCAAAGTAGGGGGCCTGAATAGAAAGGGCTGCCAACTCCGAAACACGCCTGACCGAGGCGATAGCCACCAAAAAGGCAACTTTAAGAGTGAGAATAGACAGAACAGCCTCATGCACAGGCTCAAATGGAGGGCCCTGAAAAGCAGACAAAACCACATGAGCAACCCCCTGGAAGAAAGTCTTGACCAGAGGATGTTGAGCGAAAGATCTCTGGAAGAAAACAGCCAAGGCAAAAACGTGACCCTTGAGCGTGCTGAGCTGAAGTCCCAGATCCAGACCATGCTGAAGGAACTCCAGAATCCTAGGAATGGAAAACACCCGACAGGGAAGGACCCTAGACTCACACCAGTCAATGTAGGTCCGCCAGATCCTATAGTAGATGGTAGAAGAGGATTTCTTCCTAGCCCTGATTAGAGTATTAACCACATTATCAGAAAGCCACTCATCCCATAAGATGGAGGTTTCAGCTGCCAAGCCGTCAAAGCCAGTGTTTGTAAATTGGGATGGCATAGCCGCCCTTGAGTGAGAAGGTCCGGCACCAGGGGCAGAGCGTACTGATCTACTGCCAGCTGAACGATATCTGCGAACCACACCTGTCTTGGCCAACGAGGGGCCACCAGGATTGCTGGCACCCTTTCCTGAGCCAGCTTGCGCAGAACCCTGCCCAGCAGGGGGAATGGAGAAAAAAGGTACAGGAGACGGAACCCCTGCCAGGATAGAGTCAGAGCATCCACCGCAAGGGCCAGGGGATCCTGGGACAGAGAGAGAAGGACTGGGAGCTTGTGATTGTGGTGGGACGCAAACAGATCCACTTCCGGAATCCCCCAACGGTGACACAGGGATACGAAGACATCGCTGCTGAGAGACCATTCCCCCAGGCGAGAAGTCCCCCTGCTCAGCAAATCTGCCTCAAGATTCTCCACCCCCAGAATGTACACTGCTGAGATGCAAGGGACATCGTCCCCCGCCCAGGACAGAATCATGGACACCTCCTTGAAGGCATCCTTACTCCCGAGTCCCTCCCTGATGATTGATGTAGGCAACCGCCGTCTGGTTGTCTGAGCGAACTTGGACCGGCCGGCCCCGCAGGTGAAGAGTCAATTGGGCCAGAACCAACCAAACCACCCTCAGTTCCAGGATGTTGATAGGAGCATGGGCCTCCTGAGTGCCCCACAGCCCCTGGAATTGTAGGGACTTCCAGAAGCCCCCCCAATCTGACAGGCTGGCATCCGTGGCGACTCCCAACGAGGGCCAGGAAGGATCTGCCCCCCCAATAGGTTCCTCGAGTCCAGCCACCACAAGAGGGACCGCCGGACCAGAGGAGACAGAACGAAGGCCTGATCCAGAGACAGGGGACTCTTGTCCCAGACTGATAGGAGATGGAGTTGAAAAGGTTTCATGTGAAACTGCGCATATGGAACCGCCTTGAAGCAGGACACCATTTGTCCCACTAGCTGCATCCCCTGCCGGATGGAGGGGTGAGGGCCTGACAGCAGGGAGTGAACTAGAGCTTGCAGAGAGTCCACCTTCTGCTGAGGAAGAAAGATCCTGGCCTGAACAGTATCCAGATTCATGCCCAGGAAGGAAGTCACCCGAGATGGGGATAGGGAAGATTTGGGGTGATTGATCACTCAGCCGAACGACTCTAGAACTGTCACCACCCGCTGGGTATCCAATACGGCCTGCTGGATAGACTGAGAAGTGATGAGAAGGTCGTCTAGATAGGGAAGAATGCGAATGCCCTGAGCCCTGAGGAGAGCCATGACAACCGCCAGCACCTTGGTGAAAGACCCTGGGGGCCGAAGTGAGACCAAAGGGCAGTGCCACAAATTGGTAGTGCTGGTCCGCCAGTGCGAACCTGAGGAATCTCTGATGCCCTGGGAAGACTGGAACATGTCTATGGAGGTCATGAAGTCTCCCGGTCGCAATGAACTGATCGCGGAGCGCAGGGTCTCCATGCGAAAGTGCCTGGTCTTGATGAACTTGTTGAGCAGCTTTAAGTCCAGGATGGGTCTGACGGACCCATCCCTTTTGGGAACTGTGAACAGATTGGAATAAAAACCCAGACCTCTTTCCACAGGAGGGACCTGACAGATGACCCCCAGATCCAGTAGATTTTGCACCGCCAGAAACAGCCCACGAGCTGCCAAGGGGTCTAGAGGAATCCGAGAACTAAGAAATCTTGGAGGCGGCCATGCAGCGAACTCTAGCTTGTAGCCGGAGGACACAACCTCCAGAATCCACCTGTCTGAGACCTGTTGTCTCCAGAAACGAGCGAAGAGCCGCAGCCGTCCCCCCACCCGGATGGGTGAGGGCGCCCCTTCATAGCTGAGGAGGCTTGGCAACAGATTTGGGCTTGGACCCCCAGGAAGATCCGGAGCGGGCACGACCTCTGCCCCTGCCCCAGAAGTCTCCCCTAGGACCTGCAAAGGAGACCCCTCTCCTGGACCTGGATCCGCGGTAGGAGGGTACAAAGGCCCCCGAACGGGCCGCAACTGCTTCTTGGCAAACAGGTCCAAGCTATCACCAAATAAGCGCAGCCCCTTAAAGGGGAGCCCCGTGAGGGCCTTCTTAGCAGCGTTATCAGATGCCCACTGGCGCAGCCAAACAGAGCGGCGTATAGTAACCACCAATGCAGAGGTTCTACTACACATCCTAATGGTGTCATCTAAGGCAGAAAGGACATATGCAATGAACATTTCACACTGTGACAAGGCCCTGAACTCGGCACTAGAAGTATCATCAGGGGCGCCTTCCAATAGACCCTTGAGGAGAGTCCTAATAGCAACAGCAGTAATAGCAGAAGCACAGACAGGGCGCAAGGCAGACCCCACACAGGCAAAAGCATGGGAAGCCAGCTGGTCAATGCGCCGGTCCTCACTATCCTTAAGGGTAGTGGAATCAGGGGAATGGACCACAGACATGTTGGGGGGGGGGGGGGGGGGGGGGGTTGACCAACATTTAACCACATCAGCGGCCCAGCCCTTGGGGATTCCGGGAAGCCGGCCGGGGCATTCTTTGAGAACAAGATTATTGAAATGGGCCTGTTCTGGAATTTCCAGACGTGGTTTAGCAGTACTGAAAAGTTCCCCCTGTAGCTTGGTAGCCGCAGCAGGAAGGGAGATAGAAAGCACATCAAAAATCTATTGGTGTCATCAGCATCCCAATGATCAGAGCCATAGTCAGCACCACTGAAATGCTGATCATCAGATAACTCTGAATCCGAGAACAATTCCCCCTCCTTAAGTGGGGTATAGTCAGACAAATCAAGGAAGTTCTCAGTCTCCACAGGAAAGGCAGACACACCCGGCGCCACATGCTGCCTTTTAGCCGGGGCCTTACGGGCCGCAGAGCTAGCAATCAGCCTCTCAATGTTAGCCAACCTGGAAGACACATCAGGCTGAGACTCCCCACTAGTATTTAGCTCACTGGGAGTCATAATCAGGGGGAGTTGGTGAGGGCATAGTGGGCGCAGGCCCAGTCACAGATAGCCCAGAATGCAGCGCAAGCGCCTGCTGGGCGCAGGGTACACAGACCCGCACATCATCACTCACAGGGGATGCCCCACACACTACACACAGCCGGGCTTGTCCCAAGAGGACCCCGAGCACAATATCCTGTGAAGCCTCCATATGGTGATTAAGGTGGCACAACTGGCCAATAGGAATTACGCCGTACAAGCAACCCGGGATGCCCCAAATGTCCGCCAGGGAAGTGAGAGGATTTTACAGTGTAGGCCTCTAATAAAGTTACTATAACTAATAGAGGGGACAGGACCGGGAGAAACCTCTTAAAAACAGTTATCCCGCCTGAAAGACATAATAAAGACACCCCATAAGCACACCGCAATGACAATGTAATAAAAGCAAAGCCCGCAGGGGCACTCACCCACCGCGGTGGGGAGCCAGCAATCACACCAGGCGAGGACCAAAATGGCGCTGGAGGAACCTCAAGGGGAGGGCCGCAGGAGGGTCCGACACGGAACGCGCCAACAGAGCAAGCCACGCCCCCTCAGAGAAGCGCAGAGGCAGGCCAGAAGCTACAGCCAATGTGCGCGCAGGGATACTTGTTGATGATGCCGCCGCTGATCGCGGATGCCAGAAGGCACGCGTGTCAGCGGCAGCAAATTCAAAATGACAAGTGAAAGACAGAGCGCGGAGCCCTGAATTAAGTGCAATCACACACACACACACAAGGCAATAAGCGCCCTTAAACCCCCCCCCCCCCCCCCGAACGGGACAACTAGAGAGGGGGAAGAGTGGATGTCAATAAGAGACCCACCAATAACCAGGGCAGGGAAGGGCAAGAGCGGACGGGGCATCCCAGATCAGGTTCACCATAACCTGCACCGCCTACCCCTTGGTGGGGGATTGCGGTCGGAGCCAGGCTCGGTAAAGAGAGCACCTGTGATAGGTGCTGCCTACCATCACCCGACCAGCGCAGCCAAAGCTGGGAGGCATAAGTAATAAGTGGAACGGGTGGGAATAGTCCTACAGGGCTGCGGGCTGTTAAGCCCCGCTCACCTGTGATTAGAGAAGCCATCTTCTGACCTTTGCAGCCGACTGCAGAGAAGAAACTGGGGAATTTGTGGGAGTTCCCGGGTATATATGGGACCGGGAGGGGCCTCTTTTTGCCACCTCTGCAGTCCAGCGCCCTCTGGCGGAGGTAATTCCCATCTGTTATGAATCATTATCTGGAGCAGGACGTGTTGCATACTTAGAATATGATTATGGTTTATTTTAGGGGTGTGAATTGGCAAGAATCTGGCAAAATGATCAGTATTGCAATACACGTATAACGATACAATATATAGATATACGTGTATTGGGCAGACTAGATAGACTCTTTCTGCCGTCAACCTTCTCACCAGCGGCTGACCGGGAATCTAAATGATTAGGACAGCCCACCACTTCAGGCATATGCTCACTTACTGCACGGATCGGTTACTGCGGAGAAAGAACTCCTATGTGTGCGCAAGCATACAATGGCCATCTATGCTATTAACCCCTGCCCCCATTACCTGCCTCCCAAATGCCTGGAGGGAGAGGGGGGTGACAGAAGAGCCCTGGTCAACAAGCCCTGAATAGCTGGTGTCCAGAATGGTTTTACTTGAAAGGGGTGGGACACCACGCCATTTTTAAAGGGCTTTATTTTACTAATTAACCCTTAATGTCCTGTCACCCAGCCAGTATAAAAGGCTTCCAGCAGCATATGAGCAAAAGCCAGAGTGATAAGCATGGGACACTGATCGGGGATGGATCTGAGGGGAGTATATAAAAATAATACTTTTTTTTCTCACTGTGTTTTTATATTATATTTAATCTTTTCCATGAGACCCCTATACCAGTTCACAAGGCTTGAGAGACTGACAAGTCACCTGCGGCAAAAGGGTGGACTTGCCATAACCCCTTCGGCCCCATTATCTGCCTCCCCAAAAAGCCCGGGGGGGGGGGGGGCAGAAGAGCCCGTGGTCAGTAAGGGCTATGTGGGCTTGTAACCTTCAGGGCCTGGCCCCCGCGCCCTGGGCTGCATGCCCTCAACAGCTGGTGCCCGCCCTTGTTTTACAAGGGAAGGAAGGATCTCTCGCCATTTGTTTTTTACATTTTAAGGGTTTTAACCCTTAAAAAAAATGTCTGCAAAAATTAGATATCTCATTTACCTGAACATGCTTTCAAAAATCACAGTATGTACAGCTCAAAATAGTGAAAAAATACCATTTTTTGAATACTCACCTGTAAAATGGGTATTATAAGTATGTCACACACCCCACTTCAGTCATTGATTATTACACTTGGGGTAATACCTACCGGCGGTGTGTTGCAGAGAATCTCCAAAAAAGGAACAGGCCCCTCCCGGTCCATACATACCTGGTACCTCCCAATAATCTCCCAGTATTAAAACAGCAGTAAGACAAGGTACCAGGAACAAAACAAATGTAACCCTCAAACGTAAAGAGCAAAACTTCACCATATAAAGAGCCTGGATACCAAAAAGGGCGGGTGAAGTGGGGTGTGTGACATACTTATAATACCCATTTTACAGGTGAGTATTCACAAAATGGTATTATTCTAAGTATGTCACACACCCCACTTCAGTCATTGATTATTACACTTGGGACATCCAACAGCAGTGTCCAGAAAAAAAGGGCGGGTATCCAACCAGGCAATAATGCAGAAAACTCAAACCACTGCAGCCTGCAGAACCTTGCGCCCAAAAACAGCATCCGCTGAGGCCCGCACATCAACCTTATAAAACTTAGAAAAAGTATGAACCGAAGACCAAGTCGCAGCCTTACAAACTTGTTCAACAGAAGCCTGGTGCTGAAAAGCCCAGGACGCTCCAACCGCGCGAGTAGAATGAGCAGTAACACGAAAAGGGGGATCCTTCCCCTTGGCCGAATAGGCTCCAACAATCGCCTGACGAATCCATTTGCTAATGGAAGACTTAGCCGGAGCCAAACCCTTCCTAGGCCCACAGGGCACAACGAAAAAGGCATCAGTCTTACGAAGACGTAGCACGTAGATAGTACCTGACACAACGTACAACATCCAAACAGTGCAAAGCACTCTCCTTGACATTCTTAGGCTTAGGACACAAAGAAGGAAGAACAATGTCCTGGTTAAGATGAAAAGCAGAGACCACTTTAGGGAGAAAGTCTGACTTGAAGCGAAAAACCACTTTGTCCTGATGTTCCTCAAAATAAGGAGCCTGAATAGACAAAGCTGCCAACTCCGAAACACGCCGAACCGAAGTGATGGCCACCAGAAAGGCAACCTTCTGAGTCAGAGTGGATAGAGCAATATCCCGCAAAAGCTCAAAAGGAGGAGCCTGAAGAGCAGAGACAACCAAATTCAAATCCCAAACAGGGAGCAACGGCTTCCTAGGAGGCCGCAGATGCGAAACCCCCTGGAAAAAAGTCTTGACCAAAGAATGGCTAGCAAAAGACCTCTGAAAAAAGATAGACAAAGCAGAAACCGGAAGCTTGTGATTGTGACGAGAGGCAAACAGATCCACCTCCGGCGTCCCCCATCGGAGACAAAGCGACCGAAACACCTGGGGATGGAGAGACCATTCCCCCCGGCGGGACGAACACCGGCTCAGAAAGTCCGCCTCTGTGTTTTCCACTCCTGGAATGTAAACTGCCGAGATGCAAGGGACATGAGTCTCTGCCCAAACTAGAATCAGAGACACCTCTCTGTGGGCACCCAGACTGCGAGTCCCTCCTTGGTGATTGATGTAAGCAACCGCCGTCTGATTGTCCGATCGAACCTGAACCGGCAGGCCCTGTAAATGATGCGTCAAGCGAGACAGAACCAACCTGATAGCTCGCAACTCCAGAACATTGATGGGCAAGTGGGCTTCCTGAGGGTCCCACTGCCCCTGAAACTGAAGATCCTTCCAGAAACCTCCCCATCCTGACAAACTGGCATCCGTGGTGACAGTTTCCCAAAGCGGGGTCAGAAACGACCTGCCCTTCAGAAGGTTGTCCGAGACCTACCACCACAGAAGGGACTGCCGAACCCGAGGGGACATCCGGAAGGACCGATCCAACGACCTCGGACGCCGGTCCCAAAACGCCAAAAGATGAAGCTGAAGCGTCCTTGTATGAAACTGCGCGAAGGGAACTGCCTCGAACGAGGCCACCATCAACCCCACCAGTCTCATCCCTAGCCGAATGGACGGGCGAGGATGGGAAAGAAGAAGCTGAGCCAATTCCTGAATCAAAAGAACCTTGGCCTGAGGGAGAAACACTCTGTGCTGGCAAGAGTCCAACGACATCCCCAGAAAGGTCACCACCCTGGCCGGAACCAGAGAGGACTTGGGGTAATTGATCACCCAGCCGAACCTCTCCAGCATAGACACCACCATGCTGGTGTCCCCTTCCGCCTGACTGAAGGAAGGCGCCATGATGAGAAGATCGTCCAGGTAAGGCACAATGCGAATCCCCTGAGCAGGGCCATCACTCCCGCCAACACCTTGGTGAACACTCTCGGAGCGGAGGTGAGGCCGAATGGAAGAGCCACAAACTGAAAATGCCGATCCTCCACCACAAAACGAAGGAACCTCTGATGAGCTGGAAAAATCGGAATGTGAAGGTATGCATCCTTGATGTCTATGGACGTCATAAAGTCCCCCTGCCGAAGCGAACCGATCACAGGGTTTCCATGCGGAACTTCCGGGGACGAATAAATCTGTTGAGAAACTTCAAATCCAGAATCGGACGGAACGACCCATCCTTCTTGGGTACAGTGAAGAGATTGGAATAATACCCGCGCCCTACCTCCGAAGGAGGAACCGGGCAGACGACTGCTAATTCCAGAAGATTCCTTACCGCCGCCAGGAGCCCCTGCGCGGCCAAAGGATCCGAAGGTACCCGAGACCTGAAGAACCTTGGAGGAGGGCGGGACTCGAACTCAAACTTGTAACCAGCCGACACCACCTCCCGGATCCACCTGTCCGAGACCTCCTGGTCCCATACCCGGGAGAAGAGTCGCAACCGTCCCCCCACCCGTACGGGTGAGGGCGCCCCCTCATTGCTGAGCGGGCTTGGCAGCTGGCTTGGGCTTGGCGCCCCAGACGTGAACGGGACGGCCACGGCCTCTACCCCTATTCCAACTGGCGCCCCTGGAGGCTGAGAAGCCCGCACCCCTGCCGGCTCTGGCTCCCCGAAAGGACGGATTGAAGGAACGACGAAATTTCTTGCGCTGAGGTAACTTACCTCCCTTGGCAACAGAGTCCAGCCTCTCACCAAAAAACCTCAAACCCATAAAGGGAAGAGCCGTGAGCGATCTTTTAGAATTAAAATCAGCCGTCCACTGTCTCAACCACACACAACGACGGATAGCTACCAGCAGGGCAGTAGCCCTGCCACACATCAACATGGCATCCTCCTGAGCGGCCAGAATAAACGACAAGAAGGATTCACAACGCTTAAGAGCGAGAGACTCATCACTGGTAGGCTCAAGATCCACACATAAGTCCCGGACAATAGACCTAACCGCCAATGTCAAAAGAGCCGAAGCACAAACAGGCCTCAACACGGAACCCGCACAGACAAACCCATGGCGGGCCAGCTGATCAACCCGGCGATCCTCGCCGTCCCTGAGAGAAGTCGTGTCAGGAGAATGTACAACCGCCGTATTGGACAGTCCCAAGACCGGAGTATCTACCTCAGGAGGAACAGACCAACGCTTCATCAAGTCCGCCGGAAAAGGATACTTTCTATCCCAGCTAGGCGGTACCCCGACGAGACGCGTAGGTTGCTCCCATTGCTTAAGTACAACCTCTTCAAAATGCTGTTGACTGGGAAACTCCAAGCGCTGCTTGGACCCCCCAAAAAGCTGACCCTTAGGCCGAGGAGCAACTTCCGGAGGATCCAAATCCAAAACCTCAAACATTTGAGCCAGAATAGTAGGCGTATCGGGAGGGGGGGCCTTCAGCCTGGTCCCCCTCAGCACCCAGCAACTGCTGAACCTCGGAATCCTCTTCCTCAACGAGCTCACCCTCTTCAAGGGGATGATCTGACCAATCCAGGTCCCCAATAACTTCCTCATCTGAATCCGGCGGAGGCGGAGACAGATTCTTCCGCTTAGCTGGAGCCTTCTGAGCGACCACTGCGGAAAACATTTTCTCGAGGCTGGCCAAACGGGCGCATACCTCAGATTGCGAATCCCCACCCATGACAACGTCACACGGGGTCCGGAACAGGCGAGGGGGAGAGGGAGATGGCGCGGCCGATGAAGTACTAGGCACCGGAGTGCCGGACTGTCGCTCAATATTCCGCTGTGCACATGGAATACATAAAATGACATCATCCCCCTGGAGCGGAGTCCCACAACCCCCACACAGCCTGGATTGTCCCGAAGGACCATTTCCGGTATCTTTGGCAGCCTCCATATGGTGAAATTTATGGTATTCGCAGAACCCAGGGATTTACGCAGTAAGCGACCCGGGATGCCCCTTTAATTTCAATATAATTCTTTAAAAACCCTGACCATGGGAATTTAGCATAAAAAATTAACCCAATAAATGGAACAATGGCCTAGAAAAAACCCCCACTAGCCAGGTATATAAGACCGGGAGAGCCCTGTAAGATGGGGGTCCCAGGATCTGAAAAACAAAACAAGAACAACAATCATTCCAGCACAACAGCACACATGTCAAAATATAGTGCTTATAAACAATAAAACCGTCTCCCCCCCCTTTAACCACAAGCCCTAGGCTGCTGGTTTAAACAGTCACCCAACCAGCGGAATCGAGGTGAGGGGGAGGGGGTGGGGGGAGAGAGAGAGAGAGAGAGGGAACAGCCAAAATACTAATAAGAATACAGTTAAAATATTATTGCAAAAAATAATAATAATCACGGCGGTGCTACCGCAGGCCAGAGCATCAAGCAACAAAAATGAGAGAAAGAGGGTACCCCAGATCTTCTAACAACCCGCGGAGCTACTTCAGGCCGAAATGGCGGCCCCAGCCAGTAAGAAACGCCAGCACCGTCCAGGAGAGGGGAGAAGAAAGGCGGGCCCATGGAAGCGCGGGAGCCGCGATAACCCCGCCCCCCCCAAACGGCCAACCACGGCGCGGGCCGCGCAAGACGTGGACCCGCCCGCCCACTGTGCTGCCGAGCCGCGGGCGTCGGTAAAGATGGCGCCCGCTTCCCCCATGACCAGACCGGCGGAGCAACCGCCCGGTCCCCAACGAGCATCTGTCCCGGAAGACACGCCGCAGCAAGCGCCGACCTCGGCGCTCCCCATTCAGGCGGGCCCGCGGCGCAAAGCGCCGCCCGGCCCACCGAAAAAACCTGACAGGAATACCGCGCCAACGGCGCCACCATTACACCCAGGAGTAACACAAACGGCGGGTCGGTAACACACGCCCGACCCGACCGCAATAAAGCAGAGGCCCGGCCAAGATAAATAAAAGTATAGCAGCCCCTGCCACCCGTCCCAGCATACACACTACACAACACACAGCCACACATTAAGGGCCAGTAAGCTGGGAGGAAAGGGCATCACCTCATGTGCAGAACTGACAGGCTCGCTTGATGAGCCAGTACCTAACTGCTATGAAATTAGGGGCATCCCACGTCCGGATCACCACTCCGGAATCCCGTTATGCCCCATAATATGGGGTCGAACGGAGGAGCTAATCTCCTAGGCACTCAAGGTGCCATCTACCCTTGCCCAGCCTACAGCCTAAGCTGGGAGGCTGCCAGTTATACAGGGGGAGAAAACCAAACGGATCTGGGCAGAAATAGACCGTAGGGGGGGGGGGGGCGGGGTGATACCCCGGCTACCTGCAAGCAGGAGACTTCTTTCTTCTGTCTTGTCGCCACCTTGCAGAGAATAACACTGGGAGATTATTGGGAGGTACCAGGTATGTATGGACCGGGAGGGGTCTGTTCCTTTTTTGGAGATTCTCTGCAACACTGCCACCTAGCGGTAGGTATTACCCCAAGTGTAATAATCAATGACTGAAGTGGGCTGTGTGACATACTTAGAATATAGTCTGGCAACAGAGGGTGACAAAATCTATAGGTAGGCTGGCAGGTAAACCGGACTTTAACCCTTTAAGTGCCAGCCTACCTGGAGTTTTTGTCACACTCTGTTGCCAGACCATTTTGCACTATTTTGCGCTCCCCATGTTCAAATGTGATTTTGGAAGGGATTTCCAGGGATTTCCCAGGAAAATGATATATTGTTTTTTTCAGCAGAGTCTGGGCTTTAACATGAAATGTCTTGTTTGTCATTTGTTAGGTGTATTCTTAATATTTTTGGGTGAAATATGTGCAAAAAAAAAAAAAAAAAAAATGTAAGTTTGTCAATGAAATCTTATTGCGTGTGAAATCCCAATTTCTCCCGGTTACAGCGGTACCACATATGTATAGGTAGACACCCTTTCCTGCCCAGGAGACTCCCCCAAACTGAAACAGCGCTTTAGGGGATTTTCAGATAAAATACAACTATGCTACGCAATATGCGCACCTTGCAGTTTTTCCAGAAAAACAACCCTTTACATTTGAAATACCCCCAACAAACTATATATTCTCTGGAAGTACACACCTCAGGCTTTCTAGGCGTACCAGGCTTGTTGATGTGGCCATAGTTTTCTGGAAGTAATCCCTCAATGGATTCTTTGGTTGCAAAGAGTTTCCCTAAAAAAAGGATAAAAAAGCAGAATCAAAGCCACATTTTCCTAAAAAAACTATATACAAACAAGAAAAAACAAGTTTAATCTGAAAACGCAACAACCTCCGAACAGAACGATACCAAACATGCATAGCTACTGTCAAGGGAAGAGTTGCCAAACACCCCAAAGTAAAGCATGTGCGTAACGGTAATTTTACTTGAAAATTTCAGCTCTGCAGACAAAGTGCGCACCTTGCGATTTTTCAACCAAAACAACCCTTGACATTTAGAATATCCCCCATAAACCATATATTCCCTGAAAGTACACACGTTAAGCTTTCTAAGGGTACCCAACTTGTTCTAGTGGGCTCATCTTTCTGGAATTATTACCTCAAAGAATTCTTTGGTTGCGCAGGGTTTCCCTAAAAAATTTATAAAAAAGCTGAATAAAAAACACCTTTTCCTAAAATATAAATATGCAAATCAGAAAAAACAAGCTAAGTCTGAAAGCGCAAAGTCCCCCGAACAGAACAATACCCAACATGCAGAGGTACTATTAATCCTTTTAATTGCCAGCCTACTTGAGATTTTGTCACCCTCTGTTGACAGGCCATTTTTCCCCATTTTGCGTCATGTTTTGCGCCATGTTTTGCGCCATTTTTGCTGGAACTTTCAGGAAAATTATATATATATTTTTTTGCAGCAGAGTTTAGGCTTTAACATGAAATGTCTTGTTTGTAAATTTTTTTTTACAATATTATTAAGTAAAAAAAATAAATAAATAAATAAATTTTTTAGAAAATTGACTCCTTTATTTTAAATAAAAAATGTATTTTATTAAGGAAAATCATATTGCATGTGAAAGCCCCATTTCTACCGATTAGAACGGTACCACATATTTATCGGTAGCCCCCCGTTCCTGCCCAGGAGACCCCTCTAACTGAAACAAGTATTTTATAACATTCACAAAAAAAATACAAATACCATCCACACTACAAAGGGTTAAATCGAGAAAAAAAATGACATAGGGTCCCCCCTCCCAGGGGAGGGAGACCCCATTTTTTTTTTTATTTTTAAGGGTTAAAAACCCTTAAAAATCAAAAAAAAAATTGATGTGGGGTCCCCCTTACCCAAAGTAACCAGCCCGGGACCAGCTATGGGGGCTTGTAGGCACAGAGTGGGGGGGCCAGCTTATGTGGCCCCCCCACCCTGCAGCCTACGAGCCCACATAGCCTATGTGGGCCCGGGCTCTTCTGCCCCCCCCTGGCCTTTGGGGAGGCAGGTAATGGGGGTGCCGGGGGTTAATGGCAAGCCACCCGCTAGCGCAGGTGGCTTGCCATCCCCCCAGCCTTGTGAACTGGTATAGGGGTCATGGACCCCTTACCAGTTCACAAGGGGTTAAAAGTAAATAATCACACAGACACAAGCAGAGAAAAAAATATTTTATTAATTTTTATTTTTTTTTTTACACTGTACTCACCTCCCAACCATCTTGGAGCACTCTGTCCCTCGGCGATCACTGGCTTCTGCTCACTTGCTAGAAGCCTTTTATAGCTGCTGGATGACAGAACACAAAGGGTTAATCAAAAAAAAAAAATGACATAGGGTCCCCCCTCCCGGGGGGCGGACCCCATTTTTTTTTGGATTTTTAAGGGTTAAAAACCCTTAAAAATCAAAAAAAAAAATTGACGTGGGGTCCCCCTTACCCACAGTAACCAGCCCGGGACCAGCTATGGGGGCTTGTAGGCACAGAGTGGGGGGGCCAGCTTTTGTGGCCCCCCCACCCTGCAGCCTACGAGCCCACATAGCCTATGTGGGCCCGGGCTCTTCTGCCCCCCCCTGGCCTTTGGGGAGGCAGGTAATGGGGGTGCCAGGGGTTAATGGCAAGCCACCCGCTAGCGCAGGTGACTTGCCAGACCCCTGAGCCCTGTGAACTGGTATAAGGGGTCACATGGACCCCTTACCAGTTCACAAAGGGTTAACAGTATAAATAAAAAGACACACACAGGTTTTCAAATATGTTTATTTAAAAAAAAAAAACATTTTACCTTTACTCACCTCCGATCTTCAGATGCAGTGTCCCGCGGCGATCTGATGCAGGTGACAGCTGGGCAGAGAAGGGGGGAGGCAGGCGATCGGAGGATCGCCTACCTCCCTCCTTCTCCGCCCAGCCGTCACCGGCATCTGAGAGGAGAACTGCCGGGTGCCCCGATGACACCCGGCGGTGACGTCATTAGCCCCGCCGCTAAAATCCAAGATGGCGGCCGCCATCGGAAGATGCGACGGAGGGAGGGCTGTTATGCCCCCCTCCAGAAGACAGAAGACCCGGGGGGGGGGGGGTAATCGGAGCCCCCCCCCCCCCATGAAGAGGAGAGGCGGCGGGAGTCGGCGGGAGCAGAGGTGAGTAACTGTCATATTTTTTTTTTTTTTTTTTTAACAGGCAATCCCGGCGGCTGCTGAAACGGGGGGGGGCACCCTATTCCGGGCCCTCCCCTGCAGCCGGAGAAGCCCCGATCGGCGATCGGAGCCCCGCTGGCTGAAGAGGAGACCCGGCCGGACCAAACAAGGGGTCAGGTAAGTGACTTTTTTTTAAACTTTTTTTTGTGGGATTGGGGAATGCCAGGCACGTAAAATTTACGTGGCTGGCACTTAAGTGACGGAGAGGCAACCACGTAAATTTTACGTGGCTGGCATTTAAAGGGTTAAGCATCATTTCATAAAAAGCCCAAACCCTTAAAAAACTATTCCCCAGCATCTAAAATGAACAGACTTTATGTTTTTAGTTGCTTGCTTTTTATTTTTTCCCCCCACTGGGCTGCAAATATGTTCAGGACTCTAAGAAACGGGGGCCGCCATCTTGCCTCAGAAGCATAACATACTGAGGAGAGGAGAGTCTGCAAAAGTGCAGTGAGGTGGGTTATAGCTGTGCTTTGCACAGACAGAGTAGAGCTGGGGTCAAGAAAAGAACAGCAATCCCAGAATGCAGAGCGACAGAAGTCACTTTCAGCCTGAAACTCCATGTGCCACCATCTTGGATGTTTAAAGGCTCATAACATGCAGTAGATACAGGTAGGATGATTGTTAATGTGAGCAATCTGTATGTACAGTGTGGGGGAAACATATAAGATAGACTATTATTCAGGGCGAAGGTCCGGTTTAAAGGGTTAAACCACTAGACAAAGGGGGGGGGGGGAACGGACTCTCTCTAAGTAAATAAAAGATAATCTGAGCAGAGCATTACATTAACATACTTGTCATGCCAAATGATAGAATAAAACTATTTTCTAGCTCAATTATTTCCCCCCCACACACACCACTACGCATTGTTATGGTAACAATGTGAAAATATGAACCTGGAGCCGGGTAAGCTTGCAGCATTTCCACATCATTTGGCTGGGAACCCACTGGTAACGCACATAGATGAAGCTTCTGGTGGTCCCACCATCAGCTTTACACTCCTCATTAACAATTTTGTTTAGACTTTCTTAAATACTAAGGTTTAGGCTCACAATAGATCATGCGCAATATACCATGGCTCATGGAAAGAAGAATACAAAGAAAGAGCAGCCCACGGGGGCCTCACGGCTGCAACCTGACATCTGTAGTACACAAATATTATTTTCTAATTTAGCTTATTATATCTTCTTTTTGATAGGCGACTAGTAAACAGGTGGAATATGCCGTGATCTTGACAAGCCCCTGCTGTTTCACTGCCGCGGTTTATTATTAATGATGTTACTCAGGAGTATTAAAGTGAACCAAAACCGAGCACAATCGGCCCCACGAATCTAGAAGATTCCTGGGCTGATAGTTTCCCTCCCCCCCGGGGCATCCAAAATCGCCATGCCCCGCTGTGTGAAACCACCCAGGTTGCCCCCCATTCACTTACCTTGTTTCCCGGTCCAACAGCGCATGCACGAGCCGCGGCCGCATCCCGCTATCCCTCTAGCAGGACGCGTGCCCGTGTCAGCCATTTGTGAATGGCCGGTGTGAGCTCGCTCCTTGTAAGAGGAAGGCGGGGTATGTGGTCATCAACGCGCTAGGAGCCACTGGCCTTAGACGCCGTCTTAGATGGCGTATCGTCAGCAGCTCTGAGCGCGCGCTGATTGGACGAGCTGCCGCACATCCGCCGTAGGACCAGGAAGAGGTGAGTCGGCAATCTGGGGGGTTGCCCCTGGAGAAAAGACCAAAACCCAGGATAGTCAAAATCCTGGGTTTTGGTCCACTTTAAAGTCACCAAAAACGTATTTCATGGTCACTGAAATAGAGACTAAAAGATTCCAGGAATATTCCAGGGCCGGGCGCTGGCTTTCCCCCGGGGCATCCTAATTTGCTTGCCATGTGAAACCCATCAGGATGTGCGAAAAATACTCACCTTTTTCTGCTCCAGCAGTGCATACGCGGCCTCTAATCCAACCAAATAGATATTTGAATTTTGTGCACACTGCTGCCTCCCCAGCTCTCGTCCAACCAGAGACATTCACCTTTTGCGCGCACTGCTGCATCCCCGTCGGCATGCATGCGCACCCATACCAGATATTCAGATAGGCTGGGGTGGAAGTGTGGAAGAGGCCAGGGATATGGGGAGAGGCAGCATAGTGCGCTCCCTCATTCAGTTCAATCAGAGCCGTTTGCTGAATGGTGTAGACAGGGCAAAGGTCCCTGACTGAACGGGAACCTGCGCATGTGCTGTTGGAGCCGTGAAAGGTGAGTGTTAGTGGGCTTTCTGGTGAGTTTTACACAGCAGGTCTTCCCAATTCAGGATGCCCCCAGGACAGCGACCAAAAACTCAGGAAAGTGTAATTCCCAGGTTTTGTTTTGCTTTAAAGCCCAATTTTAGAAATGCGGTTTTGGATAAAGTGAGAAAGTATATTAGGACCGTTAAATGGACCTAAACCCTAAGCCCCCCTGAGCCACTGAAAGCTCCCTACTAGGGATTTCAAAAGTAGCTTTATAAAGAGTTAGAGGAGTGCAGAGCGTCTTCAGCTGTCTCATCACCAGAGAAAGTCATTGTTCCTCCAACAGGACGATGTCAGAACAATATGGACAGACACCTTCTGAGTCACCAAGTACAGAAGATCCTCCACCACTGGCTCAGAAAGGGTCCCCAAAATTAAAACGGTCCTTCACTCTGAATAAGAGTCTATCTTATATGTTCCCCACACCCTGTACATACAGATTGTCCACATTAAAAATCATCCTACCTGCATCTACTGCATGTTATGAGCCTTTAAACATCCAAGATGGCGGCTCATGGAACATCAGGCAGCCTGCAAACAGGAAGTGCCTTCTGACTGTGCTGCTCTGCATTCTGGGATTGCTGAACTTTTCCTGACCCCAGCTCTGCTCCGTCTGAGCAAAGCACAGCTATAACCCGCCCCCTGTACTTTATCCCACTCTGCTCTCCTCAGTAAATGCGATGCTTCTGAGTCAAGATGGCGGCGCCGTTTAAGGGTTTGGGCTTTTCAATAAATCAAGGTGAAGGTCCAGTATAGAGGGGCATTTAAGGGTAATTTTCAATGGCAATTTCAAAAGATTTTAATAATGTGTGCCAAAATAATGTCCTCAAGGTGCTCAGCTTATCTGTGATTGTTTTTCTTTTCTATTTCTTTGCTATTCTATTCCCTAGCACCAAAGTGGTGTGTAGCAGAGATTTTTTGACTTTGCCTCAGCCAATCAGAAGATTAGCAAGCCAGAAACGACATTCCACTGCCGAGTTCACATGTTCAATCCCCCCTGCTCCAATTCAGCCTTTTCGCATGGGAGGATCACTAGTTCCAGTACCTAAAAGGTTACTGACATCATTATCATCTGGGAAAGTCTTTACTGCAGCTCGATTTAGTCAAAACTGCTGATAAGTTCCCAGTGTTACAGTGGAGGGATACTGGAACTTGTAGGCAGAGATTATACTAAGGGCTTTACCAAAGGCCAGCAAAGCCGGTCCCACTTTAGCAACAGAAAGCCACAGAAATATAAGAAACTGCTGGAATAACAGCTTATTGCAATTGCAATTTCCCAAATGTGGTTAGATGTCATCATGCATACAGATTTTAGAGTGGCTAATGCCACTGCTCCCCTCAGACTGGCTCAGGAGACCAGCATTAAAATGGAGCAGCATCACCCCTGTAAAAAAAAAAAAAAAAAGGAATAGTACACTCCAAAACCTGTCACTCATAGATTTTATTCCTTCCAGGAGAAAGAATAGGAGAAGTGCACCTACAGATATCCAATAAAACATGAAAAAAAAAAAAAACATGGGTCAACAGAAATTCAACACTTTCAGTCATATGATTAACAAATGTTGAGAAAGATTTTCTTGCTATAAATTAGATTTGGGATGCCCCGCTGCAAACCCCCCTTTCCGGCACTAGCAGCCACATCTCGTGGTTGAGGCATGCTTCAGCAACCCACAGACTGCAGGGAGAATGGGGATGCAGCCGCTTCCGCTTCTCTATGCCAGTCTCTGTCTGTAAACAGAGTTGTATAGTGTGTATTAATATGCTTAACATACAGTGCTGACTGAACACGTGCCCGCACATACCCCGAAGAGGTGAGTTTTGAGAGAAATTCAGAGGTTCACACAGCGATGCCCCAGCAAATGAGACTCATAACAGGGATAGTGAATATCCTGTTCATTAATCCACCCAAACCCCATGATTACACAGTGATGCCTGAGCAAATGAGACTCACTACAAGGATAGTGAAAATCCTGGTGATTAAGCCACTTTAAAGTGGACCAAACCCCATGTTCAGGGGGTTGGTCCTTGCCCCCGGGATTCCCCGCTTTGTGAAACCCTGCCAGCTTGTCACCTGGTCCCTCAATCCTATGGCACCAGATGCTGCAGCAATGATGAGTGCACTTGAGCGTTCAAGGTGCCCTGGGGGACGGGATGTTGCAAAAACCAGGTGGTGGGGCAACATTTTGGGTTTTGATAAGCTATAAAAGAAAGGGTACTAAAAAATAATGACCAGTAAAAATGACATTATATATTAAAAACATGAACGAGCACTTTATCTGTCTCCTAAGCAAGTGGCCGCACAAGTCCATAGCAGTTCATGCAGAGATAATGCATTAGGCACTTTAAGATACTTTATTTATTCCGCCAAGTACAGGATACAAACAAGGAATGCTTTTTGGAGATACACCATGAGAGCTATTAACAGTTACAAACAACAACATAGTAGTAACAGGAATTAACAGTTACAAACAACAACATAATTAAAGTCTAAGGTTTAGTGCAGGTTAATTTGTATAGAATAAAAGAAATAACAATACATGTCTAGAGAGACTAAGAACCCCTCACACTAGTTTTGTTTAAAGCCATAACGGCCAGAGGAAAAAAAACTATTTTTGTGTCTGGAGGTTTTAGTCGAATGAGCCATGAATCTGCATCCGGGACGTAAAAGCTTGAAGAAGGAATGCCCTGGGTGCGTTGAATCCTCTGTTATTTGCTCAACCCTTGAGGAGATTCTACCAAGAGATGGTAAGGGAGATCCAATTATTCGCTCGGCAGTTCTGGTTATCCTCTTCAGCCTATGTTTGTCCTTGGCTGTAGCCACCGTACCAGACTGGGGAAGAAGTGGTCAAGATCGAACCTATGGAAGCATTGTAGAGGGTTTTTAAGATTCCTTTAGATGTACCATATCTCTTCAGTTGTCTCAAAGTATAACCTGTTGAGCCTTCTTTTAGATAATGGTAGCTTGCTTGCTTGCTCCACTACAAGTCCCAAGAGATCTGGGAACGATGATACATTTTGTGGGAAAACATATATGAGTTCAATTGTTTTTTGGATATTCAGAATGAGGTTGTTTGCCTTGCACCAAGATTCGAGGGTCTTAACTTGGTTCCAGTAAGTAGTCTCATTGTTGTCATTAATGAGGCCAACTAAGGTGGTATCATCTGCGTACTTGATGATCTTGACCGAAGGATCCGAGGAGGTGAAGTCATTGGTATATAGTGAGAAGAGAAGGGGAGACAGAACACATCCCTGTGGAGCTCTCCCCTGTTTGTGATCCTGGTCGAAGAAACAATATCAGGCCTAATTTGACCCTCTGAGCCTTACCAGTCAAAAAGCTAACAATCCAGTCAGATGTAATTAGTGAAATGCCCAGAGATAGCAGATTTCCGTGGCACCATGTTCTCACAGCTTAATGGAAGGTTACATATAATGGGACATAGCTTTTATATTGCTGACAAACTATAAGGTCTGTAACAAGTGAATGCAGCAAAGGCTGTGAATCAGGATTTAGTTAGGTCCATAAATATTTGCATTTTTCTAATTTTGGTTCTGTACATTACCACAAACAATTTCAGATCTTTGGATTTGGATCATGAGCTGGACCACGCCTTCACCTTTTTTTTTCCCATCAAGCTGGTAGAGGTTGATCTTTGGTGTCATCTGTCCAAAGAATGTTCTTCCAGAGCTGCGCTGGCTTCTTTAGATGTTCTTTAGATGTTCTTTAGATGTTTAGCCTTTATTCTTGAGGCTTATGAATGGCGTGCACCATGCAGATTTGGATACCGATACACCTACATCCTGGAGAACGGTGTTCACTTGGTTGGCTGTTGTGAAGGGGGAAATTATTCTCTGACCATCCACCCCTGTGGGTGTCCAGGTCATTTTTTGCATATGTGAGTTCGCCGCTGCTTTCTTTCTCAGCATGTACCAAACTGTAGATGTTGTCACTCCTAATGTTGTAGCAATTTCTTCTGTTTTTGCCGCTTAGGGATGGCTTGTTTCACCTGCATGGTGAACTCCTTTGACCCCATGTTTTCTTCACAGCAAAATCTTCCAAATTCAAGCACCCCACCTCAAAATTAACTCCAGGCCTTTTATCTGCTTAACTGAGAATGACATAACGAGGAAGTAGCCCACTTCTAGTGTCAATTGTCCAATTACTTTTGGTCCCTCTTAAAAACAGAGAGGCACATGTTAAGGAGCTGAAACTCTTAAAATCCCTCATCCAATTTTAATGTGGATACCCTCAAATAAAAGCTGAACGTCTGGATACTATGTCCATTATATAACTTGAATATGTTTCAGTAAATAGGTCCATAAATATATATATATATTAACCTAACTGTATATGGCCTCTTTGCTCTTTGTAAGCAGAGAGAAATGTAACATCTGGGAGCTCTTTCGGCCATCCAGCCTAGATGAATGGAAAAACTACTGACGCAAGTCAGACTATTAAACACATAAAAGCTTCCTAAATTATACAGTGATCTCCTATGTGCCATCCCACTAAAAACAAATTCTGCAATACAGTTGTAACAGAATCACAGAGATAATGCAGAGATTATCAACTTTCCTTATTAATAAACGCCAAACAAAAAAGAAAAGAAAATAGAGCTCCAGAAATGGATGCATACCAGAGCTGGTAGCATGGTCCCCAGCCCGATGCTCATCTATTTCTGTTGTCTCATGCAGCTTTGCACCAGCTGACCAGCAGCAGCCAATTAGATTCGCAGGGTGGGCTTACACAGTGTGGTGTCTCTGATTGGCGCCCCTAACTGGTAGTCATGTAGGGATAAGATCCAGCAGCTTAATGAGAGACCATAGAAATAGGGCAGTATGGGGCCAGGGATGGGGCTTCTAGCACAGGTATGTGTAGCAGATTATCTGTTGGCTACTGAGCCATGTAAAAATACAGTGGCTTGCAAGCGTATTCAGCTCCTATAAATATTTTAATCTAAATTGTGTATAAATGATCTGCCTAATTTGGTGAAGTGAAATGAGAAAAATATACAAATATAAAAACATTTGGAATGATAAAATGGACCACTGACATGCGCATATGTATTTAACCCCAGGCAACCAGATCCAGCATGCCCTGCTGTGTGAAACGCCCCCTTGGTCACCCAGTCTAACTCACTTTTCCCCAGTATAGCAGGTGGCAGCTGCTGCTCACTCATAGGGGAGGTGGTGAGTTTACTGGGCAACCTGGGAGGTTTCAAACAGCAGGGCATCCTGAATATGGATGCCCAAGGGGTAGGGAATCCGGCAGCCCTCGAGTCTTATAGAATCAAGGGCCATCAGCAATGGGTTTTGGTCCACCTTAAGCATCTAAAAAAGTTCTGGTTCAACCAATTACCTTCAGAAATCGCATGATTAGTGAAATAAAGTCTACCTGTGTGTTATCTAAGTGTTACATGGTCTGTCCGTATATACACACCTCCTTTTATTAAAGGCTCCAGAGGATGCAACATGCAATCCAAATCTCTAAAGATTGCCCCGGAGCGACATCAAATCCATCATCAAAAAAATGGAAAGAACATGGTACCACAACAAACTTTCCAAGATAGGGCCACCACAACTCTCAGACTGGCAGAGGGGAGAAAGGCAGCACATATACCAAAGCTAACCCTGAAGGAGCTGCAGAGCTCCAAAGCAGAGACTGACCAAACAACCACAATAAGCTGTACACTCCATAGAGCTGGGCTCAGCAAAACTAGAGGCATGCAGGAGACGCCCCAAATGTATGGATGAAGATGCTCTGGTCAGATGATACCAAAACTGAACTTTCCAGACACTAAAGAACCCTGTGGTATATCATATCCAACACATAGCATCACCCCAAGCACACCATCCAGTGTTTGTGACTGGGATTGGGATTAATGACTATTATGATTTTTTTTTTAGATTCATTTGAAATTATATATTACAATTTGAATAACATTAACGTTATTTTTTATGGATATGCCTGGTGCTGTGGCATTTTTCAAATTGGATTATTTTATTTTCCTATCATGCAACACAGTCAATACACAGTTCGGACTTTTCAACTTGAATAGGAGGTCCAGTGCATATCAAGTAAAGAAAAGTAAAGTGTAATATTTTTGAACCTTACTACTTACACTTAAATTTCGATCCCAGATCTGTATGGTGCCATCCTGGCATCCAGCAGCTATCAGCTTGCCATCCCTGCTATAGGTGGCGCATGTTGGGATCACACGTTTACCCTGCGCGGATCTTGGTTTGAAGATACTTTTATGCTTCTTATCATTGTTCAAGTCCCAGGTCCGAACAGTGCTGTTCAACAAAATAAAGAAAATTAATCTAGAGAGGCAAGGCAATGGGACAAGGCTTTAACTTTTTTGATTAAGAGACTCATCACCAACCCCTCCAAGGCCCATACTTATTGCCCATCAGGGCATGCACACCCACATGTACCTGTTTAGAAAAGATCAAATTGTTGGAAGGAAAAGAAAGCTACAGCCTCCAAGAGTTACAGTGGATCACAGTCTGCGCGGGACCCATTGATAAATTAAAATGGGTGTTGTTTCCTGTGCAGGGAGGCATCCCGATTGCCAGTGCCCCCTGCAAAATTTGAAAATCTTACCATTCAAATCAGTCACCTGGTGATATCGTGACCACATGACTGCAGCGGTCAATCTAGAGGCTCAAGTGGATACACATGACCATCAGTCCACCTTGAATGTATTTGAGTATGTGGTAGGCAGAGCCCATGTCCTATTGATGACAATATGTCTATTACGAATGTTTATAAGGAATTCTATAAAAGTGGACCAACACCCATTTTCTTACAAAACACCTGTACATAGGTTGAAAAGGGGGCAACCTCCCAATTGTTGATGGGCCCCTACGTATTCTCCCTGCGAGCCCTATTCTGCTTACCTTTTTGTTGCTGCTCAGCAAATCTGGGGCCCACTTTTGGCCACCAGAGATCACGTGGTAAAGAGTCCTCTTACGGGTTTTCAGTCGCCAAAAGGACTCCAAACAACATGAATGCTGGCAGCCAATGATGGTGCTTGGTTTCGCAAGGGAGCAAAGGGGAAATTGAAGGTTGGGTGTGCATGGGGGAACAGTTGCAATCAGCTGCCATCTGTACATTTTAACCACTGGTTCCTCTCCTCAACAGTATTGAACTGGGTTGTTTAAGGCTCTGCTTGCACTGGCCCGCACAGTACAGTCACAATAAACAATGCTACCCTTAATTTTCAATGGGCCCGTTCATATACAGTATATGTGCGGCATTGGGCAACACATTGCAAAAACATTTTCAGTGCAACACAATGCTAGTGCAGGAAAATAAAAGTTTATTTTTTTCTTTATAAAACCTCACTGTATTTCATGGCGTTGTACAAGGTAGAAATGGACGAGTACCATACTTTTAATACACAGGGCATTAAGAGTCGTATAGAACAGGAGTTTGACAACAAATGCATACAGTACATCTAGTATTAGCAGTCAGATGCAACAAAACATGTTGGTACAGGGTTACTTGACGAGAGAGGGCCTGAACTTGCGAGCTTACAATCTAAAGAAAGAGGGTGGAAACAAGAAGTTGGGTCACAGAGAGTATGTAATAAGCTGAGGGTGCTCAACCTTTTGATAAGCGGGGACACTTAAATGATTTGGAACCTGTTCGCGGGCCACAATGAATAGGTTCAGGAATTTTTCTCATGAATAACATAATGAAGATTTTCCAAAACAACCAGCATATCCACTGTCTTCACAAACCCAACTCGTATATCCTTCCAACACACCCCTACATTCATACAATCTTTACATGCAACTGTGCCTCCTATATTACTCTCCGTGCACTCTCCCGTCATTACTGTACCCCTATTGAACTACCTTTACATGTCATTTCTATTTATGCTTTCCACAGCAGGTCAGGGGCCACATCAGGTGGCTCAAAGGACCAAACGTGGCCCCGGGCCACAAGATGAGCAAATATGTACTATATAAGCATTGTAGCAAATGCTAAGAAGGCTAACAAGTCTGTAAAGTAGTTTGGTTAGGCCAGATGAGCTAGTTTAAATAGATATGATTTTATGATGCTTTTGAAGGTTCTAGGGGTTTGAGAGTGGTATATGGTATAAGGAACGGCATTCCAGAGCAGGGGAGCAGCATGTTTGAAATTCTGGACACCAGAGTGTAAGGTGATCAGGGTTGAGGACAGGGAGGGGTTGCAGGCAGATGGAAACTGTGCCTAGGTTGGTATCTTAAACTAGTGATAAAATGTAAGGACATTGTAGTTTAGGGTTTTAATTGAACTGTTATAGATAGTGGCTGCTGGTGCTGGATCAACATATCCTTACATTTTTACATTTTAAAACTTAGGTCTGAGGCCACCTAAAACCTCCTTCTAGCCATTTAAAGTGGCTCGAAACCCACACTCAAATGGCCCTGAAATCAATAAGATTCCAAGGCCCTTGAATTCCGTCTCCCAGAGGCCTCCAGATTCAGGATGCCCCACTGTGTGAAACCACCCCCCCCCCAGGTCGCACGGAAACTTACCTTCTTTCCCAATCCAGGCGTAGATCTGAGCGTGCTGATTGGATGAGAGGGATGTGCATGCACCTTAGGATCGGGGAAGGGTAAGTGAGATCGATCGACCTAGCAGGGCATCCCCGATCGGGGTGCCCTGGGGACAAGGACCAAAACCCAGAATAGTCGAAATCCTGGGTTTTGGTCCACTTTAAAAGCGGAACAAAACACAGGATTTTTAATTTCCTAGGTTTTGTTCCATGCTTTCACTATGTGAAACCCTTCAGTTCGCCCGGTAAAACTCATCTCTCCTCTGTCGTATCTGCGGACTCTTGTAAATCAGAGCCCTTTGCCTTATTGGCTCTCACTGATTTTAATGGGGAGCGAGAGTGGCTGCATCGCCATCGGTTTGCGCACTCCCATCCCAATCTAAAAATCTAAATGAAGGCGCAAACAGCCCAATGATGCAGGGGATGCATCCACTCTCACTTTCCACTGTAAACAATCAGAGCTATTAGAACAAGGAACATGCATGTGCGCAGTTGGACCAAGAAAAAGGAGAGTGATGGCCGGCCTCACTGGGTTATGTTTCGCTTAAAAGTGGATCAAAACCCGGGCCTGATGATGCACTGTAGGATCAGGGAAAGGTCATTTAGATCCTAGGGCAATAGGTCAGTTAGGACCTGGGGGGTCTCAACACAGTGGGGCATCCCCTATCGAGGTCCCCCGGGGGCAAGGACCAAAGTCCAGGATAGTTAAAAATCTGAGGTTTTGGTCCACTTTAACAAAAAATGGTCTTGAAGTGGACCAAAACCCAGCTCGCTTGGCCCAGGAATCTTATAAATCAACCCCCCCCCCCCCCCCCGGACATCCAAAATCAGGATGGCCCACTGTGTGAAACCTGTCTCCCAGAGGCATCCAGATTCAGGACTGTGCTCCACTGTGTGAAACCACCCCCCCCCCCCCCCCAGGTCGCCCAGAAACTTACCTTCTTTCCCAGTCCAGGCGTAGATCTGAGCGTACTGATTGGATGAGAGGGATGTGCATGCACCTTAGGATCGGGGAAGGGTAAGTGAGATAGATCGATCTGGGGAGGTTTTACCTAGCAGGGCATCCCCGATCGGAGTGCCCTGGGGGCAAGGACCAAAACCCAGAATAGTCGAAATCCTGGGTTTTGGTCCACTTTAAAAGCGGAACAAAACACAGGATTTTTACTTTCCTAGGTTTTGTTCCATGCTTTCACTATGTGAAACCCTTCAGTTCGCCCGGTAAAACTCATCTCTCCTCTGTCATATTTGCGGACTCTTGTAAATCAGAGCCCTTTGCCTTGTTGGCTCTCATTGATTTTAATGGGGAGCGAGAATGGCAGCATCCCCATCGGTTTGCGCACTCCCATCCCAGTCTAAAAATCTAAATGAAGGCGCACACAGCCCAATGATGCAGGGGATGCATCCACTCTCACTTTCCACTGTAAACAATCAGAGCTATTTGAACAAGAGCATGCATGTGCACAGTTGGACCAGGAAAAAGAGTGATGGCCGGCCTCACTGGGTTAAAAGTGGACCAAAACCCGGGCCTGACGATGCACTGTAGGATCAGGGAAAGGTCATTTAGATCCGGGGGGAATAGGATAGGTCAGTTAGGACCTGGGGGGGTCTCAACACAGTGGGGCATGCCCTATCGAGGTCCCCCGGGGGCAAGGACCAAAGTCCAGGATAGTTAAAATCTGAGGTTTTGGTCCACTTTAACAAAAAATGGTCTTAAAGTGGACCAAAACCCAGCTCGCTTGGCCCAGGAATCTTATACATCAACCCCCCCCCCCTCCCGGACATCCAAAATCAGGATGCCCCACTGTGTGAAACCCCCCAGGTCACCCTGTTCACTTGTTTCCCGGTCCCACTTCCTGAGTGAGAGACAATAACAGAAAATTAGATAAAATGTCTCCCCTAGGTCTATGTCCGCTAGGTCTATGTCTTTCTGAAATAAATCAGCAGCTAATAGAGTATTGTTGCTTTGTTCCTAACGTGTGTTCCCTTTGGGCCTAGAGGCACGCTATCGCGAGGCCATTCTTTGTCCAACGTTAGGGAGACTGGTGTGTGAACATGTAGGCCTGTGTACCCTGTGTAGTATCACACCCTGTGATCATGGTTATTCTTCCCTCACAGCATTCATCATGGCTGCTGGAGCAGATTCCATGGCGGGTTCATTAATCTCTCAGCACAGTAATTATCGCTAATAACGTTTTCTTTTCAGTACTATTATATCTATTACTCTAATTAACATTTAGGACATTTTCTCGTTCACTTGACAGTCTCGGAAATGTTAAAGCAAATTTCATGTCGGTCTCCTGGAGAAAGCCCACACGTTGCTGTGGCACACCGTCACGTCTGGTTCTCACACAGCATTAAGAAATAACTATGAAAACACATCAATCCATTATGGCCATTAGTGTGAACATGAAAAGTCAATATATTAAGGACAATAATATTATTCACATGGGTCCGAGGTATGTTTTTTACTAACTGTTATTGAATCACTGCTTACATATATATGGCACTTTACGTTTGTTTTTAGAACATGGTTATGAGGTCTGCCCATTTAGAAGCAAAAAATGGAAGGTCGGTCTAGTTTCTTCATATTACATATATTTTTATGGCCCTTGCTTTACATGCAGGGTGTGTTTATTAAAGTGGACCAAAACTCACACCAATCCCCCCTCCCCCGGGGCATCCAAAATCGGGATGCCCCGCTGTGTGAAACCTCCCAGGTCGCCCCATACACTTACTTTGTTTCCCGGTCCAACGGCGCATGCGCGAGCCACGGCAGCATCCCCGCTATCCCTCTAGCAGGGCACGTGGAGACGAAGGCTTAGGCGACATGATGGCAGTGTCTCCGAACGAGCTGATTGGATGAGCGGCCGCGCATGCACAGTAGGACAGAGAAGAGGTGAGTGGGTTTTGGCAATCTGGGGGGGTTTCACACAGCGGGGCACCCCCGATCGGGGAGCCCCGAGGGAAACGACCAAAACCCAGGATAGTCAAAATCCTGGGTTTTGGTCCACATTAAGGCAGGTGTAAAGTCCATAGACGGACACTACATTCTCAACCCAATTAAGGGGATTAAAAAAAACCCTAAAAACCAAACCTGGCCCTGGATTTTGCCCACAAGAGCTCATTGCTTATAGCCTGCCAAGCTGCATGGGGATGATGAATAACAGTTTTGTCACCCAATCAAAGGGTAGCTCGTAATCTCCAGGGCAGAGTGTCCCAGCCTGGGAGAAGACAGAAAGTTGGAACAAGGTAAGTTTTATTTATTTATTTTTTGCTTCATTTTGCAAGTTGAGTCCAGCGGGTGGAAAGGGACGCGTTGGCAGGAAGGGATCTGACTGAAACCATTAAAAACCCTAGTGAGGGAAAAGCACAGAAATCATCATCTTATTTGAAGATTGATGATTTTAAGTTGATTTAAATTGTTTTAATTTGAGGCAGGTCTATCAGGAACAAAACCCAGGGCAGCCTGCCCTGGAATCTAAACGAGATGCCCCACTGTGTGAGTCTCATTTTTTAGTATAATCTATAAATGAACTTGTATGCGCTGACAGCAACTAGTCTACTCAACAGAAAAAATACCCAACCCAAATACAAATCAAATCTGTACTTCCCACCTGTCGAATTGATTTTAGCCTCTTCCACTCCAGGGCTTTGCAATTCCGAAAATCATGGGTTAACACTCGACTAAGGGGGCGGGGAATGCAAGATAAAAAAGGTATAGCTCCTCACGGTCAACAAATATCTTCTGCTGTACCTCCCAATCCAGTTATTAAAAAGCAGCAAGATACAGCCGACCAGGAGGAGGCAAAGAATCACTTTAAGCAAAAAAAACCTATAGCTTATGGGACATCCCAAAGCAGTACCCCCTTATCTAGGGTGGGATACAAATAATAATCCAAAGATTATTGGAAAACTGTCACCTATGAAAAAAAAAAAACAGATTGGAGTGTCACACATCTGCCGAGTAATGCACCACTGTCTGCAACACCTTTCTCCCAAAGGCAGCATGATGCCATTAGTTATACATTGTAGAATTTGGTAAAGGTGTAAACAGAAGACCAGGTAGCAGCTTTGCAAACCCGATGAACTGAAGCTTGATGTTAGAAAGCCCAGGACGATCCAATAACACAAGTAGAATGTGCTGTGATCTTGGATGGAGTCGTCCTTCCATTGTAACCAGAAGCATCACTGCTTTCCTGATGCATTTGCCAACAGTAGATTTGACTAATGCTCGATCAGGGGTGCACAACCTATTTTCATGGAGTGCCACTCACCGTTTAGTAATTAGCTCAAATAACACCTCTACCACTACTAATACAGAATTCCCTGAGAGGGTGGAGGTCGGTTACTGGCCAACAATGCAAGTCCTTCTGCAAGCTCTTCTGCCAGCAATGCAGTCATCCCAAGATGTTCCTCCAACGCACTGCATCAGGCACATGCTATTTAGGCATAATTTGTTTGCAGTGCTCCATGTCCACTGACTTTCACCCCCAGTTGCCTTGAGTACCACCAGAATATAACTCAAGTACCACCAGTGGTACTAGTATCACTAATGGGGAACCACTGTGCTAGACCCTTCGGAAGACCACAGAAGTGACAACTGTGACTTGGCTCCATTTTGCTGAGAAGGGCAGAAAGGTGGAATAGACAATGAATGTGCTACAAGCACTACCCTCTTTTGGAGTAGGATTTTAAAGAAAGCCATCCAAATTCTAGAACCTGTTCTCTTAATATTATAAGTATAATTTAACTTACATAAAAATGTATTGATTGTATTGATTACAGCCTTGAACGCATCCCAGCGTGTGTTGACTGAGGTCTCACCCCCATTACACTGCCAGTATCCCTCCTGGTCCCTTTCAAGTGAGCTGCAAACCTCCTGATCCTCCAGCCACAGGGGATTAAGAGCCCATCTCCGCAGGCCCCATTGGTCCCCGGACATGCGTACCGTCACCATCAAAGGCGAGTGGTCCGATATCCCCCGCGGCAGGTACTCACAAGCCTAGACAGAAGACATCCAGATACAAAAGCCAGGTCAATGCGGGAAAGCGACTTGTGGGGGACAGAATGGCAGGAAAATGCTCTATCATTGGGATGTTTCCATCTCCACAGCTCAGTCAAGCCCAGGGTAGCCGCCCACACCGCCAGCGGGGTAGTCGGCCCCACCCCGGGGGTCAACCGATCCAAAGATCTGTCTAGGATCATATTAAAATCACCCAATAGCATTAAGAGGTCAGGTGGGAAGGCGGCTAGTCTGTCCATGACCTCCTGAAGGACTCTTACATCAAAGGGGGGTGGTATATATAGACCTACTATTAAAACACTGACATCATATATCTTTGCATGCACAATAACAAATCTGCCCTTAGGATCGGAACACACCGATATGAGATTAAAAGGAAGATGCTTAGCCACCAGAACCGATACCCCCCTGGCATAGCTAGAGTAATGGGAGTGAAACAGATGTGCGATCCATGGTCTTTTGATTGATAGTGATTTCTGGCCTAACAGGTGGGTCTCTTGTAGAATTATAATATTAGGGTTATGGCGCTTCAAAAATTGAAGTACTGAAGACCTCTTTATGCGGTCATTGAGACCCCTCACATTCCATGAGATCACCTTACACTCCATATAACCATGTGTAATAGATATTTAAGCCAAGGTAGTGTTGAACATCCCAGTGCCTCACAGCTTCCCCTAGGACCTCGTGGTAGCGGGCCACACCATTCATACCAACATACACACCATACGCAGCGCGTACACACACAAAATTTACAGTCCAAAACAGAGAGAATAAAAAAAAACAAAACATTAACAGCAACATTACCTGAGCCTTAGGGCCCAGCAGCATTATATCTAACTTAGCTTAACAATTCCCAACCCACCCGGCTCTACCTAATCCCAATTGTGGCGAGCTTAATCCCGTAACCTTGTAAACAATCAACACCGGTGAACTGTGGTGCCAATGGGACACAGTCTCTGGAGGCAGTCACATAGAGGGTTACGATAGGATAATGATCCCCACGAGATCCAGTTATCACATCTCAAAGAAAAAAAAAAGGGGGGGTAGAGGCAGGGATAGCAGGGGTAACGAACAATACATAAGGACTAAGGGGCGCTGAAGGGGGGGGGGAATCTGAAACCCAAGCACTGCACCACCTCCACGAGGAAGTCCCGGTCTCTTCATGTTGGGTCCCCCGTGAACAACAGCAGCACCGATTACCCAACACGGCAGCAGGAAGTGCATCACGAGCCCAGAGCTCCCGCGAGTGTCTCAATAAGGCTCATCAGCGTCCAGAACCGTGACGTCTCCGCTGGACCATCAGTGGCCGCTCCACCCTCAGGCCGCAGGGAGTGAGTCAATCCAGTCGTTGGCCTCCTCCGCCGTGAGGAAGAATCTGGTAGCAGCCCCATCCTGGACTCGTAGCTTAGCGGGAAATAGCATGGCATATCTGATATTTTTTGCCCGGAGTCGCGCCCTCACCTCGTTGAAGGATCGTTGCTGCCTCTGCACCTCCGCCGTAAAGTCCGGGAAAAAGGACAATCTTGCACCCTCCAGTAAAACATCCTTCCGCTTCCGCGCCGCCGTCAATACAGTGTCCCTATCTCTAAAGTTCAGCAGCTTTAAGATGAAGGGGCGGGGTGGTGGGGGCCTGAATGGGATCCAGTGCGCCCGTTCAACCACGAAGAAGGGGGAGAGGCCCTCCGGCGCCAACACGTTTTTAATGAGGTTTTCCGCAAAGCTTTCAGGAGAGTCTCCCTCTGCTCTCTCCGGTATCCCAATTATTCTAATATTGTTACGTCGGCAGCGGTTCTCCGCGTCCTCCGCCCGCTCTGTAAGTGTCTTCACTTGTTGCTTCAGAGATTCCACCGCAACAGCCACAGCAGATAGCCCATCCTCAGTCTCCCCAATTCTTCTCTCCGACTCCTGCGCTCTATCCTTCATCT
Organism: Gastrophryne carolinensis; assembly: GCA_027917425.1. NCBI lineage: Eukaryota > Metazoa > Chordata > Amphibia > Anura > Microhylidae > Gastrophryne > Gastrophryne carolinensis. The sequence continues at coordinate 606,423,912 of CM051234.1, forward strand.
TGTCTAGGTCATGTTTAAAGTAGTTGAGCTGTTCTTGTAAATTATCAAATTTAGACAGTTGACGGCAGCGGGAGGAAGGCAGCCGGTAAGCCGGGGACACCTCAGCGGCGGCAGCAGTCAGCGGCGTCGGGTGGACAGAAGGCTCTTCCCCGATGGTGGCGGCAGTCGGCAGTGGAGAGAAGGATCCGACCGGCAGGCAGGCGGCACTCCGTCAGGGGGGACAGTCGCAGCGAAGGCGGGAGCAGGGCCGGCTGCAGAGAAGCCCGGGCAGAGGGCGCGTCCGGTCCCAGGGGAACAGTGACGGCAGGTGAAAGCAGCAGACGCCGCCGCAGCACCCGGCCGAGGCCGGGCTCAGCTCCAACCCCACCGCAGGTCACCCCCGCCAGGCAGGGAGCACGACACCCCACCGCTCCAGACGTCAGCAGCACCACACAGCAGGAGGTCAGACGGCCAGCACTCCAAGGTAAGGCGCCTTCACTTGACCAAGATGGCGGGGGGTCACCACGTGCGGGAGCTCCAGTTCTCCCAGGGGGACGATAGGTGGTTCTTATCCCTGCAGAGGTTGATAGGGGGGTCCAGTGGGAGATATAGCACAGATGCCCGATGGGTTCCCGGATAATTAGTTCTGGATCTCAGGGGAATTCAGGATTTTTCAGGAGCCCTCGTGCCACACGTCTGGTCAGCTCAGCTACATAGCCACGCCCCCAGTGATCCTTAGCAGACGTATTCATTTGCTAATGGAAGATTTGGCCGGCGCCAAACCCTTCCTAGGCCCATAGGGCACAACAAAAAAGGCATCAGTTTTACGAAAAGGAGAAGTAATAATCAAATAGTACTTAACACAGCATACTACATCCAAACAATGCAAAACCCTCTCCTTGTCATTCTTAGGCTTAGGACACAAGGAGGGAAGAACAATATCCTGATTCAAATGAAAAGCAGAAACAACCTTAGGAAGAAAGTCCGGTTTGAAACGAAAGACCACCTTGTCCTGATGCCTCTCAAAGTAGGGCGCCTGAATAGACAAGGCCGCCAACTCTGAGACACGTCGAACCGAAGTGATAGCTACCAAGAAGACAATCTTCTGAGTCTAGGTAGACAAAGCAATATCTTGCAAAGGCTCAAAGGGAGGAGCCTGAAGAGCAGAAGCGACGGACTGGCGAGCAATATTCTGCCTTGCGCATGGAACGCATAATATGACATCATCGCCTGGGAGCGGAGCCCCACAACCCCCACACAGCCTGGATAGCCCCGCAGAGCCATTTCCGGTAACGTCGGAAGCCTAGGAAAATCCCAATTTAGAGACTAAGACTAGCCAGGTATAACAGACCGGGAGAGCCACTGCAGTGAGGGGATCCCAGAATCTGTGGGGGAAAAGAGACCACAGTCAGTCCCCCAGGGAATTTAACCAGTATGCACCACACTCACACATAACAACATGGTGAAAAATATATATAACAGTATATACATCATGAATAAAATTTATACATGACACATGCTACTTAGGGCCAACAAAAGCCAGAGAGTGCACAATATATAAACCAAAAATATATACAAGTATATATATATATATCACATACATACCCATATACATCTATATACATTATACACCTACATACATACACATATACATGTCAAAGAGATACCGTATATACTCGAGTATAGGTCGACCCGAATATAAGCCGAGGCACCTAATTTTACCACAAAAAACTGGAAAAGTTATTGACTCGAGTATAAGCCTAGGGTGGGAAATGCGAGAGACTGCACATGCAGTACAGGAGAAATCTAGCAGCACTGGGGGCTTCACACACAGGGTAAATACCAAATCTGGGTGTTTCACCGCAGAACACATTGAATGTACTGCTTTTGTACTGGACCTCGGCTTGCCCATTTAGTTGCTGCCCTGAACTAGAGTCATGGTTAAACAATATGCTGGTAGGTGTGGGTTGCTCAGGGGTTAATAAGCCCCCTCTCCCTCACCCTCCTTCCTCCCCGCACTCCTTGCTGACAGTGTTACCTCTCTCCAAGTAAACGAGCAGCCTCCGCTCCCGCCATCCACTGCCTGACAAGCAACGCAGAGGCGGCTGGGAGAGGGTGACGTCACTCCCAGCAGCGCTGCTCGTGGAGACGGTAGATGGCAGAACCAGAAGCTGCTCATTTACTTGGAGAGAAGTAAAGATTGTCAGCAAGGAGTGCCGGGAGGAAGGAGGGTGAGGAGGAGGGCTTATTAACCCCTGAGCTACCCATGCCTAGCAGTGTAGCGTTGTGACAGTCCTTCTGACTCGAGTATAAGCCGAGGCGGCTTTTTTTCAGCCCAAAAAGTGGGCTGAAAAATAGGCTTATACTCGAGTATATACGGTAAGTGCCTCCAGAAATACGCTAAAAGATGCCAGCCATTAAAAAACAGACAGCACAAACACGGCTTCACGTGCGCAAGGTGGGGACCGTTACCTGATACTGCTACAGCCGCACTGGACGCGCACCTCTTCCCCCAGCCAGCTCCAGCACACCTGTCTCATAATGAGACAGAGGAAGTGAGGCGGGCCCGAACACAGCGCGCCCCGGCCACGCCTACCGGCAGTGAGACACCGAGCATGGCCGCTGAGGGCGCGGCCCCGTCCCTCCAGTGACGTGGCTCGCCCAATGGCGGCGCCGCATGCAAACATGGGGGAAAATTCAAAAAGGAAAAGGAAAGTGAAAGAGCCAGCAGCTCAGGCCACGCGCCGCCACCGCGGCGCTGACCCTGCGTCTAAGCTCTGTCCTCACACATACATATGCACTATATACAAGTGAAAGCACCCCATGCAAACAAGCACCCCCCCCCAAAGCGAAGGGAGAAGGGACCGAGCGGGAGAAGGTGGCCAAGGGGAACCTCGGGACAGGGGCATCCCAAATCCGGATCACCATGCCATGTAGCCGCATTGCCCCACGCGTGGGGTCGAGCGGAGGAGATAAGCTCCTAGGCACCTAAAGTGCCATCTACCTTTGCCCAGCCAGCAGCCTAGGCTGGGAAGCTTCCGTTATCTAGGCATAAAACAACACAATAGACTGGGCAGAAATAGACCAAAAGGGGGTGCCGGGGTTAGACCCCGGCTACCTGCAAGCAGGAGACTTCTTTATTCTGTCTTGTCGCCTCATGCAGAGAGAAAATACTGGGTGTTAAGTGGGAGGTCCCAGGTATATATAGGCCGGAAGGGGGCTCGTTCTCAAGACTTCTCTCTGCAACGTCGCCACCTGCTGGTGGAGAAACCCGATCGTAAGAATTAAAGGGGAAGCGGGGTGTGTGACACACTGAGAATAAAACACGTATCATGAAAAATCACCTACAAATGGATTCTGAGAAAGAGTGAGCTTACTTTACTAGTATATAGGATATCTTACTCAAATTGTGACAGATCTGCTTTCATCTTCAGTGTGTGTGTGGTATGTAGGTGGAAATCTGCAGGCTGGATAATTCATTTCTATAAAGGAAAGATGTGATGGGAGGGTCTGGAAATGGCGGGAGATTATCCGAACAACTGGAGTTTGAAGCGGGACAAGATGAAACACTAACACATACTACACATCTGCACAACACATTGAGCCTAGCTTATGATTATCAGGAGAGAGATCCCCGCTTACTTAAATCACACGGCGATGAATGAGAAATTCTTGCAGCAAGGCCCTAAGGAGAGCTAAATGATGAAGCTGGGCAGAGGCCAGCAACCAACAAAACAGGCTCAAATCCAAATCCCGTACAGAAGGTGGCCGTGTAGATTACATGGCACCCTGCAGCGTAGCTGTGCTCAGGAAATTAGGCCAGGAAAATAAACAGGTTATAAAAGCCGGTCCTCAACCGTTTAATTAGCCCACCCATACAAGAGATTTGGAAGGGGTGGATAATAATTTGACCATTTCCGAAAAACCCGAGGTCGCATTAACACCTAATTTAGCATATTATACATGTACATTTGATGTAATACGCTGAGTAAACGCTCACCCTGGGTATCTTATATGTTTCCCCCATGCTGTAAATATCCTACCTGCATCTACTGCATTTTATGAGCCTTTAAACATCCAAGATGGCTGCACATGGAGTCTCAGAAGACACTTCCTGTTTGCAGGCAGCCTGACTGTGCCGCTCTGCATTCTGGGATTTCTGTCCTTTTCCTGACCCCAGCTCTGCTCTGTCTGTTCAAAGCACAGCTATAACCCCCACCCCTGCAGTTTTGCCCCCTCTCTTCTCCTCAGCACGTGATGCTTCTATGGCAAGATGGTGGTGGAGATATCCTGAACACAGTTGCAGCCCAGTGGGGAAAAGAATAATAAGTAAGCGACTAAAAACTCGAAATATATAAATTTTAGATGCTGGGAATAGTTTGAGGGTTTGGGCATTTCATAAAATGATGCTAAAGCTCCGGTTTAAAGTGTAACAAAACCCAGGGTTTGTTTACTTTCCCGGGTTTCGTTTCGCCTCCCTTCCCAATCAGGAGTGCCCCGCTGCGTGAACCCACCAGATCGCCAAGCACAACTCACCTCTTCCCGGTCCTACGGCGCAATAGATTACCTGGCAGATTGCGCTAGGTTTTGGTCCACTTTAAAAAGGAAAAGTCCCAAGATAAGGGACTTAAAGTGGACCAACACCCAGGATTTTGACTATCCTGGGTATTGGTCCACTTCCCGGGGCACCCCGATCGGGTGTGCCCCGCTGTGTGAAACCCCCCAGAAAGCCCCCAAAACTCACCTCTCCCCGCTCCCACGTGGCCGCGCCGTCCAATCGGCCAACGGACAAGCTGATTGACAGCAACGTACAAGCAGCTTGCCCGTCGGCGCCTCCCGCGCGTCACTCTTGACGTGTGCGCGCCGGGCCGGCCATTGAGAGACGGCCGGCGCGGGCACGCGCACGCCTAGAGGGGCGCGAGGAAGACCAGGTAGGTGGATTTGGGGTGTTCAGGGGGGGTTCACCCCGCGGGACATCCCGATCTCGGATGTCCCGCGGTATGTGAGGTGATCGGCCCGGGAATCTTATAGATTCCCGGGCCGATCACCTCAGGGTGTTGGTCCACTTTAAAGTGGTCCTTCACTCTGAATAAGAGTCTATCTTATATGTTTCCCACACCCTGTACATACAGATTGCTCACATTAAAAATCATCCTACCTGCATCTACTGCATGTTATGAGCCTTTACACATCCAAGATGGCGGCTTATGGAACCTCAGGCAGCCTGCAAACAGGAAGTGCCTTCTGACTGTGCTTCTCTGCATTCTGGGACTGCTGACCTTTTCCTGACGCCACCTCCTGTGTCCGTGCGCGTTCCCGCCATGCCCATTCACTTAAAAGGGTGCATGGGAGTGCGGCTCTGTGCATTCGTCCAAGATGGCAGCTGCCAGGATCCGGAGCGCAGATGTAAACCTCTGCATGTATAAATTGTGTAACTTGCCTTCTGCAATGAGCAGCTGCTGATCCCCGGTCACAAATGCCACCTTTAACCCCTCCGTAGCTCTCGTAGAATTTGAGTTGCCTCCGTCTGCCTCTCACATTGATTGAGGAATGAATCGCTGCTCACAAATGCAGTATTTAGATGCCGGGAGGATTGTGGGGTATATACTGTACATCTCCCGGGTGCAACAAGTTTGTGTCAGAGGCAGCGGAGTTCACAGAGCCAGCAGACAATAGGGCTCTCATCATTGATAAGGGTGCATCGTTTGTATGCTTATCAATGATATTTTTACATTTTACAGGTTACAGCTGGTTTTTATGGCAAATAACCTCACTTTAGGACTGCTTTAAACAATATTTTGTTTAGAAAAATGACTTTGAAATGGAACAGTGACAAAAAAAGTACGTCACTGTGCAAATAGCCTCTGAAGAGTCCAGCCAAAAAAACCACTTTATACATAAATTGACCCCATTTATCTTCCAGGTCACAGTTCTCCACTTACTATACGGACATCTTTTATATGTTTGTGCAGTGTGTCAAAAGTCCACACCTGCAAACCCTGAATATTGTGTGTACTCTACAATCCAAAAACCTCACACTGACAAATTGTTTTCATCAGATTTGTACTATGCACTGTGTGCATAATTTAAAGTGGACCAAAACCCACATTTTTAAGTAGCATCTCAAGAATTGCTCCCCCCATGAAGAGTACGTTTTGGCAATTTTCAGTGCTCCTGCTTTATTCGAATCCCAGATAATGGCCCTTGTTTTAGCTGTAAAGCTCCGCCTCCTCCATTCACTGCCACTGTTGTGTGTGGCAATGATGTAGTTGCCACAATTATGCAATGACTGGTCTCCTACCAGAACTTAATTTGTACAGTCTGGAGGATAGAAGGGAGAGGGGGGACATGATCGAGACCTTTAAATATGTGAAAGGATTGAATAAGGTTCAGGAGGGAAGTGTTTTTAAGAAGAAGCTTAATGATAGAACAAGGGGGCACAACCTGAAGCTACCTGGGAAGATCAGGAGCAATGTTAGAAAATATTATTTTACAGAAAGAGTAGTAGATGCTTGGAACAAACTTCCAGCAGAGGTAGTTGAAAAATCAACAGTCACTGAATGTAAACATGCCTGGGATAAGCACACATCTATCCTAAGATAAAGAGAACATACAGTATACACATAAGGGCAGACTAGATGGACCGTATGGTCTCCTGCCGTCACCCTTCTATGTTTCTATCTCACACAGAGGCGCAGCAAAAAAAAGATCAGTGTTTTAGGACAATTAGAAAAGTGAAATACAACTTGCCTAATTGCTTTAAGTGAAACAAAACCCACTGAAATTTGGCCAAAGCCTCTGCCAATACTCCCTTCTTAGGGTGTAGAACAAAAAATGGCTATTTTTTGAAGATTAATTTTATCATTAAACTACATTGCTGTAGGTCACTCCAAAAAGTTAAAAGCTCAAACCTGAATATTTGAGAAAGTAAATGTGAGGTTTTGGCTTTCTAAATATCTAGGCGTGCATAACTATCTGGAAACTATTAGTGTGCAGAATTACTGTATGTGCAGAATTACTATGTAACTACAATATTTCTGCTCTATAAGACGCACATAGGATTTGGAGGAGGAAAATATGAAAAGAACATATTCTGAACCAAGTAGTGTGCTAAAATAGAAGCTCTGTGACACCGTCAAGAATTACACATACAGCTTACAGTTCAATATTGACAGATGACCAGTCATGCATGAATGTAAGTACAGCACTATACATATTACACTATGACAATAACTCACTTTTGATTAACCAGTTATTGGGGTAATATCTGCTGCATGGTGTAACTATCTCTATGCTCTGGTCACAAAACCATCCTTCCTACAAACTGAGCTTAGTTCATGGCAGCTGCTAGTTAGAGCATTATTTTCTCCTGTTGATAAACCATATTAACCCTTGGTGCACCTGCAATGTCAGTGTCTGTACTAAACAGCTTTGTCTAACTAAAACTGGATATATTGCATTGCCTTGCTACAAATGTTTGTTTTTGATTGATTGTGTTGTGTTTCCAACTAAATGCTTGCTAAAAAACTGTTCTTGCCACAAAACGGCTTTTGCTACAGAAATTATTACAAATCTTCCTTTAAAATAAAGAAAACCCTACCCTACCCCCCCCAAATAGCGATTATGCTCATGTAATAAAAAAAAAAAATAAAAAAAGACGCTCTACTTTGCCTGGAATCCAGCCCCCGAAGTTGGCAGTGCCGCCGCCATCTTCGCAGAAGTCCCGGATGGAGTGGCCATTTAAAGTGGACCAACACCCAGGATTTTGACTATCCTGGGTTTTGATCCACTTCGGCGGGGCACCCCCGATCGGTGTGTGAAACCCCCCAGAAACCCCAAAAAACTCACCTCTCCCCGCTCCCACGTGAACACCGCAGCCAATCCCCGCCAACGTCCAGGCGGGGGACAGGAACGTCCAAGCCGCTTCCGCCGCCTCCCGCGCCGGCCATTCACAGAGGGCCGACGCGGGTGCGCGCACGTCTAGAGGGGCGCGCGGGAGGCGGCGGCGGAAGCGGCGGCGGATCAGGTAAGGTCTTTTTGGGGGGTTTCACCCCGCGGGACATCTAAAAACGAAAAAGATATACTTACCTAAGCCTCGCGCTGCGGCACCCGGGACGCCAGCTGATGAAAGAGTGACAGGCAGGGAGAGGGCAGGGTAAATGAACCCCGCCCACGGTCCCTGCTCCTGACGCTCCTGGCACCGCTGCAGGTTATCGGGCCATAGCGTGCGCACACCGGGTCCATGCAGCCAGTAGGTTCATTTACCCTGCCCTCTCCCTGCCTGTCACTCTTTCATCAGCTGGCATCAGGCCAATGAAAGAGCGGCAGGCAGGGAGAGGGCAGGGTTACTGAACCCCGCCCACTGTCCCTGAAATACCGGCGGTTTCAGCTGCGGCCAGAGCGGGGACAGTGGGCGGGGTTCAGTAACCCTGCCCGTCGTTGACTCAAAGCGAGACTGTAAGTATCTTTTTTTTATTTTTTTTTTCTTACTCACTTTACATGGGATGGGGATGGGGGGGGATTCAGCCACACTGTCAATGGGATGTATATGAGGGGGGTGCCACACTGCATATGGGATGGGATGGGGGGGTGCCACACTGCATATGGGATGGGATGGGATGGGGGGGTGCCACACTGCATATGGGATGGGATGGGGGGGTGCCACACTGCATATGGGATGGGATGGGGGGGGTGCGCCACACTGCATATGGGATGGGATGGGGGGGTGCAACACTGCATATGGGGAATGGGATGGGGTATGCCACAGTCTATGGGGTGGGGGTATGCCACACTGCATATGGGATGGGGGGGAATGCCACACTGCATATGGGAATGGGATGGGGGGAATGCCACATTGCCTATGGGAATGGGAGGGGGAATGACACACTGCCTATGGGAATGGGGGAATGCCACAATGCCTATGGGATGGGGGGGTCCACAATATCTGTAATGGGATATTTTAACACCCCATTTGGTTTAGAATATTTTTTTCCAATTTTCCTCCTTCAAATCCTAGGTGCGTCTTATGGGCAGGTGCATCTTATAGGGCGAAAATTGATTTGCACTGTGAACTTTAGGTATGCATCTATGGCCTAATGGTGTATAAACAATTCCTCAAAAAGTTTTTTCTTTAGGCATTTGCCCCATAAGATGCACTAACACCCCCTCAAAGGGTAAAAAATACAGTAAATATCATTCCTGTTTGTATGATTTTCAAATGTACTTTAACAGCAAATTTTTGTACAATATGAAATAAAACACTGGGGTTTAATGCTTCATATTTGTAGCCTGAACTTTATCGAAATAGGACTGATTCAGCACGTGAGAATTTTTTTTGTGAGAGAAAATGTATCTTGATTTTTTTTTTCTTGGTGTAATTCAGAACCATTTTTAGCGGTGCAAATGTTTGAATAATTGGCACAGGTAAAAAGATTGAGATGCACGCAAAAAAGCGAGGGAAAAAAAATCTCATTGGAGAATCAGCCCTTATGTCTAACCATTTGTGATTGTACCACCAAGTGTACCACTTATAACTGACTGATGCTGACTACAAAATACATTTACAAAAATCTTTCCATCTCACTTTTCCATTTTCACAGCGTCCTTTCACATTTTGCGTTTCAAATGCATCAGAATTTCCTGAGGGGTGAAAGTAACCCCACTCAGACAAAAAATATACTTCCCTATATATGATGGAGCGCCTTCCCACAGTTATTAGAAAATATAAATCAATTTATTGACAAGAATCAAGAGGCAATAACCGAAACAACAAACACAAGTGGGGTAGTCAGACAATTCAGTGCTTAATAATCTCTATACAATAATTCATCATAATTAATTATAACCCAGGAGGCGCAAAAAATGATAATCTTAAACTATAAAAAAATATATATTTTCTGTGAAGAATACAACACGTGGATGCTTGATTCACTACTTACGCCAGGTATTGCCAGATGAGCGTCTGTATAGCGGCACTTAGAGCGACCGCTAGTAGATGCTGTAAGCGGGTATCGGGTGCTGTAACAGAGCCAGGTGTTCACCAGACGCTGCCTGCCGCTACGAGGCACTCCCTGGCGATATCCCTTCTTAAATAACCCCCTTAATATATTTCAAAGTGACCTGTGCAATAGACCCTAACCTACCTATAAATCTGGATCTGGAGGTCCAGGAGGATCTGCCGGTGACAGAAGAAACAGGCGGGGGAGGTTAAAGGAACAGCTGCACCACCCTGGCATTGGCTAGGTCAGCAGGACAGAAAAACCTGGTGGAAGGGACCTGGTCACAGAGTTTCTGTTGACACCAGTTGCTCTCTCTTTCTTGTACCTCGCTGTAACCCCTTAATCGCCCTCTACCCACCTCCATGTATGTGGGTCAGCCCGTTTCGTTTTGTTCCTCTCAATCCATGCCCTACTAACTACTCCCAACCTTCTTCTATCAATTTTTCAACCCATGCCCTAATACCTACTCCCAACCTTCTTCTACCAGTTTTTTAACCCAGTCCCTGCTACTTATTTCTAACCAACCTTTCTTAATCTTTTAACCCAGGCCCTGTTATCTACTTCCAACCCTAATTTTTCAACTCAGTCCCTGCTACTTACTCCCAACCCTTTTATCCCAAGCTCTCAAACCCGGCCTACTGTGTACTACTTACACTCTTCTCTCAATCCCAACTACTACCTACCCCCAGCTCACTCCTGCCAATCGCTCAACCCCAACCTACTGCATACTGATTACCCTCACCTTTCAATCCCAAGTACTTACAGACATCTTCCAATGCCGAATTCTGGCTGCCCTTGCCACAATCCACTACCCAGAACAGGAATCCTTGAAATGACAGCCTAGAATTGCTGCCTGGGAAAGCCATTCCTGAGTAAGGGAATCCCCTCCCATGCCTGAACATTTAATATCTTATAGTGCACCTACTAGATCAATTACCCTTATCGTCATGTTATTCCTGTAATTCTGTTTCTCATCCCTCTCTAATCCAATACCCATTTTACCAAGTCCCCCAGCCACAAAGAAGATCATGTGTATTTGTATGCATATATTTGACAATAATAAATCTGATTTTTTAATGTTATAGAGAAAATACAGTAGCTTTAATTTTTTACTACATGGCCTAAATGAGTAATAACACGCATTCGCCTGTAACGTTTCCCCTCTTTATCTAGATAAAAGTTCAATACATTTTATTTCTTTACACTTGTTAATCAAACAAAACCAATGGCTAGAAAGTGCATTTAATCATCTCTCAAATCACAAGGAATCTACAAGTAAATACCTGTCTTCCTAGCCAAAGCAGCAATCATTATTTTATCATTTGCAGGAAACTCCAGTGACTATAAACACATCAGGAAGATAGAAAATAGAGATAAACACGTAAGTGGCTCTATCAACATCAAAGGACTTCACTAATGGGAAGCATTTAGTCAAGCTGAAGAATTAAGGACAATCTATTTACAATTGAGAAGGTATGAACAGTGGTGTCACTTGTCAAAAGCAAAAGGCATGACAGCAAAGCTCAGTCCCCTGGGAAAGTAACTGAACATTCTAGTGAAGATCCAAGATTGTGATAAGACAATGTTTTTGTCTTTTTTTTTTTTTTTTTTTTTTTTTTTTTACAACAGGACTACAAGACCTTTCCTGATAAGGATCTTTTCATGATAGTATCATTAACCAGTGCCCTACATTAGAATGTTCCGCCTAATTGAATGATCCTTAAGGAAAGTGGCTTTAGTGCATATAAATGCTCAAATGGTTCCCAAGACGCCTGACAGACAAACACTATTTTTGTTGGCCAAAAAGGGCCACTAATCTTAAAGCACAATTCTAAGCGGAACACAAACCACCAGCAGCTATTTTGGAATCTAAAAAATTCCAGGGCCAGCAGCTCGCTTTTTCCCAGAATCGGGGTGCCCCACTGTGTGAAACCCCCCCCCCCGCCCATAAAAACTCGCCTTTCCACGCTCCAAAGGCACATGCACAGGCTCTCGTCAAATGAGAGCCACCTGCTATGACCACGTCATTCGGCAGATGGCTCTCATTGTTGTCAATGGGGAGCGTACTGCCGCATCCTCAGTGGTGTGCGCACACTCCCGTCCCAGCCATTTAGATAGGCTGTTGCGGCAGCGTGCGCTCCCCATTCAAGTCAATGAGAGCCACCTGCCGATTGCTTATACACCGCTGGAGCGTTGTAAGGTGAGTTTTATACGTGTGAACTGTTGGGTCCAGGAAAGCCAAAATCCCAGGTTTTGTTAGGCTTTAAGTCATTCAAAGTAGATAATAAGGCAAAAAGACTCAAATATGGAGAGATTCCCCTATTCCCATATTCTGATTCCCATATTCACCAATTGTAGGGGTGATATAGATGCATGGAATTAATGAAAATACTCTTTAAACTTGATTACAGCTAACTGGAAGTTAAAGTTGTTAAAAAGTCTGAAAAGTCCAAATCAGATTTCCCCTTAAGCAGTGGTTCTCAACCTACTTACACCAAGTACTCCCAGCGATAAGAAGTTCCAACCGAGTAACCCCTAAGGGTAATCAATTATAAACATTATCAAAATAAGTAGGCCACAGGCACCATAGCGCCTTTAATAGTTAAAATAATATAACAGATCAGTCAGTCAGATACCCCCTGTAGATGTTTCCCTGGACGCCCGAGTGTACAATTTGGGGTAAGTGTACCGCATTTCCCTAGAGGGGTGATATTTAATGAGTGTAAAGCCCACATGAAATTATCTGAACAAATGTTTACCACTGAAGACAGCTCTATTTAAATAGGACCAAAATCCAGGAACCCCCCCATGTCCTCCCGCCAAGGGGCATTATGATTTGGGATGCCCGCTGTGCTGCTTGCGTGGGCCTCATCTGGCATCCCCAGTGTATTTGTTCAATGCGCCTGACAGATATTCAGATATTCAGTATCCCAAGTTTTGGTCCTTGCCCTCGGGGCATTCTTATTAGAGAGGTATCGCTGTGTGAACCCCCCCAGTTTGCACCAAAAACTTACCTTTCCCCATTCCCAGTGCACATACGAGGGCTCTCATCCAATCAACTACATATGCCGCACATATTAATGTATGATATACAACCATGTTTAGGCACAGAGCCCACATAAGGGAGTGATTGCATCCCCGGTCTCCCTGCGGTGTGCTCCTGTGCATATCTGAAAGGCAGGGTGCAGGGGCACGCCTCAACTACAGGGAGGCTGGGGATGCAGCCAGAGCCTGTGAGCGTGACATGGAAGCCCTGAAATGGTCAGTGAAATGTGGAGTAATGTGGGGGATGACACAGTGTAGCATCCTGAATTGGGATGCCTCAACATTGCTTGACTGGCCAAGTCCTGGAATCTTCTGGACTCCAGGGCCGGCCACGCGGGTGGTTGTTCCAGCATGAATGGCAGATCGCTCTTCCTTACTCAGCTTGTCTATCACTTTCCGTGTGTACTGGTGGGTCAATACTGGAGGAATGGGAGATACGCATAGAGCGTGGCCATTGGAGCTATACTCCGCTCACACACAGTACAGCGGTTCACCATTTCCTTTATCTAAGCAACAGCGCAGCACTCAATTGGTGGATAGAAGTACAAAGAGGTAAACTCAATAAGGGTCAGCTACTTCGCTCTGAAGCAGGTTTGCAACTTGTGTTGGGAGCCAGTGGCACTTAAACCGGACCAACAGCCTGGCACTGTTGGAAAAGAAAGGTAGCTGCCATTTTGAAGCTTCCTCTCCCAACTGACATAACTGAAATGCACAGCAACAGGAAGCCCAGCATGAGTTCCTGTTTGCAGGTGGCCTGCAAGCCAATCAGCGGCCATCTTTTGTTTTTATCCCAGTAGTCATTAGAACAAGGTAAATTATTTTTTACGTGCAGCAATCTAAATTGCCCTGGAGAGGGATGCATGACCACTGTTTGTTGTGTTGGTCTGGTTTAATTCATTTTTGACTGTTGGTTCGCTTTAAGATTTGGCTAAATGGGTTTATGATTTGGTAAAAGATCATGAAAAAGATCATGAAAAAGATCAGGGTGATCAGAGGAGGGTTGCAGCGAATAGATGAGTATTTCTTCCTTTTACTGTATTTATCCATTGCCAAGCCTTTGGAGTGATCACAAAGGTAGTGGCCACAAGGAGAAAATGTAGTCACTGCTTTGACCAATTTCTTTCCATTAGATCCCATAAAATGGCACCCAAATGAAAAAAAAGGATGTAATAAGTTTCCAAATAAAAAAAATCATAGCAAAATGTGACTGTAAAATCACTAAACCTTAGTTGGCTGACTACAAACACAGTGAACAAAAAAAAAACATTATAGGGTCAAAGTTCTGTTAACCCCGTACTATTAAATGAGCCTTGATGAGATGAAGAACAGACACCACGCAGGTGGGGAGAACAGGAAAGGGGGATTTATGGAGCTGCCACGAGTACACTTCACACTTGCCAATACAGCAATATTTCACCTACCTTTACTAGTACACTGTTGTGCCACTCTGCTTACCCTGAGAGTGCCCTGGGACATAAATTTACATTGTCGCCTGATGCTGCTGTAGGTATATGTGTGTAAAATAACATCTGTTTTCAAAGACACAGCAAAGCTTGGAAATTTTACTGGAAAGTGAGCAGAGGCTCAATGTGTGTGTGTGTGTGTGGGGGGGGGGGGGGAATGTACAGTATACAGTTTCCAGTTTAATCACTTGGCTCCTTCAACAAAGGAAAAACTATTATTACAGTTACTATGTCTACATATCACAAATCCCCAAACTATTCAGAACAGACTGACAGTATCTGCATCACCTCCATTTTGCCCTACTATTCTACTTTCTTTAGGTAAACATATTTTTGGAAGGGTTTCTTTTTTCGTGTTTTCTTTACTGCATTACAGTTGTTTGCTCGTCAATCATATACTTTTACCGGGTAGTAAAAGATTCATCTACACAGGTTTTGTTCGATTCCTTTTACACTTTAATAAAATATTTAAAAATCTTATGCCTGAACCTTGCTTCAGTAGACCCAGTCCCATTACCTCCATTTTTAAAAATCCAGGGCCAGAAGAAAAGTGAAATGTCAGGCGGAGCAGGATACAAGAGCAATGCACATAATGCCCAAGCCTACCCCATCTAGGAAGAAATAAAAGCGGAGAACCCAACAAATATTTTTCGTGGTTCATACACAGGCAACTCCAGGCGTTTGTTTCATCCCAGAAACAGACAGACTTGGTAGCTCTTCTTCTTACTCTGCCTTACTGCGGATCCCACACACGACCCCTTTAATATAGCAGACTCTGGAGGGTGGGATTTGCCCCTCTTCCCAGCACCATATTACTAAATGGCAGATGGAATTAGGCCTGTTTCAGATGAGGACCTGCCTAAGAACTTTCTACTTACCCACAAAGTGGCGTGATCTGAAAGATCAGGCTGGGCCCGCCGAGGGGGAGCGGGGAATTGGCCTTACCTTATTTAGATCTGATGTTCCTCTTTAAGGGCATTACCCTGGTTGCCTTACTTTCATTGATGAAAGACTGCATTTCACAGCTCAAAAAATACATACTTTGGCATTTAGAAGCAGCACGTACAATCTCACCTCGACATTGGAAGTCCTGCACAGCCCTGACCTTATTGGAATGGGTTAATGAGGTGAAGAATATTAGATGTATGGAGTAATTGATCTCTGGTGACAAGGGACTGCAGGAAAAATACATCCAGACATGGACTAGCTGGTTAGACTACAGAGACTCAGATTAAATGAAGGCACTCCTTTAACTTTCTAAGAGCCTACCAAAAACTAGATGAAGCAATTTTGTAAAACTACAATAGTTACTATCTATTAACCCTAATCTCATCCTACCATCTTTTTTTCCCTTTTTAATTAAATACAGATATAGATGTTTATTAATAAAAAAGAACAAAGAACAATCTAGTTATACTACTGTAACATAGTATTTAAGGCTGAAAAAAGACTTTAGTGCATCTAGTTCAGCCTGTATAGAAAAGAAAATCTCCTTCCAGTGGTCAAGTAGCCATAGCTGGTAGAGATTAAACAAAAACAAATGTAAAAACAATCTTTAAAATACAGCTCATAACTTCAAAACAAGAATAATAGAGGAAAAAAAAAAAGAAATTTGATAATGAAACCTTGACCATAAAACACATGGCACATGTTAAAAGTGGCCGACCCCAGTGATGAATTCATGCTACAAATTAATTTATAGGTCAATTGCTCAGATGAACTGCAAGGAAAAAAAACCTTCCGAGAGTGATTAAATCTTCCAAGAGCAAACACTTTTTTTCCGGCCTCTGATGAGAAGATGAGACTGGTAATTAGTTATTGTGTTTGGGTTTCTAGTTGGCTAACGGGAATAAAGCACAATTCATTAGCAGGGTAAAGGGCTCCGCAATCAAGAGCATTACAAAGAGCTGATCCTTGTGGAGACAAGGTCAAGGCACATGATGCTAGACACATGTAACCACCAACCTGCAGATGTGACCTCTGCCTCTGGGTCTTTACCCATCACACATTATCCTCCAGTAAAAAATACATTAGAACGTCGTGCCAACGCCTGCATTTAAGGTCACTACATAGAATACGATAAGAATTTTTCCTTTTAAAAGGTAAGGACAAAATTAGGATATGTTTTATAGTGCTGGAAGAATTAAAGCCAGTTTGCAGACTGTGAAACCCATTGTGGGGGATCTATGTTTCTCATGTTTGATTACCAGATATATAAAGTGCATTTATATAAGAGCAAATCAAGAACGTATTAAGACTGAAAAGGGGGTGACCAAAAAAATGCTGTTCCCATTTCAGTGAAAGCCCTCTAATCCCAACTCTACAACTGCCAAAGGCCCAGCGCCTTGCCAAGCTACACAGCATGGTCCACGGTTCTGGCTTCTGGTCTCAAGGCAGTAAGGCAGGAGTTCTCAACCAGTGGCTTGGGAGCCACATGTGGCTGTCTGACCCATCCTATGTAGCTCACCAGTTATTTTGCAAGACCAGAATATTTGTGGAGGTCACATTGAGGCTGGAGGGTACATGGAGTCCAAGGCTTAGCATTTTCAGTGTCATTCAGTGGATTAATTTAAAGTCAGGTAGACAGAGAACCCAATCAGTTTCCGAAGGTGAATTATATTGTTACTGATGTGGGGATCAAACTATACTTTAAAATTTCATTTTTAGGCTTTCTATGAGTTAATAGCTTTTGGCGCATCCCAAATAGATATACCCCGAAGTAAGGGACACTCAGCATGCCTAAAGTTAAATTCAAGGGCTGAGGGTCCGCTAAAATAGGACACATATTTCATGGGACCAGGAGTGGTTGATGTTCACACTTGACTGTGAAGTCTGATACTTTAGTGTGACCTTATGGCATTGTATTTTTGAACACTTTCCTGTTCTATAAGGGTTTTTTTGGTTTCTATTATCTATTTATGGTGTACGTGGCTCCTGAACACCTCTCCGTATAAAATGTGGCTCTCGTGTTAAGAAAGGTTGGGGACCCCTGCGAGTAGGGTATGTAGGCAGAGTACGAGCCCAGATCAAGATGTCTATTATTCTTTATGGACACCCAGGCCAGATGCATGCAGGTGGAGCAAGGAAGGTTTTTTTTTCAACTATGCAAGCCTGTAGGTTGGGTTTAAAGTCACAGTCCAAGTAGGCAGATTTTAGTTAATTTGTATCTCCCAGCCCTTACAACAACATTTTAAGAGTTTCTTTACTTACTACACTCTGCTGACATGTGAAGTGGAGGGGACAAGGAGATGCCTTGTGTTTCACCTGCCTGTACAGTAGCATAGGACAGGTGGTTTACTAAATGTCTTTGATAAATTCCCCTAAATTAGCCAATCACTATAATTCTTCCTCCGCGCTTTTATGTGATCACTGGTAACCCCATGATCAAAGAGAAAGGATAAGACTTTTTTAAGTCTGCTTTTATTAGGAGGGGGTGCATATGAAAGCAAAAGGTTTGTACAGGTAGAGTGTGAATGGAGACTAACCACTATCCTATTCTTAGAGCTGCAAAGCCTCCACCCCTTGCTAATAGTAATAGGAGAATAGAATAGGAGACTAGACTGCGTTGCAAATAAAAAGCACAATTTTAGTCTTTTCAATAACGGAAAAGTCCTCATTCAATAGGATTTTCAAAGGTGTAATTTTTGTGTGCCAAAATGATGTCCTGAAGGTGCTGAGCTGATCTTTTTTTTATCTTGTTTTTTTTCTTATGTTAGAAATTGTTTGTTTTAATTTTTACCTGCAGTCTGCTGTTATTGGCAACGTACACCAAGTCTGTACTTAAGAAGAGAGAAGTGGGCTCTGTACACACGAACACTGCTGCTGGGCATATCTGTAAGGTTTAGTGAGCTCCCTCACCTCACCTTTATACAGGAATCCCTTCTCTTTTCTTGGTATACAGACTTGGTGTACGTTGCCAGTAGCAACAGATTGTAGGTAGTGAAAACTGCTTCTAAAAGATACCAAATTTTCTATCATAAGAAAAAAAAAATCAGCTCAGCAGCGTATGACCATCCTTTTGGCACAAAAAAAAAAATATACATTTTTTAAAGGGTTGTTAAACCCAAAAGGTAAAAAAAAATGGGCACCTCACCTTCACTCCAGCGCTGCTCACCCCAGCAGGTCCAACGCTCTAAAATCTTCCAGTTTCAGAGAACAGTGCTCCCCCGATGCCTTTCATGCTATCCCACCCCTCGCATCAGTTACAGCGCGCTGTTCATTCACTGGAATGGAGGGACCAGGCTGCATGGCTAGCCATTGGTCGAAGAGCAAGGAGTGCCGGCCCACTTACCGCTGCCCCCAGTCCTTGTTCTTGGAAACCGGGAAGATTCCGAGCGGCGGACAGGGCTGAAGCGGCTGCACAGAAGGGAAGAGGAGTGCCTGTTTGTTTTTGGGGGAAGGGTTAAGTACATGCCGCTGTATAGAGCCCTGGTGAGGCCACAGCTAGAATACTGTGTGCAGTTCTGGAGACCTTACCTGCAAAAACACATTATTCAAATAGAACGGGTCCAAAGGCGGGCAACAAAAAATACAATTCTGTGAGAATCTCACCTGTAGAATTGGTATTATATGCATACAGCACGTCCTGCTCCAGAACATATTCATAACGTATGGGTATACCTCCGCCTTCAGCGCCGTGCACTGCAGATCATGAAGAAAACAAGCTCCTCCCGGCCCTACATATACCGGAGGACCTCCCACAATCCCCAGCATTGAAAAGCAGTGAGAAGAGAAGCCAGGAGAAACCAACCACCCAGAGTGTCTGGCAATAACACCAAGTGAGTACAATCACCTTACAGGGGATCCAGAACAAAGTGAAACCAGGGTGGGGTGGAGCAGGACGTGCTGTATGCATATAATACCAATTCTACAGGTGAGATTCTCACAGAATTGTATTATTCTAAGCATACAGCACGTCCTGCTCCAGAACATATTCATAACGTATGGTACATCCAATAGCAGTGTCCACAATAGGGTGGGGTCCCCTTGAAAAGGCACAGCCAACAGTAAAGCGCTGTCACCCTTAACCATGCTATCAACAACGAGAGCAATGCTCTAACCTCAACCTTTGAACCTTGTAAAGGGAGAACTGAGCGCAAGCAGCGGACTAGCCAGCTTGAACGCCAGAACATAGTGCTACAGCAGTGTCTACAGTGCCAAGCACTAATAGTAAAAGAACGAAAAACAATAGGGAGGAAGAATCTTCCTCTAGAAGGATAGGCCAAAATAACTGCCTAACCATGCCACTACAAGAGGGGGTAGCCATGGTAACTCAAAACTTTTCCCAACGGGGAATACATGTCCAGGTCGCAGACGGGACCAACAGAAGTGCTCACAACAGTATTCAGCAGAGCCGAAAGAGTCCTACAGGTCCGGAAGGACGACCAACCAAATAGGACCAGGCCAGAGGGCCCTTAATCCATGGAAAACAATCAATCCGGTACTTCAAGAAGGGGGCACCGGTAGACCCCAAGATAATATCCCGTCAGGGACAAGACAGTTCTGGCAGATCTCTAACCCCAGTAGAGGGGCACAGATCCCTTTCATCTCATAGTAATTTAGATCATAGTCCCGAGACCAGAGGATCCGTCCAAGGCAGAAAGGACGAAATAACGCCTGAATCCAACTTAGTGTGAGGCGGGTACCCTCACCTCATGGTATAGATCTGTACCAAGGCATGCATATATATAAGAAATATATATATAATGACTAGAACCACCAATAGTGCCGTTCCCTATGGCACACCACTGCCTGGAATAACCTCCCCAGAGGAGCAACCTAAAGGAAGGAGCAGGTCAGACAGGGACCTGACTAAGACCTGTGGGAACCCTTGGTAGATCATCAGAATAAGTCCTCCCCAAAGGGGGGAACTAGGGATCCCCAGGAATGCTCCTGAGCAGACCCTGAGGAATGCAAACAAAAAAATTGGATCAGGTCTCATAATAGAAGGACAGATCAGGCCTCAGCCATAGACCAGAGTCAAGTAGCGAGCCCATACCAAACACTGCTTGTAGGACCCTAATCCCAGGAGCAGATACCCTCCCGCCAGGGAAGGAGTTTAGACCCAGCGAATAGCATAGGGACAACATAAGCTAAACCAGCGTGGCAGAAGGAAGAAAATAAGGAGGAAGACAAAGTCCAGAGCCTCCAAGGAACAAGACACCCCAAGATCTGTGATAGAGGCGGGGTCCCACAGAACCCTGCCAGAGTGAGCCCAGAGGCACAACAGAGAACCTCCCAAGGAGGGATACTTCAGGAAGGACAAGGAATATCAAGTCCCCCAAGGAATCAGGGCTCCCCTGGAAAGGATCCAGGCCCAAGAATTCCGCAGGAGCAAGGAGCAACCACTGTCCTATTAAGGCCACAAGTCCCCCAATGGACGGGTACAAGAAGGAGTAGTCCCCAACTAGGACCCACAACGTGCTCCTTATGACCAAAATTCACCTAGGAACCCAGAACCTCCAAGGTCCCTTCCTAGGAACCCCCCCGGGGGATTCAGAAGAATAGGCCCCCCTTTGTCATCCTGCCAGATTAGGTACCATGGTAACCAACAGGGAAAGGCAAAGAGTATGGAATGCTCCACCACGGTACTATCGAGTAACCAGTAGAAGAATAACCGCCTCCACAAGGAGTAAGGTAAGCAGACCCAGACCCAGGGTGCAAACCTCTCATCCAGGGCTAATGGTTAACTCACCCCAGAGTCCAAGGGTCCCCGAGACAAGTGGTGTCAAAGGACGAGCCGCCAATCAGTTCACCGGAAGCGAAGCTGTCTGGAGGAATCACTATACAGGACGGAGGCCCAGAGGTCTCATACCTGTAAACTCCTTATAGCCAAGGAAAAAAGGGCACTGGGTGAAGCCTACCCCCGGAGTAATCCAGGGACTAGAGGGTGGAACCGAGTAGGGCTCCGGATTTGTCAAGTTCCATCCCCCAACCGCTTCGTGAGGGAACAGGAGGGCCTGATAGGTACCCTGTAAAATGCCCCTTGGTGCCGTGTGAGTCATCACACCCTTCCTGAGCCCAGTGCGTACAAGGGCGCAACAGGGGGCTTAGTTTAAGTCTCAACGGTGTCAGTGATCACCAATACCCAATCGTAGAGGGCTCAGTATCCAGAAGGCTCCTTAGAGCCTAGAAAGAAATCCGAACACGCCACCAGCGGCCAGAGGACCCCTGGGGCATGGGGCACAGACAGCCCTGTCAAGGGCGCCAGGCCGAAAGCTTATGGTACAGATGCCACACCCCCTTAGGTGTTAGGCAGATAGACTCCCTCATCCTAGAAGGGAGAGAGAGGCAGACCCGCTCAGGGGCCCCAGATTCTATATGATAATGGCGTTCTGCAGGGAAGCCATACCTGACAGGCCCAGTTAAGCCTGCACCCATGCCCGAAGAAGGGCATGGAACCATAGTCCTCCTAACCGACTCAGGGAAGGACCACCCAGCAAACACCATCCCATCTCTGGAGGAACTACCTAAAGCCCCCAGAGCGAGGCAGGATGCCTCCTGATAGGAGTAAGTTGCTGTGACCATCCCCTCACCCAGGTGGGTGAGGGCGCCCCATCATGCATGAGGGAATTCAGGAAAGTAAAAGGACTTAGCCCGACCGGAGGGCCCCGGGTCTTGAACGTCACTCCTGGGACAGGAACCCGAACCAGACCCAGCAGGGGGCAACCCCGGTTCCTGCTTAACGGAATGATATGGAGGAGGAGGGGTCTCCCTGCTCCGCGGGGGGCGCAACGGTCGCCTCTGACTGGGTGGACTGTCCTGTTTCTCAAATAAGTCCAGACGTGCCCCAAACAGGTGATGCCCTCTAAAGGGAAGCCCTGTCAAGATCCTTTTAGCGTCATCGTCTGCCCCCCACTGACGAAGCCAGAGCAAGCGACGTATAGCTACCACTTGGGCAGAAGTCCTAGCACACATTTTGATGGTGTCATCCAAGGCCAAAAGGATACATTTTACAAAGATATCGCAGCTAGAGAGTGCGTAAAACACCTCCCAGGGTAAATCTTCAGGCTGATGCTCCAGTATCTTTCTTATAAGAGTCCTAGCGGCCACAGCCGTGATAGCCGCGGCACAGACAGGGCGCAGCGCCGTGCCAGCACAGGTAAAGGCGTGGGAAGCAAGCCTATCGATACGCCGATCCTCGGCGTCCCGCAGGGAGCTGTAAGCTGGAGATGTAAGGAATGGGGGGTTAGGGACCCCAATAATCGGAGCGTCCACTACTGGGGACGAGGACCAAATATCTACCATCTCGGGGGGGAAAGGGTATTTCCAAACCCAGTCCTCCGGGGTCTTTTGAAGAGCAGCGGGACATTCCCACCCTTTAAGTACAAGAGCATGGAAGTGAGCCTGCTCGAGAAATTCCAAGCGCGCAGGCGCAGTATGAAAGCGCCCCCCTCTCGGCCTGGAGACCGCACCGGGAGGCGAAACGGACAATACATTAAAAATCCTGAGTAACATCCCGCCAATGTCAAGCTGGTCCCAGTCATCCTGACCAGCATCATCCTGACCCCTTGGTCTCTCGTCAGAGGAGCCTAGGTCAGAGAACAGGTCCCCTTCTTCCGACGTGGCACTAACACGTGTAGACAAGGACTCCTCAGAGCCCATAGCACAGGCCGAAGCCGCGGGAGTAGAAGGCCGTTGTCTAACTGGGCCGATCCGGCCAGACAAACCTTCCACAATCTGGGAGGGGCCCCGGCGTGGGCCATCTGGGAGGGGAATCTATTTGTAACTCGCCACTTGTACAAGACTCAGCAGGAGTGAGGTTTAGGGAAGGGGAAAGGGTGGAGAAGGAGCGAGGTACAACCGCAAGCGTCGCTCGCAATTCCAGTGTCTGTTCAGAACATGACGCGCAGACCCGTGCCCCGTCCGCCTCAGCATGGGGGAGACCGCGCGATATACACAGCCGGCCCTGTCCCAGGGGGACCCCGGTAACACAATCCTGAGATGCCTCCATATGGTGATTGTTTAAATATAGGATGTCAATAGGGATTTATGCCGTAAGCAACCCTGGATGCCCCAACTACCCGCTGATCAATGTGGGAGATTTTGGGAAGGCCCGCTCCTTATACGTATGAGTATAGCAATGTATACGTATATAGTAAATATATATGAATAGGTATATAGGTAAATATGTATATGAGGCCGGGAGAGGCCACCGGAACTCAGCGTCTGAAAGACACAATAGGAAAGAGATGTCAGGCACATGCGCAGATGGGCAGACAATAATGAGAGGGATTTGCCCGCAAGGGCACTTACAGCTCAAGTGGAGGAGGAGACCGCCACGACGCGTGCGCGGGAAGCTAACCAAAATGGCGCCCGGCGAAGCTCGAAGAGCAGGCTAAATACTCCGCCGTGACGCGAAGCGTGCCGGACTAAGGCCCCGCCCATTCTAAAGAGCACGAAGCTCTGAGGTAAAAAAGAAGGCAAGGAAGCAACTAGCAGGCCTAACGTACCATAGAGCGGACACAGACAATAAGCGCGAGCACCGCGGCAACAATATTAAGTGGCAATCAAGTAAAAAAACACACAGGGGCAGCCGAAATAAGGAGCAAGCAGCGCGGCTCTGACATCTCTGAGCTAATAAAGGGCAGAATAGAGGCCACGAGCGTGACACATCGGTACACTGGGACCGCCACACGCGTACCCCCCCCCTTTCTTTTCCCCCTAAGTGGACGGGGGAAAAGAGGGAGAATGGTGACCCGATAATAGGGTCCAGCACTACGCGGGGTATGGGACAATAATGCGGGAGGGGCATCCCTTGGAGGCTCACCATCAGCCTAAACCGCCTACCCTATGGTTGAGTCTAGCTCCATAAGCACACCAGGTGCTGCCTACCTTCACCTGACCCACGCAGCCCAGGCTGGGAGGCATTAATTCACAATGAGGACGGGTGGAAATAGTCCCGCAGGGCCTCGGGCTGTCAAGCCCCGCTCGCCTGCGAGAGCGTGATACTTCATGTCTTCGCAGTTTCAGCACTGCAGAGAAATCTGGGGATTTGTGGGAGGTCCTCCGGTATATGTAGGGCCGGGAGGAGCTTGTTTTCTTCATGATCTGCAGTGCACGGCGCTGAAGGCGGAGGTATACCCATACGTTATGAATATGTTCTGGAGCAGGACGTGCTGTATGCTTAGAATATGGCAGAAGGACTTAAACTTAAAGCGGACCTTCACTCAGAACAAGAGTCTATGTTATATGTTTCCCACACCCTGTACATACAGATTGCTCACATTAAAAATCATCCTACCTGCATCTACTGCATGTTATGAGCCTTTAAACATCCAAGATGGGGGCGTATGGAAGCCGCCATCTTATCAGGCAGCCTGCAAACAGGAAGTGCCTCCTGACTGTGCTGCTCTGCATTCTGGGACTGCTGACCTTTACCTGACCCCAGCTCTGCTCTATCTAAGCAAAGCACAGCTATAACCCGCCCCCCTGTACCTTATCCCACTCTCCTCTCCTCAGTGTGATGCTTCTGAGTCAAGATGGCTGCGCCCGTATCCTAAATTCCTGAACAGAGTTGCAGCCCAGTGGGGGAAAGAATAATAAGTTAGTGACTAAAAATGTAAAATATATTAATTTTAGATGCTGGGGAACCGTTTTTTTAAGAGTTTGGGCTTTTCATTAAATCATGGTGAAGGTCCGGTTTAAGACTTATCAGGAGAGACTTAAAGAACTAAATTTGTACAGTCTGGAGGATAGAAGGGAGAGAGGGGACATGATGAAGACCTTTATATATGTGAAAGGATTCAATAAGGTTCAGGAGAGAAGTGTTTTTAAGAAGAAACTTAATGATGTTAATGTTGTGCATGAACTAATCACAGGCACTTAGAAACTGGTCATATTGAGTGAATAGTGGCTGCAAGTCACTATGGCTGCAAATCAGACTCCATTCCAAGTCTGACTCCTTCTAAGTCTGCAGCGAATTTAACCTGAATTCAACCTGGAGGAAACCTGCACCAGATTCTGCTTGTCTGAATAGCCCAGCATCAACTAAAATGATCAACATCTACCTCATCACACTGCTTCCTCTTACCCTCAGAATCCTAGGCTCACAGTATCCCCCTGCTCCTGGTAAGTCCCTATATATCTCCCCCTCTCTGCTCTCCTCCCCCTACCTCTCTGCTCACGAATTCCTTTCCTTGGCAAAAATCACACACCACCTCTATATCCAAGCACAAGGCACATTATTCCACCCTCAAAAGCCACAACCATCTCTTTTCTCTCCTTTTACTCTTACTTGCCGCCGGAGACATCAGTCCTAATCCAGGCCCACTCTCTCCACCCCCCTCCTCCATAACTATACATTTTTCATCAAAGCCAAAAGTCTACAACCGTGTTAAACCTGGATACACACGCAACCTATCTAATCTGATACAGCTTAGTCACTCTCCATCCCTTCCCGCCACTGTCACCTGCGCACTGTGGAATGCACGCTCAGTGCGCAATAAACTCACCTATATTCACGACCTGTTTCTCTCTAACTCTTTTACCTTCCTGGGACTCACAGAAACATGGCTTACCCCATCAGACACAGCTTCATCCGCTGCCCTCTCACATGGGGGACTACATCTCAGCCACACCCCCAGATCCAACAACAAACAGGGTGGGGGTGTTGGCATCCTTCTTTCCAAACTCTGCTCCTTTAACCCACTCCCTGCCTTGCCATCTCTATCCTTCTCATCTTTTGAAGCTCACTGTGTCCGCTTATATTCTCCCTGTAACCTGAAAATCGCAGTCATCTACCGCCCTCCTGGAACTACTACTCTTTTCCTCGACCACTTTTCTACCTGGCTCCTTCATTTTCTGTCCACAGACATCCCTGCAATCATCATGGGTGACTTTAACATATCTGTTGACACTAGCAACCATGCTGCCACCAGACTACTGTCACTAACCTCATCTTTCGGCCTCAAGCAATGGTCTACTGCACCCACCCACAAAGACGGCCACACAATTGACCTCCTCTTCACTAACCTCTGCTCTCTATCAAACCTCTCATCCTCTTTGCTCCCCCTCTCTGATCATAATCTGCTGACTATGACCCTCTCTCCAATGCCTGCAAACCCCCCTCCACACAAACCCACAATTCAACGCAGGAACTTAAGAAACCTAGACCTTCAGTCCTTTTCTGCCTCACTTCAACCTCTTCAGACCTTGACCTCATTCACGGACATAGACGCTGCATCATCACACTACCATAATACTCTCTCCTCAGCTCTGGACTTTGTCGCCCCCCTCACCTATAGCCGTCCCCGCACCAGAAACCCCCAACCCTGGCTAAATGCAAGCACAGCCAGATTGAAACAGCTGTCTCGAGCTGCTGAACGGCGATGGAGGAAATCCAAAGCCAATCATGACTTTCTATTCTACAAACAAGCCCTTCAGGAACTCAGGACGGCCCTTTCATCTGCTAAGCAAGCTTATTTCTCTTCACTGATTTCTGCACAAGCCCGGAATCCCAAACAACTCTTCAACACTTTCAGTTCCTTACTCCGCCCTCCACCTCCTCCTCCAACCTCCCAAATAACAGCAGAAGAATTTTCTACATTCTTCAAAGGAAAAATTGACAACATTCGACTCGGCTTTGCCCCTCAGAATCCCTCACCACTTCAAACAATCCCCCCGCCTCACTCTCTTACTTTCTTCACTCCAATAACTGAGCTTGGACTAACCTCTCTCATTTCTAGGGCCCACCTGACTACCTGCTCCCTTGATCCTATTCCATCCCACCTTATTCCTCAACTGTCTCCATCCCTCACTCCAGCCTTAACATCCATATTCAACCTTTCTCTCTCCACTGGCACCTTTCCTTCTTCCTACAAACATGCTGTTATTACTCCGATAATCAAGAAACCCTCTCTCGACCCCTCTGCCCTCTCTAGCTATCGCCCTATCTCGCTACTCCCTTTCTCCTCCAAACTTCTTGAACAACATGTCCACTCAGAACTGTCACAATACTTATCCACTAACAACTTATTTGACCCCTTACAAATTCCGCCGTAACCACTCCACTGAAACTGCCCTCACCAAAGTCACCAATGATCTGCTCACTGCCAAAAGCATTGGTCACTACCCCATCCTCATCCTTCTTGACCTCTCCTCAGCCTTTGATACTGTCGACCACTCTCTGCTTCTTAATATTCTCTCCTCTCTCGGGGTTCGAGGTCTTGCACTCTCTTGGCTCACCTCTTACCTCTCTGACAGATCATTCAGTGTATCCTTTTCTAACACAGTCTCATCCTCACGTTCTCTTTCTGTTGGTGTGCCGCAAGGTTCTGTCCTAGGCCCCCTACTTTTCTCAGTCTACACTCACGGCCTCGGCAAACTTATAACTTCACTAGGCTTTCAATACCACTTCTATGCGGATGACACTCAGATATATCTCTCAGGCCCCAATCTCTCCTCTCTCCTATCTCGCCTCCCCAACTGCCTCTCAGCTATTTCTTCATTCATGTCATCTCGCTACCTCAAGCTAAACATGGACAAGACAGAACTGGTCATTTTCCCACCATCTAACTCCCCTCCCCTCTCTAACATGTCTATTTCTGTCAACAATTACACAATAACAGCAACTCACCAAGCTCGGTGCCTGGGAGTCACTCTGGACTCTGCCCTCTCTTTCAAACCACATATTCACTCCCTGGCCACCTCCTGTCGCCTCCAACTTAAAAACATCTCCCGCATCCGTCCTTTCCTCTCACCTGACACCACTAAAATGCTAGTGCATGCCCTGGTCATATCCCGTCTGGATTACTGCAACATCCTTCTTTGTGGCTTACCAACTAACAGACTGGCACCCCTCCAATCTATCCTGAACTCTGCTGCTCGCCTCATCCATCTCTCCTCTCGCTACTCTAGTTCTGCGCCTCTCTGCCAATCCCTACACTGGCTGCCAGTCCCACAGCGAATCCTGTTCAAAACTCTAACTCTCACATACAAAGCTCTCTCCAACCAGGCCCCTCCCTACATCTCATCTCTATTCCAACAGTATCAACCTAGACGCAGCCTCCGCTCGTCTGCCGACCTACTTCTGTCCTCCTCCCTGGTCACCTCCTCTCACGCCCGCCTCCAGGACTTCTCACGTGCAACCCCAATCTTCTGGAATGCCCTCCCCCACCCAATCCGCCACTCCACAACCCTCAAAACCTTCAAAGGCGCCCTTAAAACTCACTTATTCAGACAAGCATATAATCTGGCCTAACCAATCTTCTAAAGGGCACATGCCACAAAGCTCAATACTGACTGTTTGTGATCCTTCCCCCTCGTCTTCACCCCTCTTCCTTTAGACTGTAAGCTCCTTGGGGGCAGGGCTCTCTCCCCTATTGTATCTTGTATTCAGAATATCCATTGTCAACTCTGTACAACTGCATTTGAATTAGTATATGTACCGTATGTTTCTACCCTGTCTGTAATTACTACTTTGTAAAGCGCTACGGAAGATGATGGCGCTATATAAATAAACAATAATAATAAACAATAATAATAATAATGATAGAATAAGGGGGCACAACCTGAAGTTAGTTGGAGGGAAGATCAGGAGCCATGTTAGAAAATATTATTTTACAGAAAGAGTAGTAGAACAAACTTCCAGCAGATGTAGTTGAAAACTCAACAGTCAGTGAATTTAAACATGCCTGGGATAAGCATCCATCTTTCCTAAAATAAAGAGTACATACAGTATATACACAAGAGCAGACTAGATGGACTGTATGGTCTCCCTTCTGCTGTCAACATTCTATGTTAAGTAACCCTTTAAGTATTCTGAGTTTGTGCTACAAACCCTCATGTCCAAATAAACAAGACACTCAAAGTGTGACATACAGTATAGTACTGATGAAGGTCCACTGCTATTACAAGATACCACACAATGAGAAAAAAGTGTAGTTACACACATGTCCGAATGTCTTGACTTCTGAAATTCTTCCTTCAAGCAAGAATTAACCTTTTTGTAATTGCCTGGTTATTGTGTTATCTGGACGATTTAGATGTAAATGGAGCTTAGCGAAGCTCTTTTTTTTTTCTTTTTAATCGTGATTTGCAATAACAAGTAAGTGTAACGAGCGGTGAAGATTTACAGAGTGTGATGTAATGAGGACAGTTCATGGCAAGCGTGCACACTTTTATAGCTTGCATGTTTCATTTGCAAAGCAAACACAGCGCAAGAAGCGAGCCCATAAACGGCCATTAGAAAGAAAGAAGCGGAGGCGCAGGCTGAGGTGTTTATGGAGCAAAATGAAACTTCACTTCACCCAGCTGTGTGGGAAAGGCGATGGCTAAGAAAATGGAAGAACCTACACCTTGAAACATTTGCCTCTCATACTTTAGTTATTATTGTTCTTTTCTGTACCACTGTACAAACTAGTAATTACAGACAGGGTAAAGCATACAGTAAAGAAACCTTTACAAACAAGTGCCCTGCAATCGCTGTGGTGTGAAAGCAGTCTCAGTCATGGAGGAGGGGGGGGGGGGGGACTCAGAATGGGGAAGCGTTTTCCATGCCTTCATTAAAGGGATTGTCTAGGTGAAAAAAAAAAAAAAGCCTATACTCACCTTTTGTTTCATCCATCTCCTCTGGGCAGGTCTAGTGTGCCTATGCAGCTCCTCTGTCCTGCAGCAGCATCTTGATTCTTACCGATGAGTGGGGTTCTGGTCCCGCTATGTAAAACCCCCCAGATCTCCAGAGGAAACTCACCCCATCCGGGTCCTACGGCGAATGCGCGGCCGCTCGTCCAATCAGCATGCTCGGAGCCGCTGAGCTATGCACATCTGAGTGACGTCTTAGCAGAGCAGCTCCAAGCGTGCTGGCAGCCGCATCCCCCGCTTCCCTCAAACAGGGAGCGTGCCCACGTTGGCCATTCACAAATGGCTGGAGCGGGCACGCGCCCTGCTAGAGGGATAGCAGGGATGCGCCCCATGCATGCGCTGTTGGACCAGGAAGTAAGTGTAGCAGGCGACCTGGGGGGTATCACACAACCCGGTAACCCAATTTTGCAGGGTCCCTTGTTGTGTGCCAACCTATTAAACCTAGTTGTGGATGCCGCTAATGCTCACCCACTGTCCTTTCTGTAAAGCCTCCGCTGCATGCGGCTGCCCTCTCCCAGGGTCAATGTGGATTTGGGCTTAAAAATAAAAAACAAAGCTTACCTTAATGCCTTAAATTGCTCGCTCCCACAGCGATTGGTGGAGCTGCTTGGAGACTTCCTACCGCCGCCACGATGGGGTGCCTAACCAGCCAGTCAGTGCAGCATTTAGGATGGTTTCACACCAGCATGGGTGAGGAGCATTCGAGCTTTCAGGGCGAGAGTCCCGCATCCTTCTGTGAAAAGCTCACTGCAATGGAAGGGGTGGGTCAGGCTCCAGCAATCTCCCTTTTTTGCAATTGAATGGAGAGGTCCTGGTGGCACTGTGACTGATGTTTTGGCCCCGGCCGATGCAGTATGAGGTGGGGGCTCGTATCCAGTGATCAGGGTAGCTACTGATCGCTGGACTAGCACCGATCAGTTGCAAAAGCCAAGTACCTTTTTGTTTTTCCTTTGCCTGTTTATTCACTGTAATCACTATACATTATTAACCCTTTCGCTGCCAGCCTACCTGCAGCATTTGCCACTCCCTGTTGCCAGACGATGTTTCACCATTTTGCGCTACACATATTCAACTGTCATTTTTGAAGGGATTTCCAGGGATTTCCCAGGAAAATTATATATTGTTTTTTTCAACAGAGTCTGGGCTTTAACATGAAATGTCTTGTTTGTATTTTTTAGGTGTATTCTCAATTTTTTTGGGTGAAATGTGTGAAAAAAAACAAAAAAAAAACATTTTTTTACAATTTGTAGAGTTTTTTTGTAATAAAAAATGTAAGTTTGTCAATAAAATCTTATTGCGTGAGAAACCCCAATTTCTCCCGGTTACAGCGATACCACATATGTATAGGTAGACACCCTTTCCTGCCCAGAAGCCTTTTATAGCTGCTGGATGACAAATGGTTAATTAAAAAAAAAAAATGACATAGGGTCCCCCTTCCCGGGGAGGGGGACCCCATTTTTTTTTGGATTTTGAAGGGTTAAAAACCCTTCAAAATCCAAAAACAAAAATGACGTGGGGTCCCCCTTACCCAAAGTAACCAGCCCGGGACCAGCTATGGGGGCTTGTAGGCACAGAGTGGGGGGGCCAGCTTTGGTGGCCCCCCCACCCTGCAGCCTACGAGCCCACATAGCCTATGTGGGCCCGGGCTCTTCTGCCCCCCCCTGGCCTTTGGGGAGGCAGGTAATGGGGGTGCGGGGGTTAATGGCAAGCCACCCGCTAGGGCAGGTGACTTGCCACCCCCCCAGCCTTGTGAACTGGTATAAGGGGTCTCATGGACCCCTTACCAGCTCACAAAGGGTTAATGTGAAAAAAAAACACCACACAATAATAAAAAGTATTTTATTAGAAAAAAAAAAAATTTTTTTTTACTGTACTTACCTTCGATTGCAAGCTCTTGTCCCTCGCCGCTCAGCTGACAGATGCCGGTGATCGGCATCCAGAGAAGGAGAAGGCAGGAGATCAGAGGATCTCCTGTCACCTCCTTCCCCTGTGCCGATCACCGGCATCTGAAAAGCTGACAAGGCTGAAGCCTGAGATCGGGGCCGGGATGACTTCATAAGCCCCGCCCCCAAGGGGGCGGGGCTTAGAGGCATGATGGCGGCCGCCATCGTGCAGAAGATCGGTAAGTCCTGGGGGGGGGATCGGAGGCCCCCCAGGTGAAGAGGAGGGACAGCGGGAGCCAGCGCACACACAGGTAAGTGAATGTCATTTTTATTTTTTTTTTTTTTTTACAGTTAGAAGCTGCTGCTGCAGAAGCGGGGGGGGGGGCGGCCTATTCCGGGGGCTCTCCTGGAGCCATCCGACCCCCCACGGGGGATCGGATGGCACCAAATTAAAGAGGAGACCCGGCCGGATCCAACAAGGGGTCAGGTGAGTATTTGTTGTTTTTACTTTTTAAACTACAAGCGAGGAAAGTCAAGCACGTAACACCTACGTGCTTGGCACTTAAGGCCCAGCCAAGCCAGCACGTAGGTGTTACGTGCTTGGCAACAAAAGGGTTAAAGATCTTTATTCACGTGTACAAATATTGATGTAGTTAAAGTCATTCTGAAGGCAACAAAACTAAAAAACACTATACTGCCTTTTAATACCCGCAGGAGATCACCGATAGTCCAGCGCTCAGTCATTTAACCAGATCGTCCAATCCCAGTCTTGAACCAATCTCATTCATCACAGGAACTATGGCACACCACCTCCATTTCAGTGATGGAGGGGGCGTGCCATACTTCCTATGATGATGGCGCGTGTGGTCCATCAGATTTGAATGGACGTCTACGGCTTGAAAATTTTGGCAGCTGCATGGGACTGGGTTTGGGTGATCAGGTAAGTGTCTGAGAACTAGAGCACAAGTGCTCAACCTAAGGCCTGGGTGCCACATATGGCCCTCGGGGCCATCTGATGTGGCCCCTAACCTGCTATGGGGAAAGTAGGAGGGGTAAATAGTACAAATGTATGAAGATAGTAACAATTTGTTAAAAATGTCTATATTGTTTTTCTATATGAATTGTATGCCAAGCATTGGTGGGAGCTTAGATGGGTTGAGTATTGGGAACATGGTTAAGATATGGGACTGATATGGATGGGCTGAAATGAGGGACCCATATATTCAGACAGGTAAGGCAATCGGCCTGTGTATTGGTAGCATGTGGGGATTGGTACATATGAATGTAGAGGTGTGCTGGAAGTAAATGGGTGGAGTTCGCCGAGACATTGGGTATCCCAATATCCTCATCTGTTGTTGAAAATCTTTATTATGTTATTCCAAATGAAAAAATGTAGAACCTATTCATTGTGGCCCGCAATCAGGTCCCAAATAATTTAAGTGCCCCATACTCCTCAAACGGTTGAGCACCCCTGCACTAGAGTAGCAGCAATCTCCTGCGGGGGATTAAAGGCAAGTAAAGCGTTTTTTTATTTTGTTCTCTGCAGCATGTCTTTACAGAGTGGACCAGCAAATAATTATTTCACCCAATCTGAAGGTGGGCACTCCAAGTAATTATGCATATTGGTTAATTTTTTAAATTGGAACAAAACCCAGCAGCAGCCGGCCTGGAATGTAAAAGATTCCAGGGCTGACCAGAAATCAAAGATTCCAGGGCCAGCCACTGGCTTTTTCCTGGGAATCTGGATGCCCCATTGTGTTAAACCCCCAAGGAAGCCTGTAAAAACGCATCTTTCCAACGGCACATACATGGGCTCTTGTCCAATTAGAGCTCGCTATGACCATGTTATTCGGCAGTTGGCTCTCATTGTGTAGAATGAAGAGCGCAGGCTGCCACAAGCTCTGCATCCTACACCGGATGCCCGGGTATGAGAAACCCCCCAGGGCGCCTGTGATCTTACCTGATCTTACCTGATGCGGCCAGCCAACTGCACCCTGTCAACAGTGGCACTTTTGAGAGACCCAATGTGCTCTTTCAAAAGTGCTGAGGGCCTGGCTTTGGCAGTGGGGGGGGGGGGGGGGGAAGCAGATGAGTGGCAGACCCAAAAACGGGTTTCCATCCTCTTTAAGAGACTGTCCAGAAAAAAAAACCCTACATTCTCACCTTTTGTCTCCTTCAGGCAGGGCTGGCTCTAGGTTTGTGGGGGCCCTTGGGCAGGAGAGTCTTAGTAAGTCCCAAAATAGTGTGACATGATGTAACATTTCAGCTCCGCTGCCACAAATGGGTCATCTTCTGCTGCGTTTCCCCCTCTAGTCCTCATTGATTTCCCTATAGCCACCAGTTGTCCTCTAGTCCTTGATGCATTCTCTATTGCCACCAAGCACCCTTCAGCCTTTAATGCGTGCTCCGCTGCCACTAAAGACTTAATCGCTGCTATCGGTTGTCACATGGTTCTCGGCACCTTCTACGCTTCCATCAATTACCCTCCATACCATGCCCCCTTTTCCAATGTTGCTGATCATCAGCCATCAGCAGGTCGTTGTTTCAGGTCCACTGTATAAATAATACCATGGCCAAGTGTGAGCCTGAGTGGACCCCTAAAGATGCCAGGGCCCCTGGCAATTGCCCAGGTGTTCCCTGTGCTGGCGCTGGCCCTGACTTCAGGCGATCGTTCTGAACCTTACCTAACCA
Organism: Gastrophryne carolinensis; assembly: GCA_027917425.1. Taxonomy (NCBI): domain Eukaryota; kingdom Metazoa; phylum Chordata; class Amphibia; order Anura; family Microhylidae; genus Gastrophryne; species Gastrophryne carolinensis. The sequence continues at coordinate 606,458,553 of CM051234.1, forward strand.
TAAAATTGAGTCCTGCGCCATCCAGACACAATATCCAGTCACTGGCGCCTCTGTGACAAATGACCGTCCCCCACTTTCAAAGTGACTGCAGCACACCAACTCCAAGCCTGTCAGGAGTAGGAGCTGTTCCAAGACAAACGGCGAGTATGAAGTGTTCTTTTAGTAGCATGGACACTCATGGACAGTCCTAATACCATCATGATAAATATATTACGAATTGACAATTTGTTATGAAAAATAGTAAGCGGGCCCATCATTTTTTGGGCTCTCTCCCCTGGCTCTCTACACCACATGAAGCAGCTACAAAACTTCTATTTCTCATAAGTAACATCCTCATCTGCCAAAAGAAACACATTATCTTGTAGTTGAGTTTTATTCTATGATAATTCTATTAGGACGTCTAAAAAACAGACTGCTCTTAAAATGTTTGACCCCTGGTCTCCAAGCAGAGAGGGGAGATTTACTCCCAGTATTTAATCACACTGGCCGGCAATGTAAGGCATTGTACTGAAGTCACAGGAGACCAGAGAAAGCATACAAATCTGGGTTGTGTATTTTAATGTAAAACATACCGAATTACACAAGTGTGGAAGACTGCTCTTTAGTAACATCTGCAAACAGCGCACAACCATTATTTATTGCCCCAGTGGATAAATCACTGTAACCCTCTTCTCTTCATCAGCAAAAGATATATATCATATCATATAAACGATACAAGGGAAATACTTACTCAGAACGTAAGAACCTAAGAGGACTTTAATATTACAGACTTATACAAGAGATTGCGTTGGCCGGGAATTGAACCCAGGCCTCCCACTCCCACAGCAGGTGAGAACTGCACCAATGTACCCCAGTGCTAGAATTCTCACCTACTACACAGGCCAGTTGCTAGCCTTCTCCAACGCCCTTCAAAGTTCAGAGGCCCCACTGTGTTAAGCCCCCTGTGTTGCCCACGTAAAGTGGACTAACACCCGGTGTGGCGCAGGGGTTGGTCGCCACCGCCGCTAAATGACAGTCTGGTCTGAACAAGAGAGTTTTTTTTCCAGACGCAGATTACAAATCATACCCCAAAATATGCCAAGTCAGATTGCTTAAAGCAGACCAAAACACACCGCGATCTATTCCCTCCCCCCAGAGCATCCAAAATCAGGATTTCCCGCTGTGTGAAACCCCCAAAGTCGCCCCATACACTTACCTTGTATAAGGTCAAACGGCGCATGCAGCCGCATCCCCACTATCCCTCTAGCAGGGTGCATGCCAGCGCCTGGGATTTGTGAATAGCTGGCGTGGGCACGCTCCCTGTTAGAGGGAAGTGGGGGATGCAGCCGCCAGCGCACTCGGAGTCGCTGGCCTTAGAGGAAGGCTTAGACGACGTGACGTCAACAGCTCCGAGTGCGCTGTTTGGACGAACGGCCGCGCATGTGCTGTAGGATCGTGAAGAGGTGAGTTAACTTTGGCGATCTGGGGGGTTTCACGCAGAGGGGCAACCCCGATCAGGGGAAAAACACCAAAACCCAGGATAGTCAAAATCCTGGGTTTTGGTCCACTTTAACCAAATAATAAGCATGACCACCATAGGTGAGATCTCTCTTGGCAGAGGATCCAGTGCTGGATGGGCTCCTCGCAACAGTTCATTGTGTCCTCTTCAGTTGGGCTCTAAAAGTTGCTCCCGCTAAAGGTTCCAGCACATCCAGTCCAACCATAGTGGTCTAAAATAAATCAACGCTGGTCATTCAGAAAGCACACCTTTCCCTAATCAGCAAAGGTAACTGCGCCCTTGCCTGAATAAGTAAAGGAGAATGTTTTTTGTTTCTTAAACGGGAACAAATTCCAGGATTTTGACTTTTCCAGGTTTTGTTCTGTTCCCCCGGGGGAATCCCGATTTGGGACGCCACGCCGTGTGAAAGTTCACCATGTTAAACTCACCTCTCCCCAGTCTAACGGCATATGCGCGGGCACTTGGCCAATGAGAGCCATTTGCTATATTTTACATCTTTGGGCATAAGGCTCTCATTGACTTTAAAGGGGAGCGTGTACTGCCGCATCCCTTGCACGCGCTCCCGTCCCAGCCTAATTGAATGGCTGGGGTAGGACTGACAACGACAGCAGCCTGCTGAATTACGTCAGCTCAGCGGACGATAGCCCGCACATGTGCCGTTGGACTGGGGGCAGGTGAGTGTGTACAGGCTCCCTGGGGGATTTCGCACAACAGGGCATCCGATTCGGAATCTTTTAGATTTCAGGCCAGCAGCTGGTGGGTTTTGTCCCACTAAGATAAATGACCATAGTTCCTCCACTTCCCCGCTGTGCCCCGATGCAGTTATAAAAGATTTTAAAAAACAGCCACCTGGGTACTCACCTCTTTCAGGATCCTTCTACAGCTGCCATGGAGCAGATAGGCTCGATGGGTGGCTGCGCGGATAGGCTGCTCGCTGTCATGTGGGAACCCAACCCATAAGAGCCAAGCATCCGGTATGGCTTTTTTTTTTTCCATATAGGGTCAGCAATGCATAGCAGGGGAGCCCAATCCGGGATGCTGCATAATAAAGACGGACTATGGTCATTTCTGGCTATAGTTCCTCTTTAAATGCTTGTAGTTTTTGAAACTGATGGCCATGGTTTATAGCAAGCAGTGCCGTGCTGCACCGGCTTTAGCCACTGAGAACAGAAGAAAATAAATAAGATACCTTTTGTAGATTTTAAGGTGAGATTTTGAGAATACCTAGTTCATCATGACATCATGTCTGACAAGGAGACCAATGTAGTCTCCAAAGCTCTCCTTAAAATATACTACTACTAATATACTACTACTACTACCGTATAGACTACAAAAGGTTTCACATTATTTCTTCACTTTCCTTCTATAATTTATAGAACTAAATGCAACCAAGAACAAGAGGCAATAGCATTTAGTTTGGCCATTTGTTGGAGGAAATTTGACCAAGAATATTGGCTGGTGAACAATCCGCATGTGGTCAACCATTTATGTGCAGGTAACGAAATGCATAATACAAAGGCAAATCACACAGAAACCTTGCCGCTCAGGTGACACAAGTAAAGATGACAAGAGAACAAGGACCATGTTTGCTTATATACGTTCTTCTAATGGGTTGAAGCGCACTGACTGGAGGGGGGGGGGGGGAATGCGCTAAGTCGAGCCATTTTAAGAAAATCATTCCCAGGAGACAAATTATCATAACCACATACTTCTATGTATGTTTTTACAGATGTGTAAATCTCTACAGAGGCCAACCTAAATGCTCACTTCCTGCTAAATGCTTGTAAAATTCATTTCTTCAGCCCTTGCCTGTTTTACAGGGAACATACTACGAGGGACTCAATTAAGGAGATAAAGGAAAGCGGTAAGAAAGACGAAAACCATTAACTTCAGCAAGGACCTACAGATTTGGATATGGAAGGAAATGAGCACAAACTTGGCAAAGATTCTGGGCAATTCATTGTGAGTAATAGGTCAAGGGGCTTACCTGAAACCCGTCCCATGTGCTTCCCCCCATTTCTTGCAGTGTGCTGTAGATACAGTAGCAGAGTTCTCCTTTCCTTTTTTCCCCATGATCACACTCCAATTGTCCATGTCCCTCAGAGCTGTAGCTTGCCAGGCTCACTCAAGCTGGGAGCACCAAGGGACAGCAGAAGTGCAACCACATTTGGAGGATTGGAAGAGAAAGGAGGGGCAGCCCTGCTTGCAGCATCTACAACGTACTGCAGGAAACGAAGGAGAGGCACATGGTACAGCCTTCAGGCTCCCCTTATTACAGGCAGGGTGCGGCTCCCCTTATTACAGACAGGATGCGGCTTCCCTTCTGCTGTATAAATATCCCAGAATCGGAATACCTCCAATATGGAACTCAACTATTTCCATAAAACAGCAGTGGCCATATTTGGCAATAAGCAGAGCACTCTTCATTTCCGTGGTATCCCTGCTCTACAGGCCTGGCACACCCAGCGGTCTGGAGTGGGGATGCTGCAGCAGCGTATAGAGCTCCGCTGTATAGGACTGTGGTGGGATCCCAAAACTAGGTGCATTTAAACTGGACCAAAACCCAGGATTTTGACTATCCTGGATTTTGGTCCTTTCCCCCGGGGATAGCAGGGATGTGGTCGTGGCTCGCAACGTTGGCCCGGGAAGCAAGGTAAGCAAACAGGGCGACCTGGAGCGAGTTTCACACAGCGGGGCACCCTGATTTCGGATGCTCCAGGAGAAAGAAAACAATCGGCTTGGGAATCTTATAGATTCCTGGGCCGATCGCGCTGGGTTTTGGTCCACTTTAACACTGCAGGAGATCCTGATTTGGCATGCCTCCTGTTGTATTTTAGAACTTAGGTCAGCTTTTGTCTCACCTTAATGGCACAAACATAAAAAAAGAAAGAAAAATGATTTGAGAATCATGCTATTATTATTGTTTATTTATATAGCGCCATCATCTTCCGTAGTGCTGTACAAAGTAGTAATTACAGACAGGGTAGAAACATAAAGCACAAAGACGTGACAGCAATTGAACAGAAATACATAGTCATACTGAAATACACTAGGGGAGCGGGCCCTGCCCTTGTGGGCTTACAATTTAAAGGATGCAGGCATTGGCCAAATAACTACTTATAATATTAAGTTAATACTGAACTGAAGTAATATCTTCGTCACTGAACATAGGGGACCATTTTCTTAAAAAAAAAAAAAAAAACGCAAGTTTTTCCTTCTGCTAATCAGGCCGATCTTTCTACATTAATACCAGCTAGCACAGTTTACAAGACAAAAATAGCTGCTATAAACACTTTGGATTTAGCAAGAGCCTGCACAAAAGGAGATCCATTCTTCACACATCTTAGTGTCAAGCTCTGTGTATGTAGAGACAAGAGTTCAGCCAGCGGGGGCGCTTTGTATGGTCTGATAGCCAATTTGTTCTGCTGCCATGAATCACTGGCACAGCACCATACTTCTACTGAGCGGCACACCGATCCCACACTACATCATTAAGCACGGTGATGCTTAATAGGCATAAAAAGCTTTTTTTTTCTTTTTTTAAAGAGCCCTATTTTAAGTGTAACAAAATGGGATCTAAAGTCTAAAAGTCTAAGTCAGACAGAAACCCTTCGTTATGTGGCATCCCAAATCTGGTTGACCTGCATGGTGAAAGACACCTAGCTACGGGTCTCAGAGGTGGTCCTATTAATGCGGACCTTCAGCCTGAATAAGAGTCTATATTATATGTTTCCCCCACCATAAATATATATATAAATATATATATATATATAAATATAAATATATAAATATATATATATATATAAATATATATATATAAATATATATAAATATATATATATAAATATATATATAAATATATAAATATATATAAATATATATATATATATATATATATATATATATATATATATATATATATATATATATATATATATATATATATATATATATATATATATATATATATATATATATATAAATATATATATATATATATATATATATATATAATTTGCCCACAATAAAAATCATCCTACCTGCGTCTACTGCATTTTGTGAGCCTTTAAACATCCAAGATGGAGGCCCATGGAGTCTCAGGCAGGAAGTGCCTTCTGACTGTGCCGCTCTGCATTCTGGGATTGCTGTCCTTTTCCTGACCCCAGCTCTGCTTTGTCTGAGCAAAGCACAGCTATAAACCACCCCCCCCCCTCTTTTCCTCAGTATGTGATGCTACTGAGGAAAGATGGTGGAGCCCGTATCCTAGAGTCCGGAACACAGTTTCAGCCCAGTGGTGGAAAGAATAAAAAGTTAATGGGTAAAAATGTAAAATATATTTTTATAGGTTTGGGCTTTTCATTAAATGATGCTGAAGGTCCAGTTTAAGTAATAAGCAGAGCACTCTGAATTGCCATGGTATACCCACTTTGCATGCCAAGTAAGAAAATGCCACAAGGCTGACCACTCTGTCTGTTGCCGTGGGATTCCAGAACGAGACAAGCTTTATTAGAGAAGAGTTTTTTTAGACTCCAGTTTTGATCCGCTTTAAAGTGGACCAACACCCTCCTTGATCAGCCCGGGAATCTATAAGATTCCCAGGCTGATCCGATCCCTCCCTGCGGGGCATCGAAAATCGGATCTGTGTGAGACCTCCCAGGACGCCCTGTAACCTTACCTTACTCACGGCCTAACGGCGCATAAGCGGCCCGCGGTCGCATCTTGCACTTCTCTCTAGCAGGGCGTGTGCCCGTTCCGGCCATTTGTGAATGGCGGCAGCGCTCCCTGTTATAGGGAAGCGCGAGATGCGTCCACCAGTATGCTCGGAGCCGCTGTGGTTAGATGCCGCTTTGAAGCGCATACCACAGCGGCTCAGAGCGTGCTGATTGGACGATCTGGGTGCCTCGCAGAAGTGGATAGTGAAAATCCTGGGTGTTGGTCCACTTTAACACACAGAACTGGCTACCACTGCCATTGGGTGTGGCCCTAAACAGGTTCAAGGGTTGTAACATTAAACTTAATGCAAGTGTTTTTATTCAACTCAAAAGCAGACAAGCAAAAAAGTTACACCTCATGGGAAGTTAAACCACTTCTGCTCACCTCACCTTTTCCTTTCTTACACCTTGGCCACTTCTTGCTTCCGCCTCACCTCTGCATATACATAAATTAGATATAATACTTTAAGCTCGCAGCTTTCCTGCATTAAACTGTGTTCTCTCTGCTTCCATTTTATTGTGGCCCCTTAAAGTGTATTAAACAGGACCTTCATCCTTAAAGTGGACCAACACCCAGGATTTTCACTATCCTGGGTGTTGGTCCACTTCAGCGGGGCATCCGAGATCAAGATGCCCCGCTGTGTGAAACCCCCCCAAAAAACGGACGGACAAGACGCCGTCGCCTCCTGCGCGTCCCTCTTACAGGGAACAAACGGCCGGCGCGGGCTCGCGCACTGCTAGAGGGGCGTGCGGGAGGCGGCTGATCCGTCGCCGATAAGGTAAGGTTTTTTGGGGCTTTTGGGGGGGGTTTCACCCCGCGGGACATCGCGATCTCGGATGCCCCGCGGTGAGGGAGGTGATCGGCCCGGGAATCTTATAGATTCCCGGGCCAATCACCCCTGGGTGTTGGTCCACTTTAATAAGAGTCTATCTTGTATGTTTCCCCCTGGACATACAGATTGGCCACATTATAAATCACCCTACCTGCACCTGATGCGTATTCTGAGCCTTTAAACATCCAAGATGGCGGCTAGTGGAGCATCAGGCTGCCTGCAGACAGGAAGTGTCTTCTGACTATGTCGGTCCGCATTGTGGGACTGCTGTCCTTTTCCTGACCCCAACTCTGCTTGGTCTGTGCAAAGCACAGCTATAAACCACCCCCCTATACTTTTCACCCTCCTCCTCTCCTCAGTGTATGTGATGCTTCTGATGCAAGATGGCGGTGCCTATGTCCTAAAGTCCTGAACAGAGTTGCAGCCCAGCGGAGGAAAGAATAAAAAGTAAGCGACTAAAAACTTAAAATATATTAATTTTAGATGCTGGGAAATACTTTTTTAAGGGACTGGATTGGATGAAAGGTGGGAACGGAAAGAACGGAAAGAAAGGTGAGGCGAGTGGGCGAACTGGGGGGTTTCCAAAATCAGGATGCCCCAGGGACAAGGAGCTATAACCAGGATAGTGAAAATCCTGGTGATAGGTCCACTTTAACATTCATTGCAGAGGCATGCTAAAAGCCACAATCTGTCATGGAATTTATGGGGAACAGGAAACTGCTTCAGCCTGCAGTTCTGTCAGCCTCCTTTTGGAAAAGGTGTGACTGCAGCAAGAGTGTTAAGGTATTTCCTACCCTACATTGGATGGAGCTTTGCTAGGTAAGTGAGTATCTCTTGATTACATGGATCATGGATGTTGGATTAGTTTGGTTTAGCATTCCATGGCGCAGAGTCGCCTAAAGTCATAAATAACTTTAGGTCCCCTCTATTTACAGTAAAGGGACAGTCTAGTCTTACTCATTCTTGTGGTTCATGAGAGTAGTTCTCTGATCAGCCCAACCCATGTGTTTGAGAGTTAGGGGGTGTGAGCATGTGTTTGGGGGTGCGCACATATGTTTGGGAGTGTGGGGTGTGCATATGTGTGCGGGAGTGCGTGCATGTGTTTGGGAATGCCCAATGTCACCTAGCAAAAGGGAGAGAGGTAAGGAGCACAGCCAGGGTGTCTGAAGTAGGATCTCCATCTTGCTTCAGAAGAGAAATCATATGGTAGAACTGTAAACCTCGCTTTCTCTGCCATTTCTTCTTTAATTTAAGAAAGGAAGACAGTTTAGGACAATGCCAAATGTATCACAGTTAAAAATGTAGGGCATCCCAAAAAAGTATCAAAGGTACTAAAGGAAGGGTGACTGTGATATCCAATAGAAAACACAATGCAGGCAAAGGCACATAATGAGGGACAAAACTACCCCAAGGTATCAATAAAAAAACACAACGTATATTCTATAAAAAAAACATGGGGCCCCCTCAAGCGCACCCACACACCACACTGCCAGACGTAGCCTGACACAATGGTCTAAGAATCTCTAATGTCAGTGTGTGGAAACAGAAATTGGTTCTAAATAGGACTATAAAAATACCTTAAAGCAAAGCAAAACATGGGAATTTGACTTTCCTGGTCCTTTAGCCATGCCCCCGGGGCATCCCAAATCACGTGAACCCCCTAGGAAGTTCGAAAAGACTAACTTTTCTGCGCTCTAACAGTGCATGTGTGGGCTCTCGTGTTCAATGAGAGCCGCCTGCTGTGTCTACGTCATTTGTCAGGCGGATCTCATTCAAATCAGGGGGGAGCGAGTGCTGCCGCATCCCCTAAATCCCTGGCCGTGCACGCGCTCCCGCCCCTGAATATCTGAATTGTAAACAATGAGAGCCGCCTATTGACCGATGGTGTCACAGCAGGTGACTCTCATTGGCCGAGAGCCCGCACATGCACCATTGGAGATTGGCAAGGCGAGTTTTTCCCAGGCTTCGTGGGGGGGGCGCTCACACAGAGGGCGTCCACTTTTGGGATGCCCCAGAGAAAAGCCAGTGGCCAGTGCAATCTTAATTACAAATCACTTTAACAAATATTTGACAACAAATTTTACCACGTGTGAACTCAAGTCATCTGATCATTCACGACTCACATATGCGTTCGATTTAGCGTTTTTATTCAATTGCAAATCATACCATGTAAAATGCACCATACGCAAAACATTACTAATAATTTTTCTACTCACAAGGAGAGGACTATGGGCAGGGGAGATTGGCCAGTTTTGTTTTGCGGCAGTGGTGAATTTTGGTCCGCTTTAAATTTTAAATATCAGTTTTGTTCAAGTTTTGTATATGTGGTGATAATAGCTTGCAGTAAACGGCTTTCATTCCTTGAAGGTAAATGTATTCCTCTTTCCTGCCTTACTCATTTACAAGAAATAAAACCTACACATTCACGTAAGAAGATTTCATACAGAACCCAGAAAGCCAATTACCAGAAGGACCAGGGCATAGAGTAAGGCAAGCTTTTTCAGACTATAATAAATCATTTCTGATATATTGAAGCTCTGGGGGGGATTTTATACATGTAAATTTAAGAGAGAAGTTTAACAAACTAAGGGATAATAAATCCCAACTCAGGTAATATAGGGAAAAACAACATTTTGCTAAAACCTTAATTATTCACCCCAGAGCAGTTATAATTGACCTCACATATGTTCTCCTCGACAGCCAAAGCCAAGAACGAGTGTGAGCGACAGCTTCAGCGAGAATGTGCTTTATATGCCGAGAGCAGACACTGCACTTCATTGAATCTCCTAACATGTCGGTTCTGTTTTTTGTTTTGTTTGTTTCTATATATAAAAGACACCTAACAAAGAAATAAGACGTTATGCACCCCGAGGAACAGAATGGTTCCTGGTGGGTCACCTGGACTGGGTGACACCACCAGCAATCAGCCCATCTCAGCCAGCATGTACTAGAATTTACTGTTATCGGTCAGTTTACTGCTGTTTCTACCCCCCTTTAATTCCCCGGTTGTTCAGAATTTTGAATTTTTCATTGGCATTTTTTATACACTCATATGTCATTCCAACACACCACCCAATTACCACATTTATATTTAACAATCACCAGATGCTAGAAATACACATGCAGATTGCCTGACCTCCCCAAATATATAGGTCCCATGTTTATAGCCCATCCCCCCTACTGTCTCAAATCGTAACCGTATTCCCAATACCCAATCCATCTAAACGCCTACCAATGCTAAATCTACAATTATTTATAGAAAATATTATTTGAATGATCTTCTAGTGCCAGAGATTTCACCCAGGGTGGTGTTGCACTATCAACACTATGTACCTCCAAGCCACAGCTGCCACCTCTATTTGGCAATGTGCCCCTCCTATATTAGTCTTCTTGCACCCTCTCTTCCTTATAGAGTCTCTATTTAATTACCTTTAAACACCAGCTCTATTTACCCCCCCCCCCCCCCCACTTCAACATTAGGCAATGGGTGAAAAATGGTTGTTGGATTCTCCCACGTCTCTAAATTTGCCTGAAGGTCCTTTGCAATCAAGTGGGGTTCCAATTAGCCTTTTGCTATCCTAAGAGAAATCCCTGGAAATATTCTGGGTCTTCCAGACCATCTCCTGACCTTCACTGTTCCTGTAAACTGCCATTTTTCAATTGTGAATGGAGAAGATTGCAACCTGAAACTACTTGGCTAATTTCTCATAGCCTTCTCCTGCTTTGTGGACTTCAACCATTTTCAGAGTGTTAGGTAGCTGCTTAGAAGAAATCATGGCTTCAGTGTTTTGGGACAAGGTTAGAGGAGTTTGGGCATTTATAAAGCTTTGACATTTGCATCACTTTCCTTTACCTTTCCTAACGCTGATTGTGAACAAGCCTTGACTCTAACAGGCTAATTAAGGTCTGAGACTTTAATCAAATTATCTGAGCTCACAAATCTTCTTGGGTTTCCATACTTTTGCACTCTATAATTGTAAAACAAAACCAGATATTGGTAAAATGTAGGAAAGTGCATTAACTGTAACCTTATGCCTTTTGGAGAATATTTCATCTTTAATTTGCTGCAGTAATGTTGACCGAAAACGTTTGCATGGCACTGTACATCACATGGCCTGCTCAGGCTCGTATTTTAACATGGTCTCTTGTTCCTTTCAAGTTATGGACAAAGTGATTAAATAACTTCCAGTTAGTCGGCACAAGATATATGGTGCCAGGTCTTGAATAATTCCACACTTCCTCCTCAGAGGGCAAGCTGTTTTTCTAAGCAAATATTTTCACATCCATAAACTTAATTGCATTTTACACTCTGTTTGTTTTGGATAAGAGTTTTATTTATCAGTTAATGTAATCTGGATGAATAAGTCTGGCTTAAAAAAAATCCAGCTTAGAGATATTTATAGGACAAGAACCCTCAATAGAGGAGCACAGAAGGTATATTCAGTGAATCGGATATTACTTCCAATTAAAAAACTGGTCTAATGTTTAAATGGTGTTTCATGATGTGGGTCTATTTATTTCAGTGTAATGCCCATTTGAAAGGCGATGTATAAATGGCTGTCTGGATATAGTTCCTTGCTGTGAAGTCGCCTCATCCTGGTATCTTGCATCGGTGTTCCCTGTAATAACAAGGCTAGTCTGATCATCCCCGACTGGACTCCTCAGTATTAGCTCCAGTTTGACCCAAACTCTGAACCTTCTCTGCCCACTTCCAACCAGTCTGGATATGGCTCCTTGCTGTGAAGTCGCCTCATCCTGGTATCTTGAATCAGTGTTCCCTGTGATGACCTCGCTAGCCTGATCATCACCGAACCGACTGGACTCCTCAGTATGAGCCTTGGTGTAACCCTTCTCTGCCTGCTTCCAACCTCAGCATAGACCTAGTTTCAGCCGGCTCCACTAGTCCCCTTCCACTGCCAGCAGCTGGCGATCAAAGTGTCATGGCCTTCACGTAAATTTGGCCTCCACCTTGGTCTCTTTGCCTGGGGCTGCCTGATTTATCTTGTGAACATGTTTAGCTTTAGCAACAAAGTTCATCTCTACTATTGGAGCTTAGAGACCTGTTTGTCAGTGGGTATTTTCTGACATGGCATTGAGTGATAAACCAAATGCTTCGTCCAGCGTATCCATAAAAATTAAGGACTAAGGGCCCACCCGGGCCTGAAACGCGTCACATAAGGTTTCTGTCTTTGGGGCTCGGGCCATCCACATACTTATGGATGCAAGCTGATTTTATTGAATCATAATAAAAGTTAATTTTTATGGATACGCTGGACGAAGCATTTGGTTTTGGACTTTACAATATTGGAGGAGTATGTGTTCAGGATCTCCCCTGTCCGTGCGGATATAAGGTTGGTGAGCTGGCTATATTCTTTTAACTACATGGCATTGAGTGATGCCCAAACTCACTCTGCTACGATGTGCAAATGCATCATGCTCTCCAAAAAAAATGGTGAGGAGTGTTAAAAATAAATGCTAAAAAAATGGGAACATTTGTGTTTCTTGTGTGCGCTATTTTTCACTCTATAAGAAGCACCTAGGATTTGGAGGAGGAAAATAAGAGAAAAAAAAATTCTGAACCAAATGTGCTAAAAAAACACAGTCCCCCCCCAAGAACCAAGTAATAGGCAAGGCACAGATTCCTCCGATCCAAGGCAGTGTGGTATTCTCCTCCCCATTCCCAATGGGCAGTGTGGCATTCCCCCCATCCCATAGGCAATGTAGCACCCAACATGCCAGTTTAGCTTGCAACTGAATTAGCATATGGCCATTCAACGTCTTGTTGCTTCCTGTTAGCATTTTTATATAAATTGAGCAAAGGCTTTAGTTAAAAAAAAAAAAAAGAAAGAAATACAGGCTGCTTTGGGACATTGTGCTGGGCATAATAAACATCCTTTCTGGGTAGAGGATCACTTTAAAGTGGACCAAAACCCAGGATTTTCCCTGGTGCCCCACTGTGTGATCCCCCCCCCCCCGCGGCGAGACCAGCTCACCTCTTTCCCGTCCCACGACGCGTCTAAGAGCAGTGGCTCCGGCGTGGGTTTTGGTCCACTTTAAGAGTAGCCTTTATCTGTCCCTACAATGCTATAAGCCTCAGCCGATGAACGCGCTTTTTGACTGGCTGGGAAGCACATTGGAGACGTGCACTCATGGGCTGACTGGGCCCAGTAAAATCCTGGGCTGATGTTTGGCCCCCTCTTTTCAGTGTTTAGCTTTGACTTACTTTAAAAGCTATATAACAGAAGTAGAAAACATCGTTCTGAACAAAGTAAAGATTCTTACTTTTGGACTTTATATATATTCGTATATTATTTTCTTATTTTATTTATTATTTTCTAAGCTACCATTAGACCAGTTATAGCACATCTGGAATGTTGCTGTAACCGCATGTTTTTCATGTAATTGTTCTGGTTCGCCGTCGCTTTTGCAGGAGCAGCTCCGCTGAAAAGATGCCGTGCCCACTCCTCGGAGAACCTGAAGAAACAGCCAGGGAGCGCAAGGTGATGTTTGAAAAGTGAATGAAATGGACATTGTAACCTTGGGACAGAAACGACTCTGAGCAGATGTTGAATGAAACATATCAGAGGTGAGAAATAAATCACAAGGGCTACAAAACCAGAATTTGTTCATTTTAAGAAAATGTGTCCAGGAATCTACGGAAACATGGATTAAGGCGAAGAAACTAAGAGCTTAAGAAGCACCCGAATGGACAGGAATCTGGGAGGATGTATTTTTAGGTTACTGTAGAGCTGTGCTGGGAATTAAACCGGACCTTCCGCATCATTTAATGAAAAGCCCAAACCTTCAAAAAACTATTCCCCAGCATCTAAAATTAATATATTTTACATTTTTAGTCACTTACTTATTATTCTTTCCCCCACTGGGATGCAACTCTGTTCAGGACTCTAGGATATGGGCACCGCTATCTTGCCTCAGAAGCATCACATACTGAGGAGAGGAGAGGGTTCCAAAGTACAGGGGGCGGGTTATAGCTGTGAAGAACAGAGCTGGGGTCAGGAAAAGGAAACCAATCCCAGAATGCAGAGCAGCATAGTCAGAAGACACTTCCTGTTTGCAGGCAGCCTGAAACTCCATGTGCCGCCATCTTGGATGTTTAAAGGTTCGTAAAATGCAGTAGATGCAGGTAGAATGATTTTTAATGTGAGCAATCTGTATGTATAGTGTAGGGGAAATGTATAACAATCTTTTATTCAGGGTGAAGGTCTGCTTTAAGTAAATGGAATGGACCAAGAACAAGCTTGTAGGTGCAAATGGGGCTTTTAGGGGGCATAGAGACCTGGGATGCCCAGCTATTAAAAGGACAGTCCAGTCAGGAAATGAAAGAGCCCTTACTAGCCAGCTCATGACCAGTAGCAGGAACACTCCTTGATGTTGGAAGAAAAGCATGCTGCTGGTTCAACAGGCACATACAGGGGTCGATTCAGAGCCAGGTGAGAGAATCTGCCATTTACTTTCATTGTCTACCTTGGGGCTGATTCAGAGCCAGTTGTTGAATCGGCCCCAAGCTAGACAATGAAAGCAAATGGCAGTTTTCTTTTCTTACAAAAGGAGTGAGTTTTCTCACCAGGCTCTGACTCAATCCCATAAAGGGAAGCGGAAAATGTTGCTTTAATGCAAAATGCCTAATTTTACAGCAGTACTGGAACCAGGAAGGGTTTTTTCATTAAACACCAAAAAAAAAAAATAATAATAAACAGGCACTCGCCTTCTCTCAAACCCAGTAAGTCCCTGAAGGTTTGCCTCTCAGAAACCTTCCAGTTTCTGAGAACGGTGCTCCCAGTGTCTCGCATACTTTCTAACCCTTCATGTCAATCACAGCATCCCATGTGCTGTTTTTCTAGTAACACTTTACAGCGGACCAACAGTCAAAAATGACTTAAACCACATCAACACAACAAACAATGCTCATATGCACTCCAGGGCAATTTATATTGCTGCACATAAAAATACATTTATCCTTACCTAACTCCCACTGGGATACATTTTAAAAACAAGATGGCCGCTCATGGGCTTGCTGGCCACCTGCAAGCAGGAAGTCACGCTGGGCTTCCTGTTACTGTGCATTTCAGTTATGTCATTTGAGAGAGAAGCTCCAAAATGGCCGCTACCTTTCTTTTCCAACTGTGCCAGGCTGTTGATTTAGTTTAAAGCCCCTTCCAACTGTAATAACACCCATATTTGTCAGACAGTTTTTGACAGCCAGCCTTTAGATCCAGATGCTAATGAGAAAGGTTGGTGGACCAGTGCACCCTGTCCAATGTTATAGGACAGTAAAAAGACTAGACATAAGACTGAAATATCTGCATCTTTTCTGTTTCAAAAGATCATTATTTATACATTTTAAACCTGAATAAACACCTAAAAAAAGACCACATGCCCAGTGGAGGCAGTAGCAAGGTGCTCAGAAACGTGTGGGCTTTGTACACTGGGGTCCCTGCCTTTTATATAGCATCCTTACAGGTTGAGTATCCCATTTATAGTTTTTTTACTCTTTGTACTCGACACTTTACACTTGTAAACGTCATGTTTGAATATGATCTTCATAATGCGATCATTTGAAAAGCTTGTCTTTTCAATCCTTGTATTGCACTTGCTATTTGATTATTTAGCTGTTTGTTTAGCTATTTAGCTGTTTGTTTGCACAGCTAATGATTTGCATTGCACTTTGTCACTTTAGTATTCATGTGGGAGTTTCCATCTGTACTCGGCTGTAGTTCGGGCAGGTTTATGCCCTCAGCTTTTTATGTGTTTTTGTGGTCTTTGTGATGTTTTTTTTATCGATTTTATTGATTTACATTAAGATGTACATTGATTACTTATTATGATCTTTATAATGCACTAATAATTTGAAAAGCTTGTCTTTTAAATCTTTGTATTGCACTTGCTATTTGATTATTTATCTGAGTTTGTTTGCACAGCTAATGATTTGCATTGCACTTTGTCACTTTAGTATTCATGTGGGAGTTTCCATCTGTACTCAGCTGTAGTTCGGGCAGGTTTATGCCCTCAGCTTTTTATGTGTTTTTCTGGTCTTTGTGATGTTTTTTATATCGATTTGATTAATTACATTAAGATGTACATTGATTACTTATTATGATCTTTATAATGCACTAATAATTTGAAAAGCTTGTCTTTTCAATCTTTGTATTGCACTTGCTATTTGATTATTTATCTGAGTTTGTTTGCACAGCTAATGATTTGCATAGCACTTTGTCACTTTATTATTCACGTGGGAGCTGTAGTTCAGGCAGGTTTATGCCTCTAGCTTTTTATGCTTTTTATGTGTTTTTGTGGTCTTTGTGATGTTTTTTATATCGGTTTCATGAAATACAATAAAATGTACATTGATTACTTATTGTTGGGGTGCAGCCACCTTGCTTTGGTGCTGTACAGCTGTTTCAGCCACTTTCCGTAATTCATTACTCTTTAGCCAGAGCAGGCTTGAACGCTATTATTCATTCAGGTAGCGCCCAGCCAGTTTTTCTTGTCGCCAGTTGGAAGGGTTGGCGTGTTTAGAGCCGCTGGGAGTGCGAACTCGCTTGGGAGCCGAGTAACACAGAGTAATGTGTAAAAAAAAAGGATGTGCAAATTTTTATTTTGGTGTTATTCCGGTTTAAAGCCCAAGCCCCCCCATCCACTCAAATCACTTGTGACCCCCCTTTTGGATACCCCTCTTTGGCAGTGGATGTATTTCACCCAGTACTGGAGCGATCCCTTTTCTAGTGAACTATCTGCAGCCGTTAAGGATAAAAATTTCCATTTCATTGTTTAAAAAATAAATAATAATCCATGCAAACTCAAATAATGCCTACATTCCCTGAATATTTAAATCTTGATGTTCTTTGAAAGAAAGTGTCAAAGTTTTCCCTGTGGGTATTTTAGTATTATGGGAATATAGGACTGTCTGAGTTTCAGGCAAAGGCTAAATTTTACCCTTTCATTATAGCAAATGAGTACGTGGTAAAATGAGAGGAAGGTCAAAGTTTGAGCACTTGAAATGGTCTGGCAACGCAAGTGGCTTCAAGTTTCACTATCTAGGATCCAAATTAAGTTATCTGGCAGGAATTCCAAAATGCTTATTTGGTGAGGAGTACAAGAACTTTCCATAAACATGGCCATGGTCGGACTTTAGACAGAAAACAATGATAACACAATGGAATGGGAAACAAAGGTTTTCTCTGCCCTGCAGCATAAGCAGATAGCAGAATAAAAAGAAAAAGGAAGGCATTATGTCAGTGCATGAAAATAATTCTGGCCAATCTCATCCATCCAGCCTCAGCCTGGAATTGTTATATAAAAAAAAAAAAAGATTTTCACCCACCCAGTCACTAGCCCCAAGAAAAAAATGTCTGAATGGCTGAATTGGAAGAGAGGAGAAGATGGGCAAGAATGGGTTTTTCTCATCTAAAGTGGGCGAGAATGCATTCTTGTGCCATGCTGAATCGAGCTTATAGTCAGGTCCCCTAGTCTAAGATGCAGAGTGTGCACAGAAAAAATTCTAGAAGAAGCCGGCCAGCGGCTCTCAACTTTTAGCAGTGTGGGATGTAAGACAAGCAACACCTAGGTAAGTTCTAACACTACCGTATTGCTGCATTAAAACTCCGCCTGAAATTGTCTTGTCAACGGTCGTGGTCCCTTTTGGTTAACATTGTCTTCATGTTTCATAATCTAAGAAAAGAATGAATTCACCTGCCGGCATTTCTAAAATGTATATATATATTTATTGTGGTAATTGTTTTTTTCAGCCAGGCACGATCCATGCCGGGATAACAGACCTCCAGTTCACATCCCCAGTCCTCAAAGGAGCTGATGAGGCTTCCAGTGTGGAGAAGGAGAGACTGGGATAAGGAGCCCGTGCCTTGCTGCTCCCAAAACCTACAGGTCTGAATTGCATACGAAGGACTTTATGTGTTATGTTTTTGGAGCCTGTGGATTAGCAGCCTGGGCTTGTATGTCCTAAAAGTGGACCTGTGATATCAAAGGACTTGCAATACTCTTGTACCTATCAGACACTGGACATTTCTAAAGCTGGTGAGGAAAAAAACCGGACTTTATTGCATTGTACCCTGCATTATACTCTGAAGTTAGGAGATTTTTCAGTTGGGACTTTGTCTTCAATAAACCGCTTATTATTTCAACTAAGAACTGTTTCTAGAGTCATTGCCGTTAGTACCCCAGATCCAGCTATTCAGAACAGCTAATAACAAAAAAGTCAGTCTGACCTGACAAGGTGAATACAGGACATTTTTACAAATATAACCTAGTGAATCGGTTTTATCCAACAGGCGGCATTATCTAGAGTGAAGTAGGAGCATTAAAAAAGGTACCACTCATTGGGGGAGCAATTCAGGGGATGCTAGGTAAAATGAGGGTTTTGTTCCGCTTTAAAGTGACCAAAAGATTTTGCTCCTTTACCCTGATTGGGTGTGACCCGCTGCGTGAAACCCCCCAGATCGCCCGAAGAAACTCACCTCATCCTGGTCCTACGACGCATGCGTGGCGGCTTGTCCAATCATAGCGCTTCGTGCTGCTGACATCACGTCATCTAAAACGGCCTCTAAGGCCAGTGGCTCCAAGCGCACTGCCAGTCGCATCCCTCGCTTTCCTCTAACAGGGAGTGTGCCCATGCCGGACATTCACAAATGGCTGGTGCAGGCATTTGCCCTTCTAGAGGGATAGCGGGGATGCGGCCGCAGCCCACGGATGCGCCGTTGGACCAGGAAGTAAGGTAGGTGAATGGGGTGACCTGGGGGTTTCACACAGCAGGGCATCCAAATTTTGGATGCCAGGGGGGAGGGAATCAATCGGCCAGGGAATCTTACAGATTGCCGGGCCAATTGAGCTGGGTTTTGGTTCACATTAAGATACATAGAAACATAGAAGGTTGACGGCAGAAGGAGACCATACGGTCCATCTAGTCTGCCCTTATGTGTATACTATATGTACTTTTTATCTTAGGATAGATGTGTGCTTATCCCAGGCATGTTTAAATTCAGTGACTGTTTTACATATTAAAGAACAAAAAAAAAAAAACACCCCAGGTGCGTACTTTATACACTGCAGTTATATTTGAGGATCTATAACTTCCAGCTTGTTAAGATGTTATCCGTGTGAAATGACAAAGGGAAGCAGGGCAGGATGTCTCAAAGGCGGCTAAGGGAACTCTATCCCCTGTAAGACCAGCTGAGGAACACTACTGTCCTTGTAGTATGATTAGATTATATTATGTCTCTAATCAATTAAAACTGATAACCGAGATGCTTCCATGCGCTGCCATGCTAACCAAACAAACACAGGCGCTCGCTCAGGCGTGTCGCAGTGGAGATGGAGAACTCAATGGACATTGTTATAGGATCCCTAATTAGTGACTTTGCAGGTTCAGACGGCAAGTAACAGTTTAGCTGCCTATTGTTTAGCGGGAGTCTAATAGGCATCTCCGTGACCATTTAGCATTGTAGGAGACATGCGATACTGGATGTTACAAAGGATTAATGAACGGCAAGACCATTGCTCTCACAGTAACTAAGAAAAATAGTGCACTCTACTGGCGGAGCATTAGTATTACAGACAATTAAATGGCAACTTTATTTATGTCACTGCTGATTTTCTGTAACACCCAAATTATCAAGACATAGAAACCTGATAAAAGAAAACTTGGAACAAGACTTTCTGTTATCAGACTTCTATTACTTCATACATATACAAAAAAATACATGTACAGCATATGCAAGGACAGGCATCAGCACTGGGCATACCCCGGCCCCTACACCTTAGAAGGGCTCCACTCCATTCCCTCTATGCAGGGCCAATCAGTAACTAGGACTAAGGACTGTCAGCCAGGGGCAGACTGGCCATCGGGAGAGACTGTCAGTCCTGTTATCCCTTGTTTCTTTTTTCCTTTCTTTCCATTTATTTTTTCTATCATCTGTCCTTTCCACCCTTCCCTTTCTTGCTTTCTTCAATTATTCCTTCTTTCTATTATTTCGGTCAATTATTTTGTTAGTCCTTCTATTCTTTGTATCTCTCCTATTATTTTACTTTCTTACATTCCATTTACGCTTTGTTTCATTCTTTTATTTGTTCTTTCTGCCTTTCCATTTCTTGCTTTCTTCAATTATTTATGTTAGTCTATTTTTTGTTTCTTTCCTTCTTTCTATTATTTCTGTCAATTCTTTTGTCAGTCAGTCATTCTATTCGTTGTTTCTTTCCTTCTATTATTTTCCTTTCTCACATTCCATTTATTCTTTGTTTCGTTCTTTCATCTGTTCTTTTTGCCTTTTCCTTTCTTGCTTTTTCGTTTATTTCTGTCAGTCTTTCCATTCTTTGTTTCTTTCCTTCTATTATTTTCCTTTCTTTTAATCAATTTATTCTTTGTTTCGTTCCTCTATTCTGCCATTCCCTTTCTTTCCATCCATTCTTTGTTTCATTCTCTCATTTGTTCGTTCTGCCATTCCATTTCTCTCTCTATTCTTTCCTTCTATTATTTTTTCACTCCTCCTATCCTTACAGCTTCTCCTTTTTTCTACCAATCCTTCTCCCTGTCTCCTGCTATCTTTCTGTCATTCCTTTTATTCTTGCTTTGTTTTGTCATTCATTCAATGATTTTGCTCTTTGTTTATTTCCATTTATTCTTTTTTGCAATTTTTTTCTCTCTTTCTTGCTTTTGATTTTTGTGTGTCATTTCTTTTATTATTTCGTACTTTATTTCTCTTTCTTTCAGTTATTCCCTCTATTCCTTTCATTCATTCCTTTTATTATTATTTTTGTGGATGCCTCCCTGCGTCCAGAACACCCATTTATGAAAAATGTGTCTTGTTTAAAGAAAATTGGTCTTTGTTTAAAGGGAAAAAATACCATTTTGTGAGTACTCATCTGAAAAATGGATATTGTTGGTGTGCCACACACCCCGCTTCACTTCTTAAATATTCATCCATTATTGGGTTAATCCACCGCCAGGTGACGTAGTGCAGAGAGGAAGTCTTGTAACGAGCCCCCTTCCGGCCTATATATACCTGGTACCTCCCTTCAATCACCAGTATATTTAAAAAACAGAAAGACAAGGTACCAGTATTCCACCGGTAACCTCAAAAATCAAATTTTGATATAAATAAAAAAGGGCTTCACCATATAAATGCTTCGGTAATACCGAAAAGGGTGGGGGTGAAGCGGGGTGTGTGGCACACCAACAATATCCATTTTTCAGGTGAGTACTCACAAAATGGTATTATTCTTGGTGTGCCACACACCCCGCTTCACTTCTTAAATATTCATCCATTATTGGGACATCCAAAAGCAGTGTCCACAAGGGAAGGGCATCTCAAGGCCAGGTGAAGCATAACTTAAATGACTGCAGTCTGCAGAACTTTGCGGCCAAAAACAGCATCCGCTGAGGCCCGCACATCAACTTTGTAAAACTTAGAAAAAGTGTGAACAGAAGACCAAGTGGCGGCCTTACAAACCTGTTCAACAGAAGCTTGGTGCTGAAATGCCCAAGACGCCCCAACAGCGCGAGTGGAATGAGCAGTAATACGAAAAGGGGGAACTCTTCCCTTAGCAGAATAGGCCGCAGTAACGGCCTGACGTATCCACTTGCTAATGGCAGATTTGGCTGGTGCCAAACCCTTCTTAGGCCCATGGGGCACAACAAAAAAGGGAATCCGTCCTACGAAAAGGAGACGTGATAATCAAGTAGTACTTAACACAGCGTACTACATCCAAACAATGCAAAACCCTCTCTCTGTCATTCTTGGGATTAGGACACAAGGAGGGAAGAACAATATCTTGATTCCAATGAAAAGCAGAAACAACCTTAGGAAGAAAGTCTGGCTTGAACCGAAAGACCACTTTATCCTGATGCCTCTCAAAGTAAGGCGCCTGGATAGTTAAGGCCGCCAACTCTGAGACACGCCGGACAGAAGTGATAGCTACCAAGAAGACAATCTTCTGAGTCAGGGTAGACAAAGCAATATCTTGCAAAGGCTCAAAAGGAGGAGCCTGAAGAGCAGAAAGAACCAAATTCAAATCCCAAACAGGGAGTAAAGGTTTCCTGGGAGGCCGCACATGCGTAACCCCCTGGAAAAAAGTTTTAACTAAAGGTTTAAGCGCAACACGCTTCTGAAAAAAGATAGATAAGGCAGAGACCTGCCCTTTCAACGTACTAAGCTGGAGACCAGAGTCCAGCCCTGATTGTAAAAACTCCAGAATCCTGGAGACCAAAAAGACCCTACAAGGAAAAGATCTTATCTCACACCAAGCGATATAGGCTTTCCAAGTCCTATAGTAGGTGATGGAAGAAGACTTCTTCCGGGCACTGATCAAAGTCTTAATGACTGAATCAGAAAGACCCTCCTCCTTCAGGATGGAGGTTTCAGCAGCCAGGCCATCAAACCCAGCGCTGGTAAATTTGGGTAACCCAATTGACCCTGAGTGCGCAGACCGGGCCGAAGAGGCAGAACGAACTGGTCCACTGCCAGCCGAACGATGTCTGCGAACCTTACTCGTCTTGGCCACCTTGGGGCCACGAGAACGGCGTACACCTTTTCCAGAGCCAAATTCTGAAGAACCCTGCCCAGCATGGGCAACGGAGGAAACAGGTATAGAAATCCCAGAGCTCCCCCGTTCAGGGACATAGCGTCCACTGCCAGAGCCAGAGGATCCTGGGAGAGCGACACGAAGTTCGGGAGTCTGTGATAGTGGAGAGGGGCCAACAGGTCCACCTCCGGGGTCTCCCATTGGAGACACAGTAAGCGAACCACCCGAGGATGGAGAGCCTAATCTTCCAGACGGGGAGAGCCCTTGCTCAACCGGCCCGCTACCTGTTTCATCAACTCTGGAACGTAAACCGCAGAGAGACAGGGAACATGGAACACTGCCCAGGTCCGGATCAGGGACACTTCTCTGAGAGTACTCAGACTGCGCGTCCTTCCCTGAAGACCGACGTAAGCAACCGCTGATCGATTGTCTGAACACATCTGGACCAGAAGGCCCAGAACGTACTGAGTCAGGAGAGCAAGCACCTGACGGATGGTTCTCAGTCTCAGAATATTGATGGGTAAGTGGGGCCTTTAAGGTCTCCACTGCCCCTGAAACCGCAGCTCCTTCCAGAATCTGCCCCATCCCGACAGACTGGCGTCCGTGGTGACAATTTTCCAAAGGGGGGTCAGGAAAGGCCTGCCCTACACAAGAATGGTCGAGACCAAGCACCACAGGAGGGACTGCCGTACACGGGAGGACAACTGGAAGGACTGATCCAGCGACTGAGGTTGCTAGTCCTAACACGCTAACAGAAATAGCTGAAGCGTTCTCGTGTGAATTTGGGCAAAAGAAAGACACACTCCGTCTTGATGAGAGTTCAGGCCGGGATGAACCGACCCATGAACGGACCGTGAAGGAGGGTGAGACTCGAATTTCCGGCCGTAACCGGGAGACACTACCTCCTGGATCCATCTGCCTGGAACCACTTGGTTCCAATGGTAGAAGTGTCGCAATAGTCCCCCCACCCGCACGGGTGAGGGCAGCCCCTCATTGCTGAGTGAGCTTATCAGCAGGTTTGGGCTTGGTGCCCCAGGACTGAGTGGGACGGCCACGGCCCCTCCCCCGAGTCCAACCTGCGCCACTGGTAGCGGGAAAGGACGCACCCCTGCCCGCTCTGAATCCTCGAAAGGAAGGCCTACCGGAACTTGCCCCCCTAAAGGGGCCACGGGGCCTCTTGCGTTGTGGCATCTTACCACCCTTTGCGACAGAATCCATTTTCTCCCCGAACAGACGCAACCCCAAAAAGGGGAGAGCTGTGAGCACCTTTTTGGAAGCCGTGTCCGCTGACCACTGACGCAGCCATACTGACCTGCGAATAGCCACCAGCATAGCTGCTGCCTTGCTACTCATAGTCAGCGCATCATCCTGAGCAGCCAGGACATAAGCCACAAAAGATTCACACTGCTTAAGCGCAGTGAACTGTTTGCAAGCGGGATTAAGATCCTCATATAGCCCCTGAATTAGGGACTTAATTGCCAATAGAAGAATGGCTGAAGCACATACCGGGCGCAACGCTGACCCGGAATAGATAAAACCATGTCGAGCGTATTGGTCAATCCGACGATCTTCCCCATCTTTGGGGACAGTGGTCTCAGCAGATTGTACCATAGCCGAGCTGGAGAGCCCTAGTACAGGGGTATCGACGTCAGGAGGGACAGACCAAAGCTTCACCAATTCTGGCGGAAAAGGATAACGCTTTTCCCAACTGGAAGGAATTCCAGATAACCGCGTGGGATGTTCCCATTCCTTAAG
This sequence comes from Gastrophryne carolinensis, assembly GCA_027917425.1. Classification (NCBI taxonomy): domain Eukaryota; kingdom Metazoa; phylum Chordata; class Amphibia; order Anura; family Microhylidae; genus Gastrophryne; species Gastrophryne carolinensis. The sequence goes on from CM051234.1 coordinate 606,482,903, forward strand.
AACCACCCTCTCAAAGTGGTGTTGTCTGGGAAAAACCAAACACGGCTGAGGCTCTTTAAACAACTGACCCTTTGGCGGGGCGGCCGCCTCAGGCGTATCTAAACTCAAAATTTTAAACATTTGAGCCAGAATGGAGGGGGTGTCAAAAACAACCCCCTCTGACCAATCGCCAATCTCATCAGCCACAAGCTGACCTGTCAGCTCATCTGACTCCGACGGGAATTCATCCTCGTCCGGGGATCCATCGGACCATTCCACAGGTTCACAAAACTGGTCCTGTGGAGCCGAAGGTACCGGAGTCAGGTGCCTTCGTTTTGCAGCGGCCTTTAACGCTGCGTTAACGGGCATTACTTTCCGGGGGCTGGGCTGTGCTGCCGCCTCGGAATGCGAATCCCCACTTTTGACAGTGTCATGCGGGGTCCGGAATAGGGAGGGAGAGGTAGGAGATGATGAAGGATGCGATGGCCCCGCAGCCGAAGCAACGGACTGGCGCGCAATAGTCTGTTTTGCACAAGGGATGCAAATAAAGACATCATCAGCTGGGAGTGGAACCCCACAACCTACGCACCCCCCGAACGGCTCAGCAGAACCGTTTCCGGAAATTACGGAAGCCTCCATATGGTGATTTATGGTATTCGCAATACTGGGACTTTTAAGGCATAAGCCAACCCGGGATGCCCCTTTATTAGTAATGTCCCGGAAGGGAGGATTTTTTTTTTTTTTAAGTTAAGGTCCCCTTTAATAAACTATATATATATATATATTTATATATAGTCTATGTATATATACATTAAATAGATATCCCAATAATTAGCCAGGCACATAGAGCCGGAGGGCCACCATAAGCAGGGATCCCAGGATCTGCAAGGAAAAGAAAAACCATCAGATCCTCACATGTGTATAAAAAACATATAAGCATGGCACCAAAGTGCCTTTAAATAAGAGCCAAATCACGCCCCCTTAATACAAAGTGATTCCCCACTATATCACTGCAAGGAAATGCATTCCCCACTTAACGGCCCCAACGGGTGGGGCCGCTTACCTGGTCAGCGAAGGCAGCAGCCGGAGCAAGACTGCAGCCAGCAGCCAGCACGGAAGACTGAGTGCGGCCAGTAAACGCTGGGCCCGCCCCCGACGCCGCGTCAGCGGGACCCGCCCCCCCCTACGCCGATCAGCTGGAAATCACTCTCAGCTGGGCCACTACACGTGCGCCCAGGCGGCGGAGGGGGGAGGGTAAAGAGCTGCCTAATGAATACATAAAATGCCAGGCGGGGAGAGGGGAGAGGAGAGGGGGGAGGGGGTAGGGGGCCACAAAGCAACAGTCTGCAAAGAAAAGTGGCCAGCCCCTACCCAGCGCAGCCTGCCCTTAAAGCAGACCAAAAGTATACACATGCTGAATACAGTGAATGCATAATCATGAACACACACACATGTTGAAATGAAGTGATACAAGTGAAACACACATACTTAAAGCACACCCTCACACCCCCCCCCCCCCCCCATAGTGAAGGGAGAAGGGACCGTAACGGGAGAGTAAGGGGCTACGGGGACCCTCGGGACAGGGGCATCCCATTTCCGGATCACCATGCCGGATAGCCGCATTGCCCCACGCATGAGGTCGAGCGGTAGGAGATAAGCTCCTAGGCACTTAAAGTGCCATCTACCATTTGCCCGGTGAGCAGCCTAGGCTGGGAGGCTTCCATTTCACCATAAAGGTATACAAACTCAAACCGGGCAGAAATAGACCAAAAGGGGGGTGGCGGGGTAAGAATACCCCGGCCTACCTGTAAGCAGGAGACTTCCATCTTCTGACTTGTCAGCAAGCAGAGAGAAAAAATACTGGTGATTGAAGGGAGGTACCAGGTATATATAGGCCGGAAGGGGGCTCGTTACAAGACTTCCTCTCTGCACTACGTCACCTGGCGGTGGATTAACCCAATAATGGATGAATATTTAAGAAGTGAAGCGGGGTGTGTGGCACACCAAGAATAATGGATCTTGCTCACTCCTTGCAATGCCAAAGATTTTTTTTTATTGCATGGAATTTTACTTTAAGGTGGACCAAAACCCATGATTTTGACTATCCTGAGATTTGGTCAATGCCCTGCTGTGAGAAACCTCCCAGGTCGCCCGAAAGAACTCACCTCAGTCCTACGGTGCATGTAGGGCCTCTCGTCCAATAAGCGCTCTCTGATCTGCTCCCGCCGCTTCGTCTAAGGCGAGCGGGCCACTCACAAGTAACTGGCGCGGGGATGCGCCCTGCTAAAGGGATAGCGGGGATGTGCACACTGCTCACGCATGCGCCATTGGACCGGGAATTGGTGAGTTTCCGGACGACCGGGGGGGTTTCACACAGCAGGGTATCCCATTTTTGGATGCCCCAGGGGGAGAGAATCTAGCAGCCCTGGAATCTTATCTAGAGCTATCGGGGTATGGGTTTTGGTCCACTTTAAAGAGGAATCATCACTGGGAATTTCACTCTCCCCGGTATGGTTTCTTTCAGGTTGTGTGTATTCCAGGGCACTGTAATAGCTCACCTTCCTGCTGCTCCCGCTGCGCAGACGCAGCCAAAGCGGAGCTCGCGGATTGACTGAGCTCAGCACTTTGACTTTAGCTTGAACCGAGCGCCCATTCAGAAAGGCCGGGCATGGGTACGCGCACAGCTAGAGGTAAGCAGAGATGGAGCCACAGCACCAAAACACGGCGAGGTAAGTGAAATGCGTGATCTGGGGTGTTTCACACAGCAGGACATCCCAATTCAGGATGCCCCAAGAAGTGGGAATCAGACGGCCCTGGAGTCTTTTAGACTCCATGGCCTCTGTTCCTCTTTAAGAGACTTATCCTTTGCAAGAGGACAAAAAGACACAGGAGCACGTCGGTAAGCTGGAAATAGAGGCCCTGTGAATGGGAGCGCCATCCGATACCTAATTAGCAGTATTGCATGTTTAGACTGTAAGTAGCTGTTTAGGTATCTTATGTTACTGGCCTCTCGGTTACATGGCTATTAGGATTGTGTTCAGTTGCTATACAGGAAAGGAACATTAGTAGTAATTGTGGACATTCACAATCACCTATGTTAAAACTTACATAACAGTAACTTCAGCTAATGAAAAGTAAAGGAGCACAGGTCCTTGGCCCCAGAGAGGCCTACTGATTCATCATGAAAGATGCGTCACCACAGATAATAAGTGCTTAAAGTGGACCAAAACCCAGGATTTTGACTATGCTGGGTTTTGGTTCTTGCCCCCGGGGGCACCAATCGGGGCATTTTTAACTACCATCCCCTGAATTGCTCTCCTCACGAATAGTAACTTTTGCCTAATTTCACTGCCACTGCTTCCCTCTAATTCCAGATAATGGCGCCTGTTTTTGCTGTAAAGCCCCGCCTCCTCCATTCATTGCCACTGATGTGTGTGGCAAAGATGTCATTGCCACATTTAATCCTACTCTGTAATCCTACAGAGAGGGAGAGCAAAAAAACTGTGTTCCAGTGAGATTTGATAAGCGAATATATACATTTCTAGTTCTACACCCTAAGAAGAGAGTATTGGTGGGGGCTTTGATCAAATGTATAAAGAGGGGGTGGCAGCCGCTCAGACCATTTTATAACTAACCTGGGAGGTGCACGTTAGCAGGGCAATTAGTACACACAAGTCTTAAAGGAGCCACAGCACTCAACCCTATTAGCTTGCAGGCCAGCCTATAATATGTCTCTAAACTTGGTTAAAAACAGAGGACTAGGCTGTATTGCAAGGTCTTTGACCCTTCCACCCCATGGCTTGCACTTGAGAGGTTTAGGGCAACCTCAGGTAAGCCTGCTCCCAATTTATCTATTGCACTGTATGTCCCAGATGGGCTCTCAGAGATTAGAGTTAGGACTGCACCCCACAGAGGCACTTTGGCGTAGTGGTGCAGCTTAAGCATACTTCTGCAGATGTGTGTGACCGAGTCCTCTGTTTTTAACCAAGTTTAGAGACAGATTATAGGCTGGCCTGCAAGATAACAGGGTTGAGTGCTGTGGCTCCTTTAAGACTTTTGATCAAATGTATTTCACAAGTCCAGTGGGTTTTGGTCAGCTTTAAGTTCATTTTGAGATATAATTTGTGCTTTCGATGCCTACATCCTCTTTGGCTTTTCATATGCTTCAGATAAATTAAACCAGCCCTATGCGGCCTCTTGTTACTGTACAAATCAAATAAAAATGTCCACAGAGTCGCATACAAATGTATGTCAGTGGAACATAAAGTGGATATAGAACAGACGTAAAGCAGATACAAACACGCAAAAAGCAAGTTTGAAATCTGGAAATGCTCCCAATCGCTTACTTTCCTGGGCTTTGGTAACATACAAGGGACGTCAAATAAAAAATAAAAAGTGGCAAAAGTGTAAGCGATCGTCAGTCACTGCCCAATTACACGGATTGTATCTGCTTTACAATGGTGTGTACATCCAATGGCAATGCAATTCTCCAGCTGTTTTTAAATCTTTTTATTTTTATTTTTTAAATGTCTCACAGAATAGCAACGCTTTAATGTGGACACATAAGTCCCGTAGGAAGGTCCGTCCCGATGGGACACCTCTGGTCATTGCTCATAAGGCCACAGCCAGCAAAAAGATTTTAAAGAGGAACAAGCACCATTGAACTGGGTCCTAGGGTCTAAAAGGCTCCCCAGGGTATCCAATGCCGTATGAGTGGTTTAGTAAGAGGAGAACCTGCAGCATGGAATCGCATCTCAAAAACCCTTATTCCATTCAGGAATAAGACATCTCAAAAACCCTTATTCCATTCAGGAATAAGACATTCCAAAAACCCCTATTCCTTTCAGGAACAAGACATTCCAAAACCATCTAATTACCACTGTATGTAATTCCTTCCTACCAAAGGCTGTACCTGAATAGAATTTGGTAAATGTATGAGCTGAAAACCAAGTAGCATACTTGTTCTATTGAAGCTTGATGCTAAAAATCCCAAGAAGCTCCAATAGCTTTTGTCAATGAGCAGTAGTCCTAAAAGAAGAATCCTTCCCCTTAGGGAATATAGGCTCTTACCACTGCCTGTCTAATCCATCGCTGATGGTAGACTTAGATGGTGGAAGACCTTTCCGTGGACCCTCAGGTATGACAAAATAAGGAGTCCGACCTACGGAAAGATTGTGTAGCAGTGAGATGGCATCTTAGTGCTTTTCCCTACATCCAGCAACGTAGAATCCTTTCTCTATCGGACACTGGAGTAGGACATAAGGAAGACAATTCACCTCTTCATTAAGATGGGAACCACCATAAGAAGAACATCCTGTTTAAAGAAGAAGACAAACCTGTCCTTATGTAACACTAAATAAGGAGACTTAACTGATAAGCTGCTAATTCAGAAACCTTAAGAGTCAATAAACTTAATGATGCATCTGCCAATAGTTCAAAAAGGAGGACACTGATAAAGAGCTGATAAAACTAAGTTCAGGTCCCAAACCGGCAGAAGTAGCTTACGAGGAGGCCGCACATGAGCGACTCCATATACAAAAAGTTTTGATACATTTATTCACAGCAATAGGTTTCTGAATAAAAAGATAGATAAAGCAGATATCTGTCCCTTTAAAGTACTCAATTGAAAACCTTTATCAAGACCTTTCTGCCAAAAAAATCAATATTCTGGGAACAGAAAAAATTCTACCAGCGAACCTTCTGGATTCGCACCAAGCGATAATGCTTGCCAGACTCTATAGTAGATCATTGATGAAGGCTTCTTCCTGGCTTGAATCATATTCTGCATGGCTATGTCAGAAGAACCCCCTTTCTGCCAAGATAAAGGATTCAATAGCCAGGCCGTCTAAGCCAGAACATGTGAATTGGGAGGCCTCTGTGTGAGAAGATCTGGATTGTCGGGTAACCTCCACGAGTTGCCCTCTGACATCCTTACTATGTCTGAGAACCAGCTTCTTCTTGGCCACCGAGGAACCACCAGAATGGTTGGGACTCCCTTGTGAGCTAACCTTTCTTCATACTTGACCCAGGAGTGGAATCAGAGGGAATGCATAAAGAAGCTTGAATGCTGACCCCTGAAGAGTCAGGACATCTGTTACTATAGTTAGAGAATCCCTGGACCCAGACACAAACTTTGTAACCTTCCGATTGTGTCGTGATGCACAAGAGATCCATGTCCGGAATCCCCCAGCGCATGCATAGGGATTGAAAAAACCCTCTGACTAAGAGACCATTCCCTCTGATGCAGGACCGTTCTGCTGAGATGATCGGCCTACAAGTTGTCCACTCCAGGTATGTGTACAGCCGAAATGCATTAAATCTGTTTCTTGGCCCAAAGTAAAAACCAGCTCACTTCCATGAGGGCTTCACTGCTTCAGGTGCCTCCATGGTGGTTGATATATACCACCACCGTCCGATTGTCTGTTTGAATCCGGGATACCCCTTCAGATGGTATGTCCAATGACTGAGATACAATAGAATCACTCTCAGTTCCAGGATATTTATGGAGAGTTTGCTCTCCTTCAGACTCCACTGTCCCTGGAGCATTGGTGACTCCATGACACTCCCTCAACCTGACAGACTGGCATCCATGGTGATGATCTTCCACTGTACTGGAAGGGGGGATTTGCCAGTCTGAAGAGGCTGAGGACCAGGCTAGAGACTGCCTTGTTGACGGTGTCATGCAAAAAGAGTGATACAGAGTGTGTGGGTCTTGATCACAGATTGTGAGCAATTCCCTCTGCAGGAGTCTTGTGTGAACAGTGCAAAAGGTACTGACTCAGCAAGTTACCATCAGGCCCAACAGACATATTCCTTGATGAATAGTCGGCTGAGGGCAAGACAAGTCCCTGTACCCTGGCCTGGAGTAAGAGTCACTTCTGTGTTGGAAAAAACACTTTTGCCTGAGACGTGTCTAATGACAGTCCCAGAAAGAATAACTCTTGAAGCTATGATATGATATTTGACTTAAAGGAGCACTATCGCGAAAAAAATGGCCCAATGATAAAAATCTATATAAATATGCTGGATGGAGGGAGGACGGGTCACTTATACACCCGGCATCAAGATATGTCCAGCCAGGCTTGTTTTTTTTTATTTTAATGGAAAGAAGAGGACATCTCGGGTGACAGACTGTCACCCCTCATAGACTAAACCTGTAACCCCAGGATTTTATTCCTACCAGGGGAAGAAAACCACAAGCTTGGCGGGACTTTTATCCAGTTCAGGTGTATAAGTGACCCCTCCCCTTACTAGCTAAAGTGTTTATATGGATTTTTAATATTACACAATTTCGCGATAGTGCTCCTTTAAGAATTCGACTGGATAGTCAATTATCCAATGTCGATCAGACAGTCTGTGTATCCTTCTGGGCCCCTGACATGATGGGGTCCATATCAACAGATAGTCTAAGTAAGGGATTATATGTATACACTGACTTCTTAGAGAAAACACGAGACCCACCAACACCTTGGTAAACACCCTTGGTGCTGAAGATAGACCGAAGGGTAACGCCACAAACTGAAGATGTAGGCCACCTACAGCAATGTAGGTATGTATCCTTATATATACACTGCCCGGCTGGAGTAACTTCACTGTGGATCAACAACTCCAATCTCTAAAAAGGCGAGATACGGCAGATCTCAATGCTTCTGCTTTCTGCGGAATTCGGGATACCCCTGACCAAGAGAATCTCCAAGGGGGTCTGGCTCCTAATTTGATCTTGTAACCTGAGGATACAACTTCCTGTATCCAAATATCTGTTACATGAAGCCTCCAAATATGAGCAAAATGCAGAAGCGGTCCCCCCACCCCTGCAAGTGCGGGGGCGTCCCTTCATGCCTGTTAATTGCCTTAATTTGGAACTTTGTCTTATTCCAAATATCTCTTCGGAATCCCAAAGAGGCCGAACCTCTAACCCCTGGAGTATCAGAGGACCTGCGGAAGCAGTATTAGACTTCAGCTTCTGTGGCAAATTAGATGATTTACCACTAGCAGCATGCTTTACCATGTCAACCAAGAACTCGCCAAACAGACACCCCACCTTAAAGGGAAGTCCTGTTATTCTTTTTTGAAAGCTATGTCAGCTGACCATTGCTTAAACCATAAAGCACGCCTTAAGGCTAACACCAGAGCTAGGCCTCTGGCACTTAACCTGCTCAATCCTCCATAGCCCATATCATATACCTGTTGTAGCCAAACTGGTCTTGATCACCTGGGAGCATGACTTCCATGAATGACCCTTACAAGTCTTCAAGTCCAGTTATTTTAACAACCTCCTGCTCCCCAAAAATGCTATGGATGTAGCCCAGACCGGCCGCAAGGTCGACTCCATAATAGAATAAGCAGGACATGCCACCTGATCCACGCGCTTATTCGCTGGATCCTTCAGAGAAGCACTATCCAAGGATGGCATAACCAAATTCTTAAAAAAACCTGGCCCCAGAGCGTCCACCACAGGAGGGCGAGCCATAATTCAATCTGACCTGGAGGAAAGGGATACATAGTATCTAGTACTTTAGCAATGGTCGGAAGACAACCTGACTTTTGCCATTCCCTACTGATCAGATTAGAATAATGTGTATGCTCTGCAACATGCTCCAGAATCGAGGAAATCAAAATTATCCATCCATCTTAACTGAGCACCCCCTTGTGTAGAGGACTTCTGAATATGAGTCCATTCTGGATAAATCCTCCCAACGGATAACTTCCTGGGAGACTATGGCAGCTACAATATCCTCTTCAAGTTAGAGGATAAATCTTTTCTTTAAAAAACTTTTTAGTAGCCAATCCTTTTAAATGACTCTCTAAAGGGTTAGGACCACGTGAGGGCTGTCGACAGAGTTTAAAGACTCAGAAGGAGGCTATGGCAGCCACAATAGCCTCTTCAAAACTCAGAGGAACGTTTTTTTTTTCAAAACCTTAGTAGCTCATATGACTTAAAGGTTTTTGGTCTGCTTGAAGGCTGCCAGGGGGGGTTTTAAGCTCAGAGAGCACTGGCAACAAAGGTCAGAGCCCTTGCAGGGAGGAGACAATTGTCTTCCATATCCACTACTACAGTAGCATAACCCTGCACACTGTGCTATCCTCGTCCAGTGTCTGTTTGCATACTGGACATGGGGTGAATCTATCTGCTAAAGCAGTGGTCCCCAACCATGTCCTCAAGGCCCACCAACAGGCCAGGTTTTGCAGATCTCCACAAAGATGCACAGGTGGAGTAATTAGTGCAGCTGCAGAGCAATAGAGCTGGCTATTTGGAGATCCAAAAAACATGACATGTTGGTGGGCCTTGAGGACAGGGTTGAGGACCACTGTGCTAAAGGACCAGATCCGATTACTCCAGATGACTCTGTCATGGTGATTAATACTAGATTACCTACCAGGGGGTCTAAAATCTAGTATGTGAACAGCTCCCGATAGTCGCAAGACTATTCTGAGAGTCTTATCCCACAAACTATATATATCTTTTAAAAACAAGAACAATTAAACACATGAATATGTATATATGAATAAATATCATCTTAATACACATAATAATTAAAAAATGACATACCTAAAGTTTTAGGTCCGCCTGAGGGTGGCCGTGCAGCGGCTCACAGTATTTTTGTGCTTCCCCCAGCCAAAAATCTTACAGTCAAGGCGGCCGGAGAAGAACCGCGATCTCAGCGGTACTCGGAGCTTCGGCCAGCTGAAAATCTTCCATTGAAGGTGGGCGGAGAAGAACCGCGATCTCAGCGGTACTCGGCGCTTTGCCCGGCCGAAAATCTCCCACTGAAGGCGGCCGGAGGAGAACCGCAATGTTAGCGGTACCTGCCGCTTAGTCCTGGCCGAAAATGTTGCAGTGTGAGCGGCCGGAGGAGAACCGCGATGTAAGCGGTACTTGCCGCTTAGTCCCGGCCGCAAATATTGCAGTGCAAGCGGCCAGAGGAGAACAGCAATGTTAGCGGTGCTTGCCGTTTCACCCGGCCGAAAATCTTCCAGGGCGAGCGGGGTAAGAAAAGAGCCGCACACCGGTTCTCGCTGCTATGCTAAGCCAAAAAATACAATTCTGTGATTACTCACCTGTAGAATTGTTTTTACTATGCGTGGCACGGCCTGCTTCAAGAAGTCCTTACGTATGGGATATTCCGCCACAAGGTGGCGCAGTGTACTACTACACTGCGCCACCTTGTGGCGGAATATCCCAGACGTAAGTACCACCTTGAGAATCGGAACCAGGATGCCCAGCTCCATGAAACACCCTAGCTGCCACAGAAAGCTATCCGGGGATCAGGCGGGCCACCAACGGCCCATGTGCAAGCCTCCACTGTCAGCTATACCCTATGTGGTTGGCCGACGCGGGCACGCACCATATTAGAGGGTAGCAGGGATGCGGCCGCCGGCGTGCTCGGCTCCATTTAGCGAGATTTGCCCCTTAGCTGATTGGCCAAGAACGCCGTAGGCCCAGGGGCAAAGACCAAAACCCAGGATAGTCAAAACCCCGGGTTTTGGTCCACTTTAACAGGCCAGTATGCTGTCCATTAAAGTGGACCAACACCCAGGAGGATCGGATCCAATCCCTCCCCGCGGGGCATCCAAAATCAGGATTCCCCGCTGTGTGAAACCTCCCAGGACGCCCGCAAACCTGAATCCCGGTCCAGCGGAGCATGTGCGAGCGCAGCAGCCGCATCACGCGCTTCTCTCTAGCAGGGCACGTGCTAGAGGGAAGTGCGAGATGTGGCCGCCAGCGTGCTCGGAGCTGCTGAGCTTTGACGCACATAGCTCAGCGACTCCGAACGCGCTGTTTGGGTGAGCGGCCGCGCATGAGCCATAGGAGCGGGGTGAGGTGAGTTGAATCGGGCGATCTGGGGGGTTTCAAACAGCGGGGGCACCCTGATCGGGGGGTCCCGGGGAAGTGGACCAAAACCCAGGATAGTCAAAATCCTGGGTGTTGGTCCACTTTGATATGCCTGACATACGGCACCGCAGGACCGGGATAAAGTGCATTTTTGAGGCAACCTGGGGAATTCACATGGAGGCAAGGACAGTGAAAACCCTGGGTTTTGGTCCACTTCAGTCCCCACTATATGGCCTAACATGGTCTCCATGTAGCCTGGCTACTGACTAGTCTTTTTGTATGAACACCATGAATGTGTTCAAGCCAGACAATAAACAAGCCTTCTCAGGCTTTGATAGAGTCCTCCAGGTCATTAGTTGCCATTCCCGAGTCCTAACTACAGCAGATGGATTAACACCCCTCAGCCATATCCCCTTAATATATATCGCTGCAGGTCAAACATCACAAAAGTGAATTTAAACAAACAGGCTTCACAGAAGGGCAATAAAGCAAATGACCTGAGCTGAACAACACCTTCAAGTGTTAAGTGTAAAAGTCCCTGAATTAATTAAAATGTTCTGCTCTTTAAAATAGAGATAAAACAGAGCTCGTCTTATCAGCACATTAGCTGTATCAGTGTTACAGGGATTAATGTGAGCATCATCTCCTAGAACTAGCCAGATGTTTGGAAAAGTTAGTTTGACCCTCACTAAACAATCACCAGTGGACTATGGTACCGTTTCCCCGAAAATAAGACAGGTCTTATATTAAATGTTACTTCTCTTGGCATTCCAGTTGCTCACTTCCATGTTCAACGGCATTTTAAACTGGACCTTCAGCATAATTTAATGAAAAGCCCAAACCTTTAAAAAAACTATTCCCCTGCATCTAAAACTAATACATAATACAAGTTTTTACCCATTTACTTTTTATTCTTTCCCCCACTGGGCTGCAACTCTGTTCAGGACTTTAGGACACGGGCGCCGACATCTTGCCTCAGAAGCATCACATGTTGAGGAGAGAGGAGGGGGGCAAATGTACAGGGGGGAGCAGGTTATAGCTGTGATTTGCACAGATCAGAGCTGGGATCAGGAAAAGGACAGCAATCCCAGAATGCAGAGCAGCACAGTTAGAAGCCATTTCCTGTCTGCAGGCAGCCTGAGACTTTATGTGCCACCATTTTTGATGTTTAAAGGCTTATAAAATGCAGTAAATGCAGGTAGGATGATATTTAATGTGGGTAATCTGTATGTACATAGTGAGAGAAACATATAAGCTCTCATTTAGGGCGAAGGACCGCTTTAAGTGTAGTGGATTGCTCCCCCTGGTAACCAGAAGCAACCACAATGCTTTCATATATGCTCAAGAGTGAAGTGACTCCAGCGAGATACTTGATATGTGTGAATCATGCTAGGGCTTATTTTTGGGGTAGGACTTATTTTTAGGGAGTCATACAAATGATCGTCAGTCCACCAAGAAATAAATGGGCGTGGGTTGTGCACAGGGAAAAAAAGGCAGAAAAGAAAGGAAAAGTGAAAAGGCAACAAGTAAAAAAAGATTAAAAATGAAAAGCAAAAAAGGGGGGGCTGCACATTGAAAGCCCCCTCTGTGAGCCACATTCCCAGCATCTCTGAGCAAAAGAGGGCTCCTGCGCCCAGCAATTCTGATAGGATGGTAGTGGGAAAATGGTCTCAATCTATTAATCTATTAATTTTAGATGCTGGGGAATAGTTTTCTTGGTATCTGCTCGGGTCGCGTCATCGTCGCGTGGCCCGCCCCTCGAGGAGCTCTTCGTCGCCATTGTGCGGCGCATGCTTCTTTGCCTAGCTGGTCCCTCTTCTTCCTGCTGCGGAAGTCCCCGTCCTTTTCCTTCTCGCCCTCGGCTGTGTTCTGGCTCCTGTGCAGTGGCTAGTTGTGGCCTGCTCCGCGGTCCAACAGGATTGATCTGCTGCGGTCCGTGAGTTTTTTCTTGATATGCATATAGTCCCTTTTTTGCTATGTTTTTCATGTGCATGCGCTGTGGGATGCCTATGTTTTTTTATATTCTATGTCTTCCAGACGGGTCCTGGTCTATTAGGTGGTTCCTCTCGGCTCTGCTAGGCCCTCTCCCCACCCCCTTCCTGCCCTGTGCTTAAGGGTTCAGAGGGTCCAAATTGGAGATTGCACGGTTCGGGGCTGTTTTGCCTTGTGACCCGATTGCTTGCATTTTAATCACCATAATGGAGGCTTCTGGGGATATTGTGCTTGGGGCCCCCTCGGGACTTGTTAAACCGGACCTTCAGCGTGATTTAATGAAAAGCCCAAACTCTTTAAAAAACGGTTCCCCAGCATCTAAAATTAATATATTTTACGTTTTTAGTCACTAACTTACTATTCTTTCCCCCACTGGGCTGCAACTCTGTTCAGGAATTTAGTATATGGGCGCCGCCATCTTGACTCAGAAGCATCACACTTACTGAGGAGAGGAGAGTGGGATAAGGTACAGGGGGGCAGGTTATAGCTGTACTTTGCTCAGACAGAGCAGAGCTGGGGTCAGGTAAAGGTCAGCAGTCCCAGAATGCAGAGCGACACAGTCAGGAGGCACTTCCTGTTTGCAGGCTGCCTGATAAGATGGCAGCTTCCATAAGCCGCCATCTTGGATGATTAAAGGCTCATAACATGCAGTAGATGCAGGTAGGATGATTTTTAATGTGAACAATCTGTATGTACAGGGTGTGGGAAACATATAAGATAGGCTCTTATTCAGAGTGAAGGTCCGCTTTAAGCTTTGTCTCCTGTATGGTACCTGTCCCCTGAGCGGTCGCAGCGCAATTTGTGTACCCTACGCCCAAAGCGTCATTTCGGAGCGGGATGGGGTGAGCGTTGCAGGCCCCAGTCCCATTTTACCGACGGCCTCGCCGACTCCCCTGCGTCTGCATTTAGCCCCCAGTGAGGGGGAAGCCAGCAGGGCTTCTCAATCGGACCTGGCTCTCAGAGTAGCCAGTATTGAGCGTCAGTTGTCGCGGCCGGCCTCCGGCAAGGCCACGCGCAAGAGACGACATTTGGAGCTGGCTTATGCAATTTTTGCTGCTGCTGATGATGATGATGACTATGAGGTTTTTGGTGGCCGAGACTCCATGGAGGAGGGGGAGTTGTTTCATAATTCTGACTCCTCTGGGGACCGACAGGGGGTTTTTGGCAGTGACCCTGGTTCATCCTCTGATGAGGACAGTTGGCTTCCCGATGACACAGAGAAGCTGTTGGCGGCGGTTTTTGAAACCTTACACATTGTATCCTGCTCGGGTCGCTTCATCCCAACCTTGTTCTGTTATCTCCTTTGCCTTTTTATGGTGATTACCGTTTTGTTTGAGAGAGTTATATTGGGGCTGTGTGAAGTAACATGGTCTCTCGCCTCCCGGCTTATTCTGTATTTACTGCTTTTCAACACTGGGAATCATTAGGGAAATAACTGTCTTTATATGAGCCGGGAGGAGCCACAAGTTTCGTCTTGCAGTCAACTGCACCACCTTGTGGCGGTTATACCAACTGTCAAGAATGAAGCGACTTGAGCAGGATACCAACAAAAGCAATTCTACAGGTGAGTAACCACAGAATTGTATTTTTTAAAGATTTTGGCTTTTCATTAAATGATGCTGAAAGTCAGGTTTAAGGGACCCGTGTTTTAGGTTATCTGATCTATTATATGTTTTGTAACAGAGGATTACTTCCAATCTATATACATTTAGGATGAATTCCTGGATATATATAAAGCCCCCCCCCCCCCCCCCCCCTTGGCAGGAGATGTCAAGTTAGTGAGCCTGTGCTCCAGATACCCAATCTTTCCGGTGGTCTTAAGATTTAAGGTAATGAAGTGTATTTACTCAGACCATTTATCTGAAGAGGGGTTAAGACATCCCTTCTACAATCCTGTTAACCAGAGAGATAGCAATTACCAGCTCTTTGAAACCTGAAATGTCTTGACAATCAAACAGTAAAGAAATCCATGGTAAGTTACGGGACAAGGAAAGGTTAGCGACCTTAATGAAAGCACTAAATGGCTTCAGACGCACTTGAGTGAGCCAGTGTCATGACCCGGGTGTAGGACACATGTTGAAGACATGTCAGCCTTTTACACAGACAAGCAATTTCCACTGTAAAAACCTGCAGCCTTTCCTCCTAATGACCCGATCATCTCAAGCATGAAAAGGGTTTAAAAAAAGGATTAGGTCGAAAAGGAAAACTTAAAGACAAATAAACTCGCCATGAGTGAAACAATGCTGGCCTTTCCGATATGGCCGGCCGCTCCTATTGTGACGGGAGCATGTTTACATCTTCATACAAGAATGCAAGATGCCTTTCTGGAATATAAAGTGACTTTAGTGACAGTGATGGATGGGGAGCCGCAGCTTCAAGTCAAGTATTAAAGCAAAATAAATTTTGATTGTTCGGGTGTAGCAGAGGACCCAAAGTAAAACCTTCTTTTTCGATCTAATTATTGTTCCAAATAAAGGGGGCGCAAATATTGTAAAGTGGACCAAAACTCACCCTGGAATCTATGAGACTCCAGGGCTGGCATATATTCGCTCCGCCCCTAGGCGCCCCCTCTGTGTGAAACCCTCCAGGTCGCCCGAAAACTCACCTTCGTTCCCAGTACAACGTCACAAACACGAGCAGCAGCTGCATCCCCGCTATTCCTTTAGCAGGGTGTGTGCCCGCGCCAGGCATTTGTGAATGGCTGGCTGGGGCACCCTCCCTTTTAGAGGGTGGGGGGGGGTGAGTCCATCAGCGTGCTCGGATCTGCTTGTATTAGACTGGCTCATGTACAAAGGGGCTTAAGCGAATCTGAGCACAAGGATTGCACGAGAGGCTGCGCATGTGTCGTAGGACCGGGAAGAGGCCAGTTTGTTCGGACGACCTGGGGATTTCACACAGTGGGGCACCTCTGATCGGGGTGCCCCGGGGGCAAAGACCAAAATCCAGTATATTAGAGAAAATATAATGAAAGATGTCACCCCTGACAGTCAGCATGGGGAGATCAGGAAGCAGCTACATTAACCCTTTGCCTGGAATCTCCCTTTAAATCCACCTACACCACTGTATTGTTTAATTTATTTCCTCAAAACTGCGTACTCCTTCGGCCCACTCAGCCAATCAGTGTGCTTGCTTTCACTCGGCTTCGCTGACTGCTAATCAACCACACATTCAGAAAGGGTGGGCACGGGCATGGCTAGAGGTGAGCGGGGACGCAGGTCTTTTAGACTCCAGGGCCTCCAATGTTTTTCTTCAAACCCATAAAGAAAATCGATTTGTTTCCAGTCTAGTCGCATTCAGAAACACAGCCCCATATTAGCTACGCTAATGTTTTGGAAAAAAACACACCCAAAAAGCAATTGATAGTCAGGAATAAAAACACATAGCAAGACAAAAAAGCAACAGCACACCTGTGCTCACCTACCGCACAGATAAAATGATAGTCAGTGAAAAGATGAATGACTTACCCATCATTGGAACAGGTTAGAAATTCCTCTTTAACTTTTGGATGCCAGCTCCCGCCATTAAGCATAGCTGTATGTCCCTGAAATGTAAAAAAAAAAAAAATAAATAAAAATATGAAGGGATATGGTTTTAGAAACAAGGAAACATCGCCAATGTGCAGTATTGGTAGTAATTTACCTTACCATTATCTTACCTAATAACAAGCAGCCTTAACATTTTGTCTGTCAGTAGCCTCAAAGCATCTAGGGTTTGGTCTTCTCTACAGGGGCATCCCAATCTGGGATGTCCCTGTGTGTACACCCCCCCCCCCCCGGGTCTATTTTGCCCAATAACTCACCTCAATCCCCGTTTCACCTGCGCATGTGCAAGCTCTATTCCAAGCACCATTTATTGCTGTGCATATTAATGCCCTGAAATGAATGCTAAATTAATTAGATTTAAAGTGGACCCAAGTCCAGGATTTTGACTATCCTGTGTTTTGGTCTTTTCCCCCAATCAGGGGTGCCCCACTGTGTGAAACGTCCCAGGTCACCCGATCTCCTCGGTCCTATGGCGCATGCGCAGCCTCTGCGTTCCCCTGCTGGTCATTTACAAATGTCTGACGTGGGCACGCTCCCTGCTAAAGGGACAGCTGGAATGGGGCAGCTAATTGCGCATGCGCCGTTGGACCAGGGAAGAAGGAGAATTTTTGGGCGACCTGGGGGGTTTGATGCCCCGGGGGTAGCGAGTATGCCTGCCCTGGAGTATCATAGACTTCAGGGTGGGTTTTGGTCCACTTTAAAAGCCTAGAGACACCAATTACAAAGTCAGGTCCATGTCACATAGATAAAAACAAATTGGCCTTCAGCGACCCATAATCTTTACATTTCAATTAAAAATAAATCTGAAATCATGCAGAGGAGGAAAATCTAAATATCAAAATTTAAATAATGTGGTTGCACAAATGTGACTTAACATAGAAAGCGGACCCGCATCCATTTACAAAATTGTGACATTGTCTGGTGGGGGCATCCAGCATACTGGAACCTCCCCCCACCCCCGCATAGACTGCCTGCAACCCCCACAGTTCTTACCTGCACCTTGATCCCCCAGTATAATGTGGCCCTGTCACGTGGTCTGGGGTAGCTTTCTCTTTCCCTGCAGCTGGTCAAACCCAAACTATGAGACTGATGGCAGCCAGTTGTAGGCCCCCCATTTTGCAATCTGGTGTCCATCAATATGGCTTCACGCCCCCCTTAACACACCTACTTCCTTCATTGCAATGGAAGGGGCATGCCAAGGCGAGATATGCCAAACCTGCCTTGGCACACCCCTTCATAGTATAGGCAAGGGTGACCCAACCTGTAGTTCAGCAAGGGTCACCCAACCTGTAGTTCTGCTGCCCTCTGGGTGGAGTCAACTGACAAGTTCCTGCATAGACAAGATAACTTCTTATACTGCCAAGGGAGGATTTGAAAGGAAAGTTCCATCCACAGGGGCCAACCAACAAACAGAAAGAAACACACTCGGAAGCTTACCTACAAATATATTCATAGTTCACTATTAAAAGGTATAACCTTATTTCTTCACTTTCTACTGCTTTCAATGGCAACACATTACCCAAAGCTTTTTATAATGCAACTCACATGCTCCAGTTTTTATTATAGCCTTATCTTTTAGCAATCTGGATACTGTTCTTGTAGCTGTAGATAGAAGACCAAATAAAAAGCTTATAATTGAAGACTGATTTTTAGTAGGGCTGTTGACTGCCATTGCTCTGCCAATATGCAATTAGAAAGTGAATGGGAAAAATTCATATCGGCTCTTTGCATCTCCATCGATAATCTCTGACAAGCATCAGCTTTGTAAATGGACCTGGCAAGCTTTCCGTTCCTATTTCCATTCATCTTACACCCCCTCTTTTCTTTTCCCTATAGGATTCAATGATAGAGGCTCAAAGGCTATGGCAGACATAACAAGTCTAATGTTTTTCCAACGGCCTCAAAATCCTTCAACCAGTCCTAACAGCAACAAACCTTCCTCTTCTAGTCAAACCATCCGCAACCGTGACCACTTCTCCATTTCACCCACAAGCTGACATCTAGGTAGCTCTCAGCACACCCTTATCACGTGGGGGTCACCCTCTCTTTCATCACAATCCTTGTACACAGACCATTTGCTTGCATTGGGATCAGTCATCTTCCACCATGTATCACTTTCCTGCCAGACAGAACTTTAGAGATGTGCATATGACCAAGACTCCGAGATCAGACCTTCAAAAAAAGGTTACAGTAATTTTTTTTTTTATAGGTTGCGTATTTATATTACACTGAAACATAATCTGCTGAGAACATGTTCCATAACTATTTAGATCATTTTCAACATAATTATTTTAAGAACGTTAAAACTCTTAATTTATCACCCGCGATACTTGAACCAGCTCACTGCACCTCCACTTAAACTGGGTCAAAAACGGGTCAGTGGACCCAGACATGAGTTTCCAGCCACTTAAATGCTTGAATGAATAATTGCTAAATCTATCCAATCAAGCGATAAATGTTCTGTAGTAGCAACCAACGAGAATTTGCTCATTGGTTGACAGTCATATCGTTTTGGTTTACAAATAATTTCTCCTTTGTTGCGTTAAAGTCGGCATGTGGAAGCAGAAATTGACTGCAAACTGGACTATACCAATACCTCGAATGCAATCTTGATAACGATCTTAATTACGATCGCATCAAAGAACATTTGCCAAAGTATCATGCATGTCTGGCTGCACGTTGCCTGCTTGCATAGGAGTTGTACGATCGTTCGCCCGTTTAACACATGGTCAATTTATCTGTTCGATCCGTTCGATTTAAATAGTCAGGTTAGATAGGCAGTACTTCCCTAAGCCTCGCTTACCTGATCCACCAACTTACATACCACCTATAAGCAAATACAAGGGGGACCACAAGGCGCCCTCATACTAACAACACCAGACATTTTATTCGGCTTATTTTTTTTAACTGGACCTGTGCTGCTTGGTCTAGGTGGGGGCAAGGGGGTGTAACCTGCTATGTCACTTTATTTCTTGGGTGGTAAATAGGGTTGGACAGACTGTATGTTTTGTCTGGGGAGGGATGCGCCACTCACCTCTGCTTCAGATTTATTTTCTTAGGACTCAAGGACTTTGTTGTAAGGCACATGGTGTCCGCGTAAAATACGTAGCCTTGGCACGATCCCCAGCTCTAGTCAATGTTAAAATTTGGCTTGTGAATTTACAATTAAACCAATCTGTCACTTGATTGGCCAAAGCCCAGAATAATCTGCTGCAAATGCTGAATTTGCTCATCCATCCTCTGTACTTTATGTAAGCAAAGTTGCTTTCTTCCCTTTATTTTCTTGGTCACGGCTGAGCTGGCAAGTGCGTGTCATGGCGCAGCATGCTCTGCTGTGGTCAGTGGCAGCTGTGGGACCACTGCGTCTAGCCATGCTCGGTTAGGCCGAGAGCACCAAGGAATAGAGTGGCTGTTGGTTGGGTGGTCATGCAGGAATGAAATTGAAAGAAGGGCAAACTTAGGAGCCCTACTACAGCTTCTAATTGGTGATGCAGAAAATGAGTGGCGCATGGGAGATGTATCAGGTCAGCTGCTTGCTGCCTTCATATTGCCATTGGGTTTACAGTACCTTTAAATTGGTAAAGGGGACCCTTGTCTTGAGAGACTGAAGTTGCCCATGTACCAGACAATATGGCTGGACAATCACTGGGCAATAAAGGAAAACTATGTTGGGCCAATAGAGTTCTATGAGGATAAATTCAGACTCATAGGCAGAGTGTAGGCACTAGAAGCAGCCCGTTATGGGCATCAAGCAGAAGCTTGGTGGTGATAAACTCCCTGACATTTTTGGTACAAAGCCTTGGTACAACACCAAATGTCAGCAGCACAACGTATAGCACAGAAGTCAGCGGATTAGATAAGTAAGGTTAAGGGTAGCCTGCCCTAATAATTCTACTTGATGTTAAGATTTTAAGAAGGAGCACTGCTTTATATGAGTGTACCTTTGGTAGGAATGAAGATTACATAATAGCGGATGCTTATTAGCCTTAGGTTGCTGCTTAAAAATGCCATAGGGACTGTCATACCCTATTATGAAACCGCTGTCTCACTCTAACTTTCTTCTTCATAGCTCGTCGCCATTTCAGTAATCCTCCTGTCACAATAGCCATTAAAGCTTAAAGAGTATCAGTATTCAATGTTTGTCAGTTTTCTGAGAAACATCGATTAAGGCTGTCATCAGTATTCTAAAAAATAAGTGCAAGCATTCTGCATGATTGCCTGTGTGTGTGAGCAGGATACGGGTTCTGATCAAGACTGAGATGATGACACATAGAACTTAGCAGCCTCATTTATCAACGTGACAATACTGAGAAATGTCTGTATTAAATCATAGCCATTCACCAAATGCATGCATGCCCAAATAAATGACCTTCACATTGAACTGGTCCATTTATGGCAATGCCCATAGTACTCAAAGCCCAACTCCGGGCACAACAACTAAATTTGTACTGCAGCAAAAAAATATTGCATGGTGTGTGCACTTTTGTATGTCAGTTTGCAGAATCCTTGGTGACCAGTTTCATTAAGAAAGCCAGTACTGAGCCACAATGCTGGTTCTACGGTGGTCATAGGATTACAGTGTATGCGGAATAGACCCACACGTCACTGCCAGCTCCTATAAAGCCAATTAAAGCAGAATTCCAGTCTCTGGATAAAAATACTAAGGGTGGGAGATTGTAAAACACTTTAACCAAAAGATTTTTGTTGTTCAGATAGAAGGTCTAATCCATAATCTCTAAGGAAGGTGAGTGGAAAGGCCCAGGTGGCAGCTCTACAAATGTCGTCTATGGAGACATCCCACCTCTCTCCCCAGGATGTGGAGACTGCCCTAGTGGAATGTGCCCTAATGTAAGGCGGGGGTGTGTCCATACATTTATATGCTAATGCGATGGCTTGTCTAATCCACCCTGCCAGGGTGGCTTTCGAAGCTGCTAGACCTTTCTTCCTTCCGGGAAAGGAAACAAATAACTGATTAGGCCTCCGGAAGTTAGGAGTCCTTTCCATGTAGTTAATAAGGGTTCTACATACATCTAGAGCCTGGGGAGA
This sequence comes from Gastrophryne carolinensis, assembly GCA_027917425.1. Taxonomy (NCBI): domain Eukaryota; kingdom Metazoa; phylum Chordata; class Amphibia; order Anura; family Microhylidae; genus Gastrophryne; species Gastrophryne carolinensis. Next base: position 606,504,296 of record CM051234.1, read on the forward strand.
ATCCTCAGGGTTTGGAGGTAGTGAGGTAATGACTACCTCCTGGGAATGATAAAACAGGGACTATTTTTGGGAGATACAGGGGATTAGGCCTCAAAATAGCTCTATTGGGAAAATGGTACAGTAAGGCTCTTGAGAGCACCTGGAGGTCACTAACTCGCCTGGCCGAGGTGAGAGCTAGAAGGAGGCAAGACTTTAGTTTTTAGGATTTTATCAGAGGATTTATTAAGTGGTTCAAAAAGTGGCTTAGTAATACCTCTTAGAACCAATAACAAATCCCATGATGGACATCTATTCTGCTGACCTGGTTTCTTGTGGGATATCTGAGTGAATAATCTATTCACTAGAGAGTCTTTTCTAAGTCTTTTGCCTAAATAAAACTGACAAGGCCAAGACCTGTGTTTTTAGGGTACCTGCTGCCAACCCAATCTCAAAACCCTCCAGTAGAAATTCCAGGACTGAAGCAACTGCTACCTTATTCAAACTGTTGGCTTCACAGAAAAAAAACGCTTCCATACCTTTCCATATATCGTTCTCGTAGTCATTTTTCTACTGTGTTGACGTGTCATGACTACTGCCTGGGATAGACCCTTGTCTCTTAGTATACACCATTCAGGATCCATGCAGAGAGTCTTAGATGCTGGAGACCTGCATGACGAATCAGGCCCTGGGTCAGGAGATCCGTAATGAGCGGGAGTTCCAGGGCTCTTTTGAAGACATTGCCATTAAGGCCGAGAACCTCCTTCTTGGCCACACAAGGGCGATTAGATTGCAGTAGACAAGGCCAGAGTCAATCTTCCGAACAACCTGTGGGAGGAGCTGAAGTGGAGGGAAGGCATAGGCTACACTGAACTTCCATGGTTGGGCTAGGGCATCTACCTCCAGGGTTGGTTCCCTGAGATAGGGAGAAGAACAGCTGACACCGAGTTTGCTACTGTGGCGAAGACATCTATGCTTGGAGTACCCAGAAATCTGCAGACCCTGGATGGATTCAGGTTGGGTTTTTCCCTGTTTACAATCCATCCTAAATTCGTCAGAAGAGAATGTTTATGAAAGGTTCTGCAAGACTGCTGCCTCTGAGTTTCCTGTCACCAGGAGATGGTCCAGGTAAGGGAAGATCGAGCTGAATCGCGAAAAACCTGCGATGAGCTGGCCAAATGGGGATGTGCAAATCTTGTTGACAGGATACTGATCATGAAAATAAATATATGATTTTTTTTTGTATCTGATGTAAAGTTTGAGTTCCTTTAAATTCAGAATCACTCTGTATGTCCCGGAGGGCTTGGTACTAGGAAGATATGGGAGTAAAAACTTTTTCTGCCATATTTCCGAGATCACCTGCAGGAAGGCAGTTTTTTCCAAGTTCTCACTTCTTTTCCCTAGAAGGACCTTTTCTGGAGGTCTCTGAAGAAACTCCAGACGATAACCCGAGGAAATAAGTTTCAAAATAAAAAGGCATTCTGAGTTATCTATTGCCAGGTCTTCAGAAAAAAATACCGTTTTGTGAGTACTCACCTGTAAAACGGGTATTATGAGTGTGCCATACACTCCACTTCGATCTTCATGACATGTGGGTAATCTCCAGTAGAGGGCGAACTTGTGCAGAGATGAATATGCAAAAAAAGAAAGCCCCTCCCGATCCATATATACCTGGGACCTCCCACCAATTTCCCAAAGTAAAAAAGCAGTAAGGGGACCAGGAAGAACCAATTATAACCTTAACAATCAAAACCAATGGTTCACCATATAAAAGCTCCAGAATACCTGAAAAAAAGGGGTGGGGCGAAGTGGAGTGTATGGCACACTCATAATACCCGTTTTACAGGTGAGTACTCACAAAACGGTATTATTCTAAGTGTGCCATACACTCCACTTCGATCTTCATGACATGTGGGACATCCAATAGCAGTGTCCGTCATGGGTGGGAACCAGAAACAGTAAAGAATGTACCAACTCAAACCACTGCAGCTTGCAGAACCTTGCGGCCAAAAACCCGCACATCAACCTTGTAAAACTTGGAAAAAGTATGAACGGAAGACCAAGTAGCAGCCTTACAAACTTGTTCAACAGAAGCCTGGTGCTGAAAAGCCCAGGATGCACCAACAGCACGAGTAGAGTGCACAGTGACCCTAAAAGGGGGAGTCCTCCCCTTAGCAGAATAGGCCCCAACAATGGCCTGACGAATCCATTTGCTAATCGTAGACTTAGCAGGTGCCAAACCTTTCCTGGGCCCGCAGGGCACCACGAAAAAAGCGTCCGTCTTGCGGAAGGAAAAAGTAGTCACCAAATAGTACTTCACACAGCGAACAACATCCAAATTGTGCAGAACCCTCTCCTTGTCATTGTTAGGCTTAGGACACAAGGAAGGGAGAACAATATCCTGATTGAGGTAGAAAGCAGACACCACCTTAGGAAGGAAATCTGGCTTAAAACGAAAAACCACCTTATCCTGGTGTCTCTCAAAGTAAGGGGCCTGAATCGGCAGACCCGCCAACTCAGAGACACGCCAAACAGAGGTAATAGAACCGAAAGAGCAATATCCTGTAGCGGCTCAAAAGGAGGACCCTGGAGAGCCGAAAGAACCAAATTCAAATCCCAAACAGGAACCACAGCCTTCCGAGGGGGCCGCACATGCGCGACCCCTTGGAAAAAGGTCTTAACCAGCGGGTGTAAGGCAAAAGACTTCTGGAAGAAAACCGACAGAGCAGAAACCTGTCCTTTCAAAGTACTAAGCTGGAACCCAAGATCCAGATTATGCTGAAGAAACTCCAAAATCCTAGGAATCGAAAACACCCTAGAAGGCAAGGCCCTAGCCTCACACCAATCAATATAGGACCTCCAAGTCCTATAGAAAATGCCAGAAGAGGACTGCTTCCTAGCTCTAATCAAGGTCTGAACAGCGGCCACAGACAAACCTTCCTCCTTCAGAATGAAGGTTTCAGCAGCCAAGCCGGCAAAGCCAGCGTTTGTAAATTGGGGTAAAGTAGTAGACCCTGAGATAACAGATCCGGCAACATGGGAAGCCGGTACTGATCTACGGCCAGCCTTACAACGTCTGCGTACCAAACCCTTCTTGGCCACCTTGGAGCCAAAAGAATGGCTGGAGCCCCTTCTGGAACCATTTTGCAAACTACCTTGCCCAGCATGGAGACGGGCGGAAACAGGTAAAGAAAACCCAGATCCTTCCAAGCAAGGGACAAGGCATCCACTGCCAGAGATAGAGGATCCTGAGAAAGAGACACAAAGGCTGGAAGTTTGTGATTGTGCCTCGAGGCAAAAAGATCCACCTCCGGAGTCCCCCACTTGCGGCAAAGATCCAGAAAAACCTCGGGGTTGAGAGACCACTCTCCTTGGCGAGAGGATCCCCTGCTCAGGGAATCCGCCTCCGTGTTCTCCACGAAGGCGATGAAGTGGGAGAAGCAAACCCAGAAGGCTGGGTACCGGACTGCCGCGTTATGGCCTTTTGTGCACATGGTATACAAATCAGCACATTCTCCCCCGTAAGGGATACCCCACACCCCACACATGGCCCGGATTGTCCCAGAGGGAGCCCGAGCCCAGTATCCTGCGGAGCCTCCATAAGGGGATTTTTGTGGTCAGTCGCAAGACTGCAGGGAATTATGCCTAAGCAACCCGGGATGCCCCTTAAAAGTCCCGGTGGGAGGATTTAAGGTGATCAATTTAACACTAGGGACCCCAGGACCAGGAGGAACCCCTTAATATGCACTATTATGAAGCAATCTGCCACACACAACAAGGCATATCAGTTACTATACAGCGTAACATCATTCAAAATACATTATATATATATATATATATATATATATATATATATACACACACAAATACCAAAATGACAAAAAAAGCATAAGCCTGTACCATAGGGGGCCCCCCCACCAGAGAGGGACCCCCAAATAACTATTGAAGTGGCCACCAGGCCCTTACCGTCCCCCAGAAACGACAGCAGCAGCAATGCAGCAAGATGGCCCCCGTCTCTGAGGTGATCAGGAAGAAGCAGGAAGAGAAGGGGGGCGGGCCAGCGCCGAAGGCACGCTTTTCCAGGCCCAACCCCCCTCCCAGCAGCGCGGATCTGGCCAGGGAGGCCCTTCAGAAAACGCGCCGAATGAGGGGGCGGGGCTATCACGGCCGCGCCGAGCGCCCGGTCCCGCCCCCTTATCTAAACACAGCCTGAGGGAGAGAAACTCCCCTGGCTGACAGGACAAACCACAGCAGGCTAGGCAAAGCAACAGCACCAATTCATCAAGGAATAATACCATTTTGTGATTACTCACCTGTAAAATGGGTATTATAAGTATGTCTCACACCCTGCTTCGGAAGTAGTCATTACACTTGGGTTATGTCCAGTAGAGGGCGAACTTCTGCAGAGATGACTAGAAAAAAAGAAGCCCCTCCCTGGCCCATAAATACCTGGGACCTCCCACACATCACCCAGTATAGGAAAGCAGTAAGGGGACCAGGAAGAGCCAATAAAAACTACAAGAAAAACAGAAACACCCAGAGGATCCAAAATACAACTCAGGGCGGGGCGAAGCAGGGTGTGAGACATACTTAAAATACCCATTTTACAGGTGAGTAATCACAAAATGGTATTATTTTAAGTATGTCTCACACCCTGCTTCGGAAGTAGTCATTACACTTGGGACATCCAACAGCAGTGTCCAAAAAAGGGCAGGGATCCGAATAGGCAAAATGCACAAATGAAAACCCCTGCCGCTTGAATAACTTTTGCGGCTAAAAACATCGTCCGCTAAGGTCCGCACAGCAACCTTACAAAAACTTGTAAAAGGTATGAACAGAAGACCAAGTAGCAGTCGCACAACTTATTCCACTAAGCTGAAAAAAGGGGAACCTTCCCCTTGGCAATATAGGCCCACACAAGGACCAGACATATGCATTAAAAAGGTAGACTTGACGGCGCCAAAACCGTCGGGGATCCAAAGGCACCACAAACAAGACTTCCTTCCAACGGAAAAAAGAAGTATCCAAGAAATAGAATGTCAACAGGGAAGAAGAACCACAACCTTAAAAAGATGGAAACACAGCTAACAGAAGCAATAGCCATCAAAAGTCAATACGTGGTGTAAGCATAAAAAATGCAAAATTCAAATCCCAAAAAGACGCAAGGTTTTAGAGGACAAAAGGCCCGAAAAGAAGACCACCAGGACAGAGGCCTGCCCCAGCAAAGCACTTAAGCTGGAGCCCCAGGCCCAGACCGTACTGACGAAAGTCCAAAAACCTAGTGAACAAAAACACCCGGCAAGGCAAGGCCCTAGCCTCACATGAATCAATATAGCACCAACAAGGCCTGTAGAAGAAGTCAAAGAAAAAACGCTTCCTAGCCCAAACAAAGGCCCGAAGCACAACATCAGACAAACCTCCTCTATGAAAATGGAGAAGGTTTCAGCAGCTGCGCCGCCAAAGCCAGCGTTCGCCAAACGCAGAACGAACCAAACCTATCTAGGCCACCCTGGAGCCACCAACATTGCTGACGCACCCTCAGGAGCCAGCTAGCACACCACCTTGCTCACCATGGCGAAGGAAGGAAACAGGTACAGGGACCCCAGACACCCACCAGGCAAAGACATGGCGACCACTGCCGGAGGCAGAGGAACCTGAAACCAAAAAACCAAACGTTGGGAGCTAGCGATCGCAACGTGAGGTAAGGAGAACCACCTCCGGAACCCCCACTTGCTACAGAAGGACCGGAACACCCTGCGGTAGAAAGAACAACCCCCTCAGTGAGAGGAACTGCTCAAGGAAACCACTTCCGAATTATCCACTCCCGGAATGAATGCCGCCGAGAAGCATGGAACATCGCTCTCCGCCCATGCAAGAATCAGCGAAACTTCCCTAAGGGCACTCCAGCTGCGAGTCCCTCCTTGGTGATCGACGTAAGCGATCGCAGTACAAACGTCCACTGAATCTGGACCAGCAAAACCTGAAAATGATGCATCCAGCATGACAGAATCAAACAAAAGCTCTGAACTCTGAAAAACAGAGATGGGCGCGTGAGCCTCCTGAAGACTCCCCAGCCCCTGTAAACGAAAGTCCTTCCAGAAACCTCCCCAGCCCGAAAGGCTGGCATTCGTGGTAACCGTCTCCCAACAAGGGGCCAAAACGGATCTGCCCCTTAACAGACCGCCAAGCTCCAGCAAACACTGAAAGGATTGCCGGACCCTGGGAGACAGCAGAAAGACCGAGCCAAGTCCCCAGTCCGCAATAGACGGAGTCAGAGCGACCTCATGAGAAACTGAACAAAGGGGACTGCCTAGCAGGAAAACCACCATCAATCCCACCAGCTTCATCCCTAGCCAGAAAGAGAAGCGAGGATAGTCCAGGAGAACAAATATCAGGTCCTGAACCCTCTGCACCTTAGGGTAAGGAAGGAACCCTCTTGCCTGACCGGAATCCAGAATCATGCCAGAGAACTTGGGATGAGTGATCACCCAACCAAACCATTCCAGCGTCGTCAGCACCCTGGAGCCCAGCTCCACCCGTCATAAAAAAGATGCTGTAATGAAAAAGTCACCCAGATACGGTGCAATGTAAATGCCCTGGGCAGGGCCATTATGCCCGCCAGCCCCTTGGTGAACACCCTTGGCACCGAAATCAACCAGAAAGGGAGGGCCACAAACTGAAAATGCCGATCTCCCACCCCAAACCTGAGAATCTCAGGCGAGCGGGATAGATTGGTACACAAAGGTAAACTACCTTAATGTCTAGAAACGCCCTCTACTGGACATAACCCAAGTGTAATGACTACTTCCGAAGCAGGGTGTGAGACATACTTAGAATAACTTCCAGGTGATCCACACCAACACACACACACACACAACTTACAGTGGTAACACCAACACACATACACATTATATATATATATATATATATATATATATATATATATAAAGTAAAAGGGAGAGGCCGAGGATGACGGCCTGCCAGCCCAACCCCCCAACCCCCTGGAGCGAAGTAAGGGACCCGGAAGGGGGGGGGGGGACCCGGCCCGAATAGGGCCACAGGCATGTAGGGACGGGGAATCCCACACTAGGATCACCAAAACCTGGGTAACCGCCTACCCCATAATGAGGTCTCACGGTGGAGCAATGCTCCTTCCGCACCCATAGGGTGCTGCCTACCTTCACCAGGACCCGCAGCCTAAGCTGGGAGGCTCAGATAGGGACAATTTAGAAAGGGTCCTGGCAGCAATAGAGACAATAAACGGCTGGACGCCCGGCTCACCTGCAAGTAAAAGAAGTCTTCATCTTCTGTCTTGTCGCCTTCCCTGCAGAGAAGGAACTGGGAAATTGGTGGGAGGTCCCAGGTATATATGGACCGGGAGGGGCTTTCTTTTTTTGCATATTCATCGCTGCACAAGTTCGCCCTCTACTGAGGATTACCCACATGTCATGAAGATCGAAGTGGAGTGTATGGCACACTTAGAATAAAGGTAGTTTGCCTACCACAAGTAGTTCAGCATCAAAGCCAAGGTTTCTCACATTGTGTGCACAGAGAAAGGGGGAAGCCACTCTGTGCTTCCTGTCATAGATGGCGGTGCCCAAGACACAGAGCACCAGGAGAACGGCGCTGGGCTGGGGGCGAGGCAAGGCTTTATTTTGTTTATAACCCTGCTGGTGAGGCTGGCAAGGTTGGAGGGGGGTCCTAGAGACTGGAATTCCACTTTAAGCCAAAGAAAACCTATACATACCTCTAATTCCTAGCAGCAGCCTACGTGGTCACTGGTGAGCTCAAACTTCAGGGTTCTGAGGCTTGTCTGCGCACAGGGAGTTTTACCCACTATTCAATACGTGACCTGGCAGTCTAGACTCCACTCATGCTTTATTTTACAGATTCTGGAGTCCAAGGCACCATTTACAGAGACAGAGGGCATTTCTCAGCCGTCTCACTCTCTCTCTGTAGGAGGCCAGCACATTGAGGGAACCATTTTCTACTCCATTTTAACTCACTGGAGACCACTGCGGTGGATTTTTTTTTAAAGCCTGTATCTCAACAGTAATAGGTTTACAATGATAGGTTAATAAAAATGCCTGGAGCTAGGAGGATTTACTGTAATATCGCCTGCATCACTCAGCCCACCAGCAGTGCATGTTGGATGGTTTCACCACCAAGGTTTTCTCTCCTTTTACCAACAATAGATCACACCATTTCCTCAGTCCCAGATTGCTGGGGTTTTTAGTGGCATAACCAGCAATTACCAGATTGCATCAGGACCCAACATCCGGGATTTGAAAACTGTTTAAATCTCTCAGAGCTGGGTCCTCAATCTGATGACATAGGGGCCCAGAATAGAAAGTCAAGAACGGGGATTACAACATGTCAGGGTAAGCAAAATAAGCTATTTAATTTTCAGCGGGAGACTGGCTAATTTGGTTTTGCCTCACAATGGATTTTGAAGTCTAATAACAGCCTTATCCACACAAACATTATTGATATTTATTACAGACAGCTTTCTGTTCATCCAGCTTGCCAGCCACATTATTTGGGGATAAACAGTCACATAAGGAGTAAATGATACATCTCCTGTACACATTTATATAGTCAAATACTGTATATATTTGGTCAAAAGCCATCAGTATAAGAAAAGGTAAATGTATATTCACCTAAACATCCAAGCTTTGATCCCTAGCAGAATGTTTACCTCCTTTTACACTCCTAAATGTGTGCGCTAAACTAAAAGGGAACTACCCAAAATTACAAACAGTGATGCCCACCCAAATGGCGAATGCTTAAAAGGGAAACAACTGTTCCTCCAAATTTACCAGTCGTACCACTAATATAGTAAGGGGTTTATTCATCAAGGGATAGCGCCAGGTAGCGCTTCGTAGCGGCAGGCAGCGTCTGGTCAACACTGGGCGATGTACGCAATACCACATTTATGAAAGCGATTCTGGTGAGCGACTCTAACAGCGCCATGTAGCGACTGATCATTACAGGCAGCTCAGCGTATAGGGTCGGAGCTCTAGCTTCCAGAGCGCCAGGTATTACCTGTTGCTACCTGTCGCTCTCCCATACATTTCAATGGGCGTTCCTTTTCTTCTGTTTAAACTGGGTTTTTAGTTTTTAATATTTTTTTTTCTCTCAAATAATTGTGTCACCTCTCCTGGCCTAGAAAAAGTCATTTTTTAAAACATTTTTGATTTTTTATATTTATATGCAGAATTATCATTACAGGTCTGGCATTAAAGTATTAATGTTACAACAATATAATTCCATGTGTTTTCGCTTTGCTACAGGTGGATATGTGTTCAAAAACAGACTTTAATCACACAGCGTCTGGCGCTCTATGTTATAGCGACCAGATCCAGAGCGCCGACGCTGTGCGTGTTTTTTTGTTGAATATGGTGCGAGTCGCCGAGAGAGTCGGTCGCAATGAGCAGGAGCTACCTTTCGCTCCCTGCAACGCTGTGCTGGTGTTAAAACGCCCAACATACATCTCATTCATCAATGGAAGGTTACTACAGCGACTGATAGCCAATCACAGCGTCTACTAGCGGTCGCTCTTAGCGCCTCTATACAGACGCTCATCTGCTGAAAGCTGGCGCTAGTAATGAATCGGCCTGTAAAAATTAAACATCATATGAAATATATATGGCAGCTAAAGAGGTGAGTCTAATGAAGGTGTGGCATGTAGTTTTGGAGCCCCCACTCTGCTGCACTTTTCAGCCATAAATATTATTAGTTTGTACTGCTGCTCCATTATTACTGGTCTAATGTTTTCTCGTGTTCTTTTTAGGGCTGTGGGCACAATGCATTTTCATGCACAATTATTAGGAAAATGGTAATTGTGTTTGTTTGTCACTGTAGTATATCAGTCTTATTTGTGAATGAATAGATCACCAATATAGATATTTATTACTTACACTGTGTCAATGGAGTAGATAGTGCTTTTGATGATTATGTGGCTTTGCAGAACCTGGGAACGTTTCTATATTGGTCTTTTGTAATTGTTTTCAGTTAAGCTTTGTACAGCAAAAAAAAAACAAGTATATATATCAGTAGCGCTACTGTTTTAATTAGGTAACACTTTGCCCTTTGCTGAGGCATCCCTGTTCTTTTACACACAGACTGATAACTCTGAAGTAAGACTGTGTGCCACTCTTTCTAATCAGTGAGGGAGGCAGGCACCAAGAGTAGAGTAAGTGAAGAAGGTCCGCTGTGTTCCCAGGATATTGGGCTGTGAAGGGATCAAGGCTGCAGTGGTAAGGCAAGTAGAAGCTTTTGTTTTTACCCAGCAGATGCCCTTTAAATCGCAACATCATACAATTTAGCCAGCCCCCCCAATTACCCTGTTAAGCGTGAGGAAATTCAACCTTTCTCCTTGGCTCCCTTGTGAAATCAAGCACTGCTATTGGTCGCATGGTGCCTTCCAGGTATCATCCCACCAGCAACTACATGACCGCTAAGGCCAATTCCAATGCTCAATTTTGCTGGGGGACCGAGGAGAAAGGCAAGATTTCTCTAGTTTGACGAGATTCATTTCGTAAAAAAATGGGTGGCGTTTTGGTTTAAAGTGGACCTAAAGCGGCCCTGGAGTCTACAAGACTCCTGGCCATCTTATTCCCTCCCCCTGGGGTCAATGGCGCACGTGAGAGCCGTGGCTCCCATCTGCTATACCTTCAACAGGGCAATCGCCCACGTCAGGAATTTTTGAATGGCCAGTTAGAGGGTAACACCCTGTTAAAAGGCAGCAACGCTAATGCATAGACTCGGGCCTCAGCCAATTTTGAAGAGTGCAGCCAAGCATGCCGTTTGGAGAAAAGCCAGCGCATGCAGGGGAAAGTTGAGTTCCCGGGGGATCGGAGGGGTTTCACACCGCGGGGCATCTCAAATCAGGGTGCCTTGGTGGCAAGGGCCAAATCGTGAGATAGTCAAAATCCCAGGTTTTGGTCCACTTTAATACATAATTAGATGACTGGAACTCTAAACCAGTCTAGACCCGATCCACTGGGGAAAAAAAAGCATTAGATGGCAGGAATCTGCTTGAGAAAGTGTAATCAAAAGAAAAATCTTTGGATATTGACTTACCTTGGTGTTTGCCATGTCCACGATGTACTGGTCACCTTTCACACACTCCATGACAGGGAAGCCATCTCTATCAAGCACCTTAGCCTGGCTGTTCCCAGCTACCACAAGAATGACGTCCCCAGTAATGCTGTACTGCACAGACTTTATCTGATGACTGGAAACATAGAGAACACCAATTACCCTCCACACATGAGCTCTGAGCAACAATACAAGTCATTACTAAAAAACAGGAGCACTATTCAAATACATGAGCGTACATGTTGTAATTTGTGGTTCCTATGCTCTTTTTATGGAAGCAGCTATAGGATGCCAAGTGTATAATACATATATTCCTAGAAGGTATGTCCCTGTTCTTTTTGTTCTAAAAATGCCAACATCTCGGAGATCCAAACTAGTGCTTATCCAGTCTGGACAAGACCACATGCCTGATACAATCGCTTACCCAGTGACGGGAGCCTGGTTCGAACATTAAACAGCTCATACAGTAAACATTTTTCTATCTTTTAAGTCAATTGGATGCAGCTAGACATCTGAACAGCATAGACAAATGGTGTTTCATTTTACTAAATGATGCCAAGTGAGCACAAATCTGATAAATAAGGTGGAGGAGCAACAATGATGGGGACCCCTGACCTTCTGGGCCATGGTCGCACCTCTGCATCTCCGCAAGTTAGAATTTAGCCGCAGACCGTGTCAAGTATGGCAGCAGTGAATGCAGTGCTCAGGGCAGGGTTCGCCCCGCTTTAAGGACGGGCCACATACTGGGGTCTTGGCTGTCCCATCATGATGGCAGCCCTGGGTACCCACAGGGATGAAGGCAGTCAGGATGCCGACCACATGCAGCGACCAATATCCAATTTTAAACCCCTTTAAAGTGGACCAGGATTTTCACTATCCCAAATTTTAGTCTGTCCCCTGGGCCATCCTGATTTGAGATGCCCCGCTATGTTAATCTCCCCCATCCCTACCATTACACGAGCCCACAGTGCAGGCACCACTCTCCTCCAATCTGTTTCTTGGACGGCACATATTAATGTGAGGCTAAAGAAGCTGAACGGAATCCTTCGACCCTGCCTTACCACACGCATCATTAACATATGGCGGGTATGGCCGCAAAGAGCCCGAGTAGGATGCAAGAAATGCTGCAGCCGGTCACATGCACCAGGGGCTCACTGGCCATGTTTGGGATGCCCCAAAGAGAGGGAATCTGCAGTCTCAGACCCCAGGGCACTTTTTGGTCTGCTTGCCTTTATTAGCTTGCTTTTGGTTTCCTATATTGTTGCCTCACACTGTCATCCAAAGTGCTGCGTCTCAGTCTAGCAGAGAGAGCCCTTAGACTAGACTTAGACTAGTAACAGCTAAGCGCACAAAACATTAAAGTGGACCTTCACCCTGAAAAAGAGTCTATCGTAAATGTTTCCAACACCCTGTACATACAGATTGCTCACATTAGAAATCATCCTACTTACATATACTGCATGTTATGAGCCTTCAAACATCCAAGATGACGGCTCATGGAGCATCAGGCTTCCTGCAAACAGGAAGTGTCTTCTGACTGTGTCACTCTGCATTCTGGGATTGCTGTCCTTTCCCTGACCCCAGCACTGCTCTGTCTGTGCAAAGCAGAGCTCTAACCTAACCCCCTGTACTTTATCCTGCTCTCCTCTCCTCAGTATGTGATGCTTCTGAGTCAAGATGGCGGCACCCGTATCCTGGAGTCCTGAACAGATTTGCAGTCCAGCGGGGGAAAGAATAATAAGTGACTAAAAACGTAAAATATATTAATTTTAGATGCTGGGAGAATAGTTTGGGCTTTCCATTAAATGATTGTAAAGGTCCAGTTTAAGCGGCACATTTCTACAGAACAATACACATTCGGTTATGCATTATATGCATCAACACAACCAAAAGGTCTTTTTGGGCCTTCGACACGCCAGCATTATTAAAAATCAGGAATAGAACTCCCCCCCCCCCCCCCACCACCCCCGGCAATAACGAGTGGGAATCAGGAGTGGGAATGTCAAGGCAGCTAGCCAATGACTTACTTAATAAAAGTGAAATGTTAGTATTGCGTGATTAAATAATCACAACACATTGTAAACTGTCATAGGCCCGAGTAACACAGGCTAGTGAATGGTATGCGATACTTTCACAGCAGTCAAGCAAACAAAATGTTCCTGAAAATAAGGGCTTTAAATAGTGCGGCACCGCACTCGGGGGGGGGGGGGGGGGGGGCGGGATGCCTTCTGTGATTCCTGTAAGTGTGCAAGCGGGCAGACCACTCTGTGGATACCTAAATGTTTTTAGGGTTTTTTTTTTTTAGAAAGCTGCAAATGTAATGTTGATATTATTTTATCTAGAACACCATGTTGCGTCTCGTGTCTGACGAAAAGTGGAGTTAGGAAATCTCCCCCAATTATTTCACATTTCAAAACAGGTTCAGAGCAAAGCCTAGACTTGACCCCACCAATCTACTGATTGCAAGATAATCACAGAAGACAGCATTTCTCAGTATAGGAAACAAGGCACTTTCCTAGAACAGAAAGGATTGACAAGGAATAATAGATTAACCCATTAATCCTTATAGGGGGCGGGACATGCAAATCATCTCTTTACGTCTCCGTGCCAGTCAAGACACTCAGAAAGCTGCAAAGTGTGCAATGCCAAGGAGAAGCTTAACATCAACACAGCCAAATGGCTTCCACTTCTGGGCAGGTGTTTTTTGAAGCCGCCCGTGTGACACACCGTGAAAAACGTGCCACCCAAAGTGAAAAGTGCAAAACCACAAAAAAACACTTTCTCGAAAGAGAAAGAGCCCCTTACCCCTACTCTCCTGGAGCATGAACCCCCTGACAGAGAGTACAAGAATACATATCCCTCCTGAAGGAGAAGAGGGAACTTGGTCCTCAGGTACTACCCAAAGGGTTTCCTGTGGACCACTGGCTGGATCCCTCAGTGCAAGGCTTTCCCTGGCGGTGGCCTGCACCGGTGTTTCCTTGGCTGGGCATTAAGTCCTGCCTGGTACTAACCAGGATCTCAAGGGGGATCCACTGGGCAGGGTTTCCGAGGCAAGGCCAAAAGGCCTACAACCTCTTCCACCCCTGTTCTTGGGGACAGGGCCCATAAGGGTCCAAGCACCCACAACAAGAACAAAACACACGTGTACAATACAACCAAATAAAACTATGGCTGTGATAAATAGGGGGAATGGGATTAAGTGCTCCTAAAATACCATTTTGTGAGTACTCACCTGAAAAATGGATATTGTTGGTGTGCCACACACCCCACTTCACCTTTAATTCTTCACGATTGGGTTACTCACCGCCAGGTGACGCTGTTGCAGAGAGGAAGTCTTGTAACGAGCCCCCTTCCGGCCTATATATACCTGGTACCTCCCATTTATCACCAGTGTATTAAAAAGCAGAAAGACAAGGTACCAGTAATTTAACGGTAACCTCAAAATAAATAAAAGCTTCACCATATAAAGGATTCGGAATACCGAAAAGGGTGGGAGTGAAGCGGGGTGTGTGGCACACCAACAATATCCATTTTTCAGGTGAGTACTCACAAAATGGTATTATTCTTGGTGTGCCACACACCCCGCTTCACCTTTAATTCTTCACGATTGGCACATCCAAAAGCAGTGTCCACAAGGGATGGGCATCTCAAGGCCAGGTGAAGCATAACTTAAATGACTGCAGTCTGCAGAACTTTGCGGCCAAAAACAGCATCCGCTGAGGCTCGCACATCAACTTTGTAAAACCTAGAAAAAGTATGAACCGAAGACCAAGTGGCGGCCTTACAAACTTGTTCAACAGAAGCTTGGTGCTAAAACGCCCCAGACGCTCGAACGCCACGAGTAGAATGAGCAGTGATACGGAAAGGGGGAACCTTCCCCTTAGCAGAATAGGCCGCAATAACGGCCTGACGTATCCATTTGCTAATGGAAGATTTGGCTGGTGCCAAACCCTTCTTAGGCCCACAGGGCACAACAAAAAAGGCATCCGTTTTACGAAAAGGAGACATGATAATCAAGTAGTACTTAACACAGCGTACTACATCCAAACAATGCAAAACCCTCTCTTTGTCATTCTTAGGATTAGGACACAAGGAGGGAAGAACAATATCCTGATTCAAATGAAAAGCAGAAACAACCTTAGGAAGAAAGTCTGGCTTGAACCGAAAGACCACTTTATCCTGATGCCTCTCAAAGTAGGGCGCCTGGATAGACAAGGCCGCCAACTCCGAGACACGCCGGACCGAAGTGATAGCTACCAAGAAGACAATCTTCGGAGTCAGGGTAGACAAAGCAATATCTTGCAGAGGCTCAAAAGGAGGAGCCTGCAGAGCAGAAAGAACCAAATTCAAATCCCAAACCGGGAGTAATGGTTTCCTGGGAGGCCGCACATGCGTAACCCCCTGGAAAAACTAAAGGATGAAGCGCAAAGCGCTTCTGAAAAAAGATAGATAAGGCAGAAACTTGCCCTTTCAAAGTACTTAGCTGAAGACCAGAGTCCAGCCCAGATTGTAAAAACTCCAGAATCCTGGAGACCGAGAAGACCCTACAAGGAAAAGATCTAATCTCGCACCAAGCGATATAGGCTTTCCAAGTCCTATAGTAGATGATAGAAGAAGACCTCTTCCGGGCACTGATCAGATGGAGGTCCTCCTCCTTCAAGATGGAGGTCTCAGCAGCCAAGCCATCAAAACCAGCGTTGGTAAACTGGGGTAACACAACCGACCCTGAGTGAGCAGATCGGGCCGAAGAGGCAGAACGAACTGGTCCACTGCCAGCCGAACGATGTCTGCGAACCACACTCGCCTTGGCCACCTTGGGGCCACGAGAACGGCGGACACCCTTTCCAGAGCCAACTTCCGAACCACCCTGCCCAGCATGGGTATCGGAGGAAACAGGTATAGAAATCCCAGATCCCCCCAGCTCAGGGACATGGTGTCCACTGCCAGAGTCAGAGGATCCCGGGAGAGCGACACGAAGTTCGGGAGCGTGTGATTGTGACGAGAGGCAAACAGGTCCACCTCCGGTGTCCCCCATCGGAGACACAGTAAGCGAAAAACCTGAGGATGGAGAGCCCATTCTCCCAGACGGGGAGAGCCCCTGCTCAACCAGTCCGCTTCCTGGTTCTCCACTCCTGGAATGTATACCGCCGAGAGACAAGGAACATGGGCCTCTGCCCAGGTCAGGATCAGGGACACCTCTCTGAGAGCACTCAGACTGTGAGTCCCTCCCTGATGATTGATATAAGCAACCGCTGTTCGATTGTCTGAACGCACCTGGACCGGAAGGCTCAGAACGTGATGAGTCAGGAGAGCAAGCACCCGACGGATGGCTCTCAGGTCCAGAACATTGATGGGTAAGTGGACCTCTTGAGGTCCCCACTGCCCCTGGAACTGAAGCTCCTTCCAGAATCCGCCCCATCCCGAAAGACTGGCGTCCGTGGTGACAATTTCCCAAAGAGGGGTCAGGAAAGACCTGCCCCTCACGAGATTGGCCGAGACCAACCACCACTGGAGGGACTGCCGGACCCGGGAGGACAACTGGAAGGGCTGATCCAGCGACCGAGGCTGCCGGTCCCAGGACGCCAACAGATAAAGCTGAAGCGTCCTCGTGTGAAATTGAGCAAAAGGAACTGCCTCGAAAGAGGCGACCATCAACCCTACCAGCCTCATCCCCAGACGGATGGACGGCCGAGGATTGGAAAGTAGGACCCGAGCCAACTCGGACTGGGGGAGAAACACTCTGTGTTGAATAGAGTCCAACTGCATCCCCAGAAAGGACACCACCCTGGCCGGAGCGAGGGAGGACTTGGGGAAGTTGATCACCCAACCAAAGCTTTCCAGCGTGGAGACCACCATCCTGGTGTCTGTCTCCGATTGATTGAGTGACGGAGCCATGATGAGAAGGTCGTCCAAATAAGGTACGACCCGAATGCCCCGAGATCTGAAAATGGCCAGCACCTTGGTAAACACTCTTGGAGCCAAGGTAAGGCCAAACGCCTTAAAAAAAGCTGATCTTTCATCACGTATCGAAGAAAACGTTGATGAGCGTGGCAGATGGGAACATGAAGATAAGCCTCCTTGATGTCTATGGACGTCATGAAGTCCCCCTGCCAAAGGGAACCGACGGCCGTACGCAAAGTTTCCATGCGTAAGGAAAGGAAAGGAAGCCCCCCTACCTGATCTGAATCCCCGAAAGGAAGGCCTACCAGAACTTGCCCCCCGAAAGGGACGACGAGGCCTCTTACATTGCGGCATTTTACCACCTTTCGCAACTGAATCAATTTCATCACCAAACAGTCGCAATCCCAAAAAAGGGAGAGCTGTGAGCACCTTTTTAGAAGCTACGTCCGCCGACCACTGGCGCAGCCATACTGCCCAACGAATAGCCACCAGCATTGCCGCTGCCTTGCTACTCATAGCCAGCGCATCGTCCTGAGCGGACAGAACATAGGAAACAAAAGACTCACACTGCTTAAGAGCAGTAAATTCCTTACAAGTGGGATCAAGATCCACACACAGATCCTGAATTACAGATCTAAGCGCCAATAGAAGAAGCGCCGAAGCACACACCGGGCGCATCGTTAACCCGGCATAAATAAAACCATGGCGAGCGTACTGGTCAATCCAACGAGCCTCACCATCCTTAAGGGCAGTGGTCTCAGCAGACTGCACCATAGCCATGCTGGAGAGCCCTAGCACAGGGGTATCAACGTCAGGAGGAACCGACCAGAGCTTCACCAATTCTGGCGGAAAGGGATAACGTTTCTCCCAACTGGAAGGAATTCCAGTTAACCGCGTGGGATGTTCCCATTCCTTAAAGTGGACCAACACCCACGGGTGATCGGCCCGGGAATCTATAAGATTCCCGGGCCGATCACCCCCCACCCCGCGGGACATCCGAGATCGGGATGTCCCGCGGGGTGTAACCCCCCCAAAACCCCCGAAAAACCCTACCTGATCGCCGCCGCCGCCTCCCTCGCGCCCCTGCAGGCGTGCGCGCGCCCGCGCCGGCCGTCTGCGAATGGCCGGCGCGGGCGCGCGTCAAAAGGGACGCGCGGGAGGCGGCGGCGGCGGCAGCCGCTTAGACGTCCTGGAATAGAGCTTGTACGTTGGCGCTGGGAGCGCGGAGAGGTGAGTTTTTCGGGGGGTTGGGGGGGGTTTCACACAGCGGGGCACCCCGATCGGGGGTGCCCCATCGAAGTGGACCAAGACCCAGGATAGTCAAAATCCTGGGTGTTGGTCCACTTTAAGCACAACCCTCTCAAAGTGTTGTTGTCTGGGAAAAACCAAACGCGGCTGAGGCACATTAAACAACTGACCCTTTGGCAGGGTGACGGCCTCAGGCGGATCTAAATTCAAAATTTCAAACATTTGAGCCAGAATGGAGGGGGTGTCAAGAGAAACCCCCGCAGACAAATCGCCAATAGCATCAACCTCAAGCTGATCTGCAGGCTCATCTGACTCCACCAGGAATTCTCCCTCCTCGTCCAGGGAGCAATCGGACCAATCTACAGGCCCACATACTTCATCCTGTGAAGCCAGAGGTACAGGAGAAAGGTGCTTCCATTTCGCAGTGGCCTTTAACCCTGCTTTAACGGAAATTATCTTCTCGAGGTTGGCTAACCGCGCAGACACCTCGGAATGCGAATCCCCACCTTTGACAATGTCACACGGGGTCCGGAACAGGGAGGGAGGGGTAGGGGATGATGGAAGTTGCGAAGAGCCAGCAGCCGGAGCAACGGACTGACGCGCAATATTCTGCCTTGCACAAGGAATGCACACAATAACATCATCGCCTGGGAGCGGAGTCCCACAGCCTCCACACACCCTAGATGGCCCAGAAGAACCATTTCCGGTATTATCGGAAGCCTCCATATGGTGATTTATGGTATTTGCAAAATCCTGGGTTTAAGGCATAAGCCACCCGGGATGCCCCTTTATGTTAATGTCCCGGGAGGGAGGATTTAATTTATAATAAAGATCCCCTTTAAAAATAATTAAAAATTTTTATTTTTTTTTAATATACCGTATATACTCGAGTATAGGCCGACCCGAATATAAGCCGAGGCACCTAATTTTACCACAAAAAATGTAACAAGTTATTGACTCGAGTATAAGCCGAGGCGGCTTTTTTCAATTGGAATTGGAGTTGACACACAGAAAGAGAGACACACACACACACACAGAAAGGGACACACACACAGAAAGAGACACACACACAGAAAGAGACACACACACAGAAAGAGACACACACACAGAAAGAGACACACACACAGAAAGAGACACACACACAGAAAGAGACACACACACAGAAAGAGACACACACACAGAAAGAGACACACACACAGAAAGAGACACACACACAGAAAGAGACACACACAGAAAAGAGACACACACAGAAAAGAGACACACACAGAAAAGAGACACACACAGAAAAGAGACACACACAGAAAAGAGACACACACACACACCATACCACCCAAATGTCCCTGATTTGGAGGGACTGTCCCTCTTTGAAGCTCATGCCCCCATGTCCCTCGTTGTTCTCCTTTGTCCCTCTTTGAGGTGTAACATGCAGATCTGCATTAATAAATGATTAATTCCCCTATTCAAAGTGTTTCTATTGTTGTAAGTAAATTGTCCCTCTTTCCCACCCTGAAACCCTGTGGGTACCTGCTGCTGCTGCCGCCGCTCTCGGACGCGCAGGTGTCGGGGGTCAGGGTTTGGCCGAGGTTACCCTCCTCCCCTCCTCCGGAGTGGCGGTCAGTGTGTGAATGTGTGTGCTTGTTTGTATGAATGAGAGCGGCGGCGGCCGGCCCTGGACTCGAGTATAAGCCGAGGCGGCTTTTTTCAGCCCAAATAGTGGGCTGAAAAACTCGGCTTATACTCGAGTATATACGGTATATATGTGTGTATATATATATATATATATATATATATATATATATATATATATATATATAAATATGTCCCAATTTGGAGAAAAAAAGGACTAGCCAGGCAAAATAGAACCGGGAGGCCACTGTATTGAGGGAATCCCAGGATCTGTGGGGGAGGAAAAAACCAACAGTAAGACCCCCAGAAACAAATGGCAACATGCAATACAACATACATACACACTTTTTTTTTTTTTTTTAAATAAACAGTCAGACAAAAATATACGGCCCCACGCCAGGTGAGGCCGCTTATCTGCCCAAGGAAGGCTAAAAGAAAAGCCCAGCACCCGACCAGTAGAAGCGGTGGAAGACAGGCAGCAAAAGGAGCGAAGGCGGCAGTGGCAGCAATAGCGGCAGAGTGGCGGCAGTGGCAGCAATAGCGGCAGAGTGGCAGCAGCGGAAGAAGCGGCGGAGCGTGCAGCAGCAGCACACATATGCGGCTGAGAGCCCCGCACACGTCCTCCTGATAACACGTCCCCCCCGAATTTGAACAGAGCGGCCTGCCGGACGGCGGTGCCAGGATAACAAGAGGGCTAACAACGCCCTTAGTAAAAGGAAAAAGGGGGGGAGGGGGAAAAAAGAAGTTCCTAGGAAGCCTAACGCTGCCCCCAAAAAACTGACATACGGCCCGCCAAGCGGCGCCCGTTTTTTTTTTTTTTTTTTTTTTTTTTTTTTAAAGGAGACAAGGGGAGGGGGAGCTGTATCACCTGGGAAAGACACAGGCAGCCTCAGGCAAGCCTGACACAGCACAGCCCGCCCCGGCCACCCCTAAAGCTGACCCAAAACTCTGGCCCTACAGGCCAGCAGCAGCAGCCCGCATCACAGAGACTGCCATGTAAGGAGGATTTTTAGTCAGGCCAAACGCACCCTCGCTTGCGGTGCAGCCTGACAAGCGTTAAAATAAGTAAACACATAAAATATACAGTAAAATCATACATACAATACACATCCCTCTACCCCCCCCCCCCCCCCCCCAGTGAAGGGAGAAGGGACCGTAACGGGAGAGCAAGGGGCCAAGGGGAACCTCGGGACAGGGGCATCCCAAATCCCATCACCATGCCGGACAGCCGCATTGCCCCCAAAACAGGGGGTCGAGCGGAGGAGATAAGCTCCTAGGCACCTATAGTGCCGTCTACCAATTGCCCAGTGAGCAGCCTAAGCTGGGAGGCTTCCATTTAACCACAAAGGTAACAACAATCAAAACCGGGCAGAAATAGACCAAAGGGGGGTGCCGGGGTAAAACCCCAGCTACCTGCAAGCAGGAGACTTCAACCTTCTGTCTTGTCGTCATGCAGAGAGAAAAACACTGGTGATAAATGGGAGGTACCAGGTATATATAGGCCGGAAGGGGGCTCGTTACAAGACTTCCTCTCTGCAACAGCGTCACCTGGCGGTGAGTAACCCAATCGTGAAGAATTAAAGGTGAAGCGGGGTGTGTGGCACACCAAGAATATAAGAGGTGCTCTGTGCAAGACAAAGCGGAGCCTTGCTCTCAAGAAACATGTGCCGGTGCAACCTTACGCCGTACTAGTGCACTTCGTGAGGAGTGACTTTCGGGCACCCCACTTCTGGACATGTGTTTCGAGCTTCCAGCTCTTATTAGCTCAAGGCTGTATCAGGGGACCAAGGGAAGTCTTTGCGAGTACCAGAATAGTACCAGATGCAAGCCACCATGTGGAGAGACCCACATAGGGCTTAGTAAAGGGGAGCCTAAAGAGACCCTCTACTTAAAGGAAAAAAGAGGTGCTTTCCTAGAATAGAAAGTATTTACACAGCACCCAACAAAAGAAATAATAGATTTACCCATCACTACTTTTGGTCTCGGGGCCATCCAAGGCACTCAGTAAGCTGGTGAGTGTGCACTGTTTGAAACGCCCCAGATCGCCCCAACAGTCCCCTCATAAGCGAATTCAGTGAGGGGACTGAGAAAGAAGAGTCAGATGAAGAAAGTTCAATAGCATTTACGCAAATACTCCCCCTGGCAACCAGCATGGCGCAAACAGAAAGTAGACTAATGGAATGTCCCCCTTTAAGGCCAAACCAACAGCTACCCCTTTCTTATCTCCCCTGTAATTGGACCAACTAGAAGGACTGCAATAATTAAAAAAAATTAAAATAAACACATACCTCACCTGCATAGTCAGATTCTCTGCCTGGTGCAGCTAAGCTTAAGCTTTTGGTTTCGCAATGCGCTAGAATGGCACCACCGCTGCACAGTGCATAAATGACATGACATGTCATTGTAGCCGACTGTGGCTGCTTTAGCAGAGAATCGGGGCTCCACTGGCAGCACTTTCACCAAGGGATTGGAGTAGCAAATCCCAACACATAGGAGGGATCAGCGAGGGCCGGAGAGGTGTGTTTGCCCAGAGATTTTTTAGCCAATCAATGATGAAGCCAGTTTCCTCGAGACTGAAAGCAGTGGTGCTCACCAAGGCCAGCCAGAATGTTTGTCAGCTCCAGACCGGACAGTGGGATCAAGTCTGGGGGGCTGATAGGCAAGTACTGTTCGGTTTTTTTTTTACGTTGCCCAGACAAGACTCTAGAAGATTCCAGGGCCAGATGATAGGTGTCCCTCAGATTGTGACACCCCCCCCCCCCCAACGAGCTGCAACGCTCATCTGCTTCTGGAGCGCCCTTGCACCGGTGGCCACATTACCGCATCTTTAGGAAATGCGCACACTCCCATGGGCAGCCATTTAGATAGGCTGAAGGAAGAGCACGCTGCAGGGGAGGCGTCTGCTCTCACTAGCATTGAGAATGCCCCCGGTACACGGAACAAAACTCAGGATAGTCAAAATCCAGCTTTTTTTCCCACTTTAAAGTCGAAAAGACTTGGCAAGTGTTGCCCAACTAGGTGTCCTTGGAGCATCCCGATTTATGATGCCGCCCCAGATCGCCTGGAAACCCCTTACCTTTCTGCCGGCCATCACGCATCCCTGCACCTGTACATGTTCCCTAGCCAGCCATTCATATAGGCTGGAAGCACGCACTCCACAGGGAGTCCAAAACAACGACTTTACGCCTTGCTATAGAATGAACAGCATAAAGCTATGATTGGTCGAGTGTCTGTGCAAGCACAAGTAAGAACGGCGGAAAGGTGAGTGGAGCAGCGATCTGAGGGGTTTCAGACAGCGGGGCATTGTAAATCAAAAGGACCTATCATCAGGATAGTGAGACTCATTTAGTTACGACTAAACTGTCACATAATGGCAGTTAGGTTGTAGTGCTCCCCAATGCTGAGCTGTGTGTACTGTAACTATAACTGTATCCATCATCCATCCATCATCACTGGAAAGCCCCGGGGGATGGGGCTGCTTGGCCTGGGAGCAATATGGCTGACTGCGTCTGGTTGGTGACATTGGCTTTAGTAAAAAAACAAAGGTCGTGTTGGGGCACTGGGCTGGGAATAGAAGGTGAAAACAATAAGATTCCTTTCTGAGTATAGGTTGACTATAACTGAGAAGCCCATGTGCTCTTCACTATCAGTGAGTGGGTGGTTGTGAATTAGTAACTGTCCTTATGAAGCATATTATCTTTAATATACTCACCATTCACATGGCTGGTGGGAGCGGAAGGCCTGAAGAGATGCATCCATACCAGCAAAATCCCAAAACCTCACATCATAGTCATAACCTCCAGTGACCAGGCGGGCACCAGAGGGATCCAACCCCATGGCAGATACCTAGAACAACAAAATATATAAAGTTCAATAAATAAATAAATCGAGCAAAGCCAATAAAGAAATTGGAACCATTAATAGGCAGTAATAAACCCCCAGCAAACCCGGCAACACTTTAAGGTAAGCCTGAACCCAGCAAAGGTGTTCACTAAAAGTGTCATTTTGTATTACCTGGAACCATTTTGCATTGATGGTTTTACTCTTGGTTATGTTATGTTTCACAACCTTTTTTTCTTGGAGTACCACATCCCCATTCCAATTCTGAATGGGTGGTACCACATGCCATAAAACTATATTCACACAAGCAGATTAAGAGAACCAAATAAAAAAAAAAAGTGTCAATAGTATGTAAACCTTTGCTTTCAGTATCTGGTATGACGTCCGCCCTGTAGCAATAACTGCATCTAAACGTTTCTAATTGTTGAATGTCCAGCACTGCTTGGGGGAAATGTTGCCTAACTGAAAGACGTGCAGACTGGACTACACCCTGTGAAACCCTCTGGTTCGCCTCATTACATTGTAGAGCGATAAGGAAGAAGATGATGCTATATAGAAACATAGAAGGGTGACAGCAGAAGGAGACCATACGCTCCATCTAGTCTGCCCTTATGTGTATACTGTATGTACTCTTTATCTTATGTATATACTGTATGTACTCTTTATCTTAGGATAGATGTGTGCTTATCCCAGGCATGTTTACATTCAGTGACTGTTGATTTTTCAACTACCTCTGCTGAAAGATTGTTCCAAGCAAAACTACTCTTTCTGTAATATAATATTTTCTAACATTGCTCCTGATCTCCCCCCCCCCCCCCCAACTAGCTTCAGGTTGTGCCCCCTTGTATATAAATAAAATAATAATACTCCCCTTGATCCAGGGATCAGCTCGAGCAGGCGTATCATTGTTCACTCCAGCCTGTGCACACAGGCCGCCAGCCAATCAAGTCTGCCTGGAGCATTGAGTGAGCAGACCAGTGATGACACTGGAGGCTAGGTCCCCACGCCAGTAATACAGCAATGCAATTTGGTCCCGGGCAGCCAATCACATTACTGTATTCCCAGCGGGGGACCGAGGGAAAGGTAAGGTTACGTGCGTTCTGAGGGGGCTTCAGTGTTTTTGATGCCCCCCACGAGTGTTTTATACAAGCGGCGACCAGCCGGGGTGTTGATCTGCTTTAATATGTGCCACCCTGCTTTTACAGGGAGCAAAAGTGATTGGACAGTTGACTCAGAGGCTGTTTTATGGGCAGGTGTGGGCTATTTCTTTACGTCATGTAATTTTCGGTTAAGCATATAAAAGTTCTGGAGTTGATTTGAGGTGTGGTGCTTGCATTTGGAAGATTTTGCTGTGACGAAAAACATGCAGTCAAAGGAGCTCTCTGTGCAGGTGAAACAAGCCATCCTTAAGCTGGGAAAAAATACCCATCCAAGAAATTCTACTGCAAAATCTACAGTTTGGTATGTCCCGAGAAAGAAAGCACTGGTGAACTCAACAATGCAAACAGACCTGGAGGCCCACGGAAGACAATAGTGGTGGATGAACGTAGAATAATTTCCATGGTTAGGAGAAACCCCTTCACAACAGCCAACCAAGTGACCACCACTCTCCAGGATGTAGGCAATGTATCAATATCCAAATCTACCATAAAGAGAAGACTGCATGAAAGTAAATACAGAGGAGTCACTGAATGGTGCAAGCCACTCATATGCCTCAAAAATAAAAATGCGAGATTGCCAAAAAACATCTAAAAAAGCCAGCACAGCTCTGAAAGAACATTCTTTGGACAGACGAAACCAAGATCAACCTCTACCAGAATGAAAAAGAATCCACCCAACCTGAGGAGTCCCACCACTCCCCAATCTATCCTCTCCAAGACATGGCACCACTCAAATATATATCTAAATAATAATGAAAACACATATATATACACCAGTGAAGATAAAACAAGGGGGGGCACAACATGGGGGGGGGGGGAGAAGGCAACCCACACACCACCCCCTGGAGATGGTAATAGCTTTTGAGCAGTAATTAAAGTGGACCAACACCCAGGATTTTGACTATCCTGGGTCTTGGTCCACTTTGGTGGGGCACCCCCGATCGGGGTGCCCCGCTGTGTGAAACCCCCCAAACCCCCAGAAAAACTCACCTCTCCCCGCTCCCAGCGCCGACGGACAAGCCGCGGACAAGCCTAGAGGGGCACGAGGGAGGAAGATAAGGTAAGGAGTTTGGGGGGGTTTCACCCCGCGGGACATCCCGATCTCGGATGTCCCGCGGGGAGGGAGGTGATCGGCCCGGGAATCTTATAGATTCCCGGGCCGATCACCCGTGGGTGTTGGTCCACTTTAAAGATAATAGTCAAGTATAATGGCTGTTTGAAGGTCCTGACTGTCTAAATATAAAACTCCGTGCAAACAATGAACTGAACTGCTGTTCTCTACTGTGCAAAAATTACAACAACCTGTGCAAAGTGATAATTAAAGTGCTATGTGCTAATACAAAAAAACAGACCTTCATGTCTTATAAATACAATAATATATAATATGCCAATATATCTGATAAGAGGACCGCCAGGAAACAGAAAAACAGACAATAACAACAATCAAGCTTACATGTCAGAATAGGCCCATCAGCAAGCGCACCCCCCGCTACCGCCGACGCGTTGCGTGACGACATGCGTCACTTCACCAGGGCACACACTTCCAAGATGGCAACCCATGGAGCATCAGGCAGCCTGCAAACAGGAAGTGCCTTCTGACTGTCGCTCTGCATTCTGGGATTGCTGTCCTCTTCCTGACCCCAGCTCTGCTCTGTCTGAGCAAAGCACAGCTATAACCCGCCACCCTGTACTTTATCCCGCTTTCCTCTCCTCAGTATGTGATGCTTGCTCGTGAGTCAAGACGGCGGCGCCCGTATCGGAGAGTCCTGAACAGAGTTGCAGCTCAGTGGGGCAAAGAATATTAGGTGACTAAAACGTAAAATATATTAATTTTAGATGCTGGGGAATAGTTTTTTTTAAGGGTTTGGGCTTTTAATTAAATCATGCTGAAGGTCCGGTTTAAGACCACTATAATAAACCTAACATGGGTCCGCATGAACTTGTTTCGGGGCCTTTCGATTAAATCATCCAAAAGTCTAATGACTTAACCTCAACTGAAGGACTCGGGAAGGGCTCCCACCCGAATCTTGTTTTTTATTAATGATCCCGGGAAGGACTTAGCGGCATGCAGAACATGGTCTCAGCCCGCTAAGCCTAACATGGCTCCCCCTATGTGGCTTGCTCCCTCTGTTAATGTTGTATGTTAAATTGAATGTTGAATATCTAGAGAACACAAAAGATCTTAACTTCACCAACTTGACAATGATTAACGTGCTTCTTTTTAACACATAAGGTCAGCTCCGGGCACCAGCTGTCCTGTCACAGGGGAGTTAAGAAGTCTCCCTGGCTGGCCCAGCACATGAAGGCCCGTCTCTACAGACACTTAACTACCATGTGGCTTTGTAAGTGAGCCGTAAATACACCGGGAAGCCAGAAGCATGGCGTTTCCTCTGCGGTTCATGAACAGAGCCCACTGTGTGTCACCTCCTTTTATCTGCCAAGGGAAGAAGGCACATTAATCAAAGGGACCCTGGCAAGGTTCACTCTGCTGGACACTGTCAAAAGGTCCCTTATAAGAGGTCAAAGTTTTCAAGAATGAGATTTAGGGGCCAATTTAGAGACTGCAGCCAGAGACTGAAGAACTTTTTGACCTGTGCCCTCACGTGCAATGTCTAAAAAAACGCTACAAGGCAAAAATTTCAAATCCTGTGTCTGTCTACCTGAAGAATTTAAGGGCAACAAGGACTGAGACATTCCAGGCATCAGTTAGACATCTCTATAATATTTAGAGCTGGCCATTTTTGTTTTCTCTAAATGGCTTCTAAAGAGTTAATAAAAAGGTGAGATACATCTAACAATCTGGTTTATCCTTTGTGAAATAGAGATTGAAGCTAATTTAAAGTGGGGCAAAACCCTCGCGGCTGGTCCTGGGTTCCAGGAATGGCTGCTAACCTACCCCCGGGACATGCTACCCCGGATGCCCTAGTTCGTGAACCCCCTGGGGCGCCGTTAATCCTAACTGATCCCGGCGGGTCACGTGATGAGTCTTCACCAGTGGTCGCATCCGTGGCTTCTCTGCGATCGTTCACGCTCCAGCGCCCAGATGTTCCGAATAGTGAGCCGGGGATGCGGCCAGCCGGCTGCACCTCAACACGGCCCCACTTTTGAGAGAGCCAATGAGCTCTCTCAAAAAGTGCCACAGGGCATAGCTTCAGTGGTGAAAAACTCGGTTTTCTTTGAAAACCTCCCCACTTCTCTGGAATGCACGCCACCACTAAACCCTTCACTCTCCAACGCTCCAAGCCTTAAAAAGTGTCCTCAAAACTCACCTCCTCGGACAAGCATAAAACCTGGCTTAAGCAACTCCTACAACCTTCACCAGTCACATACCACCAAACTGAAGCTCTACCACTTGTGATCCCCCCTATTTGTCTCCACCCCCATCTTTTAGACTGTAAGCTGGCAAGGGCAGGGCTCTCCATCCTATTGTCTCACAACATTTGGTTTGAACCACGTAGCATCGAGTTTGTATTGGTCCCTGTACTATAGGTTTTACCTTGTCTGCACTTATACCTTGTAAAGTGCAACAGGAGATGATGGCGCTATATTAATAAATACATAAATAATAGTTTTATTCCACAATTTTATTTTTTTAAAAGCTTCCGTTAAAGAGCCGCTTCCTGGGGGCATTGCTGGAAATTAGAAATTGAAAAAACAGCTAGAAATTTGTCCAAATATAAAGAAGACCAAAACTCCTACCACAAAGTCTAAGAGACATTAGGGCTGTGCGAAAGCTTTCCCTAGGGCTCGATTAACTCCCTTACAGTAGAGTCAGCATATAAAGTATTACTCCATTGGTACTTAGTACCAGACAGAATTAAAGTTTTATCCAACATACCCGGGGCATTGTTTCAGAGGGTGTTCTGTGAGAGGTGATGTACTCCATATTTGGTGGACTTGTCCAATGGTGGCGCGGGTATGGCAACAGGTCTTTAGGATGGCTGGGAGGATCCTGGGAGTCACATCGAAATGGGACCCATGGGTGGCGCTATTACGCCACAAAGCACCTGAACTTAACCATATGCAAAACACAACAACTTTTCGCATTGATTATGTTGGCTACTAAACAGACAATAGCAAATGCCTGGAAACAGCAATTAAAGCCAGAATAAACAGATTATTTATAAATGAAGCTCACCAGCATACTAAACAATACACATGACTACTTCTTGAGCATTTGGGAGCCTTGGGTCCAATGCGCTGCCCCAAACATTTCGACAATAGCACTAAACGAAACAATGGAACAAGTGCATGGCAGGAGCGGACCGGGGACTAAGACCCACCCACCCGACACAGCTGGCATTTCAAGTGGACCAAAATTTAGGATTCTGACTATTGAGTTTTGAGCCTCTTCCCTGAGGTATCCAGAGATGTGGCATAACCCGCTATGTGAAGCCCCCCAGATCACCCAAAACTCACCATTCCCTGGTCCCACGGCGCATGCACACAGCCAATCAGCGCGCATGGATCCATTTGGCCCTTTCGGCTAAGAGTCAGCTAAGAGCCGAATGGAGCCGAACACGCTGCCTGACCCATCCCTGCTAGACCCTAGAAGAGGGCGTGTCTACGCTGGTCACTCACAAATGCTTAGTGCAGACACACGTCTCGATAAGGGTAGGCCCGCGCATGTATCATCAGATTGGGTGTTCCGGTAGGTTTTACTGGGGATTCGGGAGGTTTAACAACGCAGGGATTCCCAAATCGGGATGCCCCAGAGAAAGGGAAGCAGGTGGCCCTGGAGTCTTATAGATTTAAATAGATAGATAGAGTTTTGGTCCACTTTAATGCGATTCTGAAAACAACCATATCCGCAATTGTAAGAGGATGTTTACACTTATGCAGTTTGAGTATTTCGATTTTCCCCTTCTAATTAATGTAGTTAATGTGTAAAGTGTATTTTTCAATGGAATTCTGCATTTTTTTAATTTATTTTTATTTTATTTTTTTATTTATTTAAATGTATATATTGAGTTAATCCCATTATTTTTGATCTGTTTGTGCCATGTAAATACTGTCTTTTGAAAGAGCCTTTTTATAACATCCAATTTTAGAAAGTGAAGAAATAGGGCTCTAGTTTTTGATGGCTTACTTGGGTGTAACAGGACTAGATAATGCCTTGTGTATCTAGAGTAGACCAAAACCTGGTTTTGGTCCGAAACCAAATACTGGTTTGGGATGCCCTGCCAGTGATCCCAAGGCACAGATGCGCCTGTGCTTCAAATCGGTTTCCTTGGCCATAGGATCGGCAGCAAAGAATGTAATACAGGAGATCACACAATGGGGAATCCCAATTGTTGATGCCCCAGGGGGTGTGTGCTTAGCCTAGTTTTGGTCCACTTTAAGAGCCTCCAACATATTTCTGTACACTAGGAATGCAGAACATATATATATATATATATTACATAAATTATACACATGCTCTATATTTATTCCATTAAAAGTCTTTACTTTGGAAAATTCCAAACCTGGGACTACACAGTTTATATACACACACATGTTCCAGTAAAAGGATCCAGCATTAGAGTCAATACCTTGTCTAGGCTTTTTCTGGAACAGAAATGGTGGTTTAAAAAAACCTGAAATGTTTAGGCTAGCAGTCTCAGGAGATTGGTTAGGCAGTGTTCTAAGCTAAGACAAAAGATGTCCTCTCAGCTAGTTGCTTACTCTGAACAGCTCAATGTCGGGAGTATGGAACATATTACATATACACCATTGCACAGTATGTCTCCTCGCAGACAACCAGCCTGATTTGGCACATAAGGAGGAAAGGATTCCACCACAGGCACAGCATTGAAGGGGAAAAGTAGAAGGTTTTGGCCAAGAAATAGTGCTTGGGGCATTACCTTCTTAGGGGTTGAAAGCCTATCAGACTCCATCTTGTGTCCTGGGTATACTGAGTCCTTCCCTCTAACAGGGAGTGTGCCCGCGCCGACCATCCACAAATGTCTGGCGCAGCCACGCCCCATGCTAGTGAGATAGCGGGGATGGAACCACGGCTCGTGCAAGCGCTGTTGGACCGGAAACAAGGTAAGTGTATGGGGGGACCTGGGGTGTTTCACACAGTGGGGCATCCCGATTTTGGATGCCAGGGGGGATCAATCACGGTGGGTTTTGGTCCACTTTAAACAGAAACTAGTGGCGAGTTACCACTTCCTCATTCAAGGTCACAAAATGGCAGTTACTCACGTGACTGTTGTTGACCAGTTGTTGATCTGAATTTCGCAGTGGGCTTGCACCTCCAACCAGACAAGTTTTCATTGGTCACGTGATTAACTGCTACTTTGTTCCCTTCACCATGAATAATGAAGTGGTGAAATGCCTACATTTACTCTTTAAACAGGGTCCGGGGTGGGGGGGGGGGGCTGGGGACAGCAGCATTGAGTGTGTAGACACTGCTGGCACCTTAGTTGTACCAAGGCACAGGTAAGTTATAGGACAGTCTGGGTAATGGAAAAAATAATTGTATACTAAAGATCGGTCTTTATCATTGGACAAAAAGATCAAGATGCAAGTGGAGCATATGGGTGGGATATATATATATATATATATATATATATATATATATATATATCGTAGTTTTTTTGTTTATTTTGTAAAATGAACTTACAGTTTTTGTACCATGCTGCAGCGTGATCTCGTGTGAATCTGGTATGCCTTTAACAGGATTCTGTAATACAAAAACAACACAATCAACAATACAATCGATTGTATGTAAAACTAAAATCAGTCAGATTCGCCAACATTACAGATTTAATTCACTTACATGTGCATGAACTGTGGGCCAGACTGGCTCTTATTTGATTTTTATATACATAAAAAACATTATACAAGTGAAAAAAGTTTATCAGTGTAATAATGAAAAAGAAGACCTAAGTATTTCAAATTACACCATATCAAAATTTAAAGCCGATGCACCAACAAATGGAACAGCAGCAATTAGATCAGCGCCATCCATTCACTGCAATGGAGTGGGCATGCCAAGGTAATGCCAGGCACGCTATATAATATATATATATATATATATATATATATATATATAAAATGGGAAGAATGAACACCAAAATGAGTTATGCAATAAAGTTCATGTTTTAATGTGCATAAGTAAGTTGTACAAAAAGAGTGAAATAATTATATACAGTGTATACAAGGGTTCTATGAACAAGCAATATGTCTTGTATGCTCTCTTGTATATGCTGCATATTAGTACCCCCTGATCTGGGGAAATATTGCTTGTTCATAGAACCCTTGTATGCACTGTATATAATTATTTTCACTCTTTTTGATACTCCGTATCAATGGACACTGGTTCTCGTGTCGGTTCCCATTGGGGAGCCCTTGCGATCAGATCTTGTAAGACCGATTGTATACTAAAGTTAAGCTGTGGTACCAGTGTCCTAATTCTCATGCCGTCACTGCTTAGGGTTCCGGTGGGGGGCTAGTGAGGGGGAAGAGGGGTACCGTTTGGGAAGTGAGACTTGGTGATTGACTGGTGCGCTAATGGCTGAGCACGAGGCTCTGGAAGGGCGGGACCCCCAGTGCAGAACAGCATGTAGCTCATTTCACTACTGCCTGAAGCACCTTTCGGCCAAAGACAGCATCTGCTGAGGCCCGAACATCAATCTTGTAAAACTTGGTAAAGGTATGAACTGAAGACCAAGTAGCGGCCTTATAAACCTGTTCAACAGATACCTGATGCTGAAAAGCCCAGGAAGCACCAATAGCCCTAGTAGAATGAGCCGTAAAACGAAAAGGGGGTTCCTTCCCCTTGGCAGAATATGCTTGCACCACCGCCTGTCTGATCCACTTACTGAGCGTGGACTTGGCAGGTGGCAAACCTTTCCTAGAGCCCTCTGTTAGGACAAAGAGCAAATCCGATTTCCTGAAGGATTCAGTCGCAACCAGTTATACTTAATGGCTCTGACCACATCCAAGGCATGGAGGGTCCTTTCCTTAGAATTAGTCAGTGCTGGACACAAGGAGGGCAAGACCAAAAAATCAGGTTTAATGCGAAACACCAACTTATCCTTATGCCACTCAAAGTAAGGAGGCCTCATACAAAGCGCAGCCAGCTCTGACACGCGACGCACCGAGGTGATATCTACCAAAAAGATCACTTTCAGGGTCAAAATAGATAATGCAGCATTGTACAAAGGCTCAAAGGGTGGACCCTGTAGAGCAGAAAGCACCAAATTCAAGTCCCACACCGGTAATACAGGCTTACACAGTGGACGTACATGGGTAACTCCTTGGAAAAAGGTCTTGATCAGTTTATGATTGGCAAAGAATCTTTGGAAGAAGATGGCCAAGGCCGAGATCTAGCCCTGGAGGGTGCTCAGCTGGACGCAAACAGGTCCACATCCGGCTGACCCCAGCAGAGACAGAGCGTGAAAGATCTTGTTGCTGACGAGAGACCCCCTGCTCAGGGAGTCTGCCTCCTGGTTCCCTACCCCGGGGATGTAAAACGCCGATAAGCAGGGAACATTTTGCTCTGCCCAAGTCAGAATCTGGGTCACCTCCTTGAGGGCTAACTTGCTCCAAGTCCCGCCCTAATGATTGATATAGGCGACAGCCGTCTGATTGTCCGAGCGAACCTGGATCGCATGACCCCTTAAATGGGGAGTCCGGCGAAGAAGCACCAACCGGATCGCTCTCAGCTCCAAGAGATTTATGGGCAAGTGGGCCTCCTGCGGTCCCCACTGACCCTGGAACTTCTGCGTTTGCCAAAAACCTCCCCAGCCGGTCAGACTGGCATCCGTGATAACAATCTCCCACCGGGGAGTCAGAAAGGACTTGCCGACCAGTAGGTTTCTGGAGTCCAGCCACCACAAGAGGGACTGTCTGGCCAGGGGAGACAGGGAAAACTCCTGGTCCAGTGATTCCTGCATCCGGTCCCAACCAGTCAACAGATTCAATTGAAGAGGTCTCGTGTGGAATTGGGCAAAGGGTACTGCCTCGAAACATGACACCATAAGGCCCACCAGTTTCATCCCCAGACGGATAGATGGTCGCTGACATAACAGCAAGGCCTGCACCTGCGTCTGGAGGCCGGCCACCTTCTGCTGTGGCAGGAAAACCTTGATCTGAGAGGTGTCCAACGTCGTGCCCAGAAGGACCTCACCATTGAGGGAGTGATGGAAGACTTGGGGTAATTGACTACCCACCCGAAATCCTCGAGAGTGGACAACACCGTACGGGTGTCGTTCTCGGCCTGCTGAAGGGATTGAGCCGCAATCAGTAACTCATCCAGATAAGGCAGCACGCGAATGCCCTGGCTCCTCAGGATAGCCATGATGCCTGCCAGCACCTTGGTGAACACACAGGGGCAGAGGATATCCCAAACGGCAGCGCCACAAACTGGTAATGCTGATCCTCCAACGCAAACCTCAGAAACTTCTGGTGCCCCTGGAATATCGGGACGTGCAGATAAGCATCCTTGATGTCCACCGTCATGAAGTCGTTGGGTCGAAGCGAGCTCACCGCAGACCACAAGGTCTCCATGCGGAAATGTCTGACCCTGACATACCTGTTGAGACCCTTCAGGTCCAGGGTAGGTCTCAGCGTTCCGTCCTTCTTGGGTACCGTGAACAGATTGGAGTAAAAGCCTTGACCCTGTTCCCGACGAGGTACAGGACAAATCACACCTAACCGCAGAAGGTGTTGTATGGCCATTCGTAGGCCCTGTGCCTGCAGTGGGTTCTGGGAAATTCGCGACTGAAGAAATCTTGAGGGCGGCCAAACTGCCAGCTCTATTTTGTAACCGGAAAACACCACTTCCTGAATCCACCGAGATGCGCTGTCTCCAGATATGAGCAAATAGCAGAAGCCGTCCCCCCCGGATGGGTGAGGGCGCCTCCTCATGCTTGAGGGGCCTTGGCAGGCTACCAGGATCACGGAGAACTAATTTATTACAATAAAAAATGGTGGAGCACAGATAGATGACATTGCTGCGAGCGCTGTGCTTACATTCCTCTCAGTGTTTCTTGTGGAATCTGAGATGCAGGGACGCATTTCAGACAAATCCATCAAAATACGAACAGTCATAACTTGGGCCTACTAGATACATTCCCTGGCTTGGCCTAATGTCTGACATTCAACAAAATACACTTGAGGGCCTAAAAATATTTATGCAAAAGAATCCTGCAATTCAGATTCAGCGTCTGTATAAATGGGAAGGCTTGAGCTCCGCTTTACAATCCTAAGGCTCATGTGTAGGGATGGCCCTAGGGCCATTGTCATCCTGTGCAACATTTCAAGATGGTGCCCCCTAGGCAATCACAACCAAATTCAAAGTAAAAGATGCAGAAAACAGAGAGAGACCAGGAAAATGCAAAAAAGAGAGAGAACGAGATGGAAAATAACGTGGCACCGCGCAAAAATAAAGAAAGGCTGCGGTAAGTTAGAAGTGAGAAATATAAAATAAAAGAGAGAAAGAACGAAAGAGAAAATACAGAGGGAAGTTAAAAAGAGGAAGATGAAAGATAAGGAAAGAGATGAGGAGAAAGTAGGCACTTGCCCACCCCCTTCCTCTCCTCAGTATGTGATGCTTCTGAGGCAAGATGGTGGCGCCCATATCCTAGAGTCCTGAAAAGAGTTGCAGCCCAGCGGGGGAAAGAATAATAGATAAGTGACTAAAAACTCAAAACATATACGTTTTAGATGCTGGGGAATAGTTTTTAAGGGTTTGGGCTTTGCATTAAATGATGCTGAAGGTCCAGTTTAAGCCTTCTAAAAACAGCATATGCCACTGATCACCAGTAGCAACAGTAGCAAATTACTAAACTTTATTTCCTTGACTGAAGGTCCGATTTAGGAATTTTGGGTTTTGGTTTGGGAACAGCTCCAAAAAGGATAGGCTTGCTCTGCAAACAGCAATGTGGACTGCAGAGCAGATCATCGGAGTGGAACTCCCCCCAACCTTCAGGCAATATTCAACAAACCAACCAAAAACAAAGTAAGACAGTTAGCAGAGGACCCCCACCATGAACTTTGTCTTCTTCAAACTAAGATCAGGGAAGCATTTTCACCCCCTGAAAGCAAACAGAGAGGATGAGGAGGAGCATCTTCCTAGAGAACTTTCAGACCCTTAAGTTTCCACCAAGGTCTTAGCTTAGACACCAAAACACTGGTTCAGAAAATGTACAGCACATAGTTCATATATTAGTCAGTTCAACACACACAGATAGATGCAGATAGATATGAACTCAGTATAGGCAGGGCCGGATTATGAGAGGGGCGCGCGCCCCAGGGCCTCCACCACTTGCCCTGCAAAGGTGGCCTCCACCAACATTTGGGTTATGGTCTGGTCCAGGAGACTTTTCAGTCTTTGGTCTAACGGGCCGCAGGGCCGGCAACAAAGCTATTGGCGGCAGTGCCCCCCCCCCCGCACCTGGGAACCCAAAGCTACCACAGGGCAGGACGGAGGGTCTAGAGCAGCAAAGCCGCTGTCAGCAACGCTACAGTGATGGGCGGCCGCTCACTGCACATAAGCCACCAAACACATCTGCTGGCAGCTTAATGGAGGGAACTGTTTTCTGCTGGACCAGCTGGGTGACTACACTACCCCCCACCCAGAGCAAAGCAAAGCAAAGCAGGAGTTCCAGAGCAGCACGCACCTGCACAAGGGGGGCACAAGGGACTCGATCTGACATTCCAGTAAGTAGGCGGGTGCCAGACAACCACCAGTCAGTTACTTGGCTGGACTATTATTTTAAAGGAATAAAAAAATACTGTATCTGGGGCCTCCATTTTGTGCCCAGGTGCCTCCACCACAATTAATCCAACCCTGAGTTTAGGGGTCATTTGTATTGCTTGTACCACATTGTGCAATTCGTTCTCTTACATGGACCTGTAATGTATTGTCCCTTTAAAGACCGACATGATTTTTATGTTCTTCTATTTGTTTGTTAATCCCTATTTGCAGACTGTCGCAAAGCACATTTCACTACGTGTCATACCCTGTATGGATATGTGTATGACAAACAAACCTTGACTTCACTAAAACAAACTTGTAGAAAATCACCTTCCTTTCTGCTAGTTATGGGTGTGGGTCTGCGATAATGTGCATGTACATATGCTTACGCGCAGTCCGAGGTCTGTAAACATTTTATTTTTGGATAGCTTTAGGCACTATTACATCTGCTGAGGTTGGAATAGCTGTGTATTAGCTAGTAGAATAGTCTAGTGTTGTAAAGATATAAAGCAGAAATTTTCAACCTGTGGCCCTCAGAGCCATCTGATATGGCCCCTTCCCTCTGCCATGGCATGGTGCACTGCATGTAACATAGTATGTAAGGCTGAAAAAAGACTATGGTCCATCCAGTTCAGGGTGTTTATTAGTGGTCTAGTGGCCACAGCTGATGATGTCATTAAATGCAGGGAAGGCATCCAGGACACTTTTTGAACGCTTTTAGTGTATTCTTCACGACCAGCTCCTATCATAGTCTCACTGCTCTTACAGAAAAGAATCCCCTCCTATGCTGGTGTAAGAATAGTATTTCCTTTAACCTTTGTGAATGCCCCCTAGTTTTACTTACAGTCCTGGCTTTAAAGAGGAACACCACACAGGAATTTCACTGCCCTGCGTGTCGTTCCTCTGTGCGGTGGAACCCCAAATTGGGATTCGGCCCCACTGTGTGTACTCCCCTAGGCCACCCCATTCACCTTCCTTCCGCTACCACCTCTCGAGCAAGAGCGCTGATTGAAGCGGACCATCACCCTAAATAAGAGCCTATCTTGTATGCTTCCTCCACCCTGTATATACAGACTGTCCACATTAAAAAGTAATCGTACCTTCACCTAGGGCATCTTCTGAGCCTTTAACCATTCAAGATGGTGGCCCATGGAGTTTCAGGCTGCCTGCAGACAGGACTGTGCTGCTCTGCATTCTGGGATTGCTGCAAAGAACAGCTATAACTCTGCCCCCTGCACTTTTCACCCCTCTCTTCTCCTCAATATGTGATGCTTCTGAGGCAAGATGGCGGCACCCATATCCTAGAGTCCTGAAGTCCAGAGTTGCAGCCCAGCGAGGGAAAGAATAATAAGTGCTCGAAAAAACTTTAGATGCTGGGGAATAGATTTTTAAGGGTTTGGGCTTTTCATTAAGTTATGCTGAAGGTCCCGGTTTAACTGAGCGGCGTGCTCAGCCAATCAGCGAGCTTGCTGTCACTCGACTACTTCCAGTGCCGCTGTTGGCAAGCAGCCGAGCGTCACCGCCAGCCGCATCCCCCCTCCACCTTGCAGCCGTGGCGTGTCCGTGCTGCCCATTCAGAAAGGCGGGGCACGTGCACGGCTAGAGGTGAGCGGGGAGGATTATGGGGGTTATGTGCGGGGGGGGGGGGGGACTTCAGCATTCTGGATGCCCCACCCCAACGGATGTTGGTCCGGTTTAAATAGATTGTGGGACAGATCTTCGTATTGATTCTGGATACATTTATACATAGTTCTTAGGTTACCTCTCAGACGTCTCTTTTCAAAACTAAATAAACCTAACTTTGACAATCTTCCAGGCTACTTTCATCCACCCATTCCATTTTTTAATTAAATTGCACATCTGTGCTCAAGTGCTATAGTTCTAATTCGTATGCCCTGGTGCTCAGAACTGTAGACAATATTCCACATGGGTTCTGACCAGTAACAGGAGTAAAATGATCCTCTGGTCATGGACACCTACGCCCTTCTTGATGCACCACATGATCATGTTTGCCTTGACAGCTGCTGCCTGACATTGATCACTATAGTTTATTTGATTATTTACTATAATCCCTAGGTCTGTTTCCACTGTTTTACCCAGCGCTTCTCTATTTAGTGTGCAAAGGGGACCTGCACCAAACCCTTCTAATTAATACAGGCGCCACTCCCAAACTACAACAAAATAGGGAGGCACACTAGAATCAATACTAGTACAAAAATTTGATCTTGACACTACATATAATCCTAGACATGCTAAAACCAATTAAAAAACATAAATCAAACAATGACAAACAAGACAGTGGGCAACCATGGCACAATCCATATGTTTGTCTCACCGCTGTTCTCACTGAAAGGATTGGTTGAAATGGACCAAAACCCAGGATTTTGACTATCCTGGGTTTTGGTCATTTCCCCGGGGGCACCCTGATCGGGGGTGCCCCGCTGTGTAAAACCCCCCTAAGACACAGAGTCTAGCTCTCCTCTTCCCAGTCCCACAGCGAGTCTAAGAGCAGTGGCTCTGACGGCCACATCCTCTGCTTACTTCTAAGCAGGGAGCATGCCCGCGCCAGCCATCCACAAATGCCTGTCGCGGGCACGCGTCCTGCTTGAGGAAGAGTGGGATGTGGCTGCTGCTCTTAGATGGCTGTGGGACCGGGAAACAATGTAAGTGAATGGGACGACCTGGGGGGTTTCACGCAGTGGGGCATCCTGACTTTGGATACCCCGGGGGGGGGGGGGGTTGGGGGGAAATTGATTGGCCCACGAATCTTATAGATTCCCGGGCCAATCGGGCTGGGTTTTGGTACACCTTAAGTACGGAGAAAAAAAATATATGTGCGCGCAAGCACACACAGGACCTGCAAAAGTGGGAGCAGTAAATAGAATGGAAAATCATTTAAAAGATGGTTTGTAAGAGGTCACAGTTTGGCACTGCCACCTCTGTGTGCCCCTAACTGACATGGCAGGGTATGAGTGGGTACTATTGGTGGTTGTTTTTGCGATTAAACAACAAGTATCCAAATTGTTGTATAAAAAAAAAAAAAAAAAAAAAAAAATGGTTTTTAAAATATAAAATTAAAAAATTCTGATACATTTCATTTAATTATGGCCTGCAACCAGTTACCAATTATATGGCCTGCGCACTTCAAAAGGTTGAGCACCTATGATGTAAAGCACATGTGCTAAAACTGCGCCCCAAAGAAAAGGTAACAGCGACACCTGCTGGTTAGTTACATATATACCTCATTACAGCTTTTTAGGTCTTGGAGGGGGCATCATTGTTGGTCCTTTACCCTATTTATCATATGTGTGCTCACTTGACAAAATTTTAAAAAAGGAAGTGCCATTTGTTTCTGCTGTTTCAGTCTTTAGTTGTCTAGCTGCATCTAATGGAGGTTAATTACAGGGAAAAAAAGTTGACTGTATGAGCCGTGAAAGGGCCCCATTTAATGTTTGCACCGTCACATTTTGTTATGCTACTGTAAATATATCCATCCTGCTAAGTATCCATCATATATTGAGGTTTTCTTGTGTGCACTTTGCCTGGACAAAATCAATTCTACAGGTGAGTCCTCACAGAATTGTATTTTTCCAAGTATACAGCACGTCCTGTTCCAGTAAAACGCTTTGGAAATCGAAAAGCAGTGTCCGTAAGGTTGGGTGGGATCCCCAAAGAGCAACGGCGGGCAGTTCAAATCACTGCCGCCTGCAGAACTTTGTGGCCAAAAGCAGCATCAGCTGAGGCCCTAACATCAACTTTGTAAAACTTGGAAAAGGTATGAACAGAAGACCAAGCAGCGGCCTTGCAAACTTGTTCAACAGAAGCCTGGTGCTGAAAAGCCCAAGAGGCACAAATAGCACAAATGGAATGAGCAGTAAGGCGGAAGGGAGGATTCTTCCCCTTAGCAGAATAGGCCTGAATCACAGCCTGACGGATCCATTTGCTGATAGTGGATTTAGCCGGAGGCAAACCCTTCCTAGGTCCAGAAGGGAGAACAAAAGAGCATCAGTCTTCCCGAAGGATTCAGTAGCTACCAAATAAAACTTCAAGGTCCTGACAACATCAAGAAAATGTAAGACCCGCTCCTTAGGGTTACTAGGATTAGGGCACAGAGAAGGCAAAACAATGTCCTGATTGAGATGAAATGCAGACACAACCTTAGGCAGGAAATCTGGCTTAAAGCGGACCTTCACTCTGAATAAGAGTCTATCTTATATGTTTCCCACACCCTGTACATACAGATTGTCCACATTAAAAATCATCCTACCTGCATCTACTGCATGTTATGAGCCTTTAACCCTTCTAGCGCCAGCTACGTAAAATTCACGTAGCTGCCTCTCCTGTCGTTAAACGCCAGCTACGTGAATTTCACGTAGCTAGCGTTCCCTTACCTTCCGGGCCATCGGGGGGGCATCAGCGGGCCCGTTGCTGTGGAGCAGCTTGCAGGGAGTCCAGGGGTCAGGGGGAGGTGACCTGGGTGTGAACCAAGTCACCCGATCGCTCCCCTGACCAATCAGCAGGGGGCGCACGGCAGCTGTCATCAGCCGGCGCCCCCTGCTTACCTCATCAGATGACGCTGGAGCAGAAACCTTTCCGGAGCCCAGGGCGACCGTAAGTAATACCGATCCCCGACCCCCCCTGCCCGATCGCCCGCCCCCCCCCCCTGCCCGATCGCCCGCCCCCCCCCCCGCCCGATCGCCCGCCCCCCCCCCCCCCGATCATCCGCCCCCCCCCCCCCCCCCCGCCCGCGCCGCTGATCATCTGGCTTTACACGAGACGTCTTCAAGCAGCAGGACCGACGGCTCCCCGATCACCCTTCCACGGCTTCCTGTCTGCCGCCGCCGCCAGGTAAAGGCGATCGTTATGGAATGCTGCCATCCATCCATCCATCCATCCTGTCACCCCCATGCAGCCATCCATTCATCCTGTCACCCCCATGCAGCCATCCATTCATCCTGTCACCCCCATGCAGCCATCCATTCATCCTGTCACCCCCATGCAGCCATCCATTCATCCTGTCACCCCCATGCAGCCATCCATTCATCCTGTCACCCCCATGCAGCCATCCATTCATCCTGTCACCCCCATGCAGCCATCCATTCATCCTGTCACCCCCATGCAGCCATCCATTCATCCTGTCACCCCCATGCCGCCATCCATTCATCCAGTCACCCCCATGCCGCCATCCATCCAGTCACCCCCATGCCGCCATCCATCCAGTCACCCCCATGCCGCCATCCATCCAGTCACCCCCATGCCGCCATCCATCCAGTCACCCCCATGCCGCCATCCATCCAGTCACCCCCATGCCGCCATCCATCCAGTCACCCCCATGCCGCCATCCATCCTGTCACCCCCATGCCGCCATCCATCCATCCTGTCACCCCCATGCCGCCATCCATCCATCCATCCTGTCACCCCCATGCCGCCATCCATCCATCCATCCTGTCACCCCCATGCCGCCATCCATCCATCCATCCTGTCACCCCCATGCCGCCATCCATCCATTCATCCTGTCACCCCCATGCAGCCATCCATTCATCCTGTCACCCCCATGCAGCCATCCATTCATCCTGTCACCCCCATGCAGCCATCCATTCATCCTGTCACCCCCATGCAGCCATCCATTCATCCTGTCACCCCCATGCAGCCATCCATTCATCCTGTCACCCCCATGCAGCCATCCATTCATCCTGTCACCCCCATGCAGCCATCCATTCATCCTGTCACCCCCATGCAGCCATCCATTCATCCCGTCACCCCCATGCCGCCATCCATCCAGTCACCCCCATGCCGCCATCCATCCAGTCACCCCCATGCCGCCATCCATCCAGTCACCCCCATGCCGCCATCCATCCATCCATCCAGTCACCCCCATGCCGCCATCCATCCATCCATCCTGTCACCCCCATGCCGCCATCCATCCATCCATCCTGTCACCCCCATGCCGCCATCCATCCATTCATCCTGTCACCCCCATGCAGCCATCCATTCATCCTGTCACCCCCATGCAGCCATCCATTCATCCTGTCACCCCCATGCAGCCATCCATTCATCCTGTCACCCCCATGCAGCCATCCATTCATCCTGTCACCCCCATGCAGCCATCCATTCATCCTGTCACCCCCATGCAGCCATCCATTCATCCTGTCACCCCCATGCAGCCATCCATTCATCCTGTCACCCCCATGCAGCCATCCATTCATCCTGTCACCCCCATGCAGCCATCCATTCATCCTGTCACCCCCATGCAGCCATCCATTCATCCTGTCACCCCCATGCAGCCATCCATTCATCCTGTCACCCCCATGCCGCCATCCATTCATCCTGTCACCCCCATGCCGCCATCCATCCAGTCACCCCCATGCCGCCATCCATCCAGTCACCCCCATGCCGCCATCCATCCAGTCACCCCCATGCCGCCATCCATCCATCCATCCTGTCACCCCCATGCCGCCATCCATCCATCCATCCTGTCACCCCCATGCCGCCATCCATCCATCCATCCTGTCACCCCCATGCCGCCATCCATCCATCCATCCTGTCACCCCCATGCCGCCATCCATCCATCCATCCTGTCACCCCCATGCCGCCATCCATCCATCCTGTCACCCCCATGCCGCCATCCATCCATCCTGTCACCCCCATGCCGCCATCCATCCATCCTGTCACCCCCATGCCGCCATCCATCCATCCTGTCACCCCCATGCCGCCATCCATCCATCCTGTCACCCCCATGCCGCCATCCATCCATCCTGTCACCCCCATGCCGCCATCCATCCATCCTGTCACCCCCATGCCGCCATCCATCCATCCTGTCACCCCCATGCAGCCATCCATCCATCCTGTCACCCCCATGCAGCCATCCATCCATCCTGTCACCCCCATGCAGCCATCCATCCATCCTGTCATCCCCATGCCGCCATCCATCCATCCTGTCACCCCCATGCTGCCATCCATCCATCCTGTCACCCCCAATGCAGCCATCCATCCTATCACCCCCAATGCAGCCATCCATCCATCCTGTCACCCCCAATGCAGCCATCCATCCTATCACCCCCAATGCAGCCATCCATCCATCCATCCATCCTGTCACCCCCAATGCAGCCATCCATCCATCC
This sequence comes from Gastrophryne carolinensis, assembly GCA_027917425.1. Classification (NCBI taxonomy): domain Eukaryota; kingdom Metazoa; phylum Chordata; class Amphibia; order Anura; family Microhylidae; genus Gastrophryne; species Gastrophryne carolinensis. The sequence continues at coordinate 606,547,960 of CM051234.1, forward strand.
TATCACCCTCCCATGCAGCCATCCATCCATCCTATCATCCTCCCATGCAGCCATCCATCCTGTCACCCCCAGGCGATCATGTGCTCCCTGGCGGCCGCGCTCGCACCCACCTGGCCTCCATCTCGGTTGGCTCTGACAGCTGGCATCTTGATTGGCCTCCTCGCCCTGCCTGCCCCGCCTCAGCCATTGGTTAAAGAGCATTGCCAGCGCGGGACATGAGAGCAGGCCACCGGACTCCGCCCACCTACTGGGTCAGGGACGTGTGACTGACTGAAGTGCTGAGGAAGAGACCCCGGAAGAAAAGGTATTTAAAAAAAACTAAAAAAAAATAGATGTTGATTTTGGAGAGGAAGTGTGTGTGTGTATATGTGTGGTTTTTTTTTTCAGTTTGGTCACGGGGCTCCCGAGCGCATGCCCATAGGGGCGCCCGTGCCCCATGACCAACAAGTAAATCTGGCCAGTTCGGTGGTTCCGGCGCCCTTCCCCAGGGGAAGACCAACCTCCACAACAACCAGTATAACCAGTGAGTTTCAGGAAGGCTTGCGTCCAGAAAGCTGCAGCTACAACAACAAGCCTGGTACTCCTAGAACGCTTGAGGTGTGTACTTTCAGGGAACATGTGGTTTGTGGGGGGTATTTTTAATGAAAAGTGATGTTTTGGTTGAAAAAGCGCAAGGTGCGCACTTTGTCTGCAGAGCAGGAAATTTCAATGGAAATGCCCGTTATGCATACGCTTTGCTTTGGGGTAATTGGCAGCCCTACCCTTGGAGGTAGCTATGCATGTTGGGTATTGTTCTGTTCAGGGGACCTTGCCATTTCAGATTTGATTAGTTTTTTTTTGGTTAGCGCATGTTTTTTATAGAAAAATTTGGTCTTAATGCTGCATTTTTGCTATTTTTTTAGGGAAATCCGGTACAACCAGTGAGTTTCGGGAAGGCTTGCGCCCAGAAAGCTGCAGCTACAACAACAAGCCTGGTACGCCTAGAACGCTTGAGGTGTGTACTTTCAGGGAACATGTGGTTTGTGGGGGGTATTTTAATTGAAAAGTGGTGTTTTGGTTGAAAAAGCGCAAGGTGCGCACTTTGTCTGCAGAGCAGGAAATTTCAAGTGAAATGCCCGTTATGCATACGCTTTGCTTTGGGGTAATTGGCAACCTTACCCTTGGAGGTAGCTATGCATGTTGGGTATTGTTCTGTTCAGGGGACCTTGCCATTTCAGATTTGATTAGTTTTTTTTGGTTAGCGCATGATTTTTATAGAAAAATTTGGTCTTAATGCTGCATTTTTGCTATTTTTTTAGGGAAATCCGGTACAACCAGTGAGTTTCGGGAAGGCTTGCGCCCAGAAAGCTGCAGCTACAACAACAAGCCTGGTACGCCTAGAACGCTTGAGGTGTGTACTTTCAGGGAACATGTGGTTTGTGGGGGGTATTTTAATTGAAAAGTGGTGTTTTGGTTGAAAAAGCGCAAGGTGCGCACTTTGTCTGCAGAGCAGGAAATTTCAATGGAAATGCCCGTTATGCATACGCTTTGCTTTGGGGTAATTGGCAACCTTACCCTTGGAGGTAGCTATGCATGTTGGGTATTGTTCTGTTCAGGGGACCTTGCCATTTCAGATTTGATTAGTTTTTTTTGGTTAGCGCATGATTTTTATAGAAAAATTTGGTCTTAATGCTGCATTTTTGCTATTTTTTTAGGGAAATCCGGTACAACCAGTGAGTTTCGGGAAGGCTTGCGTCCAGAAAGCTGCAGCTACAACAACAAGCCTGGTACTCCTAGAACGCTTGAGGTGTGTACTTTCAGGGAACATGTGGTTTGTGGGGGGTATTTTAATTGAAAAGTGGTGTTTTGGTTGAAAAACTGCAAGGAGAGCAAAATGGTTGAGTTTTCTTTCAAAATTGGCTCAGTCGCTATTTTCAGTTTTACGTGTCTCCTGGGCAAGAAAGGATGTCTACCAATACATATGTGGTACTGTTGCAATCGGGAGCAATAAGGCTTTTACACACAATATGATTTCCTGAAACAACTTGCATGTTTTATTAAGAAAACGCACTACAAATTGTAAAAAAAATGTTTTTTTGGTTTTTTTTAACATATTTTCCACAAAAATATTTAAAAAACACTGACAATCTTACAAACAAGACACTTCATGTTAAAGCCCAGACTGTGCTGAAAAAAACAATATATAATTTTCCAGGGAAATACTGGGAAATCCCTTCAAAAATCACAGTTGAACATGTGGAGCACAAAATAGTGCAAAATGGTCTGGCAACAAAGGGTGACAAAATCTCAAGGTAGGCTGGCGGTTAAAGGGTTAAACATCCAAGATGGTGGATTATGAAAGCCACACTGCCTATATGGGGAATAGGAGGTGGTGCCACATTGCCTATATGGGGAATAGGAGGGGGGGTGCCACATTGCCTATATAGGGAATAGGAGGGGGGTGCCACATTGCCTATATGGGTAATAGGAAGGGGATGCCACATTGCCTATATGGGGAATAGAAGGGAGGGTGCCACATTGCCTATATGGGGAATGGGAGGGGGGGTGCCACATTGCCTATATGGGGAATGGGAGGAGGGGTGCCACATTGCCTATATGGGGAATGGGAGGGGGGTGCCACATTGCCTATATGGGGAATGGGAGGGGGGTGCCACATTGCCTAAATGGGGAATGGGAAGGGGGGTGCCACATTGCCTATATGGGGAATGGGAAGGGGTGCCACATTGCCTATATGGGGAATAGGAGGGGGTGCCACATTGCCTATATAGGGAATAGGAGGGGGGTGCCACATTGCCTATATGGGGAATAGGAGGGGGGTGCCACATTGCCTATATGGGGAATAGGAGGGGGGGTGCCACATTGCCTATATGGGGAATGGGAGGAGGGGTGCCACATTGCCTATATGGGGAATGGGAGGGGGGTGCCACATTGCCTAAATGGGGAATGGGAGGGGGTGCCACATTGCCTATATGGGGAATGGGAAGGGGGGTGCCACATTGCCTATATGGGGAATGGGAAGGGGTGCCACATTGCCTATATGGGGAATAGGAGGGGGTGCCACATTGCCTATATAGGGAATAGGAGGGGGGTGCCACATTGCCTATATGGGGAATAGGAGGGGGGTGCCACATTGCCTATATGGGGAATAGGAGGGGGGGTGCCACATTGCCCATATGGGGAATAGGAGGGGTGCCACATTGCCTATATGGGGTATAGGAGGGGGGTGCCACATTGCCCATATGGGGAATGGGAGGGGGTGCCGCATTGCCTATATGGGGAATGGGAGGGGGGTGCCACATTGCCTATATGGGGAATGGGAGGGGGGGTGCCACATTGCCCATATGGGGAATAGGAGGGGTGCCACATTGCCTATATGGGGAATAGGAGGGGGGTGCCACATTGTCTATATGGGGAATAGAAGGGGGGTGCCACATTGCCCATATGGGGAATAGGAGGGGGTGCCGCATTGCCTATATGGGGAATAGGAGGGGGGTGCCACATTGCCTATATGGGGAATAGGAGGGGGGTGCCACATTGCCTATATGGGGAATAGGAGGGGGGTGCCACATTGCCTATATGGGGAATAGGAGGGGGGTGCCACATTGCCTATATGGGGAATAGGAGGGGGGTGCCACATTGCCTATATGGGGATTAGGAGGGGGGTGCCACATTGCCTATATGGGGAATAGGAGGGGGGTGCCACATTGCCTATATGGGGAATAGGAGGGGGGTGCCACATTGCCTATATGGGGAATAGGAGGGGGGTGCCACATTGCCTATATGGGGAATAGGAGGGGGGTGCCACATTGCCTATATGGGGAATAGGAGGGGGGTGCCACATTGCCTATATGGGGAATAGGAGGGGGGTGCCACATTGCCTATATGGGGAATAGGAGGGGGGTGCCACATTGCCTATATGGGGAATAGGAGGGGGGTGCCACACTGCCTATATGGGGAATGGGATGGGGGGAATGCCACACTGCCTATGGGAAGGGGGAATGACACACTGGCTATTGGGAATGGGAGGGGGATTACTGTAATTGGAGGATACTGCACTTTGCCTATTACTTGTTTAAAAATATTATTTTTCTTATTTTCCTCCCCAAAATCCTAGGTGCGTCTTATAAGCCGGTGCGTCTTATAGGGCGAAAAATACGGTGTGATGCTTCTGAGTCAAGATGGCGGCACCCGTATCCTAAATTCCTGAACAGAGTTGCAGCCCAGTGGGGGAAAGAATAACAAGTTAGTGACTAAAAATGTAAAATATATTAATTTTAGATGCTGGGGAACCGTTTAAGAGTTTGGGCTTTTCATTAAATCATGCTGAAGGTCCGGTTTAAACCGAAAGACCACCTTGTCCTGGTGTCACTCAAAATAAGGAGGTTTAATGGAAAGCGCCGCCAACTCAGAAACACGCCTAACAGAAGTGATAGCAACCAAAAAGGCTACCTTAAAAGTCAAAATAGGCAAAGCAGCCTTACGTAGAGGCTCAAAAAGAGGACCCTGCAAAGCAGACAAAACCAAATTCAAATCCCAGACTGGTAACATAGGCTTATGTGGCGGGCGCACGTGAGTAACCCCCTGGAAAAAAGTCTTAACCAAACGGTGGTTGGCAAAAGATCTTTGGAAGAAAATAGCCAAGGCTGAAACATGTCCCTTGAGGGTACTAAGTTGAAGGCCCAAATCCAAACCATGCTGTAAGAATTCCAGAATCCTAGGAATAGAAAACACTCGACAGGGAAAAGATTTAGACTCACACCAGGCAATGTAAGCATGCCATACCCTATAGTAGATAAAGTACATACACCTCCACCCAGCGAAGCGGAACGGGCGGCCGCGTTCGAAGGTGTCCCTGCTGTCTATTCCCCACTCCTTACTTCACGTGATATACCCTGTTGCCTGGCTAAGTATACATATCTTGCCTCTTTATTTGCTTTGGTGTTTGTGTTGGTCTATCTTGAGATGTTTTCTGTAATTAGTATTTTGTATCCATGACCAGTATTATTGAACACTTGCTTTGGAGCACTGTTTTAAAACACTGTTTTCTAAAAACACTGCTCATATTATTCCTTTGCATATGTATATACATTCACTTTTATTATAGATTATTGTGCACTTATTGATTAATTGGTGGGTGTTTTTGTGCCGGCACAAAATTAGTGAATTTTGGGGATTTTTTTACACGTATCTATATTTTAGGCGTTACCCAGATATTTGTTGCTGTGAATGCAGCACTGGATGAATTTTGGGGATATACAGTAATTTTAATGTGTTCGTATTGTGTATTGTGTGTTATGTTGTTGTCTCGATCTATGTGACTTTCAATAAATGGAATTATACTTTACTTGATTGAATTGGTGCTCCTGCTATTTGGGTTTCTGGGCTAGGTCCCATGAGCCTATTTTTTCTGCTATAGTAGATAAAGGACGAGGACTTCTTCCTAGCCCGAATCATGGTAGTAACAACAGAGGCAGGCAGCCCCTTTTCCATCAATATGGGGGTTTCAGCAGCCAGGCGGTCAAAGCCAGCGTTTGTAAATTGGGATGGCGTAGCTGCCCCTGAGTGAGCAGGTCTGGAACCTTGGGCAGGGCATATTGATCTACTGCCAACTGCACAATGTCTGCGAACCACACCCTTCTTGGCCAACAGGGAGCCACCAGGATGGCTGGCACCCCTTCCTGGGCTATCTTGCGCAGCACCCTGCCCAGCAGAGGAAACGGAGGGAACACATACAGGAGCCGAAAGCTCTTCCAAGACAGTGCTAGTGCATCCATGGCTAAGGCCAGAGGGTCCTGGGACAGAGAGACAAAGAATGGAAGCTTATGATTGTGACGGGACGCAAACAGATCCACATCCGGCTGACCCCAGTGGTGGCACAGGTAGCGAAACACCCTGCTGCTGAGGGACCATTCTCCCAGACGAGAAGTCCCCCTGCTCAGTGAGTCCGCCTCCAGATTTTCCACCCCTGGGATGTACACCACCGAGATGCAGGGAACATTCTCCTCCGCCCAGGACAGTATCAGAGGTACTTCCTTGAGGGCCCTCTTGCTCCGGGTCCCTACCTGATGATTGATGTAGGCAACCGCCGTCTGGTTGTTCGAGCGGATCTGAACAGCCTGACCCTGAAGGTGTGGGGTCAAGTGGGCGAGAACCAACCTTACCGCCCTCAGTTCCAGAATGTTGATAGGAGTGTGGGCCTCCTGGGGGCCCCACTGATCCTGGAATTTCAAGGACTTCCAGAAGCCCCCCAACCTGTCAGACTGGCATCTGTGGTGACAGTCTCCCAGCAAGGGGACAGGGACACAGGGTCCCGATCCCACACTGACAAAAGGTGTAGCTGAAGAGGTCTCATGTGAAACGGAGCATGGGGTACCGCCTCAAAGCAAGACACAATCAGGCCCACCAGTTGCATCCCCTGCCAGATGGAGGGATGAGGACAAGAAAGAGGACAAGAAAGAAGAAGCTGGGCCTGAGCTTGAAGGTTCTCCACCTTCTGTTGGGGGAGAAAAACCTTGACCTGAGATGTATCCAGAGTCATGCCCAGAAAGGGCCAGTGATGGGGACAGAGAAGACTTGGGATGGTTGATCACCCAGCCGAAGGACTCTAACGTGGACACCACCCTCTGGGTATCCAGTTCGGCCTGATGGAAGGACTGAGACGTGATCAGAATGTCGTCCAAATAAGGAAGGATGCGAATGTCCTGAGATCTCAGCAGAGCCATCATGCCCGCCAGCACCTTGGCGAATACCCTGGGAGCCGAGGCGATACCGAAAGGTAAGGCCACAAATTGGTATTGCTGATCCTCCAGAGGGAACATGAGGAATTTGTGATGACCTGGGAAGATTGGTACATGAAGGTAAGCGTCCTTGATGTCTACGGATGTCATGAAGTCGCCCGAGTATTGACTGCTGAGCGTAGGGTCTCCATGCGAAAATGCTTGAATCTGACAAACTTGTTGAGGCGCTTTAAATCCAGGATGGGCCTGAGGGACCCATCCTTTTTGGGAACCGTGAATAGATTGGGAGGCACTGGGCAGATGACCCCCAATTCCAGAAGGTTTCAGACCACAAGCCGCAATCCCTGAGCTGACAGGGGGTTTTGAGCCATCCGGGATCTAATAAATCTTGGGGGCGGCCAGGCTGCAAACTCTATCTTGTATCCGGAGGACACCACCTCCTGAATCCATCTGTCTGCTACACGTAGCCTCCAGACATGAGCAAAGAGTCGAAGCTGTCCCCCCACCCGGATGGGTGAGGGCGCCTTCTCATGCCTGAGGGGGCATGGGGGAGGATTTGGGCTTGGGACCCCATGAGAGCCCGGGACGGCCTCGTCCTCTACCCCTGCCCCAAAAGTCTCCGTGTGCCCCAGCAAAGGAAACTCCTTGACTAGCCCTGGAAGCGTGGAAGGAAAGGGACGAGACGGCCTCCTACGTTGAGGCAGCCTACTGCCCCTGGCAAACAGGTCCAAGCGTTCACCAAAGAGCCGCAGCTCCTTAAAAGGAAAACCAGTGAGGGCCTTTTTAGCGGCATTATCAGCCACCCACTGACGCAGACAGACAGAGCGTCGTATAGCCACCAAAAGGGCAGAAGTCCTACTACACATTCTAATGGAAAGAATATATGCAACAAATTCATAGCAAATTAGGAGAGATCTATAATCCTCTCCACCCGCGTCATGAGAGGCCTCATCTAAGAGACACTTAAGCAGCCCTTTAATAGCAATAGCCTTTATGGCAGAGGCACAAACCGGACGCAGTGCAGTCCCCACACAGGCAAAGGCATGACAGGACAGCTGGTCTATGCGCCGGTCCTCACCATCCCGCAGGGTAGTAGTGTCAGGTGAGTGCATGACTGATGTATTTGACAACCCTAGAACGGGCGTGTCCACCTCGGGAGGACATGACCAATGCTTAATCACATCAGCAGGAAAGGGATACCTCCTGTCCCAACTCTTGGGCACCCCAGGTATCTTACTAGGCTGTTCCCACTCTTTGAGCACCAGATTATTAAAGTGATTCTGCTCAGGGAACTCCAAACGAGGTTTAACAGTATGGAAAAGCTCACCCTGCTGCTGCGTAGCCATGGCAGGAGGGGAAATACAAAGCACTTCAAAAATGTGAGCCAATAACCTGTCAGTGTCATCTGAGGACCAAGGGTCTTCTCCAAAGGGAGATCCGGTACCACCATATATCTTAGGTTGCTCCTCACAGGATTCTGAATCAGAAAATATTCCCCCTCCTCGAGGGGTTAAAGGCCAGAAAAGGAGTAAAGTCCCTCATCCTGAACAGGAAAAAGGGAAGCAGCGGGAGATAAATGCAGCTTCTTGGCAGAAGCTTCTTGGCAAAAGCAGAAGCTTTTTAATGCTGGCCATCCGTGAAGCCAAGTCATATTGAGACTCCCCGCTAGTGTGCTCCTCACTGGGAGTCAGATGCAAGAGTGGGGGGGTAGGCGAAGCAGAAGGGAGCACAGCACTGGGGCCCGTAGCAGACGGCCCAGGCTGCAGCGCAAGTACATGCTGGGCGCAAGGCAAACATACCCTGACACCGTCACTCACAGGAGATTCCCCACACGCAACACACAGCTGGGCTTGTTCCGAAGGAACGCCAAGCACATTATCCCCGGAAGCCTCCATATGGGGATTACAGTGGCACAACAGGCCAGTAAATGGTTAAGGCTAGCAATAGCCACCCGGGATGCCCCAAAACCCGCTAGGAAGGTGGGAGATGACAAGGGAGAGAGGGCCGGGAGAAACCACTGTCACGTTTATCCCGCCTGAAAGACATAAGAGAAAACCCCATAATGTGAAAATAGAAAGAACCACCCCGCAGGGGCACTCATGGACCAATGGGATAGACCACACGATCAGGAAGGCCAGGAGCGCTCACAGTAATGAGAACAGGGCGAAATCAGGGCGGCAAGCGTGCAGAGTAAAAATAAAAGACAATAACTAATGCGGACATCTCCGCTCATACCCCCCCCCCCCCACCCCAGAGAGCTCCCCAGGGAGAGAGCGAGGCAGGGAAGTGTAGCAGCGGGCGCACAAAAGCAGCGGAGGGGGGGGGTGAGGAAGACCCAGAAACAGGCAGGAAGGGGCATCCCAAAAGGCTCACCATAAGCCTGGACCGCCTACCCATACCAGTGCAGGAATTGCGGAAGGAGCAGCGCTCCTCAAGCACCTGACCCCGGTGCTGTCCTACCTTCACCCGAACCAGTCAGCCGAGGCTGGGAGGCAGTGGGTCCAGAACGGGTGGGAATAGTCCTGCAGGGCCACAGGCTGGTAAGCCCCGCTTGCCTGCGTAATATAGAGAGCCATCTTCTATCTTCGCAGTCCAGACTGCAGATGAAAACTGGAAATTGGTGGGAGGTTCCTGGCTATTTATGGGGCCAGGAGTGGCCACAAGTCTTACTGCAGTCCACTGCGCCACCATGTGGCGGATATCCCAAGCGTAAGGAATTACTTGAACAGGATGTGCTGTATACGTGGAAAAACTGAATTCTATGTAATACTGGCAGCGTATTCTAAGAACTGCCAAAGGGGAGCTGCACTGGAGAAGCAAGCGGAGAGGAGGACGAGGGGAGGCAGCAGAGTTTAGGATAGATTGTAGAGGTGATTGTATCTCTGTAAGTAACCCAGAGATGGAGTGTTGCAGTAGTCAAGTCAGGATATGAACAGGACAGTCAGTGTTTGTCTTTTAAAGTGGACCAAAACTTTGGTCCTTTCCCCCCCAATCAGGGTGCCCCACTGTGTGAAACCACCCCAGATCGCTGATACCAACTCACCTCTTCCCCGTCCTACGGTGCATGCGTGGCAGCTTGTCCAATCAGTGCGCTTAGAGCCCACTGCCAGCAGCATCCCCTGCTTCTCTCTAACAGGCAGCGTGCCCACGCTGGCCGCTCACAAATGCCTGGAGGGTAGCAGGGATACGGCCAAGGCTCCTGCATACGGCGTAGGATCGGGAAGCAAGGCGAGTGTATGGGTCGTCCTGGGGGGTTTCAAACAGCGGGGCATCCTGATTTTGGATGCCCCGGGGGAGGGAATCGATTGGACCAGGAATCTTATAGAATCCCGGGCTGATCGCTCTGGGTTTTGGTCCAGTTTAAAAACTGAATTCTATGTAATACTGGCAGCCCATACTAAGGATAGACAAAGGGGAGCTGCATTGGAGAAGCAAGAAACAAGGTTGGGCAACAAAGCTTAGGATAGATTGTGAGGTAATCTTTTTATTCTGTGTATACCCTGCAACTTGGGAGCCACATGTGGTTTGCATCCTGTCTGCCATGGCTAAAACACTGTCCTGCATGGGGATTTTTACATAGACCATATAATCACATAACCCTAAAGCTCCTGTCTCTATTTCTTTCCTTTTTTCCACAACTAAAACTTATTTGGTTTAAAGTGGCCCTTCACCCTGAATAAGAGCTTATGTTCCCCACACCCTGTACATACAGATTGCACACATTAAAAATCATCCTACCTCCCATCTACTGCATTATATGAGCCTTTAAACGTCCAAGATGGTGACCCATTGAGTTTCAGGCAGCCTGCAAACAGGAAGTGTCTTCTGACTATGCTGCTCTGCATTCTGGGATTGCTGTCCTTTCCCTGACCCCAGCTCTGCTCTGTCTGTGCAAAGCACAGCTATAACCCGCCCTCCTGCACTTCCCCCTCCCCCGTGTACGTGATGCTTCTGAGGCAAGATGGCGGCGCCCGTATCCTAGAGTCCTGAACAGAGTTGAAGCCCAGCGGTGGAAAGAATCAAAAGTAAATGGCTAAAAATGTAAAATATATTAGTTTTAGATGCAGGGGAATAGTTTTTGAGGTTTTGGGCTTTTCGTTAAATCATGCTGAAGGTCCAGTCTAAGTATTTAAGTTTTTATTCATTTTTGGAACTTTCCAGCCACTGGGCGAGGCCACTCTCCAGTACAATAGCAGGCAGCACATATATATTTGACACTCCCTAAACCAGACACAAAGTAACTTTCTCCCACCTTATCCCCCTTAGGAACGGTGTAAAATAAACCATTTCAAAGCACCTTAAATATCAAGCTATATGTGAATACCTTATATATTCTAAGCAAAGCCACTTACAGCTCTTCAATTCCTGGGTCGTGGCTAGGAGCGCGAAAGGACGTGTCATGGTGCAGCTTTAGGAGTATTCTCTACTGTGGTCAGAGACAGGTGGGACCGATGTGGCTTACAGTTCTTATTTACATGGTGAGCCTCAAGGGTCAGAATGGCTGTTAAGACAACTTTTTCTGTGCGCTCCAAGAGGAATACAATCAAAAGGAGGGGCAAACTTTAAAATCCTGCTACAGCTTCTATCGAACGCTAAGAGAAATGGAGGACAGACACACATGGGACAGGCACCAGGTAAGCCGCTTACTGCCTTATTATTGTCATTGGGTTTACAGTCCCTTTAACCACAATGCTGCAATACACAGGCAGCCACAGGGAGCAGAGTTATAGACCACCAGCTAAGCCCTATAATTGGTGTTCTACTGTTAGTGGATTAAGGGGGGAGTGCCAGACACCAACGCCAAGTTTCTTTTTCAAGGAGTTGCTGTGAGGTTACAAGAAGGGGGACGACAGAAATGACAAGTTAAGGACAGTCCCTTTAATACAAAGTTCTCTGTCAGTGCAAATGTGCTGGCCCACCTATCCAGTACCGTACTCCACCCATACCTATAACTTGGGACAATTAGGTCACATTCCTAGGAAGCATAGGAAAAGGCTATAGAAAGGTGTGTAATAGGCAGGAATGCCCCTTTCCCTGCCTGGATCAGACATTTCATCTCTAGGACGCTGTGGGATCTGCTTTTTATGGGGTGGGATTAGGTGTGCCCCCTGTTTATTCATTTTATGGGGGCTTAGAGGGGGAGGGGATCCATGTGCACTGAAATGTCACGTTTGATGCTTTCAAGTACCTAACTGCATTGTTTTGTGGAACTGTTGGCAACTGTTTCCTGTACTATAAAAGGAATCCGCATTCTATGATATGTTCATGCTGAATATGGCTCCCGGCCACCGTTCAGAGCTATACTGTATATGGCTCTCATGGTAAGAAAGGATGGAGACCCCAGTGTATACTATATATTCAGACATAGTGGTTTGGTTAGGGGAAAAGGCCTGACCGTTTCCCAACAAGGGTTTCCCGTCTTTCCACGTGAATCATGAAGGTTAAACAGTTTGTAGGAAGTGAAAAGGCAGCGAGATGGAGTCCATGCACTTCACAGCTCAGCCTTGTGACTCCATCCCCAGCAGCAAACAATGAGCCGCACAAGTGATTCAAAGATGAGAACTCTAAACACTTCAGCTCTCATATAAACATGGACCAGACGCTAAGTCATGGGCCCGATCTTCCCTTTCCGTCACTAAGGAAGCTGCGCCACTGCCCATGCTACTATCACACACCGGCTCTTCAGCTCATAAGACATTAAATAAGGACCACAAAGCTATTTAGGGAACGGAAAGGAATCTTTAAACTACACCAAGTATTTTTATTTTACTCAAATATTTCTAAAGTAGTGTTTCCAAACCAGTGGCATAAGTACCAATGGCTGTATACAAGATACGTTCAGGTGGTGACTGGAGAGGCTGAAGTCTGATCTCTACCCGAACCTGATCTGCTCCTATTAAACCGGACCTTCAGCGTGATTTAATGAAAAGACCGAACTATTAAAAAACAGTTCCCCAGCATCTTAAGGTAATATATTTTACGTTTTTAGTCACTAACTTATTATTCTTTCCCCCACTGGGCTGCAACTCTGTTCAGGAATTTAGTATACGGGCGCCGCCATCTTGACTCAGAAGCATCACACTTACTGAGGAGAGGAGAGTGGGATAAGGTACAGGGGGGCGGGTTATAGCTGTGCTTTGCTCAGACAGAGCAGAGCTGGGGTCAGGTAACGGTCAGCAGTCCCAGAATGCAGAGCAGCACAGTCAGGAGGCACTTCCTGTTTGCAGGCTGCCTGATAAGATGGCGGCTTCCATAAGCCGCCATCTTGGATGTTTAAAGGCTCATAACATGCAGTAGATGCAGGTAGGATGATTTTTAATGTGGACAATCTGTATGTACAGGGTGGGGGAACATATAAGATAGACTCTTATTCAGAGTGAAGGTCCGCTTTAAAGTAGACCAACACCCAGGATTTTGACTATCCTGGGTTTTGGTCCACTTCCCCGGGGCATCCCGATCGGGCGTGCCCAGCTATGTGAAACCCCCCAGATCGCAAGTTACAACTCACCTCACCCCGCTCCTACGGCGCATGCACGGCCACTCCAATCAGCGCGCTTGGAGCCGCTGTGGTATGCGCGTCAATGAGACGTCTTACCGCAACGGCTCCGAGCACGCTGGCGGCCGCATCTCGCGCTTCCGGGTAACAAAAGAAATGGGTGGCACCAACCAATTACCTCAAAAACTGTGGTGCACTGCCCCTATATGGCTCTCTTGAACCAAGTATGTCCCAAAGTTGGGGGTTCCCTCTACCCCCCAAAAAGAGCCTTGGGGACTAACTATTGCACTCACATTCACAAATGGCCGGTGCGGGCACGCGTCCTGCTAGAGAGAAGCGCGAGAAGCGGCTGCGGCCCGTGCATGCGCCATAGGACCGGCAATCAGGTAAGTGCAGCGGGCGTCCTGGGGGGGTTTCACGCAGTGGGGGGGAGATTGGATCGGTCCCCGGGAAACTTACATTCTGAGCTGATCGTGCTGGGTGTTGGCCCACTTTAATGAAAAGCCCAAACCCTTAAAAAACTATTCCCCAGTATCTAAAAATGAATGTATTTTTATATAATTATATATAAGCGGTCCTTCACTTTGAATAAGAGTCTATCTTATATGTTTCCCACACCCTGTACATACAGATTGCTCACATTAAAAATCATACTACCTGCATCTACTGCATGTTCTGAGCCTTTAAACATCCAAGATGGCGGCTCATGGAACATCAGGCAGCCTGCAAATAGGAAGTGCCTTCTGACTGTGCTGCTCTGCATTCTGGGACTGCTGAACTTTACCTGACCCCAGCTCTGCTCTGTCTGAGCAAAGCACAGCTATACCCCGCGCCCCTGTACCTTATACCACTCTCCTCTCCTCAGTAAGTGTGATGCTTCTGAGTCAAGATGGCGGCGCCCGTATCCTAAATTCCTGAACAGAGTTGCAGCCTAGTGGGGGAAAGAATAATAAGTTAGTGACTAAAAACTTAAAATATATTAATTTTAGATGCTGGGGAACCGTTTTTTTAAGAGTTTGGGATTTTCATTAAATCACGGTTTAATCCAAAAAGTATTGATTTTAATGCACATTAATCAGTGCTGAATGAATGGATTGCTTGGTGCCTCCCACTGGCCACTCCATCCAGCCATTTAGATATACCTAGTGGGGATACATGTATCGGATACAGGGGTCCTGAGGGTGCTCCTGGAGGCTGGTGCATGTTCCTTGGGATTGAGGAAGGACAGGAGATCCCGGGATTTCACACAAAAGGGGGGGGGGGGCAAATGGGGATGCCCCAGGGGAGGGCTTTCACGTGGCCCTAGAGTCTTTTAGACCAAGGGGTCTTGCACTGCAGGGAATCCTGCATCCGGATCTTCTAAAATCTTCAGAATCTAGAGCGCCAACTCTATTATATTATATGACTGAGTCCATTTAAAGCTTAGCTCTTACCAAAAAGGAAAGCTACTCAACACTTACAATGCTTTTCTTTCGCGGTCATAGGGCTTTAAAAAAAGATAATGCCCAAATAAATTCAACCGGACCTTCACCCTGAATAAGAGTCTATTTAATAGGTTTCCCCCATCCTGTACATACAGATTGCCCAAATCACCCTACCTGCATCTACTGCATGTTATCAGCCTTTAAACATCCAAGATGGCGGCCCATGGAACGTCAGGCTGCCTTCAAACAGGAAGTGTCTTCTGACTGTACAGCTCTGCATTCTGGGATTGCTGACCTTCTCCTGCTCTACTTTGTCTGTGCAAAGCACAGCTATAACCCTGCCCCCCTACACTTTACACCCCTCTCCTCTCCTCAGTATGTCATGCTACTGAGCCAAGATGGTGGCGCCCGTATCCTGGAGTGCTGAACAGAGTTGCAGGCCAGTGGGAGAAATAATAAAATGTAAGTAACTAAAAACGTTAGATTATTTTAGATTAATTTTGAATGCTGGGGAATAGTTTTTTTACGTTTGTCATACAAGAATGAATCAAGTAGTAACTGCAGACAAATGAAGATTTGAAAAACCTCCTAAGCAGCCACTTGGCGTTAGGAGAGCTGCAAATATGTCCTGGTCTCCCTCTATGGCAGACTCCAGTGGAACAGCATACAATAGAATCCAAACAATGGCGGCGGCCCTCAGGGATCTCATCAGAGGAGAAGGCGGCCAAAGCACAGCCACATGCCCCCGAGTATCATTATAAAAAAGAATGGTGTGTGAAATGAGGATGGGAGAAGCCTGGCCACACAACAAGGTCACTTCCTGTAAAGGATTTGTGGTCTCCCAAAGGTGAGCCTGTCAATAACTTTAACCCTTTAAGTGCCAGCCATACCTGGAGGTTTTGTCACCCTTTGTTGCCAGACCATTTTGCACTATTATGCGCTCCCCATGTTCAAATGTGATTTTTGAAGGGATTTCCCAGGAAAATGATATATTGTCTTTAACATGAAATGTCATTTTTTAGGTGTATTCTCAATATTTTTGGGTGAAACGTGCAAAAAAAAAAAAAAAAATCTATTTTTTGCAATTTGTAGTTTTTTTTGTAATAAAAAATCTACGTTTGTCAATAAAATCTTATTGCGTGTGAAACCCGAATTTCTCCCGGTTACAGCGGTACCACATATGTATAGGTAGACACCCTTTCCTGCCCAGGAGACTCCCCCAAACTGAAACAGCGCTTTAGGGGATTTTCAGATAAAATACAACTATGCTATGCGCACCCCTATACCGGTTTCGGGCCCCCTCCTGAAGACAGCGGACGACGGGGGAGGGATCGGGGACCCCCCGGAGGAAGAGGTGACCGCCAGCTTCACATCAATACCAAAGGTAAGTGTTTATTATTTTATATTTTTTAACTATTAGGGGGAAATGCCAGGCACGTAGTTTCTACGTGCTTGGCACTTTAAGTGGACCGTCACCCAGGGGTGATCGGCCCGGGAATCTATAAGATACCCGGGCCGATCACCTCCCTCACCGCAGGACATCCGAGATCGGGATGTCCCGCGGTGAGGGACCCCCCCCCCCCCCCAAAAACAACTTAACTCATCGGCGGCGGCCGGCGCCACCTCCCGCGCGCCCGTGCGCGTGCCCGCACCGGCCGTTTGTGAATGGCCGGCGCGGGCACTGTCAGAGGGGCGCGCGGGAGGCGGCGGCGGCGGACGTGCTGTGTTGTCCGTCGGTGGTGATTGGTCAGCGCGGCCACGTGGGAGCGTGGTGAGGTGAGTTTTGGGGGCTTTCTGGGGGGTTTCAAACAGCGGGGCACCCTTAATCGGGGTGCCCCCCTGAAGTGGACCAAAACCCAGGATAGTCAAAATCCTGGGTGTTGGTCCACTTTAACAGTAGGAGAAGCAACTGCGTAGAAACTAGTTGCTTGGCATTTAAAGGGTTAAAGTAGACCAAAACCAGGCCTATCGATTCCCTCCCCCCGGGCAATCCAAATCGGGATGCCCCGCTATGTGAACCCCCCCCCCCCCCCCCCCGGTCGCCCCATACACTTATTTTGTTCCCGGTCCAATGGTGCATGTGTGAGCCACGGCCGCATCCCCGCTATCTCTCTAGCAGGACGCGTGCCTGCGCCAGGCATTTGTGAATGGGCAGTGCAAGCATGCTCCCTGTTAGAGGGAAGCGGGGGATGCGGCCGCCAGTTCCGAGCATGCTGATTGGATGAGCGCTCATGCATGCGCCATAGGACCGGGAAGAGAAGAGTTTCCTTTGGCGATCTGGGGGGGTTTCACACAGCGGGGTACCCCGGGAAAGGACCAATACCCAGGATAGTCAAAATCCTGGGTTTTGGTCCACTTTATACAGCAAGAGAGGCAGATTTTCTCAGCACCAATGAGGGATGCCCCAGCGTGTGAAACCCCAGGAACGCCCAAAAAACTCACTTAGCCAGCCGCATCCCCGCTGTACCTCTATCCAAGGAGGAAGTGCAAGAAGCTGCACGCTCTTGCACAAGTATTTACAGGGATCACCGAAGCTGCATACAGCGGAGCATCCAAATTCAGATGCCCCACTGGAGAGGAAGGGTGAAAACCCAGGGTGGTGTTCCCGTCCCGGCAATGGCAATAATAATGCAGCAAGAAAAGGATCTCCTCTAAAGCCTGTGCCACGTGCCTCTCCTTCATCGGGTTCCAAAAAAATGATTCAAATCAGATTCAAGGGTCACATGTGTTTTCCAATGAAACTTATAGATGCGATGGTGTCTCCGGGCTCTTTGGATCAGTGAAATCAACCTCAAACACCTGTGATTTTGTTGCCAGGCGAGCCCAAGCACAAGACAACTACTTTAGAAGGTTCCACATCATTAAAGTGGACCAACACCCAGGATTTTGACTATCCTGGGTTTTAGTCCACTTCCCCGGGGCACCCCGCTATGTGAAACCCCCCAGATCGCCCGATTCAACTCACCTCACCCCGCTCCTACGGCGCATGCGTGGCCGCTCGTCCAATCAGCGCGCTCAGAGCCGCTGAGGTATGCACGTCAAAGCGGCGTTTTACCTCATCGGCTCCGAGCACGCTGGCGGCCGCATCTCGCGCTTCCCTCTAACAGGGAGCACGCCCACACCGGCCATTCACAAATGGGCGACACGGGCCCGCGCCCTGCTAGAGAGAAGCGCAAGGAAGCTCATGGAAGCCGCCATCTTATCAGGCAGCCTGCAAACAGGAAGTGCCTCCTGACTGTGCTGCTTTGCATTCTGGGACTGCTGACCTTTACCTGACCCCAGCTCTGCTCTGTCTGGGCAAAGCACAGCTATAACCCACCCCCCTGTACTTTATCCTGCTCTCCTCTCATCAGTAAGTGTGATGCTGCTGAGTCAAGATGGCGGCGCCCGTATCCTAAATTCCTGAACAGAGTTGCAGCCCAGTGGGGGAAAGAATAATAAGTTAGTGACTAAAAACATAAAATATATTAATTTTAGATGCTGGGGAATAGTTTTTTTTAAGAGTTTGGGCTTTTCATTAAATCACGCTGAAGGTCCGGTTTAAGGGTATAGTTGTACTGTAAAGAGATTTGTGGCTGGGTTAGAGCATATACAGGTTCGTGCAGATAAAGGCATAGCAAGGAAGGTTTTTGCCAGACAAATTCATCCGATTAAAGTGGACCAAAACCCATTGGTTCTCAATTTTCTTACGCCAAGTGCCCCATACCGACAAAAAGTTCCAAACAAGCACCCAAAAAGGGTGATTAATTACTAGTACCAAAATAAGTGGCTCACAGGCCTTGTGGTACATTTGAAACAAGAAGGGATTAGGTTTCACTTGTAAAATAATATACTAGACCAGTCAGACACCCCCCGAAGGTTTGCACAGGAACAATGCCGCCTACCCCCTGGGGTATGTCTACTGCAGGTTGGGAAACAGTGCTCTAAAGCCATACTCTACCACTTGTGACCCCGCCCCCTTTGTCTCCACCCCCATCCTTTAGACTGTAAGCTCGCAAGGGCAGGGCACTCCTCCCTATTGTCTCCTGTGCTAACAACACTTGGTTTTAACCTGTGGCATCTAATTTTGTATTGTTCTCTGAGCTATATGTTTTACCTTGTCTGTATTCTTACCGTGTACAGCGCTACGGAAGTTGATGGCGCTATATACATAAACAATAATAATAATAATAATAATAATAATAATGTACCTGTATGAGAGCACCACTGACATTCAGCTAAAATAATGTATTATATAATATTTAAAATGTGTAACATACACCAAATCAGACACATGGGCACAACTAAACTATGAGCACAGATATTACAACCGTGGAATCTGGCGCCATAGGAACATATTTCAGACATGGTCTCCCTCTATGGCTCCAGTGGATCAGCACACAATAGAATCGAAACAATGGCGCTGTGACTCCCCTAACTCTGGACCTAAGATTGGTGTAATGTTTATATATTTTCTAATAATGGTAGATAAAGAAATTTGTAAGAATTTCATGGATTAATGGTTAAGTGGTGCTATGGTGCCCCCTAGTGTCCGATTTAATATATTTTGCAGATGTTAAAGCGGACCTTCAGCGTCATTTAATAAAAAGCCCAAACCCTTAATAAACTATTCCCTAGCATCTAAAATTAATATATTTAATGTTTTTAGTCACTTACTTTTTATTCTTGCAACTATGTTCATCACTCTAGGATACGGGCGCCACCATCTTGGCTCAGTAGCATCACATACGGGGGAGTTAAGAGGGGTCAAAAGTGCCGGAGAGCGCGGCTATAGCTGTGCTTTGCACAAACAGAGCAGAGCTGGGGGTCAGGAAAAGGTCAGCAATCCCAGAATGCAGAGCGGCACAGTGAGAGGTCACTTCCTGTTTGCAGGCAGCCTGCACGTCCATGTGCCGCCATCTTGGATGTTTAAAGTCTCAGAAAATGCAATGGATGCAGGTAGGATGATTTTTAATGTGAGCAATCTGTATGTACAGGGTGTGGGAAACATATAAGATAGGTTTTTATTTAGGGTGAAGGTCCGCTTTAAAGCAGGAAAAAAAAAGTTAAACCGGACCTTCAGCATGATTTAAAGGGGTCCTTCACTCTGAATAAGAGTCTATCTTATATGTTTCCCACACCCTGTACATATGTACATACAGATTGCTCACATTAATCCGGACCTTCACCCTGAATAAGAGTCTATCTTATATGTTTCCCACACCCTGTACATATGTACATACAGATTGCTCACATTAATCCGGACCTTCACCCTGAATAAGAGTCTATCTTATATGTTTACCACACCCTGTACATACAGATTGCTCACATTAAAAATCATCCTACCTGCATCTACTGCATGTTATGAGCCTTTAAACATCCAAGATGGCGGCTCATGGAACATCAGGCAGCCTGCAAACAGGAAGTGCCTTCTGACTGTGCTGCTCTGCATTCTGGGATTGCTGACCTTTTCCTGACCCCAGTTCTGCTCTGTCTGAGCAAAGCACAGCTATAACCCACCCCCCTGTACTTTATCCCACTCTCCTCTTCTCAGTAAGTGTGAGGCTTCTGAGTCAAGATGGTGGTGCCCGTATCCTAAAGTCCTGAACAGAGTTGCAGCTCAGTGGGGCGAAGAATAATAAGTAAGCGACTAAAAACATATATATATATTATATATATTAATTTTAGATGCTGGGGAATTGTTTTATAAGGGTTTGGGCTTTTCAACAAATCATGGTGAAGGTCCGGTTTAATGAAAAGCCCAAACCCTTAAAAAACCACTCCTCAGCATCTAAAATTAATATATTTTAAGTTTTTAGTAACTTACTTATTATTCTTTCCCCACTGGGCTGCAACTCTGTTCAAGACTCTAGGATACAGGCACCGCCACCTTGCCTCAGAAGCATCACAAACTGAGGAGAGGAGAGTGGGATAAAGTACAGGGCGGGTTATAGCTGTGCTTTGCACAGACGGAGCAGAGTTGGGGTCAGGGAAAGGACAGCAATCCATAATGCAGAGCAGCACAGTCAGAAGACATTAACTGTTTGCAGGCTGCCTGATTCTTCATGAGCTGCCATCTTGGATGTTTAAAGGCTCATAACATGCAGTAGATGCAGGTAGGATGATTTTTAATGTGAGCAATCTGTATGTACAGGGTGTGAGAAACATATAAGATAGGCTCTTATTCAGGGTGAAGGTCCACTTTAAGTAAATTGCTTCCCCTCTTATGATAAGAGGCATAAGCAGTTTAATAGAGCATAACCCCATGCAGATGTTGTGGAATGGCATAAAGATGAATCACTCTTGAATGACATGGAGGCAGCCATCTTGCCACTCACCCTGCTTACACATGAAAATTAGGGGGGTGCTGGGCCAGCAGCAATTCAAACCAAATTGAGATCTATGCCTCAGTAACAAGGAGAAGCTTGCCTGTCATTGTCACACACAGACACTGAATAAACAGCTAATGAAATCTGTGTGAGGGAATCTGTTACAACGCATCTGTATGGCTGCCACCGAAGCAACCAGTCAGGGTAAGTCATTACAGCTGAAGGCTTACTACTTCTGACTAGAAATAAGATGATTGCACAGAACTATGAGGCAATTATGACTGAGGGACTTTGTATTTCAGAATCAGACCGTTCATGTGTGTGGCAAGATGGCCGCTGCCATGCATGTTTAGGAGTGCAAAATCTGCCTGCTACTCCCAACATCTGCATGGTGTTAATCCCTCCCAATAAGCTTATGTCATTGATTGTCACAGACAGGCTTTAGGGGAGCAATATATTACGCATTGATTTTTTTTTGATTGGAGGCGTAAACCCCAGAATTTTCTCTCCCCAGGGCCGGCTCCAGGATTTTGAGTCTCACTGGGCTCCTTGTGTCACGTCACATGTCCCGCTGCGTGAAACCCCCGGGGGTCACCAGTAAACTCACCTCATATAAAAGTGGACCTAACGCAGGATTTCTTCCGGAGCATCCCGATTTCGGACATGGCGCTATTCGAACCGTGACGCCCCCTCTCCTCGGTCCCCTCACATTAGGTCAAATTATTTGACCTACAATCCAAAGGCTCACTAAGCTGGGCGCATCCCCACGCCAGCTATTCACAAGTCAGGCAAAATGTATAGCGTAGCACAGCCACGGCCACTGCATGCACCGTTGTATTAGAGTTAAGGTACGTTTAACAGAGAGTTCACACAGCAAGCAAAGGGAATCAAGCAGCCCTGAAGCTTTAAAGTGGACCAACACCCTCTACAGTTAGGGTGCTGGTCACAGACACTAAATGACAGTCTGGGGGGGGGGGGGGGGGGGGCACGTAACCACCCAGCCCAGCAATGCTGCAGTTGGCTGTCCGGCACTCACGTGGGCAGGACATTCGACTTGGAACGTCACTGAGCCGTGGAGCATGTTGGTCCGCTTTAAAGTCTCCAGGGTCAATTTTGGTCCACTTGTGCAGCATAGAAGATCCTGGCATAGAGAGCAGGTGTTATGCGTCAGCCAGAGGGAAGCCAGGGATGCTGTCTGTGCTCCCATACCCAGCCTGTCTGATTGGCACTGCTCACACATTTACTGTGGGATCATAGGAGAGGCGAGTATACAGGAGATCCCAGAGGGTTTTGTACGGCATAGAGTCTAAAAGATCCCCTTGAAAACCAGCCGGCAGACTTATAAGCCCTGGGGCATCCCCAGGGCTGTGGAGTCAGTAGATAAATGTTCCGACTCTGACTCCTCAGTTTTTTGTACTTCCGACTCCTCTGTATTAATATGTGAATGTATTTTATACATTCCTTGAAGGAAAGAAAGGCGACATACATGTCATTACTTCTAGCAGAGAGGTAGTTGGGCAGAAGCTGCCTTCTCCTTTCTGTGTGCTGATCTTCTGCTGAAGATAGGGCAGTGGGAGGATCCAGAAAGGGGCCTTTATTATAAAACATGATTTCCCTAGTAGAATCCCATAGTCATGTTTAAAGTTTAAGCTAACAATCGAAGTTTACAAGTTTTTATAGTCTTTTGCTGAATGACAGCAGTTTTTCCAATGGTACAGCTTCAGTCTTGAACTATTGATCCTCCATTCCCTTCACTTATACAAGTGTCTCTAGTCCTGCAAAATACATATTTACTTAATCCCTTATGAGTGAGAGGCTCGGTTACCCGCAGGTTCCCTGTAACAGCAGAACACAACACTATGCAAAGTATAAGTATTGCCGCTTCTAATTGTGCGTTGCGTGCCATATAGTGAAGCACATGAAAAGCATGCTTCTTCATGGTCACTTAAAGTGGACCAACACCCTCCCATGATCGGCCCGGGAATCTATAAGATTCCCGGACCGATCAGACCCCTGACTGCGGGGCACCCCGCTGTGTGAAACCCCCCAGAAACCCCTAAATCCTTACCTTATCCATGATCCAGCGGCGCCCGCCACTGCCTCCCAAGCGTCCCTCTAGCAGGACACGCACCCGCGGCCGTTTGTGAATGGCCGGCGCGGGCACGCGCCCTGTAAGAGTGACGCGCGGGAGGCGGCAGCGGGCGCGCTCTCTTGTCCGTCTCTTGTTGCCTCCCGCTTGTCCGTCGGCAGGAATTGGCAGCGGCGGTCACGTGGGAGCGAGGAGAGGTGAGTTTTTGGGGCTTTCTGGGGGGTTTCACACAGCGGGGCACCCCCGATTGGGGTGCCCCGCCGAAGTGGACCAAAACCCAGAATAGTCAAAATCCTGGGTGATGGTCCACTTTAACGTGTTAGTTTTGCGAGGCACTGCATGCATTGGTCTTTATTCTTACAATAGAGAAGTCATTAATTATAACTTTTTGTGAATTGGGACATTTAAAGTGGACCAACACCCAGGATTTTGACTATCCTGGGTATTGGTCCACTTCCCCGGGGCACCTCGATCGGGGTGCCCCGCTGTGTGAAACCCCCCAGAAAGCCCCAAAAAAAACTTACCTCACCGCCGACGGACAAGCTGATTGACGGCGACGGACAAGCAGCTTGCCCATCGGCGCCTCCCACGCGTCACTCTTGACGTGTGCGCGCCCGCGCCGGCCATTCAGAGATGGCTGGCGCGGGCGCGCGCACGTCTAGAGGAGCGTGAGTGAGGCGGCGGCGGAAGCAGCGGCTGGAGAGGTAAGGTTTTTCGGGGGTTTTGGGGGGTTTACACCCCGCGGGACATCCTGATCTCGGATATCCCGCGGTGTGTGAGGTGATCGGCCCGGGAATCTTATAGATTCCCGGGCCGATCACCTCAGGGTGTTGGTCCATTTTAAACTTGCTAAATCAAACTTCATTGTTTTCCGACTCCGACTCCAGGTACCCAAAATTTCCTCCGACTCCTCAACTCCGACTCCACAGCCCTGGGCATCCCGAAGTAAGATTCCCCGCTGTGTGAAACCCCTCACTCACCTTTCCCACCATTTTCGGGTCTCGACGTACCCTTGTCACCCTGTGGTCTGTGGTGCAGAGACGTGCCTCAGCATTAGAGATGTGCAGGTGCCAAGAACAAGCCATGGGATCACAGAAATGTCAGTGTTTGTGGGGGATCCTGCAGGGTTTTACATCGCCGATCCATCAATGAGATAGCTGCCGTCTGTAATTTGTGAGCCATTGCAGGTTCTTTCAAACCCGTGACAACCTTGGCACCGCCACTGCCTGGCACCGGCACGTGACTGGTTTCGCCACCCACTGGCGCCATCCCTGCTCCCAGGTTTGGCTCCTTGTTCTAGGATCATTTAGATTTGGGATGCCCGTTGGGTGAAACACCCAGGAACTTCCTGTGTACGTATCAATCCAGCAATCCTTGTGCCGGCTCTCCTTCAGTCAGTGTTTTAACCCGTGCATATTAATGAGCGGCATAAAACACAGAAAATAAGGGCTTTGGCAGGCATCCTCATAACTGCTTCCTATTGTGTACACATCATCCATTCAGATAGGCCTGGCAGGAGCGTGCCATCAGAGGAATATAGCAGTTTTCATGGGGGTTCTCACATACACATCCCAACTCAGGAAGCCCTACAAAAGAGGGAGCCCTCAGGTCCTAGAGGCTTATAGACTTTAAGCCAGTGGTTCCTCTGATTTAAAACAAACCATAACCCATGAAGCCCAGGTGAAAATGGTATTTGTTTGAAACACACAGGACGGCCCGCAATCTTGCCTTGATCTAAGTTTCCACAGCGCAATGCACAGCCTTCCAGCGCCATCCCCAGCAAACCTACATCTCATTTACGCACTCCCACCAGGAATACCCGAATGGCTGGAAGTGGTTGTGTGCAGTGAGAAGTACTCAGTAATCTATTAATAATTAATTAATAATAATTAATGCATTAATGTGCGTGCACACACATAGGAATTCATCCTCTGCATTTAACCCATCCGCGCAGTGATTGTACACATGCCCGGAGCGTAGGCTGCCCTAATAGCACAAAACCCAGAAGAACCTTCCCCAGCGCCATCCACCCAACCTCCCTGTCTCAGTGCCCGGCCTAATTTTTTGTTACCCAGGACTGGGACTTTAAAGCCCAATTTCAGAAAAAAACGTTGTTGTTGTTTTGGATAAAGTAAATAGGGGTTCTGTTATACCTTCATAACAAGGACCACAAACAGGGCGGGGGCGTGGCCACACCCACCCATTCACTTGAACGGCAAGTCTTTTTTTTTTTATGTAGTAAGAACCACACCTATATTCCAATTTCAATGCAGGTTCAATACCTAAAATAAACAGAAGCTGGAGATTGTCATGGCAGCTCTAAATGGCCGGAAAGAGAAACTGGGAACTACTGCTTTTTATTTGAGAATCCAAATACATTAAAACACATTTAAAGTGGACCCAAACCAACGAAGAGTGGCCCAGGAAAGATATCAGGGCCGATCGATTTCCTCCACCCCCCGGGGCATTCCGATTCCCCGCTGCATGAAACCCCCCAGGTAGCCCATAAACGCACCTTCTTTCCTGGTCCTACCGCGCATGCATGAGTGACCGCTGTCCCTCTAGCAGGGCATGTGCCCGGGCCAGGCATTTGTGATTGGCTGGCACAGGCACGCTCCCTGTTAGAGGGAGAATCCTTTTAAAGCGGACCAACACCCAGGGGGGATCGGCCCGGGAATCTATAAGATTCCCGGGCCGATCAGACCCCTCCCTGCAGGACATCCCCCCAGGAAGCCCACAATCCTACCTTTTCCATGTTCCAGCGGCACATGCACATGCGCATCCGCCGCCTCCCGCACGTCCCTCTAGCAGGGCGCGCTCCCGCACCGGCCGTTTGGGAATGGCCGGCGCGGGTGTGCTCCCTGTAAGAGGGACACGCAGGAGGCGGCGGCGGACGCACTCTGCTTGACCGGTGCTGCCTCTTGCTTGTCCGCTGGCGGGGATTGGCTGCAGCGGTCGCGTGGGAACGGGGAGAGGAGTTTTCGGGGCTTTCTGGGGGGTTTCACACAGCGGGGCACCCCCGATCGGGGTGCCCCACCGAAGTGGACCAAAACCCAGGGTGTTGGTCCGCTTTAAAGCAGACCAGTCATCAAAATGACATTATGTCCTTTATAACAATCTTTGTTGGGACATCCCGATTAAAAATCCGTAGGAAGCCAAGAGCAGGCTTTACGCCCATTATGATGGGGGCAGAAAGTATCCGCACACTCCAGTGAAGTATATTTCTAATGGTGTGAGGGGGTAGGGGAGGTTAGTTTAGTGTCCCTGTGAACCAGGACCCACCCCGGCACATTGTTACAAGGGAGAGTGTAGGTCCGCTTTAAAAGCATTCATGTATAGCTCCAATCCGATCATAAAACTTTGCCTCTGCAGTTCACGTACATATTTCAGGCATTTTTCACAGTACGCTTTTGAGGGGGAGCAGATTATCCAAAATGATTTTTGTTTCTCACTGTGACATCTGGCCGGGCTTTAGTGAGTAGCATGTTTCACGGAATACACGGCTCAAGCTGTATATATTACATGCATAGCATTTGTACGTTGTAAGTTTTAAAGTGGATGTCTAATCAAATTAAACCCTCCCCCCGCCCTGCCTCTCCACCCTGGCGCTGAGACAAAGGGTTACCTGGGTTATCCAGTACTGTCACCTGGGGACGGGCACATAGGAAATGGCATCCCCCCCCCCCCCCCCCCCCCCGCGCAAGTGAATGGGAGCGAACCACAGAGGGATACATTCTGAGCATCAGATCCAAGATGGCAACGGGCACGACCCAAAAGCGATGGGTCTCGGGCAGCGCAAGGTGCTTTTTTTGGGGGGGAATTCCGCAGTCCTGCCCCAGCACCAGGGATGGGGGGGCTGGACGGAGGGGGGGTAAATTTTACTGGCCATCAACTTTGACATTGTTTAGGCTTACATCATCGTCGTCGTCATCATCTTCTTCATCATCGTCCTCGTCGCTGTCTTTATAACCTGGAGGAAGGGGAGGACCGATCATCTCATCATCTTGCTCCTGAGAACCAGCGACTTCATCATCGGAGCTGTCGTCTGAGTCACTAGGATAAAAAAAAGGTTCAGATCTGCTGATGTCCCTTCAACTAAGGCGAGCGGCTCCGAGCTCGCTGACGGCCGCATCCCCCCACTACCCTCTGACAGAGAATGTGCTTGCGGCAAGCATTCACAAATGCCTGGCGCGGGCACGTGCCGTACTAGACGGATAGCGGGGATGCAGCCACAGCTCGAGCATTCGCAGTTACACCAGAGAAGAAGGTAAACATGGAGGGGTTCACACAGCCAGAATCCAAAATCGGGATGCCCTGGGGGGAGGGAACCCAGGCCAATCGCCATGAGATTTTAGTCCACTTTAAAGCGGACCTTCAGCATCATTTAATGAAAATCCCAAACCCTAAAAAAAATTCCACAGCATCTAAAATTAATATATTTAACATTTTAGTCACTTTTTACTTACTTTACTCACTAGCATGACATACTGAGGAGAGGGGTGAAAAGTGCAAGAGAGCGGGGTTATAGCTGTGCTTTGCACAAACAGAGCAGAGCCGAGGTCAGGAAAAGGTCAGCAATGCCAGAATGCAGAACGGCACAGTGAGAAGACACTTCCTGTTTGCAGGCAGCCTGCACCTCCATGGGCCACCATCTTGGATGTTTAAAGTCTCAGAAAATGCAATAGATGTAGGTAGGAAGATTTTTAATGTGAGCAATCTGTATGTACAGGGTGTGGGAAACATATAAGATATTCTATTCACTTATACCTTTTGGAGAGTGAGATGCTACTTACATCATAGGACGAACTTTGGGGCGCCGTGTGGTGAGATCCGCTATTCCTTGGCTGTATTGGAGTTTATGTGCCTTTCATGTTTTTATCCTTGTGAGTGCATTTTTTTTATTATTAAATTCCACTTTTTAGCATTACTGCACTATTGCTGCGTTTTTTTTCCCTTGCATGTGAAATACCCCTTGCTTATGGGTTATTGAATGTTGAGAAAATTTATTATGAAAGACGAATTGAGGTGGAATTACTGACCCATTTATTGGATATCATCTTCTACCCGGTTGCCGCGGGAGACGGAGCTGCATTTTCATTACATGCTATTTAAAGCGGACCTTCACTCTGAATAAGAGTCTATCTTATATGTTTCCCACACCCTGTACATACAGATTGTCCACATTAAAAATCATCCTACCTGCATCTACTGCATGTTATGAGCCTGTAAACATCCAAGATGGCGGCTTATGGAAGCCAACATCTTATCAGGCAGCCTGCAAACAGGAAGTGCCTCCTGACTGTGCTGCTCTGCATTCTGGGACTGCTGACCTTTACCTGACCCCAGCTCTGCTCTGTCTGAGCAAAGCACAGCTATAACCCGCCCCCCTGTACCTTATCCCACTCTCCTCTCCTCAGTAAGTGTGATGCTTCTCAGTCAAGATGGCGGCGCCCGTATCCTAAAGTCCTGAACAGAGTTGCAGCCCAGTGGGGGAAAGAATAATAAGTTAGTGACTAAAAACGTAAAATATATTAATTTTAGATGCTGGGGAACCGTTTTTTAAGAGTTTGGGCTTTTCATTAAATCACGCTGAAGGTCCGGTTTAAGTTTTATTATCTGGTAAGAGCATAACTAAAACGGTGGTGGATTCACGTGCCTTATAATTGGACACATGCACTGCGGGATACTGCGATTATATATTGCCTGCTCTGATTGAATGAACTGTTCTTTTACCAGTTGTGATCAGATGCTTTATGCTTTGGTTGGTTATTCTAAAAAAATGTGTTTCATCTTTTATTAGCTCTGTGTTTTTTGTATATTATTTATGGTAACTGGATTGGGATTTCTGCACACGTTGAGCTTTAATGTATTTTTGCTAAATTGATCCTAGCGCGGTGTTATACAGATCTATCTTTATAGTGTTTGTATTCTTTATAAACATATAAGATAGACTTTTATTTAGAGTGAAGGTCCGGTTTAATGTGGAAGTTCGGTGTGAATCTAAATGCCTCCCCCCGGGCAAAAGGAATAAAAAAAACACCTTACCTTGTTTCAGAAACAAAAGCTCCTCGGGTAGCAGCCATAGGGAGGCTGCACAGAGCGACATCCCTGTGTGTGCTCCCATCCCCTACTGAACTCAATAGCCGGGTGGGTGCACAAAGCAGAGCATGTAATTCGCCCAAGTTTTGGTCCTCTTTAAACTTTCAATTCTGGGGGGGCGTGGCCGGCGATGCAGGCGTGAGGACGCATACCTTCTGAGCTCCCTCTGGCTGACCCTTAATCTTATTATTTTAAAGGCTAGTACCCACCCAGACTCATAGCCAGGCATTATGGCGAAGAAGAGAAGGGGGACCAAGCACACTACACCCCCTCTTCACAGGAAGATTAGTGCTTACCTGGCCCCTGACCGTCTGCGGGCCGGAGGAGAAGAGGCACACAAGATGGCGGCGGCTGAGGACGGCGAGGTCATGGCCCATGGTGACGCAGGGGCTTCCCCGGGACAGGAGAGGAGGACGTCGCCCGTACCCCGGACGAGCGAGGTGCAGGAGGGGGTTGCCCAGTTCCCGCTGGGCACCCCGGATCCCCCCTCAGCTGAAGGAGCGGAAGGTGCGGCGGGGGAGCAGTGGCAGCTCCCGGGACCGGTCGAGAGAGGCGGCGGCGGCTCCTCAGCGGCTGAAGAGGAGGCTGAGGGGGAGCGCCGCTCTGCCCAGGCATCACTAGCGACACAGGCAGCGCGAGCCTGCTCGTCCCCGGAGATCCCCTGCCAGCTGGGGAGGAGAGACGGCGGGCGGAGGTCAGCAGCGCTGGGGACGTGGGGGCGGCCCGGGAACTAGAACTGTCGCACCCTGGCCAGAGGAGCACGGGGCAGAAGAGCCCATTCAAGGTAACTGCGCTGGGGGCGATGAGCGGGGGAGGGAGCTTCCCTATGAACCCCCCTGGAGATATCACAGCTCCCATGCTGGCGCAGAGACCCGTCGCACTAGCGGGGCCCACAAGACAGTGGGGAGATGACCGGTTGCTGCGGGGGATGGATAGGCCCACCTCCTGGGGGTCTGGCCCCTCCGTGCATCGGGGGACTGCATCCCCCTCCTCATCATCATCCCGGCAAAGCTTGGAGTCTGCCCCCCCCATAATCTCCCCACCAAGCCCAGAGACTCTAGCGATGGCCGGACCCTCGCGGAGCCCCCCCGGGGACTGGTTCTCTCCTGGGGGCCGAAATGACGCTCATAATTCCCCGCTGTGGCTTTCAGGAAGCAGCACCGCTGGGGCCACATGGCCACGAGAAAAGGAAGGGGGAGGAGAAAAGCAGGTGCCCATTGTCCCTGAGACTGCGCCCACGCCAGTCCGCGAGCTGCGGCCTGGTTACACGGGGGACCATCGGCAGGGAGGAGGCGCCGTCAATTCGTCAGGACCCCCCACAGCGTCATGGGGCCCCTCAACCAGTGCGGGTCCAGCTACCGCCCTGCTTGTGCTGCCGGAGGGGGACGGAGATCGTTCGACCGGTGGGGCTCCATCTTACCCACACACCCCATCTTTCCACGATCCAATTTTGGCTGACATCAGGGCTGAACTCAAAGCCCTTCCCACCAAGGCAGACCTTGAATCCTTTATACTGAGAGTGGAGAACTCCTTCAAGAAAGATATCTCTGATCTGCAAAACTCAGTGGAGGGTCTGGACTCTAAAGTAACCGGCCTGGAGCAATCCCATCTCACGACCATACAAAGGATTGAGGCCCTGGAACGGAACCTGTCACTCCAACAAGCTATATCGCAGGCCACGGTCCTCCATCTAGACGACCTAGAGAATAGGAGCAGGCGCAACAATATCAGGGTGAGGGGCCTGCCTGAAGCTACCGGTCAAGACCAACTACTACCCACGGTCGTGGGGATCTTCAACGAGATCCTGGGCCGCCCGCCTAACACTGAAATTGTGATAGACCGCCTTCACAGGGCCCTAGGGCCGAGAGCAGCGGATCCCAACCGCCCACGCGATGTGCTCTGTCGTCTGCATTATTATTCAGTCAAGGAGGAGATCCTGAGACAAGCCTGGGACAGAGAGAGAATCAACTTCGATGGGGCAACAATCCAGGTGTTCCCAGATGTGTCGAGAAGAACACTTCAGATGCGTCGTTGCCTGAAACCCCTACTCCTAAGAATCCAGGAATGCGGCGCCACCTACCGGTGGGGTTATCCCTTCCATCTGCTGGTTCATAAAAATCAGAGAGTGTTCACTCTTAGATCCTGCGCTGACCTTCCGGAACTGATCGCCTTCTTGGACTCCCCCCCCAGTGGAGGTTCAGGACTGGCTTGATCCCTCCCCTTTGCCCCTGCGGGCCCTTATGGGCGACAGCCAACCGCGGAGGCAGCGACAGGGGAGAGCCGCTAATGCATTACGCACAAGAAGGTCCAGAAGATCCCGGGAGGGGCCGCCTTCTTCGACAAATGAGTCATGAGGGGGGAGACTCCTGCTGTTCACCTGTTGGGACTGCCTGGGTAATAGATATCCTTTACTCATTTGCCTGATATTTGACATGCTCCGGTTTGTTATTCTTTGCCTTTCTAGTGTATGGATAGCCTGTTTTATATGTATTTTTCTATGCAACGGACATCGTGGACGCCCTCGCGCGCTGTTTGGGGGTCCCGCCCCCGCCAACTTTTTGGCGGATGGGGGACTGTCCGGCGGTGGCGGCTGCGTCTGGTCTAGCAACATGGTGTCGCAAGTGTTGGGTGGGTAAGGCCATAAGAGCTGGCCCGGGAGGCTGTTTAGAGGTCCCCAGTGAGCCCGCCACATGCTGAAGGGGTTGGCTGGAGGGACCCCTCATGCCTTTCGGACCCGTCTCGCTCCCACATTAGGTCAAAACCCCCCCTGCCTGCCTAGGTGGTGCGGGGAAGGAGTTGTTACTGGGAAACAATCCGTTCCCCGACCGGGTCACTGCGCTAGTTGGTTCCTGCTGACCCGGTTTAGTTTTTTTTGAGTTTGTTATTGAACTTAGTTGTATATATTCCCTTGCCGTCTGTCTCGTCTATCCCCCTCCTTTTTGTGTGTCTGTCTGTAGCCTATCACCGCTCTCTGCGTTCTTCCCTTCCCCCCTCCCCTTTTCCTTCCCCCCTCCCCTTTTCCTTCCCTCTTTTCCTCGGCCTGACTTCTCTTAAGCGACCAGCTTTAACAGCGATTCCCCAGTGCCACAAGAGGTGAGGGCTCGGAGGACCTGAAATGTCCAGGGTAAAGGTTACTTCCCTCAATGTGAAAGGGCTCAACTCCCCTATAAAGAGATCTGTAATTCTTAGGGAGCTGAGGCGCCTGCACACACAGGTTGCCTTCCTGCAGGAGACCCACCTCAAGGAGGGGAGGACGCACAATCTTACCAATCGATATTATAAGTCTCAATATCACGCCCTCTCACCTGACTCCAAATCTAGAGGAGTAGCTGTCCTAGTATGAGGGTCCCTGCCGTGGACTCATCTCGCAACACTTCAGGATCCAGAGGGAAGGTTCCTGTTTGTTCGGGGCACCCTCTTCTCCTTGAAAGTGACGCTGGCGACATGCTACTGCCCCAACACTAACCAATTCAAATTCCTACGCTCCACCCTGAGCAAACTGGATGACTTTGCGGAGGGGGTTCTCCTGCTGGGGGGTGATTTTAACACTGTCCTCGACCCAGCCCTGGACACTACCCAAGGGTCCTCCCACACCCCCTTCTCATCCCTGAAAAAACTTAGGACACTGCTTTTCAAGAACCAGCTGATAGATGCCTGGCGGATTTTGAATCCCAGGGGAAGGGATTATACATTCTTCTCGTCACCCCATAATTCCTACTCGCGCATAGATTGGTTCTTGGTCCCCCACAAGTTTCTGCACCTCATTGTCGAAATGGACATCGGTCAGATAACTGACCATGCCCCAATCTCCATAACCATTTCCATCCCAGACACAGCTCCTTTGAGGGGCCAATGGAGGTTGAATAGCTCCCTCTTACAGGACCCGGGGGTAAAGGCAGACATCCATAAAGCTATTTCGGAATATTTTGCAACAAACGACACAAGTGAGGTTTCGCGGATGTCTCTGTGGGAGGCCCACAAGTACGTGGTTCGGGGTCTGTTGATCAAACACGGGGCCCGTCTCAAGAAAGAGAGGAACAAGCAAATCGATCTCTTGACTCGAGAGATTTTTGAGACGGAGGCCGAACATAAACGTACCCTCGATGCGGCACTGGGCGCCAAGCTGGTGCGCCTCCGGGAGTCCCTCGGAGACATCTGCCTTGCCGAAGTCAAAAGCCTGGCGATTAGAAGTCGGCGTTTTTCTTATGAATACAGTAACAAATGCGGGAAGGCCCTGGCTAGAGCTCTGAAAGCACAGCGTGCCAGAAATTTCATCCCTCACATCCAGGATCGGGGAAGCGGAGGGTCCCATCTGACGGCGGATATAGCTCGGTCGTTTAGAGAGTTTTATGAAAGGCTCTACAACCTACCGGCTACACGCCCGGCCCCCTCCATGAGCAACATAGAAAGATATATCCGGGGTTCTGGACTCCCCCGACTAAAGCACGAGGTGGTAGAGGCCCTTGAGAGGGACATAGAGTCGGAGGAATTCATGAGAGCCATAAAGAACACCAAACCGGGTAGGGCCCCAGGCCCAGATGGGTTTAGCTTAGATTATTACAAAGAGTTTGCTGGGATCCTCTGCCCCCAATTTATCGCGTCATTCGGCTCCTTAAAAGATGGCCTACCTCCACCTAGAGACACCCTAAGGGCAAACATCACCGTCATCCCTAAGCCTGGGAAAGATCCGGCGCAGTGCGGTAGCTATAGGCCCATCTCCTTGCTGAACTGCGATATTAAGCTGTTCAATAAAATATTAGCGGACAGGCTTGCCCCATTTATCCCGTCCCTTATACATTGGGATCAGGTGGGTTTTGTCCCCACACGAGAGGGAAGAGACAACACCACTAGGGTTATAAACCTGATTCACCGGGCGCACTTGGGGGGCCCGGCGACGATGCTTCTCTCGACGGACGCCGAGAAGGCTTTTGATAGGGTGAGCTGGGATTTTATCTCGGCCACCCTCCGGCAGGTTGGCCTGGGAGAGAACATGACACGCTGGATCATGGCTTCCTACTCATGCTCCTCGGCGTCCGTCGTGGTGAACGGGGTGGCGTCCGAGCCATTCAATCTGGCCAACGGGACTCGCCAGGGGTGCCCCCTTTCTCCCCTGATATTCATATTGACTTTAGAGCCATTCCTTCGCTGCGTGAGGAAAAACTGTGACATTGCTGGTATTGGGGTGGGGCGAGGAGAACATAAGGTTGCGGCTTATGCCGACGACCTGATATTTTTTATCTCTCGACCTGAAACGTCCCTCCCCATCCTCCTAGCGGAACTCAAGGCCTTCCAAGCAGTCTCTAATTATAAAATAAACTATCAAAAATCTTCCGCTCTCAACATCAACATTCCCCCTAGGAGACTGATGCAGATCTCGAAAAATGTTCCTTTTAAGTGGGAGAAGGAGGCTATAACTTACCTGGGGACATTGATACCGGCCCACCCCCAAAAACTATACAATCTGAATTTCCCCCCACTGCTGAGAAGGGTCGAGGATGACCTACAGAAATGGAACAAAAGTGCATTCTCTTGATTTGGCAGGTCCAACATGATTAAAATGAACATCCTACCAAGAGTGTTATATCTATTTCAGGCCCTTCCGATCGATGTCCCCCACACTTTCTTTAGACGATTGTCGGGGTTATGCTCCAGATTTGTATGGGCAGGGAGACCACATCGACTGGCGGCCCCCCTCCTCGCCCTCCCCAAGGGGAGGGGGGGATTGGGTCTTCCGGATTGGAAGACATACCACGCAGCAGCTCACCTGTCACGCGTGCTCGATTGGTGTAGGCACTCCTCTATGAAGCAGTGGATGACGATCGAGCAAGAGGCCTCGGGGATCCCCCTTTCGGGACTCCCCTGGGTTCCACTGGATCGGACTCCCGCCCTGAACAAACACCCTACAATAGGCCCCACCCGTGAAATTGTGGGCAGGTTTTTTCCAAGGTTGGGCATCCTGCCATCTGCCTCACCAATGACCCCTGTTCTGGGGCATCCGGATTTCCCGGCAGGCCTTTCAGACGGCACGTTCCAGTCCTGGGTGAGACGCGACCGCTTCAGAGTTATGCACCTACACGAAGGGTCGGGATGGCTTCGGCTGGACGACCTTGCGGCCAGACACTCCCTGACCCCCCTGAATATATGGCAGACCATGCAGTTAACACATTACCAAAGATCCCTGACCAGGGTGGCGGAAGCCGTGGGACCCCCGACCCCATTCGAGCGATCTTGTGTGGGGAGGGGCCATTTCAGAGGGGCTCTGTCTTATGCATACTCTTTACTGATCACCCCCCCGGACTCTTACACGCCCCCGTTTGTGGAGGGATGGGAAAGGGAATTGAATAGGAAGTTCACTAAGGAGCAAACGCAGGCCATGTTACAGGTTGCCCACAAGTCGTCAATGTTCAGCAGATATCAAGAAGCCTCATACAAAGTCCTCTCACGCTGGTACCTGGTACCGTCTAGATTGGCGAAGATATTCCCCTCCGCCTCCCCCTTGTGCTGGAGATGCTCTGGGGCCAGGGGCACAATGATTCACATCTTCTGGGAGTGCGGTGCCGTGGCGGGGTTCTGGAGGAATGTCAGGAAAATAGTTCAGATGTTGACGGACATAGACCTGGGTGATGACCCAGCGTGCTATCTCCTCGGGGTAGCCCCCACTTCTATCCGGAAGAGGACCAAGTCCCTCCTGGCGCCCCTCCTGAACGCAGCCAGGTCATGCATCCCGTCCTGTTGGAAGTCGACCGCGCCTCCCACAACGGCCATGTGGCTCGCCAGGGTTGGCGACATTAGTAGAATGGAGGAGATGACAGCTTCTCTGAAAGGGAAGGCCAATATACACAGAGAGAGGTGGCGTGAGTGGGATTGTTTCGTCCTTTCGGCGGACTACTTGGCCTTTTTGCTGGAGTAGAGGAGGGTCTTCCTGCGGGGTGACACCCTCATCTCGGGAGTGCGCCGCCCGTCATTCCCCCCTTTCCAATTCTCCCCCCTCCTTTCGTCATTCCTCCCTACCTTGTCCCCCATCTTTCCCCCTCTCCCTCCTGTGTCGATATGTCGTCCTGTCTTCCCCCCTTATGTTTCACTTTAGTTCCTTAATCTTTCTTTTTTCTTCTCTAAAGGAAAAATGGAAGCGGAGCATCCAGACTTCACGTTTCAGTACGGTTCGTTAGTCATAAGACACTGTCAGCTGAGAGGGACACCCCGGTAGCTTGCGGTCCGGTTGGCTGA
The DNA here is from genome assembly GCA_027917425.1 of Gastrophryne carolinensis. Taxonomy (NCBI): domain Eukaryota; kingdom Metazoa; phylum Chordata; class Amphibia; order Anura; family Microhylidae; genus Gastrophryne; species Gastrophryne carolinensis. The sequence continues at coordinate 606,584,340 of CM051234.1, forward strand.
CGGCGGCGACCTATAATCAAGGTTAATTAGCCTCTCACATTCCTTGGCCCCCGCGGTCAGCCTCCGTAAGTTAGACCATGACGCGCTGGGTTTTGCGCGCTGGGGGATGCCCGGGGTGGATCTACAGCTCATTCGGCATTCATTCTTGTAATCTATATGTTAACTATTGCAATTTCTATGTTAGCTGATGTATATCTATGCTTAATGTATTATGCCATGTTCCCTGCTTCTGCAATAAAAATTTACAATTTAAAAAAAAACTTTCAATTCTGGACTAGTAGGAAAAGGTCATTGTGTTACTTTTTCGTTAGCTTAGTTTTTTCTGGTGATCTCAGCTAGTCCCCCCCCCCCATGGCTGAAACAGGCCACAACACTTATCTCTCTGCTAGTGTGGCCTAGATCTATATCCCCCTAACAGATAAATTAAAGTGGACCAACATCCATGGCTGATGGGGCCGGGAATTTATAAGATTCCCGGGCCGATCAGCTCCCTCCCCGCGGGGCATCCGAAATCGGGATGTCCTGCGGGGTGAAACCCCCCAGGACACCCACAAACCTTACCTTCTCCCCGTTCCAACGGCGCATACGCGGGCCGCGGCCGCCTCTCGCGCTTCCCTCTAGCAGGGCGCGCTCCCTGTTACAAGGAAGCGCGAGAGGCGGCCTCCAGCGCGCTCAGAGCTGCTGTGGTTGTCCATCGCTTGTCCGTACATACCACAGCGGCTCTGAGCGCTCTGATGGGACGAGCACTCGCATAGGAGCGGGGTGAGGTGAGTTTTTTAGGGCGATCTGGGGGGATTCACACAGCGTAGAAGTGGACCAAAACCCAGGATAGTGAAAATCCTGGGTGTTGGTCCACTTTAACAGAGGGCCATACAATGGAAAACAAATGTAAGAAATTACATATTTTAGGAAGGATCAAATATACCCTGTAACTGTAAGCTAGATGAGCAAGAAAAACATTTCCTAGACACACTCGCCCACTAGGGAAAACATAACCTGAAACCAGAAGCTTTGCTGACACACTCCGCTTTAGAGCTGGCAGCTCAGAAACAAAAAGAATTGCTGCCGTACATGGGACTACGAGGAACCGAGCCTGCAGGCAGATCAGGCGTCAGCACTGGGCGTACTCGGGCAGAAGCCGGGGCCCTTGCACCTTGGGAGGGCCCACCTCATTCCTTCTAACCCTATACAGGACGCATGGCCTAGCAGTAAACAGGACTAAGGAGCCGGGGGGCAGACTGACCATCGGGAGAGCCTGTCTCTTTTCTGCTCTTATTCTATTCCATCTATTCTTTGTTTCTTTCTTTCATCTATTTGCTCTGCCATTCATTTTTCCTTCCTTTTCAATTTCTACTCTTGTTCTTTCATTCAATCTTTATGAATTTCGGCTTTTTTTTTTTTATATCATTTCTTTTATACTGTCATTTTTTCATCCTTTTTCTGTCATTTTCTTTCATCTATTTTTTTTCTCATTCATTTACTCTTTCTTTACTTTTACTGTCATTCCTTCTATCCTTTCCTTATTTCTATCATACCTTTTATTATTTCGCTCTGTCATTTCCACTATACTTTCTGGGATTCCTTTAGTTATTTTTTTTCCCTTTGGCAATATTCACCATACATGCTACTTTTACCACCATGCATGGAATATCATACCACATCGCAAGGGGCCCACTGAGACTATTGCCCAAGGGCCCCATAAACCTGGAGCCGGGCCCTGTCTGTGGGTGCTGAGATGACTGGACAGTCCCTTTAAAGCGGACCTTCACCCTGATTAAAGTGGACCAACACCCAGGATTTTGACTATCCTGGGTTTTGGTCCACTTCAGGGGGGCACCCCGATTAGGGGTGCCCCGCTGTGTAAAACCCCCCAGAAACCCCCAAACTCACCTCACCACGCTCCCACGGACAAGCGGCGGACAAGGCAGCGCGTCCGCCACCGCCTCCCGCGCGCCCCTCTGACAGTGCGCGTGCCCGCGCCGGCCATTCACAAACGGCCGGCGCGGGCGCGCGCACGGCTAGAGGAGTGCGCGGGAGGCGGCGGCGGCAGGCGAGTTCTTTTGGGGTTTTGGAGGGGTCCCTCACCGCGGGACATCCCGATCTCGGATGTCCCGCGGTGAGGGGGGTGATCGGCCCGGGAATCTTATAGATTCCCGGGCCGATCACCCATGGGTGACGGTCCACTTTAAGAGCATATCTTATATGTTTCCCCCACCCTGTACATACAGATTGCTCACTTTAAAAATCATCCTACCTGCATCTACTGCATGTTATGAGCCATTAAGCATCCAAAATGGCGGCTCATGGGGCATCAGGCTGCCTGCAAACAGGAGGTGTCTTCTGACTGGGTCGCTCTGCATTCTGGAATTGCTGTCCTTTCCATGACCCCAGCTCTGCTCTGCAAAGCACAGCCATTACCCGCCCCCTGTACTTTATCCCGCTCTCCTCAGTATGTGATGCTTTGGAGTCGGCGCCGGTATCCTAGAGTCCAGAACAGAGTTGTAGCCCAGTGGGGGAAAGAATAAGTGACTAAAACGTAAAATATATTAATTTTAGATGCTGGGGAATAGTTTTTTAGGGTTTGGGCTCTTCATTAAATCATGCTGAAGGTCCGGTTTAAAGACTAATAGGGGAAAGAATAATGAATCAGTCTATAGGACAGTAGTCCTCAAACTTCCTCCTCAAGGGCCGAGACAGGCCAGGTTTTGCAGCTCTCCACACTACTCCACAGGTGAATTAACTGGTGCTCAGACAGAGCTATAGCCCTAATTATTACATCTGTGCATCAGCATAGAGAGCTGCAAAACCTGGCCTGTCTCGGCCCTTGAGGAGGAAGTTTGAGGACTACAATACCCAAGCCAATACACAATAGCCCAAATACAATGAAAACATTAAAAAGATTAATACCTGGAACTGGAGTCGGCTGGTTTTATCCCAGAGCCAGAGGCCATGTTCTTGGACCTTGGGTTGGCTTGTCCCTCTTGTTTTTTGATCTCCTCTTCTTGCTCTCTGGCTTCTAACAAATTCAAAAACATCAGATCATCCTATTTACGTTTATAGCTCGAAACCATCAACAACTTAGAATAAAACATAATATGCAGAAGATACAAGTTTTAGACAAGCTAGAAAAGTTGCACCAGTCTATAAGCCAAATGGTAAGTCAACAATAAAGCCAATAATAGTGTGCACACTAATCCCAGCACTCAAAACTCAATACACTGCAAAAAAAGAGGGACACCCACAGTACCCTCTAAAAAGTACCAAGGATGACACTTTTGCACCACTTTAAGGGTCTAAAAAATATTCAAATATATTGACTAATTACATATATTTACAATCACAATGAACATTAAGACTATACAATAACAACTACATGACAAACATTTAAAACCACACGGGGGCGCTGGAGGTCTGTCTCAGTGCAAAAAGTAAAATACTCTCCATTAAAAGTGTGTATCAAATCCTATATACTATAACTAGTATGCTCTCAGATGCAAAAGTGCAAAAATACAACAAAAAATTTGCTAAACCCACCTATTAATCAATTCAGATCCACATGAGTGTACAAAAATAAAGCAGAATAACATACCATTGAGCAGGAAAACACGCCGTGGTGATGGAAGTGAAAGAGAAAGAAATGAACAAAAGTGCATACAGACCAACCAGACGTGGACCCCCCACAGGTAACAACGCCGAGCGCGTTCGTAGTATCTCCTGCACTACTTCAAGGGCGAGTGAGTTAATAATAATATAATAATATGCAGAAGATTTAGAACACATTTTTTGGGTTGCGTGAGGCCTGGTTAGGAAGTAACAGGTCTGGTAGTTCATCTAACAGTTGCTAGAAGCACGCATTTTGCGTTTGTCCTGTGTGCACTGCCCAAACAAAAAGGGGAACTACATCTTCACAATAATTTGGAGTGGGCGTGCAAAGAACACACCAATCTCCCAAAGGAAGCACCACTACAATCAACAGTATATATTAATGATTTTATTAGTACAAAAAAACCAAAAAATTAAAATACATACACCACAAGACAAATTTAAAAACAACCAGTATGGCCAAATGTATCTATATCAATGTATATGGCCCCTAAGGGCCTCTTAAATAACTGCCCTATGGGTGAATAATATTAATTATCCTAGAATAGTAATAACCCATCCTTTTTGTGCCGACACAAAAAATCCTAACCACATGTAAATACCGTATATACTCGAGTATAGGCCGACCCGAAATATAAGCCGAGGCACCTAATTTTACCACAAAAACCTGGAAAAAGTTATTGACCCGAGTATAAGCCGAGGCGGCTTTTTTCAATTGGAATTGGAGTTGATTTGAGGAATCACCCCTGACCACGCCCCCAGCCATCACCTAAGAATTAAATAAAAATAAATTATAATAATACAGTGAGGGGCATCCCTTGTTACAGCCAGTTAGGGGCATCCCTCATTACAGCCATTCAGGTGTAACACAGCACACACACAACATACACACAGCACACACACAAACACAACACAGCACACAATACAGCACACATACACACACAAGGCACACACAACACAGCACACATACAATGCACACAACACAGCACACATACAATGCACACAACACACACACTCACCAGTTCAGCTCCTGCACAATCTTCAGTGAGGCTCCTTCCAGCCAAGGCGACGGTGCGGGACAGAGTGAGGACGGTGCGGGACGACGGCATGGGACGCGGGCAGTGGCGTAACTAAATGTGACGGGGCCCTGGTGCAAACATTAAATGGGGCCCATTTAAGCCTCATACAGTAAACTTTTTTTCTGTCTTTTAACCCAATTGGATGCAGTCGCAATGGCAACCCCTATAGCTACGCCCCTGGACGCGGGGCAGAAGAGCCGCCTCGGAGGCTTCAGAACTCGGCGGGGAGATCAGTACACCCAGCACGAGGTGGGTGTACCAAGATGGCGGCCGGCGCGCTCCGCGCCGCCACGTCACTGAGGCCCGGGCCGCCATCTTGGTACACCCACCTCGCGCTGGGTGTACTGATCTCCCCGCCGAGTTCTGAAGCCTCGGAGGCTCTTCTGCCGCTTCCTCCGCCCCCTCGCTCAGGTAAGTCAGGTTACTGACTCGAGTATAAGCCGAGGCTGCTTTTTTCAGCCCAAAAAGTGGGCTGAAAAACTCGGCTTATACTCGAGTATATACGGTATATGTGCAATTTCATAAAACCAATACTACAAAAATATTAATAATATATATGGCAAAAATATGAGCAAAAAAAGTGTATATACAATAATCCAATATAAACAAAAATATCAATATATAAAGTGCAAATGCATGAAAAACACATAAACCTAAAACACTACCTAATATTGCACAGGGAAACCCATTCCAATGAGACTTTAAAGTGCAGACAATAACAGTATATGATATAAATGCAAGTGCCAGCAGAGAGAAAATAAATGGTTAAATCTCACGTCATAAGATAACACCCAGGGCAACAGTCAGGCCAACCTCAATGAAAAATGTCTGCGCACGCAGCCCCCATGCTGCTTCAAGGACAAGGGTACTACATCTTCCTCATGGGGTCACACACATCAGACAGAATATCACTGGTCTAGCATAACCCATCACTAAGGATGGTCCTGCCAAATGGTTTTTCCATGGCCATGTGTCAGTTCAAAGTAGCTCTTAGTGAAAATAGTATCTATTATTCTTCTGGGAACAAATCGAGCCTGCACATTATCAAAGTCTTGTGATACTGGACCAACACCTTTACAAGAGCCAGTGCTCACATGCATGCCACTCCTGGGCAATTCAGATTGCTGCTCAGTAAACATATTTTACCTTTTTGTAACTTCTGCCGTGTGCGATTTTACCCTCAAAATGGCACCCTATGGAGCTGCAGGTAGCCTGCATTTTTTGCTGATGTGCATCGTGGCCTGCAGGCCTCCTGTCAAGAGGAATTGCTGATGGAATTCCTGCTAATATGTACTGTGGGTTATGTTGGTTAAATCCAGGCTGCAGCACACCTGGGAAAGGAAGTCTTAAAGTGGACCAACACCCAGGGGTGATCGGCCCGGGAATCTATAAGATTCCCGGGCCGATCACCTCACTCACCGCGGGACATCCGAGATCGGGATGTCCCGTGGGGTGAAACCCCCCAAAAAAACCCCAAACTCCTTACCTGATCTGCCGCCGCCGCCTCCCGCGCACCCCTCTAGACGTGCGCGCGCCCGCCATCTGTGAAGGGCGCCGAGAGTGCCGCGCAGGAGGCGGCGGCGGACGCGCTGTCTTGGACGCCGCTGTCACCCGCTTGGACGTCGGCGGGGATTGGACGGCGCGGTCACGTGGGAGCGGGGAGAGTGCCCTCGGGGTGCCGCGCCGAAGTGGACCAAAACCCAGGATAGTCAAAATCCTGGGTGTTGGTCCACTTTAAAGTGGACCAAAACCCACATTTTTAACCAGCATCCCTCCGATTTGCTCTCCCCACGAATAGTAACTTTTGCCTATTTTTACTGCTCCTGCTTTACTCTAATCCCAGATAATGGCGCCTGTTTTAGCTGTAAAGCTCCGCCTCCTCCAATCATTGCCACTGTTGTGTGTGGCAATTATGTCATTGTCACACTTATGCAATGACTGATCTCCTGCAATCCTACAGAGAGGGACAGCAAACGACGGCGATTTGATTAGCGAAAATATCCATTTCTAGTTCTACACCCTAAGAACAGAGTATCGGCAGGGGCTTTGGTCAAAAGTATTTCACAAGTTCAGTGGGTTTTGGTCCTCTTTAAGGATGCTTCAAATTGGCCACTACAGGAGTAAATCTGTGACGTGGCGTTTCAGCTTTGAGTGGGTATAATGGTTCAGTATCATGCATGTAGATAGGGAAAGGGAGTTTGGGGGAGTTTCTTTTTTCAACTGTGCAAGGCTGTTGGTCCGGTTGAAAAATAAGTGTGTCTTTAAGAAGAAGCTTAATGATAGAACAAGGGGGCACAACCTGAAGCTAGTCGGGGGGAAGATCAGGAGCAATGTTAGAAAATATTATTTTACAGAAAGAGTAGTAGATGCTTGGAACAAACTTCCAGCAGAGGTAGTTGAAAAATCAACAGTCACTGAATGTAAACATGTTTGGGATAAGCACACATCTATCCTAAGATAAAGAGAACATACAGTATATACATAAGATAAAGAGAACATACAGTATACACATAAGATACAGAGAACATACAGTATACACATAAGATAAAGAGAACATACAGTATATACATAAGATAAAGAGAACATACAGTATACACATAAGATACAGAGAACATACAGTATACACATAAGATAAAGAGAACATACAGTATATACATAAGATAAAGAGAACATACAGTATATACATAAGATACAGAGAACATACAGTATATACATAAGATACAGAGAACATACAGTATACACATAAGATAAAGAGAACATACAGTATACACATAAGATAAAGAGAACATACAGTATATACATAAGATAAAGAGAACATACAGTATACACATAAGATACAGAGAACATACAGTATACACATAAGATAAAGAGAACATACAGTATACACATAAGATAAAGAGAACATACAGTATACACATAAGATAAAGAGAACATACAGTATACACATAAGGGCAGACTAGATGGAGCGTATGGTCTCCTTCTGCCGTCACCTTTCTATGTTTCTATGTTTCTATGAAACTAAAAGTACATGCAATACATGCAATAAGCCAATGTTTTGGGGCAGCATAGGTACCCCTAAAGGGAAAGCAAAGCAATAGGAAAGTGCCCTGTGGCTGTGTGTTCTGTGTTCTGTCTGATGTTAGGGCTGTCAATCATTAAAAGCTGGTAAAAAAAATAAAAAAATAAAAGCTTTCCCTTACTGGGTTCTGACTTCCCCTCGCTACAGTAAAAGAGAAGTAAAAAAAAAAAACAAAAACTCACCTGACCCCTCATTCTATCCGACCGGCTCTCCTCTTCTCCGGGGGGGCCTGCTATCTCCCCCCCCCCCCCCGGGCTCTTCAGTCTTCAGGCGAGAGCCCGACAGGCCCTCTCCCCCTGCTTTCCCAATGAGCGCCACCATCTTCACGACTAGCCCCACTTCTTCGGGGGCGGGGCAGATGACATCACCCCCGCGGGCGTCATCCTGGCTCACAGTGGATCAGCTGTCAGATGCGATGATCACCGCCCAGAGGTGTTAAACCTTTTGTGAACTGAACCCCTATACCAGTTCACAAGGCTCTCGGTCTGGCAAATCACCTGCAGCTATCGGGTGACTTGCAATTAAAATGAGGGGGGGGGGGGTTAAGGTACTTTAAACGGTACCTAACTTTTGGAGAGCTTCAAATGGGGGTTCTCATTAGACACAAAGATTTACAGGGATTTTTAAAACACATCCACAAATTTATTTCACATATATGGTTCATATACAGTCATTTTTCACATATTTTACAATAATAGATTCTTGAGAAATATTGTGCATTTTTCCTATATTGTACACTTTTTCCATTGAGGAGTATAAATAATGGAAAGGGCTTTGGTTCTCCTCTATAGTTGTACTAGGGGGACTTTGTTCATGCATATATATTGTCTTCACAAGCACTTGGATAAACTCCACTCAGTTGTAGCAAGTGTGACTTGTTGTGCAAACGTTTCGCTTTCATCAGCTTCCTCAGTGCATTTTAATTATCTAATTATTAATAAAGTGGGAGAAAGGAGGTAATTCCCTTTCTATAGTGCCCAGAGATGTATAGTTAGATGTCGATGTGTAATTACAGAGGGTAATACCTTAATTTACATGGTATAGTTGTGAGACAGCGCTTGTATTCATATTGCCTGCTTCATAAATGCCTGGTATAAAAATTAGTACACTATTAGTTGCAGTGTATATAATCTGTTGAAGGTATATAAATAGTAATAAAATTATCATACCTGCTAGTGAGCGGGTTGTGATAGTTACTCACCTATAGCCTCCAAAGACGGCAACCATAGGTGTACAACTATCACAACCCGCTCACTCCATATATGTGAAATAAATTTGTGGATGTGTTTTAAAAATCACTGTAAATCTTTGTGTCTAATGAGAACCCCCATTTGAAGCTCTCCAAAAGTTAGGTACCGTTTAAAGTACCTTAACCACCCCCCCCCCCCCTCATTTTACTTGCACATAAGGAGAGCGGGGCATACGTTACTTTAGTCTAGATATATTTCTAGGGCTCTGACCAGGAAAAGGTCACAACCCTTCCCCCCAATCGACTTGCAATTAACCCTGAGCACCCCCATTACCTGCCTCCCCAAAGGCCATGGGGGGATGCAGAAGGCCCGGGGCAATTAGTCTGTGAGGCCTTGTAGCCTGCAGAGCCAGGGGCCACCAAAGCTGGCCCCAGCACCCTGTTCTACAAGCCCCCATAGCTGGTCCCAGGCTGGTTATGCTGGGCAAGAGGGACCTCACGCCATTTTTTGGGGGGATTGTTAAGGGTTTTAACCCTTAAAATTCAAAAAACTGCCCCTTTCAAACAAAAAGGGGGTCCTATGTCATTTTTTTAAATTAAAAATAAGATTTAAAAAAAAAAAAAACACAATATAACATCTTTGAGACAGAATCGGGATATATCATTTCGGCATACGAGTATCGCGATATGTATGGTATCGACAGATTATTGCCAATCCACACCCCTAATAAATACCTGTCTGTGGGTAGCTTATAGACTCCCCCTAACCACCCTTCCATCTGCCCTCCCAGGGCACTACAAGGCATCCCTCCGTCTATCCAGATTGTCCTTGGGCACCTGCCACTGGCGACATGACCATCACCATTCAACAGTAAATGCAATTAAAAATACAAAAGCCACTTGTAACTGTTCCTGGAGTTCTCCCAATTCATTTAAAGTGGACCAACACCCAGGGGGGATCGGCCCGGGAATCTATAAGATTCCCGGGCCAATCAAATCCCTCCCCGCGGGGCATCCGAAATCGGGATGTCCCGTGGGGTGAAACCCTCCAGGAAGCCCACAATACTATCTTTTCCACGTTCCAGCGGCGCATGCGCGTCCGCCGCCACGCGTCCCTCTTGCAGGGCGTGCTCCCGCGCCGGCCTTTTGTGAATGGCCGGCGCGGGTGCGCTCCCTGTAAGAGGGACGCGCAGGAGGCGGCGGCGGACGGCGCTGCCTCTCGCTTGTCCACTGGCGGGAATTGGCTGCAGCGGTCACCTGGGAGCGGGGAGAGGTGAATTTTCGGGGCTTTCTGGGAGGTTTCACACAGCGGGGCACCCCTGATCGGGGTGCCCCACCTAAGTGGACCAAAACCCAGGATAGTCAAAATCCTGGGTGTTGTGTCCACTTTAAGAGGCAGACATGTTACAGGATAGGGTGGACCATTAATCTTAGCCCATACGTGAGACCAGTGACAGATATAAGAAACTAAACAGCAACATGACTTTATATCCTTGTTAATACTTGAGGGACTGGTTAAGAGTGTAGAAGTAGCAGTATTGTTAAAATAGAAAAACGTCTACATTTTTTATGTGCCCATAAAATTCGATAAATCATTACATCAGCTCTGAGAACAGGAGATAAGGCATAATGGCATATATATAATGGGATGGGAGAAATCTTACATTACAATCTTACATATGGGAGAAAAATTACATTTGAGAGTTATTTGGCAGATTTTTCCGCTTTGTAATTAGCAAAAAAAACATACCTCACCACCCCCAGTTTGAACAGAGGTGGTGGTGGGGTCGGGAATAGATTTGCACTCTTCTGGCCCTAGACTATGGGCCAGGGATTCCCAACTTTTTTTCAGCAAGTACCACTTTCCATTTTCTGATGATATCAGGTACAATCTGGGTGCTGCATAAGCTTTGTCAGTCACCAAAAACCATAATAAAAACACACAAAATAGCCATTTATAGTAAATGAACTACACAAAAAATGTGGGCATTTTTATGCTTGGTGCAAATCAGGCTTGAGTGCAGTCTAGATAACAGCAGATCAGGTTGGGCCTACAGGTAAGACACCACCTGATAGAATCTCAAGTACCATTAGTGGTACTAGTGCCACCTGTTGGGAACCCCTGCTCTAAGCAATTCCCTTCCTAAGGTAATACAGATTTGGAATACCCCACAGAATGAGCCCCCTCCCCCCACGTCGCTATGTACTCAACTCAATCCCACAGTGCATGGATGGGCCTCTGCCTCTTGAATGTCTGCGGCTGCTCAGGTCGGAGGAAGCAAGGATGCTCCGGGGTGCTGTGTAGTGCAGATAAGCTTAACAGTAGGATTAAAGTGGACCAACACCCAGGATTTTGACTATCCAGGGTTTTGGTCCACTTCGGTGGGGCACCCCGATCGGGGGTGTCCCGCTGTGTGAAGCCCCGAAAACTCACCTCTCCCCGCTCCCACGTGACCGCTGCAGCCAATCCCCAGCGGCGGACAAGCGAGAGGCAGCACCGGACAAGCAGAGGGCGCGTCCGCCGCTGCCGCCGCCGCCTCCCGCGCGTCCCTCTTACAGGGAGCGCACCTGCGGCAGCCATTCACAAACGGCAGGCGCGGGAGCGCGCCTTGCTAGAGGGACGCGCGGGAGGCGGCGGCGGCAACGGACGCGCATGCGCCGCTGGAACGTGGAAAAGGTAGGATTGTGGGCTTCCTGGGGGGGTTTCACCCTGCGGGACATCCTGATTTCGGATGCCCCGCGGGGAGGGATCTGATCGGCCCGGGAATCTTATAGATTCCAATCCCCTCTGGGTGTTGGTCCGCTTTAAGGAACGAGGCAAGTATACCTGAGAAATCTCTTACAGAGGGACAATTATGAGTTTTGGTTAATGGAATAGGATTGTAATGATCCGCACTCTCCATAAAACTTCACTTTTAATAGTAATCCAATAAAAGCAGCTCCATAATATCAAAAAGTTCCAACCTTAAAAACAGATTCCAGAGTCCTGGCACAAGATGAAAGGTATCCACTAGCACGTTTCGGACTCCAGGTCCTTAATCATAGTACCTAGTCACCCACAATCGGGCACCCCCAGAAGCAAGTGAGTGGTTGAGCTGAAATATCTCTGTGTAGGAGTTTTGGTTCCCTTTACCAGTTATAGCTATTAACAATTCAACCTTGAGGAGAATAAAAAGCTCACCAAATGTCTTTTTGCTCCTCTCCACAGCCGTTCTGCGTGTTTGTTCAAACATGGCTTCCAAGTCAAACGTCCGGGCTTTCTTTCCTGAAAGTAACAACAGTCTTAATCAGAAAAAAAAATACATTATGTAGCTTTGGGTATGCAGAAATCAGGAACCTAAATAAACTTAAAGGGATACTACAGGCAAAGGTAATTATTACACCATTGCATTGGGCTACATTTGGCACTGTCCTAAACTGTTTTCTATTTTTAAAATGGCGGAAAAAAAATGATAATGGTTTACAGTTTCACCACGTGATTTCTCTTCTGAAAAAAGTGGGCGTGGCCATTGGATCTGTGATCCTGCTCTGCACTGACAGCAATGTGAATCTAGACGAAGGGTGGACCAACGATCCTATCATGCTCTGGGTGTTGGTCAACTTCTGCGGGGCACCCCAATCAGGGGTATGCGCCGGCCGCCGCGAGCCCTGCCAGAGGGATGCGCGAGAGGCAGCGGCAACCCGCGCATACGCCGTTGAAACGAGGAACAGGTAGGATTTGCGGGCGTCCTGGGGGTTTTCACACAGCGGGGCACCCCCAATCAGGGAGCTGATCGGCCCGGGAATCTTATAGATTCCCTGGCCGATCAGCGATGGGTGTTGGTCCACTTTAAAGTGGACCATCACCCTCCCGTGATCGGCCCGGGAATCTATAAGATTCCCGGGCCGATCACCTCCCTCCCCGCGGGACATCCGAGATCGGGATGTCCCGCGGGGTGAAACCCCCCCAAACGCCCCAAGTCCCCTTACCTTGTCTTCGGCGCGGCCAGCCGCCGTCGCCTCCCTCGCGCCCCTCTAGACGTGCGCGCGCGCCGGCCGTCTGTGAATGGCCGGCGCGGGCGCGCGTCAAGAGTGACGCGTGGGAGGCGGCGGCGGAGGAGCTGCTTGTCCGTTGCTGTCAAATCGCTTGTCCGTCCGCGCTGATTGGACGGCGTGGCCACGTGGGAGCGGGGAGAGGTGAGTTTTCCGGGTGATCGGGGGGTTTCACACAGCGGGGCACCCCGATCGGGGGTGCCCCACCGAAGTGGACCAAGACCCAGGATAGTCAAAATCCTGGGTGTTGGTCCACTTTAAAAAATGGAGAGAGCCAAATGTAGCCCGAGGCAGTGGTGTAACAATGACCTTTTCCTGCAGTGCCTTTATTTTCATTAAAAGTGAAAACATGTTAAAGAAAACAAAAAGGTATATTCTAAAAAAAGCATTTGCTTTACAACACACATGCTCAACCTGTGGCCCTAAGAGCCATATAATGTGGCCCTGGACCTGCTGTAGGGAAAGTAGGAAGGGTAAAAAGAATGGATGTGTAAAGTAAGTTAAATAAGGGTTAAAGTAAGGATGGAAAACTGCACATAGCGCAATATAGAAACGGAGCAAATAGAAGTGGCATCGGTGGCTTGAAGGAAAACAGTGACATTGATTGTACAACATTAACCTTTATATGACATTTTTGGCAGAATAATTTGGAAAAATTCTATAATAATTGTATGCTTAGCATTAGTGGGAGCTTAAATGAGTAATGGGAACATGGTTAAAGTGGACCAACTCCCGTGAGCCCCTCTTACAGGGAGCGCACCCGCGCCGGCAATTCACAAACGGCCAGTGCGGGAGGCGACTTTGGCGGACGCGCATGCGCCGCTGGAATGTGGAAAAGGTAGGATTGTGGGCTTCCTGGGGGGTTTCACCCCGCCGGACATCCTGATTTCGGATGCCCCGCGGGGAGGGATCTGATCGGCCCGGGAATCTTATAGATTCCCGGGCCGATCCCCCATGGGTGTTGGTCCGCTTTAAGATGTGGGACCGATGGGGGAGGGCTATAAATGAGAGATTCAGAGAGGTAAGCCAATTGGCATGTGCATTACTAGCTTGTTACATATGAATGTAGGAGTGTGGTGGAAGGACATACGAGTGAAGTTTGTGGAGACAGTGGGGATCCTGATTGTTGTAGAAAATCCTCATTATGCCATTGCAAACTGAAACATTTTGACCCTATTAACTTTGGCCCCTGACCAGGTTCCAAATCGTTTAAAGTGGACCAAGTAGACTATCCTGGGTGCTCTCGCCCGAACAAACTCACCTCTTCCCGGGCCTACGATGCATGTGCGGTCGCTCATCCAATCAGTGTACTTGGATCCACTCGAACCCCTTCATCCAGGAGCTCGTCTAATACGAGCAGATACGAATGCACCGACAGCTGCATCCCTCGCTACCCTCTAACAGGGAGCATGGCCCGCACCCTGCTAAAGTGATAACAGGGATGTGGCCACTGCTTGTGCATGCGCCATTGGACCAGGTAAGAAGGTGAGTTTTCGGAAGGACCAAAACCGGGGATAGGGAAGTTCTGGGTTTTTATTTAGGATGCAGGGCGTATAAGTGAGCTGGGATTGAGTGACAGTGTGGCGGACTCCATTCCAGCCTATCATTAACAGACTGGGTGTCAACCTGACAAAAGAATCAAGGGGAGGGGATGGTGCTGGAGGCAGCAACGAGAAAGCAGAAATACCCTGCCCTTTCTGTGACCAGAGCAGAGAGACAGCATGGGACGGACACCGCTCAGAGCTGCATCAAACCCTAAATCAAGTGATTCGCCTCTAGCTGTAGGGCATCTTCACTAGTCATTCAGAAATGCCTGCCATGGGTACGCGTCTAGGCTAAGGGTATAGTGGGGATGCAGAAGTGAGATACACACAGCAGGGCATCCCAATTTGTGGTGCCCCATAAAGAGGGAAACCACCAGCCTTAGAGTCTTATAGACTCTATAGAGGTGGTTGTTCCTCTTGAAACCCCAGCACCCCAAATCGCAGTAGTCCCAAGTCCTCAGCAACTTCTAAAGGTAAATGTACAAAACATGTCATGCTTTACTAGGTCCTTCACATAAGTACATGTTTGATAGTAGTATAAATGTTTTACTTACCAAACCCAGAGAACCCCATGGTGGCAGCCATATTATCTTCCGAGTTGTCCATTTTGGTAGCTAGGATAAGAAGTATAGCATAATCTTTAATAGAAATCACCTGGATAAATGGAGACCATTAGAAATACTGCCTTGCCAATACTCATTTTCATTAAAGAGAAAGTCAAGCTTTTTGTAACTCCCCAACCACAACCCCCCCCCCCCCCTCCATGTTAAGCTGACTTGGGCTTTAAAGCGGACCTTCACTCTGAATAAGAGCCCATCTTATATGTTTCCCACACCCTGTACATACAGATTGTCCACATTAAAAATCATCCTACCTGCATCTACTGCATGTTATGAGCCTTTAAAGTGGACCAACACCCAGGATTTTGACTATCCTGGGTATTGGTCCACTTCCCCGGGGCACCCCGATTTGGGGTGGCCCGCTGTCTGAAACCCCCCCAAAACTCACCTCTCCACGCTCCCACGTAAGTGCACTGTCCAATGCCCGCCAACGGACAAGTGACGTCCGTCGACGGACAAGGGATCGCGCCCCCCGCTGCCGCCGCCGCCGCCGCCGCCTCCCGCGCGTCACTCTTGACGTGTGCGCGCCCGCGCCGGCCATTCAGAGACGGCCGGCGCGGGCGCGCGCACGTCTAGAGGAGCGCGAGAGAGGCGGCGCCGGCGGAAGCAGCGGCTGGAGAGGTAAGGATTTTTCAGGGTTTTGGGGGGGTTTCACCCCGCGGGACATCCCGATCTCGGATGTCCCGCGGTGTGTGACGTGATCGGCCCGGGAATCTTATAGATTCCCGGGCCGATCACCCCTGGGTGTTGGTCCACTTTAAACATCCAAGATGGCGGCCTGCAAACAGCCTGTGCCTCCTGACTGTGCTGCTCTGCATTCTGGGACTGCTGACCTTTACCTGACCCCAGCTCTGCTCTGTCTTAGAGACCTGAACAGAGTTGCAGCCCAATGGGGAAAAGAATAATAAGTGATTAAAAACTTAAAATATATTAATTTTAGATGCTGGGAATAGTTTTAAGGGCTTGGGCTTTTCATTAAATCATGCTGAAAGTCCGGTTTAAGTAAATTCATTATGTTCCCACCAGTGCTCCTCACCGGTATATGCTCCTCCAGGATGTTGCTGCTGGCTCCTGGCCCCGCCCCCTTTACTCTCTTCCTCTTCAGCTACGGAGCGTTACAAGTGTCAAACTCGGTAGAAATGTAATTCGTAGCGAGTCATCCCAGCACAAATAGTTGAACAGTGTCTGTACCGCCCCCGGGTTACCACATACAGCCACAGAGAGTGCCGCCGCAGCATATAATCGCTATAATTTCTTATCTGCCCTTTTCAAATACGCCCCGGTTATCCTTCACTATTTGTAGTGTACGGAAAGTACGTCACGCGTGCGCCGTGTACGGAGAAATGAGTCCAAACCGCCCATAGGATGACAGCTGCCCGCCCTCAGAGTGGAGAGGGGGGCGTCATCAGAGCGCGCGGCCAGGCTTCCCTTGTGCAGTTTGCGCGGGTCGCGTGTAGTTTTTTTGAAGGCGATCCGGTGTCTCCGCCGCTTCCCGTTATGCCTAGCGGAGCCCCCGGTGCCCCGGCAGCCGCCATGCTGGAGATTCTGGAGGCAGCCGGGAGGGTCGTTGATCGACTGCTGCAGGAGGAACGAGACTACCCCGACCTGTCCGACCTGCTTGCGGTGCCCGGCCATAGTAAGAACCCGGGGGGGCAGTTATAAGGTCACGGGGCAAGTTAAAGGATGACAGTGGTAATGGGGAGGAGGAACTTAAAGTGACAAGGGGGCCAGTTACATTGAGAAGGGGGCAGTAGAATGAGGGGCAGTAACATTGATAAGGGGCCAGTAGAATGAGACGATAACATTGAGAAGAGGGAGGTAGAATGGGGGGCAGTAACATTGAGAAGGGGGCGGTAGAATGGGGGGCAGTAACATTGAGAATGGGGCAGTAGGATGAGGGGCAGTAACATTGAGAAGGGGGCGGTAGAATGAGAGACAGTAACATTGAGAATGGGGCAGTAGAATGAGACGATAACATTGAGAAGGGGGCGGTAGAATGAGGGACAGTAACATTGAGAAAGGGGGAGGTAGAATGAGGGGAAGTAACATTGAGAAGGGGCAGTAGAATGAGGGACAGTAACATTGAGAAGGGGCAGTAGAATGAGGGACAGTAACATTGAGAAGGGGGCGGTAGAATGAGGGGCAGTAACATTGAGAAGGGGGCAGTAGAATGAGGGACAGTAACATTGAGAAGGGGGCGGTAGAATGAGGGGCAGTAACATTAAGAAGGGGCAGTAGAATGAGGGGCAGTAACATTGAGAAGGGGGCGGTAGAATGAGGGGCAGGTAACATTGAGAAGGGGGCGGTAGAATGAGGGGCAGTAGCATTGAGAATGGGGGCAGTAGAATGAGAGGCAGTAACATTGAGAAGGGGGCGGTAGAATGAGGGGCAGTAACATTAAGAAGGGGCAGTAGAATGAGGGGCAGTAACATTGAGAAGGGGGCGGTAGAATGAGGGGCAGGTAACATTGAGAAGGGGGCGGTAGAATGAGGGGCAGTAACATTAAGAAGGGGCAGTAGAATGAGGGGCAGTAACATTGAGAAGGGGGCGGTAGAATGAGGGGCAGGTAACATTGAGAAGGGGGCGGTAGAATGAGGGACAGTAACATTGAGAAGGGGGCGGTAGAATGAGGGACAGTAACATTGAGAAGGGGGCGGTAGAATGAGGGGCAGTAACATTAAGAAGGGGCAGTAGAATGAGGGGCAGTAACATTGAGAAGGGGGCGGTAGAATGAGGGGCAGGTAACATTGAGAAGGGGGCGGTAGAATGAGGGGCAGTAACATTGAGAAGGGGGCAGTAGAATGAGAGACAGTAACATTGAGAAGGGGGCGGTAGAATGAGGGGCAGGTAACATTGAGAAGGGGGCGGTAGAATGAGGGGCAGTAACATTGAGAAGGGGGCGGTAGAATGAGGGGCAGTAACATTGAGAAGGGGGCGGTAGAATGAGGGGCAGTAGCATTGAAAATGGGGGCAGTAGAATGAGAGACAGTAACATTGAGAAGGGGCAGTAGAATGAGGGGCAGTAACATTGAGAAGGGGCAGTAGAATGAGGGGCAGTAACATTGAGAAGGGGCAGTAGAATGAGAGACAGTAACATTGAGAAGGGGCAGTAGAATGAGGGGCAGTAACATTGAGAATAGGCAGTAGGATGAGGGGCAGTAACATTGAGAAGGGGGCGGTAGAATGAGGGGCAGTAGCATTGAGAAGGGGCCGGTAGAATGAGGGAGTAATAATATTGAGAAGTGGGCGGTAGAATGAGGTTGGGGTAGTAATATTGAGTAGTGGGCACTAGAAAGATTACGGAGGAAGTCAGAATGGAGAAGGGGTTAGATGACGGGGGCAGTTAAAGAGCAGAGGGCTGAAGGTATGGGCTGCAGGATGGGAAAGAAGGTGGCAGGATCATGGGGCAGTAAATCTTAGAAGGGGCAAGGGGGTGGCAGGATAACAGGGAAAGTCAAGAAGAAGGGGTGGGATGACACTGACAGTAAAATGGAGAATTGATAGGACAACTAGGGCAGTAAAAATTGAGGGCGCTGCAGCATGGCAAGGGCACTAAAAAGGTTGAGAAGAGGTGGGATGACTGGGAAGAAAGGGAGGTCAGGAAGACAGGGGAAAGGTGAGAAGAGATGCACCCAGTCCAAATTAGGCACGGGCAGTAAAAGAGGGGGCAGCAGCATGGCAGGGTAGTGAGACTGGAGGGGAAGTGAATAGAGGGGACAGGTCACTCGGGAGTCATAGTGATCCTTTGTGTGTTTTATTTTTCAGATTGCCCAACAGTTTCGGGCGTATCGGAAATGGATTACCCCCTGCAAGGACCTGGCCTGCTGAGCATCCCCAGCCTCCCGGAGCTCAGTCCCATGCGCAGGGTGCCACTTCCTCCAGAGCTGGTTGAGCAGTTTGGACGTATCCTTAAAGTTATTCTAAAGACGAGCACTCGATTGTTGTCTCATTGTCTCGGGCTACACGCTGCGCTGTCCCAAACTTCAATCCATTTCCAAAAAGACAAAAGTGCCTAAGTTATTAGTAATTAGAGCATTGGCGATGCAGAGAAAAATGAGGAGAAACAGTGGGTGTGGCAAAAGCTATGTGATGTAGGCACACTGTGTGCTTTAAATATATCATAGTAAAATAAATAAGTGCATTGTTGTGCCTTTAGTTATTACTATTACTATTTAGTTATTACTGCCAGCACATAGTGTGACCAGAAAAGGGGGGTGAGAGATGCTGCAGGCTAAGAGCGTGACCAGAGAAGAGGGTGGAGTTTCAGAGGCAGCTAATCAGGACGCCTCATGGGGGGTGTTTCTGTACTCAGTCCACTGAAGGACCAGGTCAGCGGGGTTGAAAGCTGAATGAGGAAGTGATTTCCTTTCTATTCCTCGTTCACACCAAGGATCTGGGGTCGCTGATCTCCCAGAAATCACAGGCCCAAACATAGCCGGGGAAATTAACAGACCCTTCCACACCAGGTGCTTCAATTCGGGGAAAACGCTTGGAAATCACTGTATTATCTCACCCTATCTGCCAGAGTGAAAGGACCTATTGACTTAAACTGGACTGTGCCTGGTCTTGCCGCACATGCGTGTGAGAGTCCACCTCTGGGGGAAGGGGGGTCACGTATGAGTGATGAATGCTACTCAGCGGGAGACTAATCCCACGTGACTGGCAGCAGAGGCGCACCCTGTGGCAGGTTGAGGAGCAGGCAGTTTGCAATTAAGCCACGACAGTTTGGAAGCAAGGGGTAGATTTGTGCCCCCAATACGGGGCTTACAGGATGGTTTGTACGATGTTGCATCCCGAGTTCATATGCCCCCACTGCTTTACTATGCAGAAAGGAAACTGACCAACAGTCAGATTTGAATCCGGTTTGGTTTAAAAAGGAGAAACCACCGGCCTAGTCTATAATCCCAAACAAGGTTCTCCTGAAATGAGGAACAAAACATGGGTTATTAAAAATTAGGATTTTGGGACTACTTTAAAAGGTATTTGTTTCTCCCACAGTATAGTTATGCTTTTTATTGTGTTTTTTATTGTATTGTGTTTTGATCGGAGGTCCTCTAAAGCATTTTACCATACTCACAGGCACTGTACCATTTTGCCAATTAAAAGTAAAAAATGACTCACTGTTACTCCTCCGATGTCTGTCCTGCCACCACTATCGGGGTCTATTGCTTCCCGTTACTTGCCTATAAGGCCTGCTGTCAGCGAGGGAGGGGCCAGACAATGACAGCTGCTATCTCGAAGAAGCTAGCTGAAAGCTCATTCACATCTCCAAAGAAGGGACGCATCTGGCTTTGTGCATTCGCTGTAGTGGTGAGCGGGCACGTTCCCAAATGAAAGCGAAAGGTCTGGGATATAAGAAAGATGGTAGCGGGGGGGGGGGGGGGGGCAGAAGACTGCCACTACAAGATGCAGATGAGCATGCCATTTCTTTAGGGGCTCTGAGCTTGCTGTAAACAAAGGGGAAAAGCCCACCCTCCCATTCTGTGGAGTTCCGCTTTAAATAGAATAACACAGGCCCATAAATGGAGTTTTGGTGTGGGGTCAATGTAGTTGAGAAGGTAGCCTTCCTCCCCATCTTCTAGCTGCCTCCATCAGTCTGAAATGTTTTGGAGATAGGAGGAGGTATCTGCATCCACAGATTATTAAAGCAGAACTTCATGCCACCCTACCCTGGCATTGAGGCTAGGGGTGCAATTAAAAAAAAAAAGTCGCCCACCCTTCCAGTTCCCTAATTGGGCTATTTGTGCTCACCTTGTTGAGTGCATCTAACCCATCTGTCTTCCTGTGGGTAGCGCCATCTTGAGTCTTTTCATCTTCCAGACAGTGCACACGTCGCCCATCTAGTGCCTGCACAGTGTCTGGGTCTGCAGTGGACTGATAGGGAAAAGCCGTGATATTTAAGGCTGGGCATGTGATAGCTGCAGCTAGAGCCTATCCTTCTCAAGCGGCTAAGCCTGGGGGGTATTTACCTGGAAAAATAACAGGATGTCACATTGCCAGCATTCAAAAAGTAAGCAGTGCCCTGGGGAGGGGTGAGATAGCCCAAGTCTATGGGAGGTGTGTTTCCCCGCAGCTCCTCCGTACAGCACCGGTATCTTCATACCAATGACTGGGATCCAGCAATTCAATCTTCACACGCCGGTGGAACCTTGTTTAAACAATGCAATGGAGTGGGTGTGTCAAGGCGGCATCCCCCTCCTTTTCAATTAATGTAATAGGCGTGTTAGGAAGGAGTAAAGCCATACTGATTTATGTTGCCATATCTGCCCAGTGATGGAGGATGGAGTCCTTCTTCCCTATGAAGTTGCTGTTGCCTGGAGGAGCTGTGGGGGACAAAAGGTGAGTGTAAACTTTATTTTAACGCCTGGACATGAACTTTATTTGTTCAGAAGTCGTACTCCAATAAATACGCTTTATGTAGCTATGTAGCCTAACTGGCCTGTTTACCCTTATGATGGTGCGAAAAGGCTGTGTTACTATTTTACAACATGTAATTTCTTATCGGCTATTGGAGAGTTAACCGACTGCATGGCTCTGTGCCCACCTATGCTTTTGTGGTGGATAAGCATTCCTTTTTAACTGAATGGGTGTTGGGTGATGCTGTAGTCGGTGCCATTGGAATTTTTTTTGCTGGCCCTAACTAGATTATAGTGGCCATACCTTTATTTTATAATTCTCTTTTTTGGCAAAGCTCATCTCCTAGTGATCTGACGGTGTAAGGAATTAGGACACAATAAGCATCCATCCATTTCCCCTTACATTGTTGTCCTGTCAGATATGCAGTGTAACTGTATGATGGGAGTGTTCCCTGAAATCAGCCGGGCGTGGCTCACCATCGACAGCGATATCTTCATGTGGAATTACGAGGATGGGTAGGTGGTGTGCATCTTTTTTCTGTTGTGCTATTGTTTTTTTTTAAATCATTTTATGTTGAAAAGTTTTGTATATAACCTGTTTGGAGGTCTTCTTAGGGGAAATATTTCTGCACGCTGCTGTATCTGGACCAGTTGTAGGCCATCTCCAATTTTAAAACTATTGTGCTTGTTGGGTAATCTGTTAAATTATTTAAACTAGGGGTACTCAACCACTTTATCTAAAGGACCATTTAAAGGCATCCAGTGTGAGGTGAAGGTCCGGGCGGAGGGCTGTCATGGGGAGTGGATAGTTAGAAATCAGAACACTGGGGGAGGGGCTATAGATTTCCAAGGCAAAACTAAATGAGAATGCTTGGCCACCCCAAAAATCCTATTGGGCACTAGGAGAAAACTGTGCCCATGGCACACTGCTTTAATCGGCTGGCCCTATTGTTGTATGGTATTGACTACATAAGAGGTGAGCGCTCTTGGCCGTGCAGCTTTCTGCGGTTTGATCCAGATCAGCAATTCAGAGCTGGCAATTGTCTTTCTATACACACTGCTTTAACCCCCCCTCCCCTTGCATTCTGTGCAGGCCGTGTACAGGGGTGGCCTAGGGCCCAAAATGTCTGGTAACAAGGATGGATAGAGAGGGATTGATGAGAGAGAAGCTGTAATAAAGAGAGGGATGTATAGACAGAACAAGAGGGAGGGATGGATAGAGAGCTGGCAGAATAGATGCATGGGCAGAACTCTAGAAGCACAGGAATGAATGAGCAAAGCTGGGGTGGGGGGGTAGATGGCCAGACCTGGAAGAAAACGTAATGGATTGGCAAAGTTGAGAGGCCAAGGATTGGATGGGCAAATCTGGGAGGACAGGATTAGATGGGGTAGAGAGACTGGGCTGAATTGGGCAGAGCTGAGGAGACAGGGGTGGATGGAGCAGAGCTGGGGCGGGGGGAAAGGATTGGATGGGCAAATTTGGGAGGACAGGATTAGATGGGGTAAAGAGACTGGGCTGAATTGGGCAGAGCTGAGGTGAGGGGTGGATGGAGCAGAGCTGAGGGGATGTGTGGATGGCCCAGAGCTGAGGGGAAAGAGATGGACGGGGAAAAGCTGGGGGGCAAGAATGGATGGGGTGGGGGGGAAAGGATTGGATGGGGCAAAGAGATCAAGAAACAAAGGCCTCAATTCAATAAAAGTAGAAAAACAACTCTAATGGTAATAAAAGATTCAATTCATGAGAAATTAGCCTGAGAATGTCACTGTTACTGAATCACTAGATAAAAAGACAATGAAAGTCAATGGCAGCTTTTACTACAATGTAGAAAGGAGTAAACAGTTCTCTACTTTTCTTAGGAGTAAAAAAGTGCCATTGACTTTCATTGTTTTCTTAGCTGGTGATTCAGCAACAGTGACATTCTCAGGCTTTTTTCTCATGAATTGAATTTTTTTCTACCCTTATTGAATCGAGGCGAAAGTGTGTGTGTGTGTGTGTGTGTACCTGCACCTGCATTGTTACTTCCTGTTTGTGTAGTACTTCATATTGCAGTGCCAGGGAGCCATGACACTGGCAGGTAGACTAAGCACTATATCGCTGATCAAGGGGGCAGCTCTGAGCACGGCAACACAGAAGCAACTGAGTGTAGGGCTGTCAGGGGTCCGGAAATCTTGCGCCAGGGTCATCATTCGGACCCCGGTCAGTCAGTTGAGTATCGCTGATTTAAACCATTGTGCTAAAAAATGCTATTTGGGGTCCTATGAATTTGAGACCCATGTTTGCACCAGAGCCGAGTGCTATTTGAAATGGACTCCCTTACAGTGTTTACAAATTCATAGAGCGTTTCATAAAAACAGAAAAAATGTATTCCATAACATATTTAAATAAACTATTAATATAAAAATGTATTCATGAAGACTTCTAGTGTCAATTACTCCAATGCATAATCTGGATCATATCTCTGCAGTGTGCTCCTAACTGGCATAGAGAACCTAGAAGTAGGAGATTTTATATCTTGGGCTCCTGTAGCTGTACACACTGGGGCATCCCAAATGAGTCAAGTCTCTTCTGATTTTTGGTTCACTATTTCAGTGCTTTAATTTATGGCTTCTGATGCTTTTTTTTATTCTCCCTGCTAATCACAATTTTTTTTTCTTAGTGGCGATGTTGCATATTTTGACGGACTTAGTGAAACCATCTTGGCTGTTGGCCTAGTAAGACCTAAGGAAGGTAAGTCCTCACTAGTGATTGATTTATTTAAAGTAGACCTAAAGTAAAAAAAAAAAAAGTTGGTTCCCTTTAAGTGGACCAAAACCTAGGATTTTCACTATCCTGGATGTTGGCCTGTCCCTCAGGGACACTCCTGGGCATGGTGGCACATAGCCGAGAAGGGATAGGCTTGTTGGAAAGGTAAGATTTGCCTGTCGGGGGTTCACAGAGCAGGGCATCCCAATTTGGGATTGCACGGGGGGGGGGCTTATATCCAGCTGTAGTGCATTTTAGCGCCAGCCATTCAGAAAGGCTTGGCGAGTGGGTATGCGGCTGCCAGTGCGCGTTAGACTCCATTCTACTCCTTAGCCACTATGCGGCTAACATAGCCAAGTGGAGTCGAGCATGCTGATTGGCTGTGCGGGCCTGCGCTGTAGAAACGCCAGAGAGTTTCCTGGGCGAACCATGGATATATATACAGCAAGGCATCTCCACTTGGGATGCTCAGTCTGCAGGGGAACAACATTTGGGAGAAATTCCTTGGCGGTGTTCCTCTTTAAAGGGAACATAAAATTTGCCTAAATGCATAGGAAACCAAACTGCGTATTATAACGACGCTCTGGATGGGAGCTGCCGATAGCCTGTGGCTGTAAAAGGAGCCCAGCCCCCCAAAAGCAGCAATATCTGTGGTCTGGCAAGTGGACTACTTTTAAAGAGGAAGTGTAAGCTTTTTGTAACCCCCAGCCAGCCCTCCCTTCTCCCGTGCCGAGCCTATTTTGGGCATTAAATTAATAAAACAAATTACTCGATCGCTGAAATCCGATACCGACAGGGTTGGGCCTCTGTAGACTTGAGTGACAGTTGGACAAGTGACAGATCATTACAGTCATCATGCTGCACAGGATTGGGTTACTGACCTGTCACCTAAAGTGGACCAACACCCAGGCTGATCGGCCCGGGAATCTATAAGATTCCCGGGCCGATCAGATCCCTCCCCGCGGGGCATCCGAAATCGGGATGCCCAATGTGTGAAACCTCCAGGAGGCCCTATTCACCTTACCTTACCCCCGCTCCAACGGCTCATGCACGGGACGCGGGCGCATCTCGCACTTCTCTCTAGCAGGGCGCGCACCTGCGTCGGCCGTTTGTGAATGGCCAGCGCGGGCGTGCTCCCTGTTAGAGGGAAGCACGAGAAACGTCCGCCAGCGTGCTCAGAGCCACTGTGGTTGTCTGTCCCTTGTCCGTGCATACCACAGCGGCTCTGAGCGTGCTGATTGGACGAGGCCCGCGCATGCGCCGTAGGAGCGTGGTGAGGTGAGTTTTTCCGGGCGTTCGGGGGGTTTCATGCAGCTGTGCACCCCCAATCTGCCCTGCGGAAGTGGACCAAAACCCAGGATAGTGAAAATCCTGGGTGTTGGTCCACTTTAAGGTCCCAGATCCAAGTGGACTAAAACCTGGGATTTGATAATCCTGTGTTTTGGTCCCTTCCTCCTGGAGCATCCTGATTTGGAAAACTCACTGGTCACCTGCTTTTCTTACCTTTCTGAAGAGCCCATGGCGCAGACGCAGCTCTCCTCCAATCCGCTTCTCTGGCATATTCATGTGCGACTGGAGAAGCTGAATGGCATCCTAGTCGCATTCGCAGCTCCCTCATTTAGGTGGGCGTGGCCACACACAGCCGGAGAAAGATGTGAGGGATGCTGCCATGTCATAGATGGATTGGTTAGTAAAGTGGTCGGCTGATGTGCATTCACGCATGGGGGCCCCAGGGGGACGGGCCAAAACCTGGGATAGTGAAACCTCAGGTTTTGGTCCACTTTCAGCTTTTGTTCTAATTGCTCTCACTCCAGATGGCGAAAGTTACTGTGCACGGCAAATGGCTCTGATTGGATGAGAGCCCACACATGTGCTATACCACCTGGGAAAGGTGAGTTTGTATTAAGGGGGTTTCACACCAGAGCAAGAAACAAAACCCAGGAAAGTCAAACTCCCTGGTTTTGTTCTACTTTAGGTTTCACTACTTCGATATCCCAACAGCTCTACTAATGACTTTTTGTATTTTTAGGGATCTTCCAGCCTCACATTCGTTATCTGCTGGTTGTCGCCACCCCTGTTGATATCGTTATTCTTGGTCTGAGCTTTTCCAACATGCAAACAGGTGAGATTGTGTGTGTGCCTGTGTCTATATGAAATCTATTGCAACGTGTCTTTATTATTATTGTTTATATAGCGCCATCTTCTTCCGTAGCGCTGTACAATTACAGACAAGGTAAAACATACTGTACAGGGATCATTATAAACTAGATGTTACTTCAAACCAAATGTGATAACAAGAGACAATAGGAAGGAGAGCGCCCTGCCCTTGCAAACTTAGTCTAAAGGATCGGGGTGCAGACATAAAGGGGGTAGATCTTGAGTTTGGCATGTGCCCCGTAAAGGTAGTGTTTAAAGTGGATGAAAACCAGCTCCCCCCGGGTCGCCCAGTTCACTTAACTTGCTTCCCGGTCCAACGGTGTATATGCGCGAGCTGCAGCCGCATCCCCGCTATCCCTCTAGCAGAGCGCGTGCCTGTGAATGGCCGTCGCGGGCCTGTTAGAGGGAAGCGGGGGATGCGGCCGCCAGCACGCTCTGAGCTGCTGGCCTTAGACGCTGGCTTATATGGCGTGGCCTCAGCTGCTCTGAGCACGCTGATTGGACGAGCAGCCGCGCATGCACCGTAGGACCGGGAAGAGGTGAGTTGCGCTCGGCGATCTGTGGGGTTTCACATAGCGGGGCATCCCCGATTAGACCAAAACCCAGGATAGTCAAAATCCTGGGTTTTGCTCCACTTTAAGCAAGGTTATATACTTGTCTAAAGAGGCGAGTTGAGGGCACTTTTAAAGGCTTTGAATGTAACGTATTGAGCAGGTAAGTGCATTCCAGAAAAGTGGGGAGGCACACCATAGTTAATCCATGGGGGCATCAGTTGTTGTTTTTTTTCCAATCTTTATTTATATTCATTTTTTTTATACACAATTGATTCCAAAATATTCTTAAAACATTCCAATTACATTTTACATGTTCCAATTAGTAACAGTTACATTTGATATATATTTTAGATGCTATCACTCACAGGTCTCGTCTCTACACTTTTTTATTCTAGCAGTAATATGGGAAGGGTTCATTTCTCCCCCAACACAAACTTTAGCCTTTGGTTTTGTTACCCCATCTCTCTCTGTTACTTAATCTCGGCTCTAGAGGTGACCTCCCTAGTTCACCATATTCTGGATATCCTTTTGGCACAAAAAAATAGACACTTTAAAAGAATGCAATTGAAAGTGGATTTCCCCTGTAAAGCTTTAAAGATGACCAAAACCCACCCACCCTGGGCAGGCATGCTCGCTCCCCATGCCCCGCTGTGTGAAGCACCCCAGGTCACCCAAAAAACTCGCCTTCGTTCCCAGTTAATGGTGCATGCACGAGCAGCGGCCTCACCCCCGCTATCCCTTTAGGGTACGCTCCCTGTTAGAGGGTTGCGGGGAATGTGGTCGACGGTGTGCCCAGATCCGCTCGTATTAGACTAGCTCCTGAACGGAGGGGCTCAAGCGGATCCGAGCGCGCTGATTGGACAAGCGCCCACACATGCGATGTAAAAATTCAAAGACAACCAGCTCACCCTCTGACCTTCAAAGCACGGACCAAGAAATCTCCTGATGCATTCCCATACAAGTTCAAGTTATGATGTCCAGCTTGGTAAAGGTTAAATGTAGCTTTTACTTCATTGATTAAAATGGCGTAGATCCATAAGTAATAACATCAGCAATAAGCATAAATCTTGTAGACAGACAGACCGTCCCCTCCCACCATCCGGACCTGGTTACGCGTTTCAGGCTGAATACAAATTGCCCAAAAACGGAAAGAATATTTATACTCTAAAAAGGCAAGAGGGACTCGCCTGATGCGCTGCAGGCCGCACGCTGTGCGGGGCGGCCTCGTGACGTCGCCCAGTCATGCCCGCGGATTGGTTGAGTCCTCCCCTATCGTCTGATTCCCCACAAAACAAACCCCCTGAGATGGAAACGCCTATTGGTCACCACCTGACCAATAGCGCAGTTCCTGTGTACGCTGTTTTGATATCCCAGCGTACGCTGTATTGTCACAGCGGCATTCAAGAAGCTAGCAGGGAACCATGACCAACGCTATTATGATGACTACGCATACACTTTTATAAAAAATTGTAGCCGCATATAGCGGCAAAAACCACACGTGTTGTAGGACCTGTAAGAGGTGAGTTTGTTCGGACGACCTGGAGGGTTTCACACAACGGGACACCCCTGATTGAGCTGCCCCGCGGGCAAGGACCCAAACTCAGGATAGTCGAAAACCTGGGTTTTGGTCCACAAAAAAAAAGAAAAGTGTATTTCTCCTGTAAAGTTTTAATGCGTGTATCATACTGTATTTGGTTGGTTGTGCAAAATCAGGTGTGAGGAGCATTTTGGTTTTATGATGATGTCACTTTCCTTGATTCCAGGAAGCTTGAATGACAGCATGTCTGTGGGTATGCAGCTGCTTCCAGATCCCCTGTACTCAATCCCTACAGACAACACGTATTTACTGTCAATAATGTCTACCAACAACGGACGCATCTTCTTGTCTGGAAAAGATGGCTGCCTGTATGAGGTGGTCTATCAGGTAAATCCATTTAGATTTGTGTTACTCTGTTTTGGCTGCTTAACACGGTTTGGATTCTAAAGCACACATTACTGCAGTTGCTTATGAGGTTTCATTGCGCCACACGAAGGAAGCTTTTTCTCTTAAAGTGGACCAAACCCCAGGATTTACACACACACACACACACACACACACCGCAGAAATCCACTCCCCTCACCTGCACATGCATGGCCGCTCGTCCAATCAGCGCGTTTGGAGCCGCATCACAAATACCGCCCGCAGACACACGCCCTGCTAGAGGGATAGCGAGGATGCGGCTGTGGCTCATGCATGCACCGTTGGACCCGGAAAGAAGGGAAGTGTATGGGGCGACCTGGGGGGGGGGGGTTCACGCAGTGGGGCATCCCGATTTTGGATGCCCATGGAGAATGACTTGCTGTGGGTTTTGGTCCACTTTAACACAGCTAGCGCTCGCTCCAATTAACCCATGGGCAGACTGGTCATAGGGAGCACAGGCAGAATTCCTGGTGGGTCGTACTGCTTTAGGGCTACTTGTAAGACACTAAAGACGCTAAAAGCTTTTTAGTCCCAGCAACCAAATTGGTGACATCCTCATGCCTCATGGATGCCCAGAGATTGGGTCTCCACACATAGTGATGTTAGTTATCTATGCACTTTTTATGAACACTGTAT
Organism: Gastrophryne carolinensis; assembly: GCA_027917425.1. NCBI lineage: Eukaryota > Metazoa > Chordata > Amphibia > Anura > Microhylidae > Gastrophryne > Gastrophryne carolinensis. Next base: position 606,613,892 of record CM051234.1, read on the forward strand.
GTATCTCCTCTCCATTTTTTTGTTTATATTGTTGACTGTTGTGCTGTTCACAAGAGCACGATAGCACTTTATAAAGTACTGTAGCACTTCATTCAGCATTGGTATAGTAGTAGGAGAGGGGTTGGTTTATTATTGATCTGTGTTTCTTATAATTGTGTATTTGCATATTTACACAATCTAATATGCACAGGTTATGGGTATAGGTTATGGACATCCCATTATAAGTGTCTTTAATCGTATGTTTGTGTTTTTAAAGTGGACCAAATCTCAGGATTTTCACTATCCCAGGTTTTGGTCTGCCGCACTAACTCGCCTCTCCTCGAGCCCACAGCGCAGGTGCGACAGCTAGTCCAATCGGCTTCTCCAGCCGTGCATATTAATGGAAGGCTAGAAAAGCTCAATGGAATCCCTAACCGCACTTCCTCCCTTCAGCTGTTGCGTGGCCCCCCACAGCCATTTAGTTGTGGCGGGGGGCGCACAGCCAAGAAGGGAGGCAAGTGATGCCGACCGAGCATGTGCCCGTTGGCTTGGGGGCCATTTTACTGGGCAGCCTGGAGGAGAGGGAGTAAGAGTACTCTGGAGTCTCATAGACTCCATGGTGGGTTTTGGTCCACCCTTAAATATCTAACTTTACTAACATTTCTTTTAATTTGTCTATTTTGTTTAAGAAGTTACAAATACAAATAAAGTCGCTGCGTGCGACTCTAGTGGATGGAATTTTGTAAAATGCATTTTGTGTTGCAGTGGGGAAATGCTTTGCAATAAAGCCCTATCTTTGCTTTTCATTAGGCTGAAGCTGGGTGGTTTAGTCCACGCTGCAGAAAGATCAACCATTCAAAGAGCACGCTCTCCTTCCTCGTTCCTACAGTGCTACAGTTCACATTCTCTGAAGATGGTAAGTTTGCAATGCTGAAGATTTGGACTGTATGTATGTGCCATTATTAAAGCGGACCTTCACTCTGAATAAGAGTCTATCTTATATATTTCCCACACCCTGTACATACAGATTGGCCACATTAAAAATCATCCTACCTGTAGCTACTGCATGTTATGAGCCTTTAAACATCCAAGATGGCGGCTTATGGAAGCCGCCATCTTATCAGGCAGCCTGCAAACAGGAAGTGCCTCCTGACTGTGCTGCTCTGCATTCTGGGATTGTTGACCTTTACCTGACCCCAGCTCTGCTCTGTCTGAGCAAAGCACAGCTATAACCCGCCCCCCCTGTACCTTATCCCACTCTCCTCTCCTCAGTAAGTGTGATGCTTCTGAGTCAAGATGGCGGCGCCCGTATCCTAAATTCCTGAACAGAGTTGCAGCCCAGTGAGGGAAAGAATAATCAGTTAGTGACTAAAAACGTAAAATATATTCATTTTAGATGCTGGGGAACCGTTTTTTAAGAGTTTGGGCTTTTCATTAAATCACGCTGAAGGTCCGGTTTAATACAGCACTTAGATTTTACTTGTTTGCAGTCTCCTCCATGGCCACAAGGTGTCGCCGTTTCACACCCGGCCTGATTTAGTTGAAGCGGAACAAAACCCAGCAGTGGCCGTCTTGGAATCTAAAGGATACCATTGCCGGATGCTGGCTTTTCCCCTCAGGGCATCCCAAATCGGGATGCCCCGCTGTGTGAAACCCCCTCCTGGACGGCCATAAAAACTCACTCTTCCCTTCTCCACTTAGCTGATGTGTTCATAAATGAAAAATAACCATTTTCTCTTTATAGATCCCATAGTTCAGATTGCTGTAGACAATTCCAGAAATATCTTATATACCTGCTCTGAGAAAGGAGTGCTACAGGTAACTTGATTTTATTTATTTTTTTAAATGTATATAAAAAGTCTTCAAATATTCAAGTTTGTTTAGACTATAGATCTTCCATCCTTTTCCTTGTACCCTATAAATGCTAAATCTGCCCAAACGTGTGTTAGTTTCTAATAGCATTTGGATTAGAACAACCAGAGCGCTCTGGCCAGTTAGGTGGTTAGGTTCCATCGCGGTTTGCAGACCGTATCAGGCGGGTGAAACTGACAGCACCGCTCGGAGCCCTGTTAGCTAGTATTGTGCTTGTGTGCAGAGAGGCGAAGGATTGGCTGACAGGCGCTTGTGTTGCTAGGAGACCGGCGGGTGCAGAAAGGAACCAGGAAGCACCTAACTGGATGTCCCTTTGCAAGTAATGGTTGTTCGGATACTGCACCCATCAGCTATCCTTTTAGGTAGCGATATAGACTGTGCAAGGTTTAGTATAATTAATTTTATTGGTTTTCAAAGTTAAATTGGGGGTACTGAGGGGTTACAGAAGGTAAAAGAGGGGAGGGCAAGAATAAACCACATTTATACAAATAACACCAATTGTACATCTTACCCTCTACAGTGATTAACATTCATGCTTGTTGGCAGCGCTCATACAGTGGGCGTACATAATGCTCTTTGTATCAGTGGACACTGGTTCTCGTGTCGGTTCCCATTGGTGAGCCCTTGCGATCACATCATGTCGAAACGATTGTGGTACCAGTTTCCTAATTCTCAAGCCGTCACTGCTTAGGGATTCGCTGTGGGGCTAGTAAGGGGGAAGAGGGGTACCAAGGTTTGGGAAGTGAGTGAGACTTGGTGATTGACTGGTGCGATGAAGGCTGAGCACGAGGCTCTGGAAGGTGGGGTCATAGGGAACCCTTAGAACCAGTCCCAGGCCCATAGTTCAGCGTAATCCACCCTATACGTATTATATGCTTCCTGACCCGTTATGGACCAAATGGGTGTTTCAAGTTGGTGTAGCAGTACAGGGCACAGGCCTATCCATTTGACTAAATCAGAGCAGGGCGGTGTGAGTCTCGGAAGTCTCCCACCATCCCACCCAGGTCACTAGATATCTATTTGTGGCTTCTGTGTCACTAGCAACCAGGCTTTCCTTACACACCAGTTTAATTAATACTTTTATAAGACACTCCAGCCCCTTCCTGACAAAAGCATAACTCCCACCCTGTCCCCCTCCATATAGTGATCCTGCTAATGTAATAATAGAAAGAAATGAAAAAGTCCTCCACCCTGAAATCAGCCCCCGGAAGTCGGCGTTGCCGCAGCTGGCGGCACCGGACGCTCGCCACTATCTTCCCGGAAGTCCAGGCCGGCTACTGTGAGCACTATGCAGAAAGTATCTGCTCTTTTTATTACATTAGCAGGATCGCTATTTGGAGGGGGCATAAGTAAATTGTATGGCAATGCAAGTACACTGCACTCTACCTGCATAGACTATCCCAACTAGAATAAAATGCAGTGCGTTGCAATGAGTGGTTTATCTGCAAGCTATACTGAAATCATTACTAGTTGTATTTTTGCCTTCTAGGTGTACGACTTGGGACATGATGGTAACGCAATGAGCAGGGTGGCATCTTTATCTCAGAATGCAATAGTCTCTGCAGCAGGGAATATAGCCAGGTAAAAGTGAAATCCACTTTGCAGTTTTTTTATTAGGCTGCCTAGTATATCCCACAAGGACCTACTATGTTGCCCTTAGCCTTTCTCCAATGCCATAGGTGAGCCAGGGAATGACAACTGCAAACTGATATTAAAGTGGACCAAAACCCAGGCTCGACGGCCCTGGAATTTGTAAGATTCTAGGGCTGTTTGATTTCACTAAAATAACCTCCTAAAAACAATATATAGACGTATTAATACCAAAGGATACACCCCACATTGGTATAAAACTGTGTACACACAATCCTATCTAAACAAGGTGAGCTTTACCTGTAAATCAGTAAGCACTTTAAAGCACTTTTAATTATCCTGGGTTTTGGTCCTTTCCACGGGGGTGCCCCACTGTGTGATATCCCCCCCCCCCCCCCCCCTCCCGATCGCCCAAACACAGCTCGCATCTTCCCAGTCCCACGGCGCTTCTAAGAGCAGGGAGTGTGCCCACGCCAGCCATTTGTTAAGATGGGTGCTTGCCTTGGATTGCCTGGGATATGTTTGAGGGCCTCCCTGTGCCCCTCCATCAAACCACTCTTTTTCCAAGTGTACAGCATGGCCTGTTTTATTTCAATCATTACTTCTGGGTATTCCGCCACAAGGTGGCGCAGTTGACTTCAGAAGACTTGTGGTTCCTCCCGGCCCCACAAAAAGCCAGGAATCACCCATAGACCCCCAGTGTTTCTCTGCAGTCATACTGCGAAGACCAGAAGATGGTTCTCTGTTTTTTGCAGGCGAGCGGGGCAACCAAGCCTGTGGCCCTGCGAGCCTATTCCCACCCGCTTCCGGACCCTCCTGCCTCCCAGCCTAGGCTGACGGATCGGGTGATGGTAGGGGAGCACCTAGGTGGGGTGCTCTGTGAGCTTTTCTCCAGGCCGCAGACCCTGTATACTGCAGGGTAGCCGGCCATAGGCATATGGTGAGTCCAGGAGGAAGGGAGAACCACTGCTGTCTGTGCTGTGTCTTTCACTGGGGTGAGTCTTTATTGTGGGGTGTCTTGGGGGGATTTTTTCATCCTGGGGGCTTTGCTTCTCCCTCTCCCCGTCGTGGCTTTGTGGGGGGGGGGGCTCGGGTGCCGGGCGCGCGCCACCACTCGTATGCGGCCGGGATCTGACTTTTCCAGGGCGCCGTTACAGTTGTGGGCGCCGGCGTCTCGCGCCTTATTCTAAGTATGTCACACACCCCACTTCAATCATTAATTATTACTATAGGGTAATACCTACCGCTAGGTGGCAGCGTTGCAGAGAATCTCCAAAAAAGCAACAGGCCCCTCTCGGTCTATACATACCTGGTACCTCCCAATAATCTCCCAGTGTTATTCTCTGCAAGGTGGCGACAAGACAGAAGAAAGAAGTCTCCTGCTTGCAGGTAGCCGGGGTTTCACCCTGGCCCCCCCCTTACGGTCTATTTCTGCCCAGCTTCTTTTGGTTTTCTCCCCCTGTATAACTGGCAGCCTCCCAGCTTGGGCTGTAGGCTGGGCAAGGGTAGATGGCACCTTGAGTGCCTAGGAGATTAGCTCCTCCGTTCGACCCCATATTATGGGGCATAACGGGATTCCGGAGTGGTGATCCGGACTTGGGATGCCCCTAATTACATGGCAGTTAGGTACTGGCTCATCTAGCGAGCCTGTTAGTCTGCACGTAAGGTATGCCCTTTCCTCCCAGCTTACTGCCCCTTTAGTGTGGCTGTGTGTTGTGTAGTGTGTGCTGGGACGGGTGGCTGCTATACTTTATTTCTTTTGACTGGGCCTCTGTTTCTTATTGCGGGCGGGCCGGGCGTTTACTGCCGGCCCGTCGTTTGTGTGGCCCTGGGTGTCATGGTGCGCCGTTGGCGCGGTTCCCCTGTCAGCTCGTTCGTCCCGCCGGGGGCGGTGGGCGAGGCCGGGCGGCGCTCTGCACCGCGGGCCCGCCTGACCGGGGAGCGCCGAGGTCGGCGCTCGCTGCAGCGTGTCTTCCGGCTGCGTCGGGGGGACCGGGTGGTTGCTCCGCTGGTCCGGTCATGGGGGAAGCGGGCGCCATCTTTTTTCCGGCGTCCGCGGCTCGGCAGCACAGTTGGGGGCGGGTCCGCGTCTTGTGCGGCCCGCTCTGTGATTGGCGCTTGGGGAGGGGCGGGGTTATCGCGGCTCCCGCGCTTCCATGGGACCGCCTTTCTTCTCCCCTCTCCTGGACGGCGCTGGCTGTTCTTATTGGCTGGGGCCGCCATCTTGGTCTGCAGTGGTCCCGCGGGCAGTGGGGAATCTGAGGTACCCTCCTTCTTGGTTTTGACATTTGGGCCTGCGGCAGCACCGCCGCGTTTATTATTATATCCTTTTTTGCACTCATATTTAACTGTCGGTACTTTTTGGCTGCTCTCTCTCTCTCTCTCTCTCTCTTTTTCCCCCATCCCCTCCCCCTCGCCCCGATCCCGCTGTTTGGCTGACTGTTTATCCAGCAGCCCAGGGCTTGTGGTTAAAGGGGGGGGGGAGACGGCCTTATTGTTTATAGCACTGTATTTTGACGTGGGTGCTGTTGTGCTGAAATGATTGTGTTTTTGTTTTGTTTTTCAGATCCTGCGACCCCCATCTTTCAGGGTTCTCCCGGTCTTATATACCTGGCTAGTGGGGGTTGTTTCTAGGCCATTGTTCCATTAATTGGGTTATTTTTTATGCTAAATTCCCATGGTCAGGATTTTTAAAGAATTTTATAGATATTAAAGGGGCATCCCGGGTCGCTTATTGCGTAAATCCCTGGGTTCTGCGAATACCATAAATTTCACCATATGGAGGCTGCCAAAGATACCGGAAACGGTCCTTCGGGACAATCCAAGGTGTGTGGGGGTTGTGGGGCTCCGCTCCAGGGGGATGATGTCATTTTATGTATTCCATGTGCACAGCGGAACATTGAGCGGCAGTCCAGCACTCCGGTGCCTAGCACTTCATCGGCCGCGCCATCTCCCTCTCCTCCTCGCTTGTTCCGGACCCCGTGTGACGTTGTCATGGGTGGGGATTCGCAATCTGAGGTATGCGCCCGTTTGGCCAGCCTAGAGAAAATGTTTTCCGCAGTGGTCGCTCAGAAGGCTCCAGCTAAGCGGAAGCATCTGTCTCCGCCTCCGCCGGATTCAGATGAGGAAGTTATTGGGGACCTGGATTGGTCAGATCGTCCCCTTGAAGAGGGTGAGCTTGTTGAGGAAGAGGATTCCGAGGTTCAGCAGTTGCTGGGTGCTGAGGGGGACCAGGCTGAGGGCCCCCCTCCCGATTCGTCTACTATTCTGGCTCAAATGTTTGAGGTTTTGGATTTGGATCCTCCGGCAGTTGCTCCTAGGCCTAAGGATCAGCTTTTTGGGGTGTCCAAGCAGCGCTTGCAGTTTCCCAGTCAACAGCATTTTGAAGAGGTTGTACTTAAGCAATGGGAGCAACCTACGCGTCTCATCGGTGTTCCGCCTAGCTGGGATAGAAAGTAACCTTTTCCGGCGTTGGTCTGTCCCTCCTGAGGTAGATACTCCGGTCTTGGGACTGTCCAACACGGCGGTTGTACATTCTCCTGACACGACTTCGCTCAGGGACGGCGAGGATCTCCGGATTGATCAGCTGGCCCGCCATGGTTTTGTATGTGCGGGTTCGGTGCTAAGGCCTGTCTGTGCTTCGGCTCTTTTGACTTTGGCGGTTAGGTCTATTGTCAGGGACTTAGGTGTGGATCTTGAGCCTACCAGTGATGAGTCTCTTGCGCTTAAGCGCTGTGATTCCTTCTTGTCGTTTATTCTGGCCGCTCAGGAGGATGCCATGTTGATGTGTGGCAGGGCTACTGCCCTGCTGGTAGCTATCCGTCGCTGTGTGTGGTTGAGACAGTGGACGGCTGATTTTAATTTTAAAAGATCGCTCACGGCTCTTCCCTTTTTGGGTTTGAGGCTGTTTGGTGAGAGGCTGGATTCTGTTGCCAAGGGAGGTAAGTTACCTCAGCGCAAGAAATTTCGCCGTTCCTTTCGGGGGACGGTCTCCTTCAATCCGTCCTTTCGGGGAGCCAGAGCCGGCAGGGGTGCGGGCTTCTCGGCCTCCAGGGGCGCCAGTTGGAATAGGGGTAAAGGCCGTGGCCGCTCCGTTCACGTCTGGGGAGCCAAGCCAGCTGCCAAGCCCGCTCAGCAATGAGGGGGCGCCCTCACCCGTATGGGTGGGGGGACGGTTGCGACTCTTCTCCCGGGTATGGGACCAGGAGGTCTCGGACAGGTGGATCCGGGAGGCGGTGTCGGCCGGTTACAAGCTGGAGTTCGAGTCCCGTCCTCCTCCAAGGTTTCTTCAGGTCTCGGGTATCTTCGGATCCTTTGGCCGCGCAGGGGCTCCTGGCGGCGGTAAGGAATCTTCTGGAATTGGCAGTCATCTGCCCGGTCCCTCCTTTGGAGGTGGGTCGCGGGTATTATTCCAATCTCTACACTGTACCCAAAAAGGATGGGTCGTTTCGTCCGATACTGGATTTGAAGTTTCTCAACAGGTTGATTCGTCCCCGGAAGTTCCGCATGGAAACCCTGCGGTCTGCGATCGGTTCGCTTCGGCAGGGGGACTTTATGACGTCCATAGACATCAAGGATGCTTACCTTCACATTCCGATCTTTCCAGCTCATCAGAGGTTCCTTCGCTTTGTGGTGGAGGATCGGCATTTTCAGTTTGTAGCTCTTCCATTCGGCCTCACCTCTGCTCCGAGAGTGTTCACCAAGGTGTTGGCGGGGGTGATGGCCCTGCTCAGAGCTCAGGGGATTCGCATTGTGCCTTACCTGGACGATCTTCTCATCATGGCGCCTTCCTTCAGTCAAGCAGAGGGGGACACCAGCATGGTGGTGTCTATGCTGGAGAGGTTCGGCTGGGTGATCAATTACCCCAAGTCCTCTCTGGTTCCGGCCAGGGTGGTGACCTTTCTGGGGATGTCGTTGGACTCCTGCCAGCACAGAGTGTTTCTCCCTCAGGCCAAGGTTCTATTGATTCAGGAGTTGGCTCAGCTTCTTCTCTCCCATCCTCGCCCGTCCATTCGGCTAGGGATGAGACTGGTGGGGTTGATGGTGGCCTCGTTCGAGGCAGTTCCCTTTGCGCAGTTTCATACGAGGACGCTTCAGCTTCATCTTTTGGCGTCTTGGGACCGACGTCCGAGGTCGTTGGATCGGTCCTTCCAGATGTCCCCTCGGGTTCGGCAGTCCCTTCTGTGGTGGTTGGCCTCGGACAACCTTCTGAAGGGCAGGTCTTTTCTGACCCCACTTTGGGAAACTGTCACCACGGATGCCAGTTTGTCAGGATGGGGAGGTTTCTGGAAGGATCTTCAGTTTCAGGGGCAGTGGGACCCTCTGGAGGCCCACTTGCCCATCAATGTTCTGGAGTTGCGAGCCATCAGGTTGGTTCTGTCTCGCTTGACGCATCAGTTACAGGGCCTGCCGGTTCAGGTTCGATCGGACAATCAGACGGCGGTTGCTTACATCAATCGCCAAGGAGGGACTCGCAGTCTGGGTGCCCACAGGGAGGTGTCTCTGATTCTAGTTTGGGCAGAGACTCATGTTCCGTGCCTCTCGGCAGTTTACATTCCAGGAGTGGAAAACACAGAGGCGGACTTTCTGAGCCGGTGTGCGTCCCGCCGGGGGGAATGGTCTCTCCATCCCCAGGTGTTTCGGTCGCTTTGTCTCCGGTGGGGGACGCCGGAGGTGGATCTGTTTGCCTCTCGTCACTATCACAAGCTTCCGACATTCGTGTCACTGTCCCGGGATCCTCTGGCGCTGGCGGTGGATGCCATGGCCCTGAGCTGGAGGGACCTGGGGTTTCTTTATCTGTTTCCTCCGATTCCCATGCTAGGCAGGGTGCTGCAAAAGTTGGTTCTGGAAGGAGTTCCCGCCATTCTCGTGGCTCCAAGGTGGCCAAGGCGGGTGTGGTTCGCAGACATCGTTCGTCTGGCAGTGGATCAGTTCGATCTGCCTCTTCGACCGGATCTTCTCACTCAGGGCCAACTGTGTTACCCCAGTTTACAAACGCTGGCTTTGACGGCTTGGCTGCTGAAACCTCCATCTTAAAGGAGGAGCGTCTTTCGGATTCGGTCATTCGGACTCTTATTAGTGCCAGGAAGAGATCTTCTTCTTCCATCTATTATAGGTCTTGGAGATCTTATATTGATTGGTGTGAGGCTAGGTCTTTGCCTTGCCGGGTCTTTTCTATTTCTAGGATTTTGGAATTTCTTCAATCAGGGCTGGACTCCGGTCTTCAGCTGAGTACTTTGAAGGGGCAGGTTTCTGCTTTGTCTATCTTTTTTCAGAGGTCTTTTGCTAGCCATTCTTTGGTCAAGACTTTTTTCCAGGGGGTTTCGCATCTGCGGCCTCCTAGGAAGCCGTTGCTCCCTGTTTGGGATTTGAATTTGGTTCTCTCTGCTCTTCAGGCTCCTCCTTTTGAGCCTTTGCGGGATATTGCTCTGTCCACTTTGACTCAGAAGGTTGCCTTTTTGGTGGCCATCACTTCGGTTCGGCGTGTTTCGGAGTTGGCAGCCTTGTCGATTCAGGCTCCTTATTTTGAGGAACATCCGGACAAAGTGGTTTTTCGCTTCAAGTCAGACTTTCTTCCTAAAGTGGTCTCTGCTTTTCATCTTAACCAGGACATTGTTCTTCCTTCTTTGTGTCCTAAGCCTAAGAATGTCAAGGAGAGTGCTTTGCACTGCTTGGATGTTGTACGTTGTGTCAGGTACTATCTACGTGCTACGTCTTCTTTTCGTAAGACTGATGCCATTCGTCAGGCGATTGTTGGAGCCTATTCAGCCAAGGGGAAGGATCCCCCTTTTCGTGTTACTGCTCATTCTACTCGCGCGGTTGGAGCGTCCTGGGCTTTTCAGCACCAGGCTTCTGTTGAACAAGTTTGTAAGGCTGCGACTTGGTCTTCGGTTCATACCTTTTCTAAGTTTTATAAGGTTGATGTGCGGGCCTCAGCGGATGCTGTTTTTGGCCGCAAGGTTCTGCAGGCTGCAGTGGTTTGAGTTTTCTGCATTATTGCCTGGTTGGATACCCGCCCTTTTCTGGACACTGCTGTTGGATGTCCCTATTGTAATAATTAATGATTGAAGTGGGGTGTGTGACATACTTAGAATAATACCATTTTGTGAATACTCACCTGTAAAATGGGTATTATAAGTATGTCACACACCCCACTTCACCCGCCCTTTTTGGTATCCTGGCACTTTATATGGTGAAGTTTTGTTCTTTACGTTTGAGGGTTACATTTGTTTGTTCCTGGTACCTTGTCTTACTGCTGTTCTAATACTGGGAGATTATTGGGAGGTACCAGGTATGTATAGACCGGGAGGGGCCTGTTGCTTTTTTGGAGATTCTCTGCAACGCTGCCACCTAGCGGTAGGTATTACCCTATTGTAATAATTAATGATTGAAGTGGGGTGTGTGACATACTTATAATACCCATTTTACAGGTGAGTACTCACAAAATGGTATTTTTGCGGGGGCGGCGCCACGGACCCGTACCTCGAGGTTCCTTCAGCGGCGCCATTTTCCAGGGCGCTGCGACTGCTGGTGTGCTCTCTGCCTGACTGGCCGACCGACTTGCTGGCTGTCTTCCTCCTGCGTGTGCTGCGGTTCCTTGCAGCTGGTTTGTGAGTTGATCCTGCGGGTCTGTGATATTGGTGCATGTGCTGTGGGATGCTCATGATTTTCCATGCTTATGTCTTGCAGACGGGATAGCAGCATTTTGGTTTCTCCCCGTCCAATACCCCCCTCCACCTGTCCCTTCGTGGGGCATCCCTTGGGGGCATCCCCAGTGGGCTCTTTAGTCCTTACTCCATGTGGGCTGACTGTGCCCTTTTTTGATAATCACCATATGGAGGCTTCTGGGGATAGCGAGCTTGGGGTCCCCTTGGCAGGCTCGACTGTGTCATGTGCAGGGCACCCCCTTAGAGTGGTGGCGGTGCGATCTGTGTTCCGTGCACCCAAAGCATTATTGCGTAACAGGCTGGCCTGAGCGCATCTCTTTCCAGCCCTATACTCCCTACAGCATCTCCTACTCCCCCGCGCCTGCATTTAGCCCCCAGCGATGGGGAAGCTAGCAGGGGGTCGCAATCAGATCTGGCGCTGCGCGTGGCCAGCATTGAGCTACGACTGGCCCAGCCGGCTGCGAGCAAGTCCTCTGGCAAGAAGGGGCACCTTGGGGCAGATTTGTCCCTCTTTGCAAATGAGGACGAGGGCCTTGACCTGCATGGGGGCTGTGATTCCCCTGAGGAGGGGGGAGTTGTTCCGCGACTTGGATTCCTCAGGGGATCGTCAGGGCGAATATGACAGTGATTTAGGGTCTTCCTCGGACGAGGATACCTGGCTCCCGGATGATACCGACAGGCTCCTGACAGGCTTCTTGATACCTTACACATTGCCCCCCCTAAGGTGGCGAAGAGGAAGCAGGGTAAGCTTTTCCGACCCGGCAAGCAACGTTTGGAGTTCCCGGAACAGGGCCATTTCTCTAATATGGTCCTCAAGGAGTGGGAACGCCCAAACAGGTTACCTTCGTTGCTCAAGGGGTTGGACAGAAGGTATCCCTTCTCGGCTGATTTGGTTAGGCGCTGGTCGTGTCCGCCTGAGGTGGACGCTCTGGTCCTGGGGCTATCTAACACTTCGATCATGCCGTCCCCCGACACTACCACCTTGCGGGATAGCGCGGACCGGCGTCTGGATCAGCTGGCTTGTCATGCCTTCACCTTTGTAAGGGCCAGTTGCGTCTGGTCTGCTAGGCGGCTATTGTGGCCATTGCTATTAAAAAGGTCAGGTGTCTTGTCGAGGCCGCCCGGTCTCACAAGGAGGATTATGAGGACCTTTTGCTTTGCTCGGACTTTGTTGCCTTTGTGCTGTCTGCCATGGATGACGCCGTCCGCGTTGGCGGTAGGGCCTCGGCCCTATAGGTGGCTATGCGTCAGTCCGTCTAGTTGCGTCAATGGGCGGCTGACACTGCCGCTAAGAAGTCTCTTACTGGGCTTCCTTTCACTGGACTTCGTCTTTTCGGTGAGCGTCTTGATGTTCTGACCAAGGATGGTAGGCTTCCCCAGCATAGAAAGCAGACTCTGCCCTTTCGGGGGTCCTCTTCCTTTCGTCCGTCCAGGGGTGGTCGTGGGCCCTCCTTCTCAGGTAGTCACAGAGACTCATGGGGTCGGGGCAGGTCCCGTGGTTGCCCCGGTCTCCTGCGGAACCAAACCCTCTCCTAAGGCCCCTCAGGCATGAGGAGGCGCACTCAGCTCATGTCTGGAGTCTGCGCGTCTCAGACCGGTGAATTCAGGAGGTGGTTTCCTCCAGATACAAGATGGTTTGCAGCCTGGCCGCCCCAAAGATTTCTCCGGTCCCGGATATGCGGTTGGCCGTACAACGTCTTCTGGCATCCGGAGTAGTTTGCCCGATACCTCCTCAGGAGCAGGGTCGGGGGTACTACTCCAACCTGTTCACGGTGCCCAAAAAGGACGGCTCCCTGAGGCCCATCCTGGACTTAAGAGTCTCAACAAATTCGTCAGGTTCAAGCACTTTCGCATAGAGACGTTACGCTCCGCCGTCAGCTTTCTTCGGCCGGGCGATTTTCATGACCACGGTGGACATGAAGGATGCTTACCTTCACGTGCCGATCTTTCCGGTTCACCAAAGGTTCCTGAGGTTCGCTCTGGGGGAGCTACACTACCAGTTTGTGGCCTTGCCGTTCGGTATCACCTCGGCTCCTCGGGTGTTTACCAAGGTGCTGGCTGGCGTCATGGCTCTCCTGAGGAACCAGGGCATTCGCATCCTCCCTTACCTGGACGACATTCTGATTGCTGCTCAGTCTCTTCATCAGGCCAAGTCTTCACTATCTCCATCTTTGGCGAGGTCCTTCCTGGGCATGACGCTGGATACTTCTCAGGTCAAGGTATTTCTCTCTCAGCAGAAAGTGGAGGGCTTTCAGATGCAGGCGTGGTCTCTGCTGGCGTGCCCTCACCCCTCCATCCGTCAGGGGATTCAGTTGGTGGGTCTCATGGTGTCCTGCTTCGAGGCGGTTCCTTTTGCTCAGTTCCACATGAGACCTCTTCAGTTATTCCTCTTGTCGGTTTGGGATCGGAATCAGGAGTCCCTGGATCAGGAGTTTGCTCTGTCCCCTCCGGTCAGGCAGTACCTTTCCTGGTGGCTGGACTCGGGAATCTTCTAGTGGGCAGGTCCTTTCTGCCTCACCACTGATGCCAGTCTGACCGGCTGGGGGGGGGGGGGGGACGGTTTGGCAATCTCTGAAGTTCCAGGGTCAGTGGGGTCCCCTGGAGGCCCACGCGCCCATCAACATCCTAGAACTGCGGGCGATCAGGTTGGTTCTCTTCCAGTTGACTCCCCACCTTCGGGGTCGTGCTGTACAGGTCCGCTCGGACAATCAGACGGCGGTTGCCTACATCAATCATCAGGGGGGGAGCAAACGAGCCCTCAAGGAGGTGTCCCTGATCTTGTCTTGGATGGAGGAGACTGTTCCCTGCATCTCGGCGGTCTACATTCCAGGGGTGGATTCCCTGAGCAGAGAGATGTCTCATCTGGGGGAATGGTCTCTCAGCAACAAGGTATTTCACACCCTGTGTTGCCGCTGGGGTCAGCCGGATGTGGACCTGTTTGCGTCCCGGCACAATCACAAACTTCCAAGATTTGTTTCCCTGTCACATTTGTGGCCTTTGCCACGGATGCGCTAGCAATTCCCTGGACATAGTTTTGGCTCCTCTATGTATTTCCTCCTTTTCCTCTGCTGGATCGGGTGTTGCGCAAGATAGCCCAGGAAGGGGTACCGGCCATTCTGGTGGCCCCCCGCTGGCCGAGGAGGGTTTGGTTCGCTGACGTCGTTCAGATTGCAGTAGATCGCTACGTCTTGCCCGACGATCCAGAGCTTCTCACGCAACAGCTTGGCTGCTGAAACCTCCATCTTGATGGGTAAGGGTTTGCCGGCCTCTGTGGTCGATACCTTGATTCAGGCTCGGAAGAAATCTTTATCTACTATTTACTACAGGGTCTGACATGCTTATATTGCTTGGTGCGAGTCCAAGTCTCTATCTTGTCGTGACTTTTCCATTCCCAGGATTCTGTATTTTTAACAGCATGGTCTTAGCACTCTCAAGGGACAGGTTTCGGCTCTGGCAATTTTTCCCCAAAGATCTCTTGCCAATCATAGGCTTGCCAAAACCTTTTTCCAGGGAGTTACTCATGTGCGTCCGCCTCGTAAGCCTCTGCTACCGGTTTGGGATTTAAACTTGGTGCTGTCGGCACTTCAGGGTCCTCCCTTCGAACCTATGCGTGAGGCCGCTTTGCCCATTCTGACTCTTAAGGTAGCTTTTTTGGTCGCTATTACTTTGGTGCGTTGTCTCTGAGCTGGCGGCGCTTTCCATGAAACTTCCTTATTTTGAGCGGCATTAGGATAAGGTAGTGTTCCGGCTTAAGCCAGATTTCTTGCCCAAGGTTGTGTCTGCTTTTCATCTCAATCAGGACATTGTCTTACCTTCCTATTGTCCTGCCACTGCTAATTCCAAGGAACGAAGCCTTCATTCTCTGGATGTGGTCAGGGCTCTCAAATTTTATTTGGTCGCCACTGAGTCATTTAGGAAGTCTGATGCCCTGTTTGTTCTTACGACTGGACCTAGGAAGGGTTTGCCACCAGCCAAATCCACTATTAGTAAGTGGATTCGACAGGCGATGGTGCAAGCTTACTCTGCTAAAGGGAAGGAACCTCCCTTCCATGTTACTGCTCACTCTACTAGGGCTATTGGTGCCTCTTGGGCTTTTCAGCACCAGGCTTCTGTTGAACAGGTTTGTAAGGCCGCTTGGTCTTCAGTTCATAGTTTTTCTAAGTTTTACAAGGTTGATGTTAGGGCCTCAGCTGGTGCTGTTTTTGGCCGCAAGGTGCTTTAGGCGGTAGTGGCTTGAACTGCCTGCCGTTACCCATTGTTGGTCCCACCCTACTTTTACAGACGCTATTGGATGTCCCAGAAGTAATGATTGAAATTAAACAGGCCGTGCTGTACACTTGGAAAAATACAATTCTGTGATTACTCACCTGTAGAATTGATTTTACGGTGTACAGCATGGCCTGTTTCATCCCTCCCTTGTTATCGTTGCCTTTGCCTCTTTATGGTGATTTGTTTAAACGTTTTTTGTGAGGCTGTGTATTTTTTATCATGGTTTATCTCCTGGCTTCTTGCATAACTGCTTTTCAACACTGGGGGTCTATGAGTGATTCCTGGCTTTTTGTGGGGCCGGGAGGAGCCACAAGTCTTCTGCAGTCAACTGCGCCACCTTGTGGCAGAATACCCAGAAGTAATGATTGAAATGAAACAGGCAGTGCTGTACACAGTTCTACAATTCTACAGCTGAGTAATCACTGAATTGTATTTTTTATTTTCCCTCGTTATTTACTTTGTTTCCCGCTTTTTATAAAATGCATCTGTTTCAAACAAAGGTGCATTTAAGAATTAGAAGGCTGAGCTCTCAGCTGTAACCCTTGAAAAGCGTGGGCAAAAATATAAATTAAAAAAAAAATTATATCAAAATGGGTAGATGCCCTAATTAATGATGATGGGGAAATGGTCACTGGAGATGAAGAGAAGGCGGAGCTGTTAAATGTATTCTTTAGCTCTGTGTACACAAGGGAGGAGCAAGGAGCCAACACAGGAGATGCCACTGGTCGCAATAGCCCAAGTATATCGCTCAACAAGCTCAACATGGAAATCATTCAAGAAAGACTAAATATGCATAAGACTGCAGGACCAGATGGACTTCACCCAAGAGCTCCTAAATAACTCAGTTCTGTTATCTCATCACCCCTGTTCTTGATCTTTAAAGACTCACTAACAACTGGTATAGTGCCAAGGGACTGGCACAAGGCAAATGTGGTGCCCATTTTTAAAAAGGGCTCTAGTTTTTCTCCAGGAAATTACAGACCTGTAAATTTAGCATCCATTGTGGGAATACTGAGGGGCTGTTAAGGGACTACTACAGGAATTTGTATTAGTAAAACTGACCTGATTGATTGCCCCCTATATTATGCATACTCATAATAAGGGCAGAAGCTGTCAGACTAACCGGATTGGCTTCTATGAGGAGGTGAGTAGAAGCCTGGACCAAGGGGTAGCTCTAGATATAGTTTTTCTGGATTTTGCATTTGACACTGTTTTTCATAGCTGCTTATTAGGGTAATTGAAATCTTCAGGATTAGAAAATATAGTTTGTAACTGGATTTAAAACTGGCTGAAGGATCCTGTGCAGAGAGTTGTGGTTAATGATACCTACTCTGAATGGTTACCAGTTGTGGGTGGTGTAACCCAGGGTCAGTGCTGGGCCCACTATTATTCAACTTGTCTGTAAACGACATAGAAGATGGAATAAAATGCACTGTCTCTATTTTTGCAGATGAATTTAAGATATTTAGCACAGTGCAGTCTAAGATGTTCAGAAGATTCAAGCTGAACCGGATACATTGAGTGTTTGAGCATCCACTTGGCAAATTAATTTTAATGGGGAGAAATGTAAAGCCATGCACTTGGGGTCTAATAACCTGAAGGCCACGTATGTCGGGGGAGTAAAACTGGGAGAGTCACTTGAGAAGGATCTGGGGGTACTGGTAGACCACAGGCTAAATAACAGCATGCAATGTCAAGCAGCTGCTTCCAAGGCCACCAAGATACTATCATGCATTAAGAGACATGGAATCATGGATAGGGATGTCATTTTGCCTCTTTACACGGCACTGGCGCGCCCTCACCTGGAATATGCCGTCCAGTTCTGGTCACCAGTTCATAGAAAGGACACTCTGACTATGGAAAGGGTGCAAAGGAGACCCACCAAACTAACGAGGAATTAAGTATCTTAGTTATGAAGAAAGCTTATGAGAATTAAATCTGTTTAGTTTTGAGAGGAGACAACTGAGGGGAGGGGCATGATTAACTAGTATAAATATATAAATGGGCAATATGAAGAATAAGAAGTATAGTATAAGAACTATAAATATGTGGAATGGCCTCCCACAGAAGCTTGTTACAGAATCAACTGCTAACAGCTTTAAAAAAGGATTAGATGCTTATGTCGAACAAAATAACATTAATCGTTACTATTAGCTGTTATCAGTAAAAAAAATAACCCCCACCCCATCCCATCTCTTGGTTGAACTTCATGGACATGTCTTTTTTTTTTTTCCAACTGTTTTAACTATGTAACATTGGTTTCAAACCTTCATCGTAAATGACAAAAGATTGAGGCCCATGAGCATAAAGGGGTAAATCTTTGTGCTTCTTCTGTTATGTAATAAATTTATTTTCATGGTGGATTTCCCGGTGTTTGTTTTACAGGACGATAGATCGCTCAGTGTTTAAACCTATAGTTCAGATTGCTGTGATTGAGAGGTCGGAGTCTGTAAACTGTCATCTGTTGGCCGTCACACATGCAGGTGAGCTATGAAACTGATGTAAAATAAATAAAATGTCAGTGTGAAACAGACTTTAAAGCGGAAATAATCTTGAATTTTGACTGTCCTGGGGGCATCCCGCACAGGGTTGATATTTTGTCAGTAACAAAGCTACTGTGACAAAGACAGCAGATACATTAAAAAATCAGATCTGCAGATCATAGAGCTTGTGGTAAAGGATGGTGTGCCTAGCCTATGTCATTTGTTCTCTAAACGGGCTTTTATTGGTCTGAATGGGGAAGTGGCCCGCAAACTTGGCGTTTGAAAAGTATTCGAAAATCAGTGATCAAAGCACTTAAACTAAAATAAGAAAATCTCTTGTGAGACACTTTGTATTCCTTAAAATGGATGCCTGCAGACGTCAGAGTAAATTAATTTGGCAAATGACAAAAATGAAATTGTTACCAAAACACTGGCTGTAAAAGACAAGGCTCATCAGACCAGCAAGTTTCTCCAGGGCTTGATGGAAAAGGTTCTCCAAGACTTGGAATTTAAAAAAGAGCAAGTACTTTCTATTGTAATAGACAATGCTTCACATAAGCACTATTAAACTAATGAATGAAACCAATGAATGTGACCAGCATCAGTTAGAAAAACATCATTCTGGTTTCAGAGAAACAGAAGTCTGTGAAATGGAGGAACTCCGTATTGTAACTAGAGAGCAAACTGAAGTTGCTTCAGAACAGTTAAATGAGGGTTTCGATTATCTTGTTGAAACTCTCAATACGTTCTCGCATTCATCACATGCGCTGTGTTGTACACACACTGCAGCTGGCAATAGGAGACAGCTTGCAAGAAGGACATGCTGCTGCACTGCTATGCAAATTGACAGAATCAGTACCTGCTTCCCGAACCCCAAAAGTTGATTCAATTTTGAAGAGACATGTGGAAAAAGGAGCAATTAAAGAGTCACACGATGGGTCAGTACCTACTTACCTGCTTCAGAGCACTCTTAAAGTGGACCAACACCCAGGATTTTCACTATCCTGGGTGTTGGTCCACTTCTGCGGCGCACCCCGACCGATTCCCGGGCCGATCAGGGGTGGATGTTGGTCCACTTTAAACTATAAAATCATTTCTTGTCGATATGGCAAACCCTGAAATGACCCTAAATGAAAGTCAATGGACACAGTAGGTAACTGAACTGGAAGAATTGATTCATCACTCTCTTACTGTCACTAAGAAATTACAAGCATAGGACTTGACTCCAAGGATTTTGCTAAAGAATTGGAGGAACCTGATATTTCCACTGTCCCAATGAAGGGGGCTTAAACCGGATCTTCAGCATGATTTAATGAAAAGCCCCAACCCTTAAAGTGGACCAACACCCAGGGGGGATCGGCCCGGAAATCTATAAGATTCCCGGACCGATCAGATCCCTCCCCGCGGGGCATCCGAAATCGGGATGTCCCGCGGGGAGGAACCCCCCATGAGGCCCAAAATCCTCACCTTACCGGCGATCCAACGGCGCATGCGCGAGACGCGGCCGCGTCTCTCGCTTCCCTCTAGCAGGGCGCGCTCCCGCGCCGGCCGTTTTGTGAATGGCCGGCGCAGGCGCGCTCCCTGTTAGAGGGAAGCGAGAGACGCAGCCAATGACAGCGCTCTGGTATGCGCGTCCAAGCGGCTTTGGACGCGCATACCAGAGCTGCTCTGATCGCTGTCATTGGCCGGACGAGGTCACGTGGGAGCGGGGAGAGGTGAGTTTTTGCGGCGATCGGGGGGGTTTCAGACAGCGGGGCACCCCCGATCGGGGTGCCCCACCTAAGTGGACCAACACCCAGGATAGTCAAAATCCTGGGTGTTGGTCCACTTTAAACTATTCCCCAGCATCTTAAATGAATACATTTTAAGTTTTTAGTCACTTACTATTCTTTCCCCCACTGGGCTGCAACTCTGTTCAGGACTCTAGGATACAGGCGCCGCCATCTTGACTCGGAAGCATCACACATACTGAGGAGAGGAGAACGGGATAAAGTACAGGGGGTTTATATGTATACTAAAATTGTCAGATGTGTGTGTGGTTACTACGTTGCCATAAACTCAAGTTGGTGTAGAGAGGTGGTTTTCTGCATAAAAAAAGAGATTTGCGGGCATTTATGAATGAGGCTCTGACTGAAGCAATGTTTTCTGAGAACAAATTCATAAATAATTATACATTTCTATTCTAAGCATACAGTACGTCCTGCTCCATATATAATACTTACACGTGGGTAATCCTCCGCCAGAGGGCGCTGTTCACTGCAGACATGCAAAAACAGGCTCCTCCCGGCCCTTCATATACCCAGGGACCTCCCACAAACCCCCAGATTTCTCTGCAGTGCTGACTGCGAAGACATGTAGTATCAACTCTCTCGCAGGTGAGCGGGGCTATTACAGCCTGCGGCCCTGCGGGACTATTCCCACCCGTCCTCTTCGATAAAGATGTGCCTCCCAGCCTGGGATGCGTTGGTCGGGTGAAGGTAGGCAGCACCGTGTGTGCTTACGGAGCTATGCTCCACCGCAGTCCCCCACCATAGGGTAGGCGGTTTAGGCCGATGGTGAGCCTCCTATAGAGGCCCCTCCCGCATTATTGCCCCGTGCCCCTCGTAGCGATGTACCCTGGGTGCAGGGTCGCCTTCTCCCTCGCTTCCTCCCGTAGCTCGGGGGAAAAGAAAGGGGGGGGGTTGTGTGTGGCGGTCCCAGCGTAATGTTATACACGTTTATGGCCGTTGTTCTTTCCTTGAACTTGGGTGTCAGAGCCGCGCTCCTTGCTCCACATAATCCTTGTCTGGTTGCGTGCGTGTGTGTCCTTTTCATTTACAAGAAGAGTGCAGCCCGGGCGGCAGCATCATTCTCTAGTTTTGAGAGCAATCTCCTTAATTACACTCTGTATGTGTGTCCTATCCACTGCTGTCATTGACGTTGCGCTGGTTAGAGCTTCGCGCTCTTTGGGGGAGGCGGGGACTTGGCATGACGCGCCCTGCGTCACGGCCGGATCAGGCCCGCCCCTCGAGGTTCGCTTGGCGCCATTTTGACGGTCTGCGCGCTGTTGCGATCCTCCTCCTCCCTTGGTCATGTAAGTGCCCTCCTGGCGTTTTTTTGTTCCTATGATCTTTCATTCAGCTGCGCATGGCTCTGACACCTCCCCTCTTATCCTTTTTATGTCTTTCAGACGCCAAGATTTCGGTGGCTTCTCCCGGCCTGACATATATTATAGCGAGTTCACATAAAAAATTCTCCCACATTCCTAGCGGGTCTTGGGGCGTCCAGGGTTGCCTATTGCATAAATCCCTGCGGGCATATTGCTCAGATAATCACCATATGGAGGCATCTCAGAATTATGTACCGGGGGTCCCTCGGACAAGGCCGGCTGTGTACAGCGTGTGGTCAACCCCATGCTGATGCTGACAGAGCACGGGTCTGCGGGTGCTGAACAGGCACTGACCCTGCAATCAGGTTTGCCAGTGGCTGCACCTCCCTTCAATACACCTGTCTCCCCGGACTTAAATCTCACTCACTCCTGATTAGTCGCACTCGAGCAGGGATGACCAGCACGTGCCGCACAGGCTGCCTACCGCTGAGCAGGTGCTATCTAGTTTGGCGGAGCGCTTCGGCCCTGGAAAGAAGCGGTCCCTGACGCCTCCTGGTTCTCCGGTTCCTAATGAAACTGATGAATCTGCTGCTATGCAGGACCTTGATCCTTCTGAGGAAGTTGAGCTATTCTCCGATTCGGGCTCCTCGGATGAGATGCCCTGGAGCCGTGATGATTCTGGACCCGCTTCTTGGGGCCTGTGTGACACAGATGAACTACTTATTAAGATCTTTTGAGGTTTTGTCAATCTCCCCTCCTGGAGAGGCTCCCAAGCCTAAGAAGGAGAGTTTCCACACAGCTACACCGCGCTTGGAATTTCTGGAACAGGAGCATTTCCAGACTCTTATATCCAAAGAATGGGAATCACCTTGTAAACTTAGAGGGGTCCCGGGGGTCTGGGATTGGAAGTACCCTTTTCCCCCTGATGTGGTTAACTTTTGGTCAGCACCTCCCGTGGTGGATGCACCAATTATAGGGGTTACTAACCCCCCCTTCATGACTGCTCCTCATTACCATACCCTTCGGGATGCTGAGGACCGGCGCATTGACAGACTGGCTTCCCACGCCTTTTCGTGTGCAGGGGACGGCTATGCGCCCGGTCTGTGCCGCGGCCATCACTGCAGTGGCCGCCAGGACCCTCATTAGAAAGCTATTTGATCACCGACCTGAGGACCTCCCCTGGGAGGTCTTTAATGCACTCTCAGATTGTGATGTGTTTGTGAGGTTTATCCTCTCAGCGCTGGATGACACCATTAAGATGTGTGCTAGAACCTTTGCCCTTGTGGTAGCTATTCGCCACCTGGTCTGGCTGCGACAGTGGGGTGCTGACGATGATACGAAAAAGGCTCTCACTGGCCTTCCCTTCAGAGGACGGCGTCTATTTGGGGCCCGTTTGGACCTTTTTGGAAAAAAAGGGTAAGGCACCCCTACGCAGAAGGCCGTCTCGGCCTCCTCGGGGCAGGGACAACCCTCCCCCTCCCTACGTTAGTGTCAAGCACGAACCTGAGGTGTGCTTCCAACTTTTCGGAGTGGATTACCACTCCAGGGTGGGCAGGCAACGCCCTGGGCCCTCTGGCAGAGCTAAGTATCTGCCAAGTCCTCCCAAGCATGAAGGGACGCCCTTATGGGCGAGGGGACTGCCACAGCACCTGGCTACTATCTGGGAGCGTATCTTCTCCTTCTGGTGGATCCAGGAGGTAGTTCCCCTGGACACAGGATAGAATTTGCTGGGCGGTCCCTCTCAGAGGGTGTCGGGGTGCTTCTAGCCCCTTTTTTCCCCTCAGGAGTTGGTGCAGGCCGTACTCGGCCTGCAGAGTCTAGGCTCACTTGCAGGTTGCCCTTAGCAGGCTGGGGCTATGGCCTCTAAGTTGTCCTTCCTCTTTCCTTCAAAATGACGAGACAGTTTGGGCCCTGCTGGCCTATTGTAGGATTGGCAATTCTACACTCACAGGTAGTCCCTGCATGATATCTCGGTCTTGGGACACAGGCACCCTGTGCAAGGGTGGGCTTCTGGCCTCCTGTGGAGATCTAGATCCCTTTAGTTTTCCCTGGGTCCTCTGGACTCCAAGACCTTTACTAGTCAGGGTTGAAGGACCAACCCTGCAGATTGGGGCCTTGTTTCTGGCCTCTCTTCTGCTCCCAGGCTACTCGCCAAGGCGCGGATGGGGGTGATGTCTCTGACGTGCCTGTGGGGCGTCCGCACTAGGACCTACCGGATCATCCTTCCTTACTTCCTCAATCTCTACGCCAGGCCGAGTGGGTTAGTCGGCCGGCGGTGTTATTATTATTATTATTGTTTATTTATATAGCGCCATCATCTTCCGGTGTCCTCTGGGAGTTATTTGGATGGGTGCTCAGTCACCTCAATCCCTCATTGTCCCTTATTCGCTATCTAAAAAGGGTTTTTAGGTTTGGTTGAGCAGACTGCTGACCCTTACTGTCCCTTCACCCTGTGTGCCAGGACCCCACCACTCTGCACTGTTTGTCTGGAGCTGCCCCTGGTAATTAAGACACATTTTAGGATGTTTTGTAAGATTTTTCTATTTGGACAGTTAGGGGGTCAAGCTCTATGCCACCTAACATTTACATTATCATATTGACTTTTTATGTTTCTGTTGCAGGGGTCCGGCTGTACTTTACCACTGGACAATTCAGGCAGCCAGCAGCTCGGCCCAGCATGTTGTCTTTAGTTCATATCCGCCTACCACCAGGCTTCTCTGCCTCCTCCAATGTGGAAAAACCATCCAAGGTTCACAAGGCTCTCTACAACAATGGTGAGTATTCATCTGCAAAAAGTACAGGGTATACTCGTTCATCGTGACTTTAGAACCTTTCATGTGTAAAATCAGGTCAGGTCTCCTCCCCGCAGGTACATCTAGAAAGTAGCTACATATGCAGATGATCTTAATTTCTCACTTGTCCTGGAACATCACTACCCAGCCTTCTCAAAGAACTCCCAAACTTGCCAAGCTGCAATCCAGCACTGTGTTCCAATGTGGCGCAGGTATCCCCTGCGAGCCTGGTGAACTACGGCGCGCATGCACAGCAGGGGAGGAGGAGCTGCCTTGCTGCCATATTTAAAGACCGCTCTGTATTGCAACTAGGTAGATGCAGCTCAAACATGGGGGGAGTTGCGCAGGGATTCCTTCTAGCTACATTTCCATCACACAGCTTGCAAGTATTTTTTTATTAAATGTAATGTAAATGTAATAAAGAAATGTTCAAACTATATTTACACTAGGTATATTACTTATGGCTGCATCTGAAAATGAAGACCATGATGTTCTGTGGTGCATCGACCATGATTCGTTTCCCTTTCAAAAACCACTAATGGAGATACAGGTTTGAGTTTACCTTTTAGTAATCTCTTGACATGAGGAAAGCCCCTTGCCTTGCTCATCTCTTGGTTGGGATAAAGTGATACTATCGGAACACTTTTGAAACTGGCCTTGAAAAGTGGCACTTCAGAGATTGGAGGGAGTGACAAATCGGGTAATGGCAATTGTGGCTGAATAGCAGAAAGTACATAATTTTCTTTAATTGGTGTGCCAGCTATAGTATTCATTCCGTTGATGGATTGTGGAAGTTGCTAAGCATTTGTTCATCTAGTGGTAGAAATGGAGAATTACATGTTATTTTCACAGTTGGAACGTACAATTTCATGTGTATGTTTGCCTACCTATAATCTGCAGCCACCCACCTTCCCTGCTTTCAACTGCCCCATCTCACCCGCACAGATTGGATTCTAAGTCCCATTTAATAGCCGGTCTATGTCATTGAAGAGTTTTACATTTTTGCCACGGAAGAGTTTTACATTTTTCTTTCTTTCAGAATTGTTCCTCCACTTGACTTCATGCGCCCATTATGTCCTGTTTGCAGGTAACCGTCCAAGTTGATGGCCACTCCTGGGCTCTTTCCTCGATTGATGACAGCCAGGTGGAAAAGATTTTGACACCATTAAATAAAGACCTCATTCCTGTAACCGACCCTCCCGTTATGATTCGTCAGCATATGGTCCCACCCAAGAAGTTTGTCTTGCTCTCTGCCAAGGTTTTTCACATGTCCTAATCTACCCACTCCTCCGCATGGACCTTTTGTTAGAATTTAATTGTTGACTTGTCTGTGCATTGCAGGGGAGTCACATCTTCCATAAGTTCAGACCTGTTGATCAGCTGCGACATCTTCTCATTGCAAATGGTGGAGGGGATGGAGAAGAAATTGAACGCTTTTTTAAACTACATCAGGTATAAAATGTATAAAAAATGCTGAGCAGATACCCGAAAATCAAAATTTTAAATGTCAATAACAGGAACAGTTAGCAGTATGATCTTACTGTAGTCCTGGGTAATGTTCTGTCTTTTCTCACTAGGAAGATCAGGCTTGTGCCACGTGTTTAATTCTTATGTGCTCCTCTGCTGCCTCTGACCGGGAGGTGTCCACCTGGGCCACTCGTGCTTTCTTCAGGTATGTTTTTATTACTGTGCAGGTTCAGTTTTGTTCCTGTAAGTACTTGGGGTTGGATTTATCTGATTTTGTGGTGTTTCCAAACAGACTGCAGAGCAGAGCTCTGGACCGGCATAAGATTGCTTGGCTTACTAGCTGCTGGCGCATTTTCAAAGTGATCCTATACAGTTGTTTGTCACCTTCTATTCCCAGTCCAGTGCCCCAAAACAGCGTCTCCTTTCAGATGTCTGCTTTCAGATTTATTGCTGTTACTATAACTGATAAGGCTGACCCCCAATGCTGAGCGATGTGTTTTAGTGAATGTATCATCGCTGGAAAGCGAAGAGACACAGGCTGTTTTGGGGCACTGGCCTGGGGATGGAAGGTGATGACATAAACGTAATTTCTGGGTATAGGATCACTCGAAAGTGGCACTAAGTAGCTAAGTGGCTGATGAAGTGTCTTTGGGGCATCCCCATTTGGGATGCCACACTATGCAACCCCCCACGCAGGCCTGCAGTCACTCACAATTCTAGCAGTCCCGCACTGCGATCGGGGGCCGCAGCCCATGGTATCTCTGCAGCTGGGCCGGGAATGGGCCATAAACTGCGTGGAAACCAGGGATGTGGCTGCTCCCTATGCTGGCACGCATTGGACGAGAGCCCGCACATGCACTGTGGGAACAGCTGAAAGTTGGGTTTTGTGGATTTACTGGGAGGTTTCACACAGCGGGGCATCTCGGATCTGTTTTCCCCCAATTTATCACCAGGATAGTGAAAATCCAGGTGATTGGTCCGCTTTAAGCTCCCATGAGTTTGGTAAGAGTAAGAGACCAGGCTCAGAGGCTAATAGCAACATCTAACCTAAACGAAGACAGTTACTTCATGCCTTTTATTAGGCACACTGACCTCATCTGCAGTGCTGAGGAAAGGTGACCACTCGAAAAACCCAAATGGTAAAAGATGTTCCATTTGAGAAGAAGAGATTAAATGTGTGTGTGTTCCGCCAATGTTTTGCGAATGCGCATAGCTGTTTGATTGTCACATGGAAAACCAGACCATATTTTACCACTTTTACTTATCTATGTTGGTTATTAAACATTCTCGCCTGAAGCCTGCTGCGTGTGTCTCTCTTCCACTTCTGCAGTGCGCTGTAGATGCTATAGCAGGTCTCCAAACGATTCTGTAATTTCCTTTCCTCTATGACTACACACAAATGTCTCTTCAAAAAATATCCGGAAGAAACGTGGAGACCACATAACTGACCGCTCGATTTCGTGGGGGGACCAAGGAGAAAGCGAATATTTCTTTGGTTTAGTGAGGCCAATGCACAGAGGGAGGCAATCTGTATGCCCCACTGCGCTAGGAGCAGCAAGCTACAGTTGTCACACTTGCTGAGCTTGTTCACTCTGGGGGGGGCACAGATGGCAGTGAAACCTCATTTAGAGCCTGGTCGTGACAAAATTGTTAGGGAGGGGGCAACCCCCCATGAAATATTATAACGGTTAGCAACTCGCATTGGGTGAGAGCCTGGGCATGTGGTGTTGGACCGAAGGGTAAATACCGGCTTTCAGGGGTGATTTTGAGTTGCATTTGAAATGCCTCATTTTACATGGTTTCCAGGAGGGGTATATTAGGAGAAAGTTAGCTTGTGCTAGGCCTTCTGCGGTTGGGTGACTATATTTTCATTAGACACTTCTATGCCTGCCAGCTGATACTTTTGTTACATTCTCCTACTGCAAAGTAAACACATCTATGTTTGATACATTGTAACTATTTTTTTCCAATGTACCTCAATGTAACCTGTTTACCCTGCCCTATCTTCAACCGGACCTTCACCATGATTTAATGAAAAGCCCAAACTCTTAAAAAAACAATTCCCCAGCATCTAAAATTAATATATTTTACATTTTTAGTCATTAACTTATTATTCTTTCCCCCACTGGGCTGCAACTCTGTTCAGGAATTTAGGATACGGGCGCCGCCATCTTGACTCAGAAGCATCACACTTACTGAGGAGAGGAGAGTGGGATAAGGTACAGGGGGGCAGGTTATAGCTGTGCTTTGCTCAGACAGAGCAGAGCTGGGGTCAGGGAAAGGTCAGCAGCCCCAGAATGCAGAGCAGCACAGTCACTTCCTGTTTGCAGGCACTTCCTGTTTGCAGGCTGCCTGATAAAATGGCGGCTTCCATAGGCCGCCATCTTGGATGTTTAAAGGCTCATAACATGCAGTAGATGCAGGTAGGATGATTTTTAATGTGAGCAATCTGTATGTACAGTGTGGGGGAAACATATAAGATAGACTCTTATTCAGAGTGAAGGTCCGTTTTCAAGGCTTGTAAATGCTTATGCCTAGCTAGTGAATACCTTGTTACTGTATCTGAAACATTGAGTTAATGCTGGTTAAAACCCATGTGGGCTCTGGAATCTTTCAGTAGCCTACCCCCAGGGCCTCTCAACCACCCGGTGATCTTACCTGATCCTGGCGGGTCCTGCAATGCGATCTCTGCCAGCGGCAGGGATGCGGCCAACCAGCTGCACCTCCTCACAGCGGCACTTTTGAGAGAGCCAATCGCTTGCAGGGCGTGGCTTTGGTGGCGGGAAAGCCCTATATTCTTAGTATACAGTACGTCCTGCTCCAGATAACATTCATAACACATGGAATTACTCCGCCAGATTGCGCTGGACTGCAGAGACAGCGAAATTTGCTCCTCCCGGCACCTCAAGTACCCGGGACCTCCCACAAATCCCCAGATCTTCTCTGGAGTCTGGACTGCGAAGGACAAGAAAATGGCTCTCTCTTCTCGCAGGTGAGCGGGGCTATTAGCCTGCGGCCCTGTAGGACTATTCCCACCCGTTCCATTATTAATGTGCCTCCCAGCCTTGGCTGCGATGGTCGGGTGATGGTAGGCAGCACCGCTCTCAGGTGCTTAGGAGCGCTGCTCCACCGCAACCCCCCACCAAAGGGTAGGCGGTATAGGCATATGGCGAGTCTCTATGGGATGCCCCTCTCACTATTGCCCCTGTCTATCGGTGGGCCCTATGTTAAGTGGCCGCTGCCCTCCCTCTCTCTCCCTTGTAGCTCTGGGGGGGGGTTTCACTGTATTATGCTTTTCAGGTTGGTGTCAGTCGCCGCGCTGGCTTGGTTGCACTGGTTGCCTTTTTTAAATTTGCCGTCGCGCACGCTTCCACTGTGCTCCGCACTTCGTGGCGGCGTTACCTCAGGCGCTGGTGCGCCGTTATTGGCTGCTTGTCACGTGTGCGGCTTTGCGCTGTCACTGTCTCCGCGGCCCGCCCCTCGAGGTATACCTGGCGCGATTTTCTCTGGATCTGGCTGCTGCGTGACTGGCATCTACCTACCGCGGTCCATGAGTGCCCTTGCGGGCGGCTTTATTTACCCTATGTCATTTTACATGTCACTTACGGGGTTCTCTTCGCTTATGTCTTTCAGACGGGCCGACCTCTATTGGTTTCTCCCAGCCCTACTCCCTCTATTTAGTTATTAAACCTTGAGGCCTAGTGTGTAAATTGCTCCCACTTCCCTAGCGGGCTGTTGGGGCATCCCGGGTTGCTTTTATAGTGTGAAATCCTATCGGCCTATTGTGCCGCTATAATCACCATATGGAGGCGTCTCAGGATAATGTGCTCGGGGTTCCTTTGGGACAAGCCCGGCTGTGTAGCTTGTGGGGTGTCCCCTATTGGTGCTGACAATGTGCGGGTCTGTGTACCTTGTGCCAAGCAAGTGCTTGCGCTGCAGCCTGGTTTACCAGTAGCTGGGCCTGCGCCTTGTATGGCTTCACCTACTCCCCCAAGCTTAAGTTTGACTCCCATTTAGTTGCATACAAGTGGGGATTCTCAGCCTGATGTGTCGTCTAGACTGGCTAGTGTTGAGAAGTTGCTTGCTAATACCATGGCGCGTAAGGCTTCTAAAAAGCGGCACTTAACGCCTGATGTCACACTCTTCCCTATGGAAGCTGATGAGTTTTTGAAACTGTCTGGCTATACCCCTTTAGAAGAAGGGAAGTTATTCTCTCGGAGTCATCTGATGAGAGGCCCAGGGGTCATGATGATTCTGGTTCTGACCCCTGGGTCCCGGATGATACTGATAAGCCGTTGGCTCGGATTTTTGAGGTTCTGTCTATCTCTCCCCCGCTTGCGGCTCCCAGGCAACAGGGGGAATTGTTTCATACTGCTAAGCCACGTTTAGAATTTCCTGAGCAAGCCCATTTTAATAATCTTGTGCTCAGGGAATGGGAGCGTCCCAGCAGGCTTCCCGGTGTACCTAAGAGTTGGGGATAAGAGGTATCCCTTTCCTGCTGATGTGGTGAAGTGTTGGTCATCCCCTCTTGGTGGATGCCCCGGTCCTAGGGTTATCTAACACCTCTGTCATGCACTCCCCTGACTCTACTACACTGCAGGATGCTGAGGACCGGCGCATTGATCAGCTGGCGTCCCATGCCTTTGCATGTGTGGGGACGGCGCTGAGCCCGGTCTGTGCCTCTGCCATTACGGCTGTGGCTATCATGACCCTGCTTAGAAGTATCCTTGATGGTGCCCCTGATTATGTGTCTAGTGAGGAGTTTAATGCACTCTCTCGTTGTGAGGTTTTTGTGACTTATGTCCTCTCTGCCTTGGATGATACCATTAGAATGTGTGGCAGAACCTCTGCCCTTGGTGGTGGCTATACACCGTTCGGTTTGGCTGCGCCAGTGGGCTGCTGACAACGCTGCCAAGAAAGCCTTCACTGGTTTTCCCTTCAAAGGACTACGCCTATTTGGGGACCGCCTGGACCTGTTTGCTAAGGGAGGCAGGTTACCCCAGCGCAGGCGTCAGTCTCTGCCCTTTCGGGGTCAGGGCTCCTTTTCTTCCCCCTACCGTGGAGCCAGACAGGAGAGGGGGTCTCCCTTACCGGGGCCCGAGGAGATTTCTGGGGTAGGGGCAGAGGACATGGTCGCCCTGGCTCCTCCTGGGGCTCCAAGCTTAAGTCTTCTCCCAAGCCCCCTCAGGCATGAAGGGGCGCCCTTACCCATCCGGGTGGGGGGACGGCTTCAGCACTTTGCTCACGTCTGAAGGCTTCATGTCTCAGACCGGTGGATTCAGGAGGTAGTGTCCTCCGGTTACAAGATAGTTTGCTGCCCCCCCCCCCCCCCCCCCCCAAGATTCATCAGATCCCGGATTTCTCAGGACCCTGTGTCAGCTCAGGCTCTAGTGCTGGCGGTGCAAAGCCTGTAGGAGCTTGGGGTCATCTGTCAGATCCCTTTACGAGAAAGGGGCAAGGGCTTATATTCCAACCTTTTCACTGTGCCCAAAAGAGATGGGTCAGTCAGGCCCATCCTGGACTTGAAAATCCTCAACAAATTTGTCAGGTGCAGGCGCTTTCGCATGGAAACTCTGCGCTCTGCCATCAGTTCTCTGCGTCCAGGGTACTTCATGACGTCTGTGGACATCAAAGATGCTTATCTTCATATTCCTGTGTTTCCAGGTCATCAATGTTTCCTCAGGTTCGCTCTGGAGGATCAGCACTACCAATTTGTGGCATTGCCCTTTGGTCTCACTTCGGCTCCCAGAGTGTTCACCAAGGTGCTGGCAGGAGTGATGTCTCTGCTCAGGTCTCAGGGCATCCGCTTGCTGCCCTACCTGGACGACATTCTCATCACTTCCCAGTCCCTACATCAGGCAGAGTTGGATACTCAGCTGGTAGTGTCCACTCTGGAGTCATTTGGCTGGGTGATCAACCATCAAATCTTCTCTGTCCCCCTCCTTGGTGACTCCCTCCCGGGGAATGAATTTGGATACAGTTCAGACAAGGATTTTTTTTCCTCAGTAGAAGGTGGACAGTCTGATTGCGCAGGTTCAGTTCCTGCTATTTTGTCCTCATCCCTCCATCAGGCAGGGAATGCAGCTGGTGGGCCTGATGGTGGTGTGCTTCAAGGCATTCCCTTATGCTCAGTTCCTCATGAGGCCTCTGAAACTCCACCTCTTGTCAGTATGGGACAAGGTTCCTGCATCCCTGGACCAGGTCTTTGTGCTTTCCCCTCTAGTCAGGCGGTCCCTCTCGTGGTGCCTGGACTCCAGGAACCTGTTGGGGGGCAGATCCTTTCTGGCAACCTCCATCGAGACGGTCACCACGGATGCCAGTCTGACAGGTTGTGGGGGTTTCTGGAAGTCCCTGCAGTTCCAAGGGCAGTGGGGCCCTCAGGAGGCCCACACACCTATCAACATTCTGGAACTGCGGGCAATCAGGTTGGTTCTGACTCAGTTGACTCATCACCTTCGGGGCCTTCCTGTTCAGGTACACTCGGACAACCAGACGGCAGTTGCCTACATCAATCATCAGGGAGGGACCCGTAGCAACGGGGCCCTCCGGGAAGTGTCTCTGATCCTGCCTGGGCGGAGGCCAATGTTCCCTGCATATCAGCTGTGTACATCCCGGGGTGGAGAATCTGCAGGCAGACTCTCTGAGCAAGGGGACATCTTGCCTGGGAAAATGGTCCCTCTGCAACAGGTTGTTCCAATCTCTGTGTCACCGTTGGGGCCAACCAGATGTGGATCTGTTTGCGTCCCATCACAATCACAAGCTTCCGGCCTTTGTCTCCCTGTTCCAGTATCCTTTGGCCTTGGCCACGGATGCTCTAGCAATGTCATGGCAGGACTTTCAGCTCCTGTATGTCTTTCCTCCATTCCCCCTGTTGGGCAGGGTTCTGCGCAAGATAGCTCAGGAGGGGGTGCCCGCAATACTAGTGGCCCCCAGGTGGCCAAGAAGAGTGGTTCGCAGACGTGGTGCAGCTGGCAGTAGATCAGTACGCTCTTCCCAGGGAGCCAGACCTGCTCACTCAGGGTCACTTACGCCATCCCAATTTACAAACTCTAGCTTTGACGGCCTGGCTGCTGAAACCTCCATCTTGATGGAGAAGGGGCTGTCTGCCTCTGTTGTTGATACCATGATAAAGCTAGGAAGAAGTTTTCTTCTTCCATTTACTATAGGGTTTGGCGTGCCTACATTGACTGGTGTGAGTCTAAGTCTCTTCCCTTTCGTGTGTTCTCTATTTCCAGGATCCTGAAGCATGGGTTGGAGATGGGTACTCTGAAGGGTCAGGTTTCTGCCCTGGCTGTTTTCTTCCAGAAGTCCTTTGTCCAGCATTCTCTGACCAGGACTTTTTTCCAGGGGGTTACTCATGTGCGTCCCCCACGTAAGCCTATGTTGTCTGTGCAGGAGCTGCCCTGGCCGTTCTTACTCTCAAGGTTGTCTTTTTGGTGGCTATCACCTCTGTTAGGCATGTTTCTGAGTTGGCAGCGCTTTCCATCAAGCCCCCTTACTTTGAGAGACACCAGGACAAGGTGGTGTTTTTCGCTTCAAGCCAGATTTTCTGCCTAGGTAGTGTCTGCCTTTCATTTGAATCAGGATATTGTTCTTCCGTCCTTGTGCCCTAATCCTAGTAATCCTAAGTCGAGGATCTTGCATTCTTTGGATGTGGTTGGGTGTCTGAAGTACTATCTGGTGGCTACTGCACCTTTCAGGAAAACTGATGCTCTTTTTGTGGTCCCTTCTGGTCCTAGGAAGGGTTTGGCACCTGCCAAGACTACTATCAGCAAATGTATCCACCAGGCTGTGATTCAGGCCTACACTGCTAAGGGGAAGAATCCTCCTTTCCCCCATACTGCTCATTCCACTCGTGCTATTGGTGCCTCTTGGGCTTTTCAGCACCAGGCTTCTGTTGAACAAGTTTGCAAGGCCGCTACTTGGTCTTCTGTTCATACTTTTTCCAAGTTTTACAAGGTTGATGTTAGGGCCTCAGCTGATGCTGCTTTTGGCCGCAAGGTTCTGCAGGCGGCAGTGGTCTGACCTGTCTGTTACCTTTGGGGATCGCACCCTACTTTATGGACACTGCTATTGGATGTCCCATGTGTTATGAATCTTATCTGGAGCAGGACGTGCTGTATACTAAGAATAATGCAATTCTGTGAATACTCACCTGTAGAATTGATGATATGAGTATACAGTACGTCCTGCTCCACCCCACCCTTGGTTTTGAATTATCCTGGATCCCCTGTATGGTGATTGTTATCATTGTTATAGCTTACCAGTTTGGTTCTGTTTTAATTCTCCTGGCTTCTCGTTAACTGCTTTTCAATGCTGGGGATTTGTGGGAGGTCCCGGGTATTTGAGGGGCGAGAGGAGCCAATTTCGCTGTCTCTGCAGTCCAGCGCCATCTGGCGGAGTAATTCCATGTGTTATAAATCTTATCTGGAGCAGGACGTGCTGTATACTCATAATATCAATTCTATAGGGGAGTAATCACATAGTTGTATTTTCTTTTAAAACCGGGGCACCAACAGCAGCACTTGGCTGCTCGTTGGGGGGCGGGGGGCGTTTGTGAAGATTTAGTGGTGGACCCAAAAAGGGTTTCCATCTGCTTTAAACAAGGGTGTGCAAGTAAATACTACTAACCAGTCATTTGTCCTGTCTTTGTGTAATAAAGGTATGGTGGGGAAGCTCAGATGCGTATCCAATCTTCGTTGCCAGCCCCCAGTAATGTGGGGCCAATATTCGGTTCTCCAGTTCCTGTTGGTAAGATTTGTTAATTTTCTTTGTATAGATTTATATCTTGTATTCAATTTTGTCTTTGCATTATGAGTACATAGTGATGAGTGTGAGCAGGAGCTTGCGAAGTAAAAACCTAAAATAGAGGGTGTTATAACTGTCAGAGGTCAATTATCCCCTTTTTTTTTTTTTCCCTTTATTGCCCTCAGCCTCTTGGTATCAGACATTCGTATCATTGTTTATTGGCCATCTGATAAATCTTTTTCCCACACCGGCATCTAAAATATGCCGATACATCAGGTAATGCAGTGTAGCAACACCGCTCATACATATTTTTCCCATCATACCTTCCCATCAGCCCTGAGTTCTTTATAACAAATTCTAAAGAGAGGGATCAGCATCGCCTCTGCAATTAGTGCACCAAATGGCTTTAAAACACTGCACAATCCAAACACACTATGGGGCTAAATTAAAGCAGTCCTTCACTCTGAATAAGAGTCTATATTCTATGTTTCCCACACCCTGTACATACAGATTGCTCACATTAAAAATCATTCTACCTGCATCTACTGCATGAGCCTTTAACCCTTTCGCTGCCAGCCTACCTGCAGCTTTTGTCACCCTCTGTTGCCAGACCATGTTTCACTATTTTGCGCTACACATGTCAAACTGTGATTTTTGAAAGGATTCCCAGGGATTTCCCAGGAAAATTAGATATAGTTTTTTTCAACAGAGTCTGGGCTTCAACATGAAATGTCTTGTTTGGCCTTTTTTTAGTGTATTCTCAATACTTTTTGGCAAAATATGTGCAAAAAAAATAAAAAAACTATATTTTGCAATTTGTAGTGTTTTTTTGTAATAAAAAAATGTAAGTTTGTCAATAAAATTGTATTGCGTGCGAAACCCCAATTTCTCCCGGTCACAGCTGTACCACATATGTATTGGTAGACACCCTTTCCTGCCCAGGAGACTCCCCCAAACTGAAACAGAGCTTTAGGAGATTTTCAGATAAAATACAACTGTGCTATGTGCACCTTGCAGTTTTTCCAGAAAAACAACCCTTTACATTTGAAATACCCCCAACAAACTATATATTCTCTGGAAGTACACGCCTCAAGCCTTCTAGGCGTACCAAGCTTGTTTATGTGGGCTTAGTTTTCTGGAAGTAATCCCTCAATGTATTCTTTGGTTGCACAAAGTTTCCCTAAAAAAGAATAAAAAGGAAGAATCAAGCCACATTTTCCTAAAAAAAAAAAAAAAAACTATATGCAAACAAGAAAAAACAAGTAAAATCTCAAAAAGTAACATGCCCCGAACAGAACGATACCCAACATGCATAGGTACTGTCAAGGGAAGAGTTGGCAAACATCACAAAGTAAAGCATGCGCGTAACAGTAATTTTACTTGAAAATTTCAGCTCTGCAGACAAAGTGCGCACCTTGCAATTTTTCAACCAAAACAACCCTTTACATTTGGAATATCCCCGATAAACCATATATTCCCTGAAAGTACACATGTTAAGCTTTCTAAGAGTACCCAGCTTGTTGTAGTAGGCTCACCTTTATGGAAGTAATCCCTCAAAGAATTCTTAGGTTGCACAGGGTTTCCCTAAAAAAAAATGAATAAAAAAACTGAATAAATAACATGTTTTCCTAAAATATAAATATGCAAACAAGAAAAAACAAGCTAAATCTGAAAGAGCAAGGTACTCCGAGCAGAACACCACCCAACTTGCATAGGTACTATTAACCCTTTTAATTGCCAACCTACTTGATGTCACCCTCTGTTGACAGGTCATTTTTCCCCATTCTGCGCCATGTTTAACCGTGATTTTTGCCGGAATTTCCAGGAAAATTATAGATATATATTTTGCAGCAGAGTTTAGGCTTTAACATGGAATGTCTTGGTTGTAATTTTTCTACAGTTTTTTAAATATTTTTGTGTAAAAAAACAAAAAAATAAATATTTTTTAGACAATTGTCTCCTTTATTTTAAATAAAACATTTACTTTATTAGAGAAAACCATATTGCATGTGAAAGCCCA
This sequence comes from Gastrophryne carolinensis, assembly GCA_027917425.1. NCBI lineage: Eukaryota > Metazoa > Chordata > Amphibia > Anura > Microhylidae > Gastrophryne > Gastrophryne carolinensis. The sequence goes on from CM051234.1 coordinate 606,649,867, forward strand.
ATTTCTCCCGATTACAACGGTACCACATATGTATTGGTAGCCCCCCCCCTTTCTTGCCCAGGAGACCCCCTAAATTAAAAATAGCACTTTATAACATTTACAAATAAAATACTACTACTATCCACACTATAAACATAAGGGGTTAATTAAAAAAAAAGACATAGGGTCCCCCCTCCTGGGGGGGGGGGGGGGACTCTTTGGGGAATTTTAAGGGTTAAAAACCCTTAAAACTCCCCCAAAAAATATGGGGTCCCCCTTACCCATCATAACCAGCCCTGGACCAGCTATGGGGGCTTGTAGAACAGGGTGCAAGGGGGCCAGCTTTGGTGGCCCCCCCACCCTGCAGGCTACAAGCCCACATAGCCATGGCCGGGCTCTTCTGCCCCCCCCCCCCCCGGGCTTTGGGGAGGCAGGTAATTGGGGTGCCGGGGGTTAACGGCAAGTCACCCGGTAGCCGCAGGTGACTTGCCAGCCCCCCAGCCTTGTGAACTGGCATAGGGGTCTCATGGACCCCTTACCAGTTCACAAGGGGTTAAATGTAAAAAAATAAACACAGAAACAAGCAGAAATTTTTTTATTTATTTAATACTTTTTAATACTTACCTCCCATCCATCCCTGTGTCCCACGCTGACCAATCTGGCTTCTGCTCGCCAGGGTTAAAACCCTTAAAAATCCCCCAAAAAATGAAATGGGGTCCCCCTTACCCAGCACTACCAGCCCAGGAACAGAGTGGGGGGCCAGCTTTTGTGGCCCCCCCACCCTGCAGCCTACAAGCCCACATAGCCTATGTGGGCCCGGGCTCTTCTGCCCCCCCCCCCCCCTGTGCTTTGGGGAGGCAGGTAATAGGGGTGCCGGGGGTTAATGGCAAGTCACCTGCGGCTACTGCAGGCTTGTGAACTGGTATAAGGGATCTCATGGACCCCTTACCAGTTCACAAGGGGTTAAATGTAAAAATAAAAACATAAGACATAAGAAAAAAAAATGTTATTTTTTTTTTACATTACTCACCTCCGATCCTGTGTCCCCCAGCGATCTCCGATGACAGCTGCCAGTCTGCTCGGGTGTTTGGAGGAGAGAGCCTGGGGAGGAGGCGATCACAGCCCTCTCCCCCTCCCCACCTCTTTCCTCCAACCACCCGAGCAGACTGAGTCTTAGTCTCGGGTGCTGGACTTAAAAAGCCGGCTGCTGGTGACGTCACCCTGGGGGCGGGGCTAGCAGTCGCGATCCAGGAAGTGTGGTGAGAGGGTGATTTCTGCCCTCTCCTCGCCACGGAAGAGGCTGGGGGGGGCGATCGGAGGCCCCCCCCCCCCCCAGTGAAGAGAACACCTGTCAGGAGACAGCGCGGCCTCAGGTAAGCAAATGTGGGGGGGGTGCTATTCCGGGGGCTCTCCTGGAGCCATCCGACCCCCCCCCCCCCTCAGGGGATCGGATGGCAACAAATTAAAGAGGAGACGTGGCCGGATCCAACGAGGGGGTTGGATCCGGCTGCGTCTCTAACTAGCAGGGGGGGAAAGTCAAGCACGTAACAGCCAGCCAAGCCAGTATACAAAAGAACCCCTGTTAAGCACCACTCAATCTGATCAAATTATGGGGGGAGATGTGTGCAAAAAGACCTCCAAACCTTTAATTGGTACAACCAAACACAAAAGAAGAGAACCCTGTGGTACCAGTAATCCACAGATAAATTAGGTTAAGCAGGCCGCACCACCCTCACCCCAAAGATCAATCAAAGATCAATCAAAAATATTCATTATTTAGATTTTATTCATTATAATCACTTAAAACAACACACACATTAAGTCTTCACAACATACATTTAAAAACATATAAATGACTAAACTCAGCAGGAGTTCCCTATGTACCCCATTATATGCCTACTATCCCCCAAAAGCAAGCACATTATGGTCTCAATTTAAAGTGCTAAATAAAGTGACCAGTGCAGTATCAAGTATCAATTTAAAGTGCTATATAAAGTGGCCAGTGCAACATATGATCCCATACACAATTAAACATCAAATACCTCAGTGCAAATGTGATCGCCTCCTGCTGAGAACATGTACATCCACCCACATCCAAGCCAGCACGTAGACGGGCTTGGCAACAAAAGGGTTAAACATTCAAGATGGCGACTCATGGGACGTCAGGCAGCCTGACTAAAAACTTAAAATATATTAATTTTAGATACTGGGGAATTGTTTAACCCTTTTGTTGCCAAGCACGTAACACCTACGTGCTGGCTTGGCTGGGCCTTAAGTGCCAAGCACGTAGGTGTTACGTGCTTGACTTTCCTCGCTTGTAGTTTAAAAAGTAAAAACAACAAATACTCACCTGACCCCTTGTTGGATCCGGCCGGGTCTCCTCTTTAATTTGGTGCCATCCGATCCCCCGTGGGGGGTCGGATGGCTCCAGGAGAGCCCCCGGAATAGGCCGCCCCCCCCCCCCCCCCCCCCCCGCTTCTGCAGCAGCAGCTTCTAACTGTAAAAAAAAAAAAAAAATAAAAATGACATTCACTTACCTGTGTGTGCGCTGGCTCCCGCTGTCCCTCCTCTTCACCTGGGGGGCCTCCGATCCCCCCCCAGGACTTACCGATCTTCAGGAGAGAGCCTGGGAGGCTCTCTCCTCTCTTCTGCACGATGGCGGCCGCCATCATGCCTCTAAGCCCCGCCCCCTTGGGGGCGGGGCTTATGAAGTCATCCCGGCCCCGATCTCAGGCTTCAGCCTTCTCAGCTTCTCAGATGCCGGTGATCGGCACAGGGGAAGGAGGTGACAGGAGATCCTCTGATCTCCTGCCTTCTCCTTCTCTGGATGCCGATCACCGGCATCTGTCAGCTGAGCGGCGAGGGACAAGAGCTTGCAATCGAAGGTAAGTACAGTAAAAAAAAATTTTTTTTTTTTCTAATAAAATACTTTTTATTATTGTGTAGTGTTTTTTTTTCACATTAACCCTTTGTGAGCTGGTAAGGGGTCCATGAGACCCCTTATACCAGTTCACAAGGCTGGGGGGGTGGCAAGTCACCTGCCCTAGCGGGTGGCTTGCCATTAACCCCCGCACCCCCATTACCTGCCTCCCCAAAGGCCAGGGGGGGGCAGAAGAGCCCGGGCCCACATAGGCTATGTGGGCTCGTAGGCTGCAGGGTGGGGGGGCCACCAAAGCTGGCCCCCCCACTCTGTGCCTACAAGCCCCCATAGCTGGTCCCGGGCTGGTTACTTTGGGTAAGGGGGACCCCACGTCATTTTTTTTTTTGGATTTTGAAGGGTTTTTAACCCTTCAAAATCCAAAAAAAATGGGGTCCCCCTCCCCGGGAAGGGGGACCCTATGTCATTTTTTTTTTTAATTAACCATTTGTCATCCAGCAGCTATAAAAGGCTTCTGGGCAGGAAAGGGTGTCTACCTATACATATGTGGTATCGCTGTAACCGGGAGAAATTGGGGTTTCTCACGCAATAAGATTTTATTGACAAACTTACATTTTTTATTACAAAAAACTCTACAAATTGTAAAAAAATTTTTTTTTTTTGTTTTTTTTCACACATTTCACCCCAAAAAATTGAGAATACACCTAAAAAATACAAACAAGACATTTCATGTTAAAGCCCAGACTCTGTTGAAAAAAACAATATATAATTTTCCTGGGAAATCCCTGGAAATCCCTTCAAAAATGACAGTTGAATATGTGTAGCGCAAAATGGTGAAACATCGTCTGGCAACAGGGAGTGGCAAATGCTGCAGGTAGGCTGGCAGCGAAAGGGTTAAGGGTTTGGGCTTTTCAATAAATCATGGTGAAGGTCCGGTTTAAGGGCACTGCAACATAATAATGCAAAAAAATCATTTTTATTGGAATTACTGAATCAAAAAAGCCACCATTACAATAAAAACACAAAAAACACACCTAAGACAAAGGATAAAAACCTACAAAACCTGTCTACCCTGGATCCGATTTTATTGCTTTAAATAAATCCCTCCCAATATGTGCAATCTACTAATTAGAAAATAAATATCCTCCCACACATAGAAAAGTTAATAGTGTGCACTGATATATCAAATGTATATGTTCCAATAATGGTTATAATACATATGTGAGCTATAAAGTGCCCTGTGCAAAGATATGAAAAATAATTTATAATTGATAAAGTGCTACTAACAATATATATACATAATACTATAGCTGCCTTGTGAAAGTAACACACCAATGGTTTTATAAACAATAAAATAAGGGACAAACCTGAGGAGGGGGAGGGAAACTTTATAACTAACATGATCACAAGAAATGGAGCAGTAATAAGAATCCAGATAATTCTGCTAGCTAGCAAGAGGAGGGGTTACTTATACACCCAGCATCAACACCTGGAGAAATACACACAAGCCTGGTGTGCGGGTGTGGTTTTTCTTTTTAATTTGCGTTGTACAAATAAACCTTCCTCATTATATTGGGCCATTTCGCGAAACAGCTCCTTTTAAATTACCTTTGTAGGCTAATCAAAACTTAGATTCATTACTAGCGGCAGGTACCGACAGATGAGCGTCTGTAGCGAGACATCGAGAGCGACCGCTAGTAGTCGCTGTGGTCATCCATGGTTCGCTGTTTCAGAGCATCTCAGTCGCTGGCCGGCATTGATGAATATATTGTATGAGTCGCTTTAACACCAGTATAGTGCTGTATGGGAGCGAACGGTAGCACCAGCTCAGTGCGACCGACTCATACCATATTCATAAAAAAAAAAAAAAAATAGCCTCACACAGCGCCAGCGCTCAAAATCGGGTCATTGTAGCCCAGAGCGCCAGAGGCTGTGTGATTAAAGTCTGTTTCTGAACACAAATCCACTAGTAACAAGGCGAAAACATATGGAATTACGTTATTATGTGACATGAACACTTTTTAATACCAGACCTGTAATGACAATTCTGCATAAAAATATTATAAATCAAAAAAGTTTTCAAAGGTGACTTTAAATAGGCTATGAGAGGTGACACAATTACTTGATAATTAAAATAAAAAAAAAAAAAAAAAACCCTGTTTAAAGAGATTAAAAGTATTGTCCATTGAAATGTATGGGAGAGCGACAGGTAATACCAGGCGCTCTGGCTTCCACAGCGCCGGCAGTATACGCTGAGCCATCTGTGATGATGAATCAGTCGCTACGTGTCGCTGTTAAAGTGGACCAACACCCAGGATTTTGACTATCCTGGGTCTTGGTCCACTTCGGTGGGGCACCCCCGATCGGGGTGCCCCGCTGTGTGAAACCCCCCGAAAAACTCACCTCTCCCCACTCCCAGCGCCGACGGACAAGCGGCTCCTCTGCCACCGCCTCCCGCGCGTCACTCTTTGACGCGCGCGTGCCCGCGCCGGCCATTCACAGACGGCCGCCGCGGACGCGCGTACGTCTAGAGGGGCGCGAGGGAGGATAAGGGAAGATAAGGTAAGGAGTTTGGGGGGGTTTCACCCCGCGGGACATCCCGATCTCGGATGTCCCGCGGGGAGGGAGGTGATCGGCCCGGGAATCTTATAGACCCCCGTGGGTGTTGGTCCACTTTAGAGTCACTCACCAGATTTGCTTTGATAAATGTGGTATTGCGTACAGCACCCGGCAGTCACCGCTCCCTACCTGTCGTTACCTGTCACTGCCAGTCGTTACCTGGCGCTATGGCTTGATGTATAAAGCCCTAAGCCTAGTCAAAATCTTACCTTATCACACAGATAAGCCCTCCTGGCCCACTCCTCCCAAAACTCCTTTGTCTTGTTTTATCTGCCGGTTCCTTGACCACAAACCTACAGCTCTCTAGTTCAGAATTCCAAATGAAATCTTTCTGCATCACGGTGTGTGAGCACTTCACACTCTGTGAGCTGGGCACATGTCTAGGGCTTGGCATGCTTTTTCAGCTATTTTTACAAACCATGCCAATGGTTTTAAAGAGGACCAATACCCACATTTTTAACTGGCATCCCCCGAATTGCTCCCCCTCATGAAGAGAACCTTTTGCCAATTTTCATTGCTCCTGCTTCACCTTAATCCTAAATAAATGGCGCCTGTTTTAGCTGCAAAGCTCTGCATCCTCCATTCATTGTCACCGTTGTGTGTGGCAATGATGTAATTGCCACACCTATGCAATGATTGATTTCCTGCTATCTTACAGAGATGAACAGCACAAAATAAAGTGTTCAGGGCGATTCAAAAAGTAAAAATATCTATTTCTAGTTCTACCCTCTAAGAATGGCGTATTGGCAGGGGCTTTGGCCAAATGTATTTTTAGTTCAGTGGGTTCTGAACGCTAGCACTAGGAACATGTGCCATGTATTTTCCCGTTTATTTTCATAGTCTGTATGTGTATTAACTTGCCCTTTTGTTATCTACCTTTTTGAAAATCTTTTTATTTTCCTTTTAAGGTTCGCCAATGCCTATGGGCAGTCCCATGCCAAACCCCAGCTTCCTGGGCACACCAGCACAGGGTACTACTACTTTTTTAAGCTTTTAAACTTCTCTTTTGCTGCACTAAAAGTGAATGCACAACTTTCCAGCTTTAGAAAAGAAAAAATCCTCCAGTGGGACACTTCTTTCTTTTTAAAGAGGGGACATACCTTCCTTTAACCTCTATAGCATAGGGGCAATGACCCTACTAGTAAGCCTAAACCCAGGCAGCAGTGGACGTCCAGTGTCCATGTAAGGCTTTAACCTTTCCCCTTGCCTTGGCTCCACCATTTCTTGCAAATTAACACAGCCATCTTGGGGCTGCTGCACAGAGCCTGATCACTTGAATGAATGCACAGACGCACGCGTATAGTGGGGAATGGCGCTCTGTGCATCCGCTGCCCAAGCACCTATAACGGCACTGGATTCCAGGCAGGGTGGGGTGGTATGACACTTTCATGTTCCCTTGTATGACTGCCTATCTCATGTATCTTCCCAATGATCTCACTGCACATGCAAGGCGGCATTGCTCACATCCTATTGGGACTGTGTGGGGCCATGCCCATTGTAACTAAATGGCTGTGCGTGGTAGCACACAGCCGAAGATTGTAAGTGATGCCATGTGCCACCGTTATATGTGGCTGGGATTCCATTCAGATTCTCCATTCGCACAATAAAGCTGATTGGAGGAGAGCCACACCTGCGCATGTGCGCTTGAAGAAAGACAAGCGAGTGGCGGGGTTATACAGAATGGGGCATCCCAAAACATGCCTTAGGGGACAGACCAAAATCCCGGGTCTTGGTCCACTTAAATGATGGTTATTTTTATTTCATTCTACTTTAATTCTACTACTACTACTAAAATAACTTCAAAATAGACAAATGGAGTGTAATTTATAGTGACCGCTGTGAAGATATAAACCCAGTATTTCCATGCTACAGATTATTTACCTAAAGTGGATCAAGACAGGTTTTTGCCTATCCCCAGTTTAGGTCCATGCCTCTGGGGCATCCTGTTTTTTTTATCCGTGCATATGTATGGGGGGTAGGAAACCTGAAAGGCGGGCTGGCCGCTTCCCTCTGGCTGTGCATATCCATGCCATTGGGTGCATGCAGCAACCGGTGGGATGCCGCCAGCACAGCAATCCTGGGGGTTTCTTACATCGGGGCATTCCAAATCTGGAAACTTCTTGCTCTAAAGTTTTATAGCTTTTAGGGCGTGTTTCTGGTTTTGGTCCATAGCCTTGGGGCATCCTGATTTGGGATGACCCGCTGTGTGAAACCCTGTCTCCTGTTATGCATTCCTCGCCATCGATCGCAGGTGCAACTGTGATTTCGACTTATTCTTCTGCACATATTAATGGAGAAGTATAATTTGCAAGCTCATCTGGCCACAGGCTGAATTCATTTGTATCAGACAGTTCTCTGCCTCTCAGCTGATAAATGTGTTACGTTCTCTAGCTGCAGAGAAAACATAGCTGACTGGCCATTACATTATGATACACTGTAAAGATGCTTTATTATACAGTGTATTACAATGTAACAGCCAGTCAGCTGTATTACCTCTACAACCAGAGAGTGCAACATAGAAACATAGAAGCTTGACGGCAGGAGGAGACCATACCCTCCATCTAGTCTCTGCCCTTGTGTATACTGTATGTTCTCTTTATCTTAGGATAGATGTGTGCTTATCCCAGGCATGTTTAAATTAAGTGACTGTTGATTTTTCAACTACCTCTGCTGGAAGTTTGTTCCAAGCATCTACTACTCTTTCTGTAATATAATATTTTCTAACATTGCTCCTGATCTTCCCTCCGACTAGCTTCAGGTTGTGCCCCTTGTTCTATCATTGTTTCTTTTTAAAAACACTTCCCTCCTGAACCTTATTCAATCCTTTCACATATTTAAAGGTCTCAATCATGTCCCCCCTCTCCCTTCTTTCCTCCAAAGTGTACAAATTAAGTTCTTTAGGTCTCTCCTGATAAGTTTTTAGTTTAAGTCCTTCCACTATTTTCGTTGCCGGCCTTTGGACCCGTTCTATTTGAATAATGTCTTTTTGCAGGTAAGGTCTCCAGAACTGCACACAGTATTCTAGCTGTGGCCTCACCAGGGCTCTATACAGCGGCATCACAACCTCCCTCTTCCTACTGGTGATGCCTCGAGCTATGCAGCCGAGCATCCTGCTTGCTTTTCCCACTGCCTGGCTACACCGTCCACTCATCTTGCAGCTATCAGTAATCAGTATACCTAAATCTCTCTCCTCCAAGGTAACAGAGACAGAGAGATGTGTGATGAAAATGTATTCAGCCCCTCACCAGAAGAGTTGGCAGATTATACTTGTCCTTTAATAAGCATGTAAAGAAGCTGAATGGGGAGCTCAGCCTTTCTTGCGATCAGACAGCAACACTCCCGGTGTCCCTCCTACGGGTGCATGCAGGCGCACCAGCCATTTGTTTACCCCTGCAAGTAAATATGTATGAGGGGCCCAGCGGGGCTTCATGAAGCTGGGCATCCCAAGTCAGGATGCCCAAGAAATGGGTATTTAACCAGCCCAAGAGACTTACAGATGATTGAAGCAATATTGGTCCGATTTGGTCCAACCTTCGAAAGCAGCCTTGGTGTCCATAGCCTCACTGCTTGCCTGTCTTGAAAATCCAATCCCAGTTATGTACATGTGGCCTATGCATTCTTATAGAGACCTTCCACCTTCTGCAAGCTAAAAAACTGTTGCATGGAACTCTGCACCTGCCAACCTCATAGTGAATTGAATGCACTGCTCTATTAACTGTAACAAATGGGGCATGCAAGATCCTTCTTTCTTTTTTTCTTTTTTTTTCCCCTTAGGGTTCAGGTTGTGCAGAAAGTTAACTTAGGCCCTAGAGGGGGCAACCTCTGCAAGAAATAGAGAGTAGTGAAGCACAATGGATTTTTCTCTTGGATACATGTATGCCTAAAGGCCTTAATGACCGTTTTGATTTATTACTGTGTACTAATAGATAACCATTGGCTTTTATATCTCGTTACCATAGAATTAATGTGTCTGCCCCGGATGTATTGAGATTATCAGGGCATCGCCAATTATTTTATTGTTGGGACTTGGTTTTAACAAATCACTTTTATATTTCAATTGCTCCTTCTTAGTGGTGGAATGTAATTTTTTCCAGGAAATTCAGACTTTTTAGGGGTACATGTTTAGAAGGGTGATTGGACTACCTTTAGAGATCAGCTCATTTTATTTATTTGTTAATATGTTTTATATATCAGTACAAACCTTTTGATCCCTGCGGCACACCATTCTTTACCCCCGTACAATAGTGAACCTTCCTGCATCCCTATATAATTCTGGGGTAGTTTTGAAGTAAGGGGGGTTGTTCTTTAGCCACATAGTAGTTATACTAATTAATTAAATAAATAAATATATAAGCTATGTACCACCCAGCCGATGGACTATGTTAACCAGTAAAGGACATTATATACATTACATATATAAATAGAAATGTACTGCTTGCCTGTCTTGAAAATCCAATCCCAGTTATGTACATTTGGCCTATGCATTCTTATAGAGGTCATCCACCGTCTGCAAGCTAAAAAAACTGTTGCATGGAACTCTGCACCTGCCAACCTTGTAGTGAATTGAATGTGCTGCTCTGTTGGTGACCCTGCTCTGTTGGTGACCCTGGTTTGGGATGCCCTGTCCGTTTCCCCATGTGCTACTACTGTAGTTGGGGATCCTTCCCTCCATTACCTGTAACAAATAATCTGTAATTTAAATAATCAGTTTGTTTTTTTTTCCCTCTTAGGTGGTTATCTACCAGCTGTATCTACTCCTGTTTATTCTGCTGCATCTCCCATGCAGCAATCTACAGCCCCGCTGGCAGGTATACTGGGCCCCGAAGTCCTCTTTTCAGGGAAGCACAATGGGATCTGCATCTATTTCTCTCGTATTACCAAGTTAGTGATTTTTTCCACCTAAGTTGATCAATCGTTAATCTGTCTGATTTAGAACCTTATATTTTAAAGGGATTGTCCAGGCAAAAAAAATGAATGCTCACTTTCTCTTCACTCAGTCACACAGATTAAATAGGTTTATACTCCTGTTCCCAGGAGTGACAGACGGTGCTGGAAGAGTTTACTGAAAAGTACCTCTGCTTCCTCTTTGGCTGCTCCTCACTCGGTGAGGTTCATCCATTCCCAGTTTTACACTTGTCCCAGTTGGGTTGGCTGGCATGCTGCTGCGGCTTGTAGTCCCGCTGTGGCATGGACAAGGCTGTCCATGGAGAAACAGTGTTATTCTAAGTGTGTCTCACACCCTGCTTTGGAAATATTCATTACACTTGGGCTATGTCCAGTAGAGGGCGAACTTCTGCAGAGATGAATAGAAAAAAGAAGCCCCTCCCGGTCCATAAATACCTGGGACCTCCCACACATTCCCCAGTAATCGTCTCTGCAGACGACGAGCAAGGCAGAAGATGAAGTCTCCTCCTTGCAGGTAAGCCAGGTTCACACCCGGCCATTTTTATCCCTATTTCTGCCCAGACCTAGTTATGCTTAAGTCCCCTAATGCCTCCCAGCCTTGGCTGTAGGTCCGGGTGACGGTAGGAGTCACCTTAACAGGTGTACTGATAGGAGCCATGCTCCTCCGTGAGGCCCCATTACAAGGGGTAGGTGGCTACCAGTTGGTGACCCTGGTTTTGGATGCCCTGCCCGTTTCCCCATGTGCTACTACTGTAGTTGGGGATCCCTCCCTCCTTTACTTTATTCCACTCTATTCAATATGGGAGGGGGGCCTGTGACTTTTCCCTTGTCCAGTTGATGTGGAACATCGGGAAGTAATCCCTCAATCAATTGGTGTCAATTGGGATGCCCTGCCCATTTCCCCATGTGCTACTACTGTAGTTGGGGATCCCTCCCTCCTTTACTTTATTCCACTCTATTCAATATGGGAGGGGGGCCTGTGACTTTTCCCTTGTCCAGTTGATGTGGAACATCGGGAAGTAATCCCTCAATCAATTGGTGTCTGAGTGTGTGTGTGTGTGATTGTGACATCCGTTTATACATGCGGCGGCCGTAGTCAGAGCCGGCCACCCTGTCATGGCGTCGCTGGGCGAGGAGGCTAAGGGGAGCTTCTCCCTCCCCTTGCTGTGAGGAACGGGGGCGGGGCCGGGCGCGCTGGCGGCGGCCCGCCCCACTCTCTCTGGCGCCCTCGGCGGCGCCCGGTTAATGTAAGCGCGTTTCTGGGTGAGGATGGGGAGGGGGCGGGGCCAGGCGCAGCGTGCGATGTGCCCTGTGGGGCTTTGCCTTGTACACTGTTGCTTGAGGCGCCTTATCCAACGCGGTTGCCTAGAACATTGAGGAATCGTGTTGTCCCATCTTGCGGTTTCTTGGTCTTGCTAATATTACTTGCACATGCGTTCTGTTGTAATACACGAAGAAATAAGCATGCCATATTAGTTTTATATGCATTACTATTAGTATTATATACTATATTACTTTCAATGTTATATACTTTATGTACATATATATATTTATTTTATATGTTTTGCCACACTCCTTTTACTTTCTGCATGTATGAGTGCTTGTCTTAGGGTACCTTACTTATGGGGGCCCCCATTTTGTTGTGTCCTGGGGTCCCTTGGGCTTGAAAATCCTCCCACTAACGGACTTAAGGGGCATCCCGGGTTGCTTCTAGCGTAATTCCCGCTGGTCATTGCGACTACCATACAAATCACCATATGGAGGCTCCCCAGGATACCGGGCTCCGGCTCCATTCAGGGCAGTCCCGGCCGTGTGTGGGTTGGGGGGTATCCCTTGTGGGGAATAATGTGCTGGTTTGCATACCATGTGTTCAGCAGGCCATAACACAGCAGTCGGGGACCCAGATGTCTGGGTCAGTGCCGCCAGCCTCATCATCTACCCCACCTTGACTTATCCGTACCCCAGGTGACATGGTCATTCGCGGGGAGTCGCAATCTGATGTATGTGCTAGATTGGCCAACATTGAGAAATTGTTTTCTAGCTCTGCGGCCAGGGTGGCCCCGGCTAAGAGAAGGCATCTGTCTCCGGCAGTGCCGGTTCTTGATGATCATGATTCCCTTGACTGGTCTGTTTATTTTCCGCTTGCGGAAGGAACTGTTTACGGAATCTGATGGCTCTGAGGATCAGCAGTTTTGGGATGCTGATGCCGGGCAGGGGCTTGGGGATGCCGTGGATACCCCCAAGATCCTGGCCCATTTATTTGAGGTGCTGGCTATTCCTCCTCCGGCGGAGTCCCCTCCGCAGAAGGGGGAATTTTTCCTTGAGACCTCTAAGTCTCGTCTGGAGTTCACAAAACAGATTCATTTCTAATATCTGATTATTAAGGATTGGGAAGGACCTAGCCGGCTTCCCGGTTTTCCTCAGGAATGGGATAGGAAGTATCCCTTTCCGGTGGACGCGGTGAAGCGCTGGTCGTCTCCTCCCGAGGTCGATGCTGGGATTGTCCAACACATCTGTGGTGCACTCTCCAGACGCCACCACGATTAAGGATCATGAGGACCGTCGTATTGATCAGATGGCTTGACATGCCTTTGCTTGCATGGGTTCTGCCTTGCGGCCTGTTTGTGCTTCTGTACTCACGGTTGTGGTTATCAGGTCTGTGGTTAGGGGCCTGTTGAGGGGTCCCAGCTGGACCCAGCCAGTGATTAATTTGCATTGTTCATGACCATTTGTCTTGTCTGCCTTGGATGACACAATATGTCTGTATAGCAGAACCTTAGCGTTGCTTGTGGCTATATGACGTTCTGCCTGGTTACGCCAGTGGCGGCTAACATTGCGGCTAAGAAGTCTCTAATCCTTCCTTTCGCGGTGCCAGAGCAGGCAGAGGTGCTGCCTTCTCTATCTTCAAGGGTGATTCCTGGAGCAGTGGTGGAGGATGGGCCCGTCCAGGACCTGTCTGGGGTTCCAAGCCCGCTGCCAGCTTGGCAATGAGGGGGCGCCCTCACCTTGGCGGGTGGGGGGTCGGCTGCGGCACTTTTTCCAGGCCTGGGACGTCACAGACAAGTGGATTGTGGACGTGGTCTCTTCCGGGCTGCGGACCCCCGGGCTGCGGACCCCCGGGCTGCGCAGGGGCTCCTGTTGGCAGGGCTAAATCTTCTGGACATGGAGGTCATATGTCCGGTGCCTTTCTCAGGGAGATGCCGGGGCTATTATTCCACCCTCTTTATGGTTCCCTAACAGGATGGATCCATCAGAACCATTCTGTTTTTTGAAGCCTTTCTTCAGGTTCATCAGATCCCAGAAGTTCCGCATGGAGACTCTGCGCTCAGTCTTCAATTCCCTTCATCAGGGGGATTTCGTGACCTTTATAGACATCAAGGTTGTTTACCTTTATGTACCAATCTACCCCGCACGCCAGAGAATTCTCAGGTTTGGGGTGGGAGATCGGCATTTTCAGTTTGAGGGGCTGGCGGGCATAATGGCCCTTCTCAGAGCCCAGGGCGTTTACATTGTGCCGTATCTGGACGACCTACTCATTACAGCATCTTTTCTATGCCAGGTGGAGATGGACTCCAGGGTGGTGACGACGCTGGAAAGGTTTGGATGGGTGATCAACCACTCCCAAGTCCTCTCTCCCCTTCAAGGGAGATCTCATTTCTGGGCATGAATCTGGATTCCAGTCAGGCCAGAGTGTTCCTTCCTCACCCAAAGGTGCAGAGGGTTCAGGATCTGATATTTGTTCTCCTGGACAATCCTCGCCTCTCTATCCGGCTAGGGATGAAACTGGTAGGATTGATGGTGGTTTCCTTCGAGGCAGTCCCCTTTGCTCAGTTCCACGTGAGGTCGCTCTAACTCCATCTATTGCTGAACTGGGACGGATGTCCCCGGTATTTGGATCAGTCCTTTCTGCTGTCTCCCAGGGTTCGGCAGTCCTTTCAGTGGTGGCTGGAGCCAAGCAATCTGATGAGGGGCAGATCCTTTTTGGCCCCTTATTGGGAGACGGTTACCACGGATGCCAGCCTGTCGGGCTGGGGAGGTTTCTGGACGGACTTTCAGTTCCAGGGTTTGGGGGGTCCTCAGGAGGCTCACACCCCTATCTATGTCTTGGGGTTCAGAGCTATTCGGTTGATTCTGTCATGCTGGATGCATCACTTACAGGGCTTACCGGTTCAGGTTCGATCAGACGATTGAACTGCGATCGCTTACATCGATCACCAAGGAGGGACTCGCAGCAGGAGTGCCCTCAGGGAAGTTTCGCTGATTCTTGCATGGGCGGCGAGCGATGTTCCATGCATCTCATCGGCATTCATCCCGGGAGTGGAAAAAATGGAGGCGGACTCCTTGAGCAGGGGATCCTCTCGCTGAGGGGGATGATCTTTCAACCACAAGGTATTCCAGTCCCTCTGTCGCAAGTGGGGGACTCTGGAGGTGGATCTCTTTGCCTCACGTTGCAATCACAAGCTCCCAACGTTTTGGTTTTCGGTCTCAGGTTCCTCTGACACTGGCAGTGGTCGCCATGTCTCTTGCCTGGAGGGATCTGGGGTTCCTGTACCTGTTTCCTCCCTTCTCCATGGTGGGCAAGGTGGTGCGCAAGCTGGCTCACGAGGGTGCGTCAGCAATTCTGGTGGCTCCAGGGTGGCCAAGATAGGTTTGGTTCGTTCTACAGTTTACAAACGCTGGCTTTGACGGCGTGGCTGCTGCTGCAACCTCCTCCATCTTAATAGAAGAAGGTTTGTCTGATGATGTGCTTCAGACACTTGTTTGGGCTAGGAAGTGGTCTTCCTCTAACATCTTCTACAGGACTTGGAGGTCCTATATTGATGGGTGTGAGGCTAGGGCCTTGCCTTGCAAGGTGTTTTCGTTCCCTAGGATTTTGGACTTTCTTCAGCACGGTCTGGGCCTGGGACTCCAGGGCAGGCCTCTGTCCTGGTGGTCTTCTTCTAAGGCCTTTTGTCCTCGAAAGCCTTGTGTCTGTTTGGGATTTGAATTTTGCGTTTCTATGCTTACGCAAAAGATTGCCTTTTTGTTCGCTGTGTTTCTGGGTTGGCGGCCCTGTCTATTCCGGCCTCTTACTTTGAGAGACACCGGGACAAGGTGGTGTTCCGCTTTAAGCCGGATTTCCTTCCTAAAATGGTATCTGTTTTCCATCTCATTCAGGATGTGGCTCTCTTCCTTGTGTCCTTGGTCTAGCAATGACGAGGAGAGGGCCCTGCACTTTTTGGATGTTTGTTTTGTGACGTACTATTTCTTGGCTACTTCCCTCTTCTGTAGGACGGACGCCTTGTTTGTGGCGCCCTCTGGCCCAAGACGAGTTTGGCGCCGTCAAGTCTACCATTATTAAATGGATATGTCTGGTCATTGTTGGGGCCTATATTGCCAAGGGGAGGGTTCCTTCTTTCAGTTTACTGCTCTTTCTACTAGTATTGTTGGGGCTTCCTGGGCTTTTTAGCACAAGGCTTCTGTTGAACAAGTTTGTACAGCTGCTACTTGGTCTTCTGTTCATACCTTTTCCAAGATTTACAAGGTTGATGTGTGGGCCTTAGCGGATGCTGTTTTTTGGCCGCAATGTTCTACAAGCGGCAGGGGTTTCATTTTGCACTTTTGCCTATTGGGATCCCCACCCTTTTTGGACACTGCTATTGGATGTCCCAAGTGTAATGCTGGGGATACTGGGGAATGTGTGGGAGGTCCCAGGTATTTATGGGCCGGGAGGGGCTTCTTTTTTCTATTCATCTCTGCAGAAGTTCGCTCTCTAATGGACATAACCCAAGTGTAATGAATATTTCCGAAGCAGGGTGTGAGACATACTTATACCCATTTTACAGGTGAGTAATCACAAAATGGTATTTTTAGTTTTTGTGTGTATAGCATTTGGGTGCACTGGCTTCCCTGCAATGCCGGGGGCCATTATTCTCTCCCTCTGCTGCATGTGTCAGCGGCGGGGGAAAGGGAGGAGAGCATCGGGCCCCCACAGTGCCGTTCTCTGGTCTCCCCCCGCAGCAATCACAATAGCCCGCTTTCCTGTGGTTGGCACTGGGGGACAGGGGGGCGGTCACCATTTACAAGATGGTGGCGTTTGATTCTACTCAATACACGTGGTGCTGAGGCCTCTTCCCCTTACTGCCCTCCCAAGGACTATGCATGGGGACTCCCTGGAACACCCCCTCCAGTACTTCTCAGGCTACTTTTCACTTTCTCTGCACTTGCTGTCTGAGGGAGAAGAGGGCCTTTTGCTGCTGCCGTTACTATGGCCCCCGCAAGCTGCCGGCTACCTGAAGTATCCTGGGACCTGAGGATGCTGCGAATACTTTGCCAGAATACAGGTCAGATCTTTCCTCTTTGGGGTTTACCCTTCTAACACCAGCCACATAAAATTTACATGGCTGCCTCTCCTACCGTTAAATTCCAGCTGAAGCTTCAGGAGAGGGGAGGATGCTTTTTCAGATTTAACTTGTTTTTTTCTTGTTTGTATATTTCTTTTTAGGAAAATGTCGCATTGATTCTGCGTTTTCATTTATTTTTTGGGTGGGGGGGGGCTGTGCAACCAAATAATTCATCAAGGGATTACTTCCAAAAAACTGCGTCCACGTCAACAAGCCTGGTATGCCTAGAAAGCTTGAGGTGTGTACTTTCTTGAAAAACCGCAAGGTGCATATAGCAGTTGTATTTTTATCTGAAAATCTCCTAAAGAGCTGTTTCAATTTGGGGTCTCCTGGGCAGGAAGTGGTGTCTACCAATAAACATGTGGTACTGTTGTAACAGGGAGGAATGGGGCTTTTACACGCAATATGATTTTATGGAAAACTTAATTTTTTGGCCACATCCCCCTGCAGGACTGTTTCTCTCTTTGTGGTTCCTACCTGACCATTTAAGGGCCTGACCACTTAAGGGCCTGACAGCTGGAAAAGCTAGCAGATAGATCAGGCAAGTGGTGATTGCAGCTTATCGCCCTTGGGACAGGACACCCCCTTTTATGCTCACGACTCAACTAGATCTATCGGCTCCTTCTGGGCTTTCCGTCACCAGGCGACATCTGAACAAATCTGCAAAGCAGCCATGTGGTCATCTATCCACATGTCCTACAAAGTGGATGTGCATGCAACAGCTGATGCTGCGTTCGGTACAGGAGCCCAGAGCACCTAGTGGCCAGAGAGGTCTGTTGCGGAAAAAAAAACATTCAGAAGCAAAATATCTTCAGAAAATGCAATGTTTATTCGGTCAACCGGGTGCCCGATATGCCTCAGGTTTAGACAAAGAAGCTTAAATGACCATTCTGATTGGGTGCCTGGACACATGTCAGCCTTCGATTGGATATTTCAAACATATACAGATACACATATATGGTGTATATATAGTTCAGACATGAAGAACATCTGTTTCTCATTAAGCAGACACAACATTCCATTCTTGGTAATTGTTAAACCTATGATGAGTGATGGGTGAAAATCCCCCTAAACGCTGACAATGTGAGAGATGGCATACAGGCAGCTAGAACTAAATAATACTATATTATTATATAATAATATTATAATATTTAATTTTCCACTACAGGTCAACAGCCTCTTTATCATTCTTAATCTATTGTGCAGCTACAGTTGGGGTTTTTTTTTCCCCTGCCCAAGTTCTTTACTGCATTGGAACGTCCCTATTGTATAGAATCTGTGTGTCTGAGTGAAGGGAAGAGAAAAGGGAATTTTATGTTTTACTTACTGTATTCATTCTATTTTCTTAATCTTCACTCAGTCACACAGCACCCAACCGTTTGGCAGCTGCGCGGTTACTCGTTGGTTGGCTGATTGGCTGTGGCTTCAGACCTCCTGCCAGTTGTGTTACACATGTTAAATTACATGAGTTTGGTATAGTTAATGTCTGTCCATCCTGGGTCGTTCTTCCTGCTGCTTGTGACCAAGACTGGAAATAGATGAACTTCAATGAGGGAGGAACTGTCGAGGAGGTACTTTTCCAGCACGGTCTGTCACTCTAGGAGTATAACTTTATTGTAAGGAGTTTGTGTGACTAAGTGAAGATTAGGAGAAAAGAATTATTACAGTAATACATTTATTATTTTTCTCTCTGCTATGACAATTCTGTCCTATTTTTGGTTCAGTAAAATGTACCAACACTATAGGTGACAGAGCGCGCCATGCAGCCCTGCAGTTGCAAACGCTGGCCACCACCATGTCATACTCCAGCTTCAATCACAGTAACTAACTGGTATATACTGGTATAACTGTATACACTCACTGCTCCTGTTTGTCTCGCTGCATGGATAGGTTAAATGGTGAGAAAAAATTCCTGTTAGGGCACAAGGATACAATGGCCATAAACAAACAAAAAAATTCCTCAACTGGTTGGGTGGTATCCAAAAGCTGTTAATTCCTCTGCTCCTGGACAGGAGGAGGTGAGATTGGTGGTTGTTTTTGTAATTGAAATTGGGAAGGAACTATTCCTTCCCGATTTCAATTACAAAAACAACCACCAATCTCGCCTCCTCATAACCACCACACACATCAATCCCTAAATCACACATACCTGCTAACTCTCACCACAACCCCTGCAAACACATACGTACATATCCTACCAGCAAACCTCCCAAACTCACAAACACAACCCTGACCACTAGCCTCACAAACTCCATTAACTGTCCTAGTAAAAATAAAATAAAAAATATTCTAAGTATGTCACACACCCCGCTTCAAGACATTCATTACATGTGGGTTATACTGACTTGTAGATGGCGATATTGCAGAGATGTAAAGGAAAAAAGAGAGCCCCTCCCGGTCCATAAATACCTGGGACCTCCCACTCACTAGAGTCTTTCATCTCTGCAGACGGCGAGCAAGTCAGAAGATGATGTTTCCTCCTTGCACAGGGGGATTTCAGGATGACTCCCGGCCCTCTATTTCTCTATTTCCGCCCGGATCCCTGTTTGTTTTACCCTGCCTCCCAGCCTAGGCTGCTGGTCCGGGCGAGGGTAGATGGCACCCTAGGTTCTTAGGAGCTAATGCTCCACCGTGAGACCCTATACTAAAGGGTAGGCGGTTAACCGGGTTGGTGACCCCGGTTTGGGATGCCCTGTCCCTTGGCCTTACACTCTGGGTGGGTTTCCCCTCTCCGGATGCCCTTCTCCTTAGAGGGGGGCCTTCTCCCATATCAGGTAGATATTTTTTGTGTGTGTGTGTGTGTGTTTCTTGTGCACTCTGTTTACTTGGTGTTTGTCTTTGCTGACCGGCGCCGCCCCTCCGGTGAGTTGTGTGTAGGGGGGGCGGGGAGTTCGGCGCGACGCCGCGGCCCGCCCCCATGTGGCTGGCGCCGCTGCGGAGCCCGGTCTCTTGCCGGGAGATGCGCTGTGTGGTGGAGGAGGGGGAGCGAAGCAGGGCACGACGTGCGAACCGCGCTGACCACGCCCCCCTTCTCCTCTCTGTCGTCTTCCTCTCTCCGCGTGGTGCTGCCTTTGACTCCATTGTGGCGCTGTGAGTGGCCCTGTGGGCCTCATTTACTTGGCTTCTGGTGTGTGTGTGTATATGTATATATATA
Organism: Gastrophryne carolinensis; assembly: GCA_027917425.1. Classification (NCBI taxonomy): domain Eukaryota; kingdom Metazoa; phylum Chordata; class Amphibia; order Anura; family Microhylidae; genus Gastrophryne; species Gastrophryne carolinensis. The sequence continues at coordinate 606,669,785 of CM051234.1, forward strand.
TTTACTTATGGGTCTGATTATGCTGATTGGGTTTATTTTGTCTTCCAGGTGGACCTACATTGGTTATTAGGGGGGTTCTCCCGGTCCTAGGGTCCCTGGGTTCATTTGGGCTTTATTGTAAATCCTCCCACTTGGGACATTAAAGGGGCATCCCGGGTTGCTTATATGCGTAATTCCCTTGGTCATTGCGACTGCCTATAAGTTCACCGTATGGAGGCATCCCCAGATACTGGGCTTGGGCTCCCCTCGGGGCAATCCTGGAAGTGTATGGGGTGTGGGGTATCCCTTACGGGGGATGTTCCTTTGTATACCATGTGCGCAGCAGACTATTACGCGGCAGTCCGGACTCCAGGCGTCTGGTTCAGCGCCGCCAGTCTCTTCTCCTACCCCTCCCTGACTGATCCGTGCCCCATTTGACGTTGTCATGGGTGGGGAGTCGCAATCTGAGGTGTGTGCCAGATTGACCAATCTTGAGAAATTATTTTCTAGCGCGGTTTCCAGAAAGGCCCGCCTAAGAGAAAGCACTTGTCTTCAGCCACGCCGGCTGTCAACTTTGATGAGTTTGATTCTCTGGACTGGTCTGATTACTCCCCGCTAGAGGAAGGGGAGTTATTTGAGGAATCGGATTATTCGGACGATCGGCAGTATGTTGGCGCTGATACCAAGCGAGGGCTGGGGGATTCCTTGGATACCCCTAAGGTTCTGGCCCAGATGTTTGAGGTTCTGGCTATTTCTCTTCCTGAGGCGGCTGCTCCGCAAAAGGGGGAGTTTTTCGAGGAATCTAGGCCGTGCTTGGAATTTCCTAATCAAAAGCATTTTGATGGCATTATTACTAAGGAATGGGAGAGGCCTACTCGGCTCAGGTGTTCCTCCGGGTTGGGATAAAAAACATCCTTTTCTGTTGGATGCGGTAAAGCGTTGGTCGTCTCCTCCTGAGGTGGATGCCCCGGTTCTGGGGTTGTCCAACACCGCTATTTTGAATTCTCCTGATTGTTCCACTCTTAAAGATGGTGAGGATAAACGCATTGACCAAATGGCTTGTCATGGTTTTGCCAGTGTCGGGTCGGCCTTGCGGCCTGTTTGTGCTTCGGCGCTGTTACTGGTAGCTACCAGGTCGGTTGTCAGGGACCTGTTGACTGCTTCCGGGCTAGATCCGGCTAGTGACGAGTTCATTGGTCTTAAACGCTGTGAATTGTTTGTCATTTGTACTAGCCGCCTTGGATGACACATTGGTGATGTGTGTGAGAACGTCGGCCTTGCTTGTGGCTATTCGACGTTCGGTTTGGTTGCACCAGTGGGCGGCTGATTTTGTGTCCAAGAAGTCGCTTACGGCTCTTCCCTTTTGTGGGGTTGCGGCTCTTTGGAGAGAAATTGGATTCGGTCGCCAAAGGCGGTAGTTTACCTCAACGCAGGAAGCAACGTCGTTCCTTTCGGGGGGTGGCTTCATTTACTCCTTCCTTCGTGGGGCCAGAGCTGGCAGAGGATTGGCTTTCTCCTCATCCAGAGGTGATTCCTGGAATAGGGGCAGGGGACGTGCCCGTCCAGGATACAATTGGGGCTCTAAGCCCAAAGCCGCTGCCAAGCCAGCTCAGCAATGAGGGGGCGCCCTCACCCTTGTGGGTGGGGGGGACAGCTGCGACACTTCTCCCAGGTCTGGGACCAGGAGGTCTCGGACAGATGGATCCGGGAAGTGGTGTCTTCCGGCTACAAGCTGGAGTTCGAGTTCCGGACCCCTCCCAGATTCTTCAGGTCTCGGGTGCCTTCGGACCCTCTTGATTCAGGAGTTGGCTCGGCTTCTCCTGTCTGCCCCTCGGCCGGCCATCAGGCTGGGGATGAGGCTGGTGGGATTGATGGTGGCTTCCTTCGAGGCGGTTCCTTTTGCTCAGTTTCACACAAGGACGCTCCAGCTCCATCTGTTGGCGGCCTGGGACAGGTCTCCACTGTCGCTGGATCAGTCTTTCCTGATGACCCCCCGGGTTCGGTGCTCCCTTCAGTGGTGGCTGGATCCGATCAATCTGGTGAGGGGCAGATCCTTTCTGACTCCTTGTTGGGAGACTGTCACCACGGATGCCAGCCTGTCAGGATGGGGGGGTTTCTGGAAGGATCGTCAGTTTCAGGGTCTGTGGGGGCCTCAGGAGGCTCACGAGCCCATCAATGTTCTGGAACTGAGAGCCATCAGGTTGGTTCGGTTTCACTTGACTCATCAGTTGCAGGGCTTGCCGGTTCAGGTTCGGTCGGACAATCGGACTCTCAGCAGGTGTGCCCTCAGGGAAGTGTCTTTGATTCTGGCCTGGGCGGAGAGCCATGTCCCGTGCATTTCGGCAGTTTACATTCCGGGAGTGGAGAACATGGAGGCGGACTCTCTGAGCAGGTTCTCATCTCGCCGGGGGGAATGGTCTCTCAGCCCCAAGGCATTTCGCTCGATTTGCCTCAGGTGGGGGTCTCCGGAGGTGACCTCTTTGCCTCTCGTCACAATTACAAGCTTCCAGCATTTGTCTCTCTCGCGGGATCCACTGGCTCTGGCAGTGGATGCCATGTCTCTGAACTGGAGGGATCTGGGGTTTCTGCACCTGTTCCCTCAGTTTCCCATGGTGGGCAGAGTGGTGCGCAAGCTGGCCCTAGAGGGCGCGTCAGCAATCCTGGTGGCTCCAAGGTGGCCAAGACAGGTTTGGTTCGCAGACGTGGTAAGGTTGGCAGAGGATCAGTTCGCTCTGCCCCTGCAGCCGGATCTGCTCACCCAGGGTCAACTACTTTACCCCAATTTACCAACGCTGGCTTTGACGGCGTGGCTGCTGAAACCTCCATCTATAAGCAGGAAGGTCTTTCCGATGCTGTGATTCGGACTCTTGTTAGCGCTAGGAAGCGGTCTTCCTCTACCATCTACTATAGGACTTGGAGGTCTTATATTGATTGGTGTGAGGTCAGAGCATTGCCTTGTAGGGTGTTTTCTATTCCCAGAATTCTGGAGTTTCTTCAGCATGGTCTGGATCTGGGGCTCCAGCTTAGTACTTTGAAGGGGCAGGTTTCTGCCCTGGCGGTTTTCTTTCAAAGGTCTTTTGCTCTTCATCCTTTGGTTAATACTTTTTTCCAGGGGGTTACGCATGTGCGGCCTCCTAGGAAGCCTATGCTCCCAGTTTGGGATTTGAATTAGGTTCTTTCTGCTCTTCAGGGTCCTCCTTTTGAGCCTTTGCATGATATTGCTTTGTCTTCGCTTACGCAGAAGGTGGCATTTTTGGTTGCTATCACTTGGCGGCTTTGTCCATTCAGGCTCCGTACTTTGAGTGGCATTAGGACAAGGTGGTTTTCAGTCTCAAGCCGGATTTCCTTCCTAGGGTGGTTTCTGCCTTTCATCTTAATCAGGACATTGTTCTGCCCTCCTTGTGTCCTAAGCCTAGCAATGACAAGGAGAGGGTCTTGCATTCCTTGGATGTGGTTCGCTGTGTGAAGTACTATTTGGTTGTTACGTCTTCCTTTCGTAAGTATTGTTACTGCTCATTCTACTCGTGCTGTTGGGGCGTCCTGGGCCTTCCAGCACCAGGCCTCTGTTGAGCAGGTTTGTAAGGCTGCTACTTGGTCTTCGGTTCACACTTTTTCCAAGTTTGACAAGGTTGATGTTCGGGCCTCAGCGGATGCTGGTTTTGGCCGCAAAGTTCTGCAAGCTGCAGTGGTTTAAGTTGTGCTTTATTGCCTTGTTTGGATCCCCGCCCATTATGGACACTGCTATTGGATGTCCCACATGTAATGAATGTCTTGAAGCGGGGTGTGTGACATACTTAGAATAATACCATTTTGTGAATACTCACCTGTAAAATGGGTATTGTAAGTATGTCACGCACCCTGCTTCACCCTGCCTTTTTGTATTCTGGATCCTTTATATGGTGAATTTGGCGTTGTTATGACTTATATTTGGCTCTTCCTGGTCCCTTACCTTACTGCTATCTTTATACTGGGTAGTGAGTGGGAGGTATTTATGGACTGGGAGGGGCTCTTTTTTCCTTTACATCTCTGCAATATCGCCATCTACAGGTCAGTATAACCCACATGTAATGAATGTCTTGTAGCAGGGTGTGTGACATACTTTTTTTTTTTACACGTTTATGTTGCTTGCAGTACACTATCACCACATTCATAAGTAACATGCTGATGGCCTTAGTCCTTTGATTGTATGGGTCCAATATTTATAGCCTTTTCTCCATCAAGCCTGTATCCCTAATCCTCAATGCGTGTAAACTCCAACCAATGCTAAGCATATCCTTTTTATAGAAAAACTATTACAATAGTAGAGATTTCAGGGGGCTATACATAGATTTGCCTTTTTATTGCCTTTTTATTGCTATCTGGGCTCCCTGAGATTTCCCCTCCCACCCCCAATCGGTGTCCCCACATTACTCCAACCTGCTGCCGTCACTTCTGTTTACCAATGCAATCCCTACTGTATCAGTCGTCTGCTAGGAATTCGGCTATCCTGTGTTTTGTTTTGCAGGGCCACACAATAAGCCCAGAAATCATGGGCAGAAGTTAAGTGTGTGGAGAATGCCATGTTGGTGTTTTTGTAAATAGAAGTAACAAAGCAATGTCTCCATAAATATTCTCTTTTCACAGTAACATATGGGATGGAAGTGTGGCTGTAGAAAAAACATTCAAGGTTGGAAACCGAGACATCACGGCGGTAAGTTTCTAAAGATTTTCTGTTGCTATCGTGTCTCTTGTGTGTCGATGTTGGCTTACTAATGCTAATCTGTTTTCACATTGTTGTCTACAAATATCACAGACACTGTCCAGGCTAGGTGTAAAATGAAAGCATGTCTCACCTCCCAGGTTGGCTGATTGCTGCTGTGCTGGCGGAGAGTTTTTTCGCTTAATTTTATTTGTAAAGCTATGGTTGCAAAATTCTCTGCAGCGTGCATGAAAGAATGTTTTATATTTTGGTTTCTGGAGCAAGGGCTGTTTTCAACAGAATATATTATTTTGCTGACCATTTATTTAAAGCAGAACAAAACCCAGGTTTTACTTCACGGGTTTCGTTCCACCTCCCTGGGACATCCCAAATCAGGATGGCCTGCTGACTGAACCCCCCCCGATCACCCCCAGTCCAACGGCATGGGCTCCTGTCCAGTTATAGCCGATGTGATGAGATCATTCAGCAAGCGGCTCTGATTGGAATGTGTTGGGAGCATGTGCTCCCACATCCCCCATGGGCGTGCGTCCCGCCCCATCTGAATAACGACAGGGATGCTGCACGCGCTCCCCATTGCCAACAATCTGAGCTGTTTGCCAAATCACGTAATGTGAGCAAGTGGCTCTGATTAAACGAGAGCCCCAGGGAAAGGTGTTCATTAGCGCCCTGGAAGGTTTCACATAGCGGGTCATCCTGATTCCCAGGCCGGCCGTTGCTGGGTTTTGCTCTGCTTTAAAGGGTAATTCCGCTTGCGATGCCATTTTTTTAAAAAAGTTTCCATTAGTGCGTGCTGAAAAGTCTTCAAGTTGCTGAGCTTGTATATTTTCCCTATCAGTTTGCAACTCTGTGTTAGAAAATGTCTTCCGTAGCAACAATGTTTAAATGTAGCAGTGGGTGTACATTGCTAAGGTAAAGTTAACCCCCCCCCCCCCCCCCCCCCCCAAGTTGCCGGCCTGGAATTTAAAATATTCGGGATCCGAATTGGGATGCCCCGCTGTCGGTGCAGGCCACGGCCACCTGCTGCCCTGACCTGGGTGCTCGCATGTGCCCAGGAAGAAGCAGCAGATGGAGAAACGGCGGGCGCTGTCTCTGGCCCCGCCGCTGTCATCGCTGCCGGTAAAAGACAGCGATCGCAGCGGCGGGGCCGGGACAGAGACCGCCGCTGCTTCTTACGGCCAGCTCCGTGAATGGGGTGGGCGTGGCCTGTGCCGGCGCTGACGCTGCGCAGGCCACGCCCACCCCATTCACGGAGCCGACCGCTCAGTGGAGAGGTGAGTTTTACTTTTTTTTATTTTTTATTGTGCCTCCCTGCCTATACAAATGAGGGGAGAGGGGGATGCCACACAGCCTATGGGGGGAGAGGGGATGCCACACAGCCAATACTAATTGGGGGGAGGGGGAATGCCACACAGCCAATACTAATGGGGGGAGGGGGAATGCCACACAGCCAATACTAATGGGGGGGAAAGGGGAATGCCACACAGCCTATGGGGGGAGAGGGGGATGCCACACAGCCTATACTAATGGGGGGGAGGGGGAATGCCACACAGCCTATACTAATAGGGGAGAGAGGATGCCACACAGCCTATCGGGGGAGAGGGGGATGCTACACAGCCTATGGGGGGAGATGGGGATGCCACCAGCCTATACAAATGGGGGGAGAGGGGATGCCACACAGCCTATGGGGGGAGAGGGGGATGCTACACAGCCTATACTAATGGGGGGGAGGGGGAATGCCACACAGCCTATGGAGGGAGAGGGGGATGCCACACAGCCTATGGGGGGAGAGGGGGATGCCACACAGCCTATACTTATGGGGGGGAGGGGGAATGCCACACAGCCTATGGAGGGAGAGGGGGATGCCACACAGCCTATACAAATGGGGGGGAGAGGGGATGCCACACAGCCTATGGGGGAAGAGGGGGATGCCACACAGCCTATACTAATGGGGGGGAATGCCACACAGCCTATGGGGGGAGAGGGGGATGCCACACTGTCTGTAATGGTGCGTTTTTGGTTTAAAATATTGTTTTTCTTTTTCTCCCCCAAATCCTAGGTGCGTCTTATAGGGCGAGAAATACGGTCCTTCAGTGACCAAGTACTAATAGACTAAATCCAATCCCTAAATGTGCAAGCAAAGAAGTTAATTGCCAAATAAATATATGTAAAATAATAAAGAAGTAAAAATATATATATATATCATTGTATTAAACAAAGTGAAAAACCTGTGCAAAAGGTTGATACTTATCAGAATGTTGCCCCTGTAACCAAACTGGTTACTGAATCAGGGTGAGCTTGCCAATTGGCTATCTCAAATCTGCCGGCTGGGTGTGGCTACGGTGGCAAAACAAAGGCCTCTTTTCCCTTTCGCTTTAAAGAGGCAAAAGGGCTAAATTCTGCCTTCTGCTCTCCCTATGGTGGCTGTGATTGGCGGCATCAAGCCTTCATTCAGCCTGCTTTATATTTCTCCCAGTGAACGCTTTTACCTCTACAAGGACTCATCCATGCATGTTCACATTGCTAGGGTCCCTTAAAAAGTTGGCAGAAGGGAGCAAGTTCTATAGGGTTTATCAGGAAATGCAAAGTGCTGGGGATTGAAAGATACCACCTCTGACCTCTGCCAGCGTGGAGCAGAGAGAGAGCGGGATAATTTAACCCTAACACAGAGAACTTAGAAACCGGTGGGTGGAGCTAAAAACCTATGGAGTGTGACTTTAATGACTATATTATTTGTGGTTGTCGCAGATCGATAGCAGCGTCTCCCCACAAGTTCTCGAATCTGTTCTCCAGGAACTTAAAGGTTTATTAGAATTTCTGGATAGAAGCTCACAGTTTGCTACGGGCTCCTTAGGAAATCCGAGGTATGACCTACATTGTAACTGCATCATTTGTGGTCACCACAATGTTAAGAAATATTATGTTGCAGCTTTGGAACTCCAGTCACCATCCATCAGAGGCTTATAGGTCCCGGACGCCATGATCTAGGAAGTTCCCAGCAAATCCAGCAGGAGCTGCAAAGGAAATACCACAGTAAGTATTAACTTTACCCCATCTTGCATGTGCAAAAGGCTTGTAAAAAATGCACAAGACTTCAAGTGGAATAAAACCCACCACTTGCTTTTTCCCTGGGGCATCCCGAATCTGAGTGCCCTGCTGTGTGAAACCACTTTGGGCTCCCGTAAAAACTTCCCTTTCCCCGCTCCAATGACTCGTGCGCAGGCTCTTGTCCAATCAGAGCTCTTTGCTTGACTGTCATTCAGCAAAACTCTGATTGTTTTGGCGTGCATGTGCTCCCGTCCCAGCCATTCACATAGGCTGGGGAGGGGAGCGTGCATGCCGCTGTGGATGTGGCAGCATGTGCACCCCATTTAATTCAAAGGGTTCCGATTGGACAAGAGCCCGCACATGAGCCATTCCCGGAGCAGGGAAAAGTGAGTTTTAGTGGGCGAACTAGGGGTGTTTCATACAGTGGGGCACAACAAATGGCGATGCCCCGAGAGCATGAAACAAAACCCAGTAACAAAGTAAAATTTCCAGGTTTTGTTCCACTTTCACTGTCATTGGTTCGCATAGTACAGAGTTTTAGCAACAGGTCAAGTTCACTGGCTCTGCATTCTGAGTCATTCAGGTACCTAAGAACAGAGGAGGGTGTTGCAGAACAGATGGGCATGCACTAGAAGTTTAGTGGTGTCGGGAAGGGACGGCTGGGAGATGTTTTAGTTGGAGATGGCAGGAGGTGGCTAGTGACTGAGATGTCAATGAGAGAGAGGGAGTCCAGTATAACACAGGCTTTAGGAGTTGCTGTGATAGTCATGTTAATGAACATTTTTGAGGAGATGGGATCTGAATTGGATGATGGGAAAACCACAAGCTCTGTATTCTAAGTTTACAGTACGTCCTGCTCCAGATATAATACTTACACCTGGGTTATCCTCCGCCAGATGGCGCTGTGCACTGCAGACATGCAAAAACAGGCTCCTCCCGGCCCTTCATATACCCAGGGACCTCCCACAAATCCCCAGATTTCTCTGCAGTGCTGACTGCGAAGACATGAAGTATCAGTCTCTCGCAGGTGAGCGGGGTTATTACAGCCTGCGGCCCTGTTGGACTATTCCCGCCCGTCGTCCTTGTGATGTGCCTCCCAGCCTGGGCTGCGCTGGTCGGGTGAAGGTAGGCAGCACCATGCGTGCTTAACGGAGCCATGCTCCACCGCAGTCCCCCACCAAAGGGTAGGCGATTTAGGCTGATGGTGAGCCTCTAGTGGACCCTCTTTAAAGGGTCGCCATCCTCCCTCGTTTTTCCCCGTATTCGAGGGAAAAGAATGGGGGGAGGTGTTTGGCGGTCGCAGTGTACTGTATTGTCACGCTTATGGCCGTACTTTCGCCCCTGACTGGCAACTAGGTGTCAGAGCCGCGATGCTTGCTACTTCTATTCTGTCCGCCGCCGTTTTTCCCTTCTCAATTTTTCATTAAAATTTACTGTGCTGGGTCGCGCCGGCGTCAGACTCTACGAGTATCCACTAGCTGATGCTTTTACTAGCATATCCTATGCTTGGCTTGTCAAGCCTTGACGGCTGCTTCAGAGCTTCGCGCTCTTTGGGGGAGGCAGGGACCTGGCGTGGCTCACTCCGCGTTACGCCCAGATTAGGCCCGCCCTTCGAGGTTCAGTTGGCGCCATTTTGTTGATCTTCACGCGCGCATGTTGGCCGTCTTTCTCCTCCCCTGGTCCGTAAGTGCCCTCGCGGGTGATTTCATCATTAGTATTTTTTCTGCTGCGCATGGCCCTGACACCTCTTATTCCCCTTCTGTCTTTCAGACGTCAAAGACTCCGGTGGCTTCTCCCGGCCTAACATAACTTGTAGCGGGCTTACAAAAAATTCTCCCACATTCCTAGCGGGCCTTTGGGACATCCAGGGTTGCCTATTGCATAAATCCATACTGACATATATTGCATTGATAATCACCATATGGAGGCATCTCAGAATTATGTGTCCGGGGTCCCTCGGAGACAAGACCGGCTGTGTATAACGTGTGGCTATCCCCACGCTGATGCTGACAGGGCACAGATCTGCGCACCCTGTGCCGAGCAAGTACTGGTCCTGCAATCAGGATTGCCAGTGGCTGCTCCTCGCTTCAATACTCCTATTCCCCCAGGCTTAAATCTCGCTTCTGCTGAGTCGCATACGAGTGGGGAGTTGCAGCCGGCTGCGTCTTCCAGACTGCCTACGGCTGAGCAGATTATTACGGGGTTGACAAAGCGCTCAGGCCCTGGTAAGAAGCGGTCCTCGACGCCCCCTGTTTCTGCCTTTGCTATGGGATCGGAGGAGTTCACTACTCCGCGTGCCTGCACCCCTTCTGATGAAGGAGGGCTGTTCTCTGACTCGGGCTCATCTGATGAGGAGCCGAGGAGTCATGACGTTTCTGACCATAAAGACTGGACCCAGTTTGACACCATTGGATTGTTGATTAGGATCTTTAAGGCCCTATCTATCTCTCCCTAACCCGACTCCCAAGCCGAGAGGGGAGCGTTTCCATACAGGGACACCGCGCTTGGAATTCCTAGAGCAGGCTCATTTCCATGCTCTTGTACTCGAGGAATGGGAACACCCCAGTAAACTTCCAGGTGACTGAGATGGTTGATTGTTGGTCATCGCCCCCTGTGGTACAAGCACTGGTCATTGGGGTTCCCAACCCCCCCTTTATTGCAGCTCCTGCTTATAGTACCCTTCGGGATGCCGAGGACCGGCGCATGGATAAGCTGGCTTCCCACGCCTTTTCTTGTGCAGGAACGGCGCTGCGCCCGGTCTGTGCCGCGGCCATCACTGCAGTGGCCGCCAGAACCCTCATCAGAAAGATGCTTGAGCATCACCCTGATGATCTTCCCTGGGAGGTGTTTAATGCACTCTCCAGTTGTGATGTATTTGTAATATTTATTCTTTTAGCAATGGATGACACCATTAGAATGTGTGCGAGGACTTCTGCCCTTGTGGTGGCTATGCGTCGCTTGGTCTGGCTGCGACAGTGGGGTGCTGACGATGCTGCTAAAAGGACTCTTACCGGGTTCCCCTTTAGAGGGCAACGCCTGTTTGGGGCCGTCTGAACCTGTTTAGGAAAAAAGGGCAAATCACCCCAACGCAGGCGCCCGTCTCGGCCCCCTCGGGACAGGGACACCCCTCCCCCTCCATACCATAGCGTTAAACAAGAACCAGGGGTGTCCTTCCGGAGTCTTAGTGCAGACTCCTGCCCCACGAGCAGCAGACAACGCTCGGGGCCCTCCGTTGGGGCTAAACCTAAATCTTCCACCAAAGCCCCTCAAGCATGATGGGGTGCCCTCGCCCGCCTGAGTGAGGGGATGACTGCAGCACCTTGCTCCTATCGGGAGGCATCTTGCCTCATTCTGGTGGATACAGGAGGTAGTTTCCTCCGGATACAGGATAAAGTTTGCTGCGCGGCCTCCCCCAAGATTGTCAGGGTACTCCTAGTCCCTGCCTCTGTTCGGGTGCTGGTGCAGGCCATGCACGGCCTGCGGGGTCTGGAGGTCACTTGCAGTTTGCCCTTAACAGGCAGAGGCAGGTGCCGCTACACCAACCCCTTCACTTTTCCCCAAAGGAATGAGTCAGTCTGCCCTTCTGAATTCACAGGTTTTTGGCAATTCTACTATTGCAGGCAGCTTCTGCATGAAATTTCTGAGATGGGCCATCAGCGCCTTACGCCTAGTGAGCCCTTGCCGTCTGGGGAGATCAAGGATGCTTATGCCCACATCCCTGTGTCTTCTAGACACCGAGGCTCTTCAGGTTTGTTTTGGAAGTTCAACACTGCTAATCTGTGGCCTTGTTATCTGGCCTCTCTTCTGCCTCCAGAGTGCCCACCAAGGTACTGATGGTGGCTATGTCTCTGACGAGACCAAGGGGTGTCTGCCTGAGACCTACCCGGTCGTCCTTTTTTCGCTTCCAAGTCTCTACGTCAGGTCGAGTTAGCTACTCGGCTGGTGGTGTCCATTGGGAGTCATTTGGATGGGTGCTCATTCACCCCAAGTCCTCCTTGTCCCCTTGATTGGTATCTCCATTCCTAGGGATGAATCTAGATTCTGTTCAGGCGAGAATCTTCCTTCCTCAGCAATAAGGTGGACAATCTGGTTCCGTGGGCTCAGCCCCTCCTTGCTGCTTTCGTCCCTTTACCAGGCAGAGAATGCAGCTGGTGGGCCCGTTTAGTGACTTGCTTGACGTCCCTTATACTCTTCTACCTGGGGCCCTTCTGCAACAACTATTGTTAATACTGGATAGGGACCCAGCATCCCAGGAGCAGGGTCATGTGTGCCTTTCCCCCTTGATTAGGAGTCCCTCTTGGAGTGAATGTACTCTAGGAACCTGTCTGGGGGCAGTTCCCTTCTTGCCCTTCCTAGAGACGGTCATCATGGATGCCAACCTATCGGGTTGATGGGGAGGTTTTCTTCTGTAACCCCATGCGGGTGCGGGGGAGGTGGGGCCTTTAGGAGGGCCGTGCACCTATCAATATTGAAACAGTGAGTTTTCAGGTTGACACTATCTTGCTTGACTTCTCCTCTTCACGGCCTGCCTGTTTGGCGGTGCTCGGTCTGTCTGACGACTGTGGCCTACCTTAATCATCTGTGTGGGACCTGGAGCAGGTTGGTCTCCCAGGAAGGTATATGTTCCTGATCTGGGTGGAGGATAATGTTTCCTGCATATCAGTGGTATTCGCTCCGGTGGAGGTCCCTCTGCGACAGGATGTGCTAATCCTTGTGTCACTATGAGGTTCAACCAGTGTGAGTCTGTTTGGTGCCCCGTCACTATTTCAAGCTCTCGCCACTCGTTTCCCTGCCCCTGGATCCTCTGGCCGTGGTCATGATGCTTTAGTAATATTATGACAGGACATTCTGGTCTGTATGTCTTATCTCTGTTTCCCCTGCTAGGCGGGGTTCTGCGCAGAATTGCTCTGGTAGGGGGACCATTGATACTGGTGGCCCCTGGGTGGCCTAGTGGAGTATGTATTCGCAGACGTGATACAGAGGATGGTAGATCTGTACGTTCTGCTAGGGGTGCCGCCCTGTTCACTCAGGGTCTCCTTTACGTCACTCCAATCTACAGTCTCTGGCCTAGCCGGCCTGACTTTTGATTCTTCCGTCTTTATGGACACAGGCTTCTCTGTGTTCGTGACTATTGGAAGTCTAAGAGCAAGCCTCTTCTTCTCCTTCCATCTCTTATGAGGTATGGCGCACCCATATGGATTGGGGTGAGTCTAGGTCTCTTCCCTGTTGGGCGTTTTTCTGTTCCCAGGGCTCTAGAATTATTATAGCATGGCTTGGAGTTGGCTCTCCAACTCAGTACTCTGAAGGGTCAGGTTCTGCCCTGTCCGCCTTCCTGTAGAAGTCTTTTGCTTATTTTCCTTGGCTAAGCATTCTTTCGGGGGTTGCTCATTGCGTTCCCCACTTAATTCTATGGTCCCTGTTGGGATTTGAATTTTTATTCTGTTTGCCTTGCGGGGTGTTCCTTTTGGACCGATTCAGGATGCTATCTGGCTGTCCTTTACCTTCGAAGTTGTCCTCTGGGACTGTTACTTCAGTCAGACGTGTGCCTGAGCGGGCGGCTCTGTTTAGCTAGCCCTCGTTCTTTGATATATACACCAAGATGAGGTGGTGTCTTAGGCTCATGTATTAAGACATTGTCTTTCTTCTGGCCTTTATTCCTAGTAATGCTGAGGCAAGGGGATCTATTTTCCCTCAATAGGTGCTGGAATTTTTTTCCTGGATTGTCTCTTGTCCCTTAGGGGGACTGATGCCCCTTGGGGTTTGTGGGCACCTACATCTGTATGTGCCTAATCTCGTCTGCCTCCAGGGGTTAAGCGGCCTTGGGCCTAGCCTTTACTTGGATAGATGTCCCTTCTGGTCCTAGGGAAGGTTGGCTTCTTCCTGGGCTACTGTTAGCTTTTGATCTTGTCAGGCTGTTACTCAGGCCTATTCCTTTAAGGGGAAGAGTTCTTCTCACTCTATTTCTGATTCCCCTGCCTTGGTATCTTTGGGCCTTTCAGCACCAGGTTTTGTTGAACAGGTTTGCTGGACTGCTACTTGTGTTTTTTGTTCGTACCTTTTCAAAGGTCGTTATGATGTTGACGTTAGAGCCTTTGCTCATGTCGCTCTTGGTAGCAAGGTTTGCAGGTGACAGTGTTTTACGGTCTGCTGTGCCTTTTTTGTTGGGGATCCCACCCTACTTTATGGACACTGCTATTGGATGTCCCAAGTGTAAGTATTATATCTGGAGCAGGACGTACTGTATACTTAGAATAATACAATTCTGTGAAATACTCACCTGTAGAATTGGTATTATATTATACGTATACAGTACGTCCTGCTCCACCCCACCCTGGTTTTTGCATTATTCTGGATCCCCTGTATGGTGATTGTTATTGTTATCATTACCAGTTGTTTTTGGTGGTTAAATTCTCCCGGCTTCTGGTTCACTGTTTTTCAATGCTGGGGATATGTGGGAGGTCCCTGGGTATATGAAGGGCCGGGAGGAGCCTGTTTTTGCATGTCTGCAGTGCACAGCGCCATCTGGCGGAGGATAACCCAAGTGTAAGTATTATATCTGGAGCAGGACATACTGTATACGTATAATACCAATTCTACAGGTGAGTATTTCACAGAATTGTATTTTTGTACATGTTCAGTTTGCGAGCGTTGGAGGACATAAATGATGAGAAAGCATGAGGGGTAGATTTCAGTATCCTCCTGGTTCCCAGTAGGATTCTTGGGGTGCCCCTCCTGGCCATGCGCTGACTTTTAACTATCCATTCCCCCACAACAGCCCCCGGACCTTCACCTCTTACCAGAAGTCTATAAATGGACCTTTACAAGAAGTGGTTGAGTACCCCTGTATTGGGGTATAAGGGAGGATACAGAAGAATAAGAACGTACAATCTATTAGGGTATAAGGGAGGATACAGAAGGGGAAGAGCTTAATAACTATTGGGTATAAGGGAGGATACAGAATAAGGAAGAGCTTACACTTTATTAGGGTATAAGGGAGGATACAGAAGTTAGAACTTACAATCTATTAGGGTACAAGGAAGGATACAGAAGGAGAAGAGCTTACAATCTATTGGGGTATGAAGGAGGATACAGAAGGGGAAGAGCTTAATCTATTTTGGTATATGGGAGGATACAGAAGCAGGACAAGCTTATATTCTATTATGATATAAGGGAGGATATAGAAGCAGAAGAGCTTGCAGTCAATAAGGGCATAAGGGTAGATAAAGGATAAGAGGTTACAATTATTTAGGGCATAAGGGAGGATGATAAAGGAAAGGAGGACAAGCTTACAATCTATTAAGGTATAAAAGAGGCTGTGGAGAGCTCTTTTCAGTGTACACTGACAATAGTAGGGATCCCAGGACAGATCATTGTGGTACCTCGAGAGATGGAGGGCGAGGAGAGGAGGCTGTGTTGGGATGGGATCCACTGAAAGTGCGGTCTGAGAGGTAGGAGAGCCAAAAAAGGGTGAGATCTTGGTTTTCTAGGAAGGTGAGTAAATAGAGACAAAGGGATTGGTCGACCATCTCAAAAGCGGAGAATAGGCCAAGAAGGATGATATTGGAGTAATGGCCTTTAGATCTAGTGGTTAGTGGATCATTGGTCACTTTAGTGAGGGTGGTTTTAGTGGAATGATTAGAAAGAAATCCAGATTGACTGGGATCTAGCAGGGAGTTAGAATTAATATAGCGTGTCAGTTGCAAGACATTTGGGAAGTGATTTAGTCAGGTCTTGGGTTTCCGTCTTAAGACTTATCAGGCGCTTTATCAGGCTTTTCATGACCCTAGAGAAATCAGTTTGTCTAATGACATGGAGACTGAAAAATGTGAATTATTACACTGTCTGTAAAGTATTGCACTTGGCAAACTAACTAAATATAATGTTCCATCCGTGTAGCGATAACCCTTATCGCCGGAGGGCTTCACCGCCCGAGACGTCCTTTTCCCAATCGTAAGAGGTGCTGCTGGAATTCCAGAGTCGTCCGTGAGGAAACAGGAACAGCCCTTACAAGGGCTAGTGAATTGTAATATAGCGTTTCCCCCAATAAGAGACAGAACTTCAGTATTGAGGGTGAAGGTGAAGTCAACTTTATTAGTGCCACACTGTGCCTTATATGCCAGGCTCCATGCAAGGGGACCTCCCCCGTGGACCTGATGGAAGACTGCATGACAAACACACGGACCAATGGGAGCAGGGCACACAATCCCTCAACTCTGCCGGTGACGCAATCAGCAACACAATAGACGTCTGTAATACACTGAATCAGAACAATTCCATTGTCTGTGACGTAATCAATCAATACAATGGCAGTCAGAACAATGAATAACGTAATCAATCAACACAATGGCAGTCTTGTAAACATGCTTAAGAAAAGGAAAGTAATGAACCTGTGTAAAGTCCAAAGGGCAGAGAGTCTGTCACAATCCGTATTTCAGCTATAAACTAAAGTCAACACATTTCAAGTCTGTTTTTGAGATATTTATCACAGCTGTGCAGTCTTGTAAAGTGCTGCATGTTGTTGCTATATAACTATTATTACATGTTAGACTGAAAAGTGTGTGTATATTTTATTTATTTATTTTCAGGTGAGGCCCAGCTTGCAGAGAAGATCTCGCTTCAAGGCATCCATCAGTTGGTCAGAAAAACTTGTCAAGCATTAGCACTTTGGAAATTGCTCTGCGAGCACCAGTTCAGTCATATAGCACAGGAGCTGCAGAAGGTTTGCAGTTGTTTATTGTCTTTATTACTGTAGTGTTAAATCAAGGAAAACACTTAGCAGTGTGTACTTTCCCTGATTTTTACCAGCAGGGCTTGCTTGGAATAATATATTCCTTTAGAATAAATGTGTCAAACTCTACCCTGTAGTGTCATCACAAGCGACAGGGCTTGGGCTGTTTAGGGCGTTGCCTTTAAAGTGGACCAAAACCCAGGATTTTGACTATCGCTGTGCAAAACCCCCCAGGTCGCCAAAACCAACTGGTCCTACGACGCATGCGTGGTTGCTTGTCCAATCAGCGGGGTCGGATCCGCTGACGTCACGTCGTCTAAGGCGAGCATGCTGATGTGCGCATCCCCCACTACCCTCTCACAGGGAACCATTAACAAATGCCTGACATGGGCACGCACCCCGCTGGAGGGATAGCGGGGATGCGGCTTGTGCATGCGCTGTTGGACCGGGAAACAAGGTAAGTGTATGGGCGACCTGGGGGTTTCACACAGCTGGGCATCCCGATTTTGGATGCCCTGGGGGGGAGGGAATCGATTCCCAGGCCGATCGCTGTGGGTTTTGGTCCACTTTGCTGTAGTGTCTAAGGGAGGTGAACACTTGCAGATTGTTTTAAAATACAAAATAAGAAGCAGCACTGCTTTATAAATCAGGTTTTCAAAAATAAGTCCCTTAAAGGCTAGAGTCTCTTATCTGATCCCCACAAGTTCATGAGTCAATTAGAAAAAAAGTAAAGTCCATGGAGCCTCTGCTGTTCATGGAAATGTTAATACTATGAAGACCACGCGGTGAAAGCTAAATTCTAGAGTGTAGCACACCACCACCTCTGTCTGCTTACAAGAATTTTCGCCTTTAAATCAATACAGCACAACCTAATTCCTCCGTTTTTTTTAGATCTTCTTTAAGGTATAACATGCACTCACATATACCTAAATGGAACACCACTTAATTAGCAGCCAACCTATAGGAATAAGTGAGTAAATAGGCACGGCACTCCAAAGCATAGATTTAAATGCTTGTATTAAATAATACTGATCAAAAGGTATCCAATCGCACATAAGGTATAATAAGAGAATAATCCAAATCATGGCCAGAGAAGAGCAACAGTCTCATAATCCAACGTTTCGGGGGTCGGATGCCCCCTTTCTCAAGGAGGACTGTAAACCGGGACGTGCTGCATCCCCCATCAATAAATACACACAGCAGAGTGCAGAGTTCAGGAATTCCCGCCTGACGTCACTGTGACGTCAGCGGGCGTTGTATGGTGCCCCATAATACACAGTAATATGCATACAGTATTAAAAATAATGAAGATGGGGCTGTAACAACTTACCTACATCCACCGGGCCTCCAGACTGCGGAGGACCCGTCACCGCCAGCCGCCGCTCGCCGCACTGGCGGGCAGCGGTTTCCTCGTCTGTCAGCGGGGACAGGGAGCTGGCAGCCGGGCTCCAAAATGCTGCCCGGTAACTGATGACGCGGCGGGGGCCGCGATCCGATTGGTTCGCGGCCCCAGTCTCTGCCATCAGCCCGTGAGACAGACAGCGTCTGTCAGCACGTAGGAGACGGCTGTCACGGGTGCTGACAGCTCCCTGGGTGGCGGTGAAAGCCCACGGGGGCTAGTTGGAGCAGGCAACAATTAAGGCAATAATTCATAATAGTTCACGTCAACGTTCAGTAGGTCTCTCTCTGTAAAAGTTTAAGGTGTCGGTCCCCACCCCGGCGTGGTCTTTCCACATGCTCAATCACCATGCCACGGAGTTCATGAGTCTGGTGTTTGTGTGTCACGAAGTGGACTGCCACGGGCTTATCATAGTCCAGTGATTCACCGTTATTGTGTTTATTAATACTAGTGCGCACATCACTGCGGTGCTGCTGGAACCTCTTCTTAAAGGGGCCTATAGTCTTACCCACATATAACAGGCCACAGGGGCATTTCAATAAGTATACACAAAAATCGGTGAGACACGAGAGTACACCACGGATCTTGAAGCGCTGTCCAGTGTGCGGGTGGGTGAATTCTGAGCCACGGATAAGAGAGTTACACACGTTGCAATTATTGCACCTGAAGCATCCAGTACGAGTTGAAAGCATAATGGGTTTCCTAGAATATTTTTCAAAGGGGTCGGCCGTAACCAAGGAGTCTCTTAAGTTCCTATTACGCTGATAGACCTTAAGAAACGGTTTCTTGATGACCGGACATACCGTGGCGTCGGATGTCAGTATGCACGCATGTTTTTTAATAGTGTGCTCTATGGTGGGAGCAGCCTGGTTGAATGTTAGCATGAACGGGGTGCGTTCTTCTTGTTGCCTCCTCTCCTTTTTCTCACCTGCCCAGATTTCTTCGGCACGTTTACGGGCTTGGGTAAGTACAGATTCGGGGTACCCCCGAACGCGGAATTTATTCATCATTAGTAATAATTGGTCCATCCGGGTCACTGGATCAGAGTTGATTCTCAGTACCCTTAAGAATTGTGAGATAGGGAGGCTATTTACCAACGGTCTGGGGTGTGCACTGTCATATCTCAACAGTGTATTCCTGTCCGTGGGTTTGGTATAAAGGCCCGTTGTAATCTGTCCATCGGGCATCTTGTCGATAGCTACGTCCAGAAAGGTTACATGCGTGTCTGAGACCTCTGGGTTAAAAGTAATGGTGGGAAAGATGGAGTTAATATATTCCATGAACTTATCAAAGCCATTTCTGTCCCCATGCCACACGGTAATCACATCATCAATAAATCTGCCCCAATATCTGACATGTTCAGTATATAATGCTGATGGGTATATGTATCTCTCTTCCAGAAAGCCCACAAATAGATTAGCGAACGCTGGGGCTATGGCACTACCCATAGCTGTGCCAAGGATCTGTTTATAAAAAACATCTTCAAATCTGAAGTAATTATTCTGTAGCACAATCTCGAGTCCTGTGGTAAGGTATTCTGATGGTATTTCCGGGGGTTCGCGTGTCAGGAAGTGCTTTACAGCTTTTACTCCCTGGTCATTGGGTATGTTAGTGTAAAGAGAGGAGATATCCATGGTGGCCGACAGGTCATCCTTCTCAATGACTACCTGTCTAAATTTATCAAGGAAATCTCCTGTATCCTTCAGGTAGGACGGTAGTCGCTGCACATACGGTTGTAGGTAATAGTCCAGCCATTGTGCTAGCGGCTGTGTGGCAGAGTCTGTACCGGCCACTATGGGTCGAAATTTCAACGGGTCACAGCCCTTGTGGACCTTGGGGAGGCCATAGATAACAAGTGTGATAGGATGTTCAATCTGGATGTATTTGGCAGTATTCTCACTTAGCCATCCATTCGTGACCCCAAGAGAGACATATTGCTGCACAGCATTCTGTATTCCCCATATGGGATTGCCTGAAATGGTCTCATAGCTGACAGGATCCCCAAGCATCTCTAAGATGCTGTCACGATATTGTCTATAATCCATCACCACTATAGCCCCGCCCTTGTCGGCAGGCTTGATGATGATCGAGGTATCCTGTTACACTGTTGAGATATGACAGTGCACACCCCAGACCGTTGGTAAATAGCCTCCCTATCTCACAATTCTTAAGGGTACTGAGAATCAACTCTGATCCAGTGACCCGGATGGACCAATTATTACTAATGATGAATAAATTCCGCGTTCGGGGGTACCCCGAATCTGTACTTACCCAAGCCCGTAAACGTGCCGAAGAAATCTGGGCAGGTGAGAAAAAGGAGAGGAGGCAACAAGAACGCACCCCGTTCATGCTAACATTCAACCAGGCTGCTCCCACCATAGAGCACACTATTAAAAAACATGCGTGCATACTGACATCCGACGCCACGGTATGTCCGGTCATCAAGAAACCGTTTCTTAAGGTCTATCAGCGTAATAGGAACTTAAGAGACTCCTTGGTTACGGCCGACCCCTTTGAAAAATATTCTAGGAAACCCATTATGCTTTCAACTCGTACTGGATGCTTCAGGTGCAATAATTGCAACGTGTGTAACTCTCTTATCCGTGGCTCAGAATTCACCCACCCGCACACTGGACAGCGCTTCAAGATCCGTGGTGTACTCTCGTGTCTCACCGATTTTTGTGTATACTTATTGAAATGCCCCTGTGGCCTGTTATATGTGGGTAAGACTATAGGCCCCTTTAAGAAGAGGTTCCAGCAGCACCGCAGTGATGTGCGCACTAGTATTAATAAACACAATAACGGTGAATCACTGGACTATGATAAGCCCGTGGCAGTCCACTTCGTGACACACAAACACCAGACTCATGAACTCCGTGGCATGGTGATTGAGCATGTGGAAAGACCACGCCGGGGTGGGGACCGACACCTTAAACTTTTACAGAGAGAGACTTACTGGATTCACAAATTGGATACGGTTCAGCCGAGGGGACTCAATACCACGTTTGGATTCGCCTGTTATCTACCAAGACGTTGAAGTGACTGTAGCTACTTGCCACTGAAATGCAGCTCCTTCCTCATCACGCTATTTCCTCCCTGTGACCTTGTCCCTTTCCTTCCCTTCCATTTATTCCCTCTGATTCCCCTGCCCCTACTATTATCCCTGACTAACCCCCCTCCGGGGTCCACCTTTGGCCCCCATCCATGCTGATCCCATCCCGGTTTCCCACACGGTCCTCAATGATCCTTCCACCTGGCTGGCACTTTCCTTTAACCTTTTTTCCCCCTCTACTTCCTCTGGGGCCCGCACTCCTTTAATCCCTCCTCTTCTTTCTCTTTATGTATATAGTTGACGTGAACTATTATGAATTATTGCCTTAATTGTTGCCTGCTCCAACTAGCCCCCGTGGGCTTTCACCGCCACCCAGGGAGCTGTCAGCACCCGTGACAGCCGTCTCCTACGTGCTGCAGCCTCTGGCTAGAGGCTGCAGTGTCCTGACAGACGCTGTCTGTCTCACGGGCTGATGGCAGAGACTGGGGCCGCGAACCAATCGGATCGCGGCCCCCGCCGCGTCATCAGTTACCCGGCAGCATTTTGGAGCCCGGCTGCCAGCTCCCTGTCCCCGCTGACAGACGAGGAAACCGCTGCCCGCCAGTGCGGCGAGCGGCGGCTGGCGGTGACGGGTCCTCCGCAGTCTGGAGGCCCGGTGGATGTAGGTAAGTTGTTACAGCCCCATCTTCATTATTTTTAATACTGTATGCATATTACTGTGTATTATGGGGCACCATACAACGCCCGCTGACGTCACAGTGACGTCAGGTGGGAATTCCTGAACTCTGCACTCTGCTGTGTGTATTTATTGATGGGGGATGCAGCACGTCCCGGTTTACAGTCCTCCTTGAGAAAGGGGGCATCCGACCCCCGAAACGTTGGATTATGAGACTGTTGCTCTTCTCTGGCCATGATTTGGATTATTCTCTTATTATACCTTATGTGCGATTGGATACCTTTTGATCAGTATTATTTAATACAAGCATTTAAATCTATGCTTTGGAGTGCCGTGCCTATTTACTCACTTGGATATATAGCGGCGCCACCGCGGCTCTGGCACCCACTACCTATGTGTCTGTAAGAGTGCACCAGCAACACTGGACTTTAACCTATAGGAATAAGCGGGGCCACCGATACTGCTCTCGCCCTTCCCAGCTTGTGTAAGTTATTTAGTTAGTGATGGAATGCCAGACAGAAAATCCATGGTTGCTAATTTGATAAAAAGGTGACCAGCACAGAATAACCATCCTCTTCTTGATTCTTCTGACATGTGCAAACTGTTTTGTTTGTTTTTTTTTTTGTTTTTTTTTTATCCATTTTAGTCAGCATAGGAAATGAAGGCATTATTGTTTCAGATAGACCACAGGGAGATTATTACAATAGTCCTAACTAGTGTCGGGTGAACCCCTCAAGGTTCAGCAAGGCACGTTGAATAAAAGTTCGGAGACCCGAATTCGGTCCTCATTGACATCCATGATAACCCCATCTGTAAAGGGGCCTCAAGAGGCAGAATCATAGCTAAAAGAAAATTTAGTGGTTGCGTGGTGCAGTGTGTGCAGCAAGAAGGACTGTAACTCACCTGACCCCACCCACTCACCTTGGTCGGAGTTCAAGCTTCACATGAGATACACCTGGTTCCACAGAAAGATGGTCGCCACTCCTATGAGTGAGGACACGTCTAGTGCCAGCTGCCAGTGTCCTCACTCATGGAAGCGGCAGCCATCTTTCTGTGGCCCAGGCCGTAGCCCATTTGACAGCCGGAAAGCCGACCAGGGACCGGATCACAGGGGTTCAGGTGCGTTACAGTGCTTCCTGTTTCGCACACACTACAATGGGAATGCTGGGTTGATGGGCTGCTTATTGTTGGGTGAACTCAAACTTTGCTGGTTTGCCCAACACTAGTCCTAACCCATACAGACTCTGTCCTAAAGAAAGGATGTTGGGCTTTATTTGGCTTTTCTCATTTGTGTTGGAAGGCAGCTGGCTTCTGTGTGTGTTCATGTCTGTCGCTAGTAAAATCCTTTTTTTTTTTTTTTTTTTTTTTTTTTTTTTTGGTTCTCAGGAGCTACAGGAGCAGCTGAAGATCACCACTTTTAAAGAACTTGTGATCCGAGACAAGGAGTTAACAGGTGCCCTTATTGCCTCGCTAATCAATTGTTACATCCGAGACAATGCCTCCGTGGATGGGATCAGTTCTCACCTGCAAAACGTTTGCCCTCTACTGTACAGCCCTGACGATGCTATATGTTCAAAGGTACAGTCAATTGAATGCAAAGTAGCAGTGCGCTTCATACAGGAGGCTTTGTGCTTTCTAACAAACCGTTTTTGAGGACCTATTTGCTTTCTTTTGCAAAAAGAGCAAGACCCCAATAACCTAAAGACTGCACTATAGTAGTATTGTTATATTACAAACCATGCTTGAAGAAGCTGCATTGTGAAAATTAGTCTGATAACGTAATTCTACATGAACATGTTAGATCCAGGGTTCAGCCAGTGGTATGTGAGATCTATCCCGTGGTATGTGCAAGGCTGCAGACTGACCTGTACTTGAACCTGATTTTCTTTTACTATATACTTGACTCAAGCATGATTTCCGCTATAGATACAAAACTGCTCTGAATGATGATGAAACGTATCTGTTTTTAGCACCATTTAGAAGTACCTTTCCAGACACACGGCTTGTGTAAAACAAGCCATTTGCAAGCAAAAGCTCAGATTATGTGTAAATACCTTATGTATTCTAAGAAAAGCATCAATTATTGAGTCCTGATTGAGCTGGGAAGGGCATGTCATAGTTTTGAGTAATAAGTAATGTGCATGCTCTGCTGTGGTCAGACAGCTGCGGGACCACTGTGGCTTGCCGTGTTTACTCCCACTGCGGACACCAAGGGGCAGAATGGCTGTTAGACCACTTTTTGTGCGGTCCTGTTAGAATGATATTGAAAGGAAGAGACAGATTTTGTATCCCTGCTACGGCTTCTATATGGCACTTCAAGAAATGGAGGAGAGGCACAGGGGACAGGCATCAAGTAAGCTGATTGTTGCCATGGGGTTTCAGTCCCTTTATGTGATTAACAACTATCTGTGCTTCCCTGCTGGTTCTTGGGATTAATTAGAAATTGGAAAGTTGTACTTAAAATAAATAAGGTTAGCAAGAGGATGGTTGGGTTGTCGCACCCTGCAAGGGGATGGGGGGGGGGGTCGTCATACCCTGCAAGGGGATGGGGATGGGGTCGTCATACCCTGCAAGGGGATGGGGGGGTCGTCATACCCTGCAAGGGGATGGGGGGGTCGTCATACCCTGCAAGGGGATGGGGGGGTCGTCATACTCTGCAAGGGGATGGGGGGGTCGTCATACTCTGCAAGGGGATGGGGGGGGTCGTCATACTCTGCAAGGGGATGGGGGGGGTCGTCATACTCTGCAAGGGGATGGGGGGGTCGTCATACCCTGCAAGGGGATGGGGGGGGTCGTCATACCCTGCAAGGGGATGGGGGGGGTCGTCATACCCTGCAAGGGGATGGGGATGGGGTCGTCATACCCTGCAAGGGGATGGGGATGGGGTCGTCATACCCTGCAAGGGGATGGGGGGGTCGTCATACCCTGCAAGGGGATGGGGGGGTCGTCATACCCTGCAAGGGGATGGGGGGGTCGTCATACTCTGCAAGGGGATGGGGGGGTCGTCATACTCTGCAAGGGGATGGGGGGGTCGTCATACTCTGCAAGGGGATGGGGGGGAGTCGTCATACTCTGCAAGGGGATGGGGGGGGTCGTCATACTCTGCAAGGGGATGGGGGGGTCGTCATACCCTGCAAGGGGATGGGGGGGTCGTCATACCCTGCAAGGGGATGGGGGGGTCGTCATACCCTGCAAGGGGATGGGGGGGTCGTCATACCCTGCAAGGGGATGGGGGGGTCGTCATACCCTGCAAGGGGATGGGGGGGTCGTCATACCCTGCAAGGGGATGGGGGGGGTCGTCATACCCTGCAAGGGGATGGGGGGGTCGTCATACCCTGCAAGGGGATGGGGGGGTCGTCATACCCTGCAAGGGGATGGGGAGGGTCGGCATATCCTGCAAGGGGATGGGGGATTTGTCATACCCTGCAAGGGGATGGGGGGGTCGTCATACCCTGCAAGGGGATGGGGGGGTCGTCATACCCTGCAAGGGGATGGGGGAGGTCGTCATACCCTGCAAGGGGATGGGGGGGGTCGTCATATCCTGCAAGGGGATGGGGGGGGTCGTCATACCCTGCAAGGGGATTGGGGGGGGGGGGTTGTCATACCCTGCAAGGGGACGGGGGGGTCGTCATACCCTGCAAGGGGATTGGGGGGTAGTTTTTGTACCATATAATAGAAATCCATATAAATACTCTGGATGGCAGGAGTAGTAGGGGTCACATATACACCCAGCATCAAGAAATATTCAGCCAGGCTTGTTTTTTTTCCATTTTAATGGAAGGAAGAGGACATCAGGGGTGACCACAATAAACCAAAGAATAAACCACAAGCTTGGCAGGAGTTTTATTCAATTCGGGTGTATAAGTGACCCCTCCTCAGCCGATTTGTTTATACAGATTTTTAATATTACATGCAATAGTGCTGCTTTAATGGTGAAATGCTAAGTTTTTACACATCACCCATGTTTTTATTTTTCCAGTAAAGAGAACAAACAAGCAAACAAGCAATTGGTAAGTGATTTTCCTAAAATGCTTTGATGTGTTCTTTTGTGTTAAAGGCCAATGAGCTCCTGCAAAGGTCCCGCCAGGCACCAAGTAAATTGGATAAAGAGAGGATGCTACGAGAGTCATTGCGGGAATACCAGAGAATCAGTCAGCAGGTGGACTTGCCAAATGTCTGTGGCCAGTACAGACAAGGTATTCCTTACTTATTATCACTTTAGCTTCTATAAAGTGGCCCACATTGCTGCTCCAATTTCTTTTAAATCCTGCTTATTTTGCACTTTGCAGTGCGCTTTTATGAAGGGGTAGTGGAGCTGTGTTTGACTGCCGCTGAGAAAAGAGACCCTCAGGGTCTTGGGTTGCACTTCCACAAGAATGGAGAGCCAGAGGAAGATGCCGCTGGTTTACAAGCCTTTCAGGATAGGTGGGTATTTCATTAACATTTTATTTGTATTAGAGTAACTATCCCCCTTAGTATCTGATTGGCGCAGATATCGATCCATCCTTAAATTCCTTTTTCCCTTGTGCCAGAAAATTAAATGCACCACACACTGTTCTAAAAGGAAAAAAAAACACATTTTATTAACCTACACATAAACGGTGATTAAACAAAAACCCAACCGGATGTTTGATTATGCTCCTCCTAAAGTTTGAGGTTAAATAAATGGGAGGGAGTGAGCTAGCATTTTTCTGCTTTAAAGTGGAACAAAACTCAAAAATCTGACTTCTCTGGTTTTTGTTCCAGTTCACTGGGGTGTCCCGCTATGCGAAACCCCCTAGGGTGTCACTTTTCACTCACCTCTTGGTTATAACGGCACACTTGTGGGCTCTCCTTCAATCAGAGAAACTTGCCGTAACTGTCATTTTAGCAAACTGCTCTTATTGACTAGAAGGGGGACTCTGAGAGCCATTTGCTGAATTTCATAGTCACAGCAGACCGCTGTCATTGGACAAGAGTACTCGCATTCACCATTTGAGCAGGAAAGGTGAATTATTACTGGTGTTCTGGGGAAGGTTCACACTGCGGGGCAGCCCCAGGGAAAACCAGTGGTCGGCCCTACAATCTTTAATATTCTAAGTATGTCACACACCCCACTTCAAGACATTCATTACATGTGGGTTATACTGACCTGTAGATGGCGATATTGCAGAGATGTAAGGAAAAAAAGGGAGCCCCTCCCGGTCCATTAATACCTGGGACCTCCCACTCATTACCCAGTCTTTCATCTCTGCAGACGGCGAGCAAGTCAGAAGATGAGGTCTCCTCTTTGCACAGGGGGATTTTAGGTAGCCGGGATGACTCCCGGCCCGTTATTTCTCCATTTCCGCCCGGATCCCTGTTTGTTTTACCCTGCCTCCCAGCCTAGGGTGCTGGTCCGGGCGAGGGTAGATGGCACCCTAAGTGCTTAGGAGCTAATGAGACCGTGAGACCCTATACTAAAGGGTAGGCGGTTAACCGGGTTGGTGACCCCGGTTTGGGATGCCCTGTCCCTTGGCCTTATACCCTGGGTGGGTTTCCCTTCTCCGGATGCCCTTCTCCTTAGAGAGGGGGGGGGGCGGTCCTTATCCCGTGTCAGGTAGTTTGTTTTTTATTGTGTATGTGTGTTTTGGTGCACTCTATTTACTGTATTTGCTGGCCGACCCTTAGCGAGTGGCTGTGTCAGGGGAGCTTCTCCCCTCCGGTGATTGTGTGTAGGGGGCGGAGCCCGGTCTCTTGCCGGGAGACGTGCTGTGTGGTGGAGGAGGGGGGCGGAGCAAGGCACGATGTGCGAACCGCACTGGCCACGCCCCCTTCTCCTCTCTCTCGTCTTCCTCTCTCCGCGTGGTGCTGACTCTGACTCCATTTTGGCGCTGTGAGTGGCCCTGTGGGCCCTTTTTTACTTGGCTTCTTATATATGTAGCTTTAATTGTGTGTGTGTGTATATATATATAAATTTTTTACTTATGGGTCTGATTATGCTGATCAGGGTTTATTTTGTGTCTTCCAGGTGGACCTACTTTGGTTAATTAGGGGGGTTCTCCTGGTCCTAGGGTCCCTGGGTTGATTTGGGCTCTACTGTAAATCCTCCCACTTGGGACATTAAAGGGGCATCCTGGGTTGCTTATATGCATAATTCCCTTGGTCATTGCGACTGCCTATAAGTTCACCGTATGGAGGCATCCCCGGATACTGGGCTTGGGCTCCCCTCGGGGCAATCCCGGAAGTGTATGGGATGTGGGGTATCCCTTACGGGGGATGATCTGTTCCTTTGTGTACCATATGCGCAGCAGACTATTACGCGGCAGTCCGGACTCGAGGCGTCTGGTTCAGTGCCGCCCGTCTCTTCTCCTACCCCTCCCCGACTGATCCGTGCCCCATGTGACGTTGTCATGGGTGGGGAGTCGCAATCTGAGGTGTGTGCCAGATTGGCCAATCTTGAGAAATTAGTTTCTAGCGCGGTTGCCAGAAAGGCCCCGGCTAAGAGAAAGCACTTGTCTCCAGCCACGCCGGCTGTCGACTTTGATGAGTTTGATTCTCTGGACTGGCTCGATTACTCCCCGTTAGAGGAAGGGGAGTTAATTGAGGACTTGGATTATTTGGACGATCAGCAGTATGTTGTCGCTGATACCGAGCAGGGCTGGGGGGGTTCCTTGGATACCCCTAAGGTTCTGTCCCAGATGTTTGAGGTTCTGGCTATTTCTCTTCCTGAGGCGGCTCCTCCGCAAAAGGGGGAGTTTTTCGAGGAATCTAGACCGCGCTTGGAATTTCCTAATCAAAATCATTTTGATGACATTTATTACTAAGGAATAGGAGAGGCCTACTCGGCTCCCAGGTGTTTCTCCGGGTTGGGATAAAAAATATCCTTTTCCGTTGGATGCGGTAAAGCGTTGGTCATCTCCTCCTGAGGTGGATGCCCCGGTTTTGGGGTTGTCCAACACCGCTATTTTGAATTCTCCTGATTGTTCCACTCTTAAAGATGGTGAGGATAAACGCATTGACCAAATGGCTTGTCATGGTTTTGCCAGTGTCGGGTCGGCCTTGCGGCCTGTTTGTGCTTCGCGCTGTTAGTGGTAGCTACCAGGTCGGTTGTCAGGGACCTGTTGACTGCTTCCGGGCTAGATCCGGCTAGTGACGAGTTCATTGGTCTTAAACGGTGTGAATTGTTTTTGTCATTTGTACTAGCCTCGGCTCTTTGGAGAGAAATTGGATTCGGTCGCCAAAGGCGGTAGGTTACCTCAACGTAGGAAGCAACGTCGTTCCTTTCGGGGGGCGGCTTCCTTTACTCCTTCCTTTTGTGGGGGCCAGAGCTGGCAGAGGATTGGCTTTCTCCTCACCCAGAGGTGATTCCTGGAATAGGGGCAGGGGACGTGCCCGTCCAGGATACAGTTGGGGCTCTAAGCCCAAAGCCGATGCCAAGCCAGTTCAGCAATGAGGGGGCGCCCTCACCCTGGAGGATGGGGGGACGGCTGCGACACTTCTCCCAGGTCTGGGACCAGCGGAAGTTCCGCATGGAAACGCTGCGTTCAGCTATTTACTCTCTGCGGCAGGGGGACTTCCTGACCTCCATAGACTTCAAGGATGCTTACCTGCATGTTCCGATCTTTCCGGCTCACCAGAGATTTCTCAGGTTCGTGGTGGAGGATCGGCATTTTCAGTTTGTGGCCCTTCCTTTCGGTCTCCCCTCGGCTCCAAGGGTTTTCACCAAGGTGCTGGCAGGGGTGATGGCTCTCCTCAGAGCCCAGGGTATCCGCATCGTGCCATATCTGGACGATCTTCTCATTATGGCGTCTTCCTTCAGCCAAGCAGAATTAGACACCAGGACTGTGGTATCCACTCTGGAGAGATTCAGTTGGGTGATCAACTACCCCAAGTCCTCCCTTTCTCCATCCAGGGTAGTGTCTTTTCTGGGAATGTCTCTGGATACTTCTCAGGCCAGGGTGTTTCTTCCTCAGTCCAAGGTTCTCTTGATTTAGGAGTTGGCTCTGCTTCTCCTGTCCGTCCCTCATCCGGCCATCAGGCTGGGGATGAGGCTGGTGGGATTGATGGTGGCTTCCTTCGAGGCGGTTCCTTTTGCTCAGTTTCACACAAGGACGCTCCAGCTCCATCTGTTGGCGGCCTGGGACAGGTCTCCACTGTCGCTGGATCAGTCTTTCCTGATGACCCCCCGGGTTCGGCGCTCCCTTCAGTGGTGGCTGGATCCGACCAATCTGGTGAGGGCCAGATCCTTTCTGACTCCTTGTTGGGAGACTGTCACCACGGATGCCAGCCTGTCAGGATGGGGGGGGTTCTGGAAGGATCGTCAGTTTCAGGATCTGTGGGGGCCTCAGGAGGCTCACGAGCCCATCAATGTTCTGGAACTGAGAGCCATCAGGTTGGTTCTGTTTCACTTGACTCATCAGTTGCAGGGCTTGCCGATTCAGGTTCGGTCGGACAATCGGACGGCGGTTGCCTACATCAATCACCAGGGAGGGACTCACAGCAGGAGTGCCTTCAGGGAAGTGTCTTTGATTCTGGCCTGGGCGGAGAGCCATGTCCCGTGCATTTCGGCAGTTTACATTCCGGGAGTGGAGAACACGGAGGCGGACTCTGAGCAGGTTCTCATCTCGCCGGGGGGAATGGTCTCTCAGCCCCAAGGTGTTTCGTTCGATTTGCCTCAGGTGGGGGTCTCCGGAGGTGGACCTCTTTGCCTCTCATCACAATTACAAGCTTCCGGCATTTGTCTCTCTCGCGGGATCCACTGGCTCTGAACTGGAGGGATCTGGGGTTTCTCTACCTGTTCCCTCCGTATCCCATGGTGGGCAGTGTGGTGCGCAAGCTGGCCCTAGAGGGCGGGTCAGCAATCCTGGTGGCTCCAAGGTGGCCAAGACAGGTTTGGTTCGCAGACGTGGTAAGGTTGGCAGAGGATCAGTTCGCTCTGCCCCTGCTGCCGGATCTGCTCACCCAGGGTCAACTACTTTACCCCAATTTTCCAGTGCTGGCTTTGACAGCGTGGCTGCTGAAACCTCCATCTTGAGGGAGGAAGGTCTTTCCGATGCTGTGATTCGGACTCTTGTTAGCGCTAGGAAGCGGTCTTCCTCTACCATCTACTATAGGACTTGGAGGTCTTATATTGATTGGTGTGAGGTCAGGGCATTGCCTTGTAGGGTGTTTTCTATTCCCAGAATTCTGGAGTTTCTTCAACATGGTCTGGACCTGGGGTTCCAGCTTAGTACTTTGAAGGGGCAGGTTTCTGCCCTGGCGGTTTTCTTTCAAAGGTCTTTTGCTCTTCATCCTTTGGTTAAGACTTTTTTCCAGGGGGTTACGCATGTGCGGCCTCCTAGGAAGCCTTTGCTCCCAGTTTGGGATTTGAATTTGGTTCTTTCTGCTCTTCAGGGTCCTCCTTTTGAGCCTTTGCATGATATTGCCTTGTCTTCGCTTACGCAGAAGGTGGCATTTTTGGTGGCTATCACTTCTGTTCGGCGTGTCTCTGAGTTGGCGGCTTTGTCCATTCAGACTCCGTACTTTGAGAGGCATCAGGACAAGGTGGTTTTCCATTTCAAGCCGGATTTCCTTCTTAAGGTAGTTTCTGCCTTTCATCTTAATCAGGACATTGTTCTGCCCTCCCTGTGTCCTAAGCCCAGCAATGACAAGGACAGGGTATTGCATTCCTTGGATGTGGTTCGCTGTGTGAAGTACTATTTGGTAGTTACGTCTTCCTTTCGTAAGACGGATGCTTTTTTTGTGGTGCCCTCCGGGCCCAGGAAAGGTTTGGCGCCCGCCAAGTCTTCCATTAGTAAATGGATTCGTCAGGCCGTTGTTGGGGCCTATTCTGCCAAGGGGAATGTTCCCCCTTTTCGTGTTACTGCTCATTCTACTAGTGCTGTTGGGGCGTCCTGGGCTTTTCAGCACCAGGCCTCTGTTGAGCAAGTTTGTAAGGCCGCTACTTGGTCTTCTGTTCACACTTTTTCCAAGTTTTTTAAGGTTGATGTGCGGGCCTCAGCGGATGCTGTTTTTGGCCGCAAAGTTCTGCAAGCTGCAGTGGTTTAAGTTGCGCTTTATTGCCTTGTTTGGATCTCCGCCCATTATGGACACTGCTATTGGATGTCCCACATGTAATGAATGTCTTGAAGCGGGGTGTGTGACATACTTAGAATAATACCATTTTGTGAATACGCACCTGTAAAATGGGTATTGTAAGTATGTCCCACACCCCACTTCACCCTGCCCTTTTGTATTCTGGATCCTTTATATGGTGAACTTTGCTTATTTTGCTTATTTTTGGCTCTTCCTGGTCCCTTACCTTACTGCTATCTTTATACTGGGTAATGAGTGGGAGGTCCCAGGTATTTATGGACCGGGAGGGGCTCCCTTTTTTTCCTTACATCTCTGCAATATCGCCATCTACAGGTCAGTATAACCCACATGTAATGAATGTCTTGAAGGGGGGTTTGTGACATTTGAGAGATTTGATTGCATATATCTGCAAAAACATTTGAAAAGCCACACTGCATGACAAGGCACTCTGTAATGTGGTCCCTATGTAATGTGTTTGAGCCCCATAGGTCGGACAGCTAGTAAAATACAAAGCTACTTACCAGGAGCTGCCGGCTCCCATTCGGTGCAGGGTTGTAGCCTTTTAGTGCTGGCTGGACCATATCCCCCATGCAAACACCAGGCTAATACAATGAAAGAAATGGCACATTGCTGGCAAATGTGTAGCAGGTTTGGGAGAACCACCCATCAGTCCTGTGGGAGTGTAAAAAAGCCCCACTGCCCATTTTACATAATATCGATGTTGATCCACTCTGAGGGAGCAGAGATCAGAGAGCGGTAGTCATATAAAAAGCTCAAACTTTTTTTTTTTTTTCTTACAGATTGAACTGTTACAAGTGTATTACAGACACCCTTCAAGAACTGGTGAACCAAAGTAAAGCGGCTCCCCAGTCTCCCAGTGTACCTAAAAAGCCTGGTCCCCCCATGCTGTCTTCAGATCCGAACATGCTTAGCAATGAGGAAGCTGGACTTCATGTAAGGCTAAGTTCTAATATGGTCTTCCAAGGATTTGCTGGTCTGAATGGCAGCCACTTCATCTTAAAGTGGAGCTCCACCCTTACATTTGCTACGGTCCAGAGTGCCGCAACCCCAGCTTTTTGTGCGGCCGACGCACAGACCCAAAGCAGCATCCCCTGGCTCTAGACAGGTGGTAAGACGAGGGGTTAGTTTTAGGGTGGAATTTTGCTTTAACTTTTAAAGACCTTTGAGAAATTTAGGCAGTGGCCCAGGAAAGTGGGCTTCTGCAAGGAGATTCACTCCTGAGGGGCAATTCCTTAACTGAGGTATAACTACTGCAACCTTCAGATAATGTGCGTTTTCCATTTGGATTTAGGCTTACTTAGTGAGCTATTGCTTTTCCAACATTGAGGAAGTGTGACCAGTATATAAAACTGACTGCTTTCTTTAGCAGACAAGTTAGGCAGGATAAATGTTTTTGATAGATATACTGACAAATTTCAACTTCTTGTTTTTTGATTTGTGCTTTGTTATCCTGTATTGGTTTAATCCCAAAGTTGCTCATAATCTTACGGATGTGGTGTTTTTTTTTTTTTTTTCTCTAAACATCCTTCGGAAAGCATACGCCTGAGACCTCGGGGCTCCTCCCACCAGGTGGAACACGTGACCACCAGCCAGAATAAAGTCTTGACTCCTCCTTCTATTCCCCAGTTGTTTCCGTGTTCCTCCGTGAGGTAGGAGCCAGACCACTAGCTCCTGAACCAGGAAGGTTTAGGTAAGTATTTTTGCAGTGCTGTGGGCCTGATTCAAGCAGGGGGTCCATTTCTCAGTCCCCAAGGTTACTATGCCTGGGGCCCAAGATACCCTATGGGATTCTAGGCCAGATCCTATTCTTTGTTTATTCGAAGAAGGGTAAGCTTTGCTTTTCCCTCCTTACTGAGGATGATTTATATGGAAGAAGCCGGGGTGACCAGACCCCATTAGGAACATTTTTAATTTTTATCTGGAAGGTCCCTGAAGAATTGGTTGCTCTGGGATCCTTTTCCAGCTTAATTTTCACTTGACTTTTTTTTATGGGCGCTTTACCTGTTTAAGAGGCGGGGAAGAGAGGGGAATGACGCGTTCTCGCTGTCTCTTCCTTGGTTCTGACAAGTGCGGTCGCGCTATCCGTACCTCCGATGCGGCTGCCAGGAGGAAGGTGCGGGTCGGGTGCTGCTGATCCCTTTGTTCTTAGTATACAGTAAGTCCTTCTCCAAATATAATACTTACAAGTGGGATATACTCCGCAAGATGGCACTGGACTGCAGAGACATTGAAAATAGGCTCCTCCCGGCCCCTCAAATACCCGGGGACCTCCCACAAATCCCCAGAATTTCTCTGCAGTCTGGCTGCGAAGGACGAGAAATTGGCTGTCTACTCGCAGGTGAGCGGGGCTATTAGCATGTGGCCCTGTAGGGCTATTCCCACCCGTTCCACTAGTAATATGCCTCCCAGCCTTGGCTGCGCTGGTCGGGTGAAGGTAGGCAGCACCGCTGTTAGGTGCTTAGGAGCGCTGCTCCACCGCAATCCCCCACCAAAGGGTAGGCGGTTCAGGCTTATGGTGAGCCTCTATGGGATGCCCCTCCCGCACTATTGCCCCTTGCCCCTACCTATCGGTGGGCCCTATTTAAGTGGCCGCCGTCCTTCCTCATCCTCCTTGTAGTCTTCGGGGGAAAAGAGGGGGGGGGTGTATGTGTATAGATAGGTATGTTATGCATTCTGTGTTTTTTACACTGTCTTTTCACATGCCTTTATTCTTGTGTCAGCCGCCGCGCTGACTTGTCTTGCTGTGTGTAGCGTGTGGGTAGCCTCATGCTGACAAGGCACGGGTCTGTGTACCCTGTGCAGAGCAGGTGCTTGCATTGCAATCTGGCCTGCCAGTGGCTGCACCTCACTTCACTTTGCCTACTCCCCCAAGCTTAAACCTCACTCCTACTGAGTTGCATACTAGTGGGGACTCTCAGCCTGATGTGTCTTCTAGACTGGCCACTGTTGAACAGATTATTGCGAAGTCCTTAGCGCGTAAGGCCCCTGCTAAGAAGCGGCATTTGACGCCTAATGTTACTGTTTTCCCTATGGGAACTGAGGAGTTTTTGAATCTGTGTGGCTATACCCCGTCTGATGAAGGGGAGCTCTTTTCTGATTCAGGCTCATCTGATGAGAGACCAAGGGGTCATGACGATTCTGGCTCTGACCCCTGGGCCCCGGATGACACTGACAGATTATTGACCCAGATTTTTGAGGTCCTGTCTATCTCTCTCCCTGTTGAGGCTCCCAGGCAAAGAGGGGAGCTTTTTCATACAGCAAAATCACGTCTGGAATTTCCAGAGCAGGCACATTTCCATAACCTTGTGCTCAAGGAATGGGAGCGTCCCAGTAAACTTCCCGGGGTTCCAAATAGTTGGGATAGGAAGTATCCCTTTCCTGCTGAGGTGGTTAAAGTTTGGTCATTCCCCCCCCCCGAGGTGGATGCCCCGATCCTAGGGCTATCTAACACCTCTGTCATGCATTCCCCTGATTCTGCTACCCTGCGGGATGCTGAAGACCGGCGTATTGATCAGCTGGCATCCCACGCCTTTGCATGTGCGGGGACAGCGCTGCGCCCGGTCTGTGCCTCTGCCATTACTGCTGTGGCCACTAGAACCCTTATCAGGAATATGCTTGATAGTGCCCCTGATGATTTGCCTTGTGAGGTGTTTAATTCACTCTCCAGTTGTGATGTTTTTGTAAATTTTGTTCTATCAGCATTGGATGACACCATCCGAATGTGTGCCAGAACTTCTGCCCTCGTGGTGGCTATACGCCGCTCGGTTTGGC
The DNA here is from genome assembly GCA_027917425.1 of Gastrophryne carolinensis. Taxonomy (NCBI): domain Eukaryota; kingdom Metazoa; phylum Chordata; class Amphibia; order Anura; family Microhylidae; genus Gastrophryne; species Gastrophryne carolinensis. The sequence continues at coordinate 606,705,190 of CM051234.1, forward strand.
TGCGTCAGTGGGCTGCTGACAACGCTGCCAAGAAGGCCCTCACTGGGTTTCCTTTTAAAGGACTGCGCCTGTTTGGGGACTGCCTGGACCTTTTTGCTAAGGCAGGCAGGTTGCCCCAGCGCAGGCAGCAATCTCGGCCCTTTCGGGGTCAGGGTTCCTTCTCCTCCCCTTTCCGTGGTGCAAGACAGGGAAGGGGGGTTTCTTTCCCTGGGGCCCGGGGAGATTTCTGGGGTAGAGGCAGAGGACGTGGACGTCCTGGCTCCTCCTGGGGTCCCAAAGCTAAATCCTCTCCCAAGCCCCCTTAGACATGATGGGGCGCCCTCACCTATCCGGGTGGGGGGGCGGCTGCACAGCACTTTGCTCATGTCTGGAGGCTTCATGTCTCAGACCGGTGGATTCAGGAGGTAGTGTCCTCCAGTTACAAGTTGGAGTTTGCTGCCGATCTCCCTTCAAGATTCATCAGATCCCGGATTCCTCAGGACCCTGTGTCAGCTCAGGAGCTAGTGCAAGCAGTGCAAGGCCTCCTGGAGCTGGGGGTCATCTGCCAGATCCCTTTAAGAGAAAAAGGCAAGGGCTTTTATTCCAACCTATTCACAGTACCCAAAAAGGATGGTTCTGTCAGGCCCATCCTGGACTTAAAGATCCTCAACAAGTTTGTCAGGGGCAGGCGCTTTCGCATGGAAACTCTGCGCTCTGCCATCAGTTCCCTGCGCCAAGGGGATTTCATGACTTCTGTGGACATCAAAGATGTTTACCGTCATATTCCTGTGTTCCCAGGTCATCAAAGGTTCCTCAGGTTCGCTTTGATGGATCAACACTACCAGTTTGTGGCCTTGCCCTTCGGCCTCACTTCAGCTCCCAGGGTGTTCACCAAGGTGCTTGCTGGTGTGATGTCTCTGCTCAGATATCAGGGCGTCCGCGTGCTTCCCTATCTGGACGACATCCTCATCACCTTCCAGTCTCTACATCAGGTAGAGTTGGATACTCAGCTGGTGGTGTCCACTCTGCAGTCATTTGGATGGGTGATCAACCACCCCAAGTCCTCACTGTCCCCTTCCTTGGTAACTCCATTCCTAGGAATGAATCTGGATACAGTTCAGGCAAGGATCTTCCTTCCTCAGCAGAAGGTGGACAGTCTGATTGCACAGGCTCAGTCCCTCCTAGCTTGTCCCATCCCTCCATCAGGCAGGGGATGCAGCTGGTGGGCCTGATGGTGGGGTCCCTTATGCTCAGTTCCACTTGAGGCCTCTGCAACTTCACCTATTGTCAGTATGGGACAAGGACCCAGCGTCCCTGGACAGGGTCTGTGTGCTTCCCCCCTGGTCAGGTCGATCTTGTGGTGGATGGACTCAAGGAACCTGTTGGGGGGCAGATCCTTTCTTACCCCTTCCTGGGAGACCATCGCCACGGATGCCAGTCTGTCAGGTTGGGGGGGTTTCTGGAAGTCCCTGCGGTTCCAGGGCAGGTGGGGTCCTCAGGAGGCCCACACACCTATCAATGTCTTGGAGCTGCAGGCGATCAGGTTAGATCTGGCTCGCTTGACTACTCGGCTTCAGGGGCTGCCTTTTCAGGTGCGCTAGGACAACCAGACGGCAGTTGCCTACATCAATCAAGGACCCGGAGCAAGGGGACCCTCCAGGAAGCATCTCTGATTCTGACTCTGACTTGGGCGGAGGCCAATGTCCCCTGCATTTCAGCTGTGTACATCCCGGGGGTGGAAAATCGCCTGGCGGACTCTCTGAGCAGGGGGACCTCTCACCAGGGAGAATGGTCCCTATGCAGCAGGGTGTCTCCCAGCTTTTGTCTCTATCCAGGGATCCTCCTGGCCCTGACCTCGGATGCGCTAGCAATGTCATGGAAGGACTTTCAGTTCTCGCATGTCTTCCCCCCCAATTCCCCTGCTGGGCAGGGTTCTGCGCAAGATTGCTCTGGAAGGGGTGCCAGCAATTCTGGTGGCCAAGAAGAGTGTGGTTCGCAGACGTGGTACAGCTGGCAGTAGATCGGTACGCTCTGCCCTTGGTGCCAGATCTGCTCACTCAGGGCTCACTACGCCATCCCAATTTACAAACTCTGGCTTTGACGGCTTGGCTGCTGAAACCTCCATCTTGATGGAGAAGGGGCTGTCTTTCTCAGTCGTGGATACTTTGATTAAAGCTACGAAGAAGTCTTCCTCTTCCATTTATTACAGGGTTTGGCGTGCCTACATTGACTGGTGTGAGTCTAAGTCTCTTCCCTGTCATGTGTTCTCTATTCCCAGGATTCTGGAGTTCCTGCAGCATGGGTTGGAGATGGGGCTCCAACTCGGTACTCTGAAGGGTCAGGTTTCTGCCCTGGCTATTTTTTTCCAGAATTCCTTTGCTCAGCACCCTCTGATCAGGACTTTTTTCCAGGGGGTCACTCAGGTGCGTCCCCCGCGGGCCGATCCCCCCCCTGGGTGTTGGTCCGCTTTAAGGGACATTTCTTTTTAGGACGGATTTAGAAATAGCAGCCGATAAGTATTTATCGCATTTATCGTATCGTATTTACGGGAAGTGCTCTTTCAGAGCTTCTTTTGTTAGATGCTCCTTCCGTTCAGGGACACTACTAAAGGACCCGGGGGTACCTTCCTCCTCTACCTCTTCTGCTGTATACGTGGTTTTAAAAAAAGTTCCACTCGGTGTGGAACCTATTGGCCCAAACCCGGGGACTAATGACGCCATGGCTCGGGTTGGGGCTTGAATAATTTGTATTGCCCCTTTTTCATTCCCAGGGGCATTAGACGGGTTTTACATAGAATTTACTTGTACCCTTCAGTCAGAATTCTGGTCTCCTCTATACCCGTGGAGTTGGAGGAGCGATCAGATAGTCAAAAGTTTGCTAACCGTGTGAGCCAGGGGAGTCATTATCACAGTTCCCTGTCACCAGCGAGAAATAGATTTTATTCCTCTAGCTTCTGTTAAAGTAAGCCTTGGATGGAGATTAATTTCTGCTTATGAAATATCAATCTCTGTGTTCGATACAAAAATTTCGAATGCAATAAGAATTTTCAGTGAGAGACATGCTTCCACAAGGCTCTTTCATGGTCTTATTAAATCTAAGGAATTCTTGCGGGCAAGTTCAAATGAGCCTCGGGCTCAGTCCTTTTTGGGATTCGCAGTAAAGGTAGAGCTGGATGTTGCTCTGTCAATGGTTGTTTCCCTTCGAGAATTTCTACAAAGGTATTGGCAGAACCTCTGGCATATCGGAGACTGAGTGGAATCCGTAGTTGGCTGATCTAGACGATCTGCCATTTTTTTGTCCACTAAAGGGACAAGATGCCACAGAGCCTCAATTACATTTTAAAGCTGTCTATCAGCTCGGTTGGATTTTAAACCTTGAGAGTTCAAGTCTGGTTCCCTCTCGGGTAATGATTTACTGGGGTTGGGAGTCAACAACTTTCTTCAGGCTCTTTTTCAAAAGATTTTGGCCCTTCAGGAATCCATTGATTCCTTTTGTGCCAGTCCATCATCTCCAATAACACTAGCCATAAGGGTGTTAGGACTATTGACTTTGGTCTTTTCCGCAATGAGGTGATGTCACTTGCATTCAAGTACAATTCAAGTACATATCCTGAGCGGTTTGAACGGCTCCCGGAATGGGTTGGAAGATATAGTTTCTCTTCTTGGTAGAGCGAGACTATATCAGGGACCCCAAAAGGAAGGTTTGTTACTGCAGATACCTCAGCTTGGGGTTAGGGAGCCCTTTGCGGGATTTGGCAGATAAGATCAGACTATGCTACGACAGTAGCGTACATTAACCATCAGGAGAGAGCGAGATCATCGCTGGATAGAGGTCGCATTAGAAATCCTTATTGGATTTGGAGAAGACCTGAGTCTCCTGTAAGGAATTTGAATCGTGTAGCAGATTTTCTGAGTACTTCTCATTTGAGAGGGTCAGAATGATCGGTCAATTCTAGGGTGTTCAAGCAGATCGGCTTCTAACGGACTGTTCAGAACTGTGTTTATTGCTTCGGCTAGAAGTCACAAGCTGACCAAATACTTTTTCTGAATTCGGCGGATCCAGCTGTAGGGGTGGACATCTTAGCCCTTACACGGTATTCAGTCTAGCCTATGCTTTTTCTGGTTAGATTGATGTTATCCATTCGGATCCCTAGGCCGCCTCCGGTCCTAGGCGGTCTTTTATCCTAGGCGGTCTTTTATCCTAGGCGGTCTTTTATCCTAGGCGGTCTCTTAGCCCAGGCGGTCTCTTAGCCCAGGCGGTCTCTTAGCCCTGGGCACTCTCTAGCCCTGGGCACTCTCTAGCCCTGGGCACTCTCTAGGCCTAGGCACTCTCTAGGCCTAGGCTAGTACGTACACTTACCCGAACAACTTGTGGGGTTAAGGTATTCATTCAGGATCAAGTGTTCAACCTTTGAGCTTTTCTCCTTGATCCAATATTCTTGGAATGGATCCTTTGCTATTTACTGAAGATCTCATCGGATTTTCTTAGACGCAAGGAATGATCCTTCTGGCAATAACTGAGGAAGCTTCGTATTGATATACTTTAGATGTTATACACATTGTTGATGTACCTTTACCAAATTAAGGGAGACCCAACAGTGGGTTCATGTACGTTGTAGGTCCGAGTAGGACAAAGAGTGTTCTAGTCTTCTTTTACAGGATTTGGCTTATCAAGGTTATGTTAGGCCAAATGGTACCGCGTCTCATTTACAAGAAGTGATGCTACATCTGGGGCAGAGCAGGCCGGGGTAATATAGCCACTTGGTCCTCAGCGAAGGTTTTTTTTTGCGGGACACTATCGGTTGGATCTTCTGTGCCAGAAGGATCAGTCTTTTGGCAGAAGTGTCCTTCGTGCTATTCTTCCCACCTAACGAGGTAGTACTCGCCTATCTCTCAGGCGTATGCTGCAGGATGTTTTGAGAAAACTTAAGTTAGGTACCTGGTAACTTTTTTTTTTTTTTTTTTTTCTAAACATTCGAAAGGGCAGCATACGCCGGCTTCCCTCCCTTTTTTCATATGTGGAGTTGGATTATGTATTATTTATCTCTTTCACATCTCTACAACAACTGGTGAATAGAAGGAGCAGTCAATACTTTATTCTGGCTGGTAATCACGTGTTCCACTTGGTGGGAGGAGCCCGGAGGTCTCAGGCGTATGCTTCCCTTTCGGATGTTTAGAAAAAAAGTTACCAGGTACCTATCTAACTGAAGTTTTTTTTATATTTCAGTTTGAACAGATGTTGAAACTAGCACAGCGCTCGACGGATGAACTTTTCAACATTGCACTATTTAACTGGCTGCTGCAGGCTGACCTCACAGACAAACTGCTGGAGGTGACCTATTTTTTATTATTTTAGATGAATAGGTTTAGTTGTTTGATGTGGTCCTGACTTTATTGTGTATTTATAGCTGAACTCTCCATTTCTGGAGCCTCACCTGGTTCGCATGGGCAAGCTTGATCAGAACAAAGTACGCTACATGGATCTGCAGTGGAGATACTACGAGAAGCACCGAAACTTTAGCAGCGCAGCTAAAGTTGTGGCTAAGCTTTCAGACATGCCAAGGTACCGTGTACAAATACTGTTATGGGAAGTAAATCAAATTTTGAATGTGGGCAATAGAAAATCTGATGCAATAGAAAAGGTCCAGCTCAGAAATATGCAGATTCTCCCAACTCCAAAACTTCATTAAATCTCTTCTAAGTAAGTCCATCTCTCCTTATAATAAAACTGCCTCTGACTCTAGGTGTAAACATACCCCTTTTGCTGGAGGTCCAATCTTAATCCTTTGACACCCTGGTGGCGCACACTCCTCAAACAAAACATAACTATGGTATACGCTCAAATGGGGAGCCGAACTAGGTACCGAAAGAAACAGAAGAGTGGCAGGCCATCTGGACATGCAACAGGAAAGCTTTAGCAATTGAAAATGCATATAAGATCCTGTTTAGGTGGTACTATACTCCTGTTTTCCCACTCAGACACCCCTGTTTCAAGGAATGCCAAGAAGTTGAAAGCGTGATACATAGCTTGTGGTCATGCCCAGCTGGCCAAAACATTTGACGAAATGCTTACACTCTGATATCCACTCTTTCAGTCTCCCATTTAAAGTGACCTCTCTGAAGCCCTTCTTTCAAACAAATCTAGCGCATATACTACATCTGAGTGGCATTTAGTACAGCATATTTTAAAGTGGACCAAAACCTACCGCGATCGGTGGGGGAATCTTGTAGATTCCCAGGCCGATCGCGGTGGGTTTTGGTCCACTTTAAAATATGCTGTACTAAATGCCACTCAACTGTAGTATATGTGCTAGATTTGTTTGAAACAAGGGCTTCAGAGGGGTGACTTTGGTCCATCCAGTTCAGCCTGTCTATTCGCAGTCTAGTAGCCATAGCTTGTAATGTTACAAGTAAGTAAGTGGTATCCTGGCCACTTTTGAACTCTTTTAGTGTATGCTTCATGACTACCTCCTCTGGCGGAGAGTTCCATATTCTCAATATACATAAAATTCCCTTTATACTGGCTAAAGTGGGGTGCTGCAGTTTTCACACAGTTTTTAATTGAAAATTTCCCCTGTTTTGTGATTCTCTCCCACCAGCACTGAGATTTCTCTGAAGCAGAGGATAGAGTACATGTCTAGAGCCATCCTAAGTGCAAAAAGCTCCACAGGATTGTCTGCTTTGCCAGCTGACGGAGAGTTCCTGCATGAGCTGGAGGAGAAAATGGAGGTATGGCCCATCTATTTAATGTGTACGTGCAATCGGTTCTTCAACTGATCTACAAATGGAGCAGATTACATGGTTCCTTCACTGGCGAAGTGTCCTTTTCTAAGGAATGTACAAGTTTCATGGGCTTCTTTCAGTGGCAGCTATCGCCCTGGAAGAATCCTGTTGCCTCGGCCGACCTTTTTTATTTATTTATTTTTTGTTTTTTGAAAAATGCTTTAGATGCCATCCTGTGTAACAGTGTTAATACCAACACAGGCAAATGTTGCGGGATTGGAACCTTTTTTCTTCTGCTCCATCTGAATGAAAAGGAATTAAGATAATAAATGCCCTATGAACAACTGACTGCCCATTGTATCCCTATCTACTGAGGTTTCACTATTTAGTCAGGTAACCTGCAGATAGTTTCCTAGGATGTTCAGTCTTTTTAATGGAAATGAATGTTTGCAAACACCTTCAGATACCATTATATAAGATGAATGTATACAAAGTCTAAACTGTCTCTGTATGAACCTTATTGAAAGGCATTGTCCAGGCCTGAAAAATAAAACCTGGTCATCCACAGATGCAATCTGGCACTCTGTATTTGACCTGATCGCCAGACCTGAGTCCTACGCGCCTTTTGGCTGATGGAGGACATCATGGATGTGCCTGACAATCAGTTCTGGTCCGATTTTTTTATTTTTTTTTTTATTTTAAAGCCTGAACAATGGATCTTTAAACTGGACCTTCAGCTTCGTTTAATGAAAACCCCAAACCCTTAATGAAAACCCCAAACCCTTAAAACTATTCCCCAGCATCTAAAATGAATATATTTTGCATTTTTATATGCAAATCTGTTTAGGACTCTAGGATACAGGCGCCGCCATATTGCCTCAGAAGCATGACTTACTGAGGAAAGGAGAGGGGACAACTGCAGGGGGCGGAGTTATAGCTGTGCTTAGCACAGACTGAGCAGAGCTGGGGTCAGGCAAAGGACAGCAATCTCAGAATGCATAGTGGTACAGTCAGAAGACTTCCTGTTTACAGGCAGCCTGAGACTCCATGTGCCGCCCTCTCGGATGTACAAAGGCTCAGAAAATGCACTAGGTGCAGGTAGGATTATATTCTAAGTATACAGCACGTCCTGTACCAGAAGATATTCCTTACACTTGGGATATACTCCATTAGATGGCGCTGGACTGCAGAGACAGAAAAGTGGCCCCTCCCGGCCCCATATATACCAGGAACCTCCCACAAAATCCCCAGTTCTTCTCTGCAGTCCTGGCTGCGATGACTAGAAGATGGCTCTCTCTACTCACAGGTGAGCGGGGCTTATTAGCCTGCGGCCCTGTAGGACTATTCCCACCGGTTTCCTTTCACTGCCTCCCAGCTCAGGCTGCTCTGGTTCGGGTGAAGGTAGGCAGCACTGCTGTCAGGTGCTAAGGAGCGCTGCTCCAACCGCAGTCCCCCACCAAAGGGTAGGCGGTATAGGCCCATGGTGAGCCTTATGGGATGCCCCTCCCGCACTCTAGGCCCCTCGCCCCCTGTACCCGCATTTGGCTCCCTTTAGGCTGGCCGTCGCTTCCCTCGCTCTCCCTTGTAGCTCTGGGGGGGGGGGGGGGGTTGTATGTATTTGCCACGTGTGTGTTGTGTTTGATCCCTTTTTCAATTTATTGCATTGGTTTCTCTGCCGCTGCACGCTTGTCCTACGCTCCGCGGTCGGCGGCGACTTCGCCTCAGGCGCTACTGCGCCATCATTGGCTGGCCTTGTCAGGTGGGCGCGCTTTCGCGTTCTTTGGGGGGCGGGCCTTGCGGCTTACGCGTTCTGCATCACTGTCTCCGCAGTTCGCCCCTCGAGGTATATGGGGGCGCCTTTTTAGTTCTCTGCTGCGTGTGCCTGGCGTCTCCCTATCGCGGTCCGTAAGTGCCCCTGCGGGCTGATTTATTTTATATATTGTATCTGTATTGCATATCGCTTATGGGATCTTTTTCTTATGTCTTGCAGGCGGGTCAAACTTTGTGGTTTCTCCCGGTCCTATCCCCTCTATTTAGTCTTAACTCTTATTGGAGGGCTAATTCATACCATTGCTCCTACTTCCCTAGCGGGTTATTGGGGCATCCCGGGTTATTAGCGTCAATCCCTATTGGTCTGTTGTGCCGTGATAATCACCATATGGAGGCTTCTCAGGATAATGTGCTCGGGGTTCCTTCGGGACAAGCCCGGCTGTGCGTGGCATCTGACTCCCAGTGAGGTACATACCAGTGGGGAGTCTCAACCTGATTTGGCTACTTGGGTAGCCAGCATTAAAAGGCATATTGCTGGGTCTGGCCCGCGTAAGGCTCCAGCTAAGCGGCAGCATCTGGCACCTGGTGTTTCTCTATTTCCTATGGAAGCTGAGGAGTTTTTTGATATTACTGGATATACCCCCCTGGAAGAAGGGGAATTATTCTCTGATTCAGAATCATCTGAGGATCAGCCTAGGGGTTATGCTGAGTCTGGATCTGACCCATGGGCTTCAGGTGGTACTGACAGACTTTTGGCTCCCATTTTTGAAGTGCCCTGTATCTCTCCTTCTGCTGTGGCCCCGCGGCAGCAGGGGGAGCTGTTTCATACTGTTAAGCCACGTTTGGAGTTTCCTGAACAAACTTACTTTAATAATCTGATTCTCAAGGAGTGGGAACGGCCTAGCCGGCTTCCCGGGGTACCTAAAAGTTGGGATAAGAGGTATCCCTTTCCTGCTGAGATGGTTAAACGTTGGTCATGTCCTTCAGAGGGGGATGCTCCTGTTCTGGGGCTGTCTAACGCATCTGTCATGCATTCCCCTGACACTACTACACTGAGGGATGGGGAGGACAGGCGCATGGATCAGCTGACTTGCCGTGCCTTTGCCTGTGTTGGGACCGCGCTCCGTCCGGTCTGTGCCTCTATTACGGCTGTTGGTATTAAAAGCCTGCTCAGGGGCCTCTTAGATGGGGCCCCTGATGATGCTGGCAGTAAAGAGTATAGAGTTCTTCTGCGTTGTGAGGAATTTGTTGCATATGTTCCTCTCTGCCCTGGATAATACCATTAGAATTTGTGGCAGGGCATCTTGTCTTGTTGGTGGCGGTACACCGCTCGGTCTGGCTGCGCCAGTGGACAGCTGACAATGCTGCCAAAAAGGCCCTTACTGGGTTTCCCTTCAAGGGGCTGCGCCTCTTTGAGGAACGTTTGGACTTGTTTGCCAAAGGTGGCAAGTTACCTCAGCGTAGGCAGCCCCGGTCCTTTTGTGGTTCAGGTGCCTTGTCCACTCAGTGTCTCTCCCTGGCTGTCCAAGGCCTTCTAAACCTAGGTGTCATCTGCCGGGTGCCCTTGAAGGAAAGGGGCAAAGGCTATTATTCCAATCTTTTCATTGTGCCCAAAAAGGATGGGGTCCATCAGACCTATCCTGGATTCAAAGCTTCTCAACAAGTTTGTCAGATTCAGACACTTTCGCATGGAGACTCTGCGCTCAGTGGTGACTTTCCTATGCCCAGGGGACTTCATTACCTCTGTAGACATCAAGGATGCTTACCTTCACGTCCCTATCTTTCCAGGTCATCAGAGGTTCCTCAGGTTCGCTCTTGAGGATCAGCACTACCAATTTGTGGCCTTGCCCTTCGGCCTCACCTCGGCCCCCAGGGTATTCACCAAGGTGCTGGCAGGAGTGATGGCCCTGCTGAGATCTCAGGGCGTTCGTATTCTACCTGGACGACATGCTTATTGCTTCAGTCCTTCCATCAGGCAGAGATGGACACTCAGAGGGTGGTGTCCACACTGGAGTCATTTGGCTGGGTAATCAATCACCCCAAATCTTCCCTGTCTCCTGCCATGGTGAAGTCTTTTCTGGGCATGATTCTGGATTCAGCTCAGGTCAAGATCCTTCTTCCTCAGCAGAAGGTGGAGGTCCTTCAAGAGAAAGTTCAGCTCCTGATGTCTTGTCCCCATCCATCCATCAGGCAGGGAATGCAGCTGGTGATGGTGTCCTGCTTCGAGGCGGTTCCATATGCTCAGTTCCACATGAGGCCTCTTCAGCTTCACCCCTTGTCAGTATGGGACCGGGACCCTGTGTCCCTGGATCAGGTGTTTGTCTTGTCTCCTAAGGTCAGGCGGTCTCTAGTGTGGTGGCTGGTCTCAGGAAACCTGCTGGGGGGCAGGTCCTTTCTGGCCCCCTGCTGGGAGCCTGTCGCCATGGATGCCAGTCTGACAGGTTGGGGGGTATTCTGCAAGTCCCTGAAATTCCAGGGTCAGTGGGGCCCTCAGGAGGCCCATGCCCCTAACATTCTGGAATTGAGGGCAATCAGGTTGGTCCTCGCCCACTTAACCCCACGCCTGAGGGGTCGAGCTGTTCAGGTCCGCTCGGACGGCGGTTGCCTACATCAATCATCAGGGAGGGACCCGGAGCAAACTGGCCCTCAAGGAAGTGTCCCTGATACTGTCCTGGGCGGAGGAAAATGTTCCCTGCATCTCAGCTGTGTACATCCCGGGGGTGGAGAATCTGGAGGCAGACTCTCTGAGCAGGGGGACCTCTCGTCTGGGAGAGTGGTCCCTCAGCAGCAGGGTGTTTCGCTCCCTGTGCCACCGCTGGGGTCAACCGGACGTGAATCTATTTGCGTCCCGTCACAATCACAAGCTTCCAGTCTTTGTCTCTCTGTCCCAGGATCCTCTGGCCTCGGCCATGGATGCCCTGGCAATGTCTTGGACGAGGTTCCAGCTCCTGTATGCGTTTCCCCCGTCTCCACTGCTGACTAGATTTTCTCCCTAAGGTTGTTTCTGCCTTTCATCTCAATCAGGACATTGTTTTGCATTCTCTGTGTCCTAATCATAGTAACCCTAAGGAAAGAGTTTTGCATTCTTTGGACGTAGCCAGAACTCTGAAGTTCTATTTTTGGTGGCTACTGAACCCTTCAGGAAGACTGATGCTCTTTTTGTGCTTCCGTCTGGACCTAAGAAAGGTCTGGCTCTGGCTAAGTCCACTATCAGTAATATCAAGTACGTCAGGCTGTGATACAGGCCTATTCTGCTAAGGGGGAGGAGCCTCCCTTCTGCCTTACTGCTCATTCTACTCGTGCTATTGGTGCCTCATGGGCTTTTCAGCACCAAGCTTCTGTTGAACAAGTTTGCAAGGCAGCTACTTGGTCTTCTGTTCATACTTTTTCAAAGTTTTACAAGGTTGATGTTGGGGCCTCAGCTGATGCTGCTTTTGGCTGCAAGGTTCTGCAGGCGGCAGTGGTTTAAACTGTCTGCTGTTACTTTTGGGGATCCCACCCTACCTTACGGACACTGCTATTGGATGTCCCAAGTGTAAGGAATATCTTCTGGAACAGGACGTGCTGTATACTTAGAATAATACAATTCTGTGATTACTCACCTGTAGAATTGGTATTATATGTTTACAGCACGTCCTGTTCCACCCCACCCTTGTTATCATTATCTTTAGTTACCTCTTTATGGTGATTGTTCTTATGTTCAAATTTTCATATAATGGTTATAGTTCTCCCGGTCTCTTGCTAACTGCTTTTACTGGGGATTTTGTGGGAGGTCCCTGGTATAAATGGGGCCGGGAGGGGCCACTTTTCTGTCTCTGCAGTCCAGTGCCATCTACTGGAGTATATCCCAAGTGTAAGGAATATCTTCTGGAACAGGATGTGCTGTATACATATAATACCAATTCTACAGGTGAGTAATCACAGAATTGTATTTTTTTAATGTGGGCAGCCTGTATGTACATGGTGGGGGGACCATATAAGATGGGCTCTTATTCAGGGTGAAGGTTCTGTTTAGGGGAAGTATGTGGACCTGTGTCATTGAGTGTAAAGGGCAGGCTAATATTCATATTGCATGTGTTTGATTTCAGGTTGCAAGAATACAGCTTCAGATACAGGAAACGCTAATAAGACGGTATTCACATCATCCATCTGCACAAGATGCTGTAGTGCAGCTGGATTCAGAGTTAATGGACATCACAAGGGTAATATTTTCTTTATTTCCTAACTTTGTATATGTGTTAGATACAGTGCTGGGTTACAGATCTTTAGGTAGAAAAGATATGTGCAAACTTTTGCTGCTGTATTGTGGAAGCCTATATAGGCAAGCTGATAGAAAGCAGAAATCCATACCTGGTCATGGGATCCTCCTGTATAACAGGAGTTATCCTGGTTTTTTTTTTTGCTTTTGCAGTTATGACAAGCTTTGAATATTCATTTTTATCTATATCAGCAAGGTGTTGTCCAATTAGTGTAATAAAATATGCAAGAATTATAGCCACAGCAAACATTCACAGCATTATATGAATGCTTACTCATTAACTTTTCAGTATTATATCCATAATATTTTCAGTATTAAAGTGCCACTATAGACTAATCTGCTTGTGTATTTTACGCCCTCTTTAATATTGTGGCCTTAGTTGTGTTTTGGTCTTAAAGCTGCCCATTGGCTTCCTCATATTCCCCGGATCGACCACTCCAAACTAATATTGCAATATTGTAATTCATACAATGTCCTACAGCTGTATGTTGGAAATGTTAAATGTGTACATTTACACCTATGACACTATACATCTTTATTACATAAATATGTAACTCTACAATCCAAGGATAAAAATTTAAAGCAGTGGCCTTCCAAAGGCACACCCCCTGATAGTCAGGGGGTGCACAAAGCTATAAGAATCTTTGGGATGCGCACGCTGACGAAGGTAGCAACACGGGAGCTACTAGTAAAGATGGGTTTACCCGTGTCCCTGTGGATTTCACACAGCGTGCCATCCCGATTTAGTATGCCTCGGTTGCAGGCTAGTGGCTGGACCTGGAGTCTAATTAGATTCCATGGACGTGCCACAAGGGATTTGAGACTCTTTAAAATCAACCAAAATTGGTATTATATGAAAAAGCCCCAAACATGGAATTTGTACCCATAAGTTTTAATTGTCCTCACTAATTAATAAATGTGTGTATTGATGCTTATACCGCACAAATAAAGTGACAAGTACAAGATAATAAGTGACAAAATTTGCGCCAATCGAATTGCTTCCCCCCGGGGCATCCAAAATTGGTATGCCCTGCTGTATGAAACCCAGGTTGCCCCATACTTGCCTTGTTTCCCGGCACACGCCAGCCGCGCAGCATCCATGCTATACCTCTAGCAGGGCGCGTGTCCGCACCAAGCATTTGTGAATGGTCGGCGCGTGGGCATGCTCCCTGTTAGAGGGAAGCGGGGGATGTGGCTGACAGCGTGCTCTGAGCCGCTGGCCTTAGGCGACGTGACATCAGTGGCTCCGGGTGCACTGATTGGATGAACGGCCAGGCATGCGCCATTGGACTGGGAAGGGGTGAGTTGGCATCGGCGATCTGGGGGGTTTCACATAGCGGGGCACCCCCGATCTGGGTGCCCCAGGGGAAAGGACCAAAACCCTGGATAGTCAAAATCCTGACTTTAACACAATCTACTACTACTAAGTGACAGACTGGGAGCACTTACATGATACAAAGCAACCCAGGGATCTGTGTGAGGGGCCTGGACAGAAGGAAAATACAGATAAGCTACTCTAGTCCTTGTTGTTTTATCAACTGCTGTAAATGTAATCATCTTCTTTTCTCACTTTTATTTTTCAGTTGTATGGGGAATTTGCTGATCCATTCAAACTGTCGGAGTGTAAGCTGGCAATTGTTCACTGTGCTGGACATTCTGACCCCATCTTGATTCAGAATTTGTGGCAAGAAATAATAGAAAGAGGTATTCTAATGAATACAGATTTTCTGCCTGTTATAGATATATATATATATATATTTTTTTGTGGTGGTGATTTCTAATTCTTTTGCCAATAGCCTGGGCTGCCTTTATGACAATTTGCCAGACCCTTTAGAGCAGCGGTACTCAACTGGCGGGCCAGGGTCCAAATATGGACCTCGGCACCAGATTTCCGGACCCCTGCCCTGACGGTCCTGCGCTCGGTTGCTTCTGTGTTGCCGTGCTCAGTGCTGCCCCCTTTACTTGTTACCAGACCTTATTGCCAGTTACATTTTCAGCCACAGGTGGTTAAAAGCAGTGTGCTGTGGGCCAGAGGTGTAGGTTTTGTGGGGCCAAAAAAAAGCTGCCGTTTTCCCTAGTGCCCAATAGGGTTCTTGGGGTGGGGGCAAACAGCCTTTATTCTAAGTATGTCACACACCCCGCTTCAAGACATTCATTACATGTGGTTATACTGACCTGTAGATGGCGATCTTGCAGAGATGTCAATAAAAAAGGTAAGACCCTTCCGGCCCATAAATACCTGGTACCTCCCACTCATTCCCCAGTCTTTCATCTCTGCAGAGGCGAGCAAGTCAGAAGATTGATGTCTCCTCCTTGCAGGTAGCCGGGATGACTCCTGGCCCTCTATTCTTCTATTCCTGCCTGGATCCCTTTATTTACATTACTTGCCTCCCAGCCTAGGCTGCTGGTCCGGGCAATGATAGATGGCACCCTAGGTGCTCAGGGGCCGTGAGACCCCATAACAAGGGGTAGGCGGCTAACCGGGTTGGTGACCCCGGTTTGGGATGCCCCGTCCCTTGGCCCCTTCCCTAGCATGGATTCCCCCTCTCCCGGATACCCTTAGAGGGGGGGGGGGGGGGTCGGGTCCCTTATGGATTTATTTATTTATTTTAAATGTGTGTGTGGTGCTTTCAGTGCATGTTTTACTGTACAGACCGGCGCCGGCCTCCGGCGTTGCAATGGCGGCTGTAAGGCGCCCAAGAGGATCTTCTTCCCCTCAGGGCGGGGCCGGGTGCTCGCGCGCCTACGGCCCGCCCCCGTGCTGCGGGCAACACGTTTTTCTGGCCGGGCGCGCCGCGCGAACCACGCCCTCCCTCCCTGCACACTACGCGCCTTTCACCCCCTTCTGCCTGGTGTGCGGGACGACGGAGGGGTGACGGTCGGGTGAGTGGCCTGTGGCCCATCAGTTTTACTTATTGCTTATGCCCCTCCCTGGGGTTGCTGGGCAATGCTCTGTAATTAACTCTTTGGACATTTGCTATGCTGGTCTGATGTGTGTGTGTTTGTGTGTTCCAGGTGGACCATCGATCCTATTAAAGGGGGGCTCTCCCGGTCCTAGGGTCCCTGGCTAAATTTAGTTGGCTTAAAATTAAAGGGGCATCCCGGGTTGCATTACTGCGTAATTCCCTCGGGGCTTTGTACACATATATATATATATATATATATATATATTAAAAATCACCATATGGAGGCTTCCCCGGATACTGGGCTTTTGCCCCCCTCGGGGCAATCCAGGCTGTGTTTGGGGTGTGGGGTATCCCTTTTGGGGGATGATGTATTTCTTTGTGTACCCTGTGCGCAACGGTCCATTACGTGGCAGACCGGATCTCAGGTGTCTGGTTCTGCTCTGCCAGTCTCCTCTCCATCTCCCCCTCGCTTGACACGTACCCCATGTGATGTGGTCATTGGCGGGGAGTCGCAATCTGAGGTGTGTGCCAGATTGGCCAGTCTTGAAAAATTGTTTTCCAGTGTCGTTGCTAAAAAGGCCACGGCAAAGCGAAAACATTTGTATACAGCCACGCTGGCCCTTGATATGGAGGAGTTTGACTCCCTGGATTGGTCTGATTGTCCCTGCATGAGGAAGGGGAGCTGTATGAGGAGTCTGAGGGCTCCGATGATCAGCAGTTTGTAGGCGCTGATACCGAGCAGGTACCCGCACCCGTCCCCCCCGAAGTGGATGCTCCTGTTTTGGGGTTGTCCAGTTCCTCAATCCTGCATTCTCCGGAGTGCACTACTCTCAAGGATGGTGAGGATAAACGCATTGACCAGATGGCTTGTCATGGTTTTGCCAGTGTTGGGTTGGCCTTGCGGCCGGTTTGTGCTTCTGCGTTTTTATTGGTAGCTGCCAGGTCGGTTGTTAGAGGACTGTTGACCTCTTCCGGGCTTGACCCGGCTAGTGAGGAGTTTGCCGACCTTAAGCACTGTGAGTTATTTTTGTCCTTTGTGCTGTCCGCCTTGGATGACACATTGGTGATGTGTAGCAGAGCTTCGGCCTTGCTTGTGGCTATCCGGCGGTCGGTTTGGTTACGCCAGTGGGCGGCTGATTTTGTGTCCAAAAAGTCGCTTACGGCCCTTCCCTTTGTGGGGTTGCGGCTCTTTGGAGAGAGATTGGATTCGGTGGCAAAGGGAGGTAAGTTACCTCAGTGTAAAAAGCAGCGTCGCCCCTTTCGGGGGGCGGCTTCCTTCTCTGTCTTTTCGTGGGGCTAGAGTTGGCAGGGGTTCGGTTTTCCCCTCGTCCAGAGGTGATTTCTGGTCAAGGGGCAGGGGTCGGGCCCGTCCAGGACACAGTTGGGGCTCCAAGCCTAGAGCCGCTGCCAAGCCGGCTCAGCAATGAGGGGGCGCCCTCACCCTTGCGGGTGGGGGGACGGCTGCTACTCTTCTCCCGGGTCTGGGTCCAGGAGGTCTCAAACAGGTGGATTCAGGAAGTGGTGTCTTCCGGTTACAAGCTGGAGTTAGAGTTCCGGCCTCCTCCCAGATTCTTCAGGTCTCGGGTGCCATCAGATCCTCTGGCCGCCCAGGGGCTGCGGGCGGCAGTAGCAGGTCTCTTGGACATGGCTGTCATCTGTCCGGTGCCTCACTCAGACCGTGGCCTGGGCTTCTATTCCAATTTGTTCACGGTGCCCAAGAAGCACGGATCCGTTCGTCCCATTCTGGATCTGAAGTTGCTCAACAGGTTCGTTCGTCCCCAGAAGTTCCGTATGGAAACTCTGCGCTCAGCCATCCACTCACTTCGTCAGGGGGACTTCATGATGTCCATAGACATCAAGGATGCTTACCTGCATATTCCAATATTTCCGGCACACCAGAGATTCCTCAGGTTTGTCGTGGAAAATCGACATTTTCAGTTTGTGGCTCTTCCGTTTGGCCTTACCTCGGTTTTTACCAAGGTGTTGGCAGGAGTGATGGCCATCCTCAGAGCCAGGGGTATCCGCATCATGCCCTATCTGGACGATCTTCTCATCATGGTGTCTTCCCTCAGTCAGGCGCAGCTGGATAACAGGACCGTGGTGTCCACTCTGGAGAGTTTCGGTTGGGTGATCAACTATCCCAAGTCCTGCCTCACTCCCTCCAGGGTGGTGGAGTTCCTGGGAATGTCTCTGGATACTTCTCAAGCCAGGGTGTTCCTCCCCCGAGCCAAGGTTCTTCTGATTCAGGAATTGACTCAGCGTCTCCTATCCATCCCCCGCCCGTCCATCCGGCTAGGGATGCGACTGGTGGGATTGATGGTGGCTTCGTTCGAGGCGGTTCCCTTTGCCCAGTTTCACACAAGGACGCTCCAGCTCCATCTCTTGGCGGCCTGGGACGGCTCCCCGCTGTCATTGGATCAGTCCTTTCTGATGTCCCCCCGGGTGCGGTGTTCCCTTCGGTGGTGGCTGAAACCGAGCAATCTGACGAGGGGCAGGTCTTTTCTGACCCCTCGTTGGGAGACGGTCACCACGGATGCCAGCCTGTCAGGTTGGGGGGGATTTTGGAAGGATCTTCAGTTTCAGGGGCTGTGGGGGCCTCAGGAGGCTCACGATCCCATCAATTTTCTGGAGCTGAGAGCCATCAGGTTGGTTCTGGCTCACTTGACTCATCAGTTACGGGGACTACCGGTTCAAGTTCGGTCGGACAATCGGACGGCGGTCGCCTACATCAATCACCAGGGAGGGACTCGCAGCAGGCGTGCCCTCAGGGAAGTGTCTTTGATTCTGGATTGGGCAGAGGGCAATGTCCCATGCATCTCGGCAGTGTACATTTCGGGAGTGGAGAACACGGAGGCGGACTCCCTGAGCAGGGGGTCATCTCGCCGGGGGGAATGCTCGCTCTGCCCCAAGGTTTTTCAGTCGCTTTGCCTCCAGTGGGGGACTCCAAAGGTGGACCTCTTTGCCTCTCGTCGCAAGCTTCCGGCATTTGTGTCTCTCTCGTGGGATCCGCTGGCTCTGGCAATACCTGTTCCCTCCGTTTCCCATGGTGGGCAAAGTGGTGCGCACGCTGGCCCTAGAGGGCGCGTCAGCAATCCTGGTGGCTCAGAGGTGGCCAGACGTGGTAAGGTTGGCAGAGGATCAGCTGGTTCTGCCCCTTCTGCCGGATCTACTCACTCAGGGTCCACTGCTCTACCCCAATTTACCAACACTGGCTTTGACTGCGTGGCTGCTGAAACCTCCATCTTGAAGGAGGCAGGTCTTTCTGATACTGTCATTCAGCTGGTTAGAGCTAGAAAGAAGTCTTCCTCTGCCATCTACTATAGGATTTGGAGTTCTTATATTGATTGGTGTGAGGTCAGGGCCTTGCCTTGCAGGGCGTTTTCTATCCCTAGGGTTTTGGAATTTCTGCAACATGGTCTGGATCTAGGTTTGCAGCTTAGTACGCTGCCCTGGCGGTTTTCTTGCAAAAGTCTTTTGCTCTTCATCCTCTGGTTAAGACCTTTTTCCAGGGGGTTACGCATGTGCGGCCTCCTAGGAAGCCTTTGCTCCCAGTTTGGGATTTGAATTTGGTTCTTTCTGCCTTGCAGGGTCCTCCTTTTGAACCTTTGCAGGATATTGCACTTTCTATGCTTACTCAGAAGGTTGTTTTTCTGGTTGCCATCACTTCCGTTCGGCGTGTATCGGAGTTGGCAGCTTTGTCCATTAAGGCCCCTTACTTTGAGAGGCATCAGGACAAGGTTGTTATTCGCTTCAAGCCAGATTTCCTCCCTAAGGTGGTCTCTGCTTTTCATCTTAATCAGGACATTGTTCTACCCTCCTTGTGTCCTAAGCCCAGCAATGACGAGGAGAGGGTTTTGCATTCTTTGAATGTGGTTCGCTGTGTGAAGTACTATTTGGTGGCTACTTCCCCTTTTCGTAGGACTGACGCTCTTTTTGTGGTGCCCTCTGGGCCTAGGAAAGGTTTGGCTCCCGCCAAGTCTTCCATTAGTAAATGGATTCGCCAGGCCATTGTTGGGGCCTTTTCTGGAGAAGAAGATTCCCCCTTTTCGTGTTACTGCTCATTCTACTCGTGCTGTTGGGGCGTCCTGGGCACCAGGCTTCTGTTGAGCAGGTTTGTAAGGCTGCTACTTTTTCCAGGTTTTTCAAGGTGGTTTAAGTTTGTGCCTTGTTTTTCCCCGCCCTTTATGGACACTGCTATTGGATGTCCCACATGTAATGAATGTCTTGAAGCGGGGTGTGTGACATACTTAGAATAATACCATTTTGTGAATACTCACCTGTAAAATGGGTATTATAAATATGTCACACACCCCGCTTCACCCTGCCCTTTTGTATTCTGGATCCTTTATATGTTGAACCTTTGTTAGTTTTAATTGGCTTTCCTGGTCCCTTTACCTTACTGCTATCTTTATACTGGGGAATGAGTGGGAGGTCCCAGGTATTTATGGGCCGGGAGGGTCTTACCTTTTTTTGACATCTCTGCAAGATCGCCATCTACAGGTCAGTATACCCACATGTAATGAATGTCTTGAAGCGGGGTGTGTGACATACTTATAATACCCATTTTACAGGTTAGTATTCACAAAATGGTATTATTCTTAGTATACAGTACGTCCTGCTCCATATAAGATTCTTTACTCTTGGGTATTACTCCGCCAGATGGCGCTGGACTGCAGAGACCGTGGAATTGGCTCCTTCTGGCCCCTCAAATACCCGGGACCTCCCACAAATCCCCAGAATTTCTCTGCAGTCTGGACTGCGAAGGACAAGAAGATGGCTCTCTTCTCGCAGGTGAGTGGGGCTATTAGCCTGCGGCCCTGTAGGACTATTCCCAGCCGTTCCATTATTAATGTGCCTCCCATCTTTGGCTGCGCTGGTGCGGGTAATGGTAGGCAGCACCGCTGTCGGGTGCTTAGGAGCGCTGCTCCACCGCAATCCCCCACCAAAGGGTAGGCGGTATTGGCATATGGTGAGCCTTTTATGGGATGCCCCTCCCGCACTATTGCCCCTTGCACCTGTATATCGGTGGGCCCTACGTTAAGTGGCTGCTGCCCTCCCTCACTCTCCTTGTAGCTCTCGGGGTGGGGGGGATGCGTTGGTGCTTCACTTGGATGCTTCATTTGGATGGTGTGCTTGTTGCTTTTAGTTCAGTCTCCGCACTGACTTGGTTGCACTGGTTGCGGTTTGAATATGCCGCCGCGTTCCGCGGTTGGCGGCTACATTACCTCAGGGGCTGCTGCACCTTCATTGGCTGCTTGTCACGTGTGCTGCTTCGCGCTCTTCAGGGGAGGGGCTGCGGATGGCGCGTTCCGCGTCACTATATCCGCGGGCGGTTTTATTTTACCCTAATGTCATTTATGCATGTCGCTTATAGGGTTCTCTTCGCTTATGTCTTTCAGGCGGGTTAAACTCAATTGGTTTCTCCCGGCCCTACCCCCTCTATTTAGTCATTAAACATTGTGAGGCCTAGTGTGCTAATTACTCCCACTTCCCTAGCGGGCTATTGGGGCATCCCGGGTTGCTTTTATAGCGTGAATCCCTATCGGCCTATTGTGCCGCTATAATCACCATATGGAGGCGTCTCAGGATAATGTGCTCGGAGTTCCTTCGGGACAAGCCCGGCTGTGTGTAGCTTGTGGGGTGTCCCCTACAAGTGCTGACAATGTGCGGGTCTGTATACCTTGTGCCCAGCAGGTGCTTGCGCTGCAGCCTGGTTTACCAGCAGCTGGGCCTGCACCACGTATGGCTTCACCTACTCCCCCAAGCTTAAATTTGACTCCCATTGAGCTGCATACCAGTGGGGAATCTCAGCCTGATGTGTCTGCTAGACTGGCTAGTGTTGAGAAGTTGCTTGCTAATACCATGGCGCGTAAGGCCTCTGCCAAGAGGCGGCATTTGACGCCTGATGTCACTCTTTTCCCTGTGGTGGCTGAAGAGTTCTTTGAGCTGTCTGGTTATACCCCTTTGGATGAAGGGGAACTGTTCTGACTCTGAGTCATCTGATGAGCGCCCCAAGGGCTATGATGATTCTGGCTCTGATCCCTGGGCCCCAGATGATACTGATAGGCTGTTGGCTCAGATTTTTGAGGTACTGTCTATCTCTCCCCCGGTTGCGGCCCCTAGGCAGCAGGGGGAATTGTTTCATACTGCTAAGCCACGTTCAGAGTTTCCTGAGCAAGCCCATTTTAATAATCTCGTGCTCAAGGAATGGGAGCGTCCTAGCAGGCTCCCCGGAGTCCCTAAGAGTTGGGATAAGAGGTATCCCTTTCCTGCTGATGTGGTGAAGCGTTGGTCATCCCCTCCAGAGGTGGATGCCCCAGTCCTAGGGTTATCTAACACCTCTGTCATGCATTCCCCTGATTCTACTACACTGCGGGATAGTGAGGACCGGCGTATTGATCAGCTGGCGTCCCATGCCTTTGCCTGTGTGGGGACGGCGCTGCGCCCGGTTTGTGCCTCTGCCATTACAGCGGTGGCTATTAGGACCCTGCTTAGAAGTGTCCTAGATGGTGCTCCTGATGATGTCTAGTGAAGAGTTGAATGCACTCTCTCGTTGTGAGGTTTTTGTGACTTATGTCCTCTCTGCCTTGGATGATACCATTAGGATGTGTGGCAGAGCCTCTGCCCTGGTGGTGGCTATACGCCGCTCGGTTTGGCTGCGCCAGTGGGCGGCTGACACCGCTGCCAAGAAGGCTCTGACTGGTTTGCCCTTCAAAGGGCTGCGCCTGTTTGGGGACCGCCTGGACCTGTTTGCTAAGGGAGGCAGGTTACCCCAGCGAAGGAGGCAGTCTCGGCCCTTTCGGGGCCCGGGCTCCTTTTCTTCCCCCTACGGTGGATCCAGACAGGAGTCTCCTTTTACTGGGGGCCGAGGAGATTTCTGGGGTAGGGGCAGAGGACGTGGACGCCCTGGCTCATCCTGGGGCTCCAAGCCTAAGCCTTCTCCCAAGCCCCCTCAGGCATGAAGGGGTGCCCTCACCCATCCGGGTGGGGGGACGGCTTCAGCACTTTGCTCACATCTGGAGGCTTCATGTCTCAGACCGGTGGATTCAGGAGGTAGTGTCCTCCGGTTACAAGATAGTTTGCTGCCTGGCCGCCCCCAAGATTCCTCAGATCCCAGATGTCTCAGGACCCAATGTCAGCTCAGGCTCTAATTCTGGCAATGCAAAGCCTTCTGGAGCTTGGGGTCATCTGTCAGGTCCCCTACGAGAAAGGGGCAAGGGGTTCTATTCCAACCTTTTCACCGTGCCCAAAAGAGATGGGTCAGTCAGGCCCATCCTGGACTTGAAGATCCTCAACAAATTTGTCAGGTGCAGGCGCTTTCGCTTGGAAAGTTTGCGCTCTGCTATCAGTTGCCTGCGTCCAGGGGACTTCATGACCTCTGTGGACATCAAGTATGCTTACCTTCATATTCCTGTTTTTCCAGGTCATCAAAGATTCCACAGGTTCGCTCTGGAGGGTCAGCACTACCAATTTGTGGCATTGCCCTTCGGTCTCACTTCAGCTCCCAGAGTGTTCACCAAGGTGCTGGCAGGAGTGATGCTCAGGTCTCGGGGCATTCGCATGCTGCCCTATTTGGACGACATTCTCATCACTTCTCAGTCCCTCCAACAGGCAGAGCTGGATACTCAGCTAGTAGTGTCCACTCAGGGAAGAATTGGGGATGGTTGATCACCCAGCCAAATGACTCCAGTCTCCCTCCTTGGTGACTCCCTTCTTGGGAATGAATCTGGATACAGTTCAGGCAAGGATTTTTCTTCCTCAGAAGAAGGTGGACAGTCTGCTAGCGCAGGTTCAGTTCCTGCTATCTTGCCCTCATCCCTCCATCAGGCAGGGAATGCAGCTGGTGGGCCTGATAGTGTCATGCTTCGAGGCGGTCCTTTATGCCCAGTTTTCACATGAGGCCTCTGCAACTCCACCTCTTGTCAGTATGGGACAAGGATCCTGTGTCCCTGGACCAGGTCCTTGTTCTGTCCCCCCTAGCCAGGAGGTCTCTCTCGTGGTGGCTGGACTCCAGGAACCTTTTGGCGGGCAGATCCTTTCTGGCCCCATGCTGGAAGATGGTCACCACGGATGCCAGTCTGACAGGTTGGGGGGGCTTCTGGAAGTCCGTACAGTTCCAAGGGCGCTGGGACCCTCAGGAGGCCCACACACCCATCAGCATTCTGGAATTGAGGGCGATCAGGTTACTTCTGGCTCATTTGACCCAACACCTTCGGGGCTGGCCTGTTCAGGTACGCTCGGACAACCAGACGGCGGTTGCCTACATAAATCATCAGGGAGGGACCCGGAGCAAGGGGACCCTCAAGGAAGTGTCTCTGATCCTGTCCTGGGCGGAGGACAATGTTCCCTGCATCTCAACTGTGTACATTCTGGGGGTGGAGAATCTGCAGGCAGACTCTCTGAGCAGGGGGCCCTCTCGCCTGGGAGAATGGTGCCTCTGTGACAGGGTGTTTCAATCTCGGTGTCACCGTTGGGGTCAACCAGATGTGGATCTGTTTGCGTCCCGTCACAATCACAAGCTCCCAGCTTTTGTCTCCCTGTCCCAGGATACTCTGGCCTTGGCCACAGATGCTCTAGCAATGTCATTGCAGGATTTTCAGCTTCCCTATGTCTTTCCCCCATTTCCCCTGTTGGGCAGGGTTCTGCCCAAGATAGCTCAGGAAGGGGTGCCAGCTATCCTGGTGGCTCCCAGGTGGCCAAGAAGAGTGTGGTTCGCAGATGTAGTGCAGCTGGCAGTAGATCAGTACGCTCTGCCCAGGGTTCCAGACATGCTCACTCAGGGACATTTACGCCATCCCAATTTACAAACTCTGGCTTTGACGGCTTGGCTGCTGAAACCTCCATCTTGATGGAGAAGGGGCTGTCTGCCTCTGTTGTTGATACCATGATCAAGGCTAGGAAGAAGTCTTCTTCTTCTATTTACTATAGGGTTTGGCATGCCTACATTGACTGGTGTGAGTCTAGGTCTCTTCCCTGCCTTGTGTTCTCTATTCCCTGGATCCTGGAGTTCCTCCAACATGGTTTGGACCTGGGGCTTCAACTCAGTACTCTGAAGGGTCATGTCTCTGCCCTGGCTTTTTTTCTTCCAGGGGTCTTTTGCTCAGCATTCTCTGATCAGGACTTTTTTCCAAGGGGTTACTCATGTGCGTCCCCCTCGTAAGCCTATGTTGCCTGTCTGGGATTTGAACTTGGTCCTGTCTGCCTTGCAGGGTGCTCCCTTTGAACCTGTGCAGGAGGCTGCTTTGGCCATTCTTACTCTCAAGGTTGTCTTTTTGGTGGCTATCACTTTTGTTAGGCGTGTTTCTGAGTTGGCGGCGCTTTCCATCCAGCCCCCCTACTTTGAGAGACACCAGGACAAGGTGGTGTTTTCGCTTCAAGCCAGATTTTCTGCCTAAGGTTGTGTCTGCCTTTCATCTGAATCAGGACATTGTTCTACCTTCCTTGTGCCCTAATCCTAGTAATGCTAAGGAGAGGGTTTTTCTGGTCCTAGGAAGGGTCTGGCTCCTGCTAAATCTACTATCAGCAAATTGATCTGTCAGGCTGTGATTCAGGCCTACACTGCTAAGGGGAAGAATCCTCCCTTCCGCCTTACTGCTCATTCTACTCGTGCTATTGGGGCCTCTTGGGCTTTTCAGCACCAGGCTTCTGTTGAACAAGTTTGCAAGGCCGCTACTTGGTCTTCTGTTCATACCTTTTCTAAGTTTTACAAGGTTGATGTTAGGACCTCAGCTGATGCTGCTTTTGGCCGCAAGGTTCTGCAGGCAGCAGTGGTCTGACCTGTCTGCCGTTACCTTTTTTGGGGATCCCACCCTACTTTACAGACACTGCTATTGGATGTCCCAAGAGTAAAGAATCTTATCTGGAGCAGGACGTACTGTATACTAAGAATAATACAATTCTATGATTGCTCACCTGTAGAATTGGTCTTATGAGTATACAGTACGTCCTGCTCCACCCTACCCTTTGTTCATTATCCTTGGATCCCCTGTATGGTGAATGTTATCATTGTTTGATAGTTGCTAGTTGGTTCTGTTATTCTCCCGGCTTCTTGTTTAACTGCTTTTCAATACTGGGGATTTGTGGGAGGTCCCGGGTATTTGAGGAGCCGGGAGTAGCCAATTTCGCGGTCTCTGCAGTCCTGCGCCATCTGGCGGAGTAATACCCAAGAGTAAAGAATCTTATCTGGAGCAGGACGTACTGTATACTCATAATAACAATTCTACAGGTGAGTAATCACAGAATTGTATTTTTAGCTTTGGCAGTGGAATCTATAGCACCCCCCACCCCACCCAGTTTGCTGATTTCGAACTATCCAGCCCCCTGTCCGAACCTTCACCTCTCATCATGCCTGTAATTGGACCTTTACAAGAAGTGGTTGAATACCACTGCCATATTCTATACCCTAGTTAAAGTTAAACGGACCTAAAATGTGGAAAAAAAAAATCTATCCCATCATTAACAAAAAAGAAAATTTAGAGTGACTTTACTTAAGAAAAAATTGTCTCTGCTTTTTTTAGAGCTAAATGACACCATTGCAATGAATGCCATTGATCGGATGCAGTCTTTAAACCTGAAGTTGACATCCCTTGGCAGGATCTATGCCAGCAATCCTCGATACTTCCCCTTAGGTGAGATTTTTTTTCCATTATTTAAGATTGTATATTTTGTTGTTCATTATTTAAATAATGTTGGTAACAACAACAGTCCTCCAATGCAGGGGTCCCAACCATCAACCATTATTTCCTAAAGTACCACTTTCCTTTTTTTGAATTCTCAAGTACCACCTGGATGGTGCATGTGGGATCTCACTCAACTAAAAACCATGGTAATAACACACAAAAAAGCCAAAACACACAACAAATACACAGACCTATTTTCCCAATGCATGGCACGGCCTGCTTCATGAAGTCATTACATCTGGGTTATTCCGCCACAAGGTGGCGCAGTGTACTGCAGAAGAGTTGTGGCTCCTCCCGGTACCATATAAAAATGGAATTACCATAGACTTATCCAGTGTTCTCTCTGCAGTGATTCTGTGAAGATAGAAGATGGCTCTCTATATTGCGCAGGTGAGCTGGGCAAACAAGCCTGCGGCCCTACATTGCTATTTCCACCCATTTCCGGACCCTCCGTGCCTCCCAGCCTCGGCTGACTGATCGGGTGAGGGTAGAGGAGCACTAGGGTCAAGTGCTCGAGGAGCGCTGCTCCAAGCTGCAGACCCTGTACCACAAAGGGTAGCCGGCCATAGGCTTTATGGTGAGCCTGTTTGGGATGCGGAGTTCCTGTCCTAGCTTCTGAGGGAGTGAGTGTTTTTGGGGACTGTTTTACTTGTTCTGGCGTTTTTGGGTCCCCCCCCCCCCCTCTCTTCTTGGCCTGGGCTCTCGCCGCTGCTCACTTGCCTTCCTCTCTCACTCCCCGTCGTGTGCACAGGGGAGGGAGGGTGGTAGCAGCGAGGGTGTCTTTCTTTCTGGCTTTAATCTGTTTTTTACGGTGTGTTTATCTGCTTTTCGTCGCCTCGCCGCTTTGTACTACGCTTTTTTCTACTGTGATGCTGCCTGCGAGGTCACGTGAGCGCCATTTTCGCGCTCTTCGAGGGGGCAGGGCTGGTGGATGACTCATACCGCGACGTCCTCCCGCGGCCCGCTTCTCAAGGTTCCTCTGCCAGCGCCATTTTGCTTCTGCTGCGCGTCTGGGGCCCTTCCCATCCCGGAGCTGCGGCGGTGATTCCTGTCTATTGTTGCTTCCTCATGTGGTCTGGCGGCTGGTGCCCTTGCCCTACTTGGTCCGTTAGTCCCCTTTGGGGATTTGGTTTCCTTGGGGCATGTGCTGCGGGATACTTATGTGTCTTTACTTATGTCTTTCAGGCGGGACAACTGTGAGTTGTGGTTTCTCCCGGTACTACCCCTTACCATCCCTTATCTTCCCTTACTGGCTTGGGGGGGCATCCCGGGTGGCTCTTGTTAGCCTTTACTCTGTGCTGGCCTATTGCACCTTTCTAAATCACCATATGGAGGCTTCTGGGGATAGTGTGCTTGGGGGTCCTTCGGGGCAATCCCGGCTGTTCCATGTGTGGGTATCCCCTGTGAGTGACAGTGTCAGGGTGTGCGTGCCGTGCGCCCAAAGTGTCCTTGCTCTCCAGGCTGGGCTGCCCGCTTCGCTTCCCAGCTCTGCGCCCCCATTGGCATCGCCTACCCCCCCGCGCCTGCATTTAGCCCCCAGTGAGGGGGATACTAGCGGGGGGGGGGTCACAGTCTGATCTGGCCCTGCGTGTGGCCAGTATTGAAAGGCAGCTTGCCAGGCCTGTTCCACCTAAGGCCTCTGGCAAGAAGCGACACCTAGCTCCTGTGACGTCCCTCTTTCCTGAGGAGGATGAGGGACCTGACACTTTTGCTGACCCTTACCCCCTAGAGGAGGGGGAACTCTTTCAGGACTGACTCCTCTGGGGACCAGCAGGAGGGTTACGGCAGTGATCCTGGGTCTGCGTCTGGGGAAGACGATTGGTTCCCTGAGGACACTGATAGCCTGTTAGCTCACATTTTTGTAATTTTGCACATTGTTCCCCCTGAGGTGGCTAAGAGAAAGCAGGGTGAGCTCTTTTGACCTGGCAAACGGCACCTGGAGTTCCTTGAGCAGAGCTATTTCACTAGCATGGTGCTCAAGGAGTGGGAACGTCCTAGTAGATTGCCTGCGGTGCCCAAAGGGTGGGATAGGAGGTATCCCTTTCCTGCCGACCTGGTCAAGCGATGGTCGTGTCCCCCTGAGGTGGACGTTCCCGTGCTTGGGCTGTCCAACACCTCGGTCATGTCTTCCCCTGACACTACTACTCTGCGGGTTAGCGAGGACCGGCGTATGGATCAGCTGGCCTGCCATGCTTTTACGTGTGTGGGGGCTGGGCTGCGCCCAGTTTGCGCTGCTGCCATTACAGCTATTGCTCTTAAGAAACAGCTTAAGCATCTCCTGGACGGCGCTACGGCTGGTAACACAGGGGAGGACTTTAGGTCCCTTTTGCTTTGGTCTGATTTTGTTGCCTTTGTCCTTACTGCCATGGATGATGCGGTACGGATGTGTGGTAGGGCCTCTGCCCTTTTGGTGGCTATGCGCCACTCTGTTTGGCTGCGTCAGTGGGCGGCTGATACTGCCGCTAAGAAGGCTCTCACTGTGGGCTCCCCTTCTTGGGGCTGCGGCTCTTTGGTGAGCGTCTGGATGTTTTAGCCAAGAATGGTAGAATGGGCAGCCTCGGCTTTTTCTGGGTTCCTCCTCTTCTCTCCCCTCCTTTCGTGCTTCCAGAGGAGGTCGTGGCTCCCTCTTCTCGGGTACCCGCAGGGATTCTTGGGTCTGTGGTAGATCACGTGGTCGTCCCGGCCTCTCATGGGGTCCCAAGTCCAAACCTTCCCCTAAGCCTCCTCAGGCATGAGGGGGCGCCCTCACCCATCCGTGTGGGGGGACAGCCGAACTCTTTGCTCATGTCTGGAGGCTACATGTCTCAGGAGGTGGTGTTCTCCGGTTACAATATAGTTCGCAGCCTGGCCGCCCCCAAGATTCATCAGATCCCGGACGTCTCTAAACCCTCTGTCGGCTCAGGGTTTGCGCCTTGCGGTTCAATGTCTTTTGGAGTCAGGAGTTGTTTGCCCGGTGTCTTCCCAGGAACGGGGTCAAGGGTTCTACTCCAATCTGTTCACGGTCCCCAAAAAGAACGTGTCCCTGAGGCCCATCCTGGACTTCAAGGGTCTCGACAGGTTTGTCAGGTTGAAGCATTTTCGCGTGGAGACTCTACGCTCGGCGGTCAGTAACCTGCGCCCGGGCGACTTAATGACCTCAATGGACATCAAGGATGCTTACCTTCACGTGCAAATCTTCCCAGGTCATCAGAGATATTCCTAGTATGTCACACACCCCACTTCCAAATATTCATGACACTTAGGAACCCGGCCTGTAGAGGGTGATCTTGCAGAGATGACATGGAAAATGGAGCCCCTCCTGGTCCATAAGTACTGAGTTCCTCCCACTATTCCTCAGTCTTTTCAGCTCTGCAGTCAGCGAAGCATTCAGAAGATGACTCTCCTTCAAGCTGCAGGTAGCCGGGTTTACTCCCGGCCCCTTTTTTTCTCTATTTCTGTCTGAAACTCTTTAAACCTGTTTGGTTATATTGTATGCCTCCCAGCCCTGGCTGTAGGGTTCAGGCAAGGGTAGATACATACACCTTCTGGTGTATACAGGAGTTTTACTCCTCCGTGAGACC
The DNA here is from genome assembly GCA_027917425.1 of Gastrophryne carolinensis. Taxonomy (NCBI): domain Eukaryota; kingdom Metazoa; phylum Chordata; class Amphibia; order Anura; family Microhylidae; genus Gastrophryne; species Gastrophryne carolinensis. The sequence goes on from CM051234.1 coordinate 606,735,064, forward strand.
CAAATGTGGGTAGGCGGTTTCCGGGTTGGTGTTCCCGGCATGGGATGCCCCTGTCCCTTTTATAGTCCCCTTGTGCCTTATGGGTGCATTCTATCCTCTCCCCTTTAGTCTCCTTTACCCTGCTGGGGTAAAAAGGGGGGGGCGTTATCTGGGCTTCTGGACCATGCACACAAATAAATACAAAAAAAAAGAGAAGATATATAAAATAAATCTTTATTACATATATATTATGTATGTTTCTATACTATTTAATAGGATATGTTTTATTTAGATTTTCCTATTTCTGTCTAGGCAGCATTCTTTTTTTGCTTACATTTTAAAGCTCTTTGTTTCTGGCTGTGTTCAGATTTGAATTTCCCTCTATTCTTGGTCATGTGATTCTGGGGGTGGGCGGGGCTTAGGCACACAGCATCATTTCATTCCCAGAGCACCCTGGTGTGCTCTCTTTGTCTGCCTGGCTCCTGCTGCTTCCCTATGGTCTTCCCTCATGGTGCGAGCTGATTTCCTGGTGCTGTGAGTACCCCTCAGCTTGCTGAAGGGAGTTTTCTGCCATTTTTTGCATGCTTTGTCATTTATTGTATTGTGTGCATTGCTGACTGTTCGTTTTCTTTGTAGGTGGAAACTCTTTATTTTAAAGGGGGTTTCTCCTGGTCTTTAGCCCTTAAAGCCTTATTTGGGGGTCCATTTGTGTTAATATCCTCCCACTTGGGACTATTTAAAGGGGCATCCCGGGTAGCAATTGCGTAAATCCCATATATACTTGGCGACTATAATCAATTATAGTATAATACTAAACACCATATGGAGGCATCTCAGGACAACGGGCATGCAGTTCCCTCTGCACAGACTCTGCAATGTTTTGGATGTGGGGCATCCCTTGTTGGGGTTAACGCAATTCTTTGCGTCCCTTGTGCTCAATTAACTATTATACAGCAAACTGGGGCTCAGGCTTCGGCGTCTGCGGCTTCTGCCTTATCTCCTACTCCGCCATGTCTTGTCCGTACCCCCAGTGATATTGTCATGGGTGGTGAGTCGCATTCTGATTTATGTGCCAGATTGGCTCATCTTGAAAAATTAATGTCTAGCTCTGTGGCCAAGAAGGCCTCAGCTAAAAGGAAACATTTGACTCAGGCCGTCCCGGTAAGTGAGTCGGATAACTGTGAAATGCTTTATTGGTCTGATCTTTCTCAGTTAAAAGGAGGAGAATTATATGAGGAATCGGATGTTTCTGATGAACAGCAATTTGTTGGTACTGTGATTGAGCAGGGTGAAGCTAGTGTTGTGGATACCCGAAAGGCTCTTGCTCAGTTATTTGAGGTTTTGGTTATCACTCCTCCTGAAGTAGTCCCTCCTCAAAAAGGGGAATTCTTTGGAGTCTCTAAACCTCGTTTAGAATTTCCAAATCAAAAGCATTTTGATGAAATTATTCTTAAAGAATGGGAGAAGCCTGCGCGGCTTCCTGGCATTCCCTTGGGCTGGGACAAGAAATATCCCTTCCCAGCTGATACTGTTAAGCGTTGGTCATCACCACCTGTGGTGGATGCCCCTGTGCTTAATTTATCCAATTCTTCTGTGTTGCATTCTCCTGACTCCACTACACTTAAAGATGGAGAGGATAAGCGTATTGATCAAATGGCGTGCCACACTTTTTCCAGTGTGGGCTCGGCCTTGCTGCCTGTTGGTGCTTCAGCGCTCATGACAGTGGCTATTAGGTCTGTTGTGAGAGACCTAATGAATTACTCAGGGCTTGATCCGGCCTCTGATGAGTACGCCGCTCTTAAGCGATGTGAGATGTTTGCATCTTTTGTACTTTCTGCCTTAGATGATACTCTGCTTATGTGCAGCAGAACCTCTGACTTGTTAATCGCCATCCGGCGGTCAGTATGGTTGCGGCAGTGGGCGGCGGATGTTGTAGCCAAGAAATCGCTTACAGCGCTCCCTTTTGTGGGATTGCGCCTCTTTGGAGAAAAATTGGATTCTGTCACTAAAGGAGGTAAATTACCTCAGCATAGGAAACAACGTCGTTCCTTTCGTGGAGTGGCCTCTTTTAACCCTTCCTTTCGGGGGTCTAGATCCGGTAGAAGATCGGCCTTTTCAGCCCCTATAGGGAATGCATGGAATAGAGGAAAGGGACATGGCCGTCCAAGTCAGAATTGGGGGCCCAAAACCAAATCTGCCACTAAGCCTGCTCAACAATGAGGGCCTACGGCCACACCACCCTGAGTGCGCCCGATCTCGTCTGATCTCAGAAGCTAAGCAGGGTCGGGCCTGGTCAGTACTTGTATGGGAGACCGCCTGAGAATACCGGGTGCCGTAAGCTTTTAGGACACCCTCACCCTTACGGGCGGGGGGGCGGCTGCGGTTCTTCTTCTAGGTCTGGGTTCAGGAGGTATCAGACAATTGGGTTCTGGAAGTAGTCTCTTCCGGTTACAAACTGGAATTAGAGTCCCGGCCTCCTCCCAGATTTTTCATGTCCTGGATGCCGTCGGATCCGGCAATTGCGCAGGGACTGCGGGCAGCAGTAGCGAATCTGTTAAACATGGCTGTCATCTGCCTAGTGCCTCCAGCGGAAAGGGGTTTGGGGTTTTACTCCAACCTATTCACGGTACCCAAAATGGGACGACTCTGTTCGGCCTATCCTAGACCTAAGGAGACTCAATCAATTTATCAGTTTCAGAAAATTCCGCATGGAGTCTCTGCGATCAACGATCGATGCTCTCCGTCAGGGGGATTTCTCAGGTTCTCAATAGAAGACCAGCATTATCAATTTGTGGCCCTGCCATTCGGCCTTACCTCGGCCCCAAGAGTCTTTACCAAGATGCTGGCAGGAGTGATGGCTATAATCAGGGTCCAGGGCAACCGCATTGTGCCTTTTCTGGACGATCTTCTTATCACGGCCTCCTCCCTCGAACAATCAGAGTTGGACACCAGGACGGTGGTCTCTACGCTAGAGAGGTTCGGATGGGTAATAAGTTACCCCAAATCCTCTTCCTGGGCCTGATTCTGGATACATTTCAGGCCAAGGTTTTTCTTCCTCCAAAGTGGTTCTGATTCAGGATTTGATTCGTCTATTCTTGTCCAACCCTCGTCAGTCTATCCGTCTAGGGATGAGACTAGTGGGATTGATGGTAGCTGCATTCGAGGCAGTCCCGTTTGCCCAGTTTCACATAAGGACGCTTCAGCTCTTCCTCTTGGCAAAGTGGGACAGGTGCCCACTTTCATTAAATCGGACTTGTCTATTGTCTCCCCACGTTTTGCAGTCCCTTCAGTGATGGTTAATATCGCACAACCTCCAGAAGGGCAAGTCATTTCTGACTCCGCGTTGGGAACTGGTTACCACGGATGCCAGCCTGGTCGGCCCGGGGGGCCTTCTGGAAGAAGCATCAGTTCCAAGGATTGTGGGGGCCTCAGGAGGCTCATTCTCCAATCAATGTATTAGAGCTTCGGGCCATACGTCTTGTTCTACTGACCCATTTCTTACAGGGTCTGCCAGTTCAGATTCGGTCAGACAACCGAACAGCTGTTGCATACATCAATCACCAGGGAGGGACTCGCAGTTGGGGTGCCCTCCGGGAAGTGGCTCTGATCCTTCAGTGGGCAGAGATCAATGTTCCCTGCATCAGCAGTTTACATTCCGGGTATAGAGAATGTGGAGGCAGGCTCCCTGAGCAGGGGATGTTCTCGCCAGGGAGAATGGTCTCTCAATCCAAGGGTCTTTCAGTTCCTCTGTCACAAGTGGGGGACTCCAAGGTTGGACCTGTTTGCTTCTCGCCACAGTCACAAGATGCCAGCTTTTGTGTCTCTATCCCAGGATCCTCTGGCAGTGGCAGCGGATGCCATGTCTCTGGCCTGGAAGGATCTGGGATTCCTGTATCTGTTTCCCCCATTCTCCATGATCAGCAAGGTGGTGCGCAAGTTAGCACTGTAGGAGGCGCCAGCAATTCTGGTGGCGCCAAGGTGGCCAAGATGTCTGTGGTACGCAGACGTCGTAAGGCTGGCAGTGGATCGTTTCCATCTGCCTCTTCTTCCAGATCTCATCACTCAGGGTCAACTTTGTTACCACAATTTACAAACGCTGGCTTTGACGGCATGGCTGCTGAAGTCTCCATCTTGAAAGAAGAAGGTCTTTCTGATGCGGTTATTTTGACTCTTATTAGAGCTAGGAAGAAGTCTTCCGCTGTCATTTATTACAGGACTTGGAGGTCCTATATTGATTGGTGTGAATCCAGGGCTTTGCCCTGTAGAGTATTTTCTATTCCTAGAGTTCTGGAATATCTGCAACGAGGTCTGGATATGGGATTCCAGATTAGTACTTTGAAAGGGCAAGTCTCTACCTTGGCTATTTTCTTTCAAAGGTCGTTTGCTCTTCATCCTTTGGTTAAGAACCTTTTCCAAGGAGTCGCGCATGTGCGGCCTCCCAGAAAGCCTATGCTTCCTGTTTGGGACCTTAACCTGGTGCTTTCAGCTATGCAGGCTGCTCCCTTTGAGCCTTTGCATGATATTCCTCTTCCTATGCTTACTCAGAAGGTTGCCTTTTTGGTTGCTATTACTTCTGTCCGCCGAGTTTCTGAACTGGCAGCTTTGTCTATTCTAGCCCCTTATTTTGAGAGGCATCAAGATAAGGTTGTTTTCCGTTTTAAACCGGATTTCCTTCCTAAGGTGGTGTCTGCTTTCCACCTAATGAATATTCAAAAGAAATGGATGTGCACTGTCCCACTAACCAGTAGATTATAAAGGTGCTATGGCCCGTGTGGTCAAAAAGAGCAATGTGTATATATAGTGAGGGGATCCTAGATCAGGATATAGTTCTTCCTCCCTTGTGTCCTAAACCTAGTAACGACAAGGAAAGGGTCTTACATTCTTTGGATGTAGTTCGTTGTGTTAAGTATTATTTAGTTACTACTTCGGCCTTCCGCAAGACGGATGCCTTTTTTGTTGTGCCTTCTGGGCCCAAGAAGGGTTTTGCTCCTGCCAAATCTTCCCTTAGTAAGTGGATACGTCAGGCCATCATTGGGGCCTATATGGCTAAGGGGAAGGTTCCCCCTTTTCGTGTCACCGCTCATTCTACTCGTGCTATTGGAGCCTCCTGGGCTTTTCAGCACCAGGCTTCTGTTGAACAAGTTTGCAAGGCTGCGACTTGGTCTTCTGTGCATACTTTTTCTAAGTTTTACAAGGTTGATGTGCGGGCCTCAGCGGATGCCGCTTTTAGCCGCAAAATTCTGCAAGCTGCAGTAATTTAAGTTATGCATTATTCCTTGGGGATCCCCACCCACTATAGACACTGCTATTGGATGTCCCAAGTGTCATGAATATTTGGAAGTGGGGTGTGTGACATACTAGGAATAATACCATTTTGTGAGTACTCGCCTGTAAAATGGTTATTACGAGTATGTCACACACCCCACTTCCCCCGCCCTTTTTTGTTCTAAGGGATCCTTTATATGGTGATTATTATTTTAAAACTATTTTTCAATTATTGAATATAATTTGCTCTTCCTGGTTCTTCACTGCTTTTTAAAAAGACTGAGGAATAGTGGGAGTAACCCAGTACTTATGGACCAGGAGGGGCTTCTTTTTCCATGTCATCTCTGCAAGATCGCCCTCTACAGGCCGGGTTCTCAAGTGTCATGAATATTTGGAAGTGGGGTGTGTGACATACTCGTAATAACCATTTTACAGGTGAGTACTCACAAAATGGTATTTTCTCAGGTTCGCTCTAGAGGATCAGCATTACCAGTTTGTGGCCTTACCGTTCGGTATCACCTCGGCCCCTCGGGTGTTCACCAAGTTGCTGGCGGGTGTGGAATTAGGGCATTCGCATCCTTCCTTACCTGGACGACATTCTGATTGCGGCTCAATCTCTTCATCAGGATGAGGAGGATACTCAGTCCTTCGGCTGGGTGATCAACTATCCCAAGTCTTCACTGTCTCTGTCTTTGGTGAGGTCCTTTCTGAGCATGACTCTGGAAACCTCTCAGGTCAAGGTATTCCTGCCTCAGCAGAAGGTGGACGGCCTTTAGAGGCAGGCACGGACTTTGCTCTTGTGTCCCCATCCCTCCATCCAGCAAGGGATGCAGTTAGTGGGTGGACGTCTCTGCTGGGGGAATGGTCCCTCAGCAACAGGGTATTTCACTCCCTGTGCCACCGCTGGGGTCAGCCAGATGTGGACTGGTTTGCGTCCCGCCACAATCACAAGCTTACCAGGTTTGTCTCCCTGTCACAGGACCCTCTGGCCTTTGCCACGGATGCGCTAGCAATGCCTTGGACGGAGTTTCAGCTTCTCTCTGTTCCCTCTGCTGGGCAGAGTGCTGCGCAAGATAGCCCAGGAAGGGGTACCAGCCATTCTGGTGGCCCCCTGTTGGCCAAGGAGGATGTGGTTCGCAGACGTCGTGCAGTTGGCAGTAGATCAGTATGCCCTGCCCAAGGATCCAGATCTGCTCACTCAGGGACAACTGTGCCATCCCAATTTACAAATGCTGGCTTTAACGGCTTGGCTGCTCAAACCTCCATCTTGATGGATAAGGGTTTGCCAGCTTCTGTTGTTGATGCCATGATTAGGGCTCGGAAGAAGTCCTTGTCCTTTATCTACTACAGGATATGGCATGCTTACATTGCCTGATGTGATTCCAAGTCTCTTCCTTGTCGGGTGTTTTCTATCCCCAGGATTCTGGAATTTTTGCAACATGGTTTGGATTCAGGCCTTCAACTTAGTACCCTCAAGGGACAGGTGTTAGCTCTGGCAGTTTTTTTCCAAAGATCCTTTGCCAATCACCGGTTGGTTAAGACTTTTTTCCAGGGAGTTGCTCATGTGCGTCCGCCATGTAAGCCTACGTAAGCTACCTGTTTGGGACCTGAATCTGGTGTTGTCTGCTCTGCAGGGTCCTCCCTTTGAGCCTATACCTGGGGCTGTTTTGGCCATTCCAACTCATATGGTGGCCTTTTTGGTGGCCATTACTTCTGTCAGGCGAGTTTCTGAGCTGGCGCCGCTTTCCATCAAACCTCCTTATTTTGAAAGGCATCAGGATAAGGTGGTGTTTCGGCTTAAGCCGGGTTTTTTGCCTAAGGTTGTGTCTGCTTTTCATCTCAATCAGGACATTGTTTTGACTTCTTTGTGTCCTAACCCTGCTAATTCCAAGGAGCGGACTCTTCATTCTTTGGATGTTGTCAGGGCTCTGAAGATTTATTTGGTTGCTACTGAGTCTTTCAGGAAATCTGACGCTCATTTTGTTCTTCCTGCTGGGCCTAGGAGGGGTTTGCCTCCGGCTAAATCCACTATCAGCAAGTGGATCCGTCAGGCGTTGGAGCAGGCCTATTCTGCTAGGGGGAAGGTTCCTCCTTTTAGGGTTACTGCTCATTCCACTCGTGCTATTGGTGCTTCTTGGGCTTTTCAGCACCAAGCTTCTGTTGAACAAGTTTGTAAGACTGCAACTTGGTTTTCTGTTCATACTTTTTCCAGGTTTTGCAAGGTTGATGTTAAGGCCTCAGCTGATGCTGCCTTTGGCCGCAAGGTAATTCAGGCGGTGGTTGTTTAAACTGCCTGCTGTTACTCTTTGGGAATCCCACCCTACTTTATGGACACTGCTTTTGGAAGTCCCAGATGTAATGACTTCATGAAGCAGGCCATGCCATGCATTGGGAAAAAGACAATTCCGTGAGTACTCACGTGCAGAATTGCTTTTACCATGCATGGCACGGCTTGCTTCACCCCACCCTTGTTATCGTTGTTCTTGGTTTCCTCTTTATGGTGATGGTTCCAAGTTAGTTGTGGTTCTATTACCTGTTTTACCTTTATTTTCTCCCGATTTCTTGAAATAACTGCTTGTCAACACTGGATAAGTCTATGGTAATTCTGTTTTTATATGGTACCGGGAGGAGCCACAACTCTTCTAACCTAGATGTAATGACTTCATGAAGCAGGCTGTGCCATGCATGTTAAAAGCAATTCTACAGGTGAGTACTCACAGAATTCTTTTGTATAACCTTTTGGAGCAGTTTTGTACAGGTATAGATGACAAAGCTGCAGACTGACCCCCAACCTGATATGCTGCCAAGTACCACCTGATAGGATCTCAAGTACCACCAGTGGTACTAGTAACACCCATTGGGAACTCCTAATCGTTGTATGAGGTGAACAGTCAAGTATAGGGAAATGCACGAAACCTGATCTGTGTCTGGCCCTTGAGGAGAGATTTGGCAGCTATGTCCTAGCTGTTAACGTTAGTTTTCACAATGACCACGCTTAGTTCTCTGCCTCTTAGCACTTGTTTTACTTTAATTTCTAAGGTAATGCAATACAGACTTGCTAGACTGACAAATCAAGGCTGTAACACATTGCCTTTGTTCTTTTGATATTTAGTATGTATAGCGGTGGTTATTTTGTGTGTATTTATTTTTTATTTTTCTCATAATGAGCTGTATAATAAGCTCTGAGAATCAGATTGGAGGTGGCAGGTGGTCACATTTCTTCCCACGAGAGTGGTTTTTTAGGAACCTATGTTCATTAGCTGAAGATTTAACAGCTTGGAGGAGGATATGCCGTATACCCAAAGAGAATGTAACTATAATCCTCCTTTATCCCCTAGAGGATCTAATGGCATCGGCTCACACACAATGAAGTCTTTCTATACTGTAAAAGATAGTCTGTGGTGGTCAATGTATGGAGTGAACAGGGGTTCAGAGCTGCATGCTCCTGGTTCTCACATCAGCCATATGGACACCTGTGTATTGTCATGAGAGCTGAGGAACTAGAAAGGGGCTTCAAGTATCTGCAAAAGGCTATTTAAAAAAACAGGCCAGAAGAAGCCCCACCCCTCCAAACTGAAACGGCGCTTTAGGAGATTTTCAGACCAAATACGACTTCTTTGTGCACTTTGCAGTCTTCACCTTTACTGAAAATCCCCCCACAAACTATGTATTCTCTGGAAGTACACACCTCCAAGCTTTCTAGGTGTACCAGGCTTGTGGGCGTGGTTTGGGGGCGGGGCTTATGACGTCACACCTCGGGTGTCTTCCTGGCTCCGGCTGTCATTTCTGACACTTGTCATCGCTGACCACAGGAGGAGGAAGGCAGGTGATGATCTGATCGCCTACCTCCCTCCTCCACTGGCCAGCGATGACAATAATTGTCATCAGAGCTGCGAGGGACACAGAAGCTGAGGATCAGAGGTGAGTAAAGTAAAAAAAAAGTTTTTATTTTTTAATAAAGTAATTTTTTTAATCTGTGTGGTGTTTTTTTTTTTTTTACTGTTAACCCCTTGTGAACTGGTAAGGGGTCCATGTGACCCCTATACCAGTTCACAAGGCTGGGGGGATGGCAAGCCACCTGCGCTAGCGGGTGGCTTGCCATTAACCCTTGGCACCCCCATTACCTGTCTCCCCAAAGGCCGGGGGGGGGGGGGCAGAAGAGCCCGGGCCCACATAGGGTATGTGGGCTCGTAGGCTGCAGGGTGGGGGGGGCCACAATAGCTGGCCCCCCCACTCTGTGCCTACAAGCCACCATAGCTGGTCCCGGGCTGGTTACTTTGGGTAAGGGGGACCCCACGTAATTTTTTTTTAATTTATTTTTAAAGGTTTGTAACCCTTAACAAAAAAAAAAATGGGGTCCGCCCCCCCTCGTTTTTTTTTTTAAATTAACCCCTTATGTTCTGTCACCCAGCAGCTATAAAAGGCTTCCAGCAGATAAGCAGAAGCCAGTGATTGGGAGGGGAAGATGGATGGGAGGTAAGTATTAAAAAAAAATAAAATAAAATATTTTTTTCTGTGTGGTGTTTTTTTTTTTACATTTAACCCCTTGTGAACTGGTAAGGGGTCCACGAGACCCCTATATCAGTTCACAAGGCTGGGGGATGGCAAGTCACCTGCACTAGTGGGTGACTTGCCATTAACGCTTGGCACCCCCATTACCTGCCTCCCCAAAGGCCAGGGGGGGGGCAGAAGAGCCCGGGCCCACGGGCTATGCGGGCTTTGTAGCCTGCAGGGCCAGGGGCCACAAAAGCTGGCCCCTGTGCCCTGTTCCTACAAGCCCTGCATAGCTGGTCCCGGGCTGGTTACTTCGGGTAAGGGGGCCCCCATGTCGTGTTTTTTTTGGATTTTTAAGGGTTTTTAACCCTTAAAAATCCCCCCAAAAAATGGGGTCCCTCCTCCTGGAAGGGGGGACCCTATGTCATTTTTTTCCCCGATTTAACCCTTTGTAGTGTGGATGGTAGTTGTATTTTATTTGTAAATGTTATAAAGTACTTGTTTCAGTTAGGGGGGTCTCCTGGGCAGGAACGGGGGGCTACCGATAAATATGTGGTACCGTTCTAATCTGTTGAAATGGGGCTTTCACATGCAATATGGTTTTCTTTAATAAAATACATTTTTTATTTAAAATAAAGGAGGCAATTTTCTAAAAAAAAGTTTATTTATTTTTTTTTACTTAATAATATTGTAAAAAACAGAATACAATTTACAAACAAGACTTTTCATGTTAAAGCCTAAACTCTGCTGCAAAAAATATATATATATAATTTTCCTGAAAATTCCAGCAAAAATGTTGCAAAACATGGCGCAAAATGGGGAAAAATGACCTGTCAACAGAGGGTGACAAAATCTCAAGTAGGCTGGCAATTAAAAGGATTAAAAGTAGCTATGCATGTTGGGTATTGTTCTGTTCGGGGGACCTTGCGCTTTCAGACTTGGCTTGTTTTTTCTGGTTTGCATATTTATATTTTAGGAAAAGGTGTTTTTTATTCAGCTTTTTTATAAATTTTTTAGGGAAACCCTGCGCAACCAAAGAATTCTTTGAGGGATTAATTCCAGAAAGATGAGCCCACTACAACAAGCTGGGTACGCTTAGAAAGCTTAACATGTGTACTTTTAGGGACTATATGGTTTATGGGGGATATTCCAAATGTAAAGGGTTGTTTTGGTTGAAAAATCGCAAGGTGCGCACCTTGTCTGCAGAACTGAAATTTTTAAGAAAAATTACCATTATGCGCATGCTTTACTTTGGGGTGTTTGGCAACTCTTCCCTTGACAGTAGCTATGCATGTTGGGTATTGTTCTGTTCGGAGGAGGTTGCTTTTTCAGATTATACTTGTTTTTTCTTGTTTGTATATAGTTTTTTTAGGAAAATGTTGCTTCAATTCTGCTTTTTTATCCTTTTTTTAGGGAAACTCTTTGCAACCAAAGAATACATTGAGGGATTACTTCCAGAAAACTGTGGCCACATCAACAAGCCTGGTACACCTAGAAAGCTTGAGGTGTGTACTTCCAGAGAATATATAGTTTGTTGGGGGTATTTCAAATGTAAAGGGTTATTTTTCAGGAAAAACTGCAAGGCGCGCATATCACAGTTGTATTTTTTCTGAAAATCCCCTAAAGCGCTGTTTCAGTTTGGGGGAGTCTCCTGGGCAGGAAAGGGTGTCTACCTATACATATGTGGTACCGCTGTAACCAGGAGAAATTGGGGTTTCACACGCAATAAGATTTTGACAAACTTACATTTTTTTATTACAAAAAAACACTACAAATTGCAAAAAATAGATTTTTTTTTTATTTTTTTGAACATATTTCACCCAAAAGTATTGAGAATACACAAAAAAAAGGCCAAACAAGACATCGCATGTTGAAGCCCAGACTCTGCTGAAAAAAACAATATATCATTTTCCTGGGAAATCCCTGGAAATCCCTTCAAAAATCACATTTGAACATGGGGAGCGCAAAATAGTGCAAAATGGTCTGGCACCAAGGGTGATGAAAACTTCAGGTAGGCTGGCAGCGAAAGGGTTAAATCCTCATTTTCCTTTAAAAAAAAAAAAAAAAACACACACACACACACAAAGCAAACAAGAAAAAACAAGTTAAATCTGAAACAGCAAGGTTCTCTGAACAGAACAATACCGAACCTGCAAAGGTACCGTCAAGGGTAGGGTTGCCAAACACCCTAAAGTAAAGCATGTGTTTAAGGGTAATTTTACTTTAACCGGGCCAACGGCAGTTTTTACTTTTAACGGGTGTTGGTCCCGCTGTCTGGTGAACGTAAAAAGCTCGGGGGGGGGGGGGGGGGGGGGCATCCAGACTGCTTCCGCTGTCTGGTGACAAAAGTAAAACGGGTGGTTGGTCCGGTTTAGATTTCAGCACACCTTGCGCTTTTTCAACCAAAACAACCCTTTACATTTGAAATACCAGCCACAACACATATGTTCCCTGAAAGTACACACGTTAAAGTGGACCAACACCGAGAGGTGATCGGCCCGGAAATCTATAAGATTCCCGGGCCGATCACCTCCCACCCCCCAAAAAACCCCCAAACACCTTACCTGATCTTCGGCGGCGGCCGGCCGCCGCCTCCCTCGCGCCCCTGTAGGCGTGCCCGCGCCGGCCGTCTGCGAATGGCCGGCGGGGGCGCGCGCGCGCCGAAAGTGACGCGAGGGAGGCGGCGGCGGCGGCAGCCGCTTGGACGTTCCTGATCCCCGTCTGGACGTTGGCGGGGATTGGACCGTCCAGTCACGTGGGAGCGGGGACAGGTAAGATTTTGGGGCTTTCTGGGGGGTTTCACACAGCGGGGCATCCCCGATCGGGGTGCCCCGCCGAAGTGGACCAAAACCCAGGATAGTCAAAATCCTGGGTGTTGGTCCACTTTAAGCTTTCTGGGTGTACCCAGCTTTTTGTAGTGGGCACATCTTTCTGGAAGTAATCCCTCAAAGAATTCCCTTAAAATGTATAAAATAGCTGAATAAAGAACACATTTTCCTAAAATATCAATATGCAAACAATATGCAAACAATAAAAAACAATCTGAAAGCGCAAGGTTCCCGAACAAAACAATACCCAACATGCATAGATACTTTTACCTACCAGTCTACTTGACATTTTGTCAACCTCTGTTGACAGGTCATTTTTACAATAAAAAAAAGGCTGTGCTAGTGGCGGCCAGCAGTGCAGTCGAAAAGGGGGGGGACTTTTCCAGGCCATCCCCTGGTGGCGGGGATCAGAACCACAAAGAAAGCTAACCCTCTGCACACTCATCCTATTGACAAACCTAGCTAACACTTGTTAAGAACATGTTCTGTTAGTTAACATAGATTGCAATGAATGTAGAAGCGAGGTAGCCACGTCAAGGCCGTCCAATTAGTACCCCGTCCCTAACATTACTAAGTTTAAAAGTTTGTGCAGACAAATCGGACCCCTCGGGTGAAGGGAACGCCGGATCGTTTTTTGAAAGTGTCTGCTACGTGAATCTCGCATAGCTGGCACTAAGTGGATTAAAGGAGATTTCACTATCCTGGGTATTGTCTCTCTCCAGCAGGGCATCCCAACTTGATGCAATCCCAGTATGCACCTTGCAGTTTTTCTTCTTTACATTTGAAATCTCCTCTAAACTATATATTCTCTCAAAGCACACCTCAAGCTTTCTAGGCTTACCTGGCTTGTCGTCGATGCAGTTTTTTGGATGCAAACCTTCTAGGAATTCACTTGTACTGCATTTTTATCAAAAACAAGCTAAAACTTTTAAGGATGACGTCCTTTCTGACCCTCTCCTGCCAGCTGAAGAACCCCGGGGGGGGGGGGGGATCAGAGGATTTGTGCGAAGGGGAGCTTTTGGTTTTTATTTTTTCTTATGAATAGTGAAAAGGTGGATTTCATGTAGTTGGCATTCAAAGGGTTAAAGATCATTACATGGACTCCTCCTGCCCCACTTTATCACAATCTAGGATATAACTCATTGTGTTTTACACGGCTAATGATGATGACTACTTAGGGATAGTAAAAAGCTAACAGTTTGTGAACCTGTAATAGCTTGGAGTGTTGCGGAAAAACATATCCAGAAGCAAAATATCTTCAGAAAATGTAATGTTTATTCGGTCAACCGGGGGCCCGATATGTCTCGATATGCCCGAATTGCTGGTTCCTTTTTGCTAAAATACATGTTTAGACAAAGAAACTTCAATGACCATTCGGATTAGATGGCTGAACACATGTCATTTTCCCATTGATCATTTCAAACATATACAGATACACATCTGTTTCTCATCAAGCAGACACAACATTCCATTCTTGGTAATGGTTTAAACCTATGAGGAGGGAGGGGTGCAAATCCCCCTAAACACTGACAATATGAGAGTTGGCATACAGGCAGCTAGAACTAAATAATACTAAGTATAATATTTAATTTTCCACTTCAGGAGCAATTCCATATTTTCACTATATCCAGTCCAGGTCGTCCCAGAAGTGATGACAGTTGGGTAATCCACGGCTAGGTGGAGCTTGACTGCAGGATCAAAAGCTGTAGCTCCTCCCGGCCCCCTATAAAAATAGGTGTCTCTATGATTCCCCAGTGTTCTTCTGCAGTCTTGCTGCATGAGGATCATCTGGAATACTCTCTCCTGGATACTGCAGCTGAGCGGCGCCTCCTAGCCCGTCGGCCGCTGCGACCTATTCCCACTGTTCCCGTGGACCCACTACTGCCTCCCAGCTTTTGGCTGACCGGGACGGTGAAGGTAGGGTGAACGCCGGGGTCAGGCGTTGGCAGAGCTAGGCTCTGGGCCGCAGACCCTGCCTAAAGGGTAGCCGGCTATAGGCTGATGGTGAGCCTATAAGGGGGGGGGGGGGAACACTCATGCCCACGGGGGCTTCTGCCCCACAAGCTTTATTATTGTGTGTATGTGCTTGATGTACTTCTTTTGCCTTGACAGGACTCTGTGGAGTCCCTTGTGAGCTGGTGTTCTGTTTGATTTGTTTTCACCTCACATACTTACCCTCCTCGCTCCCTCGAGGCTCCTGCTCCTCTCAATCATGCTGCCACGCTGTGAGGGGGGGGGGAGACGCCGCTGCACTGGCGGATGATTCGGCTGGAGGCCGCGGTCTCCGCTGCGGGTACGCGCCGTGTGCTTGCTGGCGGCTTGAGGCTGCGCAAGGGCGTTGGGCAGGTGCTTCTGGCTGGGCTCCTCCGTGGGCCCCTTGCAGTCTCTGGGCCCTCCTCCGTCTTTCGCGCCGTCGGGGGGGCGCACGATGACGCTTTTCGCATCACTGCTGTGCGGCCCACCCCTTGAGGAACATATCCTGCTGCTGCTCCGCGCCATCTTGTCTGCCCTCCTGCACGCTGCGGTTTTCCTGAGCTGAGGCCATCGCGAGGTGTCGTGAGTCCCTCTTGATAATCATCTCTTGTTATTGTTGGGGGGGGATGCTTGTGTCTTTCACATTGTGTCTAGGTGGGCCAATTGATTACTAAGGGTTGTGGTTCCTCTCAGCCTCCGCCCCCCCACCCACCCCTCTCTCCACGCCCTCTCCCTGTAAAGAGGGATCACATACGAGGGACTCATTTTTGCGGGCTGGTCAGGTTGGGTCGTTAGTGCCTTGTACTTGTTACCATTACTCAAATCACCATAATGGAGGCTTCTGGGGATAGTGAGCAAGGGGCCTCTTCGGGGCGGGCGAAGCTCTGTCCCATGTGCGGTGCTAGCCCTCTGGGCGGACTCAGCACGGTCTGTGTCACTTGCGCCAGAAGTGTTATTTTGGAGCATGATCGGGCTGGCGTATCTGCCCCTAGCCCGTTATTGCCTGCGGCCTCTCCAGAACCCCCGTGCTTGCTCTCAGCCCCTAGTGAGGGGAAGCCAGTAGGGGGTCCCATTCTGATTTGGCTTATCGGGTGGCCAGCCTTGAGAGACAGTTCGGCTCCTAAGCACAAATATTGAGCTGGTCTATTCTGATAATGATGGAGATTATGATGATGATCTCTTTGGAGGCCCCGGCTCCGTGGAGGAGGGCGAGTTGCATGAGGACTCCATCCCCACGGTGGATTATTCTGTTGGCCTGGTATCCTCGGATGAGGATACATGGCTCCCTGATGATACGGAGCGGTTGCTGACTGCGGTTTCTGAGACGCTGCACATTGTCCCTCCTAGAGTGGCTAAGAGGAAGCAGGGTGAATTGTTTCAGCCTGAGAGACAGAGACAAGTCTTTCCTGAGCAGGCCCATTTTTCTAACATGATTTTCAAGGAATGGGAAAGGCCTAACAAGTTACCGTCTGTGCCCAAGGGCCTGGACAGGCGGTATCCCATTCCCGAGGAACTGGTCTGGCTATGGTTACGTCCTCCCGAGGTGGATGCCCCCGTGTCGGGTCTGTCCAACACTACGGTCATGCCTTCACCCGATACTGCTTCTCTACGTGATCCAGCTGACAAGCGCATGGACCAGCTGGTCTGTCATGCCTTCACCTTTGCCGGTGCTTGGTCCTGCCCTGTGTGTGCTGTGGCTATTGTCTCCCTGACCATTAGGAAGAAGGTGAGACGCCTTGTGGATATTACCAAGTCTCGCAAGCATGCTGAGGAGTACAAGGACCTTTAAGGCTTGGAGTTCAAGGTTTATTGCCTTCGTTGTCTCTGCCATGGACGATAGTGTCCGGCTCGGTGCCAGGGTCTCAACCCTGCTGGTCACGCTTCTCTGTTCGCTCTGGTTGGGGCAGTGGTCGGCTGATGCCGCGGCCAAGAAGTCGCTCACTAGTATCCCCTTTGTGGGTCACAGGCTGTTTGGGGAGCATCTGGACCTCCTGGTCAAGGACGGAAGACTCCCTCAGCGACGAAAGTCTGCACGGCCCTTTCGGGGTTCATCTGCCTATCGCTCCTTTCGAGAAGGAAGAGGCTCTTTATTTTCAGGTGCTCGCAGAGGTTTCTGGGGACGAGGTAGGTCCCGCGGCCGACCCAATCCCTCCTGGGGATCCAGGTCCAAGCCCCCTGCCAAGGCCCCTCAGGCATGAGGGGGCGCCCTCATCCATCTGGGTGGAGGGACGGCTTCTGCTATTTGCTCACGTCTGGAAACACCATGTCTTGGATCGGTGGATTCAGGTGGTTTCTTCCGGTTACAAAATAGAGCTGGCAATCTGGTCACAGATTTCCCAGAACCCATTGACGGCACAAGGCCTGCGAATGGCCGTCCAAGACCACCTGCTGTCAGGTGTGATTTGTCCCGTGTCTCAGCAGGAATGGAGTCGGGCTTTTACTCCGATCTGTTCACGGTGCCCAAGAAGGATGGAACACTGAGACCCATCCTGGACCTGATTGGTTTCAACAGGTTTGTCAGAGTCAGACATTTCCGAATGGAGACCTTACGGTCCGCAGTGAGCTTGCTTTGACCTGGCGACTTCTTGACCACGGTGGACATCAAGGATGCTACACATTCCTATATTCCAGGGGCATCAGAAGTTCCTGAGGTTTGTGCTGGAGGATCAGCACTACCAGTTTGTGGCGTTGCCATTCGGGATATCCTCGGCCCCCCGTGTGTTCACCAAGGTGCTGGCGGGCGTCATGGCTATCCTGAGCATCCAGGGCATTCGCGTGCTGCCTTATCGGGACAATTTACTGATCTTCATCAGGCCGAGAGCGACACCCGGACGGTGTTGCCCACTCTCGAGGATTTCGGTTGGGTAGTCAATTACCCCAAGTCTTCAATCACTCCCTCCGATGGGGAGGTATTTTCTGGGCATGACGTTGGACACCTCTAAGGCCAGGTTATTCCTGCCTCAGCAGAAGGTGGTGGGTCTTCAGATGCAGGTGCAGGCCTTGCTGTCTTGTCAGCAACCATCTGTCCATCTGGGGATGGTTGGGCCTTATGGTGTCATGCTTCGAGGCAGTGCCCTTTGCTCAGTTCCACATAAGACCTCTTCAGCTGAATCTGTGACAGGTTGGGATCGGACGCAGGAGTCACTGGAACAGGAGTTTTCCCCCGGCCAGGCAGTCCCTCTTGTGGTGGCTGGACTCCAGATATCTGCTGGTAGGCAAGTCATTTCTGACTCCACGGTGGGAGATTGTCACCACAGACACCAGCCTGACCAGCTGGGGAGACTTTTGGCTGACTCAGAACATCCAGGGTCAGTGGGGGCCACAGGAGGCCCACTTACCCATATATATCTTGGAGTTGAGAGCAATCCGGTTGGTGCTTCTTCACTTGACTCCCCATCTAAGGGGTTGTGCGATTCGGGTTCGCTCGGACAGTCAGACGGCGGTCGCCTACATAAATCACCAAGGTGGAATTCGGAGCAAGCGAGCCCTCAGGGAGGTGCCCCCAGATTCTGACTTGGGCAGAGGAGAATGTTCCCTGCATCTCGGCAGTTTACTTTCCTGGGATAGAGAACCAGGAGGCAGACTCCCTGAGCAGGAGTGCCTCACGCCTGGGGGAATGGTCTCTCATCAACAAGATCTTTCACGCTCTGTGTCTCCGCTGGGGTCAGCCAGACGTGGACCTATTTGCGTCCAGACACAATCACAAGCTCCCGAGATTCGTCTCCCTGTCAAGAGATACTCTGGCCTTTGCCACAGACACTGGCAATTCCTTGGACGGAGTTCAGGCTCCTTTATGCGTTCCCTCCGTTTCCACTCCTGGGCCGAGAGCTGCGCAAGATAGCCCAGGAGGGGGTACCAACCATCCTGGTGGCTCCTCGCCGTCCGAGGCGGAGTTGGTTCGCGGACATAATTCAGATGTCAGTTGATCGCTACGTCATGCCCGACGACCCTGGGTTTCTCACGCAGGGGTCGCTGCGGCACCCCAATTTACAGACGCTGGCTTTGACGGCCTGGCTTTTGAGACCTCAATCCTGATGGAAAAGGGGCTGTCAGCCACGGTTGTTCAGACCATGATTCAGGTGCGGAAGAAGTCTTCCATGATATGCCTACATTGCTTGGTGTGAATCCAAGAGCTTTCCTTGTCGCACTTTCTCTATCTCTAGGATTTTGGAGTTTTTACAACACGGCTTAGACTTGGGTCTCCAGCTATGCACCCTCAAGGGCCAGGTCTCGGCCTTGGCCATCTTTTTTGCAAAGATCCTTTGCCAATCATAGGCTGATCAGGACTTTTTTCCAAGGAGTTACCCATGTACGCCCACCGCGTAAGCCTGTATTACCAGTGTGGGACTTGAATTTGGTGCTTTCTGCTCTCCAGGGTCCCCCCTTTGAGCCCTTGTGCGATGCGGCATTGTCTATTTTGACCCTAAAGGTGGTATTTTTGGTAGCTATCACCTCGGTGTGTCAGAGCTCACCGCGCTTTGTATGAAGCCTCCTTACTTCGAATGGCATAGGAATAAGGTGGTGTTTTCGCTTCAAACCTGATTTTATGCCTAAGGGCGTGTCTCCTTTTCACCTTAATGAGGAAGTTGTCTTGCCTTCCTTGTGTCCAGCGTCAACTAATTCTCAGGAAAGGACCCTCCATTCTCTGGATGTGGTCAGAGCCATTAAGTACAACCTGGTTGCGACTGAGTCCTTCAGGAAGTCGGATTGTCTTTTTGGTGGTGGTGCAAGCATATTCTGCCAAGGGGAAGGAACCCCCTTTTCGTGTTACAGCTCATTCTACTAGAGCTATTGGTGCTTACTGGGCTTTTCAGCACCAGGCCTCTGTTGAACAAGTTTGTAAGGCCGCCACTTGGTCTTCCGTTCATACCTTTACAAATTTTTACAAGGTTGATGTTGGGGCCTCAGATGATGCTGTCTTTGGCCAAAAAGTGCTTCAGGCTGTAGTAAAATGAACTACATGCTGTTTCGCTCTGGAGATCCTGCCCTAATGAACACTGCTTTTGGATGTCCCAACTGTCATCACTTCTGGGACGACCTGGACTAGATATAGTGAAAAATACAATTCTATGAAACTCACCTGTAGAATTGTTTTTGAATATATCCAGTCCAGGTCGTCCCACCCCTCCCTTATTCATTATCTCTTGATTGCCTGTTATGGTGTTTGCCTTTTTGTATTGGACCGTTCGTTTTGATGCAGAGAGTACATGCTGAAGCTATGTGAAATAACATGGTTTTCTTGGCCTCCCTGCCTGTCTCTTTTCCACTGCTGTTTAACCACTGGGGAATCATAGAGAGACACCTGTTTTTATAGGAGACCGGGAGGAGCTACAGCTTTTGATCCTGCAGTCAAGCGCCTCCTAGAGGTGGAATACCCAACTGTCATCACTTCTGGGACAACCTGGACTGGATATATTCAAAAACAATTCTACAGGTGAGTATCACAGAATTGTATTTTTATTGTCCTTTCGTGTAGTGAGAATTTTAGCTTTGTCAACTGTGGATAAAATGTTTCCAACTTGTTATTGAGTTTTGGCATCACTCCCCCAATTGGCTTGAGAACTATCTCTACAACCAAATTCTGCAGTTTTTCTTTTGTTTGTTTAGAGGGAATTTATATTTATATTTTCTTTCTTCAGAGTATTTAGTGAAGTACCTGGAACAACATGTATGCACCCTGAACTGGGACGTGGGCTTTGTAACAAAAACTATGCTGCAAATTGATGTTCCCATTCCCAGGTTGCTTGAAGTATATGACCATCTGTTTAAAGCAAGGGTAGGTATTTTATTTATAACTGGGTTATGGTTTTCAATAATTACATACAAGTTAAATTGAATTTTTCCTTTTGGATTATCATAGGCTCCATGTTGGTTTTCCATATGGTGTATTACAATGAGACATTTTCTCTATTTTATGTTGTATGTTTATTAAAGGTTATCACTAATGTCGTTTTTTTTGTTTGTTTTTATCTGACTTGCACTGCTTTTGTTTTTTAGGACCCTTTCTGGACCAGAATGAAAAAGCCCCTACACCTTCTGGATTCTATTCACATGCTGCTCTCTGGATATGTGCAGGATCCCAGCAAAGTCCCAAACTATGAAAGGTATTTATTACCATACAACCTGAGGCTTGGTTTTCCATATCCATAAAAATTAAGCTTCAGTTAGTCATTGCCCAGACACACTCAAAGGTATTCCTATTGTATAGGGCTACACAGGGAAATGTTTTCCTTTTTTCCCCAAAAAACCCAAACCTATTTACACAAAAACAAATTAACTAAAAGCTCTGGAAGCAGCACACACAGCTGCGAGCATGTAGGAATATATTGACTATGCGGTGAGCAACTTAATTTTAAAACAGACCTTCACCCAGAATAAGAGCATATCTTATGTTTCCCCTACCCTCTACATACAGATTGCCCACATTAAAAATCATCCTACTTGCATCTACTGCATTTCTGAGCCTTTAAACCTCCAAGATTGCGGTATTTGGAGTCTCAGGCTGCCGCTCTGTATTCTGGGATTGTTGTCCTGTTGACCCCAGCCCTGCTCTGTCTGTGCAAAGCACAGCTATAACCGGCCCCCCCTGCACTTTTGCCCCCTCTCCTCTTCTCAGTATGTGATGCTTCTGAGGCAAGATGGCGGCTCCCATATCCTAAAGTCCTGAACAGCGTTGCAGCCCAGTGGGGGGGGGGATAGTTTTTTATGGGTTTGGGCTTTTCATTAACCCTTCTATTGCCAGCCACGTAAAATTTATGTGCCTGACTTTCCCCAGTAATTACAAAAAAAGTAAAAATAAAAGACACTTACCTGACCCCTCGTTCGATCCGGCCGGGTCTCCTCTTCAGCCAGAGGGTCTCCGATCGCCCATCTGGGCTCCTCCGGCTGCAGGGGAGTGCCCAAAATAGGAGCCCCCCCCCCCCCCCCCCGTTTCAGCAGCCGCCCGGTTTCCTGCAAAAAAAACAAAAAAAAAAGAGTTACCTACCTTTGTCCCCGCAGGCTCTCCTCTTCACGGGGGGGGGGGGGGGGCTCCGCTGATTTTTTTAATAAAGTTATTTTTAAAGTGTGTCTCTGTGTTTTTTTTTTTTTTTTTTTTTTTTTTTTTTTACCCTTCGTGAACTGGTAAGGGATCTATGAGACCCCTTATACCAGTTCACAAGGCTCTGGGTCTGGCAAGTCACCTGCGGCTAGTGGGTGACTTGCCATTAACCCAGAGACCCCCCATTACCTGCCTCCCAAAAAAAACCTTAAAATTCCCCCAAGAAATGGTGTCTCCCCCCCCCCCCCCCCCCCCCTTGTGAAGGGGGACCCCACACCAATTTTTTTTTTATTTAACCCTTTACTATGTGGATAGTAGTTGTATTTTATTTGTAAATGTTATAAAGTGCTCTTTTCAGTTTAGGGGATCACCTGGACAGGAACGGGGGGCTACCGATACATAAGTGGTATCATTGTAATCGGGAGAAATGGGGATTTCATATGCAATATGGTTTTCTTTAATAAAATAAATGTTTTTGTTAAAATAAAGGAGACAATTTAAAAAAATATATATTTTTTTATTTTTTTTTTATTTCTTTAAAAATATTTAAAAAAGTAGAAAAAATACAAACAAGACATATCATGTTAAAGCCTAAACTCTGCCACAAAAAGAAAATATGCCATTTTCTTGGAAATTCCTTCAAAAATCACAGTTAAACATCACGCAAAATGGTGAAAAATATCCGGTCAGGAGAGGGTGACAAAATCTCAAGTAGACTGGCAGTCAAAAGGTTACAGGTACCTATGCATGTTGGGTATTCTGCTCGGGGGACCTTGCGCTTTCAGATTTAGCTTGTTTTTTCTTATTTGCATATTGATATTTTAGGAAAAAGGTGTTTTTTATTCTGCTTTTTTATACATTTTTTTGTGAAACCCTGTGCAACCTAAGAATTCTTCGAGATATTACTTCCAGAAAGATGAGCCCACTACAACAAGCTGGGTACGCTTAGAAAGCTTAACATGTGTACTTTCAGGGAATATATGGTTTATGGGGGATATTCCAAATGTAAAGGGTTGGTTTTGTAGAAAAAGCACAAGGTGCGCACTTTGTCTGCAGAGCTGAAAATCTGAAGTAAAATTACCGTTATGCGCATGCTTTACTTTGGGGTGTTTGGCAACTCTCTCCTTGACAGAACCCATGCATGTTGGATATCATTCTGTTTGGGGGATGTTGCTTTTTCAGATTTTCTGGTTTGTGTATAGTTTTTTTTTTTTTAGGAAAATGGTTTTGATTCTGCTTTTTTATTCATTTTTAGGGAAACCCTGTGCAACCAAAGAATACATTGAGGGATTACTTCTAGAAAACTGCACCCATGTCAACAAGCCTGCTACGCCTAGAAAGCTTGAGGTGTATACATCTAGGTAATATATAGTTTGTGGGGGGTATTTCAAATGTAAAGGGTTGTTTTTCTTGAAAAACTGCAAGGTGCGCATAGTTGTATTTTATCTGAAAATCTCCTAAAGCGTTGTTTCAGTTTGGGGAGTCTCTTGGGCAGGAAAGGGTGTCTACCTATACATATGTGGTACCACTGTAACCGGGAGAAATTTTATTGAAATTTTATTGACAAAAAAACACTACAAATTGTAAAAAATAGTTTTTTTTTTTTATTTTTTGCACAATTTTCACCCAAAAATATTGAGAATACACTTATAAAATGACAAACAAAACATTTCATGTTAAAGCCCAGGCTTTGCTGAAAAAAACAATATATCACTTTCCTGGGAAATCCCTGGAAATCCCTTCAAAAATCACAGTTGAACATGGGGAGCGCAAAATAGTGCAAAATAATCTGGCAACAAAGGGTGACAAAATCTCAAGGTAGGCTGGTGGTTAAATGATGCTGAAAGTCCGGTTTAAGTACATAGTTATATGCTCTATATGGCTTAGACTGTAATTAAGAGCACGTGGATTTATATGCTTGATTTAATGTTTTTCTGCTGACCTGGGCATTAATGTCCAATAGTTTTTTTTTATGGGGATTGAGGGTATACGTGCAGGTATAAATGTATTCTAAGTATGTCGCACACCCCGCTTCAAGATATCCATAACATGTGGGTAGTACCGACCTGAAGAGGGCGTTCTGCAGAGATGATAGTAAAAAGAAGGCCCCTCCCTGATCCATAAATACCTGGGACCTCCCACTCATTACCCAGTTTTCCATCTCTGCAGACGGCGAGCAAGTCAGAAGATGATGTCTCCTCCTTGCACAGGGGGATTTAAGGTAGCCGGGATAATTCCCGGCCCGCTACTTATTTCCGTTTGGACCCTTTTTTCCCTAGAATACATATGCCTCCCAGCCGTGGCTGCAGGTCCAGGCGAGGGTATATTAGCACCTCAGGTGCTCAGGAGCAACGCTCCACCGTGAGACCCTATACAAGAGGGTAGGCGGTTACACCGGGTTGGTGACCCCGGCTTGGGATGCCCTGTCCCTTAGTTTTAACGTTGGAATGGCCCTCCCAGGATCCCTTTTCCACAGTGGGGATGGGGGGTGTGGGTCTCCTCTTTATTATTCTCTTTATTATGCTCTTAACTTTTTCTGTCTTTTACTACAGTTATGGTGTGTTTGTCTCTTTAACTGTCCTTTTTGTCAGCGCCGCGGCCGTTATTGAGGAGGCCTCTGTGCGGTGCTGGGCTTTTCGTCTTAGTTAATAATGGCGGAGGTAGTTTACCTCACGCACTGTATGGATGCCATGTAGTGGGGGGGGCGGGGCCGGACCTTCGGCGCGGGGCCGGGGTCCGTCCCTCCTTGTATTGTGTGCCAGCGGTGATAGGAGTGCAGGCTGACTCATTTAATTTAGTTTACTTTTAATGGGCCAAGCGCCGCGGCCGCACATTCGCTGCGGCGCCGGCCGTTTTTGGCGCCTCTTTTTCTCTGACGGGAATCTCCCCTCACGATTGTCCTCTTGGGGGCAGGGCCGGTCTTGCGGCGCGTCACTGCAGCCCGCCCCCATCTATCTCTGGCGCCGCTGCGGAGCTAATGCTTGGCATAGGAGGGGGGGGGCGGAGCTTGGCGTCTCGCGCGTCCCGCACTGACCACGCCCCCTTCTCCTCTTCTTAGTCAGAAAAGCCTCTTCCTCACGGTCTGGTCGCCATTACACGTTCCCGCGGTACTGTGAGTGGCCTGTGGGCCCCCTCTCCCCCATCCTTCTTTGTATGCATGTTCTTTTGTTCCTTATCGCCTGTTACCCTCATAAGTTCTTTCTGTGTCTTTCAGGCGGAGGTTTATCAGGAGGATCTCCAGTAGTATTTAGGGGGTTTCTCCCGGTCCTAGGTCCCTGGGTTCATTTTATTGATCATAAATCCTCCCACTCGGGACATTACAGGGGCATCCCGGGTTGCCTATTGGCGTAATTCCCTGGGTCATAGCGACTATTAAAAGTTCACCTTATGGAGGCATCCCCGGATACTGGGCTCGGGACCCCTTCGGGGCATCCCCGGAAGTGTATGTTGTGTGGGGTATCCATTACTGGGGACGATGTACTTCTGTGTATACCCTGTGCACAGCAAACTATTACGCGGCAGTCCGAACCCCAGGCGTCTGGGTCAGCACCGCCGGTTGCTTCATCTCCCCCTCCCACCTTGTCACGCACCCTGTGTGACGTCGTCATGGGCAGGGAGCTGCAATCTGAGATGTGCGCCAGATTGGCCAGCCTTGAGAAAATTATCTCCAGATCGGTCGCCCGTAAGGCTCCGGCTAAGAGAAAGCATTTGTCGCCGGCTCCGCCGGTGGATGACCTTGATGACGTTAATAATCTGGATTGGTCTGATTATTCCCCGCTAGAGGAAGGGGAGGTTTATGAGGATTCAGATATTTCGGGCGATGAGCAGTCTTTTGGCGCTGATGCCGAGCTTGGTGACTTGGGGAGATTCTCGGATACTCCTCACGCTCTGGCTCTGATGTTGGAGGTTCTGAATATTTCCCCTCCCGAGGAGGCGCCACAGCAGAAGGGTGAGTTGTTTGAGGAATCCAGGCCGCGCTTGGAGTTTCCTAGGCAAAGGCATTTTGACAAAATTATTGCTAAGGAATGGGACAGGCCGGCTCGGCTCCCTGGCATTCCTCAGGGGTGGGATAAGAAATATCCCTTCCCTTCGGAGGCGGTTAAGCGCTGGGCATCCCCCCCCCCGAGGTGGATGCACCGGTTTTGGGGTTGTCCAACTCCTCTGTTTTAAATAGACCTGATTATTCCACCCTCAAGGATGGAGAGGATAAACGCATTGACCAGATGGCTTGTCATGGTTTTGCTAGCGTTGGGTCAGCCATGCGGCCTGTTTGCGCTTCGGCGCTAATGGTGTTGGCTGCCAGGTCTGTGGTCAGGGACCTGTTGACTTCTTCCGGGCTTCGTCCTGGTAGTGCCGAGTTCCTTAGCCTTAAACGGTGTGAGTTGTTTTTATCTTTTGTGTTAACAGCCTTGGGTGACACCTTGATGATGTGTGGTAGGACGTCGGCTCTGCTGGTGACTATTCGGCGGTCGGTGTGGTTGCACCAGTGGGCGGCCGATTTTATGTCCAAGAAGTCACTGACGGCTCTACCTTTTGTTGGATTGCGGCTCTTTGGAGAGACATTGGACTCTGTCACCAAGGGTGGTAGGTTACCTCAACGCAAGAAACAATGCCGTCCCTTTCGGGGGGCGCCTTCTTTTACCCCCTAAACAAATTTCTTAGGACAAGTCCCACTACATGCCAATCCACCCATTACACCATAGCACCACCGCTATTGTTTTTAAAAATAAATGATTTTTATTTGTAATTAATAGAAAATATGACAAACATTAGACAAATTTAAAAAACATTGAAGACAATAGACAAAAGGAAGGGAGACATCTAGTGGGGGCAGTGGGAAGAGGAGTCTAATACAAACTAATCGCCATCCAAATGGATGAGTAAAACCTGGCTGGACAAAAAAGTGCGTAAATGCTAAAAACAATAAATCTACCTCAATACCACAAAATATGTGTATATATATATATATATATATATATATCATGTGAACCTCAAATCACGTGTAGTGCCTAATCCGCAAAAGATAATCATATGTGATACTAACCTAACAATAAACTAACACTACCTACTCTTATGCAATAAATAATGACACAGCCCGGGAGGACCAAGGAAAAGGTCCCCAATATGCAGAGACAGTAAACTCACGTGTGTGAACGACCACCTGCCCACTGCCCCGCCCGTCTACGCGTTGCGTGACGTCAGAACGCGTCACTTCCTCAGGACCACACAAAGCCTAACCCTACCCTCTATTTAAACACACTGACCTGTGTTGACTCCACGCCCCAATGATGGACGGAATCCCGCGCACCTGCTGCCAAAGCGCATCGTCATCCCGCCTCCGTAGTATGTGGGCGAGCCCCCGGAAGTCTGCTCTGACGCGTCCCGGCCGGAGGCGCGTCGGAGCAGGAGACGGCGGTGGTGCAAAGTGCGCATGTCGGGGCCGAAGCCCAATCAGGGGCGGTCCTGGCTACACCAATGAGAGGCCCCACAGCTTGGTGACACCTACAGGAACAAACATTAACAGCTCCTGCGCGCGCATTCACTCGCCCCTGTCATATCTTGCCAATAGCAAGCGGGGATGCGCGCGCAGTCCAACAGCTGTAGTCAGCACAGGCACACCAACACCACAAAGGGGGTTAGGCCACACTGTGCTACTTGTGGGAACTATGAAGCTCCACTCACTGAGAATAGTCAGGTGAAAGATGATGACACCATAAATAGGAGCCAACACAGGTAAGTATGTACCCAAGTTAAAATGACACAAACTATATAAACCTATGCTAATAAACTATCACTATATGACAAATGTATGCTATCTAATAAAAGACAAAACAGCCACTATATACAAAGAGTAATGCACATACTACTGCTTCAATATGCCTAGACTGGAACCCTAAAAACTGGTTTATGGGGGATGATTGCTAAAATTACTACTAAACTAATTCAAACAAACGGGCCTTTCTGCATGCCGGGACACAGTTACATGCAGGAAGTGCACCGGTGGGAGGCACTCAAACATACTAGGGAAAAGGGGGTACAGGGGATACAGGAGAATGGTCCTATGCACTATGCGCCAGAAGGGATGCTACCCTGGAGGCCTGCAGCAGCCCCTCCAGTGCATACTGCCTCCACTGATTATAATAGCGGGCAAATTTCAAGAGGATCCAAAACACAATAGTATTTCTATGACCCGGTGGTTCTGCTATATTGGCAGCTCCGCAGACACCCAGAATTGCCTTCAGACTATCAGGCAGCTTGCAAACACCATCACTATCCTGCTCCGCAGGATTTCCACTATGTTTTTCATCAAGGCGCAAATTTACAGGAGCCAGAGGTCCATGCTTTCATATAATTAAAGCTCATTTTTCGGTCTGTCGGGGGACTTGCAGGCAAGTCTGTTCTCTGTTCACGGTACCCAAGAAGGACGGATCGGTCCGACCCATCTTGGATCTGAAGTTTCTCAACAGGTTCATCCGGCCGCGGAAATTCCGCATGGAAACGCTGCGTTCGGCTATTCACTCTCTTCGTCAGGGAGACTTTCTGACGTCCATAGACATCAAGGATGCTTATCTACACGTTCCGATTTTTTCAGCACACCAGAGGTTTCTCAGGTTCGTGGTGGAGGATCGGCATTTTCAGTTTGTGGCACTCCCTTTCGGTCTCACCTCGGCTCCTCGGGTGTTCACCAAGGTTCTGGCGGGGGTGATGGCTCTGCTCAGGGTTCAGGGTATCCGCATTGTGCCCTATTTGGACGATCTTCTGATCATGGCCTCTTCTTTCAACCAAGCGGAGTTGGACACCAGGGTGGTGGTGTCCACTCTGGAGAGGTTCGGTTGGGTGATCAACCACCCCAAGTCTTCTCTTTCTCCGTCCAGAGTAGTGACCTTCCTGGGAATGTCTCTGGACACTTCGCAGGCCAGGGTGTTTCTGCCCCAGGCCAAGATTCTTTTGATTCAGGAGTTAGTTCGGCTTCTCTTGTCGGCCCCTTGTCTGGCCATCCGGCTAGGGATGAGGCTGGTGGGGTTAATGGTGGCCTCATTCGAGGCAGTTCCCTTTGCGCAGTTTCATACAAGGACGCTTCAGCTTCATCTGTTGAAGGTTTGGGACAAGTCTCCTCTATCGTTGGATCAGTCCTTCCTGATGACTCCCCGAGTTCGTCGATCCCTGCAATGGTGGCTGGGGTCTGTCAATCTGTTGAAGGGCAGATCTTTTCTGGCACCGTGTTGAAAAACAGTCACCACGGATGCCAGTCTGTCAGGTTGGGGGGGTGTTTGGAAGGACCTCCAGTTTCAGGGTCTGTGGGGCCCACAGGAGGCTCACGAGCCCATCAATGTTCTGGAGTTGAGAGCCATCAGGTTGGTTCTGTTTCGCTTGACTCATCAGTTGCGGGGCCTGCCAGTTCAGGTCCGGTCGGACAACCGGACGGCGGTTGCTTACATCAATCACCAGGGGGGGACTCGCAGCAGGAGTGCCCTCAGGGAAGTGTCTTTGATTCTGGACTGGGCAGAGAGCCACGTCCCGTGTATATCAGCAGTCTACATTCCGGGAGTGGAGAACACGGAGGCGGACTCTCTGAGCAGGGCCTCCTCTCGTCAGGGGGAGTGGTCTCTCAGTCCTCAGGTGTTTCGCTCGATTTGCCTCAGGTGGGGGTTCCCGGCGGTGGACCTCTTTGCCTCTCGTCACAATCACAAGCTTCCGGTATTTGTTTCTCTCTCGCAGGATCCACTGGCCCTGGCGGTGGATGCCATGTGCCTGAACTGGAGGTTTCTTTACCTGTTCCCTCCGTTTCCAATGGTAGCCAGAGTGGTGCGCAAGCTGGCCCTGGAGGGCGCGTCGGCGATTCTGGTGGCACCAAGGTGGCCAAGGCAGGTTTGGTTCGCAGACCTGGTAAGGCTGGCAGAGGATCAGTTCGTTCTGCCTCTACTGCCGGACCTGCTCACCCAGGGTCGGCTACGCTATCCCAATTTACCTTCGCTGGCTTTGACAGCGTGGCTGCTGAAACCGCCATCTTGAAGGAGGAAGGTCTTTCTGACGCAGTGATTCAGACTCTTATTAGCGCCAGGAAGCGCTCTTCCTCTACTATTTACTATAGGACTTGGAGGTCCTATATTGACTGGTGTGAAAGTAGGTCTTTCTCTTGTCGGGAGTTCTCCATTTCCAGAATCCTGGAGTTTCTTCAACATGGTCTGGATCTGGGGCTTCAACTTAGTACCTTAAAGGGGCAGGTTTCTGCTCTGGCGGTGTTCTTCCAAAGGTCCTTTGCACTTCATCCCTTAGTCAAGACCTTTTTCCAAGGAGTTACGCATGTACGGCCTCCTAGGAAGCCCTTTGTTCCAGTTTGGGATTTGAACCTGGTTCTTTCTGCTCTTCAGGGTCCTCCGTTTGAGCCCTTGAATGAGGTTGCTTTGTCTTCACTTACTCAAAAGGTGGCCTTTTTGGTGGCTATCACTTCGGTTAGGCGTGTTTCTGAGTTGGCAGCTTTATCCATTAAAGCTCCGTACTTCGAAAGGCATCAGGACAAGGTTGTCTTTCGTTTCAAGCCGGATTTTCTTCCTAAGGTGGTCTCTGCCTTTCATCTGAATCAGGACATTGTTCTGCCTTCTCTATGTCCTAATCCCAGCAACGACAAGGAAAGGGCGCTGCATTCCTTGGATGTAGTTCGTGTTGTGAAATATTATCTGGTGGTTACGTCTTCCTTTCGTAAGACTGATGCTTTTTTTTGTGGTGCCCTTTGGGCCTAGGAAAGGTTTGGCTCCTGCCAAATCTTCCATTAGTAAATGGATTCGTCAGGCCATCATTGGGGCCTATTCTGCCAAGGGGAGGAGTCCCCCTTTTCGTGTCACTGCTCATTCTACTCGTGCGGTTGGGGCGTCCTGGGCTTTTCAGCACCAGGCCTCTGTTGAGCAAGTTTGTAAGGCCGCTACTTGGTCCTCTGTTCACACTTTTTCCAAGTTTTACAAGGTTGATGTTCGGGCCTCAGCGGATGCTGTTTTTGGCCGCAAAGTTCTGCAAGCTGTTGTGGTTTAAGTTGTACCTTGTTGCCTTGTTTTGGATCCCTGCCCTTTTATGGACACTGCTATTGGATGTCCCACATGTTATGGATATCTTGAAGCGGGGTGTGTGACATACTTAGAATAATACCATTTTGTGAAATACTCACCTGTAAAATGGGTATTATAAGTATGTCACACACCCCGCTTCACCCGCCCTTCTTGTAATCTGGATCCTTTATATTGTGAACTTTGCGTTGTTTTGACTTATATTTGCCTCTTCCTGGTCCCTTACCTTACTGCTTCTTTATACTGGGTAATGAGTGGGAGGTCCCAGGTATTTATGGATCAGGGAGGGGCCTTCTTTTTACTATCATCTCTGCAGAACGCCCTCTTCAGGTCGGTACTACCCACATGTTATGGATATCTTGAAGCGGGGTGTGTGACATACTTATAATACCCATTTTACAGGTGAGTATTTCACAAGATGGTATTTTTACCTTGTTTCAAATATATTTTTGTATATTATGCTTCAGTTTGAGTTTTGGTATGAAAGGGTTTGGTGTATTCACTATATCCAGTCCAGGTCGTCCCACAATACTTACATGTTGGTATTCCGCCACCAGGTGGCGCAGTCTACTGCAGGATCCAAAGCTGTAGCTCCTCCCGGTCGCCTATAAAATGAGGTGTCTCACAAGAATCCCCAGAGTTCTCTCTCCTGGATACTGCAGCTTAGCAGGGCCTCCTAGCCCGTCGGCCGCTGCACCCCTATTTCCGTGGACCCATTCTGCCTCCCAGCTGACGGGCTGGTGAAGGTAGGGTGAACCCCGGGGTCAGGCGTTGGCAGAGCTAGGCTCTGGGCCGCAGACCCTACCTAAAGGGTATCCAGCCATAGACAATGGTGAGCCTATTTGGGGGGGGAGGAACCACTTCATGCCCTTCTTTCCCACAAGCTTTATTTTTATTAAGTTGTGTTGTGCATACTGTGTTTTCTATTACACTGGGCTCCACGCCTGCTGTTTTTCTTTTACTGATATACTTCTCCCTTGGCTCATTCTCCTCCCCCCTCCATCTTTGACATGCTGTGAGGGGGGTGGGGAGTGGGAGCAGCGCTGCTGGCGAGGGCTTTTCTCCTGAGGCTGCGGCCCCTGTGGTGTTGTGTGTGCAGGGCGCGCTGCGTTCGGCGTCTGTGGGGGCCCCTCCATGGGCCGCCCTTCCTCACTGCTGCTTCGCCCACCTTGGCGCCATTTTCTATGGAGGAGGGCGCTCGTTTTCGCGCCCGCAGCGGGGGGTGGGGGCGCGCTATGACGCTTTTTGCTTCTCGGCTGCACGGCCCGCCCCTCGAGGATCGCACGAGGCTGGCTGTCCTGCGCCATCTTTAGCAGCCTGATTCTGCCTGCTGTCCCCAGCGCGTCATCGCTGGTGGTTCCGTGAATCACTCTCTTATCTGATTATGCTTGTCCTTGCTGCATGTGTGTGGGATTCTTATGCCCCCTTTTCTGGTTGTGTCTTCTAGGTGGGCCCCTTGACAGCTAAGGGTTGTGGTTCCTCCCGGTCTCCGAGCTCCACCCCCCCCCCCTCTCCGCGTCTCTCCCATTAAGAGGGATCACGAAAAGAGGGACTAAATTGGGGATCTCATTAGGTTTGGGCCGTTAGTGCCTTGTAACCTATATACAGTTCACTATAATCACCATAATGAAGGCTTCTGGGGATAGTGAGCTAGGGACCCCTTCTGGATGCGTGAAGCTCTGCCCCATGTGCGGTTCCAGCCCTCTGGGCAGACTCGGCACGGTTTGTGTAACTTCAGCCAGGAGCGTATTTTTGGAGCATGATAGGGCGGGCGTATCTGCCCCTAGCCCTTTATTGCCTGCGGCCTCACCAGCACCCCCACTTTTGCATTCAGCCCTCAGCCAGGGGGAAGCCAGCAAGGGGTCCCAAGTTGATTTGGTACACCGGGTGGCCAGCCTTGAGAGACAGTTATCTCGCACGGCTCCTGGGAAGGCCACGAGTCTGGTTACTCTGATTTAGCTGATGATCTTTTTGGAGGCCTGGACTCCATGGAGGAAGGCGAGTTGTTTAAAGTGGACCAACACCCAGGATTTTGACTATCCTGGGTCTTGGTCCACTTCGGTGGGGCACCCCCGATCGGGGTGCCCCGCTGTGTGAAACCCCCCCTAACCCCCCGAATAACTCACCTCTCCCCGCTCCCAGCGCCAACGTACAAGGAACGTCTAAGCGGCGGCCGCCGCCGCCGCCTCCCTCGCGTCACTTTTGACGCGCGCGCGCCCGCGCCGGCCATTCGCAGACGGCCGGCGCGGGGGCGCGCACGCCTACAGGGGCGCGAGGGAGGCGGCGGCGGCCGGCCGCCGCCGAAGATAAGGTAGGTGAGTTGGGGTGTTTGGGGGGGGTTTCACCCCGCGGGACATCCCGATCTCGGATGTCCCGCGGGGTGGGGGGTGATCGGCCCGGGAATCTTATAGATTCCCGGGCCGATCACCCGTGGGTGTTGGTCCACTTTAAGGATTCCTTTTCCTCGGGGGATCATTCGGCCGGCTATGACAGCGGGCCTGGCTCCTCCCTCCCGGGCGAGGATATGTGGCTTCCTGACGATATGGAGAAGTTGCGGACTTCTGTGTTTGAGACGTTGCATATTGTCCCTCCTAAAGCGGCTAAGAGGAAGCAGGGTGATTTTTTTTTTCCGGCCTGAGAGACCGAGGCTTGTCTTCCCTGAGCAGGCCCATTTCTCCAATATGGTTTTCAAGGAATGGGAAAGGCCTAACAAACTACCATCGGTGCTTAAGTGCCTGGACAGGCGGTATCCCTTCCCAGAAGAGCTGGTCCGCCTCTGGTCCTGTCTCCCTGATGTGGACTCCCCCATGTCGGGGTTATCCAACACTACGGTTATGTCGTCACCCGATACGGCTTCCTTGCGTGATCCAGCTGACAGGCATATGGATCTACTGGTTTGTCATGCATTCACCTTTGCTGGTGCTTGTTTTCGCCCCGTGTGTGCCGCGGCTATTGTTTCCTTAGCTATCAGAAAGAAGGTGAGACCTCTTGTAGATGTTGCTAAGTCTCGCAAGCGGGCGGAGGAGTATAAAGACCTCAAAGCTTGCGTGGGTTTTATTGCCTTTGTTGTCTCCACTATGGACGATGGTGTCCGGCTCAGCGCCAGGGTTTTCGGCCCTGCTTGTTTTGCTCCGTCGCTCTCTCTGGCTGCGGCAGTGGTCGGCTGATGCTGCGGCCAAGAATTCGCTCACCGGTATCCCCTTCGTGGGGCACAGGTTATTCGGAGAGCGTCTTGACCTCCTGGTTAAGGATGGGAGGCTCCCTCAGCGACGGAAGCCTGCGTGGCCCTTTCGGGGTTCCTCTGCCTAACGCTCCTTTCGTAGAGGAAGTGGCGCTTCCTTTTCTGGGGGCCGCAGAGATTCCTGGGGACGAGGTAGTTCCCGCGGACGGCCCAATCCCTCTTGGGGATCCAAGTCCAGTCCCCCGCCAAGGCTCCTCGGGCATGAGGAGGCGCCCTCACCCATCCGGGTGGGGGATGGCTTCTGCTATTTGCTCACGTCTGGAGACGGCGCGTCTTTTTGGTAGCAATAACTGCTGTACGTCGCGTGTTGGAGCTGGCCGCGCTTTGTATGAAGCCTCCCTATTTTGAGCTTCATAAGGATAAGGTGGTTTTTCATTTTAAACCAGATTTTTTACCTAAGGTCGTTTCTCCCTTTCACCTTAATGAGGAAGTTGTCTTACCTTCCTTGTGTCCAGCTCCGGCTAATTCCAAGGAACGGACCCTCCATGCTCTGGATGTGGTCAGGGCCGTTAAGTATTACCTGTCTGCGACTGAATCCTTCAGGAAGTGGGATTTGCTCTTTGTCCTAACAGAGGGTTCTACGAAGGGCTTGCCACCAGCTAAGTCCACTCTTAGTAAGTGGATCAGACAGGCGGTGGTGCAAGCATATTCTGCCAAGGGGAAGGAACCCCCTTTTCGGATCACAGCTCATTCTACCAGAGCTATTGTTGCCTCTTGGGCTTTTAAGCACCAGGCATCGGTTGAACAGGTTTGTAAGGCCGCCACTTGGTCTTCAGTTCATACCTTTACCAAGTTTTACAAGGTTGACGTTAGGGCCTCAGCTGATGCTGTCTTTGGCCAAAAGGTGCTTCAGGCGGTAGTGAAATGAACTACTTGCTTTTCCGCACTGGGGATCCCGCCATTATGGACACTGCTTTTGGTTGTCCCACATCTAAGTATTGTGGGACGACCTGGACTGGATATAGTGAAAAATACAATTCTGTGAAACTCACCTGTAGAATTGTTTTTGAATATATCCAGTCCAGGTCGTCCCACCCCGCCCTTGTTCATTATCTCAGTTTCCTGTTATGGTGATTACCATTTTTATATTGGAACGTTGTCCTTCAGTTTTTTGTTGGAGAGAGTACATGCTGAAGCTATGTGATGTAACATGGTTTCTTGGCCTTCCGGCCTGTCTCTTTTCTTACTGCTTTTTGACCATTGGGGATTCTTGTGAGACACCTCATTTTATAGGGGGCCGGGAGGAGCTACAGCTTTGGATCTTGCAGTAGACTGCGCCACCTGGTTGCGGAATACCCACATGTAAGTATTGTGGGACGACCTGGACTGGATATATTCAAAAATAATTCTACAGGTGAGTTTCACAGAATGGTATTTTTTTGTTTGTAGACTTTGTAGAAGGTTTAAACTCATTTTGTAGTACTCCTGAGCTTGAGCTTATATAAGCTATATTGCCAGCGATAATTATAAGATAAAATGTCACTTCATGTCCACTGTGTGCATTGCCTTGGAGTGAGCTGGGTTTGAATGATGGTGTAGAGAGCCCTATTCTAGCCTATCCCCAAGAGAGAGGGTGTCCAACTGACACAAGCCTCAAGATTCAATTTGTGGTACAGATCAGAGGGAATGTGATAGGGAGAAGAAAAAACCCTTTACTCTTGGTGACCAGAGCAAAGAGAGAGCATGGGAGCGACCAAAGCTGTGAGGCAAACATTTTTAAAATTTGACTGGTCAGTCCCTTTTATGTAGGACTCTACCACTAATTTTGTGTCAACAGGACTAAATGTAGAGCCTGAGTAATACCTTAGAGCAGTGGTCTCCAACCCTCTCTTCGAGAGCCACCAACAGGTCATGTTTTGTGGTTCTTCTCATAGTTCTGCAATTACTTCACCTGTGTGGAGTTCTGCAAAACTTGGCCTGTTTGTGACTTTCGAGGAGAGGGTTGGGGAAAACTGCAGTAGAGGAAGTGCCAAAGGGCTGCTGTTTTTTAGCTTAATTTGACTTGTTTAAAGCAAACCTATACGCTTCCTTTCCTGTATGGTTGGCTTTTCAACAGCATACAGCATTTGCCCTGACTGCAACACATATTAAATGTTCTCTGCATCAAGGAAGACATGCCTGTGCTTTAAAAATATGAGTCAGACTCACTAATCCTGGGTTGTAATGTCACTGGATCAACATGTCAGCTGGCCAGAAAGCTTCAGTTCATCTTTAGCAGGCTTCCACTTACCAACAAAGTCCTGTCTGGGTTAAATGCTTCCCTAGGAAGCATACCAAATTGGGGTGCCCAGCAGCACAAAGCCTCCCTGGGTCCCCTTATACATGCATTCTACTGGAATCCAGTAGAGTATGTGTGGTCCTTGCCTGGTAGCCCTGAATCCTGAAGCGGGATGCCCTGTTGTGTGAAACACCCCAGAACTCTTGTAAACACTTACCGTCCCTGGCACCAATAGTGCATGCGTGGGCTCTTGTTCGATGAAGTGGCTCAAATTATTTTTAATGCTGCGTCCTTGCCATTGTGCCCACCCCAGCCATTTTTTTTTGTGAATCACACAAGGAACGGGTGTTTGATGTAATGCAATCTGTCTAGGTGACTCGCTATTCTGGCTAGTTTGTGATTCATTTAGTTCTGTTTTGAATACCGCTAAGTATCTATGTACTAAGTAACCATGTTCTGTTTTTTTAGACGGCGGTTTAACTCTGTCTGCCTGGATGCCGTTGGTTGCTATCTGGTTGAGCTCCAGTCCATGGATCCAATCCCTTCAGTGCAGAGCCGAATTGGGAACTTCAAATCGTTGCAAGCCAAATTGGAAAGATTGGGGTCATGAGAGTGGTTTTTAACTAGCTCTTTATGACAGGAACCATGAAATAAACTTGGTGATGAGTTGTTGAGCACTTGGAGAGGATTGACCTGCAACAGTCTTCAGACTTTGACTTCCACAAAGGGCTGTGTGCTTATGGTTTCTAACCTGCTCTGAAAGGGCACAGAACACAGCAGCATTTTATACATCTTGTTTAATACAGCCAATATAAATATTAAATATGCGCCTAATGTCATGGATGATTTCCCAAAAATGTAATACAACAGGATCGTCGACTGCAAAATTGAACTTGCTGCTCATTCTTTGTCCACCAGGTGTGAGGATTTAAGCTTCAAACAATGGTCTTCAGATATATTTTTCAGTATTGTTTGAGTTTAAAAAAAAAAAAAAAAGAGGAAAAACTGGGTCAGTTGACATCACTGGATTGTTATATTGGATTTCTACAATCGATTTTGACAATTCTATAAATATTTTACTAAACCTTGTGATTGCTTTCTGCTGCTTTTGAGCTTTTATTAACAAGGCCCGCTCATTCTGATAAAACATTTAGGGGCCTGTTAACACCTAAGGTATTTCTGCTACAGTACTTCAGAGTATTTTTCACCCCATCCCTCTTAAAGTAGGTGGAAGATGTTAGTGCGTATTTATGGAGAGAATGTAAAAAAAAAAAAATATATAAACTTACGTTGCCGATGCTCCAGCGCCACTGGTCAGGCTGCCACAGCCACCGGGAGGCCAGGCGATAAAGGAGAGGTGGGCAGCAGCCTAACTGATTCCTGCCTGCTGTCCCCGCTCTGACGAATCTGTGGAGTCATTTAATTAGACTTCTGCCAAATGCAGTTAGGATGTCACTGCTTTGATGGCTTCTAGGTCTTATGGACCAGCCTGAATATAATTAGACCATGCTGGGTAGCTGGAGCTTTATAGAGTCTAGATTGCACATAAATGTGTTTTTTTTTACTCCAATGCTAGACTTAGAGTCAGAGTACATTCAGACCATGTGACACTGATTGCTTACCTCAATCACCAGGGAGGAAAAAGGAGCAGGTTAGAGCTGTGGGAGCTTAACATGATGTGTCTAGGGACAGATTTCCGCTCTGTTGATTAGGTGAATAGAACTCTCCATGTGCTCCCCCATCTTCAGGTCTACCATAGGAGGTCTCCAAGGTTCTTGACTTTTTTCAGCAGCGGCAGATATCTTACCAGCACCTGCCGAATTTCCTACCAGTAAATGGTTAACGCAAGTGGTGTTGAAGGTGAACATGCGTAGATGTAAGGAACCACCATCCTGGGATATGGCATTCCAGCATCAGGCCTTGGAACTATAAGTTTGTAAGCCGGCCACCTAGTCTTCGGTCCTTATTACTGCTGTGATGAATCGGTATAATGGGACGATGAGCCCAGAGGTGAAAACGCCTCCCCACTTCCCAAAGAAATAAAAAATAAAATCTAAGCTCAGATTATAAAGACAAGATGGCGTCGTAGGAGAACACCACACCCTGAGAAGATCTGAACATGATGTGATTAGTTACCTTCTGCGCCAGTGTGGAATACGCTGACCAGAGGATGGACCAATTTGTATGCCTAATTTACAGATATTGGCTTTTTTTTTTTTAATATATTCTTTATAGCATTTTCACATTACAAAAAAACATTCCACATAGAGACAAGAGAAAAGCAACAATCATACAGTTCGTATATGAGGTTAATATATGCAATGCAGTCGACTTATATCACCGGCGGGGCGGGTTCTTCTGATTCCTAAGGCGAGGGGCTGCTCCCCGGCGCCGCCCCACCCACTACCAATCAGGCTGGCTCATGCCATTGCCTATCACGGCTTACCTACTTATGGGCCCCGCATGGGGCGCCCAGCGGACGACCCCCCTACCCCTTCATAAACACATCACCAGCCCATAATCGGCACCTCAAAACTTCTTCTGGACTGCATCCGTCTGACCAACTCAGGAAAAACAAAAGTAACGACAGTAGAAAG
Source organism: Gastrophryne carolinensis (assembly GCA_027917425.1). Lineage (NCBI taxonomy): Eukaryota > Metazoa > Chordata > Amphibia > Anura > Microhylidae > Gastrophryne > Gastrophryne carolinensis. Next base: position 606,773,758 of record CM051234.1, read on the forward strand.
AAGAAGCAAAGGATATTTCAAGATGGGAATGGCAAGGGGGGGGGGGGGGAGATGTGCTTACAACTTCGCCTAGATGTCTGCCTCCAGCAGGTCTCTATATTCCTGCGAGGCTGCAAATTCCACCCAACTAAACCATTTACGGAAGTGCGCCTCAGCGGATTTATTACCTGCTGCAATCAGACCTTCGTACCTCTCTATCTCCGCTACTTTACTCAACCACTGCGAGACCGTTGGGGGAGTAGATTTCTTCAAATGGGAGGGGATACAGGCCTTTGCGGCATTCACCATCTGACTCAGAAACGATTTCCGATATCTCGGTGGGTAACCCCGAGTGGTGGAGGAGGAAGAAGGCAGAGCCATCCGGCAGTTCCCCGTCTGTCATCCTCTGCATCGTACTCCTTACCCCTGACCAAAACCCTCTAAGCTCTGGGCATGACCAAAAGATGTGGAGCAGGTCCCCGGGCACCATTTGTTGATCAGGGCTGGTACTCTGTACCACCTCGTTAACAGCTTATAGTTGCTTTCCTTATATCTGGTACATATAGAGGTCTTATGGGCCAGACTCATTATCTTACTCCGTTCCCCCTGTGTAAAGGTGACCCCCAGGTCTTCCTCCCATTTCAGAAGGAATGGAAGGGGGGCTTGGTCTTGTGGGCGGATGAGTGATTTGTATGCGGCTGAAAGCATGTGTCTGATCTGGTCCCCCTCTTCACAGAGTCGTGAGAAAGTGGCTCAGCTGCATCCTCTGCCACTCATCCCATTTCGGCAGCCCCCCCGAGCGAGCCAGCTCGTCCAGGGAGCCCCGGTCTCCCCCATTCTGGAAGTGCCTTACCCTGCACACTCCCCTCTCCACCCATTTCTCTGTGGTCTTACCGCATGTTCCCGGGGGCGAATTCGGGGTTCCCCAGAACCAGAAACATCGGAGAGGGGGGCGGTGATATGTCCCTGTAAAGAAAGTATTTCTGACAAACCTTAAGAGAAGCCCCGACTGTTGGGTGTTTCAGTTCCCGAGGCCCTGTTTTTTAAGCCATGGGAGTGATTTTAGAGAATGGGATGTACAGCTCTGTTCTATCTGTACCCACTGCTTCTGACGCGGGTGCCTACACCAGTCTATAACCCTGTTCAGATGCGCTGCTGCATAGTACAGTCCAGGATCAGGGAGGCCTAGCCCACCCTCTTCCTTAGCCCTGATCAGTGTCTTCCTACTGATTCTGGGGTTTTTCCCCAACCAAATGAATTTCGTGAAAAGAGCCCCCAGCTTACTAATGAATGAGTTGGGGATTTCTATGGGAAGGGCCTGGATCAAGTAGAGTAGGCGCGGGAGCAGGTTCATCTTCAGGGCATTACATCTGCCGAACCAAGAGAGCTTTTTGAGGGACCACGCTTCCGTGTCCTTGGAGAATGCTTGGAGCGGGGGGGGGGGGAGTTTGATGAGTATATCTCATCTAATAACCTACCCAGCTTTGTACCCAGGTATGTAATGTGTTCTTTGGCCCACCTGAAATGAAAAGGAACGTTGGAGGTTGGCCGCTCTACTTGCTGGGAGATTGATGTTTAGGACTTCTGACTTTTGCATATTTATTTTGTAGTTGGAGACTCTCTTATAATTCTCCAGCTCTTTAACCAGATTAGGGAGGGTCACTTCAGGGCCGGTCACAAAGAAGAGCAGGTCGGCCGCATATGCTGCGGTCTTGAACTGCCCCGACGGGAGAGAGATCCCTTGTATACTCGGGTTTCTATGCACCCTGCATAGTAGGTGTTCTAATGTCAATATAAAAATTAATGGGGAGAGGGGGCACCCCTGCCTCGTCCCGTTCTCGATACCGAAAGGCTCCGACAATGCGCAGTTTACTCTCACTAGGGCAGTAGGGTGCTGGTAAAGACTTGCGATCCAAGCACGCATATTCGATCCAAGTCCAATGCGTTTTAGAACTCCAAATATGAAGTCCCACTGCACCCTATCGAATGCCTTCTCGGCATCGGTAGTGAGGAGGAGGGCAGGGGTGCTCGTCCTGAGAGCTGTATGTATGAGGTTCAGTGCTTTAGTGGTATTATCGCGGGCCTCTCTGTGTGGCATGAAACCCACCTGGTCTAAGTGTATTATTTGATGTAGATACGGGGCTAAGCGTGACGCTAGAATCAGCTTAATGTCGGCATAGAGAAGGGAGATTGAGAGAGATAACTCTCACTGCCGGAAGGGAGTTCACCGAGGCCAGGGAGTTAAAAACTACCAGCATCTTTGGAGAGAGAACCTCTGCAAAGGTTTTGTAATACAGAAGGAGGAGGCCATCCGGCCCCGGTGCCTTCCCGTTGGCAGAATCCTTCAACGCTTTCGCTAGCTCGTCGGACGTGATTGGACCTTCTAGCTCCTCTAACAGCCAGGGGAGAAATTTGGGCAGACCCGATTGTTGTATGCATTGATTCAGTTCATCTACCCCAGCTCTCGCACCACCAGATGGGATATTATACAGAGCCTCATAATATTGCTTAAAAATACTAGCCATATCCCTATCGGAATGCTTCATGTTTCCTTCGCTATCCTGAAGTTTGGGAACGTATGTTTTGGCCCTTTCTCCCCTCAAAGCCACGGCCAGAAGACGTCCGCATTTATCTCCTGTCTCATAAAAAATCCTCTTACATTTAATGAGCTGGAGTCTCGCTTGGTCATTGAGAACCCCCCTGAGCCGCTCTCTGAGGGAAGTCAGGGCAGCCAGGTGTGCCGCTACCAGTGACTGTTTATAGAGGGTCTCTAGCCTTCGTATCTCACCTAAAAGTTCAGTGATTAACTTACCCCTTTCTTTCTTAACTCGTGCCCCCTGTTGAATCAGGATTCCCTGGATTACACACTTATGTGCCTCCCATACAATAGGTGGGCTAGTTTCAGTGGTTGTGTTATTGACAAAGAAATCCTGTAGGTTTTGCCTCACTACCTCTGCTATCGCTGGGTCCTGGATAAGAGAAGTATTCAATTTCCAAGTCCAGGGGGAGGATGCTGGTGTTTGGCCCGCTAACGTAATGCGTCCTGGAGCATGATCTGAAATAGAGATATTGCCTATAGTGGTCACGGAGACACGGTGCAACATGTGGTGCGGGACTAGGAATAAGTCAATCGCGAATACATGTTTTGGGGTGCCGAGTAAAATGTGTAGTCCCTTGTGTCTAGATTGAGTATGCGCCATGGGTCTACTAACTGGTGTGTATGCAGTACTTTCCTGATCCTCCTTAACTTAGAGTAGGAAAGATATGAATGGCCCTTGGATGTGTCTAGCAGTGGTTCTAGTGAAAGATCGAGGTCCCCACCAATTACGAGTTTTCCTTCTGCGAAATCTGCCACCCTGTTTAGGACCTCCTTTGGAAAGGAGACCTGCCCCACATTCGGCACATAGAGGTTTACAAAAGTGAAAAGCTCCAACCTAATTTTCCCTTTGATAAAGAGCCACCTCTCCTCTCCACCACTCAGGGAGCCCACCTCCTCCCAGGGGACCGATCTGGACAGTAGGACGCTCACCCCTCTGGACTTTGAGTCCGGTGAATAGGAATGACAGGAGACCGGGAATACCTTATTCCTAAGCGACGGTGGGTTCGCTGCTCTGAAGTGCGTCTCTTGGAGGAATGCCACATGAGCTTTCATCGCCTTAAGGCTCTGCAGTATCGTTGACCTCTTATTCTAAGTATACAGCACGTCCTGCTCCAGAAGATTCCTTACACATGGGTTATACATCCACAAGATGGCGCTGGACTGCAGAGACAGAAAAGTGGCTCCTCCCGGCCCTATATATACCAGGGACCTCCTACAAATTCCCCAGATCTTCTCTGCAGTCTGGGCTGCGATGACTAGAAGATGTCTCTCTCTACTCGCAGGTGAGCGGAGCTTATTAGCCTGCGGCCCTGTAGGACTATTCCCACCCGTTTCCTCTTACTGCCTCCCAGCTTAGGCTGCACTGGTTTGGGTGAAGGTAGGCAGCACCACTGTCAGGTTCTAAGGAGCGCTGCTCTAGCTGCAGTCCCCCACCAAAGGGTAGGTGGTACAGGCCCATGGTGAGCCTTATGGGATGCCCCGCCCCCTGTCCCCTCAGTTGGCTCCTTTTAGGCTGGCCGTCGCTTCCCCTTTGCTCTCCCTGGTAGATCTGGGGGGGGGGGGGGCATGTCTTGACTATGATGATTTATGTGATGTGATTTGCCGCCGCACGCTTTACTCCGCTCTGAGGTCGGCGGCGACATCGCCTCAGGCGCTGCTGCGCCATCATTGGCTGGCCTTGTCGTGTTGGTGCCCGTCAAGGTATATGCGGGCGCCATTTTAGTTCTCTTGCTGCGTGTGTCTGGCGTCTCCCTATCACGGTCCGTAAGTGCCCCTGTGGGCTGGTTTATTTTGTATTTTACTGTATTGCTTCTTGCTTATGGGATCTTCTGTGTATGTCTTGCAGGCGGGTCAAACTTTTGTGGTTTCTCCCAGTCCTATCCCCTCTGTTTAGTGTTAACTCTTATTGGAGGGCTATTGTATTCCCTTACCTTCCACTTCCCTAGCGGGTTATTGGGGCATCCCGGGTTGCTATTATTAGCGTCAATCCCTATTGGCCTGTTGTGCCGTGATAATCACCATATGGAGGCTTCTCAGGATAATGTGCTCGGGGTTCCTTCGGGACAAGCCCGGCTGTGATTTGCGTGTGGGGTATCTCCTGTTAGTGATGACGTCCGGGTTTGTGTACTCTGCGCCCAGCAGGTACTTGCGCTGCAGTCTGGGTTACCTGCGGCTGGGCCAAGTGCTGCGCCCCCTCTGGCTTCACCTACTCCCCCACGCTTACATCTGACTCCTAGTGAGGTGCATACCAGTGGGGAGTCTCAACCTGATTTGGCTGCCCGGGTGGCCAGCATTGACAGGCATATTGCTGGGTCTGGTCCGCCTAAGGCTCCTGCTAAGCGGCGGCATCTGCCACCCGGTGTTACTCTCTTTCCTATGGAGGCTGAGGAGTTTTTTGATATTACTGGATATACCCCCCTGGAAGAGGGAGAATTATTTTCTGATTCAGAATCATCTGAGGAACAGCCTAGGGGTTATGCTGAGTCTGGGTCTGACCCATGGGCTTCAGATGATACTGACAGACTTCTAGCTCACATTTGTTGAAGTACTGTGTATCTCTCCTCCCGCCGTGGCCCCGCGGCAGCAGGGGGAGCTGTTTCATACTGTTAAACCACGCTTGGAGTTTCCTGCACAAACTTATTTTAATAATCTGGTGCTCAAAGAGTGGGAACGACCTAGCAGGCTTACCGGGGTACCAAAGAGTTGGGATAAGAGGTATCCCTTTCCCGCTGAGGTGGTTAAACGTTGGTCATGTCCTCCCGAAGTGGATGCACCGGTTTTGGGGTTGTCCAACACATCCGTCATGCATTCCTCTGACTGTACTACCCTGCGGGATGGGGAGGACAGGCGCATAGATCAGCTGTCTTGCCATGCTTTTGCCTGTGTGTGGACCCCGCTGCATCCGGTCTGTGCCTCTGCTATTACAGTTGTTGCTATCAAGAGCCTGCTCAGGAGTGTCTTAGATGGGGCCCCTGATGATGCAGGTAGTGAAGAGTATAGAGCTCTTCTGCGTTGTGAGGAATTTGTTGCATATGTTCTTTCTGCCCTGGATGATACCATTAGGATGTGTGGCAGGGCATCTGCCTTATTGGTGTCTATACGCCGCTCGGTCTGGCTGCGCCAGTGGGCAGCTGACAACGCTGCTAAGAAGGCTTTCACTGGCTTTCCCTTCAAGGGGCTGCGCCTCTTTGGTGAACGTCTGGACTTGTTTGCTAAGGGAGGTAAGTTACCTCAGCGTAAAAGGCAGCCCGGCCTTTTCTGGGTTCAGGTCTTCCTTCCGTGGTTCCAGAGTTGGACGGGGAGCTTCCTTTGCTGGGGCCCGCTGAGATTTTTGGGGCAGGGGCAGAGGACGTGGCCGCCCTGGTTCCTCCTGGGGTCCCAAGCCCCCTCAGCCATGATGGGGCACCCTCACCCATCCGGGTGGGGGGACGGCTTCGGCTCCTTGCTCACATCTGCAGGCGTCATGTCTCAGACCGGTGGATTCAGGAGGTGGTGTCCTCCGGTTACAAGATAAGTTTGCTGCCTGGTTGTCCCCAAGATTGATCAGATACCGGGTAGCTCAAAACCCCTTGTCAGCTCAGGGTCTGTCCTCTGCTGTCCAGAACCTTCTGGAGTTGAAAGTCATCTGCCAAGTGCCTTAAGGGAAAGGGGCAAGGGCTATTATTCCAATCTTTTCACTGTTCCCAAAAAAGACGGGGCCTTCAGACCCATCCTGGATTTAAAACTCCTCAACAAATTTGTCAGATTCAGACATTTTCGCATTGAGCTCAGCTGTGAATTCTCTGTGTCCAGGGGACTTCTTGACCTCTGTAGACATCAAGGATGCTTACCTTCACGTACCAATCTTTCCAGGTCATCAAAGATTCCTCAGGTTCGCTCTGGAGGATCAGCACTACCAATTTGTGGCCTTACCCTTTGGTCTCACCTCGGCTCCCAGGGTATTCACCAAGGTGCTAGCAGGAGTGATGGCTCTGATGAGATCTCAGAGCATTCGCATTCTTCCCTTCTTGGACGACATTCTCATCACTTCTCAGTCCTTCCAGCAGGCAGAGCGGGATACCCAGTTGGTGGTGTCCACACTGGAGTAATTCGGCTGGGTGATCAACCACCCCAAATCTTCCCTGTCTCCTTCCATGGTGAAGTCCTTTCTGGGCATGACTCTGGATACATCTCAGGTCAAGATCTTTCTTCCTCAGCAGAAGGTGGAGAGTCTTCAAGCGCAGGCTCAGCTCCTTCTGTCTTGTCCTCATCCATCCATCAGGCAGGGAATGCAGCTGGTGGGCCTGATGGTGGCCTGCTTCGAGGTGGTCCCATATGCTCAGTTTCACATGAGGCCTCTTCAGCTTCATCTCTTGTCAGTTTGGGATCGGGACCCTGTGTCCCTGGATCAGGTGTTTGTTCTGTCCCCTCTGGCCAGGCGGTCTCTCTTGTGGTGGCTGGACTCAAGGAACCTGCTGGGGGGCAGATCCTTTCTGGTCCCTTGCTGGGAGACTGTCACCACGGATGCCAGTCTGACTGGTTGGGGGGGCTTCTGGAAGTCCCTGCAATTCCAGGGTCAGTGGGGCCCTCAGGAGGCCCACACCCCTATCAACATTCTGGAGTTGAGGGCGATCAGGTTGGTTCTCGCCCACCTAACCCCACACCTTCGGTGTCGGGCTGTTCAGGTCCGCTCGGAAAACCAGACGGCGGTTGCCTACATCAATCATCAGGGAGGGACCCGGAGCAGAAGGGCCCTCAGGGAAGTGTCTCCTGGGCAGAGGACAATGTTCCCTGCATCTCAGCAGTGTACACTCCGGGGGTGGAGAATCTGGAGGTGGACTCTCTGAGCAGGGGGACCTCTCGCCTGGGAGAATGGTCCCTCAGCAACAGGGTGTTTCGCTCCCTGTGTCACCATTGGGGTCAGCCAGATGTGGATCTGTTTGCATCCCGTCACAATCAATCCAATACAAGTAGGGATCTAGTGAATGGGCACTCACACTGATATGTGAAAAATGATGTGAAAAATTTATTAGAAATGCTATATACACAATAAAAAACAAATACACACATATGAAGACAAGACAAAGTTAAAAAGAAAGTGGGTGGGTCCCCAGGATCCGCTCACTGTCAAGCCGGTAAGTAAATAAATATAATCAAAAATCAATATTAAATCTCAAGAGTTAATGTGCCTGGGCCCCCGGGATATCTGCTGTCGGTAGTATTTACTTTTTTTCATGTTTGATTAATTTATGCCTAAGCATGGTCTGAGCGCATATTATCCTGTTTCCCTCCCCCCTTGTGCCTGGTTTAGCTGCAATGATTCTTACATGCTAACTACAGATTAGCTTTAAATTATCTACAGCAGCACCTGCCTCTTCTTATTGGGGGAGTGGATTCCTTATGTGTACATCCAGCATAATTCTATATAATGGTTTGATATTATTATTATAATTATTGGTTCACAGTATTGATTCCTTTGATTATTGCTTCTTTTGATTAATTTCCTTACTAGATTAGGATACGGTTATATTTATTTGTACATAATATTTTGCCACACTATTCACGGTATTGATTTCTTTGATTATTGTTTTTTTTTATTAACTAGGATTAATAATTTACATTTATCACATTCTTAGGTTAGGTTTAGGACATATTTATTTACACATGGCACTTTGCCACATTGTATATGGGTATTTATATTGATGCACTGCGCACTTTGGTCGTTTGTATATAACTTAGCTATATCACATTAATTAGGTTACTGTGCACTGGTTTGATTCCTGCTTTGCTGGTTTAGTAATTGATTATTAGGGGGCGCCAGTAGTCCGTGCAACTGCTTGTATATAGTTGTAGATACACATTAACTCTTGAGATTTAATATTGATTTTTGATTATATTTATTTACTTACCGGCTTGACAGTGAGCGGATCCTGGGGACCCACCCACTTTCTTTTTAACTTTGTCTTGTCTTCATATGTGTGTATTTGTTTTTTATTGTGTATATAGCATTTCTAATACATTTTTCACATATCAGTGTGAGTGCCCATTCACTAGATCCCTACTTGTATTGAATTGCTTGTGCTGTTTTGGGGACCTATGGGAGCACCCACTGTTCTATATAGTTTTTGATATTTAAGTAGTGCCCTTACAGGTTTGGATTTCCATCCCGTCACAATCACAAGCTTCCAGTCTTTGTCTCTCTGTCCCAGGACCCTCTGGCCTTAGCCATGGATGCCTTGGCAATGTCTTGGAAGAGCTTTCAGCTCCTGTATGTGTTTCCCCCGTTTCCTCTGCTGGGCAGGGGGCTGCGCAAGATAGCTCAGGAAGGGGGGCCCCCTGTTGGCCAAGAAGAGTGTGGTTCGCAGACATCGTGCAGCTGGCAGTAGATCAGTAGGTCCTGCCCAGGGTTCCAGATCTGCTCACTCAGGGGCAGCTACGCTACCCCAATTTACAACTCTGGCTTTGACGGCCTGGCTGCTGAAACCTCCATCTTGATGGAGAAAGGGCTGCCTGCCTCGGTTGTTAATACCATGATCAGGGCTAGGAAAAGGTCCTCTTCATCCATCTGCTATAGAGTTTGGCGTACCTACATTGACTGGTGCGAGTCTAAGTCACTCCCCTGTCGTGTGTTTTCTATTCCTAGGATTCTGGAATTTCTGCAACATGGTTTGGATCTGGGTCTTCAACTCAGTACTCTTAAAGGTCATGTTTCTGCCTTGGCTATTTTCTTCCAAAGATCCTTTGCTCAGCATCCCCTGGTCAAGACCTTTTTCCAGGGGGTTACTCACGTGCATCCCCCATGTAAGCCTATGTTACCTGTCTGGGACTTGAACTTGGTCTTATCTGCCTTGCAGGGGTCCCCTTTTGAACCCTTGAGGCCCCTTTATCTATTCTTATGCTTAAGGTAGTCTTTTTGGTGGCTATTACCTCTGTTAGACGTGTTTCTGAGTTGGCGGCGCTTTCCATCAAGCCCCCTTACTTTGAGAGACACCAGGACAAGGTGGTGTTTCGCTTTAAGCCAGACTTTCTGCCTAAGATTGTGTCTGCCTTTCATCTCAATCAGGACATTGTTTTGCCTTCTTTGTGTCCTAATCCTAGTAACTCTAAGGAGAAGCTCTTACATTCTCTGGATGTGGTCAGGAACTTGAAGTTCTATTTGGTGGCTACTGATTCCTTCAGGAAGACTGATGCTCTTTTTGTTCTCCCTTCTGGACCTAAGAAGGGTCTGGCTCCAGCTAAATCTACTATCAGCAAGTGGATTCGTCAGGCTGTGATTCAGGCCTATTCTGCTAAGGGGAAGAATCCTCCCTTCCCCCTTACTGCTCATTCCACTCGTGCTATTGGTGCCTCTTGGGCCTTTTCAGCACCAGGCTTCTGTTAAACAAGTTTGTAAGGCCGCTACTTCGTCTTCTGTTCATACTTTTTCCAAGTTTTACAAAGTTGATGTTAGGGCCTCAGCTGATGCTGCTTTTGGCCGCAAAGTTCTGCAGGCGGCAGTGGTTTAACCCTTTAAACGCCAGCCACGTAAATTTTACGTGGCTGCCTCTCCAACAGTTAAACGCCAGCCACGTAAAATTTACGTGCCTGACTTTCCCCAGAAAAAAAAAAAAAAGTAAAAATAAAAGACACTTACCTGACCCCTCGTTCGATCCGGTCGGGTCTCCTCTTCAGCCAGAGGGGCTCCGATCGCCCATCGGGGCTCCTCCGGCTGCAGGGGAGGGCCCGGAACAGGGTGCCCCCCCCCCGTTTCAGCAGCCGCCCGGTTAACTATAAAAAAAAAACAAAAAAAAAAAAAAAACAGTCACCTACCTTTGTCCCCGCCGGCTCCCGCAGGCTCTCCTCTTCACGGGGGGGGGCTCCGATCCCCCCCCCCCGCTCTTCTGTCTTCTGGAGGGGGCATAACAGCCCTCCTCCCTTGCTCTCTTCCGATGGCGGCCGCCATCTTTGGTGACGTCACGGGGCGGGGCCAGATGACGTCACCGCCGGGTGCCCCGATGACACCCGGCGGTGACGTCATCTGGCCCCGCCCCGCCCAGTTCGTCTCTCAGATGCCGGTGACGGCTGGGCGGGGAAGGAGGGAGGTAGGCGATCCTCCGATCGCCTGCCTCCCCCCTTCTCTGCCCAGCCGTCACTGACAGCAGATCGCCGCGGGACACAGAAGATGAAGATCGGAGGTGAGTAAAGTAAAAGTTTTTTTTTTTTTTTAATAAACTTTTTAAAAAAAACGTGTCTTGTCTTTTTTTTTTTACCTTTTAACCCTTTGTGAACTGGTAAGGGGTCCATGTGACCCCTTATACCAGTTCACAGGGCTCGGGGGTCTGGCAAGTCACCTGCGCTAGCGGGTGGCTTGCCATTAACCCCTGACACCCCCATTACCTGCCTCCCCAAAGGCCAGGGGGGGGGCAGAAGAGCCTGGGCCCACATGGGCTATGTGGGCTCGTAGGCTGCAGGGTGGGGGGGCCACAAAAGCTGCCCCCCCCCACTCTGTGCCTACAAGCCCCCATAGCTGGTCCCGGGCTGGTTACTGTGGGTAAGGGGGACCCCACGTCAAATTTTTTTTTGATTTTTAAGGGTTTTTAACCCTTAAAAATCAAAAAAAAAATGGGGTCCGCCCCCCCTGGGAGGGGGGACCCTATGTCATTTTTTTTTTTGATGAACCCTTTGTGTTCTGTCATCCAGCAGCTATAAAAGGCTTCTAGCAAGTGAGCAGAAGCCAGTGATCGCCGAGGGACAGAGTGCTCCAGGATGGATGGGAGGTGAGTACAGTGTAAAAAAAAAAAAAAAAATTAATAAAATATTTTTTCTCTTTTGTGTGTCTGTGTCATTTTTTACTTTTAACCTCTTGTGAACTGGTAAGGGGTCCATGACCCCTATACCAGTTCACAAGGCTGGGGGGATGGCAAGCCACCTGCGCTAGCGGGTGGCTTGCCATTAACCCCCGGCACCCCCATTACCTGCCTCCCCAAAGGCCAGGGGGGGGCAGAAGAGCCCGGGCCCACATGGGCTATGTGGGCTCGTAGGCTGCAGGGTGGGGGGGCCACAAAAGCTGGCCCCCCCACTCTGTGCCTACAAGCCCCCATAGCTGGTCCCGGGCTGGTTACTGTGGGTAAGGGGGACCCCACGTCAATTTTTTTTTGATTTTTAAGGGTTTTTAACCCTTAAAAATCCAAAAAAAAATGGGGTCCGCCCCCCCTGGGAGGGGGGACCCTATGTCATTTTTTTTTTTTATTAACTCTTTGTGTTCTGTCATCCAGCAGCTATAAAAGGCTTCTAGCAAGTGAGCAGAAGCCAGTGATCGCCGAGGGACAGAGTGCTCCAGGATGGATGGGAGGTGAGTACAGTGTAAAAAAAAAATACAAATTAATAAAATATTTTTTCTCTTTTGTGTGTCTGTGTGATTATTTACTTTTAACCCCTTGTGAACTGGTAAGGGGTCCATGACCACTATACCAGTTCACAAGGCTGGGGGGATGGCAAGCCACCTGCGCTAGCGGGTGGCTTGCCATTAACCCCTGGCACCCCCATTACCTGCCTCCCCAAAGGCCAGGGGGGGCAGAAGAGCCCGGGCCCACATGGGCTATGTGGGCTCGTAGGCTGCAGGGTGGGGGGGCCACAAAAGCTGGCCCCCCCACTCTGTGCCTACAAGCCCCCATAGCTGGTCCCGGGCTGGTTACTTCGGGTAAGGGGGGCCCCACGTCAATTTTTTTTTTGATTTTTAAGGGTTTTTAACCCTTAAAAATCAAAAAAAAATGGGGTCTCCCTCCCCTGGGAGGGGGGACCCTATGTCATTTTTTTTCTCGATTTAACCCTTTGTAGTGTGGATGGTTTTTGTGTTTTTTTTGTGAATGTTATAAAATACTTGTTTCAGTTAGGGGGGGTCTCCTGGGCAGGAACGGGGGGCTACCGATAAATATGTGGTACCGTTCTAATCGGTAGAAATGGGGCTTTCACATGCAATATGATTTTCCTTAATAAAATACATTTTTTATTTAAAATAAAGGAGTCAATTTTCTAAAAAAAAAATTTTATTTATTTTTTTTTTTTTCACTTAATAATATTGTAAAAAAAAAAAAAATTACAAACAAGACATTTCATGTTAAAGTCTAAACTCTGCTGCAAAAAAAAAAAATATATAATTTTTCTGAAAGTTCCAGCAAAAATGGCGCAAAACATGTCGCAAAACATGACGCAAAATGGGGAAAAATGGCCTGTCAACAGAGGGTGACAAAATCTCAAGTAGGCTGGCAATTAAAAGGGTTAATAGTACCTATGCATGTTGGGTATTGTTCTGTTCGGGGGACCTTGCGCTTTCAGACTTAGCTTGTTTTTTCTGGTTTGCATATTTATATTTTAGGAAAAGGTGTTTTTTATTCAGCTTTTTTATAAATTTTTTAGGGAAACCCTGCGCAACCAAAGAATTCTTTGAGGAATTAATTCCAGAAAGATGAGCCCACTACAGCAAGCTGGGTACCCTTAGAAAGCTTAACGTGTGTACTTTCAGGGAATATATGGTTTATGGGGGATATTCCAAATGTAAAGGGTTGTTTTGGTTGAAAAATCGCAAGGTGCGCACTTTGTCTGCAGAGCTGAAATTTTCAAGTAAAATTACCGTTATGCGCATGCTTTACTTTGGGGTGTTTGGCAACTCTTCCCTTGACAGAACCTATGCATGTTGGGTATCGTTCTGTTCGGGAGATGTTGCTTTTTCAGATTAAACTTGATTTTTCTTGTTTGTATATAGTTTTTTTAGGAAAATGTGGCTTTGATTCTGCTTTTTTATCCTTTTTTTAGGGAAACTCTTTGCAACCAAAGATTACGTTGAGGGATTACTTCCAGAAAACTATGGCCACATCCACAAGCCTGGTACGCCTAGAAAGCCTGAGGTGTGTACTTCCAGAGAATATATAGTTTGTTGGGGGTATTTTAAATGTAAAGGGTTGTTTTTCTGGAAAAACCGCAAGGTGCGCATATTGCATAGCATAGTTGTATTTTATCTGAAAATCTCCTAAAGCGCTGTTTCAGTTTGGGGGAGTCTCCTGGGCAGGAAAGGGTGTCTACCTATACATATGTGGTACCGCTGTAACCGGGAGAAATTGGGATTTCACACGCAATAAGATTTTATTGACAAACTTACATTTTTTATTCCAAAAAAAACTACAATATGTAAAAATTTTTTTTTTTTTTTTTTTTTTTTTTTTTGCACATATTTCACCCAAAAATATTAAGAATACACCTAACAAATGACAAACAAAACTGCCCGCTGTTACTTTTTGGGGGATCCCACTCTACCTTACGGACACTGCTATTGGATGTCCCATGTGTAAGGAATCTTCTGGAAAAAAAAACTACAATATGTAAAAATTTTTTTTTTTTTTTTTTTTTTTGCACATATTTCACCCAAAAATATTAAGAATACACCTAACAAATGACAAACAAGACATTTCATGTTAAAGCCCAGACTCTGCTGAAAAAAACAATATATCATTTTCCTGGGAAATCCCTGGAAATCCCCTCAAAAATCACAGTTGAACAAGGGGAGCGCAAAATAGTGCAAAATGGTCTGGCAACAAAGGGTGACAAAATCTCAAGGTAGGCTGGCGGTTAAAGGGTTAAACTGCCCGCTGTTACTTTTTGGGGGATCCCACTCTACCTTACGGACACTGCTATTGGATGTCCCATGTGTAAGGAATCTTCTGGAGCAGGACGTGCTGTATACTTAGAATAATACAATTCTGTGATTACTCACCTGTAGAATTGGTATTATGAGTGTACAGCACATCCTGCTCCACCCCACCCTTGTTATCATTATTCTTAGTTACCTCTTTATGGTGATTGTTCAGATGTTCATTGAATTATGATTGTTATATTTCTCCCGGCTTCATTTTAACTGCTTTTCAATACTGGGGAATTTGTGGGAGGTCCCTGATATATATGGGGCCGGGAGGAGACACTTTTCTGTCTCTGCAGTCCAGCACCATCTTGTGGATGTATAACCCATGTGTAAGGAATCTTCCCAATGCTACAGGTAAGTAATCACAGAATTGTATTTTCTGGCGCATTTAGACCCTTCACATTAAGAGAAATCAAGTTAATTTCGCACATAATGAGATAACAAAAAGGGGGAGGGGGGTTCCGAAGGCTGAGAATCAGAAAAAAAAGGGGGGGGAAAAAAGAAAACGAAAAAAACAGAAAAACAGAAGAAATGATGAATAAACAGACAAAACCGATGCTCAAGAGAAGGCCTTGAGCGAGGGAGACTAAGTAGCTAAAACGCTTGGTCTGTGGCCCTCCCCCAAACGGGAAAGGTCAGAGATCGGCCTAGGTGGGGAACTATGTCTGATGTCAAACGCAAGAGTCAGACTCCCCCTAGCCCCCCCCCCCCCCCTTCCGTCGGGCACGAACAAAAATGTGTATCCCGGTAAACAAACAAACTGGTTTCCCCCACTGTGGCCCCCCAGAGCCTAGACAATACACTACCCCTCTTATTCCAAGTATGCAGCACGTTCTGCTCCAGTAATGATTCATAAAATCTAGGATATAGTCCACAAGAGGGCGCTTTAATGGCAAAAAAGAGGCCCCTTCCGGTCCATATATACCCGGGACCTCCCACTAAATTCCCCAGTTCCTTCTCTGCAGTGGGCTGCGAAGGTCAAGATGATGGCTTCTCTCCTTGCAGGTAAGCTGGGCTGCACAGCCCCTGGCCCTGTGTTCTATACCCACCCGTTCCACTTTTACTTGCCTCCCAGCATTGGCTGCGTGGTCGGGTGATGGTAGGCAGCACCTATTAGAGGTGCTTCACTGGAGTATTGCTCCACCGCAAATCCTCCACCAAAGGGTAGGCGGCACAGGTTTGGTGAGCCTGTATGTGGGATGCCCTGTCCGTTTTAGCCCTCCTTACATGTCCCAAATGTAATCATGGGCTTATACTCCCCCCCCCCCCCCCCTTATCCCGTTTGCCCTGTTAGTCGGGGGGGGTCAGTGTCCGTGTGTGTGAGTGATTTGCACTGTGAGCTTTTATGCCTTTTGACACTATAATCCTCGCTGGCACATGTGCTCAACGTTTCTTCCTCCTCTCCTCTTGATTCACATTTGAACTGCCCGTGCGCACTCGGCGGTGACGTCATTCTGGGGCCTGGCTGCGGGGTGGCCTGTCTTCGGCCTGTCCCCGCGTTCCGCAGGCGGCCCGCCCCTCCTGATCCTCTCAGCGCCATCTTGCCCCGGCATCGCCGTGGAGTGCAAGCTCTTCGGCGTCCGTGAGTGCCCTAAGCGGGCTTTTATTTGAATTTGCTTAACTTCATTTGTTGTCCATATCATGCTGACTGAGTGTATTATGTTGTGTCTTTTTAGGCGGGACAACCTAATTAGAGGTTTCTCCCGGTCCTGTGCCCTCTATCAACCGTATTGACATTGTTAGAGGCTTAATTACTAAATCCTCCCACTAGCGGACATTTAAGGGGCATCCCGGGTAGCTACACAGCGTAATTCCCATTGGTCATTCGGACATAAAAATCACCATATGGAGGCTTCTCAGGATGTTGGGCTCGAGGTCCCATTGGGGCAAGCCCGGCTGTGTGTGGTGTGCGGGGCATCCCATGTGGGCGATGATGTGTAGGTCTGTGTACCCTGCGCCTGGCAAGCGCTTGCGCGGCAATCTGGGCCGCATGTGTCTGGGCTGGCACCCACTGTATCGTCCCCCACACCCCCTCGCTTGATTATGACTCCCAGTGAGATCAACACTAGCGGGGAGTCTCAACCTGATGTTTCCACCAGGCTGGCCAACATTGAGAGACTGATTGCTAGCTCTGCAGCACGTAAGGCTCCAGCTAAAAGACGGCATGTGGCACCTGCCGCTCTGGCCTTTACGATGGAACAAGATGATTTCCTTGATTTGTCTGACTAAACCCCTCTCGAGGAAGGGGAATTATTCTCAGATTCAGATTTTTCTGATGATCAGCATTGCCTTGGCGCTGATGCCGGCTCAGAGCATTGGGATGCTGATGACACCCATAGACTTTTGACTCAAATTTTTGAAGTACTTTCCATTTTCCCTCCTGCAGCGGCACCTAAGCAGCAGGAGGAATTGTTTGGTACCGCAAAACCACGTTTGGAATTCCCAGAACAGACGCATTTTAATAATCTGGTTCTCAAGGAATGGGAGCCGCCTAGCCGGCTCCCCGGTATCCCTAACGGGTGGGATAGGAGGTATCCCTTCCCCTCGGATGTGGTCAAATGTTGGTCAACTCCCCCAGAAGTGGATGCCCCTGTGCTGGGGGGTGCATTCCCCAGATTCCACTACCTTGAAGGGTGGTGAGGACCGGCGTATTGACCAGCTGACTTCCCATGCCTTTGCCTGTGTGGGTTCTGCCTTGCGCCCGGTTTGTGCTTCTGCTATTACGGCCGTGGCTATTAGGACCTTGATCAGGGGCCTTCTGGACGGCTCCCATGAGGATCCTTCTAGTGCTGATTTTAGAGCCTTGTCTCAATGTGAGATGTTCATCACCTATGTTCTCTCTGGTTGTCTCTATCCGCCACTCGGTTTGGTTCCGCCAGTGGGCAGCTGCCAATGCTGCTAAGAAGGTGCTACAGGGCTCCCCTTTAAGGGGCTGCGCCTTTTTGATAATCGTTTGGACCTTTGTGCTAAGAGGGGTAAGTTGCCCCAACGCAAAAAGCAGCCGCGACCCTTTCGGGGCTCCGGGTCCTTCACTCCCTCCTTTCGTGGGTCTAGGTCAGGCAGGGGGGTATCCTTCGCGGGACACAGGGGAGATTTCTGGGGCAAGGGCAGAGGCCGTGCCCGGCCCGGATCCTCCTGGGGTTCCAAACCCAAATCTACTGCCAAGCCCAATCAGCAATGAGGGGGCGCCCTCACCCTTGCGGGTGGGGGGGACGGCTGCGGCTCTTCGCTCAGGTCTGGGTTCAACAAGTCTCAGACAATTGGATTCTGGAGGTTGTCTCCTCCGGATACAAGCTGGAGTTCGCGGACTGGCCTCCTCCCAGATTCCTCAGGTCCCGGGTTCCTACGGACCCTCGGGCAGCTTGGGGTCTGTTTTTGGCGGTACAAAACCTTTTGGCCATGGGAGTCATTTGTCAGGTCCCTCCGGGAGAGAGAGGTCAGAGCTACTATTCCAATCTCTTTACAGTGCCCAAAAAGGATGGTTCCATCAGACCCATCCTGGACCTAAAGCTTCTCAACAAGTTCATCAGGACCAGATGTTTTCGCGTGGAAACTGCACTCCGCTATCAGCTCGCTGCGCCCGGGGGACTTCATGACTTCAATAGACATCAAGGATGCTTACCTTCATGTGCCGGTCTTCCCAGGGCATCAGCGGTTCCTCAGGTTCGCAGTGGAGGAACAACACTTCCAGTTTGTGGCACTTCCCTTCGGTCTCACCTCAGCCCCCAGAGTGTTCACCAAGGTGTTGGCGGGCGTGATGGCCCTTCTCAGAGCCCGGGGCATTCGCATTCTTCCTTATCTGGACGACCTTCTCATTACGTCCCATTCTCTCCAGCAGGCAATGTCTCATTCTCTGCCTGGAAATGTTCGGATGGATGATCAATTATCCCAAATCCTCCCTCTCCCCGTCCCGGGTGACCCCCTTCCTGGGTATGACTCTGGATACCATTCAGGCCAGGATTTTCCTCCCTCAGCAGAAGGTGGACTCTCTTCAAGCTCTTATTCATTTCTTGCTGTCCAGCCCTCATCCCTCCATCCGGCAAGGGATGCAATTGGTGGGACAGATGGTGGCCTGCTTCGAGGCAGTCCCTTATGCTCAATTTCACATGAGACCCCTTCAGCTCCATCTTCTGTCTGTCTGGGACAAGAGTCCCCTGTCTCTGGATAAGGCCTTTGTTCTATCTCCTCTGGTCCGGCGGTCCCTTCTGTGGTGGCTGGACTCGAGGAATCTTCTGGGGGGCAGGTCATTTCTGACACCATGTTGGGAGACGGTCACTACGGATGCCAGTCTGTCAGGTTGGGGGGGTTACTGAAGAGCCCTCCAATTCCAGGGGCTGTGGGGCCCTCAGGAGGCCCACGCCCCCATCAATGTTCTGGAGCTGAGGGCGTTTCGGTTGGTGCTGGCGCAGCTGACGCCTCACCTCCAGGGCCTGCCGGTTCAGGTTCGCTCCGACAACTGGACTGCAGTCGCCTACATCAATCATCAGGGAGGGAATCGGAGCAAGAGTGCCCTCCGGGAGGTGTCGTTGATCTTGTCTTGGGCCGAGGACAATGTCCCGTGCATCTCTGCGGTTTACATTCCGGGAGCGGAGAATCTGGAAGCAGATTCCCTGAGCAGGGGGGCCTGTCGTCGGGGAGAATGGTCCCTCAACAGCGAGGTCTTCCTATCTCTTTGTCACAGGTGGGGGATGCCTGTAGAAATCCTCTTCTACCATCTACTATAGGACCTGGCGGACCTACATTGACTGGTGTAAGGCTAGGGCCTTTCCTTGTAGGGTGTTCTCCATCCCTCGGACCCTGGAGTTCCTTCAACATGGTTTGGATTTGGGTTTTCAACTCAGGACTCTGAAGGGGCACGTTTCCGCTTTGGCTGGTTTCTTCCAGAGGTCCTTCGCTCTTCACCCTCTGGTCAAGACTTTCTTCCAGGGGGTCGCTCATGTGCGCCCTCCCCACAAACCCATGGTACCGGTCTGGGATTTGAATTTACTATTGTCTGCCCTTCAGGGTCCTCCTTTTGAGCCTGTGCATAAGGCTGCACTGTCTATTCTCACTTTGAAGGTTGCCTTTTTGGTGGCTATCACTTCTGTCCGGCATGTTTCTGAGTTGGCGGCTCTGTCTATTCAGGCCCCCTACTTTGAGAGACTCCAGGACAAAGTGGTTTTCCGCTTTAAACCAGACTTCTTGCCTAAGTCTGGTAATGACAAGGAGAGGGCCTTGCATTCTCTGGACATGGTCAGGAATTTGAAATACTACCTGGTGGCTACAGCGCCTTTCAGAAAGACGGACACCTTGTTTGTGGTACCCTCGGGTCCCAAGCAGGGTTTGGCTGTTAAGTCTACTATTAGTAAATGGATTCGTCAGGCCATTGTTAGGGCCTATTCTGCTAAGAGGAAGGATCTTCCTTTCCGAGTCACTGCTCATTTTACCTGTGCTGTTGGGGCTTCTTGGGCTTTTCAGCACCAGGCTTCTGTTGAGCAACTACAGCTACTTGGAAAAGGTATGAACAGAAGACCAAGTTTACAAGGTTGATGTTTGGGCCTTAGCGGATGCTGTTTTTGGCCGCAAGGTTCTGCAGGCGGCAGTGGTTTGAACTGCGCATTGTTGCCTTTTGGGATCCCCCCCGTTTGTTGGACACTGCTATTGGATGTCCCAGATGTTATGAATCATTACTGAGCAGGACGTGCTGCATACTTGGAATAATACAATTCAGTGAATACTTCCCTTGTAGAATTGTTATTATAAGTATGCAGCACGTTCTGCTCCATTCCACCCTGATTACTTATTCTTGGATCCTCTATATGGTGAAGTTTTCCTTGTTAATATTGTTAATCTTATTGGCTTCTCCTGGTTCCCTTACTGCTTTTTTATACTGGGGAATTTAGTGGGAGGTCCCGGGTATATATGGACTGGGAGGGGCCTCTTTTTTGCCATCTCTGCAGTAAAGCGCCCTCTTGTGGACTATATCCCAGATGTTATGAATCATTACTGGAGCAGGACGTGCTGCATACTTAATGTAATAATAACAATTCTACAAGGTGAGTATTCACAGAATTGTATTATCAAGCAGCACTCATCGGGCCCTGTCCAGCGCCAGCCCGGGGAACCGGCCCGCCACCTCAATACGAGGCTGATCCTTCATGAGCGAGATGCTATCTCCCTATTTCAGTGGACCTACAGACCACAGACCCCCCAGACCGCTGCCAGCCTGGGCCCGCCTCACCCTGTCAGACCGGCCCTGAGGACCACACAGGGGGCACATAACCTTAACCTGGAACCAACGGCAACAGCAATACATAGTAACTGGCACCAAATGTCATTGTCTATCTTATTAAGGACTGAGGTACATGGCAACAGCGTGAGGCTGTATCGAACTTCAGAGCTCGTTATCCATTGGGCCCGGGACCCTCTCGCTCCACCTCCTCCAGTGCTGAACCTAGCATCAACCAGTTCAGCACTGGTACGGGGTCACAGCCCAGGAAGGTGAAGAGGCCATCCAGGTCTTGATAGGATCTAAGGGGGAGTAGGAGTCCCGATTTTTGGTAACGATCAAGTGAAAGGGGTAGCCCCATCTGTAAGACGCTCCAGTGTTTCTACACGCATCCAGGACCGGCCTAAGCAGCCTGCGCATCTGAAGCGTGCGCCTCGAGAGGTCGGGTAGGATGGTGACTCTTGCTCCGTCAAAGTCAATGAGTCTCCAGGCCCTTCGGGAGTTTTCTTCTTTTTCTCTATAAAAGTGTATCCTGCATATGACATCTCTGGGGCGTGAAGGGTGGGGGCTTCGTGGGCCCAGGGTTCTGTCTATCTCAATCGGTGCATCTACACTTCTCTCCAGCAGAAGGTTGAATATGGTGGTTATGATCTGTTTTACATCTTCTCCCGATGACGACTCCGGGATGCCCCGCAAGCGCAAATTGTTTCACCTGTTTCTATTCTCGACATCGTCATGCTGGAGCTGGAGTTGCAGAATCGACTTGCTCTGGGCTTCTACTCTCACAAATAAAGACGTTAGCGCCGCTTCCGTGGAGGATTGGTTAATTGATACTCTGGTATCCAGCTCCTGGATCTGACCCTGCACCTCAGCGATATCTTGTATGCGGCCTCGTAGCGTGCGATGAGTGCCTCAAAGTCAGCCCTGGTAAGGATAGCTCTGAGAAAAGAGAGGATTTCTCTGTTAATATTTCCCTCTTGTGGAACGCCAGCCGGTCCTCCATCCCAGGAGTTGATTGAAATCAGGGCCGGAGAGGTCACGGGTGTTGGTAGATTAATCGCCAGAAGGGTTTCCAAGGTGGGGGGTGAGATATCCCCTTGCATATTTGATGTAGTGGGTGACGGACTGGGGGTCTGTCCAGACTGGAGAGGGATTCAGTGGGGCATCTGGCGTGATGGTCTGTCGTCCTGCGCTGGGGGGGAGGACGAGCCTACCTGTCTCCTCTCCAGCTCCGTCCCATCTGCCATCTTGGACTTCAGCTCCACGTCTCTCTCCTTCTGCCGGCTGCGGGAGACACAGCTTCTCTACTCCTCGCTTCCTCTGCTGCGCGGGGGGCCCTCGCAGCTACGTCCTGGGGATGAGACAGCCTCTTCACAGCTCTCCGACGAACCCAATGGGGAGGGTGCTGCTCTGGGCGCCATATCTGCCCCCACGTGCTGCTGATGGCTGGGGCTCTTCCTCCTCTGCTCATCTCCATCGCTCATCACCATCCTCTTCTCTCTCTTCTTCTTGCCTGCCATTAGGTAAGTCAAATTTCGGTGCCTTGTTGCCTTTATTTCTTGTGAAATTGCCCAGAGGGGTCAGGAGCTCACAAACTCACGTCTGCCTCATTTGCTCGCCAGGCCACGCCCCCCACAAATATTGGCTTTTATAGTATTACGTTAATAGCCAATAAGCTTGATTACGTAGGTTCCTGTTTTGTATGTTTATAAATAAAGCTTGCCTGTGGGGAGGGAGCAGAAGCGGTTTTCCGAAATGTATGATGTTAATTATCACTGCGTGTATTGACTTAATATCTCTTAACCATTAACTAATTAGGAGCCGGCCAAGGTGAGAGATCTCTGGGACGGCACAGTGTCCACATCATTGTGTGTATCTGAAAATGATCTCTACCCCAAAAATAAGCACTAGTGATTTTTTAGCATTTTCACAAATTATTTGAAATATAAGCCCTAGTCACAGAGGCACTGGAACGACTGTGCTGCTTCTCCCCTACAAACTCACTTCACACTGATGGGGTAGACTTCTACAGATGCGTAATATCAGTATGAGGTATTTTTCCTTATTGATGCACACATTTTAAAGTCTACTGCTTTTTTTTCAGAGCAAAACATTTATATAAGATCTGTCTTCTTTTTAGGGAAACAGATGCACTTGCTCTGGTTAATGCAGCCGGCATTGTTTTTGATGTACTCAGCTCCCTTCCTGCATTCTTGTGACTGCTCGGTTGTTGTATTTTACTTGTTTGTTGCACCCTTATGGGGTGATGTGTTACTGTACTGTCATTGTTCATTCTAGTGACTTGCATCTAGGAGGGTGGGCACAGCCTATTGGCACTCTGAGGAGTTTTACTTTGTTATGCTTTCAGTGTGCCATTTTGCTGGAGCAGTATATGCCCCTGGAGATGGAGAGAAACTAATTTTACAGGTGCACACACAAAAATGTTTTTACATCAAAAGGCAAAGACATGGATGCAGGGTGGTATGTAATGTCCAATGACCCTGTTACAGCTTTCTTGTTGGCCCCCAATTTGCCCTCTTCATACTAAACAGGAGCCCCTCCTATTTTCCCAGTGTCCTGTTCAGGTCGCTCCATTTCTTACATGTGGGTATTCGCCACCAGGTGGCGCACAGTTA
Organism: Gastrophryne carolinensis; assembly: GCA_027917425.1. NCBI lineage: Eukaryota > Metazoa > Chordata > Amphibia > Anura > Microhylidae > Gastrophryne > Gastrophryne carolinensis. The sequence goes on from CM051234.1 coordinate 606,796,830, forward strand.
CTGCAAGACAAAAAAACAGTGACTTCCCCGGCCCCTATAAAAGGCAGGTGTCTCAATAGAAACCCCAGTGCGCCGGGTGCTGAGGGGGGGGGTCCCGCCGCGGGCTGCACTGCTGTATATCGGCGGGCCTCCACCATTTTGGGCCCTGAGGGAGATGGAGGCGGGCAATGCCTTCGCACCGTTGGGGGGGGGGGGGGGGGGGCAGAGCCGTTTGGTGACACTTTTCGCGTCACCGCGGGTGCTGCCCGTCCCTGGAGGAGAACTGGCAGGCTGTTCTGCGGCCGCAATCTTGGACTTCCGCCCTGTTGTGGCGGGGGCCTTGCCGCTGCTGCGGTATTTTTAGCGCCTTTTCCTTTATATTGCTCTCTACACAGATCCCTTTATGGACTGAACAGTGGTGGCTGGCAATTGGGAAGCCATAGAAGCTTTCCTTGCGGTTACAGTGTCTGGAGAGATAATAGGCAGCACTTACCTGTTCCTTGTTATTACCTGCGCCCACACTGGAAGTTTAGTGTTGTAGACTTTGGTCTACAGCCAGTGCAGATTTTTGACCACCCCAGGTTTTGGTCCAGGTCCCTGGGGGATCCTTATTTGGGATGCCCCTCTGTGTGAAATGTTAACCCCACAGGGCATGCATGGGCTTTTGCCCAACATGCGTGCGGATGCGGACGCGGTGGGGGAGGTCCTTCCGGGGTCTCCTCGCTGTGTAGCTTCTGGGGATGAAGGCTTCTTCAGCTGCTCCCATGCTGCTGGTACTCCTCCGCCGACATCGTAAGTCTCTTACCTTATTCTGGAGCATGTACTGTGGGATGCCCCTTTTTTGCTTGTGTGTTCATGTGTCCTTGTAGCGGTGGTTGTGTTTCCTCCCGGGCTCGTCCCCCCTCCCCCCACCTCCTCCCTCTCCCCACCCCCTCCCTTCTTAGTAACCCCCCCTCCCCTCCCTTCTTAGTAACAGGGATCACTAAAACAGGGACTATACAGGAGGGGTCAGCTGTTTGGGCCGTTAGTGCTCTGTAACCTGCTGAATGGTCTGCTATTCACCATAATGGAGGCTTCTGGAGATAGTAAGCTATGGGTCCTATCTGGCGGGTGAGGCTCTGCCCCATGTGCGGTACCAGCCCTCCGGGGCGGATTTGGCACGTTTTGTTTCACTTGCGCTGGGTGCGTATTTGGGAGCATGATAGGGCGGGCATATCTGCCCCTGGCCCCTTATCGCTTGCAACCTCGCCAGCACCCCCACTTTTGCTTTCTGCCCTCTGCAAAGGGGAAGCCAGCTGGGGTCCCAAACTGTTTTGGCCTTGAGAGTCCTTCCTGGGCTTGTCAATATCTTGCATGGCCCTGGGAAGGCCACGAGTAGAGTCGGCACTTCGAGCCCGCTTACTCAGGTTGTCGATGATGTGATTCTCCTGCTGGAGGTCTGGGCTCCATGGAATAAGGCTATTGCCTCAGGATTCCTTCCATTGGGACCATTCGGCCAGCTATGGCAGTGAGCCTGGCTCCTCCTTGCCGAGGATGGGCCCTGGCGATACTAGAATTACCCTTCGGTGGGAGTCATTGCTTATTGTCCCTCTTAAGCGGCAAAGAGGAAGCAGGTGATTACTCTGGCCTGAGAGACAGAGGTTGCTTCCCTGAGCAAGCCCATTTTTTTCCAATGGATTATAAATGGGGAAGGGCCTAATATTTACCATCAAGGGCCAGGACAGGCGGTTTCTCCTCTGGTGGAGCCGGTCCGTTTCTGGCCCCGCCTCCCCGATGTGATTCTCCCGTGTCGGGGTTTCTCAACAGCGGTTATGCTGGCACCCTGTACTGTTCCCTTGCGCAATCCTGCTAACAGGCGCATGGATCGCCAGGCTTGCTTCACCCTGTGTGTGCCGAAGCCATTGTCTCTTTGCCATCTGGAAGAGGGTGAGACGCCTTGTTGATTTTGCCAAGTCTTGCAAGCGGGCGGAGGAGTATAAAGACCTCAAAGCCTGTGTGGATTTGTGCCTTGCTGTCTCTGTCATGGCCGATGGTGCCCGGTTGGTGTCAGGGTTTCTGCCCTGCTTGTTGCGCTTCGTCGCTCGCTCTGCTGCGGCAGGGGTCGGCTGACACTGCGGCCATGTGGTCACTCTCTAGCATCCCCTTCCTGGGGCTCAGTTATTCGGGGGGCGTCTGGTCCTTCTGTCCAAGGTGGCAGACTCCCTCAGCAACGGAAGCCTGCACGGCCCTTTGGGGTTCTTCTGCCTATCGCTCCTTTTGAGGAGGGAGAGGCTGTTCAGTTTCAGGTGGCCGCAGAGATTCCTGCGGTTGAGGTAGGTCTCGCAGCCGACCCATGCTCACCTGAGGAGCTAATTCCAATCCCCGTCTAGCCCTCTTAGGCATGAGGGGGCGCCCTCGCCCATCCGGATGGAGGTTCAGTATTACCAGTTTGTGGCACTGCCGTTCGGGATATCCTCAGCCCCCCCGGGTGTTCACCAAGGTGCTGGCGGGCGTTATGGCCCTCCTGAGGAACCAGGGCATTCGTGTTTTTCTTTAATCTGGACGTCCTGCTGATTGCGGCTATATCTCTTCAGCAGGCCGAGAGTGATACCAGCGGGCCTCGATCCATCTGGGGATGAAGCTGGTGGGCTTCATGGTGTCGTGCTTTGAGGCAGTGCATGAGGCCCCTTCTATTGAATCTTTTGACCGGTTGGGACCGGACACAGGAGTCCCTGGAGCAGGAATTTTCACCGTCTCCTCTGGACAGGCAGTCCCTCTCGTGGTGGTTGGACTCCAGAAACCTTTTAGTGGGCAGGTCCCTTCTGTCTTCTTGTTGGGAGATTGTCTCCACAGATGCCAGCCTGACCGGCTTGGGAGGTTTTGGCAATCGTTGAAGTTTCAGGGCCAGTGGGGTCCGCAGGAGGGCCTCCTGCCCATCAATTTCCTGGAGCTGAGAGCGATCCGGTTGGTCCTGTTTCATTTGACTCCCCATTTACGGGGTCGTGTCCAGGTCCGCTCACACAATCAGAGGGCTGTCGCCTACACCAATCACCAGGGCGTGACTCGGAGAAAGCAAGTCCTCAAGGAGGTGACCCAGATCCTGACTTGGGCGGTGGAGAGTCTTCCCTGCGGACTCCCGGAGCAGGGGGGTCTCTCGTCTGGAGCAATGGTCTCTCAGCAACAAGATCTTTCACGCTCTGTGTCGCCACTGAGGTCAGCCGGACGTGGACCTGTTTGTGTCCCAACACATTCACAAGTTTCCAAGGTTTGTCTCCCTGTCAAGAGATCCTCTGGCCTTCGCCACGGACGCTTTGGCAATTCCTTGGATGGAGTTCCGACTCTTTTACGCCTTCCTCCATTTCCGCGCCTGGGTCGAGTGCTGCGCAAGATAGCCCAGGAGGGGGTGCCAACCATTCTGGTGGCCCCTGGTTGGCCGAGGCGGAGTTGATTCGCGGACATAGTTCAGATGTCAGTGGATCACTATATCATGCTCGACGATCCAGGGCTTCTCACTCAGGGGCTGCTACGCCACCCCAATTTACAAACGCTGGCTTTGACGGCTTGGCTGCTAAGACCTCCATTTTGATGGAAAAAGGGCTGTCGGCCTCGGTCGTGCGTACCATGATTCAAGCTCAGAAGAAATCCTCCTCCATGATTTATTACAGAATCTGGCACGTTTACATTGCCTGGTGTGAGTCTAGGGGTCTTCCCTGTCCCTTCTCCTTTTCTAGGATTTTGAAGTTTGGATTCGGGTCTCCAGCTGAGTACCCTCGAGGGTCAGGTTTCGGCCTTGGCTATTTTCTTCCAAAGATCCTTCGCCAATCATAGACTTATCAAGACCTTTTTCCAAGGAGTTACTCATGTACGTCCACCGCGTAAGCCTATGTTACCGGTGTGGGATTTGAACTTGGTGTTTTCTGCTCTTCAGGGTCCTCCCTTTGAGCCATTGTGCGATGCTGCCTTATCCATTTTGACTGTAAAGGTGGTCTTTTTGGTAGCCATTACTCAGGTGCGTCGCGTTTCAGAGCTGGCGGCGCTTTGTATGAAGCCTCCTTACTTTGAGCGGCATCAGGTTAAGGTGGGTTTTCGCCTTGAAATGGATTTTTTGCCTAAGGTTGTTTTTTCCTTCGCCTTAATGAGGACATTGTTTTGTGTTCTTTGTGTCCCGCACCTTCTACTTCTAAGGAACGGACCCTCCATGCCTTGGATGTGGTCAGAGCCTTTAAGTACTACCTGGTTGCAACGGAATTCTTCAGGAAGTCGGATTCTCTATCCGTCCTCACTTATGGGTCTAGGAAGGGTTTGCCTCCAGCCAAATCCACTCTCAGCAAGTGGATCAGGCAGGCGGTGGGGTAAGCGCACTCCGAGGGGAAAGAGACTCCCTTCCGTATTAATGCTCATTCTACTAGAGGTTTTGGTGCCTCCTGGGCTTTTCAGCTCCGGGCCTCTGTTGAACAGGTTGTAAGGTCGCTACTTGATCTTCTGTTCGTACCTTTACTGGTTTTTACAGGGTCGACGTTAGGGCCTCAGCTGTTGCTTCTTTGGCCGTAGGGTGCTTCAGGCGGTAGTATCATGAACTACGTGCTGTAGCTCACTGGGGATCCCACCCTATTTTGGACACTGCATTTTGGATGTCCCACATGTAAGAAATGGAGCGACCTGAACAGGACACTGGGAAAAATACAATTCTGTGAGTACTCACCTGTAGAATTGTTTTTGGTAGTGTCCTGTTCAGGTCGCTCCATCCCACCCTTCTCTTTTTGTTATCTCCTTTTGCATTTTATGGTGATTACCATTTTATTTGGACTTCGTTCTTGAGTTTTTGTTGAGAGAGTACATGCTGAAGCTATGTGATGTAACATGTTTCTTGGCCTCCCGGCCTGTCTCATTTTTACTGCTGTTTAACCACTGGGGATTCTATTGAGACACCTGCCTTTTATAGGGGGCCGGGGGAGTCACTGCTTTTTTGTCTTGCACTAACTGTGCGTCACCTGGTGGCGAATACCCACATGTAAGAAATGGAGCGACCTGAACAGGACACTACCAAAAACAATTCTACAGGTGAGTACTCACAGAATTGTATTTTATTTCCCAAATAAATATTGTGGTCTGCATGTCACTGTTTCTCCACCTGCAGTACGTGTACCCCAGGGGGTATGCAGCAATCTTCAGGGGTCCACCAGCAGGGTGGGGTTTGGTATTATTTAACAGTAAAGCCTTATTCTATTTAGCTTTAAAAAGTGCTCCAAGGCCCATGACTTTCCTTTTTGGGTAGCCTTTAAATCTCCGTAGGGGCTTACTCTGTTTTAACTGCTCTCATACCCACCTTAAAAGGTAACTGTATGTGGACTTTGGTCTTTCCATCTGGTATCTATAGCTCTCAGTAGTTTAAAAAATACTATGTTCTTGTTTGCAACTATAACCACATTTATTAATTCAATATGGCAAAAGTAGAATTTCAGTAACTCTGGCTTTGCTGACCTATCATTTAGCTCCGTAACTGTTTAAAAAAAAATATAAAAATTGTGGTGCTGTTTTGTTACACAAGGATGTGGGCCATACAATAGTACCTTTTATAATGGAACCATTAAAACTTTAATTGGGGCCCTAATCTGTCAGTATGAATAATAAAAAGAATTATCAGAAGAATTGTCTAAGAGCTAAGGACCACCCATAGAAAGTTACAAAAATACCTGGAATCAGAAGATACAATGGTTTCAAAGAAAACATTGATTAATACTCTCCTTCTATTGCCTATACGCTCACCATGCTATACTCCATTGTGTGTTAAATTAAACTCTTTGGCTGACATAATACACTGGTTTGTTGAAAGTTCAAATGGCACAGCATATTGCTCCAAAAAGACCATACCAACCGATGTATGGAGGTGGGAACTTCATGGTGTGCTGCACTGGCACACTTCATATAATTGAAGAACAAAATGAATGGGCAAATATCCCCACACATTCTTGATATTCCTGAAAACATTGTCATCGACTAGGGTGATAAAAGATGAAGCTAGGGTAGAAATTTCAGCAGGTCAATGAGTGCAAACACAGCCAGGGGAACTCTCAGGAGGTTTTAGAAAAAGAAAATAAAGTTGCTAGAGTGGCTCAGCCAATCACCTGTGTTCTGCCTCTCCAGTCTAAGCACTGAAAGTGTGATGAGATGGCTGTAACCTCCAGTCCTAGGTGAATTGGCTGACAGCGACTCGATCCAAAAGACACCTTGTAGATTGTGATGACGTTTATTCAAACTGCAGATCATACACCGATGAACAGATGGATAGGTCAAAAAATGATGAGATGAGGATAACAAGCAAGTGAGGAGAGAGGGGAGGGGCAATACAGAAGACAAGGAGAAGGGGAGAGCAAAGGGACAAACAGCATAAAATGCAAACAATGCATGTGAAACATGAGACTCCCAGTCGAAATCTATGATTTCTAACAACAATATTAACGTTAGTTAAGTCCTTATATAATAATGTCTCTTTTCTGGGACATCTCTCTTGGCATCAAGTCGGTGTGAGGAGTTCATCTTCCTGTTTAGGCAAAAGAAGTACTAGCTCGTTTTTGGGTCTAAAGTAGTGTCTTACAGACCCTTCTTTCACTACCTTAATTTCTACTTTCCGCACCTTGCTGTCATTACTTGAAATAGTCTTTGTAATAAGACCCATAGGCCAAATATTACGATGAGCATCCGTCTCTTTGAGGAGAACTACATCCCCGGCTTGCAGGTCGGGTTTCCTAACTTGCCATTTTCGTCGACTTTGAAGATTACAAAGGCACTCCATTTTCCAACGGTTCCAAAACGCGTTAGCAAGATGTTGGACCCGTTTCCATTGGTGTTTGTAAATGTTTGGGCAATCAAAGTCCTGAGGAGGAATAGTGGCTACTCCAAGCTTTTGAGTTAGAAGAGTGGCTGGAGTTAGCAATACTGGAGACTCTGGGTCTGAGGACACAGGAACAAGTGGTCTCGCATTGATTATGGCGGACACTTCGGCAAGGAAAGTGACCAAGACTTCATGTGTGAGATGGGAAGATTTGTGGTCCAGCAGCATAGCATCCAGGATTTTCCTAGAAATCCCAATCATGCGTTCCCAAGAACCTCCCATATGTGAGGAATGTGGCGGGTTGAATTCCCATTTACACTTGTTGTCATTAAAGAAATTCTCTATCTTCTCTGCTCCAGTAAAATGTGTGCCACTGTCAGATCTAAGTAACTTAACAGGTCCACGTATGGAAACAAATCTTCTGAAGGCGTTAATGAAGCAAGAAGAGTCCATTGATTCTATAACTTCGATATTCACGGCACGAATGCTTAAACAAGTAAATAACACGGCCCAACGCTTATTGTTGGTGACTCTGCCACGAGTCTTACATGTAACAACAGTCCAGGGGCCGAAAACGTCTAAACCGATATTGGTAAATGGTGGTTCCATACTTAAAGCGGACCTTCACTCTGAATAAGAGTCTATCTTGTATGTTTCCCACACCCTGTACATACAGATTGTCCACATTAAAAATCATCCTACCTGCATCTACTGCATGTTATGAGCCTTTAAACATCCAAGATGGCGGCTTATGGAAGCTGCCATCTTATCAGGCAGCCTGCAAACAGGAAGTGCCTCCTGACTGTGCTGCTCTGCATTCTGGGACTGCTGACCGTTACCTGACCCCAGCTCTGCTCTGTCTGAGCAAAGCACAGCTATAACCCGCCCCCCTGTACCTTATCCCACTCTCCTCTCCACAATAAGTGTGATGCTTCTGAGTCAAGATGGCGGCGCCCGTATCCTAAATTCCTGAACAGATTTGCAGCCCAGTGGGGGAAAGAATAATAAGTTAGTGACTACAAACGTAAAATATATTCATTTTAGATGCTGGGGAACCGTTTTTTAAGAGTTTGGGCTTTTCATTAAATCACGCTGAAGGTCCGGTTTAAAGGATCACTATCACGAAATTGTGTAATATTAAAAACCCATATTAACACATTGGCTAATGAGAGGAGGGGTCACTTATACACCCGCACTGAATAAAACTCCAGCCAAGCTTGTGGTTTTCTTCTCCTGGTAGGAATAAAATCCAGGGGTGACAGGTTTAGTGTATCAGGGGTGACAGACCCTGTCACACGATTTCCTCTTCCTTCCATTAAGATAAATAAAAGACAAGCCTGGCTGGATATTTCCTGATGTTGGGTGTATAAGTGACCTCTCCTCCTGTCATCCAGCATATTTATATGGATTTTTATTGTTGGGCCATTTTTTCGCGATACTGCTCCTTTAATCTGTCCGTTGGAAGCTCTGACATCTGTTAGTCTAGATGTTTTCCTCTTAGTCTTTGGCATGTGACGCATTTATGTAGTATGGAAGATATACATCTCTTCATCCCGATTATCCAGAGACCTGCAGACCTTACTGCTCCCTCAGTGAAGTGACGGCCTTGGTGTTGGACCTGCTCATGGTAATGTCTGACTAGCAGAGCAGTAATATGGTGACGTCCTGGAATAATAAGGGGATTTTGCTCTTCATTTGTCACATAAGACCTTGCTATGCGACCACCTACTCTGAGTAGTTTGTTGTGATCAATTATCGGATCCAACTGGTATAGAGGGCTATCTTTAGATGGGCTGAGTCCCTTTGAGATGTTGTGAATCTCTTGTGGATATACTTCATGTTGGACACATTGGATGATGAGTCTTTCGGCTTTAATAGTCTCTGCACTTGTGGGGGGCCCTTTACAGATATGCCACTCACGACACTCTTGATTAGTGTCGCCGCTGCTTGCAAAGTGATGAGCAACATGAATAAGATGTGCAGTAGCTCATACGGCAGAAGACCACTTAGAAAAATGTTGAAAACGGTGAGATTTTAGTTTTACCTTTGTCTCTACTGAGGTATTAGGAGTAACTGCAGTGGTCTTGATTTCGTTATCGGCATCCAGAGAGATAAGTTCAAAAGTAGACTTTACAGTGCTTGAGAAGAATTTCTCATTCATGAGTACTGTTGGAGATATCCACAATGTATCCAGAAAAGCTTTAGCAGGTATTGCGCGACTGCCCAGGTCGGCAGGGTTAAGATCAGTGGGCACGTAGTGCCATTGTGCTGGAATGGAGAATTTCCTAATGCGTTCCACTCGATTGCCAACATACACATGGAATTGTCTTGTTTGATTGTGTATGTATCCTAGTACGATTTTGCTGTCTGTGTAAAAGTCAAAGGAGTCGATATGGAAGTCTATTTCGTGCTTTATAAGCTCAGCAATTTCAACAGCTAACACGGCTGCACAGAGTTCCAGCCTTGGAATAGTATGCGCAGGTTTTGGAGTTAGCTTCGCCTTTCCCATGACGAATCCCACACTGGTTTCAAAGTGGGAGTGTACGACTCGGAGATAGGCTACGGCAGCTATAGATTCCATGGATGCGTCAGAGAAGACATGGATCTCTAATCTAGTGGCATTCTTCATAGACCAAAGAGTGTAAGAACGTGGTATTTTAAACTGTTCCAATGCCTGAAGAGACTGCTTCCAGGATTCCCACCTTTGTTGTTTTTCTTTGGGTAAAGGGGTGTCCCAGTCAGTGTTCTCTAAAGTAAGTTGTCTGAGTAATATCTTGCCCTGAATAGTAAAGGGTGCTATAAATCCCAAGGGATCGTAGATACTGTTTACTGCGGACTCGATCCAAAAGACACCTTGTAGATTGTGATGAAGTTTATTCAAACTGCAGATCATACACCGATGAACAGATGGATAGGTAAAAAAATTATGCTGTGTACAGATAAGCAGCTAGCATGTGGATGAGATGAGGATAAGAAGCAAGTGAGGAGAGAGGGGAGGGGCAATACAGAAGACAAGGAGAAGGGGAGAGCAAAGGGACAAACAGCATAAAATGCAAACAATGCATGTGACACATGAGACTCCCAGTCGAAATCTATGATTTCTAACAACAATATTAACGTTAGTTAAGTCCGTATATAATAATGTCTCTTTTCTGGGACATCTCTCTTGGCATCAAGTCGGTGTGAGGAGTTCATCTTCCTGTTTAGGCAAAAGAAGTACTAGCTCGTTTTTGGGTTTAAAGTAGTGTCTTACAGACCCTTCTTTCACTACCTTAATTTCTACTTTCCGCACCTTGCTGTCATTACTTGAAATAGGCTTTGTAATAAGACCCATAGGCCAATTGTTACGATGAGCATCAGTCTCTTTGAGGAGAACTACATCCCCCGGCTTGCAGGTCGGGTTTCCTAACTTGCCATTTTCGTCGACTTTGAAGATTACAAAGGTACTCCCTTTTCCAACGGTTCCAAAACGCGTTAGCAAGATGTTGGACCCGTTTCCATTGGTGTTTGTAAATGTTTGGGCAATCAAAGTCCTGAGGAGGAATAGTGGCTACTCCAAGCCTTTGAGTTAGAAGAGTGGCTGGAGTTAGCAATACTGGAGACTCTGGGTCTGAGGACACAGGAACAAGTGGTCTCGCATTGATTATGGCGGACACCTCGGCAAGGAAAGTGACCAAGACTTCATGTGTGAGATGGGAAGATTTGTGGTCCAGCAGCATAGCATCCAGGATTTTCCTAGAAATCCCAATCATGCGTTCCCAAGAACCTCCCATATGTGAGGAATGTGGCGGGTTGAATTCCCATTTACACTTGTTGTCATTAAAGAAATTCTCTATCTTCTCTGCTCCAGTAAAATGTGTGCCACTGTCAGATCTAAGTAACTTAACAGGTCCACGTATGGAAACAAATCTTCTGAAGGCGTTAATGAAGCAAGAAGAGTCCATTGATTCTATAACTTCGATATGCACGGCATGAATGCTTAAACAAGTAAATAACACGGCCCAGCGCTTATTGTTGGTGACTCCGCCACGAGTCTTGCGTGTAACAACAGTCCAGGGGCCGAAAACGTCTAAACCGATATTGGTAAATGGTGGTTCCATACTTAAAGGATCACTATCACGAAATTGTGTAATATTAAAAACCCATATTAACACATTGGCTAATGAGAGGAGGGGTCACTTATACACCCGCACTGAATAAAACTCCAGCCAAGCTTGTGGTTTTCTTCTCCTGGTAAGAATAAAATCCAAGGGTGACAGGTTTAGTGTATCAGGGGTGACAGAGCCTGTCACCCGGTTTCCTCTTCCTTCCATTAAGATAAATAAAATACAAGCCTGGCTGGATATTTCCTGATGTTGGGTGTATAAGTGACCTCTCCTCCTGTCATCCAGCATATTTATATGGATTTTTATTGTTGGGCCATTTTTTCGCGATACTGCTCCTTTAATCTGTCCGTTGAAAGCTCTGACATCTGTTGGTCTAGATGTTTTCCTCTTAGTCTTTGGCATGTGACGCATTTATGTAGTATGGAAGATATACATCTCTTCATCCCGATTATCCAGAGACCTGCAGACCTTACTGCTCCCCCAGTGAAGTGACGGCCTTGGTGTTGGACCTGCTCATGGTAATGTCTGACTAGCAGAGCAGTAATATGGTGACGTCCTGGAATAATAAGGGGATTTTGCTCTTCATTTGGCACATTAGACCTTGCTATGCGACCACCTACTCTGAGTAGTTTGTTGTGATCAATTATCGGATCCAACTGGTATAGAGGGCTATCTTTTGATGGGCTGAGTCCCTTTGAGATGTTGTGAATCTCTTGTGGATATACTTCATGTTGGACACATTGGATGATGAGTCTTTCGGCTTTAATAGTTACTGCACTTGTGGGGGGCCCTTTACAGATATGCCACTTACGACACTCTTGATTAGTGTCGCCGCTGCTTGCAAAGTGATGAGCAACATGAATAAGATGTGCAGTAGCTCGTACGGCAGAAGACCACTTAGAAAAATGTTGAAAACGGTGAGATTTTAGTTTTACCTTTGTCTCTACTGAGGTATTAGGAGTAACTGCAGTGGTCTTGATTTCGTTATCGGCATCCGGAGAGATAAGTTCAAAAGTAGACTTTACAGTGCTTGAGAAGAATTTCTCATTCATGAGTACTGTTGGAGATATCCACGATGTATCCAGAAAAGCTTTAGCAGGTATTGCGCGACTGCCCAGATCGGCAAGGTTAAGATCAGTGGGCACGTAGTGCCATTGTGCTGGAATGGAGAATTTCCTAATGCGTTCCACTCGATTGCCAACATACACATGGCATTGTCTTGTTTGATTGTGTATGTATCCTAGTACGATTTTGCTGTCTGTGTAAAAGTCAAAGGAGTCGATATGGAAGTCTATTTTGTGCTTTGTAGGCTCAGCAATTTCAACAGCTAACACGGCTGCACAGAGTTCCAGCCTTGGAATAGTATGCGCAGGTTTTGGAGTTAGCTTCGCCTTTCCCATGACGAATCCCACACTGGTTTCAAAGTGGGAGTGTACAACTTGGAGATAGGCTATGGCAGCTATAGATTCCATGGATGCATCAGAGAAGACATGGATCTCTAATCTAGTGGCATTCTTCATAGACCAAAGAGTGTAAGAACGTGGTATTTTAAACTGTTCCAATGCCTGAAGAGACTGCTTCCAGGATTCCCACCTTTGTTGTTTTTCTTTGGGTAAAGGGGTGTCCCAGTCAGTGTTCTCTGAAGTAAGTTGTCTGAGTAATATCTTGCCCTGAATAGTAAAGGGTGCTATAAATCCCAAGGGATCGTAGATACTGTTTACTGCGGACAGTACTCCAGGTTTTGTGAAGGGCTTGTCACAGACTGATGTCCGAAATGTGAACACGTCTTGCTTAACATTCCACAGCATCCCAAGGCTACGTTGAGAGAGGGTAAGGTCAGACACTAGTTGGAATTCCTTAGCACTGATGGCGTGATCATCAGAAGGAAATGCTCTCATAACCTCATTGCTGTTGGAGATAATTTTGTGTAGTCGTAGGTTGGCTGTAGCAAGCATGTTCTGAGTTCTGGTGAGCAGGTCAATGGCTTCTTCCTTCGTAGGTAGAAGTTCCTTTCCACAAACTGACGTGCATCAGACCCGAACTCTTGTTTGCCTATCTGGGCTGTTTTCATCAGGCCAAAAATGGCAACTACGGGTGAGGGACTATTGCCAAACACATGGACTTTCATCCGATAGTCTACAACCTCATCATTGACATCATTATTGCGGTACCATCGGAACCTGAGGAAGTTTCTATTGTCTTCCCGGATAATGAAACAATGAAACATTTGTTGGATATCGGCCATAATAGCAACTGGCTCTTGTCTAAAGCGGAGTAAGACTCCTAGGAGGTTGTTGTTCAGGTTAGGCCCAGTGAGAAGATTGTCATTGAGATAAACGCCTTCATAATGAGCACTTGAGTCGAAGACCACCCTAATTTGGTCAGGTTTGCGAAGATGGTAGACACCAAAACACGGTAGGTACCAGCATTCTTCTACTTGTGTAACAGGGGGTGCAAGCTCGGCAAGATCTCTCTCAAATACCTTCTGCATGAAGTCAACTAAATGTTTCTTCATCTCCGGTTTCCGTTTTAGGCTGGGCTCTAAAGAGATGAACCGTGAATCTGCATATTGCATATTGTTCGGAATCCTCTTCCTTGGGGTGCGAAATGGTAGTGGTGCCACCCAGCTTTTGGAATCATCTTGGCAGAACTCTTTACTCATTGTTTCCAAGAATTCCTTATGTTCCATTGTGGCTGGCAACTCATTGTCTCTTGTGGTCACTTCAAACACTGTGTTACCGATATTGTCATCCCGGAAGACAAATGCTTTGCTATTATCAAGTATGGTGCGCTCTTGCGTACCTTTTGTCACACAGATTTTATTTCACACTGTAGCGATGTTGTCGTTGTGGGAAACAAGTAATGCATCCATTTGGCAGAACGTGTGTTTTAAAGGAAGAGACTGAGAATGGTTTCCTGACGTTGTTAAGGCAGACGTTGCCTATGATGACCCAGCCCAGATCCAGACGCTGGGCGTAAGGTGCATCATGTGGACCGTTGATTTGCTGGCGAACCTTATGCACTCTTAGAATATCTCTCCCAAGTAATAGCAGGATATCAGCATTTTCATCAAAGGCTGGTATTTGGTCGGCTATGTCCTTCAAGTGAGAATGGTGCAGGGAAGCTTCAGGAGTGGGAATCTCGTCCTTGTTGGGATCTGATTACACTCAATGATAGTTGGCAAAGGTATTTCTTTGTTGCTATTAAGTGGAGCAACTATGAGACCACTGGCTCCTCTACCCAAAACTTCTGTAATGCCTGCACAGGTACCCAGGGTATAAGGTAGAGCATCCCCTGCTATGCCTAACAGATCAAAGAACCTTGTGCTTGTGAGAGATCGGTTACTCTGATCGTCGAGAATGGTATACAGTCTTATGGCCTTTTCAGGTCGGCCCTTGGAGTATACACGAACCAAGCATATCTTTGCACAGGATTTCTCACAAAGTCCTTCCCCGCAGACTTCCGCGCATGTAGAGAATACTGGGGTGGAGGTAGCTGTACGTTCACTGTGCTCCCCGCCATGCTCTGCCACGGGAGGAATGTCCGTGGATGAAGTAGAACTTTGTTGGTACAGATGAAGGGCTTGCACGTGGTTGCCACTACCTCATTCCATGCATTTAATGATAGCCTTACAGTCTTTTGCAAGGTGTTCTGTGGAGGCACAGCATCTGAAACAAATTCCGAATTCCTTTAAAAGTTCCTTACGTTCTTGTAGAGGTTTCCTTCTAAAGCCAATGCATTTCTTAAGTGGATGTGGCTTGTTATGTATGGGACATTGGCAATTTGGATGCTCAAGTTTCTTATTTTGCCCAGTCTTTTGAAGAACTGTAGTGGGTGCAGGTTGGACATCAGTCCTCTTCACTGATACTGGGCCCCTGCAGCCTCTCTGTGTTACATACATGTGTTTGCGAGTCCTGGAGAGGGTGGATTGTCGCTGTAGAAGAAACTTGGGTCATTCTTAGAGTCCGCGATTCCCTTTATGAAGTCTCAGAAGTAGGCAAGTGGAGGAAAGGCAACTCCATGTTTTTTCTTGTAAGTTGATCCCCGACTAACCCATTTTTCTTGAATGCTATATGGTAGTTTGAAGACAATAGGATTAATGCCACGAGGGGTGTCTAGGTAACTGAGTCCTGGTATGAGGTTATCAGCTTTAGCAAGTTGAAGCTCTAGAAGAAGATCACTGAGTTATTGAAGCTTCAGATTGTCTTTAGAAGTAATCTTTGGGAAGCCTTGCAACCTTTTAAATAATGCATCTTCGATGACCTCGGAGCTGCCAAAACTACGTTCAAGCTGGTCCCAAGCAGCGTCAAGACCTGCAGTAGGATTGGAAGTATAAACTGTCTTGAGTCTTTTGATAAGTTTAGACTGGGAACCTAGCCACCTGATGAGCAGATTCAGTTCTTCTGCAGCGGTGATGTCTAGCTCGTTAATGGTGGCCTTAAAGGTGAATTTCCAGCCTCTGTAATTTTTGGGTTTGTCATAAAACGTGGTGAGGCCTGTCCTAGTGAGTTCCCTGTGAAGCATATACTGTATTTAGCGAACTGTGACATGTCTGTGCTTTCAAACTTTGGGTATACGGTTGCAGGTGGGACAGAGTTAGTTGCAGTTACTGGCACACTGAGTGACTTGGGAACATAAGATGCTGCTAAGGCGTTCAACGCTGTATCTGGCTTATAGTCCAAGTGTGTGTTGGTCTGTAGCTGTATAGTAGTGGGGTTGCTAAGAGGTAACTGGTTAGTGTGACAGGAAGGTAGAAAGTCTTTTTTGCCCATGCCAGTTTCCGCTGTTTGAGTAAGTGCATTGTATGATAGACAGAGTGATGGAATTCTGAAGTGTACGATATAACAGAGTGACTGCTACTCAAAGATTTCTCATTGTCACTAGCAGCCTGCTCTAATAAGTCTTGCCATGTCTTTGGCATGCTCGCACTGCTTTTCCAAAACTTCTATTTCTGCTTTCTTCCTTGCAGCATCAGCTTCCATCTCAACTTTCTTCCTTGCAGCATCAGCTTCTATCTCAGCTTTCATCCTTGCAGCATCAGCTTCCATCTCAGCTTTCTCTTGGGCGAAGGCTGTCTGGATTTTAGACACTTCTGCATCAGCGCGGGCTTTGATGAGTTGCTGGCTGAGTGTATAAGATTTTGATAGTGAGGATCTGGAAGATCTTGTGGAGCACTTAGAAGATGTGGAGAGATGGGATCTGGATTCATGGAGATGTGTGATTCTTACTTCTGCCTTTGTCTTTGTTTGTAATACTAAATCATCTCTTGCAAGACTGAGATCATTCCATTCCTTTAATTCTTGTAAGGGATATTCTATGTTGTACCGCTTTAAGAGATCAGCATATTTGGCATACAGTCTTTGATAATTGTCATAAGCAGCATTCAATTGGTTAACTAGGTCTTCTAGGTGCAGTACCTCACGTGTTGGTTGAGACAGAGCTGACATGCATTCAATAGTCCTCGACCATAAGTGTCTGAGGTTACACAGGAGTTCATCTCTGTCAGCTTCATAGTTTGGTTGCACCTTCCAAGTTGGTTTTGTTAAACGCTTTTGCTTTATGGGGCTTGTAGGATCTAACTCCTGTTCTGGAAGAAGTTCTTCAGATTGCATGTTATCTCCCTGGTGAATTGTGCTGACAAGCAGAGGGTTAAATTACCAAGTAGTGTGTTTGCATAGAAATGTATCAACTTTCTGGCCAGGGGATCAGGTTTCCTAGGCAACCAGTGGTGAGAGGAGCCGGAGAGGTCAGCACACAGGGCTTACAATCACTTGCAGGTAGAAGAAAGCATGTAATAATATACAGATCGTATGGATGCTGTGGTAATACACAGACCGTATAGAAGCTGTGGTAATACACAGACTGTATGGAAGCTGATAAATAACACTTGTATGAGTAGTTCTTTACAATAATCTGAGCTGTAACTGATAAATCCTGGGCTGGCTTACTGCTGGCTGGATGATGCAGTCTGCACTGTTTGCTGCTGTAATCCAGTGTCCCTATACATCTCAGTATGCATGCCTAGCTAGCGAGGATCGTTTATAAGATATTTGTCTGATCCTTTAAGATCCGTTCACTAATTTTTTGACTGTTCTGCCTCTCCAGTCTAAGCACTGAAAGTGTGATCTCTGTAACTTACAGTTGTGATGAGATGGCTGTAACCTCCAGTCCTTGGTGAATTGGCTGACAGCGACTCGATCCAAAAGACACCTTGTAGATTGTGATGAAGTTTATTCAAACTGCAGATCATACACCGATGAACAGATGGATAGGTCAAAAAATGATGCTGTGTACAGATAAGCAGCTAGCATGTGCATGGGATGAGGATAAGAAGCAAGTGAGGAGAGAGGGGAGGGGCAATACAAAAGACAAGGAGAAGGAGAGAACAAAGGGACAAACAGCATAAAATGCAAACCATGCATGTGAAACATGACAACCTGACATGACCAAACATATGTTGGACTAGCTTATTACAATCTAAAACCAAAACTGGTTGTCCATGTTAGTGTAAGGACCTGATGGATGCTGCAGATCATATGGACACATCGGACATCCTGGATAACACACTCAGAACAAATAGGAAACAATAGCAAACGCACAGTAACCTGTATTTTTTTTCCAATCCATTCCAAGCCGTCCAGATAGTAATCACGATTGGGTAGCCCCGCCCCAAAGGGGGCGTGGACTGCAAGATCAGCCATCTGGCTCCTCCCGGCCCCCTATAAAGGCAGCTGCCTCTCAACCGAGGGCCAGTTCTCTTCTTGCAGTTGACTGCACAGGATCGCTTACACTCTCTCAGGATTTAGCAGCAGAGTGGGGGCCCCCAGCCTGTCGGCCGGCTGCAGGACCCTATTTCCGTGGATTCCTCTGACCCATCCTTGCCTCCCAGCTTTGACTGCTTTTGGGATACGTGTACGGTAGGGTGAAATGCCAGGGTCTGGGGCGTTTTGGCAGAGCACATGGCACTGGACCGCAGGCTTTCTTACAAAAAGCAGGTCGGCCGCAGGCACCTTATGGTGAGCCTGCTGAGAAACCACTGTATTTTTCCAGCTGCATAGCATGCTACGGCGAGGAGCAGTCCTCTGCCGCTCCTCCCACATACTTACCTCCCTCGTTCCCTCGCCGTGCGGAGGTCCTCGTGCTTGGCTGCTCCTCGTGTCTCCATAGCGCTGCTCAGCGCGGTCGTGAGTCTTCCTTCTCCCTGTTATTCTTGTTCAGGGGGAAGAGGGGGAAATGCTTATATCTTTTAAAATATTTTATGGTCATATTGTATTTACTGTCTTTTTTTATTTTTTATTTTTGACTGTGGGCTGAAGGTTGAGGGTTGTGGTTTCTCCCAGTCCCCATTATTAAAAAGGGTGATCGGCTAATAGGCTTAGGCCATTAGTGTCTATTTAGCCTTTTACGAATATTTTATATTCCAAATCACCATAATGGAGGCATCAGGGGATAGTGAGCTGGACACCCCGCTTGGGTAATATAGGCTCTGCCCCTTGTGCAGATGGAATCCCTTTGGGGATTTAGCACAATATGTTCCACTGCGCCAGGTCCTGAGTGGAACAGGACAAGATCAGCATTCTCACTGCGCAAGGAGGACGTGCACATGCGTGTGGAAAGCTATGTTTAGGCATTGTCTCGGACCATGAAAGGGCTGTCGCTTCCTCCCCTAGTCATGCGTCAGCTCTGGCTTCTCCGGATCCTCCGCTGCTGCGGTTAGCCCCTAGAGAAGGGGGAGACAGCAGGGGGACACACTTTGATTCTGCGCACAGGCTGGCTAGCCTCGAGATACGGCTCTAATTGGCAGCCCCTAAAAAGGCCTTGAATAAGAAGCGGCGCTTGGAGCCGGTTTACTCAGACGAAGATTGTATGCTTCCTTTGGTTCCGCGGAGGACAGGGAGTTGGCGGGCCACTCTCGGAAGGTGAGTTGCCCTCCGGTGGAGAAGACAGCAACTCGGGTTATTCCTCGGATGAGGATTCCTGCCTTCCAGCTGATACGGAGAGCTTGCTTTTCTCTGTTTTTGACACATTGTTCCTCCCAAGATGGCCTAGAGAAAGGAGGATGATTGGTTTCGGCCTGAGCGGCGGGTTCTACTGAACAGCCGCATTTTTCAATAACTTGGGGCGTAAGGAGTGGGAAAGACCCACAAGCTGCCCTCGGTCCCTAAGGGCTTGGAGACATGGTATCCTTCCCCTGCAGAGTTGATTATATTATGGCCGCATCCTCCCGAGGTGGACCCTTTAGTTTTCCGTTCTGTCCAACACCTCTATTATGCATCACCTGACAATGCTTCCTTAGGAGACCCTGCGCATAAACGCATGGATATGTTGGCGTGCCATGCTTTGGCCTGGTGGGTTCCCTCTTACACCCTGCGTGTGCCACGGCAATTGTTTCCCTAACCACGAGGAAAAATGGCTACGCAGCTTGTGGCTGCCTCTGGATTACAGGGAACTGGTAAACTTTTTGGGGGGAAGAGGTTCTTCCCTTTCGAGTGCCCACAGCGATGCTGGGGGCAGAGGTAGATCTCGCAGTCGGCCCAATCCTGCCTAGGGAGCTCAGCCCAATCCTCCAGCCAAACCTACACAGGTAGGAAGGGGCGCCCTCACCCGCTGGGGTGGGGGAATGGCTACTGGTGTCTGCTCTAATCTGGAGGCGTCACGTCCCAGAACTTTGGATTCAGGAGGCGGGGTCATCTGTTTTTCATGGTAAAGCTGGCAGTCAGACCGCACACAAAAATTCTATGATCAAGGGCTTGAGAGCCGCTGTTCAGCACCTTCAGCGGAGTCAGGGATTTTACTCCAACCTATTCACGGTTCAAGCAGGACGGATCGGTGCGGCCGATCCTGGACCTATAGGGCCTCAGCTGTTTTATACAGCTCTGACATTACGCATGTAAATATTGAGGGGGCAGGGTATTCGGTATTACCCTATCTGCAACCTTCTGATCTTGTCCCAGTCTCTTAAGGGGGCCAAGAGCGACACCCAAACTGTGCTGTCAGCTCTGGAAGCCTTCGGTCTGATGATCAACTACCCCAAGTCGCATATCACTCCATCAACAGTGAGATCCTTCCTGGAGATGTTCCTAGACACTGTTCAGGTCAAGGTCTTTCTGCCACAGAATAAGGTCTTGTGTCTCCAGACGCAGCTCATTTCCACATGAGGCCTCTTCAGCTGAACCTACTAGCCAGCTGGAATCGGTCCCCGGAATCCCTGGACCAAGGGTTTGTGCTCCCCCGGCCAGGCAATCCCTCTGGTGGTGGTTGGGTCCTCGGCATCGGCTGGTAGGCAGGTTCCTTCGGCCTCCCCATCGGGAGATAGTTGCCATGGATACCAGCCTTGCAGGCTGGGGAGGCATTTGGCAGACCCAGAAGATCCAGGGTCAGCAGGGTCCGAGAGAGAACCGGTTGCCCATAGAACTCTTGGAACTGAGAGCAATTCGATTTGTTCTCC
This sequence comes from Gastrophryne carolinensis, assembly GCA_027917425.1. Classification (NCBI taxonomy): domain Eukaryota; kingdom Metazoa; phylum Chordata; class Amphibia; order Anura; family Microhylidae; genus Gastrophryne; species Gastrophryne carolinensis. Next base: position 606,817,174 of record CM051234.1, read on the forward strand.
TATATCTGACCCCCCTATTTAAGGGGCCAAGCGGTTCAGGTCCGCTCGGACAATCGGGAGGCTGTAACCTACATCATCCACCAGGGCGGTACTCGGAGCAAGAGATCCCTCAAGGAGCTAAGCCGGATTCTGAGTTGGGCAGAGAGGAATGTTCCCTGCATCTCGGCGGTTTACTTTCTGGGGGTGGAGAGCCAGGAGGCAGATTCCCTGAGCAGGAGGTCCTTGCATCTGGGGGAATGGTCTCTCAGCAGGAAGGCCTTTTTCAAGCTCTATGCCTCCGCTGGAGTCAACTGGTTGTGGATCCTTTGCGTCCAGACACAATCACAAGCTTCCAGGGTTCGTATCTCTCTCAAGAGACCCTCTGGCCATAGCAACATATGCCCTGGTGATTCCCTGGGCAGGGTTCAATCTTCTGTATGTTGTTCCTCCGGTTCCGCTCCTGGACCGAGTGCTACGCAAGATAGTCCAGGAGGGGGTACCAACCATCCTGGTGGCTCCTCGTTGGCCAAGGAGGGTTGGTTTGCGGACAAAGTAAGGATGGCAACAGATCACTGCATCATGCCCGACGTTACAGACCTTCTCACACAGGGGGTGCTTCGGCACCCGAATTTATGGACGTTGACTTTGACGGCCTGGCTATTGAAACCTCCATCCTGATGGAGAAGGGTTTATCGGACATGGTTATTCACTCCATGATTCAGGCACGGAAGAAGACCTCTTCCATGGTTACTACAGAGTTTGACGGGCCTATTGCTGGGTGAGGCCACGGTTCCTTGCCGGAGATATTCTGTTTCTAGAACTCTAGAGTTCTGTGATATGGCCTAGACTTGGACCTTCACTTCGGCATTCTCAATGGTCAGGTCTAAGACCTATCCATGTTTTTACAGAAATCATAGATTGATCAGATCCCTTTTTCCGGCGGTCACTCTTGTCCGCCCACTGTGAGAACCTGTGTTACCAGTGTGGGACCTTACTCTGGTGTTATCGGCTCTCCAGGGTGCCCCCTTCGAGCCTTTCAATGGCACTAAATCGTCTATGCTGACGCTCCAACTGATCATCTGGTAGCGATCACCTCTGTGCGTTGAGAGTCGGACTTGGCCGCATTATGTATGAGGCCACCTTATTTTAAATGGCACAGAGACAAGGTGGTTTTTTCATTTTAGCCTTGATTTTTGTCTAAAGTCGTTTCTCCTTTTCACCTTAAGTTATCTTACATTCCTTGTGTCCGGCACCGGATGATTCCAAAGAACGGACTCTCCATGCTTTGGATGTGGTTAGAGCCATAAGGTATTTCCTAGCTGCGACTGAATGCTTCAGGAAACCGGATTTGCCTTTCGTCTTGACGGAAGGCTCTATAAGGGGATTGCCACCGGTCAAGTCCACACTCCAGTAAGTGGATTAGACAGGCGGTGGTACGACCCTACTCTGCCAAGGTGACAGAACCCCCTTTTCGGATCACAGTTCATTTTACTAGAGCCATTGGTGCTTCTTGGGCCTTTCAGCGTCAGGTCTCGATGGAACAGGTTTGTAAGGCTGACACTTGGTCTTCAGTTCTTACTTTTCCTAGGTGGATGTCAGGGCCTCAGCTGACGTTGTTGTTGGCCGAAAGGTGCTTCAGGCGGTAGTGAAATGAACTACCTGCTGTTCCGCACTGGGGATCCTGCCCATATGGACACTGCTTTTGGATGTCCCAATCGTGATTACTATCTGGACGGCCTGGAATGGATTGGAAAGAAAAAGGCAATTCTGTGATACTCACCTGTAGAAATGCTTTTATTTACGATCCATTCCAGGCCGTCCACCCCGCTCTTGAGGCTTATTATGTCCTGCATGCCTGTTAATGGTGATGAACCATTATTGCTCATAGGACACTACTTATACAAATTGAATTTTTAGCTTCGAGAGAGTACAAGCGGAGGCTATGTGAAGTATCATAGTCTCCTATAGTTTGGACCTCCCGGCCTGTCTCTTCTATTGAGTACTGCTTTTGAATTCCTGGCCCTGGGTTGAGAGGCAGCTGCCTTTATAGGGGGCCAGGAGGAGCCAGATCTCTGATCTTGCAGTCCACGCCCCCTTTGGGGCGGAGCTACCCAATCGTGATTACTATCTGGATGGCCTGGAATGGATCGGAAATAAAAGCAATCCTACAGGTGAGTATCACAGAATTGCCTTTTTGCCCCTTATCCCAGGTGATTCTTTGGTGGTCACAGTCCTGAAGAAAAGAGGCAAAGAGAACAATGCAGATGCCTTAATTGATAAAGAAAACAACAGCAACTATACATTAGCAGGCACAAACTTAAAGTGGTGGTCTAGCCTAAATACAGTGAAGCCCCTCCATTTTAGACTTCAGTCCCTTACTTCATGATACAACAAATCTCACACCATGCCAGAACTTGTGCCAAGCCACTGTGCATGTCTCCAGAGTCCAGCAAGTCTGCATGTCCACCCCATCGTAACCAGTCTCTTTGTCTGGTCCTTCGCTCACAGAGCAGTTCAGGGGTGCGCCATATTTGCGCAGGCAAAGTAGCTGAGAAGAGGGCTGCTCTTGACTATGTTTCAACATCCAAAGGAACCCAGACCAGCTGGCAAATTGAGGGGAAGCAACATTTGCACAAATTATTATTTTTTTTTAAATTGTAATTTTTATTGAGGAGACAGGCGATACAGACAAGCTTCAGCAATACAGACATGGTGGAACAATATAGCGCAATGAAATTACATAGATTGGCAATACACAATATTGCGAACGCGTCTGGGGGATAAATAACCAAATAGACAAGAGGGGGTTTCACAGCTGGAGAAACAGTCCTTCCACATCCAGTGCCCCCAGAAACCCGTAGAGCACCCGGCCCCTCTCCGTACAACCGCTATTAAACTCCTCCGTCCCGGCCACCGCCCATTAAACCTTATAAGCTTTCATCCGCAAAACAAGCCTCCACATTTCTTTTATGCATAAACTATGTCGAAACAACTAAAAACATTGCACATGACAAAGAAGAATACCTAAAAAGAAGAGAAAAAGAAAAGGAGAGAGAGAGAGAGGGCGGGGGGGGGGAGGGACAGAGAGACGGGGGGAAGCAAGGTAATTGGGTGGGGGGGGAGTTGCTTAAAAATATTTAGGCCTCATTCCTGAAGAAAGCCAAGGTAATCAGCCGATAGGGTAAACTGATCCCAAGCGCACCAAATCTCCCTGTATTTGTCAAAAGTATCCTTCATTGAGGCCATTAGTTCCTCCATCCTACTTATGTCTCTCACCCTGGACAGCCACATAGCTGTTGTTGGAGGATCGTGCGACTTCCAACATGCAGGAATACATGACTTTGCGGCAGTCAGAAGTGGGGCTAGGAGGGATTTACCCCTCTTGCGAAAAGAGGTGGGGGCCAGATTCAAAAGGTAACCGGCCGGGTCCTCCCGCAGGTCAATCCCAGTCAGGAGTAGCACTATTTTTTGGACATTGCCCCAAAACTTAGAGAGGCCAGTACATTCCCAGAAAATATGAACCATTGTGCCCCTTTCACACGAGCACCTGCAACATAGGGGGCTGGAAGAGGGGAACATCTTTGCCAGCCTAGATGGCATGTAGTACCAACGGGTCAGAATTTTATATGAGGTTTCTTGGTATCTGCTAGAGATAGAAGATTTGTGGGCCAGCTGAAACATAGCTTGACTCTGATCCGCTGAAAAATTTCTGTTTAGCTCCCTTTCCCACCCCTCCACGCAAGGGGGCACAAATGAATCCAGGGGACTAATAAGCAGGGAGTATGCGTATGAGAGAGCCCCTCTGAAATGGCCTACCCCAGTGCAGAGTTGCTCAAAAGGGGTCAACGGTCTATCAGCCTCGCCCGTCTGGCCTGTAGATTTCTGGTAATGTAACAGCTGGAAGGCCCACCAGAAATTGAGTGGCTGTAGCGAATGTTTAGCAGCCAGATCCTCCACCCCACTCCCCCTGCCCCCCTTGCGCATATGCACGAGTCTGTAGCAATTCCGTTGCACCCATGAACGGAAGACTCCGTCAGCCTGGCTCACCGGGAAGTCCGGGTGCCCAATCACCAGGGTTAATGGTGACAGGGAGGGGGAGATGTCCGGCTTCGGGAAAACCCTCGCCGCCACTTTCCTTGTGGGGCCTATTGTAGGGTGCTTATTGAGTGTTTGAAAGTGGCCCAGCGGGATCCATGGGAGTCCCGGAAGGGATGCAAGCGAGGCCTCCTGTTCAACGTGTATCCACTCAACGCGGAATGCCTGCACCAGTCGATCACCCTGACCAGGTGGGCTGCAGCGTGATACAGCTTCCAGTCCGGGAGGCCCAGGTCCCCCCGCACCTTGGGAAGGGTCAGGAGGGGTGCTGCCAGTTGATGCGCTTTTCCAGCCCAAACGAACCTAGAGCACAACCCCGTAAGTCGTTTAAAAAATGTATGGGGAACCTCTACTGGAAGGGCCTGGAAGAGATATAACACTCTAGGTAGAATGTTCATCTTAATAATATTAACCCGGACGAACCAGGTAAATGCACCCTTGTTCCACTTTCGGAGATCCTCTTCCACCCTCCTCAGCAACGGGGGAAAGTTAAGACCATAAATCTTCTGGGGCTGGGCCGGGATTTGTGTCCCTAGATAAGTTACCGCCTCCCGCTCCCATATGAAGCGGAAGGTCTTCGAGATTTGCTCCATTCTTTTGGGAGGAATGTTAATGTTGAGGGCCGAAGTTGCTTAGGGACCAAAAAGATCAGGTTGTCGGCATACGCCGCCACTTTGTGCTCAACACGACCAACATGTATTCCGGCAATATCTGGGTTCTTCCTGATGGTGCGTAAGAATGGTTCTAGTGTTAGGATGAAAATCAATGGTGAGAGCGGGCATCCCTGACGTGTCCCGTTTGATTGATTAAATGATTTAGAGGGGAGCCTGTTTACTATGACGGACGCAGAGGGGCATGTGTAGGAGGCCTTGATCCAATGGGTCATATTTTCCCCAAGGTCGATATGACTGAGGGTCGCAAACAGAAATTCACAGCTGACCCTATCAAACACCTTCTCTGCATCCGTCGAAAGGAGCAAGGTACCCGGCCCCCAAAGTGCCTGATGAACCAGATTGATGACCCTCGTGGTGTTGTCCCTACCCTCTCTGGAAGGAACAAAGCCAACTTGGTCCCAGTGAACGAGATGAGGGATGAGAGGCGCCAGTCTGTCTGCAATTATCTTGTTGAATAGCTTTAGGTCACAGTTCAGTAAAGAAATGGGCCTATAGCTGCCACATTGCATCGGGTCCTTGCCTGCCTTCGGGATGATTGTGATATGCGCTCAGAGTGTGTCTCTGGGCGAGCGACAACCGCCTTTCAGGGAGCCAAAGGAAGCAATAAACTGAGGGCCAAGCAGTTCGGCAAACTCCTTGTAATATCCCAGGTTAAAACCGTCTGGGCCCGGCGCCCATCCTGGCTTAGTGCCTTTGATGGCCCTCAGGTATTCCTCCATCCCAATCTCCCCTTCGAGGGCGCTACTCACTTCTTTTTTGAGCCTAGGGAGTCTCAACTCCTGGATATAGGAAGCAATACGATTCAGGTGGGTTGTCGAACGCTCCTGAGGCAGATTGTAAAGGCTTTCATAAAACTCCCTGAAAGCCTGCGCTATGTCAGACGTCAGGTGCCTCCTGCCCCCCTTGGAATCCCGTATAACTGGGATAAAATTCCCCCCATGCTGAGTTTTCAGCGACCTCGCTAGGGCTTTACCCGACTTATTGCCAAATTCATAAAAGAATCTCCGACTCTTAACGGCACATTTCTTAGCCTAAGCGAGGCAGATGTGTCTAAGAGACTCCCGGAGGTTTTCCAATTTGGCCCCCAGATCCCTGTCTAGAGACCACTTGTGCCTAGATTCGATGACTAATATCTCCTGGGTCAGCTGAGAAATTTGGTCATTCCTTTGTTTTTTAAGGCGCGACCCATGTTTAATTAGCAGGCCCCTGACCACGCACTTGTGGGCCGTGACGTTTACAGAAAAGAATTCAGCGATGGCCCTTTGAACATCGGCCCTAACCTCAGGGTCCTGTAGGAGCGAATTGTTAAGTCTCCAGTGGCTCCTGAGGGGTGGGGTGTCTGGGATGGAGAGGGTAACCGAGACAGGTGCGTGGTCTGAGATGGTTATCTGGCCGATGTCCATGCTGACCACCAAGTGTAAATACTTGTGTGGGACCAGGAAGAAGTCTATGCGTGAATAATAGAGTTATGTGGTGTAGAGAAAAACGTGTATTCTCTCTCCTTGGGGTTAAGTGTCCGCCACGCATCCATCAACTGGTTCCTGTGGAGTAGGGACTTAACCTTTTTAAGCATAGAAAAGGGAATATGTGAGATCCCCCTAGAGGTGTCCAACCCAGGATCCAGGGCTACATTAAAGTCTCCCCCCACCAGAAGGACCCCTTCTGCAAAGGCCGCCAGTTTCTCTAAAGTAGAATGGAGAAATTTGTGTTGATTAAAGCTGGGGCAGTAACATGTTGCTAGGGTAATTTTTAGGGAATAAAGTGTTCCCTTTACAAAGAGAAACCTTCCCTCAGGGTCCAAGAGAGTCTCAAGGTGTGTCCAGGGTAGGGCCCCTGCCAGGAGGATGGTGACCCCTCTAGATTTTGAGTCCGGTGAGGGGCAGAGATATTGAGTTTTAAAGTGATGATCAGTGATATTATGGAACCTGCCTGTCTTGAGGTGAGTCTCCTGGAGGAACGCGGAGTGTGCAAGCGCTTCAGCTCCCTGAGGGTGGAGGATCTTTTATGAGGGGAGTTCAGACCCTTTGCATTGAGGGATGTGCACTTTACCTTGGACATTCTGGTATACCAAGGGAAGCGCTAACCAGAAGCAGGGGACAGGTGAGGAGGCAGGAAGGGGGGGGGGGATGGGGCCGCGGGTAAGGGAAACTAACGAGGGTAAAGTGCAGTAGGAGAAAGAAAGAAAAAGCTATAAGGAAAGAGAACACAAGACAAAAATGAAAAAAAAAGGAAAACCAAATACACGTAACTAAGCACAATACACAATTTCTACTAAATCGTAACAACAGGAATAACAAAAAGGGAAACCCTGTAACTAAGCGGGGACTAAACTAAGCTTATCCCCAAACGTGAGCCCCTCCCCACCCGGCCGCAGCTGAGCAGGGGGGGGGCAAACCCACTGTGGGTGCGAGGCGGACTAAAGGGGTACACGAGGTCCCCCCAGCCGACCCCTCAAACATATAATTAGCCCCAACCCTGCGCTTACGCCCGTGGTGGGGCCAAACATCAAAGGGGGCACCTCCCACCTGATTTATGACTGTATGAAGCGCTCCCAGGCCCCTCGGGTCACGGGGGAGAAAACAAGTAGACTCCCCTAGCATAACCAACAGCTTAACACAAGACAACACTACACACAACACTAGACCATGGTAGTCAAAGAATATAAAGATAAAGTCCGACACTGAGCTAGGACTCAGGATCCAAGTGCTGGGGGGCTGAAGGTGGTCTTCTGACATTTCTTCTGCGGGCACCATATGAACCCCTTACTCGACGCCCCCCTTGCGATTGCCCCTCTCTGGCCATTTGAAGGGGTGGGAGCGAAGCAGGATCCAACCAGTCCGGGACCTCTATCGGCCCTGTGTCCAAGAAGGCAAACATCCCTGGGAGGTCGCCAGTTGACCTCAAGGCGAAGACCCGTTGATTCTTCCGCACAAGCAGGTGGAATGGGTATCCCCAGCGGTATGAAGCTCCACACTCCTGGATTCTGCCAAGCAAGGGTTTCAAGAGACGCCTCATATAAAAGGACCACCTGGACACATCCGGGAAGACCTGCAGTGATGCCCCATCAAAACGTATCTGATCTCTGTCCCAAGCCTTTCGAAGAATTTCATCTTTCACTGAAAAATAATGAAGGCGACAAATCACATCGCGTGGACGATTAGGGTCAGCAGGTCTGGGACCGAGGGCTCTATGCAGCTGGTCCACTACGATCTCCGTGTTGGGCGGACGGCTTAAGATCTCATTGAAGATGCCCGTCACTGTATGTAGAAGCTGATCTAGTTCTGTTGCCTCCGGCAGGCCCCGCAGCCTTATGTTATATTGACGGCTCCTATTCGCCAAATCGTCGAGCTGCAGGACCATCGATTGAGATAAAGATCGCTGAAGAGACATGTTTCTCTCTAGAGCCTCGATTGTTTGTAGTGCTGACAGATGTGATTGTTCCAGGCCTGATGTCTTGGAATCCAGGTTCTCCACTGAGCATTGCAAGTCGGAGATGTCCTTCTTAAACGAGCTCTCGACTCTCAAGACGAAGGCTTCCAGGTCTGCTTTAGAAGGAAGGGCTTTCATTTCTGCCCTAATATCGGCCAGGACCGCATCGTGTGCATCTCCGGGTCGCGGAGAGGCTAGAGGGGGGGCAGTTGCGTGGCTAACACGATATCCTCCCGGACTGGTCTGGGCGAGGTCTCCATCCAGTGCCGGGGACCATGCGGCTGTGTGCTCTGAGTGGGCAGGGATAGGGCCCGCTACGCTGCGCCCAGATCCCAAGGGCGGGCAGCATGGAGGCACCGGGGAGCGATGGCTCGGGCCGTATTGCCGTGGAGAAGGCACCCGAAACGGCCCATGGCCCACTGCGGTGTTGGCACGGTCATTTTGCCAAGAGTTCCCCCCAGAGTCATGTCTGGAGTGCCACGTGGGGGAACTGGGCGCACATGTTCGCGCCAGCGGGATGAACCACTCCCCCTCCAGGCCTGGCGAGGCCTCCAATCGAGCCGTGGCATCCGGGCTGGGCGGCGCCGCTGTAGGAGTGTCTTGGAAGCTGCGCTGTCTCGGTGAGATGGCTGGTGGGCTTGCTCCCCTACTGCCGCTACTGGAGGTGAAGAGCTCCAAATTTGGGGGAGCAGGGACCTCCGCATGGCCCCACAGCTTGATGTCCTGGCTCCTCCCCTGATTCTCCGCCTGAGGGGGATCCTGAGGGCATGTGGGAACCCCTCCACTTCCTGGCCACATGTCATTCTCAGCCACCCCCGCAGACCTCGCCTCTCCCCCCATGCTGTGTCCCATCAGCGCCAAGCAGGGCAGCTCCCACCTTGTCAGGTGCACCGCCAGTATGCTGCGTTCCGCTGTGCCTCCCGTCCCCGGCAACAGCTGGCGCGGTCCGCTCCTCACCTCCTTCCGCCGACCGGCTACGAGCACCGCTCGGCTTCATTCGTGCCTTGGACGGCTGGCACGACAGCTTCTCACAGGCGCTCTCCGCCCCCACCGCCGCGTCGTCTGCTTCGGCCCGTCCGGGCTCCCCCTCCTCTCCCGAACGCAGTTTCCGCTGCTCCGCGCCGCGTCCCTCGCATCTGCTCTCCGCCGCGCTGCACTCTCCGGGAAAGCCACTCGTCTCCAGGCAGTCCTCCGCTGCGCCTCGGCCAGTCTTCACTCGGGGTGACCGGCAGCTCACCCCCGCCTTCTCCACTTCTGGGCCCATGGCTTCCTCACGCGCCGCCGCCATCTTGGATATAGACCCGCCGGTCCCTAGCGCTCCGTCGGCCATCAGGTAAGTGCTAATCTTAATCTGAGGAGATGTAGTCACTCTCTGGCCCTTGCGCTTCTTGGCCATTGTCTTCTGGGATGATTTTAGAAGGGAAGATGCCCCTAAATGCTAATGGAATTAGTCGGCTGGAGGGAGCTCAAGGCACAAGCGTCCTCACTCCCTCATGTCCGGCCACGCCCCCCATTTGCACGAATTATAACTGAGTAACTTTGGATACAAGCTGCTTTCCTGAACTAGTGTTCTTTGTACTTATCTGAATGCCCTTCTACTCACGTGAGTTCTCCACAAGCTAATGTTCATTTAGCCCTTTCTTCGCTTGCAGAAGAAATATTTAGCTAGGAGCTAAGGTTTCCAGTCTTATTCCTCATTCTCTTCAACAAATCTTGTCTTAATCTTAAACTTCCCAGATACACATAGCCTGTGCCACCAGAGGGAATAACATGTTACATATGTTCTGTAGGAAGCCTAAAGAGCAGTGCCGGTGGCAATTCACAGGGCCCCATTTCGCCCAGGGGATCGAGGTTCAAGTAAGGGTTGTGGAGTTCTTTGCGCAGGGGGGCTCCAGCAATCTGGTTATCCCCCCCCCCCCTGAAACTCACAGTGCAGCCCCATGCCCATTAATTAATTTGTCAGGTGATCCCAATTAAGTAAATACGCCACTTTAGTCAAGTCACCACTTCCTCATTCATTGTGTATGGCAGTTGACCAACGGAAACCATTCAGGTTTGTTATGCAAGCCCACTTGGAAATCCAGACTGGTCACCGGCAGTCAAGTGATTGCCAGCCACTGGTGAATGAGGAAGTGGTTAACATATGGGTATAGTTTTACCTTTCAAGTGTCCACCCCATGTCTAGCACATTGGCAGTGTGCGAACTGCTCAACCAGTGCTGGGCACGTGAAAAAATTAGGAGGGTTCCCTTAGTCCCTGGAGGCACGAGTGTGCTGGGGAGCTAGGGCGCAGAGTTGGGCATGCACTTTTACTCACCTAGACCCCCTCGCACTGCAGGGTTTTTTTCTGTCCCCGCCACAGTTGTCCGCCACCGCACTTTCATACAGATGCTGCTCCCTTGTCTGTCTTCATAGTGCTGTATGTAAAGCCAGCATAAGAAAGACTGGCAAGGGAGCTGTGGCTGTGCAACCCTGTATGATCAAGATGGATGGAGTAGTGGATGGTTGGTGGATAGTCACCATGTCCCAACAAGGCTGTAACATCAGAAAGGAGGCAGCAGACAGCCTTGGACTGGTCCACAGGGTTACCAGGGAACCCCCTGGTCGGCCCCAACCCCCTGAGTGCTTATGTTTTCATGGTGCCCCAGAACTTTGTGCCTGAGAACAAAATGGTCAGCCATTTTTCAGCTTTAGCCCCAGTGAAGAGATGAGGCATTATTTGATAGTAATTATTATGCTGCTAATTTTTTATGGTAGTGGTAGTAGCAAATGCTAGATGTATTCACTCACACACAATACAACTATGCATAATTTGCCAAACATTGCCAATAAATGAGTCTAAAAAAATTAAAAGTAATATTTACCTCTAAATGTAGGGTTGGCCCCAGAGTCTTTTCTGGTGGGACCAGGGTACCCCAGTCCAACACTGGTAGTGGAGTCATGTTTTGTGCCAAAATCATTGTGAGAGAGCTGGTGGGCCACTTCCATGAAGGTCCCTGTCAAAATATATAGTACCTGACTGAGGCAATGCCATTTCTCATGCTGCAAAGAATACCTTTCAGTCATAAGCCGATATAGGAATAAAAGGAGAGACATTTATGTCTCCCCTGACCTCAACCTTATTGAGAACCTTTTGAAACCTGTGAGTAGCCTCAAGAACAAGATATAGGAGGGGAGGCAGTTCATAACTCTGGGAGGCTCCTGCAAAGAAATGCAAGCAGAAACTCTCCAAAAACTCACAAATTCAATGGGTGCAAAAAGTGTCCTGTTACCATATTACTTAGACTGTTAAAGCAGACCCAAAACCTCATTTTTAACTAGCAGCCTCTGAATCGCTCCCCCCATGAGAAGTACCTTTTGTCAATTTTCACTGCTCCTGCTTCACTCTAATCCCTGATAATGGCCCTTGTTTTAGCTGTAAAGCTCCACCTCCTCCATTCGTTGCCATTGTTGTGCGTGACAATGATGTAATTGCCACAGCTATGCAATGACTGATCACCTGCCATCTTACAGAGAGGGACAGCAAAAAATCAGTGTTTCAGGACGATTCAAAAAACAAAATGATTCATTTCTAGTTCTACACCCTAAGAAGGGAATATCCTTAGGGTCTAGGGCCAAATGTATTTCACAAGTTCGGTGGGAGGGGAGAATGCCTTACTGCCTATGAGATGGGGGGTTTGTCACACTACCTATGGGAAATGAAAGGGGGAATGCCACACTGTTTATGGGGAATGGGAGGGGGAATGCCCTACTGCCTATGGGCATGGGAGGGGAGAATGCCACACTGCCTATGAGATGGGGGGGAATGTCACACTACCTATGAGAAATGGGAGGGAAAATGCCACACTGCCCATGGAGAATGGGATAGGAGAGAGTGCCACACTGCCTGTAACTGGGTGTTTTAGCACAACATTTGGTTTAGAATTTTATTTTCTTATTTTCCTCCTCCAAATCCTAGGTTTGTCTTATGGGCAGGTGCGTCTTATATGGCGAAAAAATACAGGTATTTATTACTGTTACTGCAAAAAGCATATCCCGGGACAAACAACACACACAATTATGGTGAAAATGTTGAAAACAATTTACACACAAAAACAATATGTACAATATACAACAATGTATATTTGTGACAAAATAATTGGCTTATTATTAATTATATTCTTAAAAATTGCAACAAACTTAGGTGTACATATTCATGTGCCCCCCTCTAAAATTCCTAAAGCCATGGACATTTTAAGAATAAAAAAAAAAGGGAAATAACTTTGTAAATTTGTCACTACTGCAGTATAATAATGCAGGGCTTACTGATTGTATACATACTTATGGATGGCATTCAGCTCTGTCTGGAACAGAGCGTCAGCATAGAGAAGTGGAAGCGGACACATCCCCAGGCTGTCTGCAGCGTGTTCCTGCACCCAACCTATCTAAATGGAGTGGCACTGGAGCAACCCTCAGCTACAGGCAGGTCGGGGATGTGGACACAGCCAATGAGACGTTGGAGCGCCGAAAGGAGTGTTTATGGTGCAATCACGGGGGGTTAACACAGTAGGGAATTCAAGATATCTCAGGGGTACTTTTAGGCGCTAGGGCCAGCCAGTTTGGTGGTTGTTCTTCCTTGAGTTTGCATAGAAATCCCTGCCTTATGTAACCTCTGCACAGCTACAGAAATTTCTGCTTACCTAAGTTTTGAGTCTCATCTACCAATTAGCCTATGACTGATGGATGAAGAAAATCCCTGGGCTTATGTCTTTTCCCTCTAATATTCCCTTAACGCAGATTGTCTCTAAATGTATAACAATGGCATCTTTAACCTTACCCCCAGCAATGTAAAAACAGAATTCTTACATCTTGCAACTAATATTTTATTTGTCATTATCTGTAGGAACAGGTTAGGCCAACTGCTGTTATGATTTTCTTGGCTATTATTCTATAGTCACCTATAGGGGGTGCGACCGCACCGGGGCCGAGGAGGTCAGGGGGCCTCATCATTGTTGCTTCTCCACCTTATTTATATTATCTGTGCTCACTTGGCATAATTGACAGAAATTAAGTAGCATTTGGCTGAGCTGCTGTCTAGTTGGGATCAACTGAGTTAAAAACAGAAAAAAGTTTACTGTATGAGTCTTGACAGGGCCACATTTAATGTTGTCATCAAGGCATTTGGTTACGACTTTCTAAATGTAATTCAATTCACTTCACACGGAATCGAACACATTTTCTCAATTCAGAGTGAAGGGAATTGAATTTAGAAAGCCAGTTGGATGACTATAGAATAATAGACAAGAAAATAATAACAGCAAGTCCAGTTGCCTTGATTTGTTCATACAATAGATACTAAAGCCGACCAGCGTTTGCAATAAAACTCCAAGCTTTAATGATGCATGGTTAAAATCCAATCCAAATACAGGCAATCCCAATAAAAAAACGGGGTGGATAATCCTCTGTCAACGCTTATCAGACTCGGGGGTCCTTAATCATGACATGCCTTGATTTGTTCCTACAGATATACCATGACCATGACCTGAATGAGAGCCTTCACAGACATGTTTATTCTGCTAGTATTAAACAGGACAGTTACAGAGCTCCCAGTACAAAGCTACAGGCACTTTTACTACACCACCATTGGTGGTACAGTGGAGAACGGGGGTCACATAGTAGGTCCCTGAGGGCTGCAAGTTCAACATCACCACTATAAATAATTAGCCACAGAAACATTTCTTCATGCTAAAAATAAATACATATGGAATAATTGTGGTATATAATGCTGTTAATAGGTTAGCAGTGTCAACAATAGTCTCTGAACTACCCATACATTCTTTGATGCGTAGAGTCAAGAAGGTGACCCAGAATATTACAAACACACCTGCAACCACCATAATGTTTAATGCTGCTCTAAACTGTGTTGTTAGTGATACGTTTTTAGGTAATTTCAAGAAATCTGTAATGGTCTTCTTGTCTGAACACGAGCCTTGTTGGTCTTTGGCATCTACCAGGATACATTGTTCCCGAGAGCAGCTGATTTCTGGGTTGTACATCTCTGGTAGGCTACTAGACTTGAGTTGTTCTGTATTTTCATCCAGCATGTCCTCTATGGGTCTTTGCACTAAATGGTTTGAGTTTAGGTTGCCACATAATGGTAGAGTACTTGGCATACAACCGACGACGAAGGGATCATAAAATACAGTTGCAGATTGATGCTTTTCTAATTTAGCTTCAATAGTCTTCTCTTCCTGCACAACTTTCTCCCATTTGTCACTGCTCATTTTTACTACTGGTTTTGTGTTTTCTGTAGCTACAAGATGAAATTCGGTGCAAGTCAAAGTGATACAAGATAAGTGTGAGTTAAAAGGAATTTGTCCTACATCTCCTACAGACGTTCCAATTTGGTGCCCTTCAATATCCTGGCATGGAATTGTGAAATGGTTTCTAGTCGCAGTCATGGATTTGCAGGCTGAAGCCACTTTGTTTAGAGTTACTTTTTGGGCAGCAACACGTTTCCTATTTTGGATCAAAAACACAATGCTTCTCATGTTGAAGATAAACATTGCAATGACTGGTAGAGCATTGGCCAGTACAAGATATAATATGACATATAGGTTTCTGTGAAATGCAGAAGGGAATGAATTATGACAACCAAACACCTTTTCTTCAGGTTGTTGACCTCGTTCCTCGTTTTCATTTTTAAGACTAAACACATTGGAGAAATATAGCAGAGGACCACTAAATGAAATAGACACCAACCACTCGGCGCTTAAGAAAAACCTCAAAAATCGAACTTCTACTTCTCGAAATATGGGGCAAATTTTAGGCTTATACCCAACCACCTTCTGAAACCAAAATGCACTTAGGGCGAGCGTGGTAAGGACACTGCTTGTCATTGAAAGACCTGCAATAAACCAGTATATCTTGCAGTACGGGTCCCCTAAAAACCAAGTGCCATATACCTCCACAACAATTCCAGGGATGTCCACCATAAGGTTTGTAAGTAGATTCGACAGTGCCAGATTGATCATAAGAATTTTGTAGGGTTCAATTCTGCAGTTACGGGAAGGCATGGAAAAAAATAAGAGTAACGTATTCCCAAAAATGCCAAGCAAACAGAATAATATCCTGAAGCAGACCTCTGAAAGCATAGACGCCTGAGTATCCATCACGAATCTACCGGCAAAGCAGAAATATAAACACGAGACTATATCTGGCTATGCTAATAAAGCAAGGAGCCTAACAAGCAAGATGCACCCTATTATACATGTTCTTCCAATTTGTTGCCATATATAAATGTAATCCTTATGTCTGAGCTATAATCCATCATGATGATGCTGTGCAGGTGATTAGGGCATCTCCCTGCCCCTGGCAGAAACAAACCTATCATCATGCATCATGTCCTGGTGCTAATGAGAACGATAATAGATGATTCTGTATTTCACAGTAGCTTAGTGGACATGTAAATGTGACAGTGTTATTATATCAATGCTGAGTTTTGGTTGTACCAGTGTATTAACGTGGTCTTCAACAAGAGGGTGGGGATGTTACCAGGGCTGGGCGAGCAGGATGATCAGGGCCACTGTTAGTAGTGCAGGCCATAAAACAGGCCCCTCATCTCCCCATATTGGGCTAATCATGAGGAGGGGACACTGCCTGTTGCTAAGGTAGAGGCACAGCATGGCACATACCTATACCCATACCCATACCCATAGCGTATGGGATATCAGCAGTCCCACTATCGAGAATAGTGAGAGCGCTGGTGGCTCAGGAGCCCCTCGGGAGTCTAATTGCCCCCTTCCCCCAAGCCAAGTGGCTGCCAGGGCCGACGGAGGTCAGGAGGGAGGTCCTGGGAAACGGACAGGGGATGGGATGGTTTCTTCTATTCCAACCGCCCCACGTCTGGGGTTCCTGGCACCTCAACCCGAGAGGACCAGTCCAGGCCAAAAGGCAGGGGCGGTGGAGCCTGCAGGTGGGGTGGGGGGTGTCCATGGAGAGATGGGACCCCTAGGTAAGGCCCCACTGCAGGGGTTCATCACACCCGGGGTGTTAAGGGACCAGGGTGTTCTGCCTGGACCGGCAACTTGGGTGGAAGTGGAGGAGGAGCAGGTCCCAGAGTCCCCTCAGGGGACCGACCGCTCCTTCCCTTCCTCCCAAGAGGCTGCTGAGACAGGCGGAAACCCAGAGGTGAGTCCCGTGAAACTGACTGAGGACATGGTGGTCCCGACCATGTCCAGGCAGAGATGTGGGGTAGCATCAGACACTGATGACCCCCAGAGAGTCCTCCCCAAACAGGAGATGCAGCCCCACTTGGGCCCAGACCCCAGACGGGTGGTCTGGAGACAAGTGTGGCTGTACCCAATGATGGTCAAGCCGGGGTCACCAGGTGAGTGGCCTGAGGACCAGCAGTTGGTGGTTCCCTATCTGTCCAGGGCTAAGGAGTGCTATGCCGTAGAGAGCCGGACGATTGGGCACATAGGGATCACCAAGAAGCCAGTGGGGCCTGACCTGGCTGCCCACTGCCATTTTTACCATACAGGTCAGAGGGTGGGGGTGGCAGGGCCAAGTCCCAGCAGCCCACTGGGAACTCTGCCGCAAAGAAAGAGGTTGGTACCGATGGCGGTGGACTATGCCACCCAGGGCCCATGTTCAATGGCCTTGTCACCCACCTGGGTTGACAGGGTAGGTACTGCCCTGTGGGAGATCCTTCCCAAGGAAGGTACCCCCCAGGGTAGACTCTCCATCCAGGGGACCCAGTTCATGCTGCTGGAGGTTAGGCAGGCACCCACTCGGGGCTGCCTCCTTAGCCAGTGTTGGCAACATGCACCGGGGCCCCTGGCTCGGGTAAAGCAGATAAAGGGATGAGTTGCCATTGGCCAGACTGCGGACCCGTGGTCCCAGCTATGAGCCACCCTACACCCCTTCCGGGAGTGGTCCAACCCCTACTCTGGAGGGATGTGGACCCTGCCCAGAATCTTCAACACAAAACAGCACTATAGCCGTGGTGCTGCCAGACAGGGATAGTGGGCGCATGGGCGCACGGCCCAGCATCAGGAAGCGCTGCCCCTTAGCGCCCTCTTAGAGGGGGAGGTGTGAAGGAAACCTCACATATTCCAAGTCTAGAGTTCTTCTTTAGCCCCTTGTTCTAAAGGCAAATGCACCGTGTCTCTATGCAGGAAGAGAGAATTAGCATGTATGTGTTGAATAGCTCAGATCACAAACCCCCCCCCCCCCCTGTGATGATGCTTGCCACACCTGAGTCTCGAGACGTCAGTCTGCAGCTGGTTCGACCCCCTGCTGTGAATTTGTCATAGCAAGGATAAAACCGCAGACTGGCGGCACCAATATAATTTGGACCATAACTCCGCGTCTATGCATCCTAGCGCCGAACCGGGTACAGGATCAGAACCGGCTCACAAAACCGCATAAGAGCATGGGCGATTGGGTTCATGGAAATAAAGCAAAAGCCCATCAATGGAGAACTAAGGCTCTGGTCAGTGTAAAAACCTGATTTCTGGACTCATTGCGTGCACGGCGTCCAGCCCGATAGTTTGGGACCACTTCCAAGGCCATATGACCCCCCTGCTCCAAGTTAAAACCTCTAAAGGGTTTTAGGGCAAAAACACACGCCAGAACCATAGGAGGTGACGGCCCATCCCACAGAGGGGAGGGGGGCAGAGAGCCCTTGCAGCATAAATAGGGTGGTCTGGAACCAGGTAATTGTCACTCATCTGGAGGGGATATGCGGTCAGCATACTGGAGGTGCCCATCATCATCATCATCATCATAAGCTCTTGACACACCCCTTGTGAGAGCTCTGCAACTGCATACTAAGGTAACTGCTGATTGTTTCTCTGTGTAATGCACTCTATCCTGTAACCATCTCAGAATAGCATTTTGTATCATCTGTATCATATTATATTACATCATAGTTAAATGCTTGTTATCAGTGCCTAGTGTGCTTATAGCATTAAACTTATATTTAACTTGAGTGATCTGTTGCCTTAAACCAAGAATCTGTGTGTCCGTGGCTTTGGGCCTTGTATCCCTGGTAGGAGGGGTTGGACAAAGGGTTTATAGTTGGACCACGCGGTTTCCTGACAGTCCTTGTCCCCAGGACACCCCAATTGGGGGTGCCCCGCTGTGTGAAACCCCCAGCTCGACCAAACTTACCTCTTCCCTGTCCTATGACGCATGCGCAGCCGCTTGTCCTATCAGCGCACTCGGATCACTCACATTGGATGAGCTCTCTCGCATTGGACGAGCTCCTGGACGCAGGGGCTCAAGTAGATCAGAGCGCATTGATTGGCCGAGCGCACTGGCGGCCGTATCTGCCGCTACCCTCTAACAAGAAGCGTGCCCATGCCAGCCATTCACAAATGCCTGGTCCGAGCATGCGCCCTGCTAAAGGGATAGCGGGGATGCTGCCGCTGCTTGCGCATGCGCAGCTGGATGGGAAAAGAAGGTGAGTTTCTGGGCGACCTGGGGGTTCCATACAGCAAAGGGAAGGAAATTCAGCGCCCCGGAATCTTATAGATTTCAGGGCCGATGGGGCGCGGGTTTGGTCCTCTTTAAAGGAGCACTATCGCGAAAAATGGGCCAATGATAAAAAGTCACTTATACACCCGACATCAATAAATATCCAGCCAGGTTTTTTTTTTTCATTTTAATGGAAGGAAAAGAAAACAGAGTTCTGTCACCCCTGATACACTCAAACAACTCAAAACAACCCCCCCCCCCCGCCCTGCCACCCTCTCCTGGCACTGGGGCAGGATGCGGGGGAGGGTTACAAAGAAAAAAAAACCTTACCTTAGCCACAGTCCAGTGCAACGCTCCCATTTCCGTGCAACCACAGAAAGACACAAGGCAGCACCCCCAGCTTCATGTGTGTGCCCCCATTCTAATAAAAGGGGTTGTGTGCGTGCATGGAGCCAGGGGATGCTGCTCTCTTTCCTCCTGTGCGGCTGCCACCCATGCCCCGTGGTACAGTTCGGGTTCTCAGCGCCAGGAGAGGGTTGGAAGATGAGGGGGTTGTTTTTTGACTGGAATTCCGCTTTAACCAGCGACAGTACAAAAACAGTTTTTGACTTGCTGGTCAATTCAGGCACTGCTCAAAACTATGCCTAAATACTGTTTATGATGAATAAATTACACATTTACCAGAAAGATCTAAAATCAGTTTCCAGTCACATATCCTGAGAACCCATTTCGGCCCCTGTACTGACCTGCTGGGCATATAAAGTGCATACAGTATAATATGACATCAAAAAAGTATCCATGTAATAATAAAGTGCATCCAAAGTAATAACCAACAATTAGTGTCCCCCGTTGAGCAAAAATGAGAGGAAAGTCACGAAATGAAACATAAAAAATAAACATCACTGTTAAGGGGGTGCAGCAGGGGGTTCCGAGCACAGTAATCCTAAGACAGCACACATGCGTATCGTGGTCCCTGCACCACTTCCTCAGGGCAGTGCCCTTGTTAAGTAGTTAATTCCAACTTGACCTGTACTTCCAGCCGTGGGCGGGACGCCGTCGGCCGCAGAAGCTAGAACCAGACTGTGCGGGGGGGTGAGGGCCGACTGAGAGGTAAGTTCCCTTCAGCCGGCTAGTAGGTCTTTAAGGTTTGTCCTTTTTCAGTTCTAATTATCCATGCCCACTAAATAAAGTGATCTAACAGCCACTCTATCCCTTGAAACTCTTAGTGCAAGTGAATACAGCAAGCTACAGTAATTCTGAAGATGTCTCTGACCACAGAAAAGCATTTTCAAACCTCATAAAGCTGCATCATGGCATGCCCTTTCGGCTCAGCCATGCCCAAAAATGAAAGTGAAGCCAGCTGCTTTGCTTAGAATACAAAAGGGTCTAGAGGTATGAGATGCTTTGAAATGGCTAATTTCGAACTACTGCATCTGAATCTTTCCCAATAAGAGACATGTGTCATTGCAGTGTGCAGATTGCCGCAGCCCCCCATCCACAAACCTTGGTTTCACTTAACCTGTTGGTGGTCATGTGGTCCAGGGCTTTTTCAATGTTTAAAGTGGACCAACACCCAGGATTTTCACTATCCTGGGTATTGGTCCACTTCCGCGGGGCACCCTGCTGCGTGAAACCCCCCAGAATGGCAGAAAAAACTCACCTCACCCCGCTCCTACGGCGCATGCGCGGGCCTCGTCCAATCAGCGTGCTCAGAGCCGCTGTGGTATGCATGTACAAGGGACGGACAACCACAGCGGCTCTGAGCACGCTGGCGGCCGCTTCTCGCGCTTCCCTCTAACAGGGAGCGTGCCCGCGCCGGCCATTCACAAACGGCTGGTGCAGGTGCGCTCGCCCTGCTAGAGAGAAGTGCGAGATGCGGCCGCGGCCCGCGCATATGCCGTTGGACCAGGAGTAAGGTAAGGTGAATGGGGCGTCCTGGGAGGTTTCACACAGCGGGGCATCCCAATTTCGTATTCCCCGCGGGGAGGGGTCTGATCTGCCTGGGAATTTTATAGATTCCCGGGCCGATCAGCCTGGGTGTTGGTCCACTTTAACTGTCTGGAATCATGGAGTAGACTGTCACTGGCCAATCCTATTGGAGTGCAGACCATCCTGGACTTTTTGAGAGCACTTCAACCATACCTCCCATGTGCCCCTCATTTGGAGGGACTGTCCCTAGTTGTTCTTATTTGTCCCTCTTTGAGGTGAAACATGCAGATCTGCATCAATAAATGATTCATTTGCCTATTCAAAGTGTTACATTGTAACTGTTACAATCTCCTATCAATCCCTCAATGAGGGGGCGTGGCCTAATGTAACAATTGTCCCTCTTTCCCATCCTGAATAGTTTAAAGGTATGCTTCAATAGCCATCACGTGACAGTTTAGTTTTACCTGAATTAATTAGCATAAGGCATCATACTGCTTTCCTGTAACTGTTTTTATGAATAATTGTTTTCCATTGTTTTCACTGGACGCTGGCCATATGGGCAGCACCCACCGACCGCAGGGCAGCTCAGCAACCAGGAAGCGGGGTAATGTGTGTGTGTGAATGTGTGTGTGAGTGGGAGTGGTGGGAACAGCAGCGACAGGCAAGCAGGCATGGAGGGGGGGCGCATGCTGGCTGTAATTGGGGATGCCCCCTCACTGCCTGTAATGGTGGGTATCACACATTACCTGTAATGGAGGGATGCCAGTCACTGTCTGTAATGAGGGATGCCCCTCACTGCCTGTAATGGAGATGCTGCACACTGACTGTAATGCGGGATGCCTCTCACTACCTGTACTGGGAGATGCTGCATACTGACTGTAATGTGGGATGCCCCTAACTGCCTGTAATGGGAAATGTTGCACATTGACTCCAATTAGGAATGCCCCTCACTGCCTGTAATGAGGGATTCCCCTCACTGCCTGTAATGAGGGATTCCCCTCACTGCCTGTAATAGGAGATGCCCCACACTGCCTGTAATGAGAGATGCCCCACACTGCCTGTAATGAGGGATGCCCCTCGCTGTCTGTAATGAGAGATTCCAGGGCCAGCCTCTGGCTTTTCCCCAGGGTATTCTTATTTAGCATGCCCCCTGTGTGAAAGCCACTAAGACGCTGATAATATCTCACCTTTCCCTGGCGCATGTGGTGCATGTGCGGGCCCTCGTCGGTCAGAACCGTTTGCCTTCAGATTCGTCACACGACAGCGGGGATGTGGGGGATCAGGCAGCACGCTCTGCCCACTGAATTTAATCAGAGCCCTTGGATGTAAACACGGCACGACACTGCGGGGGTTTCATACAGAGGGGCATCTCATTTCTGGATGCTCCGGGGGCACGGTACAAAACCAGGGAAATTCAAACTCCCTGTTCGCCCTTAAAGCGGACCTTCAGCATCATTTAATGAAAAGCCCAAACCCTTAAAAAAATATTCCCCAGCATCTAAAATTAATATATTTAACCTTCTTAGTCACTTACTTATTTTTCTTTCTCCCACTGGGCTACAACTCTGTTCAGGACACTAGAATATGGGTGCCGCCATCTTGGCTCAGTAGCCAAGGAGAGGAGACTGAGGAGAGGGGTCAAAAGTGCAGGGGGGCAGGGTTATAGCCGTGCTTTGCACCAACAGAGCAAAGCTGGGGTCAGGAAAAGGTCAGCAATCCCAGAATGCAGAGCGGCATAGTCATAAGACACTTCCTGCTTGCAGGCAGCCTGCACCCCCATGGGCCCCCATCTTGGATGTTTAAAGTCTCTTATATGGGGGAAACATATAAGATAGACTCTTATTCAGGTAAGGTCCGGATTAATAAGCAATTATTTTATTATCAGTCATTTATAAGTGATAATTCATTTAAAATTGTATTTTATTTATGTATGCACTGATAATTGCAATGTAATGGTTTATGCCCGTCCTGACACAGTAAGAAAAGCTATGTTATGTCACCACCAGGTGGCAGTGTGGCACACAAGGAAAGTCTGCAGGCGTGTGACGTAAAGGGGGTGAATTTCGCTATGGTAACGGAGCGCAAGCTCCTAAGTAGTCACGTGATAGAGGCGCGACCTGACGTTACTACGCAGCGTTCCAGCGTGGAAAGCATCAACCGTTACTGGTTTTCCAGTTATTGTTGTGTATAGTGACGTTGCTCCCAGGTCCCTTCAGTGACAGAACCGCCAACACTGGCGCCAATATAGGCCACAGCTTGGCGGCTGCATCACCGCGTCACCTCATAGAAGAGACCCTGTGTGCGGACCCCTTACTTCATAGCAGCGACTGGAACGGCAAAAGCTTTGGCGAGGTAATGATATCACTTATATGCGTCATGTAGTCATTGTTACGTCACTGGAAATCACTGCAGGAAGTTCAGCTCACACAGACCTGACGAAAAGTGAAAACTTCCCAACCTGCCCCTTTCTCGCTTTATGGCATTGCTGTGAGCTGCACTTCCTGTTGTCTTCAAGCTGAAGCAGAATTAAACTCTCTTTTAGACAATGGACTGTATTATGTCATGCTGTGATGTGAGCCCTGCATTACAGAGAAGCTCACCTTTTCCTAGCGGAGCTTAATCTGGAAGGACAGGAAGCAGCTGCACACGCTGGCATCAGCTTTTCTTGAAGAGGAAGTCCAAGCTTTTTGTCTTGACCTGTATTTGGGATGCCCTGCTGTGTGATGCCCCTGGCGGCGTCAGCACCCGGCAAGGCGGGGCAGCTGCCGGGGGCCCCCATTCTCTGGGGGGCGGGTCTACTGACAGGGCCGGCCTTTAAGGTGTGCGACGGCGGACTGAGAGGGCACCACCGCAGCTGGTGCCCACAACTCCAATGGCGGGGTTTCACACAACAGGGGAATGTATTGGTTTTTGTTATGCTTTTAAGTTGCACACTCCAACTGTTTTCCTGTTCCTGGAGCATCCCAATCTGTGATACCCCCTGGCATTGTCAACATACCCACCATGCAAGCAATTCCACCCCTGAGTTTGGCAGGGGCATCTCAATTTGGGATGTCTCTGTTTGGGAAAGAACCTCCCTGGTTTGACCTTTAACTCAAACTGGTGATCCCACAGCGCATTCACCAGTTCGAGGAAAGTAATGAGTAAAGAGGGGGGTCACACACAGGGGCACCCAAAATCAGGAGAATTTAGATTTGTTTAGACTCTGTGGTCAGGTTTGGTGCGCTTCAAAGTAGACCAAAACTAGAGTTATGATCCAAATAGCATGATCTTTGTGTGGCATCCAGATTTGGGACTCGGTGATGTGACACAACTCTTCACACAAACGGGCCCACTGAGACCATGCCGCCCAAGGGCCCAAATAAACCCGGAGCCGGCCCTGCCTGGGATCAAACGTATACCCCCCCTTCGGAATCAAATTGATAACCCCCCACACCTTCTTTTTTTTTTTTTTTTTTTTTTTTTTTTTTACCTTTTCCTCATTATCCTTGTGAAATCGGGATCTGCGATCAGACTATGTGGCCAGAGTTCTCTTTCTCGCAGGATTTGGTTTCGCACGGGGAAGGAGGAGTAGATCAGAAAACCATCTTGCAGGGTTGTGTATGCACGTGTGGGGCCTCGCGATCCAAAGGATCCCCTTCCCCTCATTTAGCACCCATTTTGTTTAAGTGGCATTCCTCCTATTGAAGGAGGTACGACTGCCAGATGGGTGCCTATTGGATGCATCTCTTTAAAGTGGACCAAAACCCACACTGACCGGAATCTATAAGATTTCCGGGTCGATCGATTTCCCCCCCCCCCCCGGGGCATCCAAAATCGGGATGCTCCGCTGTGTGAAACCCCCCAGGTCGCCCCATACACTTACTTTGTTTCCCGGTCCAATGGCGCATGCGTGACCCGCGGCCGCATCCTGCTATCTCTCTAGCAGGGCACATGCCCATGTCAGGCATTTGTGAATGGCCAGCGTGTGCACGCTCCCTGTTAAAGGGAAGTGGGGGATGCGGCTGGCAGCACACTTGGAGTAATTGACAAAGGCTTAGACGACGTGATGTCAGCGGCTCCGAGCACGCCGATTGGACGAGCAGCCGCGGGACCAGGAAGAGGTGCGTTACCTTAGGTGATCTGGGGGTTTCACGCAGCAGGGTTCCCTGGGGATAAGGACCAAAACCCAGGATAGTCATTTCTCCTATTGGAGTCGATGTGGCTGTCAGATGGGTGCATATTGGATGGATCTCTTTAATGCAGGGCTTACTGATTAGGGGTAGGTAAGATTTGTTTGGTCTCCCTGTGAACCAGGTCCCACCTTGGTACAGAGTTGGCAGGGAGAATGTAGGTCCACTTTGAAAGGTTTGCATGTTCTAGAACAGAGGTCCCCAACCTTTCTGAACATAAGAGCCACAATCAGCATTGAGAGATGATCAAGAGCCATGTTCAACATGAATAGGTAATTGACGCTGTATAACAGAAAACAACCGGAAATGCTCCCAAATCATGATACAGTAAAGTGCTCAAACGAATCGAACTTGACAATTTGGTGTTTAGGTCCTTCCCCCGGCCATATAACAATACTTGTTCCTTGGCCTGTCAGAAAAAGCTGATTCTGTCAAGTATCGTGATATAAAAGAAAAGTTAAAAAAACACTCACCTGACCCCTGGTTTGATCCGGCTGGCTCTCCTCTTCACCCGGGGTGCCTCCGATTCCCCCCTCGGGTCTTCAGGAGAGAGCCCGACAGGCCCTCTCACCCTGCCTTCCCGACAGGCACCGCCATCTTCACGAGTAGCCCCGTCTCCAAAGGGGATGACGTCACCCCTTGCGGGCGTCATCTCAGCTCAGCTGTCAGATGCCGGTGATCGCTGGGCAGAGGAAGACGGGATCTCCTGTCTTCCCCCTCCTCTGGCCAGCGATCACGGCATATGTCATGGGATCGGCGAGGGACACAGGAGCTGACAATCGAAGTGAGTTTTTTTTTTTTTTTACTGTTAACCCTTTGTGAACTGGTAAGGGATCTATGTGACCCCTATACAAATTCACAAGGATCTGGCAAGTCACCTGCAGCTAGCGGGTGCCTTGCCATTAACCCCAAGCCCCTCCATTACCTTCCTCCCCAAAGGCCAGGGGAGGGCAGAAGAGCCCGTGGCCATAGGCTATGCCTGCTTGTAGCCTGCAGGGCCAAGGGCCACCAGCGCCCTGCTCTATAAGCCCCCATAGCTGCTACAGGTTATACTGGGTAAGGGGGACCTCACACCATTTCTTGAGGGTTTTTTTTAAGGGTTTTTAACCGTTAAAATTCCAAAAAATGGGGTACCAACCCCCGGGAAGGGGTGTATGTCATTTTCTTTTTTTAATTTAAATTAAAATTAAATTTAGAAAAATCGCAATATATCATCTTTGAGACATAATTGGGATATATCAGGATATATCGTATCGTCATATGTGTATCACAATATGTATCGTATCGCCAGATTCTTGCCAATTCACACCCCTACTTGCCCCACACAGGGAAACCCCCAGCCCCCAAGAGGTTAATGAAAGATTTGAAACCCAGACCCTGCTGGGAGTCTAGTAAGCCAAGTGTGGCCCTGGCAGCTGCCAAGACAGGTAGCCTCCACATTTCTCCACCTACAAATGCCCGATGCATGTTGCTGACAGTTCCCAGCTTTTATGCCATGTAACCCTCTAGCCTTAAAATGGACCAAAACCCAGGCTGCCCCGCTGTGTGAAAGGTAAATCTTCCCTGGTTTTACGGCGCATGCTCAGCCCTCTCATCCAATCAGCGCGCTGGGATCCGCTCAAGCCCCTTTATCCAGGAGCTTGAGCAATGCAAACGGATCAGAGCGCGCTGGCAGCCATATCCCCCACTACCCTTAAACAGGTACCCTGCTCGCGCCAGCCATTCAGAAATACCTGGCGCGGGCACGCGGCCTGCTAAAGGGATAGCAGGGATGCAGCCGTTGGACCGCAACGAAGGTGAGTTTTCGGATGACATGGGTGGTTTCACACAGCGGTGCACCCACAGTCGGTGTGCCCCGGGGGGAACGAGTATGCTGGGTTTTGGTCCACAGTGTGCTATACCTCTGCTAATGTATTCGACTTGTAGGCAACTGGCAAGCCACATGGTAGGGGTTCATGAGCCACATGTGACTCCCAAGCTACAGGTCGGGGACCACTGTTCTAGAATACGCCTTTATTTGTGGCTGTAGCTGCACAAATACGTTTTACTCACCTGGTCATGCCTCAAAATAAGAAGCTGAGCTTATAACTAAATCATGGTCGTCACCAAAAGATCTCCACCTTTGCCCAGATTTTCTGCTGTTTCTTCCAGACATAAGCTTCTGTTCTGGTTTAAGCTCTAGTTGTCTCCGGAGCAGGAAATCCCTGGAGCCCTCATTATAAAGCCCATCATGCTGTTCTTTCTTCATGTCTATTCTAGAACGCTAGACACACTTGTGTTATTAAGCCTGTCTGTGATCTCTGTATAACGAGCCCCCTGCTTCATGTCATTGTCACAGGTAACAAGTGCAGGAGATGATGTGGGGCCCTTCTCAGTAAGAATGGAGATTGCGCTTGAAGTTCTGGTGTCTACCAGCATCAAGAGGAAGAAGCCGTGCCCGAGGCTCTGCTGGCTGGGCCAGGTCAGTGTTCATTTCTTTAACTGTTTGGCTTAAAGGGGACCAAAACTCAGCAGGATCAGCCCGAGAATCTATAAGATTCCCGGGCTGATCCAAACCCTCCAAAATCGGGATGCCCTGCTGTGTGAAACCCCCACAGGACGCCCGCAAACCTTACCTGAATCCCGGTCCAATGGCGTGGGCGCACTCCCTGTTAGAGGGAAGCGCCAGATGCGTCCGCCGGCGCGCTTGGAGCCGCTGAGCTTAGACGTTGCTTAGACATGCATAGCTCAGTGGCTCCAAACACGCTGATTGGATGAGCGGCCGCACATGCGCTGTAGAAGCGCGGTGAGTTGAAGCTAGCGATTTGGGGGGTTTCACATAGCGGGGCGCCCCCGTCAGGGTGCCGCGGGGAAGTGGACCAAAACCCAGGATAGTCAAAATCCTGTGTGTTGGTCCACTTTCAGATATATCTTTTTTTTTTTTTATCAAAAGGAGCACTATTTCAGAAAAATAGTCCAATAATCCACAGCCAAGCCTGTTTTTTTTTTCTTTTAATGGTAGGAAGAAGAAATTAAAGCGGACCAACACCCACTAAACTTTTGAAAAACATTTCCCCCCCCCCAAACGTCCACAGGGAGTAGGGACTAAACTCATTAGAGGACCCTCCCATAATGGGCAGAGTGGCGGGACCCTCCCATAATGGGCAGAGTGGCGGGACCCTCCCATAATGGGCAGAGTGGAGCCCCCCCAATCACCCTGTGACAAGCAGTATGGCTGAACCCCTCCTCCCAGAGCCACGCTTACCTGTATTTGTTCTTGAGCCCCAAACTTGCCACACCATGATGTGCCGCAACATCGCCATGGTCTAGTCACGTCTCATGCTGGGTTAAAGTGGACCAAAAGCCACTGAAATGTGAAATACATTTGGCCAAAGCCCTGCCTATATTGCCAAAACTAGAAATGGAAATGTTTGCCTTTCTAATCGTCCTGGAACACTGATCTATTTGCACCCCCCCCCCCCCCCCCCCCCCACCGGGGGATGAGTTTAGAGGCTAGGTTTGGCAATATCTGGTTGTTTGTGTTTTGGTCTTGAGGAAGGGGCCCCCCTGGTGTTTTTGTCATTTGAACTGTGGAATACTAATAGAGACCTTTTGAACATTACTGGATTGCTGGTTCTCTTCTACACATGTAGCCACTGTTTAAACCCTAGTTTCCACTCTCTTTTAGTCAACCTATTCTCGCACTGACCAAAGCTGTGTGGAACTACACCATTGTTGATTGCTGTTATTTTGTCTCAGGCGAAGGAGGCCGTATTCCTTGTGGACGAGAAGCATGTCAGCGAGATCAGCCTCCGCTCGGGCAATGTCAAGAAGACCTTCCTGAAGAAAAGCAGCATTGTGGCACTTGCTACATCAGCCAATGGTATGGGCAACATTCCCCTTCTAAAACTGCAAGTGCTGTACTAAGCTGGCTCACTGATTTACTGTATATAGCGGTGGCACTGTTACTTATGTGCTTTATATTAAATAAACTCCACTTTGTTGGCCACTGGTAGGATTAGTCTGATCTGGCATTTCATAGTTTGTATTTCCACTACGTCAGTTTTCTACTCCCCCGTAAGTTAACCTGAAAAGGGTCCTATTGTGGTTTCCAGAAACAATGGAGGAGGATCCAGGGCCCAGGGTTCCAAGGACAGCAAGTAAAAAAACATCAACATTTATTGCATGCTGATTAAAATCATCTTCTGGAAACAGTAGTTGCACAGTGAGTTCTCAGTGACGTGTTAGGGGGGGCCCTTCATAAAAAGCCATGAATGGTGGGACGTTTCTTCAGTTTGGTGGACTTAGTAATTTCAATGGCATCAAGCAGATGAGAAGTGATACATATGATACGACACAGGCTCTTAGAGGAATTTGCTGCCTTTTGCTTCAAATGCTTCAGATTTGTTAAAAAATTACATGCAGAGATTTACAGGTACAACAAGCAAAGTACCAGTTACAATTTTAATAGAGGAAGAGAAAGCAAGATACAAATGACATATTTGGCCCCAAATTCCATGCACTCAACTGGGACACACATGGTAGGACACAGGTCAGGGTCAAATGGCTTATCCTAATGCCAACAAGGCTGGTGGGCCCCTAGCGGAAGGACTAAGCGATTAGGAATAATTTACACAGGGCAGAGATATGTGCACAAGATTGGCGTAAACCCACCATTTGGTCCATGGGGACAGCGGTGGACCGACTATAGGGAGATCTGGGCGAATTCTGGTGGGCCAGGACATCCAATTCTTGGCTATTCCCTAGTTTCCCCTCAGCCTCCTTGTACCAGTCTCACTGTACTCCCCTAGCCCAGGCACCCTACGTCATGTTCTGCCCCTACATTGCTATAGCCTGGTTGTTGGGAGTCCATACCCACCCCTGCCACAGTATCTTCCCCCACAATACTAAAACTTAAATACCAAAGGTTCAATAGTTGGCATATCCATCCTGCCCAGGATCCATCCCAGCAATGCTATAGCCTCAGCCTTGTGTACTTGTTGACTGGAAGCCCATTGGGGGCTTAGCGTTGATAATGGAGGCTGGCTGTGGGCTGGTAAAATCCCAGGCTTATTTTTGGCCCCAGTCCATCCAGTCACAAAAGTCCACAGGGAGGAGAGACTCATTAGAGGACACCATTGCCATAAGGATAAGAGGAGGAGAACATAGGAACTCGGGATAAGGGCAGACCTCACAGCCCAAGGCTGTCACCTCAGCTCCAGGGTCCAGTTAATTAGTTGCCACACTTGATAAGTTAGGAGCAATGTACTGAATCCAGACTTGCCAAACTATAGAGCAGATCTGTTGTCAATAAGCTAGATGCGGGGTTACTTGTACACGCTGCATGACAAAGATTCTAGACAAGCTGGAAGGTTGGGGTGACAAGTTTTGTGCACATACAAATCTGCTCTTACAGAGGGGAATTGTTCAATTCTAATAGCCTGTCTCTTGAGTCTGTCTGTTCTGGAATCATGGCTTATTTGTATTGCATTTCTGCTCCTGATGTGTGTAAATGCTTTTACTCATCATGCAAAGCTTGTCCCCCACAGTCCATTGCAAGAGGGGGGGTATTCCAACCATCTCTTATTTATAAATAAATCCTGGGGGCTTGGGTGGACCTCTGCTTCAAGCTGCAGGGAAGTTTAAGAAAGCTTGCTTTGAATTTGTACTTAAAGTGGACCAAAACCTGCAATTTTAAAGTGGACCAAAACCCAGCGCAATCGATTCCCTCCCCCCGGGGTATCCGAAATCGGGCTGCCCCACTGTGGGAAACCCCCCAGGTCGCCCCATACACTCACCTTGCTTTGCGGTCCAACAGCGAATGCACGAGCTGGGGCCGCATCCCCGCTATTCCTCTAGCAGGTCGTGTGCCCGCGCCAGGCATTTGTGAATGGCCGGTGCGGGCACGCTCCCTGCGGGAAGTGGGGGATGCGGCAGCCAACATGCTTGGAGATACTGGCTTAGACGACGTGACGTCAGCGGCTCCGACTGGACGAGCGGCCATGCATGCGCAGTAGGCCTGGGAAAAGGTGAGTTGCGCTTGGCGATCTGGGGGGCTTCACACAGCGGGGTGCCCCGGGGGAAAGGACCTAAACCCAGGATAGTAAAAATCCTGGGTTTTGGTCCACTTTAACTGTCCTATTTTTGTCCGAGCCCCTAGACTATGCCTATTTCGGAGGTGTGAAATCCCTGGTTCACCTTGTTCGCTTACCGCACTGGCCATCCTACGGCACATACCTGGGCTCTCTTCCAGTGGTTTGGCTTAGCTGTGCATATTAATGCACAACTGGAAAAACTGAATGAAAGATAACAGTGTGTCTCCTGCTGGCTGCTCCCCTCCAGCTGTGCATAGATAGACCGTCAGGGGAGCTGGGGAAACCTCCGGAGGCCTGTACATTCACAGTGGGATCACTAGTGAGGTAAGTAAACACGCAAACTGGAGGCTAACCAAATCGATATTTGGCTTGCTCTATAGTCCATTAGACTCTAGGGCCAGTTCTCCATGCTATCAATGTTTTGTCTTTATTTATTATGTTACTACAGGTCAACTACAATGTATTGCTGTATGAATTGATTGTATGCAATTAATGTATTATCATATACTTTTTTTTTTCCTGGCAACCCTCTGTCCTCCAGGATCCTGGCTGGCTGCTTTGAGTCTTTCTGGGGAATTGTCTCTATGGAGTAAAGATCTGGACTGTCTTCTCACTGTTCCAGCCATATCTGAAATCTCCCAGCTGATCACAACAGTGCAAGGTAGTGAAATCAAATCCGTAATATTCTCAGAGTGATACTTTACCTGTGCAGAAGATTCTGCTTAACTCAGTAGCTGGGTCTGAGAGCATGTAAAGAAAGATTGTATTCGTGATTATTTGTTATTGTAAAGTGGACTAAAACCCACGCCGATAGACCCGGGAATCTATAAGATCCCCAGACCATCCAAAATCGGGATGCTTCGCTGTGTGAAACCCCCCAGGTCGCCCCATTCACTTACCTTGTTTCCCGGTCCAACAGCGCATGCGTGAGCTGTAGCCGCATCCCCGCTATCCCTCTAGCAGGGAGCGTGCCAGGCATTTGTGAATGGCCGGCATGGGCACGCTGCCCGTTAGAGGGAAGCGGAGGATGCAACCATCAGCACGCTCGGAGACGCTGCTCTTAGACGAAGCCTTAGATGACGTGACGTCAGCGACTCCGAGCTTTATGCAACGGTGCACCCCAGATCAGGGTGCCCTGGGGGGAAGGACCAAACCCAGGATAGTCAAAATCCTGGGTTTTGGACCACTTTAGGCACACAGAGGGATCTGGTTGGGATTAGGCTGTGGTAATGCTTTAACGTTGAAGTGGACCAAAACCCAGGATAGTCAAAAGTTTTGACTATCAATGGTTTTGGTCCTTTCCCCGGGGGCATGATGATCGGGGGTGCCCCACTGTGTGAAACCCCCCCAGGACGCCGCAGCCAACTCGCCTCTTCCTGGTCCCACGGCGCGTCTAAGAGCAGCGGCTCTAATGGCCGCATCCCCCGTCTCCCTCTAACAAGGAGCTTGCCCGTGTCGGCCATTCACAATTGGGCGCCTCGAGCCCCCACTGACCCAGAAAGTAGTTCTTGTGTCAGATGACGCCAGAGGTTGCCGGGTATCAGTGACACTGGGCTTTGTCTCTTGTGGGCAGCGTTGAATCAGTGGACAGATACTGTACCATGACCTCCCGGGTCCCCCTTGGCTACCATGGCTAATTATGCATCCAAGCTTGTATAATTGACTGTTTTTAATGGTGGTATGTTTTCTCTTACTCCACCTGATCTTGTGGGAACATGCTGTTGGCATCGCTACCAGCATTTCTGCCTATTTACATGGCACCTTCAAAGAGTTGGGCACTTTTCTTTGGGGCTTTACTGTGCAAATACATATAGCTCTATAGGAAACCATTCAGCATTTAGTAGATGGAACGTGATAGTACCTAAACTGCGAAAACAGGACGCAATAGGCTGACCCGTCTCATCCAGTAGACTGCAGAAAACTACTTCTGAGGCCTACCCCATAGAGCATTTCTACTTTAAATCCAGAAACCTATTTAGTGGCTCTGATAGTATCTTGCCAAGCCTTAGCCTTAGCGCCACATTTGTGTTTAAAATGTTGTGTGAAAAAGTGCCCTCTTTATGAGCGAAAACTGCCATTCACTTTCATTGTCTACCTTATGTGAAAGGAAACCTGTTTAGAAATAGTGGTGCCCTAGAAAATGTTCTTTATTTATTTTATTTTTTTTTGTCTTGATTTAGAAACCAATTTGAAGCTGCATCTCTGTGTCTCAGGAGACGGCAGCCGGGTGCTCCTGGCCACTCACACTGGATGTGTCTATCTGTGGGAAAAGCAAGAAGAAAGTTACAAGGCTAATCCTCAGAAAAACAGACTCCTCGGGGGCCACTGGTCTAAAGTTAACTCTCGTGATGCCATTGTTTTCCCAAGTGCATCAGATAAAGAAGCAGTGTTTCATGCTATGTTTGTAAAGAATGAGGTACAAAACCTTTTATTTTATTTTCCCTTGCTAGTTTATGTTCATCCTGGAACTGTGCCTGTAATGGTGATAGTCGAAATATGGCAATATAGTACTACGATAAACGGTAAGATAAGTGAGTCATGTCAAAAACTTAGGATTTTGACTATCCCAGTTCTACGGTGTATGCACAGGTTCTCGTGCAATCAGAGCCATTTGCCATGCATGTGTAATGCCCAGCAAACCGCTCTGTTTACATGAAGAGCTCTGAAATGGGGGTCGTGAGCGGCAGTATCTCCAGCAGCGCACACACTCCCACGACCCAGCCTCTGAATGGTTGGGGGCCGGAATGCAGCCACCGGACGTTTACATCGCCGAGGGCACCACGAAGCAGCTGAGATCTGTTTGGTGGGGGGGGGGGGGGGGGGGGGGGACTTGGGGCTGATTCTGGATGCCTCAGAGGAAGGCCAGCAAATGGCCTTGAAATCTTGTAGATCTCAGGGCCGGCCACAGCGGGTTTTGTTCCATTTTTATATAAAGGCTGTCCTATGTCATTATCCAGATCAATAAAAAGAATCCTTTATCCCTTTCAGTGCCAAGCACGTAGATTCTACGTGCTCGCTTCCACTCCACTTAAGTGGCAAGCACGTAGAATTTACGTGCTTGACTTTTCCCCCTGCTACAGTAAAAGTAAAATAACAAAAACACTCACCTGACCCCTTGTTTGATCCGGGCAGGTCTCCTCTTCATCTGGGGGGGGGGGCTTCGATTCCCCACCCAGGCCCCCCGGGTGCAGGGGAAGGCCCGGAATAGCCACCCCCCCCCCTTCAGCAGCCGCTGAAATACATGTAAAAAAAAAAATAATAAAAATGACATTTACTTACCTCAATGTTCGATTGCTCCCGCAGGGTCTCCTCTTCACCAGGGGGGCCTCCGATTGCCCCCCCCCCCCCCCCCGGCTCTCCAGCTTCAGGAGAGGGCCTGATCTCCCTGTCCTCCTCGACCGGCGCTGCCATCTTGCCTTTCGGGGCGGGGCTTATGACATCACACATTGGGTGTCGTCCTGACTCCGGCTGTCATTTTTTCACTTGTCATCGCTGGTCACGGGAGGAGGAAGGCAGGTGATGATCTGATCGCCTGCCTCTCTCCTCCACTGGCCAGCGATGACACCAACTGTCATCAGAGCTGCGAGGGACACAGGAGCTGAGGATCAGAGATGAGTAAAGTAAAAAAAAAAGTTTTTATTTTTTAATAAAGTCATTTTTTATTCTGTGTGTTTTTTTTTTTTTACTGTTAACTCCTTGTGAACTGGTAAGGGGTCCATGAGACCCCTTATACCAGTTCACAAGGCTCGGGGGTCTGGCAAGTCACCTGCGGCTAGTGGGTGACTTGCCATTAACCCCCGGCACCCCCATTACCTGCCTCCCCAAAGCCCTGGGGGGCAGAAGAGCCCGTGGCCATGGGCTATGCGGGCTTGTAGCCTGCAGGGCCAGGGGCCACAAAAGCTGACCCCTGCGCCCTGTTCCTACAAGCCCCCATAGCTGGTCCCGGGCTGGTTACTTCGGGTAAGGGGGACCCCATGTCATTTTTTTGGGGAATTTTTAAGGGTTTTTAACCCTTAAAAATCCCCCAAAAAATGGGGTCCCCCCCCCCCTCGGAGGTCAAATTCAATGACTTTTTTTCTCGATTTAACCCTTTGTAGTCTGGATGGTAGTTGTATATTCTAAGTATACAGCACGTCCTGCTCCATCTATAATACTTACACATGGGTAATCCTCCGCCTGAGGGCGCTGTTCACTGCAGACATGCAAAAACAGGCTCCTCCCGGCTCTACATATACCGAGGGACCTCCCACAAATCCCCAGATTTCTCTGCAGTGCTGACTGCGAAGACATGATGTATCACGCTCTCGCAGGCGAGCGGGGCTTTACAGCCCGTGGCCCTGTGGGACTATTTCCACCCGTCCTCATTGTGAAGTAATGCCTCCCAGCCTGGGCTGCGTTGGTCGGGTGAAGGTAGGCAGCACCTGGTGTGCTTAACGGAGCTAGACTCCACCGCAATCCCCCACCATAGGGTAGGCGGTTAAGGCTAAGGGTGAGCCTTCAGAGGATGCCCCTCCCGCATCAGCGCCCCACGCCCCGTGTAGCGGTGAACCCCATGTATTGGGTCACCTTCCTCCCTAGTTCCCCCCTTTATTGGGGGGAAAAAGAGGGGGGGGGTTGTGTGTACGATGGCCTAACCTCGCCCTATTACACTAGTAAGCTTTATAGCCCTTAACGGTTAACGGGTGTCAGAGCCGCACTTCACATTGATGGTAATGTTAGCCGCAGCGTCTTTACTGTATTTTACTTGGCGCGTACGGCGGCTCTGTTTGCGGACGCTACGGCGTTTATTCCTGTATTCGATCCTGTCATATTTAGTTTCTGAGGTAATTCACTCGGTCTGGTTTCAGGCGTTATTAACTACTGTTTCTGATTGGCTACGCGCTTTCGATCTCTCGGGGGAGTGGGGCGTGGTCTGGTTTGGCGCGTTCCGCGTCACCTTCAGCTCTGGCCCGGCCTTCGAGGTTCGCTTGGCGCCACTTCTTTCTCTCGCGCGCGTGGTGAAGACTGTCCTCCCCTCGCTGTTCTGTAAGTGCCCTCATGGGCGACCTTTCTTTAGCTTTTGCTCCTTCTCGCTTGGCTCTGACATCCTTGTTCCCCTTGTGTCTTTCAGACCGTGAACTTCGGTGGCTTCTCCCGGCCCGGTGTAGCGCCCGGTCCTGACCATTTAAAAAAAAAATAAAAAATTACTCCCACTTCCCAGCGGGTCATTGGGGCATCCAGGGTTGCTTTATAGTGTCAATCCCTACTGGCTTATTGTACCTAATAATCACCATATGGAGGCATCTCAGGATATTGTGAACGGGGTTCCTTCGGGACAAGCCCGTCTGTGTGTAGCTTGTGGGGTCTTACCTAGCAGCGGTGACAATGCACGGGTCTGCGTCCCTTGTGCACAGCAGGCAGTTGCCGGTCTTCCCGCCTCTTCTGAGGCTGGGCCTGCACCTCGCCTCACTTCACCCACTCCCCCAAGCCTGAGCCTAACTCCCAATACCAGTGGGGATTCTCATACTGATTTTGCCACTAGGCTGGCTAGTGTTGAAAACTTGATTGCTGGCTCCTTGGCACGCAAGGCCACTGCCAAGAGGCGGCATTTGAATCCTGAATCGACTATATTTCCTATAGAATCTGACGATTTACTGCTTTCTTATGCACATCCCCCCTCAGACGAAGGGGGGCTGTTCTCTGACTGAGGGTCATACGATGACGAGTCCAGGGGACAGGAGGAGTCTGTTTCTGATCATTGGTCCTCGGATGACATTGATATACATCTTTGATGTATTGTCCCTCTCTCCCCCTGCCGCGGCTCCCCGGCAAAG
Organism: Gastrophryne carolinensis; assembly: GCA_027917425.1. Classification (NCBI taxonomy): domain Eukaryota; kingdom Metazoa; phylum Chordata; class Amphibia; order Anura; family Microhylidae; genus Gastrophryne; species Gastrophryne carolinensis. Next base: position 606,853,799 of record CM051234.1, read on the forward strand.
GGGTGATCTGTTTCACACCGCTAGGGCGCGTTTGGAATTTCCTGAACAAACCCATTTTAATAGCCTCGTGCTGAAAGAATGGATACACCCCAGCAAGCTTCATGGGGTTCCTAAAAGTGTGGATAAGAAATATCCATTCCCTTCTGACCTGGTCAAATGCTGGACATCGCCACCCGAGGTCGATGCTCCAATTTGTCCAACACCTCCATTATGCACTCCCCCGATACTACTACGCTGCGGGATTCTGAGGACCGGCGTGTTGACCAACTGGCATGTCATGCCTTTGCATTTGGGGGAGCGTCGCTCCGCCCGGTTTGCGCCTTAGCCATTGCGGCGTTGGCGCTCAGGACGGTGGTCAGGAATGCCCTTGAAGGGGCGGACGACTTGCCCTCTGATGCTGCCAATGCTCTGTCCACCTGTGAAACTTTTGTTAACTTTATCCTATCTGCATCGGACGATGCTATTAAGCTGAGCGCTAGATCTTCTGCTCTGGTGGTAGCCATACGCCGAGCAGTCTGGTTGCGCCAGTGGGCCGCTGATAACGCTGCCAAGAAGGCCCTTACGGGGCTTCCATTTAAGGGACTGCGCCTGTTTGGAGAAAGGTTAGACATCTTTGCCAGGGGTGGCAAGTTGCCCCAGCGCAAGCGTCAGACTCAGCCCTATCGTGGCCCAAGCTCCCAATCGACCCCCTACCGTGGGGCTAAGCAAGGCAGAGGAATGTCCTTCGCTGGGTCTCGCGCAGATTCCTGGAACAAGAACAGAGGACGCCGTCCCGGTTCCTCCTGGGGGCCCAAGCGCAAAGCCCCTCCCAAGACACCCCAGGCATGAAGGGACGCCCTCGCCCGTCAGGGTGGGGGGACGTCTACAGCACTTAGAGCATGTCTGGAGACGCCACGTCTCAGACCGGTGGATTCAGGAGGTAGTGTCCTCCGGTTACAAGATAGAATTTGCTGTACGGCCCCCTACCAGGTTCGTTGGGTCCCGGATCCCACAGGACCCTGCCTCAGCTCGGGTCTTGATGCTGGCTGTGCAGGCCCTTCAGGATCTAGGGGGCATTTGCAAGGTTCCCTTAAGAGACAGGGGCATGGGGTTCTATTCCAACCTCTTCACGGTGCCCAAAAAGGATGGGTCAGTCAGACCCATTCTGGATTTAAAAATCCTCAACAAATTTGTCAGAAACAAACATTTTCGTATGGAAACTTTGCGCTCGGCCATTGCCTCGCTGCGCCCAGGGGACTTATGACATCAGTGGACATCAAGGATGCTTACCTTCACGTTCCGGTGTTTCCAGGACACCAAAGGTTTCTCAGATTTGCGCTGCTGGATCAGCATTACTCATCATCGTATGACCCGTCCAGGGGACAGGAGGAGTCTGTTTCTGATCATTGGTCCTCGGATGACATTGATATACATCTTTGATGTATTGTCCCTCTCTCCCCCTGCCGCGGCTCCCCGGCAAAGGGGTGATCTGTTTCACACCGCTAGGGCGCGTTTGCGGGATTCTGAGGACCGGCGTGTTGACCAACTGGCATGTCATGCCTTTGCATTTGGGGGAGCGTCGCTCCGCCCGGTTTGCGCCTTAGCCATTGCGGCGTTGGCGCTCAGGACGGTGGTCAGGAATGCCCTTGAAGGGGCGGACGACTTGCCCTCTGATGCTGCCAATGCTCTGTCCACCTGTGAAACTTTTGTTAACTTTATCCTATCTGCATCGGACGATGCTATTAAGCTGAGCGCTAGATCTTCTGCTCTGGTGGTAGCCATACGCCGAGCAGTCTGGTTGCGCCAGTGGGCCGCTGATAACGCTGCCAAGAAGGCCCTTACGGGGCTTCCATTTAAGGGACTGCGCCTGTTTGGAGAAAGGTTAGACATCTTTGCCAGGGGTGGCAAGTTGCCCCAGCGCAAGCGTCAGACTCAGCCCTATCGTGGCCCAAGCTCCCAATCGACCCCCTACCGTGGGGCTAAGCAAGGCAGAGGAGTGTCCTTCGCTGGGTCTCGCGCAGATTCCTGGAACAAGAACAGAGGACTCCGTCCCGGTTCCTCCTGGGGGCCCAAGCCCAAAGCCCCTCCCAAGACACCCCAGGCATGAAGGGACGCCCTCGCCCGTCAGGGTGGGGGGACGTCTACAGCACTTAGAGCATGTCTAGAGACGCCACGTCTCAGACCGGTGGATTCAGGAGGTAGTGTCCTCCGGTTACAAGATAGAATTTGCTGTACGGCCCCCTACCAGGTTCGTTGGGTCCCGGATCCCACAGGACCCTGCCTCAGCTCGGGTCTTGATGCTGGCTGTGCAGGCCCTTCAGGATCTAGGGGGCATTTGCAAGGTTCCCTTAAGAGACAGGGGCATGGGGTTCTATTCCAACCTCTTCACGGTGCCCAAAAAGGATGGGTCAGTCAGACCCATTCTGGATTTAAAAATCCTCAACAAATTTGTCAGAAACAAACATTTTCGTATGGAAACGTTGCGCTCGGCCATTGCCTCGCTGCGCCCAGGGGACTTATGTCATCAGTGGACATCAAGGATGCTTACCTTCACGTTCCGGTGTTTCCAGGACACCAAAGGTTTCTCAGATTTGCGCTGCTGGATCAGCATTACCAATTCGTGGCTTTGCCATTCGGCCTCACGTCGGCTCCCAGGGTATTCACCAAGGTGCTGGCAGGGGTGATGTCTCTGTTAAGAATAAGGGGCATACGCGTGTTGCCCTACCTGGACGATATACTCATCACCTCTCGGTCTCTGCGGCAGGCAGAGCTGGACACTCAGTTGGTAGTGTCCACCCTGGAGTCCTTCGGCTGGGTGATCAATTACCCCAAGTCCTCTCTGTCCCCCTCCTCAGTGACCCCGTTCCTGGGGATGATTCTGGATACAGTTCAGTCAAGGATATTTCTTCCTCCACAAAAGGTGGAAGCTCTGACAACGCAGGCGAGGTCCCTGCTTTCGAGCCCTCATCCCTCCATCCGGCAGGGAATGCAGTTGGTGGGCTCGATGGTGGCAAGCTTTGAGGCGGTGCCCTTTGCCCAGTTTCATTTGAGAATTCTGCAGCTTCACCTTCTGTCAGTATGGAACAAGGACCCAGCGTCCTTGGACGAGATCTGGGTGCTTCCCCCCTCGGTCAGACAATCCCTTGCGTGGTGGCTGGACCACAGGAACTTGACAAGGGGCAGATCCTTCCTGGCTCCCTCCTGGGAGACGGTCACAACGGATGCCAGTCTGTCGGGTTGGGGGGGGATTCTGGAAGTCCCTGCGCTTCCAGGGGAGGTGGGACCCTCAGGAGGCCCATCTACCCATCAATGTCTTGGAACTCAGGGCGGTCAGATTGGTGCTGGAACAATTGACCCATCACCTGAGGGGTCTGGCGGTTCAGGTACGCTCAGACAACAGAATGGCGGTTGCCTACATCAACCATCAGGGAAGGACCCGGAGCAAGGGGGCTCTCCAGGAAGTATCTCTGATTCTAACATGGGCGGAGGCCAATGTCCAATGCATCTCGGCTGTCTACATTCCGGGGCGGAGAACCTGCTGGCAGATGCTCTGAGCAGGGGGTCGTCCCGTCAGGGGGAATGGTCCCTCTGCAACAGGGTATTTCAGTCCCTGTGTCACCGTTGGGGTGTGCCAGATGTGAATCTGTTTGCGTCCCGTCACAATCACAAGCTTACGAGCTTTGTATCCCTGTCTCAGCATCCTCTGGCTCTGGCCACGGATGCCCTGTCCATGTCTTGGAGGGAGTTTCAGCTCCTGTATGTGTTTCCACTAATTCCCCTTCTGGGCAGAGTTCTGCGCAAGTTTGCTCTGGAAGGGGTACCCGCGATTCTGGTGGCCCCAAGGTGGCCAAGAAGAGTGTGGTTCGCAGACGTGGTTCAAATGGCAGTAGATCAGTACGATCTGCCAAGGTTGCCAGATCTTCTAACTCAGGGGTCTCTACGCCATCCCAATTTACTAACTCTGGCTTTGACCGGCTTGGCTATTGAAACCTCCATCCTGATGGAAAAGGGTTTGTCTGCATCTGTAGTGGCTACTATGGTGCAAGCCAGGAAAAAGACTTCTTCTGCTATCTATTATAGAGTTTGCCGGGAATTCTTAGTCTCTAGCGTGCTGGAGTTTTTACAACATGGTCTAGACTTAGGTCTTAAGCTTAGTACTCTGAAGGGCCAGGTTTCGGCCCTGTCTATCTGTTTTCAGAAGACCTTTGCCCAGCATCCTTTGACCAAGACCTTCTTTCAGGGGGTCACTCACATGCGTCCCCCTCGAAAACCTATGGTACCTGTTTGGGATTTGAACTTGGTTTTATCGGCCCTGCAGGGTGCTCCCTTTGAGCCTATTCAGGAGGCTGCTCTCGCGGTTCTCACGCTCAAGGTCGTTTTTCTGGTAGCTATCACTTCTGTTAGGCGTGTGTCTGAGTTGGCTGCTTTATCTATTCAGCCTCCCTACTATGAGAGACACCAGGATAAGGTGGTGTTCCGCTTCAAGCCAGACTTTCTGCCTAAAGTGGTGTCTGCATTTCATTTGAATCAAGATATTGTACTTCCTTCTTTGTGCCCTAATCCTAGCAACCCCAAGGAGAGGGTTTTGCATTCCTTGGACGTGGTTAGGTGCGTCAAGTATTACCTAATTATCACTAAGGCTTTCAGGAAGACTGATGCTCTCTTCGTTGTGCCTCACGGGCCTAGGAAGGGTTTGGCTCCTGCCAAGTCTACCATCAGTAAATGGATTCGTCAGGCTGTGGTTCAGGCCTATTCTACTAAGGGGAAGACTCCCCCCTTCTGTCTTACTGCTCATTCTACTCGAGCTGTTGGGGCTTCTTGGGCTTTTCAGCACCAGGCCTCTGTTGAACAAGTTTGCAAGGCCGCTACTTGGTCTTCTGTTCATACCTTTACCAAGTTTTACAAGGTTGATGTTAGGGCCTCAGCTGATGCTGTGTTTGGCCGCAAGGTTTTGCAGGCGGCAGTAGTTTAAACTGCTTGCTGTTGCCTTTTCTGTTGGGGATCCCACCCTACCTTACGGACACTGCTATTGGATGTCCCATGTGTAAGTATTATAGATGGAGCAGGACGTGCTGTATGCTTAGAATAATACAATTCTGTGAAATACTCACCTGTAGAATTGGTATTATATGCATACAGCACGTCCTGCTCCAACCCACCCTGGTTTCACGTTGTTCTGGATCCCCTGTATGGTGATTGTTATCATTGTTATTATTGCCAGTTTCTGGGTGGTTGGTTTCTCCCGGCTTCTTTTTCTCACTGCTTTTCAATGCTGGGGATTTGTGGGAGGTCCCTCGGTTTATATAGGGCCGGGAGGAGCCTGTTTTTGCATGTCTGCAGTGAACAGGGCCCTCAGGCGGAGGATTAGCCATGTGTAAGTATTATAGATGGAGCAGGACGTGCTGTATGCATATAATACCAATTCTACAGGTGAGTATTTCACAGAATTGTATTTTTACTTGTAAATGTTATGTCGGTTTTTTTTTTAATTAACCCCTTATGTTCTGTCACCCAGCAGCTATAAAAGGCTTCCAGCAGGTAAGCAGAAGCCAGTGATTGCCGAGGGACACAGTGCAAGATGGATGGGAGGTAAGTATTAAAAAAAAAATAATAATAAAATATTTTTTTTTCTCTGTGTGTGTGAGCCCAAGAGATCCCTATACCAGTTCACAAGGCTGGGGGCTGGCAAGTCACCTGCGGCTAGCGGGTGACTTGCCATTAACCCCCGGCACCCCCAATTATCTGCCTCCCCAAAGCCCGGGGGGTGCAGAAGAGCCCGTGGCCATGGGCTATGTGGGCTTGTAGCCTGCAGGGCCAGGGGCCACAAAAGCTGGCCCCTGCGCCCTGTTTCTACAAGCCCTGCATATCTGGTCCCGGGCTGGTTACTTTGGGTAAGGGGGACCCCATGTAATTTGTTTTTCGATTTCTAAGGGTCTTTAACCCTTAAAAATCCCCCCCAAAAAATGCCCCCCCCGCCGCCTCGGAGGTCATACTCAATGACTCTGTCATTTATTCTAAGTATGTCACACACCCCGCTTCAAGACATTCATTACATGTGGGTATACTGACCTGTAGATGGCGATCTTGCAGAGATGTCAATAAAAAAAGTAAGACCCTCCCGGTCCATAAATACCTGGGACCTCCCACTCATTCAACAGTCTTTCATCTCTGCAGACTGCGAGCAAGTCAGAAGATGGATGTCTCCTCCTTGCAGGTAGCCGGGATGACTCCCGGCCCTCTATTGTTCTCTTCCTGCCCGGATTCTTTTATTATATTACTTGCCTCCCAGTCTAGGCTGCTGGTCCGGGCAATGGTAGATGGCACCCTAGGTGCTCAGGAGCTCCGCTCCGCCGTGAGACCCCATAACAAGGGGTAGGCGGCTAAGCGGGTTGGTGACCCCGGTTTGGGATGCCCCATCCCTTGGCTCCCACCCTAGCATGGATTCCCCCTCTCCCGTATTCCCTTAGAGGGGGGGGGGGGGGCCCTTATGGATTCATCCTTATTTATTTATAATGTGTGTGGTGCTTTACAGTGCATTGCGTTACTCAGACCGGCGCCGGCCTCTTGCGTTTGTCATGGCGGCTCTCTCAGGCGCCCAAGAGGAGCTTCTTCCCCTCAGGGCGGGGGGCTGGGCGCTCGCGCGCGCGCGCGCTTGCGGCCCGCCCCCGTGCTGTGGGCGCCGCGTTTCAGGTCCCGGCTTCTGGCCGGGAGTGACGCCCTTCCTCTGCTTACACGCCTTTTCCTACCTACTGCCAGGCGTGCGGGACTCCGGAGTTGGTGACGGTTGATGAGTGGCCTGTGGCCCATTAGTTTTTCCTTATTGATCATGCCCCTCCCTGGGGTTGCTTGGCAATGCTTCTATTATTAACCCTTTTGGACAATTGCTATGTTGGTCTGATTGTGTGTTTGTGTGTTCCAGGTGGACCATCGTTCCTATTAAAGGGGGGGTTCTCCCAGTCCTAGGGTCCCTGGTTAAATTTAGTTGTCTGAAAATTCCTCCCACGCGGGACTTAAAGGGGCATCCCGGGTTGCATTACTGCGTAATTCCCTCGGGGCACTGTGCATATATATATATATATATATATATATATATATATATATATATATATTAAAAAATCACCATATGGAGGCTTCCCCGGATACTGGGCTTGTGCCCCCCTCGGGGCAATCTAGGCTGTGTTTGGGGTGTGGGGTATCCCTTTTGGGGGATGATGTATTTCTTTGTGTACCCTGTGCACAATGGTCTATTACGCGGCAGTCCGGATCTCTGGCGTCTGGTTCTGTTCCGCCAGTCTCCTCTCTGTCTCCCCCTTGCTTGACACATACCCCTTGTGATGTGGTCATTGGCGGGGAGTCGCAATCTGAGGTGTGTGCCAGACTGGCCAATCTGGCAAAATTGTTTTCCAGTGCTGTTGCCAAAAAGGCCACGGCAAAGCGAAAACATTTGTATACAGCCACACAGGCCTTTGATATGGAGGAGTTTGACTCCCTGGATTGATCTGATTGTTCCCCGCTTGAGGAAGGGGAGCTGTTTGAGGATTCTGAGGGCTCCGATGACCAGCAGTTTGTGGGTGCTGATTCTGAGCAGGGCCAGGGGGATTCCTTGGATACCTCTAGGGCCCTGGCTCATATGTTTGAGGTCCTGGCTATTTCTCCCTCTGAGGCGGCCCCTCCGCTGAAGGGGGAGTTCTTTGAGGTGACCAAGCCGCGCTTGGAATTTCTTTATCAAAAGCATTTTGATGGTATCATTCTCAAGGAATGGGAGAGGCCGACTGTGCTTCCGGGTGTCCCTCCGGGTTGGGACAATAAATATCCCTTTCTGGTGGACGTGGTGAAGCACTGGTCGTTCCCCCCCCGAGGTGGATGCTCCTGTTTTGGGGTTGTCCAGCACCTCAATCCTGCATTCTCCAGAGTGCACTACTCTCAAGGATGGTGAGGATAAACGCATCGACCAGATGGCTTGTCATGGTTTTGCCAGTGTTGGGTCGGCCTTGCGGCCGGTTTGTGCTTCAGTGCTTTTATTGGTGGCTGCCAGGTCGGTTGTTAGAGGACTGTTGACCTCTTCCGGGCTTGACCCGGCTAGTGAGGAGTTTACCGCCCTTAAGCGATGTGAGTTGTTTTGGTCCTTTGTGCTGACCGCCTTGGATGACACATTGGTGATGTGTAGCAGAGCTTCGGCCTTGCTGGTGGCTATCCGGCGGTCGGTTTGGTTACGCCAGTGGGCGGCTGATTTTGTGTCCAAAAAGTCGCTTACGGCCCTTCCCTTTGTGGGGTTGCGGCTCTTTGGAGAGAAATTGGATTCGGTGGCAAAGGGAGGTAAGTTACCTCAGCGTAAGAAGCAGCGTCGCCCCTTTCGGGGGCGGCTTCCTTCGCTCAGTCCTTTCGTGGGGCTAGAGTTGGCAGGGGTTCGGCTTTCCCCTCGTCCAGAGGTGATTCCTGGTCAAGGGGCAGAGGTCGGGCCCGTCCAGGACACAGTTGGGGCTCTAAGCCTAAAGCCGCTGCCAAGCCGGCTCAGCAATGAGGGGGCGCCCTCACCCTTGTGGGTGGGGGGACGGCTGCAGGTCTTCTCCCGGGTCTGTTCCAAGAGGTCTGGGCTTCTATTCCATTTTGTTCACGGTGCCCAAGAAGGACGGATCCGGTCGTCCCATTCGGGATCTGAAGTGGCTCAACAGGTTCGTCCGTCCCCGAAAGTTTCGTATGGAAGCTCTGTGTTCAGCCATCCACTCACTTCGTCAGGGGGACTTCATGACGTCCATAGACATCAAGGATGATTACCTGCATATTCCAATTTTTCCGGCACACAGACATTTCTCAGGTTTGTCGTGGAAAATCGACATTTTCAGTTTGTGGCTCTTCCGTTTGGCCTTACCTCAGCTCCAAGGGTTTTCACCAAGGTGTTGGCAGGAGTGATGGTCATCCTCAGAGCCCGGGGTATCCGCATCGTGCCATATCTGGACGACCTTCTCATCATGGCGTCTTCCCTCAGTCAGGCGCAGCTGGATACCAGGACCGTGGTGTCCACTCTGGAGAGTTTCGGTTGGGTGATCAACTATCCTAAGTCCTGCCTCTCTCCCTCCAGGGTGGTGGAGTTCCTGGGAATGTCTCTGGATACTTCTCAGGCCAGGGTGTTCCTCCCCCAGGCCAAGGTTCTTCTGATTCAGGAATTGACTCAGCGTCTCCTATCTATCCCCCGCCTGTCCATCCGGCTGGTGTTTCGGTCGCTTTGCTACCGGTGGGGGACTCCGGAGGTGGACCTCTTTGCCTCTCGTCACAATCACAAGCTTCCGCCGTTTGTGTCTCTCTCGCGGGATCCGCTGGCTCTGGCAGCGGATGCCATGTCTCTGAACTGGAGGGATCTGGGGTTTCTGTACCTGTTCCCTCCGTTTCCCATGGTGGGCAAAGTGGTGCGCAAGCTGGCCCTAGAGGGTGCGTCAGCAATCCTGGTGGCTCCAAGGTGGCCAAGACAGGTTTGGTTCACAGACGTGGTAAGGTTGGCAGAGGATCAGTTAGATCTGCCCCTTCTGCCAGATCTGCTCACTCAGGGTCCACTGCTCTACCCCAATTTACCAACGCTGGCTTTGACGCCGTGGCTGCTGAATCCTCCATCTTAAAGCAGGAAGGTCTTTCGGATGCTGTCATTCAGACTCTGGTTAGGGCTAAAAAGAAGTCTTCCTCTGCCATCTACTATAGGATTTGGAGGTCTTACATTGATTGGTGTGAGGTCCGGGCCTTGCCTTGCAGGGCATTTTCTATCCCTAGGGTTTTGGAATTTCTGCAACATGGTTTGGACCTAGGTTTGAAGCTTAGTACACTGAAAGGGCATGTTTCTGCCCTGGCGGTTTTCTTTCAAAAGTCTTTTGCTCTTCATCCTCTGGTTAAGACCTTTTTCCAGGGGGTTACGCATGTGCGGCCTCCTAGGAAGCCTTTGCTCCCAGTTTGGGATTTGAATTTGGTTCTCTCTGCCTTGCAGGGTCCTCCTTTTAAACCTTTGCAGGATATTGATCTTTCTACGCTTACTCAGATGGTTGTTTTTCTGGTTGCCATCACTTCCGTTCGGCGTGTATCGGAGTTGGCGGCTTTGTCCATTAAGGCCCCTTACTTTGAGAGGCATGAGGACAAGGTTGTTTTCCGCTTCAAGTCAGATTTCCATCCTAAGGTGGTTTCTGCTTTCCATCTTAATCAGGACATTGTTCTACCCTCCTTGTGTCCTAAGCCCAGCAATGACAAGGAGAGGGTTTTGCATTCTTTGGATGTGGTTCGCTGTGTGAAGTACTATTTGGTGGCTACTTCCTCTTTTTGTAGGACTGACACCCTTTTTGTGGTGCCCTCCAGGCCTAGGAAAGGTTTGGCTCCCCCAAGTCTTCCATTAGTAGGTGGATTCGCCAGGCCATTGTTGGGGCCTATTCTGCTCCCCTTTTCGTGTTACTGCTCATTCTACTTGTGCTGTTGGGGCGTCCTGGGCTTTCCAGCACCAGGCTTCTGTTGAGCAGGTTTGTAAGGCTGCTACTTGGTCTTCTGTTCACACTTTTTCCAAGTTTTACAAGGTTGATGTGCGGGCCTCAGCGGATGCTGTGTTTGGCCGCAAGGTTCTGCAAGCTGCAGTGGTTTAAGTTTGTGCCTTGTTTTTGGGTTTCCCGCCCTTTATGGACACTGCTATTGGATGTCCCACATGTAATGAATGTCTTGAAGCGGGGTGTGTGACATACTTAGAATAATACCATTTTGTGATGACTCATCTGTAAAATGGGTATTATAAGTATGTCACACACCCCGCTTCACCCTGCCCTTTGGTATTCTGGATCCTTTATATGGTGAACGTTAGTTTTAATTGGCTTTTCTGGTCCCTTTTACCTTACTGCTATCTTTATACTGGGGAATGAGTGGGAGGTCCCAGGTATTTATGGATCGGGAGGGTCTTACTTTTTTATTGACATCTCTACAAGATCGCCATCTACAGGTCAGTATACCCACATGTAATGAATGTCTTGAAGCGGGGTGACATACTTATAATACCCATTTTACAGGTAAGTAATCAAAAAATGGTATTTTTTTTCTCGATTTAACCCTTTGTAGTGTGGATGGTAGTTGTATTTTATTTGTAAATGTTATAAAGTACTTGTTTCAGTTTGGGAGGTCTCCTGGGCAGGAACAGGGGGCTACCGATAAATATGTGGTACCGTTCTAATCGATAGAAATGGGGCTTTCACATGCAATATGGTTTTCTTTAATAAAATACATTTTTTATTTAAAATAAAGGAGGCAATTTTCTAAAAAAAAAATTATTTATTTTTTTACTTAATAATAATATTGTAAAAAACAGAAAAACATTTACAAACAAGACATTTCACATTAAAGCCTAAACTCTGCTGCAAAACAAAATATATATAACTTTCCAGAAAATTCCAGCAAAAATGGCGCAAAACATGGCGCAAAATGGGGAAAAATGACCTGTCAACAGAGGGTGACAAAATCTCAAGTAGGCTGGCAATTAAAAGGGTTAAAAGTAGCTATGCATGTTGGGTATTGTTCTGTTCGTGGGACCTTGCGCTTTCAGACTTGGCTTTTAGACTTAGGGCCTTATTTATCAAGGGATAGCGCCAGGTAGTGTCTCACTAGCGCCAGGTATCGCCAGCTATCGGCGGCTACCGACTCCAGAACGCCAGGCGGCGGACACAATCACGCCTTTAGCACGCTAAATGAGGCTAGCGCCGGCGAGAGCGTCAGCTAGCGCGGGATTCATCATGTAGCGGACTGCAACGAACAGCGCCGCTGCTAATCCCATCACAGCGCCAGGTATGACCTCTCGCTACCTGGCGCTCTCCAATGCATTTCAATGGAGCAATCTTTAAATCTTCATATTTAATTGATATTAATGTTTTTGTTTTTTTTTTTTTTTAAATGTCAAAAATTCTGTGACTACTTCGGCAATGTTAGATATATTTTTTTAAAGGTAAAAAAAAAAAAAAAAAAATTTGTGCAGAATTGATATTACAGGTCTGATATTAATGTATTCATATTACAAAATGTTTAGAAAAACTTGTTTCATTTTTTAATCAAAAAATATGCATGTTTGGGGGTTAAAAACTACTTTTAAGCCATCGCCGCCAGCCCTTTGGGGTTTATACAAGCTTTTCACAGCGCGAGAATGTTTTGAGCGTGATTTGTTAATGAATATGCTGGGAGCCGTTCGCTATGACCATTCGCTGTCAGGCGCTCCCATACAGCGCGGAACCTGTCAAACAGCGACTCCTAACCCCGTATTCAACATTACTGCACACAGACTGAGTCGCTGTCAACAACCGAACAACGGCCAAGCACAGCGAATACTAGCGGGCGCTGTGAAAATCACGCTACTGGCGCTCATCTGTCGCTACCTGGTGCTATTACTGAATCGGCCTCTTAGTGTTTTTTATTCAGCTTTTTTATACATTTTTTAGGGAAACCCTGTGCAACCAAAGAATTCTTTGAGGGATTAATTCTAGAAAGATGAGCTCACTACAACAAGCTGGGTACACTTAGAAAGCTTAACATGTGTACTTTCAGGGAATATATGGTTTATGGGGGATATTCCAAATGTAAAGGGTTGTTTTGGTTGAAAAAACGCAAGGTGCACACTTTGTCTGCAGAGCTGAAATTTTGTTATGTTGATGCTGCCTGAGGGTTTTTTCACCTTTATTAGCCACTAAGCTTACAGTGCAGAGAGAAAGATAAGATAGAGTGGAGCAAATGGAGACAGGGAATGTTCACCATCATATGTTTAATTTAGCATTTATGACCTCCATCCATCACAACTTTATCGTGGTTTTGAATTGAAATTTATATAACTTTAACTCAAATCTTTACACTTGTTGGGCAACTATGCCTAGTTATGGTAATTTTTTTCTATAGTGTGGTATGTTTATATTCTAGGTTTTAGGAGACAGCTGCTTGTGTACATTCGTTTTCTACTCTGGAATGCAGCTCATGACGACTTTTCTTTCACTGAAATGGCTTGAAGGTGATCAGAGGTACAACAGGTAAATGTGCATTTAGAGTTGTTTTACAGTAGTATGTCATTATTGACACACAGAGGTTTTTTTTATTGTATAAATTATTTTCCAATTGAATTATTTCTGCTAATTGTAGATGTTACTAATATAACCATGACTTAAAACCAAAACACACATTTTTAACTAACATCCCCTGAATTGCCCCCCCCCCACGAAAATAACCTTTTGCCAATTTTCATTGCTCCTGCTTCACACTAATCCCAGATATTGGCGCCTGTTTTAGCTGTAAAGCTCCACCTCCTCCATTCATTGCCACTGGTGTGTGTGGCATTGCCACACCTATGCAATGACTGATTGGCTGCCATTTTACAGAGAGGAACGGCAAAAAAAATGTGTTCCGAGATGATTCAAAAAGTGACAATATCCATTTCTAGTTCTACACCCTAAGAGGGGAGTATTGGCAGAGGCTTTGGCCAAATGTATTTCACAAGCTTAGTGGGTTTTTGGCCCGCTTTAAGCCAGACCAACAGCCTGGCACAGTTGGAAAAGAAAACTCCCCAAAACTCACTTGCCCCATCTGCATGCATGATACTGAAGCATTGTCAGCACTTACATTTGCTCCTGCATCCACTCAAAGTTAAAATGCTGCCTCACAGATTTTCTCCTGGTAGCGGCCATTTTGGAGCTTCCTCTCTCAGGCCGCTTCATGTTCTTAAGCGGCCTGAAGCTCCAGGGGATGCCATTTTGTTTGTAACATTGACCACAGCAGGGGTTAGAAAAAGGTAAATTAAGTGCAGAAATCTGAATTGCCCTGGAGACGGATGCATATGAGCACAGCTTGTTGTAGGGTAAGTGTAAGTTGCTCCACCTAAAGAAGACCAAAACCCAGGATTTTGACTATCCTGGCTTTTGGTCTTTTACCCCACTGTGTGCAACCCCCTAGATCGCAGAACGCAGCTCATCTTTTCCCGGTCCTATAGTACATGCACGGCCACTCGTCCAATCGGTGCTCTGAGCTGCTGAACTCATGTCACCTAAGACAGCGTCTAAGGTCAGCAGCTCCAAACGCACTGGCGGCCACATCGCTCGCTTACTTCTAACAGGGAGCGTGCCTGCGCCACAATTCACAAGTGCCTGACACAAGCATGTCCCCTGCTAGAGGGATAGCAGGGATGCGACAGCGGCTCGCGCATGCTCCGTTGGACCGGGAAGCTGGTTCTTTTTGAGGACTTGAGTTGTGCGGTGTCTCTGCGGACCGTGCACCCACACACTACCACTGGAATTTAAAGGGTAAGAGTGCAGCAGTTATCAACACTTTTGTTGGGAGTCTTATAGATTCTTGTAGGTTTTGATCCGCTTTAAAGTGGACCAACACCCAGGATTTTCACTATCCTGGGTGTTGCTCCACTTCCGCGGGGCACCCCGATAGGGCAACCCTGTGTGCAACCCCCCAGAAAGCCCCTAAAATCTTACCTTTTAGGCAACGGACAAGTGACGGATAAGCCGCCACCGCTGCCTCTCGCGTGTCCCTCTTACAGGGCGCATGCCCGCGCCGCCCATTCACAAACAGCCAGCGCGGGTGCGCGCCCTGCTAGAGGGACACGTGGGAGGCGGTGGCTTATCAGTCGCTTGTCCGTCGCCTAAAAGGTAAGATTTTAGGGGCTTTCTGGGGGGTTTCACACAGCGGGGCATCCCGATTTCGGATGCCCGCGGGGAGGGAGCTGATCGGGCCGGGAATTTTATAGATTCCCAGGCTGATCAGGGGTGGGTGTTGGTCCACTTTAAACATTTTACATATATGTTTGCTTTAAAAACAATAGTCTAATTTGTCCAGGAATAATCATCAAAGTCATATAAGTCTATAGCGCTCTCATAGGGGGAGAAGACCTAATGAAGCTGCAGGAGGGCGAGAACCAAGGCTACTGTGACCTATTTATGAAATGTTCAAATCTCTTTTAGTGCATTCCCATATAATGTACATTGGGAATACCAGGGCTGCTCTCTGGATACCATCTACCCAGCCTGTGAGCCAGTGAAGTCTAGAGGCGCTCTGGTGGCGGCATTCTCCAAAGACGGCCTTGTCCTAGCCTTGGCAATGAACCAGAAAGACCCAAAGGTACTTTGCATAAATTAAAAAAAAGGGTTTAATTTTGCATATACATATATAGCAATATATGGCAATTGTTTATGTATTTGTTGCAGGCGACCTGCGTTCTATTTGTGAACACCATTAACTTTGTCACAGTTTGTGGCAGTTTGAAGAGTTGTGGCAGCAAACACCAGCATATCCCATCTAAATATCTAAGGTTGGAAGTACTTTTTATTTTATATATATATATGTATTTGATTCTTGCAGAACTGACATTTTTGGGGACTTATTAGTGACTCTATCAGGATCATCTTGTTAATTAGTATTTCTTCTCTTCACAGGTCTTACTGGGTGGGGGACATGTCGTGGACAGCTGATGGCTTATTTCTTGCCTGCATGCTGAAGAGAGGCTCCTTCCTTCTATTAACCCGACTGGGTGAACTCCTTACTCTAACAACCTTTGGATGTAGTGTTGAATTTGGACCTGCTGAGTTTATCCCACTTCATCCTTTAATTACATACAGGTTAGTTCATAGAAGTAATTGAGTTCTTCTACTTTTTCACTTACAATGATATGCAATTATTCATACTGGATCCTATTTATCCCAACATCTAATAACTGAAGCACAATTACTGCGAACAGGGTAAAAACGGCCCAACTGTCTGGTGATCGCAAGAAGCTCGGGGGGGGGGGGGGCATCCAGAATGCTGGGGCTAACAGCACAGAAATCTCGTAATACTCACATTTATTATGGCAAGAACGTAGTCCCGCGATTGGCCGCCAGACGGTCACGCGGGCATGTCCTGCCAGTGGCCGGCGCAAAGGACGCAACTGCTGCCCACGTGACCGCCTGGTGGCCAATTGCAGGACTCTGTTCTTGCCGTGAGCTTGTAATGAATGTGAGTATTACAAGCTTTCTGTGCTGTTAGCTGCGAGGGGGCTCCAGCATTCTGGATGCCCCCCCGAGCTTCTTGCGGTCACCAGACAGCGGGACCAACACCCGTTAAAGTAAAAACGGGTGCTGGTCCAGTTTAAGTTAGCTTGCTTTCTGATCTCCCTGTGATGACTGAGGGGGGCTTCATCTGGCCTTCATCCAACCTGCTTTGTATTTCTCAATAGCCCACAGGGAACTCGCTTCCTTCTGCAGGGCCTCCTCAGAAGCAGATGACTTATCCATTCATATTTCAAAGTGAGGGTCCCTTCAGATGCCAATTTATTTTGGGGACCTTGAACAATGAGGCAGCTGAGGGGACCAAGTCTTGTAGGGTTTATCAGGAAATGCAGCCCTTTACAGCCAGCATAGGGCCCCCAGAAAGCAAACTAGTTTAAAGGGTAATTCCACTTTCGATTACATTTTTTTTAAACTTTCTATTGCGTGCCAAAATTATATAATCAATTTGCTAAGAATGTGTTTTTCTTTTCTATTATTCTAAGCATACAGCACGTCCTGCTCCAGATATAGTAATAACGTGTGGGTAATCCTCCGCCTCCGGCGCCGTGCACTGCAGACATGTAGAAAACAAGCTCCTCCCGGCCCTACATATACCGAGGGACCTCCCACAAATCCCCAGATTTCTCTGCAGTGCTGGAACTGCGAAGACATGAAGTATCACGCTCTCGCAGGCGAGCGGGGCTTGACAGCCCGAGGCCCTGCGGGACTATTTCCACCCGTCCTCTTTGTGAATTAATGCCTCCCAGCCTGGGCTGCGTTGGTCGGGTGAAGGTAGGTAGCACCTAGTGTGCTTACGGAGCTAGACTCCACCGCAATCCCCCACCATAGGGTAGGCGTTTAAGGCGAATGGTGAGCCTTCAATTGGATACCCCTCCCGCACTAGTGCCCCACGCCCCGTGTAACGGTGAACCCCCGAATATTGGGTCACCTTCCTCCCTAGATCCCCCCGTTAGTGGGGGGGAAAAAGAGGGGGGGGGGGGTTGTGTGTACGATGGCTAGATCTTGTCCTAATTACACTAGACACCTATAGCCTTTAATGGTTACCGGAGTCAGAGCCGCGCTTCACATTTAAGTCTTTAGTTATCCGCAGCGCCCTTATTGTATTCACTTGGCGCGTAAGGTGGCTCTGTTCGGGGACGCTACGGCGTTTTTATCACTGTATTCACCCTGTCAGATTTTTTTTTTCTCTGAGGTGATTTTTTCTAACTTGACTTTCTGATTGGCTGCGCGCCTTAGTGCTTCGCGCTCTCCGGGGGGCGTGGTTCGGTTTGGCGCGTTCCGCGTCATTGCCCGCTCCGGCCCGCCCTTTGAGGTTCGCTTGGCGCCATTTCCTTCTCACATGCGCGTGGTGAAGACGGTCCTCCCCTCGCTGTTCTGTAAGTGCCCTCATGGGCGATTTTTCCCTAACCTTTGCTTCTTCGAGCTTGGCTCTGACATCCCTGTTCCCCTTGTGTCTTTCAGACCGTGGACTTCGGCAGCTTCTCCCGGCCCGGTGTAGCGCCCGGTCCAGACCTTTTTAAAGAAATCACTCCCACTTCCCAGCGGTTGTTGGGGCATCCAGGGTTGCTTTACAGCGTCAATCCCTACTGGCATATTGAATATAATAATCACCATATGGAGGCATCTCAGGATATTGTGAACGGGGTTCCCTCGGGACAAGCCCATCTGTGTGTAGCTTGTGGGGTCTTACCTAGCAGCGGTGACAATGCACGGGTCTGCGTCCCTTGTGCCAGGCAGGCGCTAGCCAGTCTCCCCACCTCTTCTGAGGCTGGGCCCGCACCTTGCCTTGCTTCCCCTACTCCCCCAAGCCTGAGCCTAACCCCCAATACTAGCGGGGATTCCCATGCCGATTTGGCCACTAGACTGGCTAGTGTGGAAAATGTAATCGCTGGCTCCTTGGCGCGTAAGGCTACTGCCAAGAGGCGTCATTTGAATCCTGAAGCTACTATTCTTCCTGTAGAATCTGACGATTTACAGCTGTCCTATGCACATTCCCCCTCAGAGGAAGGGGAACTGTTTTCTGACTCAGGGTCCTATGACGATGAGTCCAGGAGTCAGGATGAGTCTGGTTCTGATCATTGGTCCCAGGATGACATGGATAGACTGCTGACCCAGATCTTTGATGTGTTATCCCTCTCTCCCCCTCCCGCGGCTCCATGCCAAAGGGGTGATCTGTTTCATACCCCTAGGGTGCGGTTGGAGTTTCCTGAACAAACTCATTTCAATAATCTCGTCCTGAAAGAATGGGAACATCCCAGCAAACTCCATGGGGTCCCTAAAGCTGTGGATAAGAAGTATCCATTTCCTGCCGACCTGATCAAGTGTTGGACATCGCCGCCCGAGGTCGATGCCCCGATCCTTGGTCTGTCCAATACCTCTATCATGCACTCCCCTGACACTACTACGCTGCGGGATTTGGAGGATCGGCGGGTTGACCAACTGGCATGCCATGCCTTTGCATTTGTGGGAGCGTCGCTCCGCCCGGTTTGCGCCTTAGCCACCACGGCGGTGGCGCTCAGGACTGTGGTTAAGACTGCTCTCGAAGGGGTAGATGACTTGCCCTCTGACGCCGCAAATGCTTTGGCTACCTGTGAGACTTTTATCTATTATATCCTATCTGCATCTGATGATGCCATTAAGCTGAGTGCTAGATCCTCAGCTCTGGTGGTAGCCATACGCCGTGTAGTCTGGTTACGCCAGTGGGCTGCTGACAGTGTCGCCAAGAAGGCCCTTACGGGGCTTCCATTCAAAGGGCTGCGCCTGTTTGGACAAAGGTTAGATATCTTTGCCAAAGGGGGCAAGTTGCCCCAGCGCAAGCGTCAGGTTCGGCCCTTTCGTGGTCCAAGCTCCCATTCGACCCCCTACCGTGGGGCTAAACAGGGTAGAGGGGTGTCCTTCGCCGGGTCTCGAGCTGATTCCTGGAACAAGAACAGGGGGCGTCGTCCCAGTTCTTCCTGGGGGCCCAAGCCCAAAGCCCCTCCCAAGACCCCCCAAGCATGAAGGGGCGCCCTCGCCCCCGTCAGGGTGGGGGGGCGTCTACAGCACTTCAAGCATGTCTGGAGACGCCACGTCCCAGACCGGTGGATTCAGGAGGTAGTGTCCTCTGGTTACAAGAGTTTGCTGTACTGCCCCCCATCAGGTTCGTCGGGTCCCGAATCCCACAGGATCCTGCCTCAGCTCGAGTCTTGATGCTGGCGGTGCAGGACCTTCTGGACCTCGGGGTCATTTGCAAGGTCCCCTTAAGAGACAGGGGCATGGGGTTTTATTCCAACCTTTTCACGGTGCCCAAAAAGGACGGGTCAGTCAGACCCATTGGATTGATTTTTGTCAGAAACAAACATTTTCGTATGGAAACTCTGCGCTCAGCCATTGCCTCGCTGCGCCCAGGGGACTTCATGACATCTGTGGACATCAAGGACGCTTACCTGCACGTCCCGGTGTTTCCAGGGCACCAAAGGTTTCTCAGATTTGCGCTGCTGGATCAGCATTACCAGTACGTGGCCCTGCCATTTGGCCTTACGTCAGCTCCCAGGGTGTTCACCAAGGTGCTGGCAGGAGTAATGTCTCTGTTGAGACTAAAGGGCATACGCGTGTTGCCCTACCTGGACGATATACTCATCACCTCTCGGTCTCTGCGGCAGGCAGAATTGGTCACGCGGTTGGTGGTGTCCACCCTGGAGTCCTTCGGCTGGGTGATCAATTACCCAAAGTCCTCTCTGTCCCCCTCCTCAGTGACCCCGTTTCTGGGGATGATTCTGGATTCAGTTCAGTCAAAGATATTCCTTCCTCCGCAGAAGGTGGAAGCTCTGACAACGCAGGTGAGGTCCCTGCTCTCGAGCCCTCATCCCTCCATCAGGCAGGGAATGCAGTTGGTGGGCTCGATGGTGGCAAGCTTCGAGGCGGTACCCTTTGCACAATTCCATTTGAGAACTCTGCAGCTTCACCTTCTGTCAGTATGGAACAAGGACCCAGCGTCCTTGGACGAGTTCTGGGTGCTTCCCCCCTCGGTCAGACAATCCCTTGCGTGGTGGCTGGACCACAGGAATTTGAGAAGGGGCAGATCCATCCTGGCTCCCTCCTGGGAGACGGTCACAACGGATGCCAGTCTGATGGGCTGGGGGGGATTCTGGAAGTCTCTGCGCTTCCAGGGAAGGTGGGGCCCTCAGGAAGCCCATCTCCCTATCAATGTCCTGGAACTCAGGGCGGTCAGATTGGTGCTGGAACAATTGATCCAGCACCTGAGGGGTCTGGCGGTTCAGGTACGCTCAGACAACAGGACGGCGGTGGCCTACATCAATCATCAGGGAGGAACCCGGAGCAAGGGTGCTCTCCAGTAAGTGTCTCTGATTCTAACATGGGCAGAGACCAATGTTCAATGCATTTCGGCTGTCTACATTCCGGGGGCGGAAAACCTGCTAGCAGATGCTCTGAGCAGGGGGGTCGTCCTCTGCAACAGGGTATTTCAGTCCCTGTGTCACCGTTGGGGTGTGCCAGACGTGGATCTGTTTGCGTTCCGTCACAATCACAAGCTCCCGAGCTTTGTATCCCTGTCTCAGGATCCTCTGGCTCTTGCCTCGGATGCCCTGTCAATGTCTTGGAGGGAGTTTCGGCTCCTGTATGTGTTTCCACCAATTCCCCTTCTGGGCAGGGTGCTGCGCAAGATAGCTCTGGAAGGGGTACCCGCGATTCTGGTGGCCCCAAGGTGGCCAAGAAGAGTGTGGTTCGCAGATGTGCTTCAAATGGCAGTAGATCAGTACGATCTGCCAAGGTTGCCAGACCTTCTAACTCAAGGGTCTCTACGCCATCCCAATTTACTAACTCTGGCTTTGACCGGCTTGGCTATTGAAACCTCCATTTTAATGGAAACGGGTTTGTCTGCTTCTGTAGTGGCTACCATGGTGCAAGCCAGGAAGAAGACTTCGGCTGCTATCTATTATAGAGTATGGCGTGCTTACATTGACTGGTGTGAATGGTGCTGGAGTTTTTACAACATGGTCTAGACTTAGGTCTTAAGCTTAGTACTCTGAAGGGCCAGGTTTCGGCCCTGTCTATCTTCTTTCAGAAGACCTTTGCCCAGCACCCTCTTATCAAGACTTTCTTTCAGGGGGTCACTCATGTGCGTCCTCCTCGGAAACCTATGGTTCCTGTTTGGGATCTGAATTTGGTTTTGTCGGCCCTGCAGGGCCCTCCTTTCGAGCCTATTCATGAGGCCGCTCTCGCTCAAGGTTGTCTTCCTGGTAGCTATCACTTCGTTTAGACGTGTGTCTGAGTTGGCTGCCTTGTCTATTCAGCCTCCCTACTTTGAGAGACACCGGGATAAGGTGGTGTTTCGCTTCAAGCCAGACTTTTTGCCTAAGGTTGTGTCTGCATTTCATTTGAATCAAGATATTGTACTTCCTTCCTTGTGCCCTAATCCTAGTAACCCTAAGGAGAGGGTTTTGCATTCCTTGGATGTGGTTAGGTGTGTCAAGTCTTACCTGGTTACCACTCAGGCCTTTAGGAAGGCGGATGCTCTCTTTGTTGTGCCTCACGGGCCGAGGAAGGGTTTGGCTCCCGCTAAGTCTACCATCAGTAAATGAATTCGTCAGGCTGTGGTTCAAGCCTATACTACTAAGGGGAAGACTCCCCCCTTTCGTCTTACTGCTCATTCTACTAGAGCTGTTGGGGCTTCTTGGGCTTTTCAGCACCAGGCCTCTGTGGAGCAAGTTTGCAAGGCCGCTACTTGGTCTTCCGTTCACACCTTTACAAAGTTTTACAAGGTTGATGTTAAGGCCTCAGCTGACGCTGTGTTTGGCTGCAAGGTTTTGCAGGCGGCAGTAGTTTAAACTGCTAGCTGTTGCCTTCTGTTGGGGATCCCACCCTTCTTTACGGACACTGCTAATGGATGTCCCACACGTTATTACTATATCTGGAGCAGGACGTGCTGTATGCTTAGAATAATACAACTCTGTGAAGTATTCACCTGTAGAGTTGATATTATATGCATACAGCACGTCCTGCTCCACCCCACCCTGGTTTCACTTTGTTCTGGATCCCCTGTTTGGTGATTGTTATCTTTGATATTATTGGCAGTTTTGGGTGGTTGTTTTCTCCTGGCCTCTCATTCTCACTGCTTTTCAATGCTGGGGATTTGTGAGAGGTCCTCCGGTATATGTAGGGCCGGGAGGAGCTTGTTTTCTACATGTCTGCAGTGCACGGCGCCGGAGACGGAGGATTACCCACACGTTATTACTATATCTGGAGCAGGACGTGCTGTATGCATATAATATCAACTCTACAGGTGAGTACTTCACAGAGTTGTATTTTTATGCAATTCTGTGTTATAAAAGAAAACCATTTTCCCTAGCAACCTTATTGATGTACATCAACTGGTGTGTTAAAAGTACACATCTCAAAATTTCCTCACTCTGGCTTGCTTTGGCTAAGACACAGGCAACAGATTTATCCCCTTCTGCTGTAATTCAACTTTTTGAAAAGGGAGGATCACAATCTTGTCTTCCAGTAGCTAAATGGTTACAGACAGTGTTCTCAGCTGGAAGTGTCATTATTGCTGTGTGACTTACCCAAGCAGCTAAAGAGATCACCAGTTATATTGCAAGCATTCTGGGATATGTAGTTTTTACTCAAGGCCAGAAAAAAAAACACTCCCATCTTAGGATCACACGAAAATAGGAAACTTGGAAACAGGGTGCTAATAAGTAAATCATGTTGAGGACGGCTATCCGTCAGGCGGACCCCCTCCATCGCGCCCGTTTTACTGGGGGTTCTGGGTGTCATTCAGTCTTTCAAATCAGCCTAAGAGATAAGAAATATGCAGAGAAACACAATCATTTGGAATGCGTTTGATTATCTTGCGGAGATACATCTGGTGCTCCTCCCTTTTGATGTTTTTATTTATAGGAAACTTACATACGTAATCTTACAGGGGCCATATCATATTAGAAAAAACTGAATATCTAGCTCTGTAATTGATATGTTCTACCTAATGAGCACACTGGAATGTTAACTACGTCTAAAAGCAGGACACTCAAAGGCATTGTCCTGATTCCCTACCCCATCTTTATCACAGTAATATATTAGTAGCAGCATATTCTATTACCTTCATAATCCTAAGCACAATCGTCAACCAAAAGAGAAATAGCACAGAGTGAAGTGGCTGTCTGATGGTTTATTTTACCTTTATTAGCCACTAAGTGTACAATGCAGAGAGAAAGATAAGAGAGTGGATAACGAATGGAGGGAGAGAATGTTCACCATCATATGTTTAATTTATCATTTATGACCTCCATCCATCACAATCACAGGTCTCAATCCTAACACAATTGTTTATTTTATATCCCAGAAGAGGAAAACAATAAGGCAGAACACCAACAACTTGACAAAAGGGGAGTTTTCCTGGAATGTCCCTTTATTTGGTTAAGATTCTATAAGATTCCCGGGCCGATCAGCATCGGGGGTGCGCCGCTGTGTGAAACCCCCCGGAAAGCCCCTTAATTCTTACCTCTTCCTGGATCCAGCGGCGCATGCCTCTAGCAGGGCTCGCTCCCACGCCGGCCGTTTGTGAATGCCCGGCGCGGGCGCACGTCCTGTTAGGGGGAAGCGCGAGCGCGGCGTCGGACTCGCTCCCCTTGTCCGTCGACGGACCTCGCTTGTCCGTCGGCGGGGATTGGTGGAGCTAGTCACGTGGGAGCGGGGACAGGTGAGTTTTAGGGGCTTTCTGGGGGGTTTCACACAGCAGGGCACCCCCGATCGGGGTGCCCCACCGAAGTGGACCAAAACCCAGGATAGTCAAAATCCTGGGTGTTGGTCCACTTTAAATCTACCACAGTGTGTATATGCTCAAAGGACAGTTTGACCGCGAACCCCTTTGTAAGGCAGACACAGATGTAAATGCTTCTCTGTACTTTTCACTGACATTTGATAAATGTGAAACATAAATTCAGTCTGCTGCTTAAAAGATGAGGCTGTTAAATGGGACAGTCCTGGCTGTAAAAAGAAAAGGAACACTTACCTTCTAGCCCACAGGCTCAATCCGCCTGAGCCCTGCAGGTGTAAGCCCTCCACTTCCATTTCTGTGACAACAGCGCCCTTCTCTCTTGGCCCTGTGCATACTGCAAGTGCAGGACGCTTGCTGCCAACCAACGAGTATGCTATCATGTGACCGGCAGCATAGATGCGCCCAAGCCGAAAGCACTAAAATGTGAGGGCGGCAGGGGGCTGGCAGGTAAGTGCTTTATTTATTTAGGTTTTTAATTTCCCCTGCTTAGACAAGGATCTGCACTCCAGGGTGTGTAATAAGGGAGGGCCATAGGGTTTTTTTTTTTTTAATGTCCTAGAGAGGTGTATTACATGAAATATTGTATGTTTCCTTTTCTCACTTTTTCTTGTCTTTCATGGTGTGCCCATATCTTTATTTTTCACTGGTTCTTGTGTCTGTCTTTCCATTTATTATTTTTTCGCTCATTTTTAGCTTTCTTCTCTCACTTGTTCTGTCATGGTGACTTAATATCACATTTAAATGTAAGTATAAATTCAACTGTGGATATTTAAAGTTTGGCTATTCCTAAAGGGCTAACACATCTTTACAGCTGTTTCAGAGTAAAATCCACAGTAGGTCCGTTAGGTTAAAGTGTTTGGCAGGTCAAAAGTTAAAAAATAAATATCAGTAGCTTACCTTTCATTGAGTGGCTGCAGTGCTGTCCTTCCTCTCCTGTCTCTCTTCTTAGTAGGAAAATCACTTCCTCATTCAGCTTTCAGTCCCCACCCCGCTGACCTGGTCTATCAATCAACCTTCAGTGGACCAAGAACGGAACCACCTCTCCTACTCCCTGCCCAGACATCCTGATTGGCTGCCTCTCTCTGCAGCTCTGAAACCCCACCCTTCTCTCACATGTCACACTCGTCACAGTGTGCTTACATCACATCGCTTGTTGCCACGCCCACTGGTTCTCTTAATTTTTTTTCTCTGCAGCTCCAATGCTTTAATACTTTTAAGGATAACTTAGGAACTGCAGGGTCTTTTTAAAAGGGATTGAAGTTTAGAACAGTGCAACGTGTAGCCTGAGACACCAATCTAGCTTGCCTTTAGTATAACTTTAATCCTGAGTTACCCAAGTGTTTTCTATGCTTCTTTCCTGCAAACCTCCCTAGTAGCACAATATTCACATAACACAGCAGCCTGATTCAAAACCAGGGAACAGAGGCTGGCAAGGCATACACAGGACTCTGTAATTAATGGGCATTGTGGGACTCTGCTAGGCAAAGGGAGAATCATTTTATGCTATTCATGGTGATGCTGATCAGTCCTGAATTGGTCCAACCTGTGTTACCAGTACCACTGATGGTACTCAAGCTGCTACAGGGTGTGGTACCCTGACAGGTATCTGACTGAGCTGTACCCCAACCTGATCTGCTGCCATCTAAATCGTACCCCAAATTACTTCAAAGGAAGATAAAAATGATGTTTGTGGATTTATGTCCATCTCATACGCTTAAAATGGTGGGTTTGTGTGTTTTAACACTGTTAGGTTCTGATATCCATACATACCACCCAGGTGACATATTTAGAAAATGACAAGTGGTACTTGGTGAAAAAAGGTTGGGAAACCCTGGTCTAGATGAATGGGAATGATCACAATTATTTAGATTATGTTTGATTCTGTGATAGGTTCTAATTGTGGTTTTGTTTGTGGCGAGAAAAATTATGCATTAAACCCTCACCCTAAATCTTATATGTTTCCCCCACCCTCTTCATACAGATTGCCCACATTAAAAATCATCCTACCTGCACCTACTGCATTTTATAAGCCTTTTAACATCCAAGATGGCAGCTCATGAAGTCTAAGGCATTCTGGGATTGCTGTGTTTTCCTGACCCCAGCTCTGCTTTGTCTGTGCAAAACACAGCTATAACCCGCCCCCCCCCCCCTGTACTTTTGCCCCCTCTCCTCTCCTCAGTATGTGATGCTACTGAGGCAAGATGGCGTCGCTCATATACATGGGTCCTGAACAGATTTGCAGCCCAGTGGTGGAAAGAATAAAAAGTAAATGACTAAAAATTTAAAATATATTAATTTTAGATGCTGATTAAATGATGCTGATGGTTTAAGTCCGATTCATCACGTTTGGTTCTCTTTTAGAGACAGGCAGTCTTGCATGTAAAGAGTGGCCACCAAAACACAGTTCAGTTTTTGGCCATAATAGGAAATGTCACCTTATGCTCAGATTTGGATTGTGTGTAATAAATGGTGTATTGTAGTCTTATCATTTATTCATTCTCATTTTTGCTTTTAGACCACCGCTACCTCTTTTAGAAAGCCATAATGCCAATGACTCACTGGGCTCTGTTGCGTCTGAGGCTGATCTAATGAGACAGCGTTTTTCAGTCACTTGTCACCCTCGCCTTCCTTATCTTATTGTCTCTGATGGCTATATGGTAACTGTGCTCCACTTCACACCAAACATGTCCCCATATCACTTCATGAAAAGTTTACTGCTTGACTCCACCCAGAGACTGGAGAACATCCGGCAGAGCCTTCATGTTGGGAAGGTAAGGTTTGAACATGGAAGAGTTATATTGCCCTTATCAATGGCTGTGATGGGCGGCTAATACACATCTATTGTATGGTACTGCACCTAAAATGTGGTGGTCCAGTTCTCTTACAATCAAGAGAAAAAATTATGTTTATGTGTGCCACACAGATATACTACATTATTCCATGGTAACCCATAATATAATAGGAATAAAAGGTTTCTACTTGCTGCTTCCATGGACGTCAGACATTCGCTGATTGGTGTCCTGGGGTTGTTATTCAGTGTCATGACACATTGCGAGCTTGCTCTGAGCTGGTGGTTGTTATCATTGTGGTTTTGTATCTCCTCCGGAATCCTTATAAAGGGGACCAAAACCCACCAGACTTGTGCAATACATTTGGCCAAAGCCCCTGCCGATATTGGATGTTTTCGCTTTTCGAAACGTTCTGGAACACTGATTTTTTTTTTTGCTGTCCCTCTCTGTAAGATGGGACAGCAAAAAATTGCATAGGTATGACATCATTGACACACACAACTATGGCAATGAATGGAGGAGGTGGAGCTTTACAGCTAAAACAAGCAGTATTACCTGGGTCAAGCAGGAGCACTAAAAAATTGCCAAAAGGCATGGGGGCAGCAATTTAGGGGATGGTACTTAAAAATATGGGTTTTGGTCCGCTTTAAAAACATTTCTGCAATGTCTTGGTGTTGAGTATACACACCATAAGGCTTCTTTATTCTTTATAGCCAAATATAGGTTTCTAAAAAACAAAAGCAAATACGCCTTCATCTTTGATACATGGTATTGGTATTGTTACACAGTTACGTCCATAAATATTTGGACACTGACACAAATTTTGTTTTTCTTACCAGTTTACTGAAACCTATTTGAGTTATAGTTATATAATGGGCATGGACATAAAGTCTAAACTTTCTGCTTTCAATTGAGGGTATCCACATTAAAATTGAATGAAGGGTTTAGGAGTTTCAGCTATTTAACATGTGCCACCCTGTTTTTAAAGGGACCAAAAATAATTGGACAATTGACTTGGCTGTTTGATGGGTAGGCAATTTCTTTGTAATGTCATTCTCAGTTAAGTAGATAAAAGGCCTGAAGCTGAAAGGGGGGGGTGCTTGAATTTGGTAGATGAAACAAGCCATCCTTAAGCTGCAAAAACAAAACAAAAAAATTTCCAGGAAATTGCTACAATATTAGGAGTGCCAATATCTACAGTTCGATACTTCCTGAGAAAGAAAGCACTAGTGAACTCATCAATGCAAAAAGACTTGGACGTCCACGGAAGACAACATGGATGGACGATCACAGAATAATTCCCATGGTGATAATAAACCCCCTTCACAACAGCCAACCGAGTGAACACTGCTCTCCAGAATGTAGGCATATCAATATCCAAATCTACCATAAAGAGAAGACTGCATGAAAGTAAATACAGGAGGTCACTGCACGCTGCAAGCCACTCATAAGCCTCAAGAATAAAAAGGCGAGATTGGACTAAAAACACCCAAAAGGCCAGCACAGCTCTGGAAGAACATTCTTTGGACAGATGAAACCAAGTTCAACCTCCAGAAAAAGAAACGAAAAGAAAAAAAATGGTGAAGGCATGGTCCGGCTCATGATCCAAAATATAGCACATCATCTGTAAAACATGGCTGAGGCAGTCTGATGGCTTGGGCATAAATGGCTGCCAGTGGCACTGGGTCCCTAGTGTTTATTGATATGACTATTGAGCTATTCAGAGACATACTGTGTTTCATAATAAAGATGGACAATGAGCCAAAACTTAAAGCCAAAGATACCCAGGAGTTTATTAAAGCAAAGAAGTGGAATATTCTTGAATAAGCAAGTCCGTCATCTGATCCCAACCAAATTGAGCGGCATTTCACTTGTTATAGACTAAGCTTCATACAGAAAGGCCCACAAACAAACAGCAACTGAAAACCGCTGCAGTAAAGGCCTGGCAGAGCATTTAAAAAAGGGGAAACACAGCATTGCCAACAAAGGGTTTTCAACCAAGTATTAGAAATTAACATATTCTAAGTATGTCTCACACCCTGCTTCGGAAATATTAATTACACATGGGTTATGTCCAGTAGAGGGTGAACTTCTGCAGAGATGACTAGAAAAAAGAAACCCCTCCTGGTCCACAAATACCTGAGACCTCACACACATTCCCAGTCTTCATCTCTGCAGACGGCGAGCAAGTCAGAAGATGGCTGTCTCCTTCCTTTGTAGGTAAGCCGGGTTTACACCCGGCCAATTTATCCCTATTTCTGCCCGGACCTTGTTTTAAATAGATTACTAGGCCTCGGCTGTAGGTCCGGCCGAGGGTAGGTTACACCTTAGTGGTGTGATAACTAGGAGCCATGCTCCTCCGTGAGACCCCCAACAAGGGGTAGGCGGATACCAGGTTCGGGATCCTGGTTTGGGATGCCCTGTCCGTTTGGTCCCTGCACCGCATTAGGCGGATTGGGTGCGCCCCCCCCCCCCACCTGTTGCTCCCTGTGCCTGGATCATGGGGGACCTGTCCCTCCCTTTTATTTCAGCTTGTCCTGACCGTATATTTTTGACTGTATGTGTGTGAGTGACTGTATGCGGGTGTTTCACTTTGCCAGGCCGCGTCTGGTGGACGGCAGCCTGGAGTCCGGGCCGGTTCCGCGGTGTGCTGGGAGCGTGGCCATTGTTCCTTCTCCTCAGTTAGGAGAGGGGGCGGGGCTGGGAGCTTGCGCACTGATGCGGCCTGCCCCCCTCTCCTCGGACGCCCACGGAGGTTCCCAGCCAATGGCTCTTCCTCTTACTTACAGGAGGGGCAGGGGCCACGCGCGGCGCACGATCCGCGCTGGTCCGCCCCTCTCGTTTCACATGGCTGCTGCCGCTGGTTGGTCCGGTCGCCATTTTGCTTGGTCCTAACTGTGAGTGCCCTGCGGGGCTTGTATGCTTATCCTTTTGTCTGATTGTACATAGGAATGCGTATGGGGGGTGCCTTGTTGGCTGCATGTTTGGTTGTATGGACCTTTAGGTATATATATATTTACACATACATTTATAGATATATTTGTGTGTCTGTGTTAATGGCTCCTTTTTGCCTATGGTACCCCCTTTTTATTATGTCTTCCAGGGGGATTACCTTCCTTGTTAGTTAAAAGTGGGTTCTCTCCTGGTCCTTAGGTCCCTCGTTCAAAATTGGGGCTTTACAAATCCTCCCACTAACGGACGTTAAGGGGCATCCCGGGTGGCTTACTAGCGTAATTCCCACTGGTCATTGCGACTACCATAAAAAATCACTGTATGGAGGCTTCCCAGGATACCGGGCTCGGGATCCCTTCGGGGCAATCCTGGCAGTGTGTGGTTTGTGGGGTATCCCTTGCGGGGGATAATGTTCTTATTTGCATTCCATGTGCTCAGCAGGCCGTTACGCGGCAGTCCGGGTCCCAGGCGTCTGGGTCAGCGCCGCCGGCCTCATCACCTACACCCCCACGCCTGGCTTTGACCCCAAGTGATGTGATCATTAGTGGGGAGTCGCAATCTGATGTCTGTGCTAGATTGACCAACATTGAAAAATTGATTGCTAGCTCTGCGGCCCGGAAGGCCCAGCTAAGAGAAGACATTTGGCACCGGCTGTGCCGGGTTTTGATTATGAGGAATGTGACTCCTTTGACTGGTCTGGTTATTCCCCGCTTGAAGAAGGGGAATTGTTTTCAGACTCTGATGGCTCTGATGATCAGCAGTTTTTTTATGCTGATGTTGGGCAGGAGCGTGGGGATACTGTGGATACCCCCAGACTTCTGGCCCATATTTTTGAGGTTCTTGCTATTTCCCCTCCTGCGGAGGCCCCTCCTCAAAAGGGGGAATTTTTGGGGGGCCACTAAAGCTCGCCTTGAGTTTCCTATCAGAAGCATTTTGACAAATTGATTCTTAAGGAATGGGAAAGGCCCAGCCGGCTTCTCGGGGTCCTTCAGGGGTGGGATAGGAAGTATCCCTTTCTGCTGGACACGGTGAGGCACTGGTTGTCACCCCCAGAAGTCGACGCTCCGATCTGGGGTTGTCCAACACATCGGTTGTGCATTCACCAGACTCCACCACGCTGAAGGATGGTGAGGACCGTCGTCTTGATCAAATGGTGTCACACGCCTTTGCCAGTGTGGGTTCGGCCCTGCGGCCCGTTTGTGCTTCAGCTCTCACGGCCGGGGCTACCAGATCTGTGATCAGGGGCCTGTTGAATGGTCCCCATCTTAACCCTGCTAGTGTTGAGTTTGCAGCACTTACGAGGTGTGATTTGTTCATGACCTTTGTCTTATCAGCTTTGGACGATACAATATGCATGTGTAATAGAACCTCGGCTTTGCTTGTGGCTATACGCCGCTCGGTTTGGTTGCGCCAATGGGCGGCTGATATGGCGGCTAAGAAGGCGCTCACAGGGCTACCCTTCTTGGGTATGCGCCTGTTTGGAGATTAATTGGACTCTGTGGTGAAAGGAGGAAACCTGCCACAACGCAAAACGCAACGCCGCCCCTTTCGGGGTGCAGGCTCCTTTAATCCTTCCTTTCGTGGCTCTCAAGCAAGCAGGGGAGTTGCTTACTCCCCTTCAGAGGTGGCTCCTGGGGTAGGGGCAGAGGACGTGCCCACCCCGGAACTGCCTGGGGTGTCAAACCCAAGGCTGCTGCCAAGTTCTCTCAGCAATGAGGGGGCGCCCTCACCCTCGCGGGTGGGGGAATGACTACGGCACTTCGCCCAGGTCTAGACCCGGGAGGTCACAGACAAATGGATCCTGGAAGTGGTCTCTTACGGGTACAAGCTGGAGTTCAAGTTCCGGCCTCCTCCCAGATTCCTCAGGTTTCGGGTTCCTTCGGACCCCCGGGCCGCGCAGGGGCTGTTGGCAGTACAAAATCTTCTGGAGTTGGAAGTCTTTTGCCCGGTGCCCTTCTCAGAGAGACGCCGGGGCTATTATCCAACCTTTTTACAGTGGCCAAAAAGGATAGATCAATAAGACCCATTCTGGATTTAAAGATTCTCAACAGGTTCATCAGGACCAAGAAATTTCGCATGGAGTCTCTGCGCTCGGCCATCAATCCTCTTCGTCCAGGGGACTTTATGACGTCCATAGACATCAAGGATGCTTACCTTCATGTGCCGATCTTCCCAGGTCATCAGCGGTTTCTCAGGTTTGTGGTGGGAGATCAGCACTATCGGTTTGTGGCTCACCCGTTCGGGCTGCCCTCGGCACCAAGGGTATTCACCAAGGTGTTGGCGGGTATAATGGCTTTTTCCCAGGGCATTCGCATTGTGCCGTATCTGGACGACCTTCTCATCACGGCATCCTCTCTCAGCCAGGCAGAGCTGGACACCAGGACGGTGGTGACATCGCTGGAGAGGTTTGGTTGGGTGATCGACTACCCCTAGTCTTCTCTCTCCCCGTCAAGGGAGGTTTCCTTTCTGGGCATGAAACTGGATACCATTCAGACCAGAGTGTTCCTGCCTCAGTCGAAGGTGCAGATGGATCTAGATCTGATACGTCTTCTTCTGTCCAACCCTCGCCTGTCCGTTCGGCAAGGGACGAGGCTGGTGGGGTTGATGGTGGCCTCCTTCGAGGCGGTTCCCTTTGCTCAGTTTCACATGAGGCCTCTTCAACTTCATCTGTTAGCGGCTTGGGACGGATGCCCTCTGTCGTTGAATCAGTCATATGTGATCCCCCTGGTTCGGCGGTCTCTTCCTTGGTGGCTGGAACCGAGGAATCTTCTGAGGGGCAGATCTTTTCTGGCCCCTTGTTGGGAGAAGGTCACCACGGATGCCAGCCTGTTGGGCTGGGGGGGGGGTTCTGGAAGGAACATAATTTCCAGGGGCTGTGGGGACCTCAAGAGGCTCACACCCCCATCAACGTCTTGGAGCTGAGGGCTATCCGGTTGGTGCTGTTGCACTTGACGCATCACCTCCAAGGCTTACCGGGTCAGGTTCGATCAGACAATCGGACGGCGGTCGCTTACATCAATCATCAAGAAGGGACTCGCAGCTGGAGTGCCCTCAGGGAAGTTTCTCTGATTCTTGCAGGGGTCGAGAGCAATGTTCCATGCATCTCGGCGGTGTACATTCCAGGTGTGGAGAACATGGAAGCGGACTCCCTCAGCAGGAGGTCCTCTCGTCGAGGGGTATGGTTCCTTAACAACAAGGTATTTCTTACCATTTTGTCACAAGTGGGGGTTCCCGGAGGTGGATCTCTTTGCCTCCCATCACAACCACAAGCTCCCTGCTTTTTTGTCTCTGTCTCAGGATCCTCTGGCTGTGGATGCCATGTCCCTTGCCTGGAGGGGTCTGGGTCTCCTGTACCTGTTTCCTCCCTTCTCCAGGGTAGGCAGGGTGGTGCGCAAGCTGGTTCAACAGGATGTGCCAGCAATTCTGGTGGCTCCAAGGAGGCCAAGACAGGTGTGGTTCGCAGACGTTGTGCGGCTGGCAGTCAATCAGTACAGGTTGCCCCTGCTTCCGGATCTGGTTCACTTAAGGTCAGCTTTGTTACCCCAGTTTACAAACGCTGGCTTTGATGCCGTGGCTGCTGAAACCTCCATTCTAAAAGATGACAGTTTGTCTGATGCCGTGATCCAGACACTTGTTAGGGCTAGGAAGAGGTCTTCCTCTAACATCTACTACAGGACTTGGCAGTCCTATATTGATTGGTGCGAGGCTAGGGCCTTGCCTTGCAGGGTGTTTTCGATTCCCAGGATTTTGGAGTTTCTTCAACATGGTTTGGACCTGGGTTTTCAGCTTAGTACCTCGAAAGGGCAGGTCTCCTCCCTTGCTGTTTTCTCTCAAAGGTCTTTGGCTCTCCACCCTTTGGTTAAGACTTGAATTGGTTCTGTCGGCTCTTCAGGGGTCTCCTTTTGAGCCGATGCAGGATGTTGCACTTTCCATTCTCACGCAAAAGGTTGCCTTTTTGGTGGCTATTACCTCTGTTCAATGTGTTTCTGAGTTGGCGGCTCTGTCTATTCAGGCCCTTTACTTTGAAAGACATCAGGACAAGGTGGTCTTCAGTTTTAAGCCAGATTTCCTACCTAAAGTGGTCTCTGCCTTTCATCTCAATCAGGATGTGATTCTCCCTTCCTTGTGTCCTAAGCCTAGCAATGACAAGGAGAGGGCCCTGCTCTCTTTGGATGTTGTGCGTTGTGTGAAGTACTATTTGGTGGCTACTTCTCCTTTCTGTAGGACGGACGCCTTGTTTGTGGTGCCCGCTGGGCCCAAGAAGGGTTTGGTGCCCGTCAAGTCTACCATTAGTAAATGGATATGTCTGGCCATTGTTGGGGCCTATACTGCCAAGGGGAGGGATCCCCTTTTTCAGATCACTGCTCATTCTTCTCGTGCTGTTGGGGCTTTCTGGGCTTTTCAGCACCAGGCTTCTGTTGAACAAGTTTGTACAGCTGCTACTTGGTCTTCTGTTCATACCTTTTCCAAGTTTTTATAAGGTTGATGTGCGGGCCTCAGTGGATGCTGTTTTTGGCCGCAAAGTTCTGCAAGCTGCAGTGGTTTAATTTGTGCACTTTTGCCTGTTGGGATCCCCACCCTTTTTTATACACTGCTTTTGGATGTCCCACGTGTAATTAATATTTCTGAAGCAGGGTGTGAGACATACTTGTCACCTGTAAAATAAGTATTATAAGTATGTCTCACACCCTGCTTCGTCCAACCCTGAGTTGTATCTTAAATCCTCTATATGGTGATACTTTTTTCTCATAGATTTTATTTGCTCTTCCTGGTCCCCTTACTGCTTTCTTATACTGGGGAATGTGTGGGAGGTCTCAGGTATTTGTGGACCGGGAGGGGCTTCTTTTTTCTAGTCATCTCTGCAGAAGTTCGCCCTCTACTGGACATAACCCATGTGTAATTAATATTTCCGAAGCAGGGTGTGAGACATACTTATAATACCCATTTTACAGGTGAGTAATCACAAAATGGTATTTTTAATTGCAATTATTTAATTTGTCCAATTACTTCTGAACCCCTGAAATTAAGGGCTTGTGTTTAAAAATGCTTTAGTTCCTCACCTTTTTCTGCAATCCTTTGGTTCAACCCACTGAATTAAAGCTGAAAGTCTGAACTTAAAGTGGACTGTCACCCACCCCTGATCGGCCCGGGAATCTATAAGATTCCCGGGCCGATCACCTCCCTCACCGCGGGACATCTGAGATCGGGATGTCCCGCGGTGAGGGACCCCCCCCAAAACCTCAAAAAAACTCACCTCATCGCCGCCGCCGCCTCCCGCGCGCTCCTCTAGATGTGCCCGCGCCGGCCGTTTGTGAATGGCCGGCGCGGGCGCGCGCCCTGTCAGAGCGACGTGCGGGAGGTGGCGGCGGCCGCACTGTCTTGTCCGCCGCTTGTCCGTGGCTACGTGGGAGCGTGGTGAGGTGAGTTTTTCGGGTTTCTGGGGGGTTTTACACAGCGGGACACCCCTAATCGGGGTGCCCCCCTGAAGTGGACCAAAACCCAGGATAGTCAAAATCCTGGGTGTTGGTCCACTTTAACTGCATCTGAATTGTTTGTTGGCTCGGTTCAAATATTTATGGACCTTTTAACCCCCCTTTTAGAGGGAGTCCACCTGGGTGAGCTTCTTTATCAACTGCTGTCCCCACATTGCCTACTGCTCTCCCAGTTGTCATCGGGCAGTGATCTTGATGTCAGGCCCCACACTTCGAACTAGCTTAATATTCTTTGTATGTGTGTAACATTGATTTTACAGACAAAGAAAAATGGGATCAGGGTTAGATCATTGTCCTCCCTAAAAGCCACTTTGTTAAAAGATGCAGAGAAAACTCCATCAGTCATTTCTACGGTGCCAAGCTTCCTACAAGATGAAGAAGAAATCTGTGGGCATCTTGAGAGACTATTACAGGTATTGTAATACAATACATTTTGATATGTTCTTATTCCATTGTATATTCATCCATTCTGTCCCCTATTAGCTTCTACCCCACTGCCATCAAACTCCTAAGAAAAATACAAACCACACAATGATAAAGCATGGACAACTGTCCTAACTTTGTTAGTGTCCACCCCCCCCCCCCCCAATCCTAGTAACCTGCCACAGCAATTTTATTGTGCAATCTTTTGTATCTATAAAGTGATTTTGTATTGTATTGAATTATCCCTAGATCATTTGATCATTGAATATAGTTGCTAATGGCAAGTAAATATCTTTCACCTGGACTTTGACTATCCTGGTGATTGGTTCTTGCCTGGGGGCATCCTTAATTGGGATGCTTAAGTGGGAAACTCCAGCCGCCCTCCACCACCACCCCCCAGATCGCCCACTCCACTCACCTTTCTGCTGTTCCCACGTTCCATGCATCCAATCTGCTTCTAATGCTGTGCATATTAATACACAATATAAAGCCAGTGATTTGAACTGTGCGTTGGTAAATTGATCGCTGGGCACTGCATCTCCAGGCTCCCCTGTGGTGTGTGTGCCTGAATATCTGGCCACAGAGGCATGCACAGCTACAGGAATGCCAAGGATGTGGCGGGCCGCAATCGCTGTGAGGGACCGGGGGAAAGGTAAGGAGGCTTGCAGTTATCTGGAGGGGTTCACATAGTGGGGCATACTAAATCGGCATGCCCCAGGGGCACTCACTCCAGACTCCAGGGCCGGTATAGGCGGTTATTAGTCCACTTTGAGACCGTACTGCCATGTTTAATGCACTTGTGACCAAAACTGAACCAATGGGCATGGCCCACAAAACCAGCTTCTTACAGCACACATCAAGTGCTGGGGATGCTGCTGGAGTCCTGTGTGTCAAGGGCGGCTATTCGTCAAATGGACCCCCTTCTTCGTGCCTGTTTAAACGGGGGTCCTGGGTGTCGTCCAGTCTTTCAAATCGGCCTAGGAGATTAGAAATAAGCAAGGCAGAGATACACAATAGTTTGGAAAGCGTTTGATTATCTCACGGAGATGCATCTGGTGCTCCTCCCTTGACATTTTTATTTATCGTAAAATATATAACTTACATACATCATCTAAAGGGACATATCATATTAGAAAAAAACTGAATATCTAGCTCAGTAATTGGTCTGTTCTACCAAATGAGCACAATTTTTGGAATGTTATCTACGCCTAAAGGGAGGCCACTCAAAGGCGTTGTCCAGCTTCCCGACGCCATCTTTATCACAGTATTACATTGGTAGCAGCATATTCTATTATCTTTATAATCCTAAGCATTATTGTCAAGCAAAAGAGAAATAGCGCAGAGTGAAGTGGCTGCCTGGGGGTTTATTTCACCTTTATTAGCCACTAAGTGTACAATACAGAGAGAAAAATAAGATAGAGTGGAACAAGTGAAATGTTCACCATCATATGTTTAATTTATAATTTATGACCTCCATCCATCACACGTGCATACACTGAGATAGAAGGAGAGTATATGGCAAATCCCAAGGTGCGTATATGGTCCGCTTTCAGTAGGCAATCAGAAAAAATTTCTGCCTGTAATTATTTAAACTTTTATTTGTTTTTAGGATGAAGATGAGGAGCTAGATGACGAAGAATATTTGAAATACACTCCTGCATCAGACAGCATTATTGGCCTTGCAGAGCAAGGCAGGCTTGAATTTGCTTCTATGTATGACACCATACATGCAAGTGACCCCAGTACTGGAAAAAATAGTGTGCTTGATGAGCTGCAGCGGGTTAAGAGAACATTGCTAACTGCATGGACCACAGGAGTTACTATGAGAAATGTAGTGGAAAGAGATGCTCTATTAAAGCACACTGTTGGGTGCCTGACTCATTTCCTGTCTCTTCTTTATAGCCCCAAGTGCCCTAGATTAAAGTCAGATAGGTCTTCCAAAACTGACGGGAGAGGATCTTTTGTCTGGGCTGTCTGTATGGCTGTTATGCAGCAGTGCCTCACTGCTCTGCACTGGGATGTATCGACGCCAACTGCTATTGGACACGTGATAAAACTTGCCTCCGAGACTATGAAGCTAATTGCCCAGTATAGCCAGGTGTACTCTAGAGGACTGGTGGAAAGTTTTTGTTTGCTGAAGACTGTTTCCCATAGCTTGCGTACGATTTACCACTTACATTTTGAGTCTGTCGATCCAACGTTAGCCACCAAGTATGCGGCTTACTTTGACTTTATAAAGACTGCTGTGTTTGAAGCATTTGATGAGCCACTAAGGAGACCATCAATTCAAGGTATTTTTAAGGAACCTCCGCTCATTTGCAGTGGACAATCGGTGAAAAGGTAAACAAAACTCAGAGGGTAAAGCAACCATTCTGATTGTCTTCATTTTTGTTTTTCCGATCTTTAAATGTACAAGTGTAATGTAGACCTTGACAGTCTAACTCTGGGATTTCGACTCAAATGCAGAGTGGGCTAAAATTTCAAACTTGGACAGTCGCAGACCAGCCTTGGTATTTATTGAAAAAAATGTGCTCAGCCAATTGGTGCACTCAACTCCATTTTGGCTTTTCTTAGCCTTGGCTGACGAGAGCTCTTGTCCGCTAAGGTCCGAAATGAGCCAAGTGTATCGCAGCAGCATTCTCTGCTATACTTGAGCTGGGGGTGTGCTCTGGCCACCATGTACAAGTACCTGTAACGGGTGTTGCAGATCGTAGCTGCAGCCAGCGCTTGCGCCTATGGGGACCTGGGGGGTTCAAACAGCGATTTGGGATGTCCAAGGTAGTGAGGATCAGGCAGCCCTGGAGTCTATAAGACTTTTGGTCCACTTTATTTGACCAGCCCTGAAGTCTTTTAGACTCCAGGGCAAGACAAATGCGTGGTTGGTCCTCTTTAATGCAGCATGCCACTTTCCATGATGGGAAAGGGTTCTCTGCTTTCCTTTACCTCACGCAGTCACTTTTCACAGTCACTGACAGGCTGAGCCGACTTGCCGTCGTCCGGCATAGAAGAAGACTGCAGCCAGCTCAGCCTGGTTTGCAGTTGCATTTGCCACTGGGGGAAGTACTTCCCTATTATATCATCGGGGCTGGGTTATACATCAAAGCCCTGTCCCGCAATCTTGCCGACCACCACAATCCGGCTGCCGTATGGGCTTGTTACCTAGCCTCTCGGGGCTAAGCAGCACTGGGCAGCAGGTGTGCGGCCATCCGACAGGTTTAAAGCTAACTCCCGCAACCATCCCAGCCCTGTCAGTCATAGATAACAGCGTGGGAGGGGGGATTGGCCTCGTAGGGCAAATCTAATGACACTGCAGACCAGTTTTGGCCCACGGGCCAGAGTTTGACACGTGATTTGATGGCTCCTTGAAAAAAAAGTAATCGAGAGACCCGGATAAAAACTGACCATAACTAGGCTGCTATGTGTACCAGCACCAAGCCAGACACAGAATCTGTACAGGCCCACACAAATGCACCCAAGCATAGTTTTTTTATTGCATTGTGGAGCCCAGAACCTGGTAAAATAGAGGTTTCAGGTTCTGAAAATATATTTTTGCCTTGAGCTGTCTTTTGCCTTAACCAAAACAAGTGTGTCTGAGGCTAGAATTTTAGGCCTTTTGGGCTGGCTAATGGACCAGAAGTAGGAAAGGGTGTTTTGTGATCCTATATGTTGTGGTGTTAGCATGATCACGTGATACGCATTCCCTGAAAAAAAGGGTCAATCTCATTTTGCATGAAAGGCTTGATTCCACCTTATGTGACAAGAAAGGTGGCCTAAAGTATCTTGACAGATTTTCCAGGACCTGACTAATGAAGGTGGCTGCCTCTAGGAAGGTCAACCTCTGAGACAACAGGATAGCAAGATCCTATCACACAGGCTCAGAAAGGCAGCTGACTCCAGGGAGGAACCTGTGCCTCTTGATGAGGTATGACTGATTAGGAAGATGCCAAGAAGCCTCTGCTAGCAGATGGATGTCCTCCGCATACCAGGATCACCTGGGCCAGGTTTGGACATTTGAATGGCCACCTCTCCAACTTAATCATGAGCTGTCTGTGGAAGATGAGGAAGCAGGTGGACCATGTATATCAGCATGTAAACTGAGGAGGGATTGCTAGGTCTATGCCAACCACAAGAGGGTACACCAATTAGGTGGGAGTTGTTTACCCCTGTGTTCCTGAGTGAAACCAGAGACAGAGATGATTAAAGACTTGTGGAAGCAGAAACCTTGCACCAGAGTCGACTATGATTGTGATGTGAACTGCTTGTAGAGTAAGAAAAGAAAATCGTACATAAGAATGTCTGTGTCCTTGTCTATTGGAGCTTCCAAAACCAAGTGTCTTTGGTAAGGTAATTGGAGTGGGGAGTTGTCAAAAGGAATATGTCCCATAACTTCTTGTGGACCAAACCTCGGGATTTTGACTATCCTCGGTTTTGGTCCTTTCCCACTATGTGAAACCCCCCAGTTCGCCTGAACAAACTCACCTATCCCCGGTCCTATGACGCATGCATGGCCGCTCGTTCAATCGGTATGCTCAGATCCACTCAAGCCCCTTCGTCCTGGAGCTCGTATAATACGAGCGGATCTGAGCATACTGACGGCTGCATCCCCCCTACCCTCTAACAGGGAGCATGCCCATGCCAGCCATTCACAAATGCCTGGCATGAGCACGTGCCCTGCTAGAGGGGTAGCGGGGATGCCGCTGCTGCTTGCGCATGCGCTGTTGGACAGGGAAAGAAAGTTAGTTTATGGCCGACCTGGGGGGGTTTCACACACCGGAGCATCCTGATTCTGTATGCCCGAGGGGGATGGAATCAATCAGGCTGGGAACCTTATAGATTCCTGGGCCAATCTCTGTGGGTTTTTTTCCACTTTAAATAAGGTTGGGGGGAAACAAAAGCTTTCATCTCTTTGAGCTAATGGGGACACTGTAGACATGTGAGAAAGACCTAAAAACAATCATTGCATAGGACCCAGCCTTTCACAATTGAACCGGAGCTGGACATTTTATGGTTAGGTGCTAATATTTGCTTCATATTTTATAGGATGGCAGTTCTTTGGAGATGCATTTATAGCAAGACCCTTTGGTACCTGACACATTTGCGAAAGCATATTTCATTCCATCATTCAATAAATTTGTCGCCTAAAGTTCAGAATGAGGAGGAAGCCATGGTGTCGCTGATGTGCCACATACAAGCTGAGCTGCAGTCTTCAGGTCAACATCTACACCGAAGTTTGCATCTTCTTTCTGTGACTGGTAATTCAACGTTCTGCTTGGTGAAGGAGTGATGGATAAATGTGATTATTTACTTGTTTTCTGCATGTGGAATTAAACACCAACTGGAACCGATAATAATCAAGGCAACTGGACTTGCTGTAATTTTCTTGAAGGCTCTTCACTAGTCCTGGCTGGCTTTCTCCATTCTGTATTGTAGGTGAAATATGTCTTCGTGAAAAATACAGCAAAAATACAACAAATCAACTTTTTTCCTATTGCATGGCACGGCCTGCTTCAAGAAGTCCTTACGTAAGGGATATTCCGCCACAAGGTGGCGCAGTGTACTGCAGAAGAGTTGTGGCTTCTCCCGGTACCCTATAAAAACAGGATCACCAATAGACCTCTCCAGTGTTTCCTCTGCAGTGATACTGCGAAGATAAAAGATGGCTCTCTCTATTGCGCAGGTGAGCGGGGCAACCAAGCCTGCGGCCCTGCATGTCTATTTCCATCCGCTTCCGGACCCTATTTGCCTCCTAGCCTCGGCTGTCGGATCGGGTGATGGTAGAGGAGTACTAGGGTCAGGTGCTCAAGGAGCGCTTCTCCAAGCCGCAGACCCTGTACCACAAAGGGTGGCCCACCATAGGCTTTATGGTGAGCCTGCTGAGGGATGTGGAGCTCTGCCTTAACTTCTGAGGGGGTGGGTGTTTGTTTTTTGGGAGACTGTGTACTGTTAGGCCCTCCCTGTGTTTTAGGGGTTCTGGGGTTCCCTGGCTGAGGGACTTGAACCTGGATCGGCCCCCTCTCCCCTTTCTCCCCCCCCCCCCTTCCCCGGCCTGGCCCTGCTCCTGCCACTGCTTGCCCACTCTCCTCTCCCCCTCCCCTGGCGGGCGTTGGGGGGGGGGGGGGATGATAGCGGCGGAAGGCGGTTATTGCTTTTGTTAATGTTTGGTTTCGCCGCCGCCTTGTACTTCGCTCCGCGGCGGGCAGCGCTATGGCTGGGAGGCATTCTGGGGCTGTGATGGCGCGGTCACGTGAGTGATGTTTTCGCTCTCTTCGGGGGGGGGGGGGGGGGGGCGGTCCCCCTGCGCCCCGCTCCTCTGGGTTCTTGCTCCGGCGCCATCTTTAGCCTACTGCGCGTCTGGCCCCCCTCCTCCTCTGTGGCTGCGGCGGTGATTCAGGTTCCCTTTTGCTTTTTCCATGCCCTGGCTCATCTACCTTCGGTTTCCTTGGTCCATGAGTCTTTTTTTGGGGGTTGCTTCTCGGGGCATGTGCTGCGGGATGCTGATGTACATGTTGCTTCTGTCTTTCAGGCAGGTCACCTGTGTTGTCGTTTCTCCCGGTCCTGGCTCCTTTACCCCCCCCACTCCCCCCATCTCGGGGCTCTTCTGGGGGCATCCCTTGGGGGGGCATCCCGGGTGGCTTTTTACTAGCCCTTACCCTGTGCCGGCCTTTAGCGCCTGTGTTAATCACCATATGGAGGCTTCTGGGGATAGCGTGCTCGGGGGTCCTTCAGGGCAATCCCGGCTGTGTGCCATGTGCGGGGCATCCCTTTTGAGTGACAGTCCCGCGGTGTGCGTGCCGTGCGCCCAAGGTATTGCGGCCCAGGCTGGGCTGATCGCTTCTCTTCCCAGTTCTGCGCTCCCTTCGGCATCGCCTACCCGTCCGCGCCTGCATTTAGCCCCCAGTGAGGGGGATACTAGCAGGGGGTCACAATCTGATCTGGCACTTCATGTGGCCAGCATTGAAAGGCAGCTTGCCAGACCTGTTCCAGGTAAGGCCTCTGGCAAGAAGCGGCACCTGGTTCCCACGCCCTCCCTCTTTGCTGAGGAGGATGAGGGACTTGATGCATTTGGTGGCGTGACTCCCCAGAGGAGGGGGAGCTTTTTCAGGACTCTGACTCCTCTGGGGACCAGCAGGAGGGGTATGACAGTGACCCTGGGTCTGCGTCCAGGGAGGACTCGTGGTTCCCTGATGACACTGATAGACTGTTGTCTGACATTTTTGAAACCTTGCACATTGCCCCCCCTGAGGTGGCTAAGAGGAAGCAGGGTGAGCTCTTTCGTCCTGATAAACGGTGTCTGGAGTTCCCTGAGCAGGGCCATTTCTCTAATATGGTTCTCAAGGAGTGGGAACGTCCTAATAGATTGCCCGCGGTGCCCAAAGGGTTGGATAAGAGGTTTCCCTTTCCTGCTGACCTGGTCAAGAGATGGTCGTGTCCCCCTGAGGTGGACGCTCCCGTTCTAGGGCTGTCCAACACCTCGGTCATTCCTTACCCTGACACTACTACACTGCGGGACAGTGCGGACCGGCGTATAGGTCAGCTGGCCTGCCATGCCTTTACGCTTGTGGGGGCTGGGCTGCGTCCGGTCTGCGCCGCTGCCATTACAGCTATTGCCCTTAAGAAAAAGCTTAAGCGTCTCACTAATGGCGCTATTGCTGGTAGGAGGAGGGAGGATTATAGGGCCCTCTTGCTTTGCTCTGATTTTGCCTTTGTCCTTACTGCCATGGATGATGCGGTGCGGCTGGGCGGTAGGGCCTCTGCCCTCCTGATGGCTATGCGCCGCTCTGTTTGGTTGCGTCAGTGGGCAGCTGACACTGCTGCTAAGAAGGCTCTCACTGGGCTCCCCTTTGCAGGGCTGCAGCTTTTTGGTGAACGTTTGGATGTTCTAGCCAAGGATGGTAGGCTACCGCAGCGTAGGAAGCAGCCTCTGCCCTTTTGGGGGCCCTCTGCTTCCCTCGCCTATTTTGTGCTCTCAGAGGAGGTCGTGAGGCCCTCTTTTCGGGTAGCCGCAGAGATTCTTGGGGCCGTGGCAGATCCCGTGGCCTGTCTCTCATGGGGTTCCAAGCCCAAACCCCCTCCCAAGCCCCCTCAGGCATGAGGAAGTACCCTCACCCATCCGGGTGGGGGGACGGCTTCAGCTCTTTGCTCACATCTGGATGCTCTGCGTCTCAGACCGGTGGATTCAGGAGGTGGTGTCCTCCGGGTACAAGAAAGAGTTTGCAGCCTGGCCGCCCCCAAGATTCCTCAGATCGCGGATGTCTC
Organism: Gastrophryne carolinensis; assembly: GCA_027917425.1. Lineage (NCBI taxonomy): Eukaryota > Metazoa > Chordata > Amphibia > Anura > Microhylidae > Gastrophryne > Gastrophryne carolinensis. Next base: position 606,897,498 of record CM051234.1, read on the forward strand.
AAAACCCCGTCAGCTCAGGGTTTGTGCCTTGCAGTTCAATGCCTGTTGGAATCAGGAGTCATTTGCCTGGTGCCTTCCCAAGAACGGGGTCAGGGGTACTACTCCAATCTTTTCACAGTCCCCAAAAAGGACGGGTCTTTGAGGCCCATCCTGAACTTTAGGGGCCCCAACAAGTTTGTCAGGTTCAAGCACTTTCGCATGGAGACACTACGCTCGGCTGTCAGTACCCTTTGCCCGGGCGACTTCATGACCTCCGTGGACATCAAGGATGCCTATCTTCACGTGCCAATCTTTCCAGGTCATCAGAGATTCCTGAGGTTCGCTCTAGAGGATCAGCATCACCAGTTTGTGGCTTTACCGTTCGGTATCACCCCGCGCCTCGGGTGTTTAACAAGGTGCTGGCGGGCGTGATGGCTCTGCTGTGGAATCGGGGCGTTCGCATCCCCCCTTACCTGGACGACATTCTGATTGTGGCTCAATCTCTTCATCAGGCCGAGAAAGATACTTAGGTGGTGACCTCCACTCTCGAGTCCATCGGCTGGGTGATCAGCTTTCCCAAGTCTTCACTGTCTCCGTCTTTGGTGAGGTCCTTTCTGGGCATGACTCTGAATACCTCTCAGGTCAAGGTGTTCCTGCCTCGGCAGAAAGTGAAGGGGCCTTCAGAAGCAGGCACGGGCTCTGCTCTTGTGTCCCCATCCCTCCATCCGGCAAGGGATGCAGTTAGTGGGCCTGATGGTGTCCTGCTTCGAGGCGGTCCCCTTTGCTCAGTTTCACATGAGACCTCTTCAGTTGCACCTCTTGTCAGTTTGGGATCGGGACCCTGTGTCCCTGGATCAGGAATTTGCTCTGTCCCCCCTGGCCAGACAGTCCCTCTCGTGGTGGCTGGTGGGGGCAGGTCCTTTGTGCCTCTGTCCTGGGAGACTGTCACCACAGATGCCAGTCTGACCGGTTGGGGGGGGGGGGGTTGGAAGTCTCAGAAGTTCCAGGGTCGGTGGGGCCCCCAGGAGGCCCATGCTCCCATCAATGTCTTGGAACTGAGGGCGATCAGGTTGGTTCTTTCTCAGCTGACCACACACACCTTCGGGGTCGGGCTGTTAAGATCCGCTCGGACAACCAGACGGCGGTTGCCTACATCATCAGGGAGGGACTCGGAGCAAGCGAGCCCTCAAGGAAGTGTCCCTGATACTGTCTTGGGCGGAAGAGAATGTCCCTTGGATCTCGGCGGTCTACATCCCGGGGGGGGGGGGGGGGGGGGTTGGGAACCAGGAGGCAGACTCCTGAGCAGGGGGGACGTTTCGGCTGGGGGAATGGTCCCTCAGCAACGAGGTATTTCACTCCCTGTGTCACTGCTGGGGTCAGCCGGAAGTGGACCTGTTTGCGTTCCGCCACAATCACAAGTTTCTCAGATTTGTCTCCCTGTCGCAGGATCCTCTGGCCTTCACCACGGATGCGCTAGCAATGCCTTGGACGGAGTTTCGGCTCCTCTATGTGTTCCCTCTTTTTCCTCTGCTGGGCAGGGTGCTGCGCAAGATAGCCCAGGAGGGGGTACCAGCCATCCTGGTGGCCCCCTGTTGGCCAAGGAGGGTGTGGTTCGCAGATGTTGCCCAAGGATCCAGATCTTCTCACTCAGGGACAGCTGTGCCATCCCAATTTACAAACGCTGGCTTTAACGGCTTGGCTGCGGAAACCTCCATCTTGATGGATAAGGGGTTGCTGGCCTCTGTTGTTGATACTATGATTTGGGCTAGGAAGAAGTCCTTGTCCTTTATCTACTACAGGGTCTGGCATGCTTACATTGCCTGGTGTGTGTTCAATTCTCTTCCTTGTCGGGTGTTTTCTATCCCCAGGATTCTGGAATTTTTGCAACATGGTTTGGATTCGGGCCTTTAACTTAGTACCCTCAAGGGACAGGTGTCAGCTCTGGCAATTTTTTTCCAAAAATCCTTTGCCAATCACCGGTTGGTTAAGACTTTTTTTTTTTCCAGGGAGTTACTCATGTGCGTCCGCCACGTAAACCTATGCTACCGGTTTGGGACTTGAATCTGGTGTTGTCTGCTCTGCAGGGTCCTCCCTTTGAGCCTATCCGTGGGGCTGCGTTGCCCATTCTGACTCTTAAGGTGGTCTTTTTGGTGGCTATTACTTCGGTCAGGTGAGTGTCTGAGCTGGTGGCGCTTTCCATCAAACCTCCTTATTTTGAGCGGCATCAGGATAAGGTGGTGTTTAGGCTTAAGCCGGATTTCTTGCCCAAGGTTGTGTCTGCTTTTCATCTCAATCAGGACATTGTCCTACCTTCCTTGTGTCCTAACCCTGCTAATTCCAAGGAACGGGCCCTGCATTCTCTGGATGTTGTCAGGGCTCTAAAGTTTAACTTGGTTGCTACTGAGTCTTTCAGGAAGTCTGATGCTCTTTTTGTTCTTCCTGCTGGACCTAGGAAGGGTTTGCCTCCGGCTAAATCTACTATCAGCAAGTGGATCGGTCAGGCGGTGGAGCAGGCCTATTCTGCTAGGGGAAAGGTTCTTCCTTTTAAGGTTACTGCTCATTCCACTCGTGCTATTGGTGCTTCTTGGGCTTTTCAGCACCAAGCTTCTGTTGAACAAGTTTGTAAGGCTGCGACTTGGCCTTCTGTTCATACCTTTTCCAAATTTTACAAGGTTGATGTTAAGGCTTCAGCTGATGCTGCCTTTGGCCGTAAGGTGCTTCAGGCGGTGGTGGTTTGAACTGCCTGCTACTACTTTTTGGGGATCCCACCCTACCTTACGGACACTGCTGTTGGATGTCCCATACGTAAGGACTTCTTGAAGCAGGCCGTGCCATGCAATAGGAAAAAAATTCTGTGAGTACTCACCTGTAGAATTGTTTTTACTATGCACAGCACGGCCTGCTTCACCCCACTCTTGTTTTCGTTATTCTTGGTTGCCTCTTTATTGTGATTGTTCCAAGTTAGTTGGGTTTTTTACCTTTTTTACCTTTTTTATCTCCCTGCTTCTTGTATAACTGCTTGTCAATGCTGGAGAGGTCTGTTGGTGATCCTGTTTTTATAGGGTACCGGGAGGAGCCACAACTCTTCTGCAGTACACTGCGCCACCTTGTGGTGGAATATCCCATACGTAAGGACTTCTTGAAGCAGGCCGTGCCATGCATAGTAAAAACAATTCTACAGGTGAGTACTCACAGAATTGTATTATTTAAGGCGGAACAAAATCCAGGATTTTGACTATCCAGGGTTTTGTCCTGTGCCCCGGAAGAATCCCATTTTGGGATGTCCCCTCTGTGCCCCCCCCCCCCCCAGATTGCCAATAACTCGCCTTTTTTACTTGTTCCAACGGGGCATGCGCAGGCTCTCATCCAATCAGAGCTGTTTGCCGTGACTTGCTTCAATGGAGAGTGCAAGTGCCCACATCTGGAGCAGCGTGTGTGTTCCCTCCCCAGTCTATCTGAATGAATGGCTGGGACAGAAGCCCTTGCACAAGCTGAAGATGCAGGCAATGCGGCGCTTGCGCTTCCCTTTGAGGAAAAATAAAACCGTTTGCCAAATGACCTAGTCACAGCAAATGGCTTTGACTGGACGAGAGCCCAAGCATGTGCCGTTGGACCAGGAACAGGTGAGTGAATGTAGGCGATCTGGGGGGTTTCACACAGTGGAGCAATTGAAAACGGAATGCCCCTGGGGGAAGTCCTGCAGACAGCCCTGGAATCTTTTAGATTCCATGGCTTGCTGCTCAGGGTTTTTAATTCCACATTAATTTGGCACTATGAACATGACTCAGATAAATGAGCACCTCCACAATCTTAAAGCGGTCCTTCACTCTGAACAAGAGTCTATCTTATATGTTTCCCACACCCTGTACATACAGATTGTTCACATTAAAAATCATCCTACCTGCACCTAGTGCATGTTATGAGCCTTTAAACATCCAAGATGGCGGCTCATGGAACATCAGGTAGCCTGCAAACAGGAAGTGCCTTCTGACTGTGCTGCTCTGCATTCTGGGATTGCTGACCTTTTCCTGACCCCAGCTCTGCTCCAGTCTGGCAAAGCACAGCTATAACCTGCCCCCTGTACTTTATCCCACTCTCCTCTCCTCAGTAAGTGTGATACTTCTGAGTCAACATGGCGGCGCTCGTATCCTGAAGTCCTGAACAGAGTAGCAGCCCAGTGGGCGAAAGAATAATAAGTGACTAAAAACTTAAAATATATTAACTTTAGATACTGGGGAATCGTTTTTAAGGGTTTGGGCTTTTCAATAAATCATGGTGAAGGTCTGGTTTAAGGGAATAGAATCCTAAGCAGGCAACTGTTCGCAGTTAAAGTGGACCAAAACCTAGCTGGATCGGCCCGGGAATCTATAAGATTTCCGGGCCGATCCATTCCCTCCCCGCGGGGCATCCAAGATCGGGATGCCCCACTGTGTGAATCCCCCCAGGTCGCCCGCAACACTTACCTTAATCCCGGTCCAACAGCGCATGTGTGAGCCGCGGCCGCATCCCTGCCATGCCTCTAGTAGGGCGCGCCCTCTGTTAGAGGGAAGTGCAAGATGCGGCCGACAGCGTGCTCTGAGCCGCTGAGCTAATTCGGGGGGGGGGGGGCCCAGGGGAGTGGCCCAAAACCCAGTATAGCCTACCTGCCAGCCCACAGACTCCATCCCAAGTAGACCTGTGGTCTGAGCCGGTGGGGTAGCAGCGCTATGAGCCCTGAAACTGAGAGCAAGCTTCCAACTTGCTCCAGGCACGCATCATGTGATGAGTCTCTTGCTTCCTTGTGACTGGCAGCTGGAATGTGCACTGAGGCCGGGGCAATCGATCGTTCTGTCATCTGTGCTGGCAAGTAAGTCATGTTTTCTTTATAATAAACAGTGGCTAGCCTTTTCTGGCATTGATCCAGTTTGTACTTGGTGATGGTGCCCTAAGCTCCCCTGCTATAATTATGTGAGGCCTTTCTTGCTCTGTGACACCCATCATTTTGTTTGCCACATGCACAATGTGAATCAAGATTTTTTTTTTTTTTGTAGGTGAGGAATATTTTCTTTTTGGCTCTTACAAGAAATCCATACAGTTCTGGAAAGCAAAGTTACTGGATGCCACTGCCCAGGGTAAATGTAACTGACACGGTCCATAAAATCAATCATTGTCCTGTGTTTGAAGTTGGTTCCGATTGGTTCCTCTGCTTCTACCTGTTTATTTTTTCCAACACACCATAATAGAAGGACCTTTTGCCGATCATACTTCTCTGGACTTAGTTTCAGCTACATGTTGCAGCACAATGCAATTTAGGACATTTTGCACCTTTCTTAGCTAAAAACTCCAGCCTGTTTTTTTTTTTTTTTAAATCAGACCCACGTGCAACCCATCCAGGGAAGGGGGATGGGGGAGAGGGGAAAAAGGGGGATTTTTTCAAATTAGATCAGGTGACTGATCTAATTTGAAAATAAAAACCTTTTTTTTCCCTCTTCCCCTTCCCCCTTCCTCTTTCTTCTTTATTGTTCTTGCCAGGAATTATGTTACAAAGCTCATAACCTCAGTCCAAACTGATGGGGTAAAATTTGGAGCAGAAGAAGCCCACATGAGGGCCGCCTATCCCCCTTTCAGGGAACATACCTTCAATCAGTATGTAAGATACCTGCAAAATCGAGCTGCTTTAAAGTGAATGACATATGGATTCAAGAAATAAATTGGAGAATCTCCATATCATGGTTGTGATTTTGTATGTTAATTGTATGGTGTTGTTGTATACCATAATTTTTGTACATAACTTTTTAACAGATTCATTAATAAACATGAAGTATTTTTATTGGAATATTGAAGTGCTGATATCTTTGGGCGGGGTCGAATTCAAAGGCCTGGTTTAAATAGTTGGGGTTGACCTATACCCAACGTAACATAAAAACGTTTTCCGAGGGTGGGTCATAAAAGCTGGGAGGTCGAGGTCTGTTCAAGGACAACCTCAACATCCCTACACTATTCCTTTTTTGCGTAGTTCTTTGAATACACCCAAATCAGGTCTACTGCTGAGAATTGGCTGGCGGGTGGTTACTAGGCACAGAAATGCATTGTGGTCCTGTCGATGTCCTGGAAGCAGGTCTCAGAAACCTTTGCATTTCTGACAACATGATAACTTTCACAAATGAGTGTTAAAGCAGACCTCCAGTCAAGAAAATAAAGTTTAGTCATTTGGTCCCCTAAAGCCCCTCTTTGAGGAACATATGCTGTTTTAGAGGACCTAACTCCATGCATATGCTGTGGAATATGTTTGCAGATTTTGTGCTCTTTCTATTCTAGGAGGAAGACGAGCTGGATTATTTCAGACTCGCTATTACTTGGCTATACTCTACTGTCACTTGAATCAGTACAATTTAAATGATGCTCAAGGCCTGTGCGACCAGCTAGTGAAGGAGCTACTGATCCGATCTAATCTCCTGGCAAAGACAGAGCAAGAAGTGTATGGTAAGATTGCTTTGCATCTTTTTTTTATCTCCTTACAGATCAATGAATGATGCCATGATTTAGACCATGTAATGGTTTCTTTCTATGTTCATTAGGTGTGGAGTCGGATCAGCATTTGTTAAAAGAGATTCATCCAGAAGCTGCTCTGGCCGTCATCCAGTCTATGGGCAGGTTCATGGCTGCATATTTCACCAACCAGCTGCTGTATATATTCCCTCCACATAATGTCTGTGTCCTGCCACCTCTTCATACTTCTACAGGTATATCAGAAAGAATGCCTTTACTGAAAGAGTGATACATGCTTGGATTATTATATATATATATATATATATATATATATATATATATATATATATATATATATATATATATATATATATATATATATATATATATATATATTATATTATAAATGATATTATATAAATTATATTATTATCTTAACTTGTGGCTGCCATAAGCAGTTGCAGCTTTAAGGGGACCTGGGTGCCGCAAATAGACTGGGGGTGGCATCCAGAATGATGGAGCCCCCCAGAACGCCCACAATTTTTACCTTTCCCTTGATTCTTGGCCAAGAATGGAACCCTGCGATTGCCCGCCACCGATCACATGGGTAGGGCCTTTCGGTGGTCAAAACTGGGGACATGACCCCAACCCACGTGACCACTGACAGCCATTGTCCTTTTTAACTTTTTTCTGTCCTCTGGGGTAGGGGGGTGGCTTGGAATGGGGAATTCTTTGTTTGGACACAATGGTCTTGATTCAATAAAGGTAGAAAAAAATTATTCCATTGGTTTCTTAGCTGGTGATTCAGCAACAGTGAGCTTCTCAGGCTTTTTTCTCATGAATTTAATCTTTTACTACCATGAGAATTTTTTTCTACCTTTATTGAATCAAGGCCATTGAGTTTAGATGGTGTCACTAGAAAGATATATAATATGCACATCAACTGTATAACTACAAAATAATTTATCACGTAATATTTATTAAAGTCTTAAAGGTAATGTTGTACTTAGCATTGCTGGAATGGTTAGAGGATTGAATGGGTTAAAAGATAACATAATGCAATTGGCACATAACTGTTACAGTGTCACAAAGGATATTTTTATGTATGTACTGTAGAAAATGTAGAAGATTGATTGGTTTAAAGGGCTAGATAATGAAATACTGGTATTAATATGGTTAGAGATTTATTCTAAGCATACAGCACGTCCTGCTCCAGATATAATCATAACGTGTGGGTAGTCCTCCGCCTCGGGCGCCGTGCACTGCAGAACATGAAGAAAGCAAGCTCCTCCCGGCCCTACATATACTAGAGGACCTCCCACAAATCCCCAGATTTCTCTGCAGTGCTGGAACTGCGAAGACATGAAGTATCACGCTCTCGCAGGCGAGCGGGGCTTTACAGCCCGAGGCCCTGCGGGACTATTTCCACCCGTCCTATCTGAGAAGAACATGCCTCCCAGCCTGGGCTGCGTGGGTCGGGTGAAGGTAGGCAGCACCTTGTGTGCTTAACGGAGCCATGCTCCACCGCAATCCCCCACCATAGGGTAGGCGGTTAAGGCTAATGGTGAGCCTCATAGTGGATGCCCCTCCCGCACCAGTGCCCCATGCCCCGAGTAGCGGTGAACCCCGATTGTCGGCTCACCTTCTCCCTTAGTTCCCCCCGTTAGTGGGGGGAAAATGAGGGGGGGGGGTTGTGTACGTTGGCCTAATCTTGCCCTACACGGTAGGCTTATAGCCTTTATCGGTTTCTGGGGGTCAGAGCCGCACTTCAAACTTTATTTTAACCTTGGCCGCAGCGCCTTTAAAGTTTGTGACTTGGCACGTAAGGCGGCTCTGTCTCGCGACGCCATGGCATCCATTTCTGTTTCCTTTCCTGTCTTGATCCGCGCTTAGAGCTTCGCACTCGCTGAGGGGGGGCGTGGTCTGGTTGGCGCGTTCCGCGGCACCTACAGCTCTGGCCCACCCTTCGAGGTTCGCTGGCGCCATTTTGTCGGTCTTCCCGCGCGCGCGTGGTCACGATCCTCCTTCTCCCTTGGTCGCTGTAAGTGCCCTCACGGGCGTTCGTTTATTTTTCTTCTTGTGCTGCGCATGGCTCTGACACCCTCTCTTCTTCTTCTTATGCCTTTCAGACGCCAAGCTTCCAGTGGCTTCTCCCGGCCTGATATATAGATATCTCACGGGGTTATATTTAAATTCTCCCACATTCCCAGCGGGTATTGGGGCATCCAGGGTTGCTTACAGCATAAATCCCTACTGGCATATTACCTAGATTAATCACCATATGGAGGCATCTCAGAATTTGGTGTCCGGGGTCCCGCGGGGACAAGACCGGCTGTGTACCATGTGTAGACAACCCCACGCTGACGCTGACAGAGCACGGGTCTGCGGACCGTGTGCTGAACAAGCCCTGGCCCTGCAATCAGGTTTACCAGTAGCTGCACCTCGCTTCAATACTCCTGTCTCCCTGTGCTTAAATCTCACTCCTGATGAGTCGCACTCGAGCGGGGACGACCAGCAGGTTGTGCCGCGCAGGCTCCCCACGGCGGAGCAAGTGTTGTCTGGGTTGGCGGAGCGCTTGGGCGCTGGGAAGAAACAGTCCCTGACGCCTCCTAGTTATAGGTTTTCCACTGAAACTGAGGAACCTGCTGCTATGCAGGACCTTGATCCGTCAGATGATGGTGAACTGTTCTCGGGTTCCAGTTCCTCAGATGAGTTGTCTTGGAGCCGTGACGGCTCTGGCCCGGGTTCTTGGGGCCTGTGTGACACTGATGAGTTACTTATAAAGATCTTTGAAGTACTGTCCATCTCTCCTCCGGGAGAGTCTCCCAAGCCCAAGAGGGAGAGTTTCCACACGGCGACGCCACGCCTGGAATTTTTGGATCAGGATCATTTCCAGTATCTTATATCTAAGGAATGGGAATCACTTTGTAAACTTACAGGGGTTCCGGGGGTTTGGGACTGGAAGTACCCCTTTCCCCATGATTTGGTTGAACGATGGTCAGTCCCTCCAGAGGTGGATGTGCCAATTATTGGGGTTGCTAACCCTCCCTTCATGGCGGCCTCCTCTTCTCGTACCCTTCGGGATGCTGAGGACCGGCGCATGGACAGATTGGCTTCCCATGCCTTCTCTAGTGTAGGGACGGCTCTGCGCCCGGTCTGTGCTGCGGCTGTTACCGCGGTGGCCGCCAGGACCCTGTTCAGGAGGATAATTGACCAACAGCCGGAGGATCTCTCTTGTGAGGTGTTACAGGACCATTCTTCAGATTAGGGTCTTGTCTGGGGTCCCTCCCCAGTTCCCAGGAGGACTCGCCAGGTGAGTATGGGAGTGCTTTCATGATCATTCACCGGTGCTGTCCGCGCTAGTTTCTACCTGACTTGGGGCTCCCTTGGAGTCCTTTGGATCGGTGCTTAGGCACATCACTTACTTGCTGTAACCTGGTTCATAATCTCCCTACGGGGTGGCACTTAGGTCCAGGTTCAACCTTCCCTTCTGATTTGGGTGCCTTGGTATGGAAAGGGCCTTGCCCTCTGTGTAGTCACACTACATTCACCTTGCGGCTGGTGGGCCTATTGCTGGCGGTCCAGATGCTGTTCCTTTTCTCAGATGCCCTTGGGGCCGGCGGCACCTTGGGCTACTTATCCTGGATGGGGTTCCAATACCCCTGGGAATAGATCAGTACGTTCCCCCTGTCTTTATGGGGGTTCCCTTCTGGTTGGTCTACTCATGAAAGTTATTGAGGAACATCACTCCCTTCTTGCCATCCCTGTCAATGGTCGCCATGGGGACCAAGTCTGGCAGGTCCACTAAGGGGTTCTATTCTTATGATATTCCCCGTGGTTCCTAAGGGGGGCCCCCTTTGGGGGGCCCATTTTCATACTGTTTGTAAGTCATCACATTGTGCCTTTTGGGCCCTAACTTACTGGGCTATTTCCCTTAGGCCTTGCCTCTTCGGGTTTCTTGGTCTGTATGCTTAGAATAATACAACTCTGTGAAGTACTCACCTGTAGAGTTGATATTATACGCATACAGCACGTCCTGCTCCACCCCACCCTGATTCATCTTGTTCTGGATCCCTTGTATGGTGATTATTATCTTGGTTATTATTGCCAGTCTCTGGGTGGTTGTTTTCCTCCTGGCTTCTCTTCTCACTGCTTGTCAATGCTGGGGATTTGTGGGAGGTCCTCCAGTATATGTAGGGCCGGGAGGTGCTTGTTTTCTTCATGTTCTGCAGTGCACGGCGCCCGAGGCGGAGGACTACCCACACGTTATGACTATGTCTGGAGCAGGACGTGCTGTATGCGTATAATATCAACTCTACAGGCGAGTACCTCACAGAGTTGTATTTTGTTGGGTTTGTCTGTGCTAAAGTATGTCTGATTGTTTAGGAGATTAAGAAGCACACATAGGTGGTAGGGGGTGTTTCACTGGGGTTGATGGGTGTGTTTTTTTTCCTTTCTCAGTTATTCCCCCCCCCCCAGTCCAGGGGAGAATGGAGGAGGAAGTGGAGAGGAATAACAGATCCCCCCTTTTTTATGTTTAGAATGAAGCCACAGGAATTTTGGTTAACCAGCTCTCCATTATTGTACAACCTCTATCCATGTACTAGGCCAAAACCATTTTCTACAAATACATGCCTGATGCCATCTTTCTGAGGTGTAAAAATGTTTTGCCTCAATGCTAATTTGCAATTGTTTTTCTAGATGGTTCCCCCAGAGTGGTTTACTTACAGCACAGTATGGTAGCATGTGCGATTAGAGATCAAAACCTCTCCAGGGTCTGGACAGTAGAGTATGCGCTTGACCTGCTTCTTATCAGTGGACTTGTAACAGAGGCCGCCTGGTTGGCAAACAAGTTAGGAGACTGGAAGACGTCAGTTTCTATGGCATTGGCCTACAATCTGTATCTGGAGAGCATGCCTGATAAGTAAGTCACATGATTTATGTTATGCTAATTCTCAATGGGTTTAGGATTATATGTTGCTAACAACTTGTTTAAAATCTAGTTTTCCTCATTTGCATTGTGTAATTTTCTTTTTCTTCTGTTTTCAGCAGTAGTGAGAAAGGACCCCCAATGCCTCTGTATCTATCCCCTGTCCATATTTTCCAGGAGAAGTTGCAGACATTCCTTGGCCAGCCCCCAAATGTAGACATCTTGGAAAAAAACGCAGAACTGAAGAAGTTTATAGGTAATGAATCTGGCTTGCTATTAAGCAATAGACTTTGGGCCTGATATACTGTAAATTACAATACTGTGTGCCACTAAATATGCACAAGCAAGCACAACAATAAGCAACAAAATTATTTTATGTAAGCAAAATCCCTAATCGCATGCAGCTTATCACTTTTCTTTTGTTCCCCTTCTCTTTCACTCAGTCAAACAGGCTAATTATTCATTACACTTGGGTAATTTTTTCCTGGAGCTAAGAGGTGTTGGAGATTGTGCAAAGATGAAAACACTCCCCATGTCAACTTCTCCCCAGGAAGCATATCACCTTCCCACTTCTTGCTCCCCAGTTATTTTCCAGTACCAGGATGTACCAGAGGTGGATTTTTTCATGGCAGTGCTTTGAGCCATTTGTGGTGCACGCACAAGGCTCCCCCAAAAAAACTTGTAGTCCAGCACCCCTTCTAATGCCCCTATCTCATACTGTATAGGGGCATGGATTATGTATGGGAGCATATAGTCAGGCCGGGGGTCTTGGTGCTTACTTGCAGTGTTTTCTGGTTTGAGGTACAGGCTGCTGAGGGAGAAGCCCCCCTGTTGGGGGAACTTCTCCACTTCCGGACGTCTGCTGCCAAAATTGTGTCTCCCCGTGGCGGTTATAGACTGGCCGCAGGATGGATGGTGAAGTGCCGCCGATCTGAGGAAGAGGTCCCCCTTATACGGGGGAACCTCTCCGGTGCGGCTCCTGTCACCAACATGGTGTCCCCCAGCCGCCTCTGAGAGAGCGGACCCCTCAGATGCGGGAGCCTCTCCGCTCCTGTACGGCTCCTGATGCCAAGTAACAGCTCCCCCAAAAGCTGTCGGATACTGCCCACAAGGTGTGGGGGCTGAGGGCTTGCCTGCGGCTGAGAGAGAAGTCCCCCCTTCCTGGCGACTTCAGACGCTGGCTTCTATCCCCCGGCAGTGTTCAATTAGTGTCCGCGGGGGTTACTGCGCAGAAGGGGTTTTGGCGCAAGCTAGACTAGCCATTACTAGCTGGCGCTAAATAAGGGGGAGGAGGAGGGAGCCCACCCCTTCCCTATTCACTGCTGGGAATACTCCCACCTGACTTACTTCCACCCAGCTGCTGCCTCCCCCTGCCTGGTCATGGAGCAAGGCACCATTCAAAAAAAAAAAAGGGGGGGGGGGGCTGCGTGCAGCTTGGAGGTGTGGGGCTAGCCTCAAGTCTCTGGCGCCGCTGCCGGCTGTCCCCATTGCTGAGGGGATGGCACAATTTTTGGCTAGTGCCACCCCCCTTCACTCTGTGGTAGAGCAGTGGTTCTCAACCTTTCTAATGCCGTGACCCCGCAATACAGTTCCTCATGTTGCGGTGACCCCAAACCAAAAAATAATTTTGGTGGCTACTTCAAAACTGTAATTTTGCTACAGTTATGATTCGGAATGTAAATACCTGATATGCATTATGTATTCTCATTGCTACAAATCAAACATAATTTAAACATAGCGATCAATCATAAAAACAATATTTATTATATGTTGAGAAAAATTTATTACTAATTCCAATAGATAACATTTCACCATGGCATAGCATGTGTCGGAAACTGTCATTTCTCTGACACTTATTGAAATTAATAGGAGGCTGCGGCGGATTGTGTGGTAACTCGAGATTCTTGGGAGCTCTCTTCCACAAAATCCGCCGCACTCACAATTAAATCAAGGAAGCGGATTCAATGCCAGAAACCTCTGATTTCAGCAGTTTCCTCATCCAGAATATGGGAAAATAGTGGGAAATATGGGAGATAATTATACATTGGGGAACAGTGTGAACTACATCTTATAGTGGTCTCTTATAGTGCCTCCAGCACTTGCTGCGTTCGCCCACTGATGATGTCAGCAAGCGCCGGACACACGTAATGCGCTGTTATGGACTGTGGAGTATTCCCCCCGCTTCCCCCGCCCCTTAGGCCGGATGGATGATGACAATCACGTCTGCGCATGCGCGCAGGCATTCAGTTTGGAATGTGCATCCACAACGGCTTGCGTTCCAGCTGAATAGCGCTGCTGCAGACGGTAGGGCGACTTCTCAGCGGCTAAAGCCATCGGAAATATGTATTTTCCAATGGCTTTAGGCGACCCCTGTGTTTTGGTTGTTCGACCCCTGCCGGGGTCCCGACCCACAGGTTGAGAACCGCTGTGGTAGAGGAAGGGGTGTGGACTGGCCTCCTTTCCCATCCACTTTGGGCGGGAAATTTGGCCTCCTGATACAATCCACCCTCTCCGCACTGGAAGCACTCTAAAAAAAAATGCTGGCCTTGGTGTGGTGGCGTTCCGCCATCCTGGGGCATGCAGGCTGAGTTCAAGCCATACCGCCCCGTTTCTCTCACATAAGTACTCTGCTGGGTTGCGGCCCTCACCCTGCTCGATCATGAATGGAGCTTGTCCTTTCATGGATTCAGCAGAGCTGCATAAGTCATAGGCTGCTGGCTGGAGCTAAGCAGCCTATGTCAGGGTCAAGCAGTGGATGGGGGAACTTGAGTGGTGGCTTTGCAGATTGCTCCCCATTGCACTGAATTCCAATAGGCAAGAAAAGAAAATTCCAAACGGACAGTGTAAATGACTAAACGGGCCTAATGTTATATCTTTAATCCCCCCCCCCACCCCCAAAAAAATAAAAATATATATATATATAATCTCCTATGCCTAAATGTAGTACACTGAATTTTATTAAAGTAATTGTCCAGGCAAACAAAAAAAAAAGCTTTATACTTCCTTTTTATCCCCACAGATGATTGCACCTAATCCAGAGCTAGGCAGCATTCCTGATCGACAGATCCATGTCCCATGCCATCTGGCTAGATAACCAGCAGCCCCCCTCTTTTGCAGTGACTGATCCTGGCAGGAGGATGCGGATGTGGTGGCCAGCACAGGGCAGGGCATGGATAAGACGATCAGTTGAAGCGGCACTATATTTAGATCACTATTCCCCATTCATGGTGTATGGCACCAAATGGCAGCTATTCACGTAACCAACCAAAACCATTCAGGTTTATTCTAAGTATGTCACACACCCCACTTCAATCATTAATTATTACACTTGGGTAACTCCACCAGCAGGTGGCGACGTGCAGAGAAGTCATGAAAAAACAAGCCCCTCCTGGTCTATACATCCCTGGTACCTCTCACTCATTCCCCAGTTTTTCTTCTCTGCAAGATGGCGACAAGAATATATATATATATATATTTCTGTTAAAATCTCAGAGGGGCATCCCGGGTCGCTTACTGCGTAATTCCCTGGGTTCTGCGAATACCATAAATTCACCATATGGAGGCTACCAGAGATACCGGAAATAGTCCTGCGGGACAGTCCAGGCTGTGTGGGGGGTGTGGGACTCCGCTCCCAGGGGATGATGTCATCATTTGTATTCCATGTGCGCAGCGGAACTTTGAGCGCCAGTCCGGCACTCCGGTGCCCGGTACTTCTTCGGCCGCTCCATCTCCCTCCCCTCCTCGCCTGTTCCGGACCCCTTGTGACGTTGTCATGGGTGGGGATTCGCAATCTGAGGTATGCGCCCGATTGGCCAGCCTCGAGAAAATGTTTTCCGCAGTGGTCGCTCAGAAGGCTCCAGCTAAGCGGAAACATCTGTCTCCGCCTCCGCCGGACTCAGATGAGGAAGTTGTTGAGGCGCTGGATTGGTCAGATCGTCCCCTTGAAGAGGGTGAGCTTGTTGAGGAATTAGAGGATTCCGAGGTTCAGCAGCTGCTGGGCGGGCGCTGAGGGGGACCAGGCTGAGGGCCCCCCCCTGATACGCCTACTATTCTGGCCCAAATGTTTGAGGTTTTGGATTTGGATCCTCCGGAAGTTGCTCCTCGGCCTAAGGGTCAGCTTTTTGGGGTGTCCAAGCAGAGCTTGGAGTTTCCCAGTCAACAGCATTTCGAGGACGTTGTCCTTAAGCAATGGGATCAACCTACGCGTCTCGTCGGGGTGCCGCCTAGCTGGGATAGAAAGTATCCTTTTCCGGCGGATTTGATGAAGCGGTGGTCTGTTCCTCCCGATGGTGGATGCTCCGGTTTTGGGTCTGTCTAATACGGTGGTTGTACATTCTCCTGACACGACTTCTCTCAAGGACGGCGAGGATCGCCGGATTGATCAGCTGGCCCGCCATGGTTTTGTCTGTGCGGGTTCGGTTTTGAGGCCTGTTTGTGCGTCTGCACTTCGGTCATTGGCGGTTAGGTCTATTGTCAGGGACTTGTGTGTGGATCTTGATCCTACCGGTGATGAGTTTCTTGCTCTTAAGCGCTGTGAATCCTTCTTGTCGTTTATTCTGGCCGCTCAGGAGGATGCCATGTTGATGTGTGGCAGGGCTACTGCTGGTAGCTATCCGTCGCTGTGTGTGGTTGAGACAGTGGACGGCTGATTTTAATTCTAAAAGATCGCTCACGGCTCTTCCCTTTTTGGGTTTGAGGCTTTTCGGTGAAAAGCTGGATTCTGTTGCCAAGGGAGGTAAGTTACCTCAGCACAAGAAATTTCGCCGTTCCTTTCGGGGGGCGGCCCCCTTCAATCCGTCCTTTCGGGGAGCCAGAGCCGGCAGGGGTGCGGGCTCCTCGGCCTCCAGGGGCGCCAGTTGGAATAGGGGTAGAGGCTGTGGCCGTCCCATTCACGTCTGGGGCTCCAAGCCCAAGCCAGCTGCCAAGCCCGCTCAGCAATGAGGGGGCGCCCTCACCCGTACGGGTGGGGGGACGGTTGCGACTCTTCTCCCGGGTATGGGACCAGGAGGTCTCGGACAGGTGGATCCGGGAGGTGGTGTCGGCCGGTTACAAGCTGGAGTTCGAGTCCCGACCTCCTCCAAGGTTGTTCAGGTCTCGGGTACCTTCAGATCCTTTGGCCGCGCAGGGGCTCCTGGCGGCGGTACGGAATCTTCTGGAATTGGCAGTCATCTGCCCGGTCCCTCTTTCGGAGGTGGGGCGCGGGTATTATTCTCAACCGGTTTATTCGTCCCCGGAAGTTTCGCATGGAAACCCTGCGGTCTGCGATCGGTTCGCTTCGGCAGGGGGACTTTATGACGTCCATAGACATCAAGGATGCATACCTTCACATTCCGATTTTTCCGGCTCATCAGAAGTTTCTTCGCTTTGTGGTGGAGGATCAGCATTTTCAGTTTGTAGCTCTTCCATTCGGCCTCACCTCGGCTCCGAGAGTGTTCACCAAGGTGTTGGCGGGGGTGATGGCCCTGCTCAGAGCTCAGGGGATTCGCATTGTGCCTTACCTGGACGATCTTCTCATCATGGCGCCTTCCTTCTGTCAGGCGGAAGGGGACACCAGCATGGTGGTGTCTATGCTGGAGAGGTTCGGCTGGGTGATCAACTACCCCAAGTCCTCTCTGGTCCCGGCCAGGGTGGTGACCTTTCTGGGGATGTCCTTGGACTCTTACCAGCACAGAGTTTTTTCTCCCTCAGGCCAAGGTTCTTTTGATTCAGGAATTGGCTCAGCTTCTTCTTTCCATTCCTCGCCCGTCCATCCGGCTAGGGATGAGACTGGTGGGGTTGATGGTAGCCTCCTTCGAGGCAGTTCCTTTTGCACAGTTTCACACGAGGTCGCTTCAGCTTCATCTTTTGGCGTCTTGGGATCGGCGACCGCGGTCGTTGGATCGGTCCTTCCGGATGTCCCCTCGAGTTCGGCAGTCTCTTCTGTGGTGGATGGTCTCGGACAATCTTCTGCAGGGCAGGTCGTTTCTGACCCCGCCTTGGGAGACTGTCACCACGGATGCCAGTTTGTCGGGATGGGGAGGTTTCTGGAAGGATCTTCAGTTTCGGGGGCAGTGGGACCCTCAGGAAGCCCACTTGCCCATCAATGTTCTGGAGTTGCGAGCCACCAGGTTGGTTCTGTCTCACTTGACGCGTCATTTACAGGGCCTGCCGGTTCAGGTTCGATCGGACGGCGGTTGCTTACATCAATCACCAGGGAGGGACTCGCAGTCCGGGTGCCCTCAGAGAGGTGTCTCTGATTCTAGTTTGGGCAGAGACTCATGTCCCTTGCATCTCGGCAGTGTACATTCCAGGAGTGGAAAACACGGAGGCGGACTTTCTGAGCCGGTGTTCGTCTCGCCGGGGGGAATGGTCTCTCCATCCCCAGGTGTTTCGGTCGCTTTGTCTCCGGTGGGGGACGCCGGAGGTGGATCTGTTTGCCTCTCGTCACAATCACAAGCTTCCGACATTCGTGTCGCTGTCTCAGGATCCTCTGGCTCTGGCTGCGGATGCCATGGCCCTGAGCTGGAGGGACCTGGGGTTTCTTTATCTGTTTCCTCCGATTCCCATGCTAGGCAGGGTGCTGCGAAATTTGGTTCTGGAAGGAGTTCCCGCCATTCTCGTGGCTCCAAGGTGGCCAAGGCGGGTGTGGTTCGCAGACATCGTTCGTCTGGCAGTGGATCAGTTCGATCTGCCTCTTCGGCCGGATCTTCTCACTCAGGGCCAACTGTGTTACCCCGGTTTACCAACGCTGGCTTTGACGGCTTGGCTGCTGAGACCTCCATCTTAAAGGAGGGGGGTCTTTCGGATTCGGTCATTCGGACGGACTCTTATTAGTGCCAGGAAGAGATCCTCTTCTTCCATCTATTATAGGTCTTGGAGATCTTATATTGATTGGTGTGAGGCTAGGGCTTAGCCTTGCCGGGTCTTTTCTATTTCTAGGATTTTGGAATTTCTTCAATCAGGGCTGGACTCTGGTCTTCAGCTGAGTACTTTGAAGGGGCAGGTTTCTGCTTTGTCTATCTTTTTTCAGAGGTCTTTTGCTAGCCATTCTTTGGTCAAGACTTTTTTCCAGGGGGTTTCGCATCTGCGGCCTCCTAGGAAGCCGTTGCTCCCTGTTTGGGATTTGAATTTGGTTCTCTCTGCTCTTCAGGCTCCTCCTTTTGAGCCTTTGCGGGATATTGCTCTGTCCACTCTGACTCAGAAGGTTGCCTTTCTGGTGGCCATCACTTCGGTTCGGCGTGTTTCGGAGTTGGCAGCCTTGTCGATTCAGGCTCCTTATTTTGAGGAACATCAGGACAAAGTGGTTTTTCGCTTCAAGTCAGACTTTCTCCCTAAAGTGGTCTCTGCCTTTCATCTTAATCAGGACATTGTTCTTCCTTCTTTGTGTCCTAAGCCTAAGAATTTCAAGGAGAGTGCGTTGCACTGCTTGGATGTTGTACGTTGTGTCAAGTACTATCTACGTACTACGTCTTCTTTTCGTAAGACTGATGCCTTTTTCGTGGTGCCCTGTGGGCCTAGGAAGGACTTGGCTCCGGCTAAGTCTTCCATTAGCAAATGGATTCGTCAGGCGATTGTTGGAGCCTATTCTGCCAAGGGGAAGGATCCCCCTTTTCGTGTTACTGCTCATTCTACTCGTGCGGTTGATGCGTCCTGGGCTTTTCAGCACCAGGCTTCTGTTGAACAAGTTTGTAAGGCTGCTACTTGGTCTTCGGTTCACACTTTTTCCAAGTTTTATAAGGTTGATGTGCGGGCCTCAGCGGATGCTGTTTTTGGCCGCAAGGTTCTGCAGGCTGCAGTGGTTTGGGTTTGGCATTATTGCCTGGTTGGATACCCGCCCTTTTCTGGACACTGCTGTTGGATGTCCCAAGTGTAATAATTAATGATTGAAGTGGGGTGTGTGACATACTTAGAATAATACCATTTTGTGAATACTCACCTGTAAAATGGGTATTATAAGTATGTCACACACCCCACTTCACCCGCCCTTTTGGTATCCCGGATTATTTATAGGGTGAAGTTTTCGTTTACAGTTTGAGGGTTTTTTCCTGGTACCTTGTCTTTGCTGCTGTTTGAATACTGGGGAATGAGTGAGAGGTACCAGGGATGTATAGACCAGGAGGGGCTTGTTTTTTCATGACTTCTCTGCACGTCGCCACCTGCTGGTGGAGTTACCCAAGTGTAATGATTAATGATTGAAGTGGGGTGTGTGACATACTTATAATACCCATTTTACAGGTGAGTATTCACAAAATGGTATTTTTGTGCAAGCCCACTGGGAAATTCAGATTGGTCACCGGCAGTCACGTGATTACCAGCCACTCATGAATGAGGAAGTGGTTAACGTATGGGTATAGGGTTTAGAATACACATATACAATGAAAGCGACAGATGCTTAGTGGGATAATGGTGTTAGATATTCAACAGACCATGGGGTCAATTCAGAGCCTGGTGAGAAATGTAATTTTTAGGAAAGAAAACTGCCATTCACTGTCATTGTCTACCGGGTGAAAATTTTCACCTGATTCTGACTCTGCCCCAAGGTAGACAATGCAACTGAATGGCAATGTCGTAAAAAAGAAAAGCTCTGAATCTGCCTCCATATGTTTATGAATAGATTACTATAGTAGGCAAGCAGAAGAAATTATTAAGTATGAAATAGTATCCAGTTTGAATCACAGACCAAGTAAATATAACAAGCACCTTACCAATGTGTCCCTCCAGCAACAAGTTGGGAAGTTACATTGCCGCCATAACTATTTCTTTGTATTATATACACTGATACCCAGATATAACGCATATTCTGGCATAACACGGTCAAGCCTTGGACCCTAAGATTTAGAAATGCAATGTACTTCTCTAGCTATGATGCATGTGTTTAATTTTGCACGTTTTCAGCTATAACGTGGTCCTATTTAATGAAGCCAAACAACAGTGTTATATCGCTGTTGCAGTGTATGTGTGTTTGAATTGGTTGTCATTCTATGGTGTTTTCATAAAAACACCTTAAGAGTGCCCAATGCACCACCAATCCACAATCAATATAAAGGAAATATGTGCTGGGGGTGTTCCTTTAACCCTTTAACCGCCAGCCTACCTTGAGATTTTGTCACCCTTTGTTGCCAGACCATTTTGCACTATTTTGCGCTCCCCATGTTCAACTGTGATTTTTGAAGGGATTTCCAGGGATTTCCCAGGAAAGTGATATATTGTTTTTTTCAGCGGAGCCTGGGCTTTAACATGAAATGTCTTGTTTGTCATTTTCTAAGTGTATTCTAAATATTTTTAGGTGAAAATTGTGCAAAAAAAAAAAAAAACTTTTTTACAATTTGTAGTGTTTTTTTGTAATAAAAAATGTAAGTTTGTCAATAAAATCTCCCGGTTACGGTACCACATATGTATAGGTAGACACCCTTTTCTGCCCAGGAGACTCCCCCAAACTGAAACAACGCTTTAGGAGATTTTCAGATAAAATACAACTATGCTATGCAATATGCGCACCTTGCAGTTTTTCAAGAAAAACAACCCTTTACATTTGAAATACCCCCAACAAACTATATATTCCCTAGAAGTATACACCTCTGGCTTTCTAGGCATACCAAGCTTGTTGACATGGGTGCAGTTTTCTGGAAGTAATCCCTCAATGTATTCTTTGGTTGCATAGGGTTTCCCTAAAAATGAATAAAAAAGCAGAATCAAAACCACATTGTCATGAAAATCTGAAAAAGCAACATCCCCCAAACAGAACAATACCCAGCATGCATAGGTTCTGTCAAGGAAAAAGTTGCCAAACACACCAAAGTAAAGCATGCGCATAACTCTCTGACAGACAAAGTGCGCACCTTGTGCTTTTTCTACCAAAACAACCCTTTACATTTGGAATATCCCCGATAAACCATATATTCCCTGAAAGTACACATGTTAAGCTTTCTAAGCGTACCCAGCTTGTTGTAGTGGGCTCATTTTTCTGGAAGTAATATCTTGAAGAATTCTTAGGTTGCACAGGGTTTCACAAAAAAATTTATAAAAAAGCAGAATAAAAAACACCTTTTCCTAAAATATCAATATGCAAATAAGAAAAAACAAGCTAAATCTGAAAGCGCAAGGTCCCCCGAGCAGAACAATACCCAACATGCATAGGTACCTGTAACCTTTTAACTGCCAGCCTACTTGAGATTTTGTCACCCTCTGCTGACAGGATATTTTTCACCATTTTGTGTGATGTTTAACTGTGAATTTTTGCAGGAATTTCCAAGAAAATGACATATTTTCTTTTTCGTGGCAGAGTTTAGGCTTTAACCTGAAATGTCTTGTTTGTATTTTTCCTACTTTTTTTATATATTTTTAAGTAAATAAGTAAAAAAAAATATATATTTTTTTAAATTGTCTCCTTTATTTGAACAAAAACATTTATTTTATTAAAGAAAACCATATTGCATGTGAAAGCCCCATTTCTCCCGATTACAATGACACCACATATGTATCGGTAGCCCCCCGTTGCAGGAGATCCCCTAAACTGAAAAGAGCACTTTATAACATTTACAAATAAAATACAACTACTATCCACATAATAAAGGGTTAAATAAAAAAAAAATGGTGTGGGGTCCCCCTTCACAGGGGGGGGGGGGACACCATTTCTTGGAATTTTAAGGGTTTTTGGGGAGGCAGGTAATGGGGGGTCTCGGGGTTAATGGCAAGTCACCCACTAGCCGCAGGTGACTTGCCAGACCCAGAGCCTTGTGAACTGGTATAGGGGTCTCATAGATCCCTTACCAGTTCACAAAGGGTTAAAAGTAAAAAAAAAAAAAAAAAAAAACACACACACACACACACACACACACACACACACACACACAGAGACACACTTTAAAAATATCTTTATTTAAAAAAAAAAAAAAAAAAAAAAAAAAAATATTTTGTTTTTTTTTATACTTACCTCCCATCCATCCCTGTGCCCCACGCTAATCACTTAGGCTTCTGCTCTCCTGCTGCTGCTGGAAGCCTTTTATACCTACTGGGTTACAGGTAACATAGGGTTAATTAAAAAGAAAAATGACATAGGGTCCCCCCTCCCGGGGAGGGGGACCACATTTTTGGGGGGGAATTTTAAGGGTTAAAACCCTTAAAAATAAAAAAAAAATGGCGTGAGGTCCCCCCTACCCAGCATAACCAGCCTGTGACCAGCTATGGGGACTTGTAGAACAGGGCGCAGGGGCCAGTGGGCGATCAGAGCCCCTCTGGCTGAAGAGGAGACCCGGCCGGATCGAACGAGGGGTCAGGTAAGGGACTTTTTTTTTTTTACTTTTTCTGCTAATAGTGGGGAAGGTAAGGCACGTAAAATTTACGTGGGTGGCGGTTAACTGCAGGGGAGGCAGCCACTTAAATTTTACGTGGCTGGCGTTTAAAGGGTTAAACAATGTAGAGCCATAAGAATTTACAATGACAATGCAGCTCCAGCAGCCGCTCAGGAACAACCCACAGCACCAAAAAAAACCCTGTATCAACAAATCGGTTCATTTCATCCAATTCAATTTATTAATCAAAAATAAAGATCACTCGGGGCGTGGGCGGCGATGAGAGAGTGAGGACGCACATCCCCTGAGCTCCCTCCGGCCGACCTGTTATACTGGCGATTTCTGGGGTGTTTCCCCACCCAGACCTACTACTAGGCACTATGGCAAAGGGCAAGAAGGGGGCAAAGCCTAAATCACCCCCGCAGCACAAGAAAATCAGCGCCTACCTGGCCCCGGACCGCACCAGGGGCGGAGGTGAAGAGATGTCCAAGATGGCGGCGATGGACGATGGCGGGGCCGCAACCCACGGCACGTGCGGAGACCCCCCCCCCCCCCGATCGGGGAGAGGGAGAGAAGGCTTCTGCGCCGGTGAGTGCCCGGGACGTGGACGGAGCTGCCTGGCCTTCGTCGCGGAGGTCGGGTCCCCCCGGTGGCGCTGGCGTATACGGGGGAGAGGATGTGGCTGGGAGACGCTGGCCCCCACTGCCGGCGAGGAGCGCGGGCAGCCCGACACTGGCGGCGACGGAAGGCGGAGAGGAGTGCTGCACCGACCGGCGCTCCGCAGACAGGAGCAGTGGCTCGGATCCTGCGAGCTTCCCCGAGATCGGTGCTCCCCCGAGGCCTAGTGAGAGGGGAGTGCATGGGGATAAGGAGAGCTGTGTAGGCAAGGGGGGGTCAGGCCGGACATTAACCCCTGCGCCACCTGGGACCTCAGAGGAGGGGGGCAGAAGAGCCCAGCCACAGGGGGCCACACCGCAGACCCATTAAAGAGGGGGGGCGCACCTATAAGATCCCCTGATGCCCTGCCACAACAACCGCCCGGGAGGGGACTCAGCGTGCCGACAGATCCCACGGGACTGTGGGGGGCTGACATGTGGTCGCACGAAACGGCTCCATCCCCCCATCGTGGGAGAAGCCCTGTCAGGCAATGGGGAGGCTCATCCCCCAAACCAACTGAGGGCAGCGCAGCGCCCCCTGGACCTAGGATCTCCCCTCCAAGCCCAGAGTCCATGGCTATGGATGGGCCGCCGCAAAGCCCCCACAGAGACTGGTTCACCCCCGGAGCCCGGAACGAGGCACAAAGATCCCCACTGTGGCTCTCACGCAGCAGCTCCGTTGGGGCCACATGGTGCAGGAGCAGGGAGGGCCTGGGAGTGGGCACGGCGCCCCCAGCTTCGCCCTCTATTTCCGGCGTATTATCCAAAAAGTGGCCGAACCCCGCAGGCGAAGTCAGAAGAGAATATAGCACCAGCGACCAGTCCGAACCCCATGCGGAGGAGGGGGGCTCGCGCCCTTGCAATACACCTGCGGTGGGGGGTGGCCGACGGACCGTGGGGTCGGCGCCTCTCCCGCCTACCCCGCCCTCACACGACCCATTCCTGGCAGATATTAGTGCGGAACTCAAAGCCCTCCCGACCAAGGCGGACCTTGAATCCTTTATTTCAAGAATAGAGAGTTCATTTAAGAAAGATATATCCGACCTGCAAAACTCTGTCGAGGGCTTGGGCACTTCAGTTGCCGGTCTAGAGCATTCCCACCTTGCGACCATACAAAGAATTGAAGCTCTGGAAAAGAACTTGTCGCTCCAACAAGCTATTTCTCAAGCTACGGTCCTTCACCTGGACGACCTTGAAAATAGGAGCAGACGCAACAATATCAGGGTGAGGGGCCTGCCAGAGGCGACCGGCCAGGATCAGCTTCTGCCTACAGTCGTGGGCATCTTCAATTGAATTCTCAGCCGCCCGCCAAACACAGAAATTGTGATCGACCGCCTCCACAGGGCCCTGGGGCCGAGAACAACAGACCCCAACCGCCCGCGGGACATGATCTGCCGCCTACACTATTACTCGGTCAAGGAGGAGATCTTCAGACGTGCCTGGGACAGAGAGAGAATCATATTTGATGGGGCAACAATCCAGGTGTTTCCGGATGTTTCTAGAAGAACACTCCAGATGCGCCGCTGCCTGAAGCCACTTCTTAGAATCCAGGAGTGCGGAGCCACATACCGGTGGGGGTACCCCTTCCACCTGCTCGTCCGAAAAAGCCAGAGGGTCTTCGCCCTAAGATCTCGCGCCAACCTCCCGGATCTGTTTGCCTTTCTGGACTCCCCCCCCCCAGTGGAAGTTCGGGACTGGTTGGACCCTTCCCCTTTGCCCCCTCAGGCCTTCCTGGCCAGCGATCGCCCACAGAGGCCACGTACAAGGAGAGCTCCATCCGCTTCGCGCTCAAGACGGCCCAGAAGACCTCCTGAGGGGCCAGCACCGCTGCCGAACGAGCCCTGACGAGGGTGGCGGTCACAGGCTATGATACGGGACTGTTTGGATCCCCTGATATCCTTTGCCTCATATCTGTGTTTTTATGCCTGACGCATTAGTTGCCACTGTTTTGTTGCCTATTGATCATTTGATTAACCATATCTCTTCACGTTGTATTTCATCTATGGGGCGCTCCTTGGGCGCTCTCCTGCGTGGCCGGGTGGTCCCGATCCTGCCGCTCGCGGCGGGGCGGCGCTGGGGACGTCTGGGAGTGTGTCCCCATACCTCTATCTCCCAGGTCTTACGGGTGGACGATGCCGCAGGGTAGCTCCTTGGAGCCCACGAAGGGGACTCCGGGGAGCCCAGTGTGCACCACATGGGTCGGCCGGGGGGACTCTACATGCCTCTCTGACCCGTCGCGTTCCCACATTAGGCCGTTACCCCTCCCCGGCGTCCCTGTGAGGCGAGGTGGGGGTGACTTTTTTTGGGAAACAATAACTAGTTCCCCAACCGGGTGGTGGCGTTCATTGGTTGCTCCCGACCCGGTTTAGTTGGTTAGTTTTTGTCTTTTCCTTTCCTTTTTTATTTTAGTTCTTGTTGTTTTAAACGTCTCCCTCCCCCCCCTCTGCGTCTTGTCACTCCCCCTGTAGTCCACCTGTATCCCATCACTCCCTCCCATCTAACCTTCACAGCCCCCTCCCTGTATCCCCCGCTCGGACCGGCGTACTGATCTGAGCTCCCCCAGTGAAACGGGGAGGGAAGGTTCGGTGGTCTTGGGATGTCCCGGGTGAAGCTACTTCCCTCAATGTAAAGGGACTCAACTCCCCTTTGAAGAGAGCGGTGGTCCTTAGGGAATTGAGGCGCTTACGTGCCCAGGTCGCCTTCCTGCAGGAGACTCACCTCAAGGTAGGGAGAACACACAATGTCTCCAACCGCTACTATAAGACCCAATACCACTCCTTTTCTCCAGACTCTAAATCTAGGGGTGTTGCCATCCTGCTTGATGGGTCCCTGCCGTGGACCCATCTGGCGACGCTTCGTGATCCTGAGGGTAGATTCCTGTTTGTGCGGGGCACCCTCTTCTCCCTGAAGGTGACGCCGGCAACATGCTACTGCCCCAATATCAACCAATCCAAATTTCTACGTTCCACCCTGAACAAACTTGACGGGTTTTTGGAAGGGGTTCTCCTGCTTGGGGGCGACTTCAATACGGTTCTTGACCCGACCTGGGACACTTCCCGTGGATCCTCGCATGCCCCCTCTTCCTCCCTGAAAGAACTCAGATCGCTGCTCTTCAAGCACCAGCTGATGGATGCGTGGCGGATCCTTAATCCCCGGGGGAGGGATTATACGTTTTTCTCCGCTCCCCATAACTCCTACTCGCGCATCGACTGGTTCTTGATCCCGCACAGGTTCCTACACCTTATCACCGATATGAATATTGGGCAGATAGCGGTCTCAGACCATGCCCCTGTCTCCCTGACCATCGCCATCCCTGATACGGCCCCCTTGAGAGGTCAATGGAGGTTGAATAGTTCTCTCTTGCAGGACCCAGAGGTAAAAGCTGACATCCATAAGGCTATCACAGAGTACTTCGCAACTAACGACACAGGAGAGGTTTCGCGGATGTCCCTGTGGGAGGCCCAGAAGTGCGTGGTCCGGGGCGTGTTGATTAAGCACGGTGCGCGTCTCAAGAGGGAAAGGAACAAACAAATTGAGCTTCTGACCCGAGAGATTTTTGAGACTGAGACCATGCACAAGAAGACCCTGGATGCGGCGCTAGGCGCCAAATTGACACGCCTTCGGGAGTCCCTCAGGGACGTTTGCCTCACTGAAGCCAAATGTATGGCGGCCAAGTGTCGGCGATTTTTCTACGAATATAGCAACAAATGCGGCAAGGCCTTGGCTAGGGCTCTGAAAGCGCAGCGAGCTAGAAATTTAATTTCCCACGTTCGGGACCGGGGGGGTAGAGGACTCCATTTGACAAAGGACATAGCGAGGTCATTTAGAGAGTTCTATGAAAACCTATACAATTTACCATCGAGTCACCAAGCTCCCGAAATGACCAGCATAGAAAGATACATCCGAGAGTCTGGACTCCCTCGACTCGGACGTGAGGTGGTTGAGGCTCTTGAGGGAGACATAGAGCTGGGGGAATTCTTGGGAGCCATCAGGAACACCAGGCCAGGCAGAGCCCCGGGCCCTGATGGATTCAGCTTAGATTACTACAGGGAGTTTGCTGGTGTTCTGGGCCCACACTTTATCACATCGTTTGGCTCCTTGAGGGACGGGAACCCGCCTCCTAGAGATACCCTGAGAGCAAACATTACCGTAATCCCCAATCCAGGGAAGGACCCGGCGCAGTGTGGGAGTTACAGGCCTATCTCCTTGTTGAACAGTGATATCAAGCTGTTTAACAAGATAATAGCAGACAGGTTAGCACCATATATCCCTTCCCTCATTCACTGGGATCAGGTTGGCTTCGTTCCCTCGAGAGAGGGAAGAGACAACACCACTAGGGTCATCAATCTGATCCATCAGGCCCGTGCGGGGGGGGCGGCTGCCATGCTTCTCTCGACGGACGCCGAGAAGGCTTTCGATAGGGTGAGCTGGGCCTTTATCTCCGCTACCCTTCGTCAGGTTGGCTTAGGGGAGAACATTACCCGTTGGATCATGGCTTCCTACTCGTGCCCCTCGGCGTCCGTCTCTAGACCTGAGACATCCCTCCCCATCCTTCTAGCAGAACTCAAAGCCTTCCAAACAGTTTCCAATTACAAGATTAACTACCAAAAGTCCTCTGCCCTCAACATCAGCCTGCCCCCTGGGAGATTAAAGCAGATCGCAGAAAATTTTCCATTTAAGTGGGAAAGTGAAGCCATAACGTACTTGGGGACCCAGATACCAGTCACTCCACAAAAATTATACAACATGAACTTCCCTCCATTGTTGAAGAAAGTGGAGGAGGACCTGCAGAGATGGAACAAAAACGCCTTCTCTTGGTTTGGCAGGTCCAATATCATTAAGATGAACATCCTGCCAAGGGTTCTCTATCTCTTCCAGGCCCTCCCCATCATGGTTCCACATACTTTCTTCAAACGCCTGACAGGGATCTGCTCCAGGTTTGTTTGGGCGGGTAGACCGCATCGACTGGCGGCCCCCCTCCTAGCTCTCCCCAAGGAGAGGGGAGGATTAGGCCTCCCAGATTGGAGGGCGTACCATGCGGCGGCCCATTTATCACGGGTTACTGACTGGTGTAGACACGCCTCTCTGAAGCAATGGACGCTTGTCGAGCAGGAGGCCTCGGAGATCCCCCTGCCGGGGCTCCCGTGGATTCCGCTCGATCGGGTTCCCGCCCTGAACAAACATCCCACAATAGGCCCTACCTGAAAAATAGTGAGCAGATGCTTCCCGAAGTTGGGCATTCCCCCCTCTGCTTCGCCTATGACCCCGGTCCTGGGACACCCGGACTTCCCGGCAAGCCTAACCGATAGCACCTTTCGCGCATGGATAAAAAGGGACTGCTTTAGGGTTTCGCATCTTCAAGAGGGTCGGGATTGGGTTGGAGCGGAGGTCCTGGCGGCAAGACATTCACTTACCCCCCTGAATTCCTGGCAGACCATGCAGATCTCACACTATCAGAGCTCCCTGACCGGAGCTATGGAAGGCGTAGGCCCTATCACCCCCTTTGAGCGGTCCTGCGCGGGTAGCGGCCACTTCAGAGGAGCCTTGTCTTATGCATATTCTCTGCTGATGGCCCCCCCAGACTCCTACAAACCCCCGTATATAGAGGCCTGGGAGAGGGAACTAAATAGGAGTTTCACGAAGGAACAGACTCAGGCCATGCTGCAGGTAGCCCATAAGTCATCTATGTTGTGTAGATATCAAGAGGCCTCCTATAAAGTTCTCTCACGCTGGTACCTGGTACCGTCCAAACTGGCGAGAATATTTCCCTCCTCCTCCCCCTTGTGCTGGCGGTGTTCAGGGGCCAGGGGCACAATGTTACACACCTTCTGGGAATGTGGGGCATTAGCTGGGTTCTGGAGCAACGTCAGGAAAATCACCCTGATTTTGACTGATATAGATTTGGGTGAGGACCCGGCGGGATACCTCCTGGGCTTGGCTCCTACATCCCTCAAGAGGAGGACCAAGTCTTTACTGGCTCCTCTACTGAATGCGGCCAGGACTTGCATTCCATCCTGCTGGAAATCGACTGCACCTCCCACAACGGCCATGTGGCTCACCAGGGTTGCCGATATTAGCAGGATGGAGGAGATGACGGCCTCGTTGCGAGGGAAGGTAGACGAGCATAGAAATCGCTGGCGGGTATGGGAGCAATTCACCTTTTCGGCAGAATACTTGAACTTTTTGCAGGCGTAGAGACATGTTCCCAGGCCAGGGAGCGGCCTTCCTATGGGGTCTCCGTCCCCCCCCTTCCCCCCCATCCCTTGCCTTCCCCCCCCATCCCTTGCCTTCCCCTCCCCCAGTCCCACCCCCCTCGTTGTCTCTATGTCGTCTCGTCACCTCCCCCTTATGTGTGTCGGTTAGCTTACCTGTAACTGACCGTTTGCTCAGTTATTTCATGACTCTCTAAAGGACAAAAAAAAATATATAAAAGAAACTTTGGAGACGTGGTGTATGGATTACACGCTTTATTACAATTTAATGCTTAGTAAGAATTACGCTTAAAAATGGGCACCCCCCCGTGCTTTCGCCCAGGGGTTGAAGGGGACTGCCGGCATCTGAGGTAATCAGTCATCTTTCTTTTCCACAGTCCCTCATCTTGGCCCCTATTGGCATCCGCTGTAGGCCGGGTTGTTCTTACTGTCTCATCGTTTTCACAGTTGTTTATTTACTGCTAGGTGTACCTGTATCCATTTATATTGTTAACTGATGTCTGACTATGCTGATCGTGTTCTGTAACATGCCATGCTTCTTCAATAAAAAAACTACAATACAAAAAAAAAAAAATAAATAAAGATCACTCATTACATTTAAAAAACAAATCCAATCACATACCGGTACATACATAATGACATGGCAGGTAATCAACCCTGAGCATAAGACTAATCAAAACAATATTACATATATTACTCCCTGATAGTTGATGCTTCCTCACTAATTCGTATAGATCCAATGTGCAAAATATGAAGTACAATTCATCCAATCAGCAAATAAAGTGCAACATGCTATATAAGAATATGTGCAAGAAATGATGAAAAAACACCTATAGAGTGAAGCCCAGGTAGATGATGCCCCGCCGTCCCCCAAAGCAGGAGATAAATTCCACGCGTTCCGTGGTTAGATGCCAACCACTTCCTATGATGTTTTTATGTTATGAAATGTGGCATTTATAAATGTAACTATATACACTGTACTACATGAGGGCTGCGATTTTTAGAAGGGGATTTATGACTGGATTCCATTAGGAATGTATGAAACATAGTAAATCAGGCCCTTAAAGTGGACCAACACCCACCCCTGATTGGTCAGCTCCCTCCCCGCGGGGCATCCGAAATCGGGATGTCCCGCGGGGTAAAACCCCCCAGAAAGCCCCTAAAATCATACCTTTTAGGCGACGGATAAGCCGCTGCCTCCCGCGCGTAGTAAGGCGCGCGCGAGAGGCGGCGGCGGCGGCTTATCCGACGCTTGTCCGCCGCCTAAAAAGGTAAGATTTTAGGGGCTTTCTGGGGGGTTTCACTATCGGGTTGCCCCGCGGAAGTGGACCAACACCCAGGATAGTGAAAATCCTGGGTGTTGGTCCACTTTAAAGTGAACTCAAGCCTAGGATTTTGACCTCGTCACTGGAGCATGCTGATTTGAGATTCCCTGGTTAGTGAAATCCCTTGGGGTCACCAGTATGCTCATCTCACTAGCTATCCCATGGCACATGTGCAGTCTCTTGTCCAATCAGGGCTCTATGCTATTCATATTAATGCACGGCATAGAACTCTCTTTCCCTCTGACTGATGCGCAAGCTCCTGTGCCAGCCATCTTAATGCCTGGGCACTGAGAGAAGCTGGGGATGTGGTTTCAGCCTGCTCATGTGCCAAAGGCGAAGTTAGTAAAACAGCAATCCCAGGGGAATGGCCCAGGAATTGGGAGTCAACTTAAAGACTCCAGGGCTGCTCAGAAGGAGGTTTTGGTCCACTTCAAATACATGACTAATTTGTAACTGACGAATTCTAACAACCCAAATCTAGGCAATGGCTGTCTGCAGCAAAAACACACATTGGTTGGCCATAGACATACCAGTCTGTCCTAGCTCTAGTGTCCATTGTATCATTATTGAAATTTGGATTTTATTCAAGGAGAGGGTGTGCCTTTTGGCCTCTTCATAATACCAACGCACCATTGTGAATAAACTATAAACTAGCAGCCTTTAATTGTATTTCCAGAAGATCCTATAGAGGAAGAAGATGCAGACATTTTATTAAGCTCCGTGCAGGAAATGTTAAAGGCGGCTGTAATGGCTGATGCAGAAATTCTCACTGACACCCTTCATCAGCTGATGGATTCTGCAAAAGACATGATTGGAAAACTACCGGGCCTTGTGCCAGAACGCCTGTACCTCCCAGCGCCACCTTTGTACTGTCCCCAGCCCTCTTCAGTTAGTGAGGTAAGAGTTCCTTTCATTATATTCTAACCCGAGTGTTGATGGCAAAGTGGTGACAAGGTATTGACTTACTGTCTCCAAGAATGGAATGTTCCAGAATCCCCAAATGTATCGCCAGCTCAGTACAGTAATACACACTGGCTGTCATTCATTCATGTCATTGTATATGTTTATGAGGAAATCAAGGCAATTGTACTTGCTGATTGATTTTCTTGAAGACTTTCAGTAGTCGTCAGACTGGATTTCTCAATTCTGAAGTCCAGTTGCCTTGATTTATTACCACAGATACTGGCTGCTTTGGTTTATTGATCTATTTAAAATCTCTAACTCTGTTTCAATTCTATTTTAGGAGGATCCAAGTGACCTAATTTTACAAATGGAAAAAAGAAGTCGCCATAAGCTATCTGGAGTTCTTCAAAGAATTCTTTTGCTGTTGCGGGCAGCTCAGTGTTCTCTTCCTGCAGCCCAGTGGTACATCAAACAGATTAAAAGAGCACGAAAAGTAATGCAGAAGGTACGGATCATCACCTTGTTATTAGCCTATTTGAATTGCAGCAGGGGTGCACCTTGTGAGCAGCCACAGATGATCTGCCATCAGCAGTGGATGCTCATATTTGCATTAGTGGCTAGATGGAAGGGAAGAAATATCTTTATGGGGGCTGTGAACTCAAACAGGGGGACCCTGAAGTTGAGTTAGCAGAAGGAAAAATGTTATAGGGTTTATTAGGGCATGCAAAACGCTGGTAAATAAAAGATTTAGCCCGACAGCCAGCATGGGTCAAGCAGAAAGCAGCCTCATTTCTGAGGCCCCTTTTGCTGGATTCTACCGACCCTGGGATCATAGAGAGAAGGGCCTCCTGGGGACCTTTCTTTTTAGGGATGTTTTCAAGAGCCAAATATTCAAAAATTTAAAGTGTGTGTAACATTACAAAAGTGCTGCCCTGTTTCTCTGAGGCATATGTCTTTTGGTTTGATGTGGGCTGCTTATAGCAAGAATCCAAGTTTTGCTGTGTTGTCTGCAGCTTACAGCCTTGAAAAAGAGCCCTTGCGGCTCGAAACGCGTAGGCTACGCCGTGGGGTGCCAGTCCGGCCATCTGTATAGTAAGCTTTATTGAGTTCATTATTCTTTGTATTTGCTTGTTGTTTTGCACCTTGCACCTTATTCCTCGCTGGGCCTCCTTGGGTCTGCGGTCCTGCTAGGCATTTATTGATGTACATATAAAAAATTTCTCATGCACGTAGCGCTTTATTAGATTAGTTTATTATATGATCACACAGCACATATGGTGTCACTATTATAGTAGTATAGATTTGTTGTTGGTTGGCCGACCAGCTCCCCCTTGTGGATATTTACGGCATTGCACTATGTATTGCTGATGTTTTTAAACATGTTTTTATATTGCAATGTACAATAAAATATGCTTGATGATTTAGTATTGTAGCATCATTTATACATTCTGGAGTGCGAAGGTTAGGCCCCAGGGGCTCCTGGAGGAATGATTAGGAGGACATTCCAGTAGGAGTACATACGTCTGCAGAGACAATATCACACAGACACATTGCAGCCCAGCTGGTAACTTTTCATCTTGCAACCAGCTACAGAAAGATTTTATCTCCGAACAGTTTGTATGGAAGCTGTGCCTGTTTGATGGCATAGCTCCCCACCCACCATGATCATGTGTAAGCAGAGTTCTCAGATGTGTAGCAAGATGGCTGCTCCCAGTCCAGGAGCACAGCATCTGCATGCTATTCCATAACATCTGCATGGAGTTAAGACTTTTCAAACCGCATACACCACTGATCGTTGGGGGGGGGTGTTAGGGGAGCAATTTACCAGGCGTTATTTTTTTTTGATTGGAGGTGCAACCTAGAGCGAGTTCCAAAACTGGAAGATTGTCTGAACTGACTATACAGTTAGTATTCCCAATAAATTTGTATTGCATGTGGCTCCTCATCCTTGTCATCATCAATGTGCTCCTTGTGGCCATCCTCCTCATCCTGTGTCCTCTTCACGCCATTGGTTTCTATGGGGCTGTATTAATTACAGGATGGTGGGATGAGTAGCATACTTATAATATACAGGGCTTTGAGTGGTATAAAATAGAATAGAGCTCTATTCACCAACTGCATGGAGTGCATGAGGAATTCTTTTTGGCAGTTTACATCATTCCAATTCAATAGAAGAGGGTCACAGGAAACAAGGGTAGGGGGAAGCAAGACCCGTGTTAGATCAGGCATGAGATAACATGAGAACATTAGGGCATTCACGGGGTGTCTTAAGTTGCAAGTGTGTGATGAAAAAAATCTAATACACAGACACACACACACACACACACACACACACACACACACACACACACACTGTATTATGAGACAGACGCAGCAAAACACATTGGTATCAGCGTACGCTAGGGCCCTTCCTTACAATCTAAAGATCTGACACGATCATCTCAATCATCTCTGTTCCAGGAGCAGAAAAATTAATGCTCAACTTCAGGGTCTCCAATGCCACCATGAGTTTTTGGTCATCTTAGTTATTTAGTTAATCTCTGTAGCATTGACATCTAAGTTCCTTGCAGCACAGATGGTTACAGTGTCCCACGTCTGTTGTAGATCCAGAGATCTACAACAGATCAGTGATCTAGGAATCCGTTAAAATCTGTTTTTTTTTCCTTACTTTTTTTTTTAAACGCAAATTGGGTTGGGGGGTGGTGGTAGGAGGGTGTAGGCTAATCTCAATGTCAGAATAGTTAATTGTTATGCAACAAACATTGTGGTCATATGTAGTTCTTGTGCTTTCATTCATTTAACCATAACCTTTCCTAATGTACTTACTTTTTTTTTTAGATTCGTGCTAAAGGCTCATTGTCCCCTCTGAGTTCACTTCCAGAAACTTTACTGAGTTATGCAAATGGCAGAACTGTGTTTTTCAAGTCCAGTGCCAGTGATGAGCATGACAAAGGAGATCCTGTATCTTGTAAAGTAGTAGGTATGTGAGGGCCAAACAAATCTGGGCTTCTGACACTAACAGCATGTCCTTGCGTCGGTGTGAAGTACTGATGCATGATGTACTTGTACACACCACAGTACCACTCTGATCCCAGGTGTGGTGCCTATAAAAGCAGCTGGTATGTGCCTTTTTAATGCTTTGGGGTAGTATAGATGTAACGGACTCGTGCCTGGCCAATGTCACACGCTCTGGGGAGCGAAGGGGGTTCTTGGACCTAGGGTAGGGCATCCCAGGTTGGTGTGGCATGTGTGGGTGCAGGTGCACTTACTGCTTTAGTCGACGCTGGTCTCCATTGATGACTCTTCTTGGTGCAAACAGGGTCTTTATTGAAAGGCTCCCATCCATGATAACAGCAAAGTTCAGTTACAGGCAATATCCATTGGTTACAGCAAACAGTACAATCCACAGGTTCTTCCATGGCTGTCTCTCAGCTCCTCCACTACATTAACGCTTCCCCTCATCAAGCATGGTCTTAGCATAGAATACTCTAGAAGGGTTGTGTTCTCCCTTTTTATAACACCTCTGTATTGTTGCCTTAACCAACTTAGTTGTGAGCCTCAACCAATGGCCGGGCAGGTAATGTTGCCAGTGCCACCTGGCTAAGTCTCTATTTATCTAAATTAAGAGAAGCACCGGACCATTTATTATTAGTTAGGTCCATTTCTTAGGCAACACTGCCATCATGTGGATTCATGATGTAATGAGCCCCAAGTAATGCATCCAACTGGTTCAGTTAGGATTATTTAAAGTTTCTAACACTATCAGGGGCCCATTCCACTGACAGGGCTCTATTGTTTCCTATTTGTAGTGTTGCCCAGGGTTTCCACCCGTCACATAATGCCTGCATCTGTTCTGTGCAACCAGCTCACGCCACACATGGGGGCGGGGGGGCTAACCCACTAAACTAACTGCCAAAGCAAAGGGTGCTACATCTGCTACAGGGGTTCTTGATAGATATTACCAGTTAGGGTGGAAAAAAATATGGTAGTACCGTCCTGGGCAACATTATTTAGCTCCTGCCCTGGGAAAAATAATTCAGTATCTGTCCTGGGCAAAATAATTCAGCATCTGTCCTGGGGAAAATAATTTAGCGTCTGTCCTGGGCAAAAAAAAACAGTTGTGCCCATCTTCGGCAAATTAATTCTCCATCTGTCCTGGCTAAAATATTTCAGTGCCAGTCTCCATCTGTCCTGGACAAAATCATTCTGTGTCTGTAACCTTACATTTTAATGGCCATGTTTGCATTAACCAGCGCTTTGAAGGCAACAAGAATGCTGATGTGGCCGTTGGTGAAAATGAATTTGACACCCCTTTATTAGAGAATCACAAGTGTGTCTTTTACAGCCTGCTTTCGAGAGCTGTGTGCCTTGTGCTGGATGCTGCATGTCCGCGAGAGACTGTCTATGAGCTGCAGACAATACCAGAAAGCCAGAGACAGCGGCAAACTATTTAAGGTATTGTCCTTTACATCTTCTCTGTATTTCTTATAGAGTTTAAGTGGCCAGTGCTAAAAAGGTTCACTACCCTTGCATTATGGGAAAAGTGAATTGGCTGTTATAATGTATGTTCAGCTTGGAAATTGATGTCTGTCTGCTGTTAGATAATAAATTACAATTCTTTTTATCAGAGCCCAGATGAATATGACACCTGCACAAGCGAACATTGCTTTGAAGCTCTGGAATGGGCATGCAGAATGCTGCCATTTACACGAGTCACAAACTGTGAGGAGCTGATACAAGATATTATCCTGAGCCTGGTCAGTGAGCTGCCTCCAGTGAAAAAGGTATAAAGTGCTGCAGGATATGTTGTTGCCATATAAATAAGGCTGATTATTATTATATTCATTGTAGCATGTCCCCACTTCACACATTCAGCGCCTCGCCCTGAACATAGAGCGGCAATTAAAAGCTGAATCGAGCAAAGGCTGCTCCTCAGTAATGCCTGGTCTGGGTACATGCTTCATTTGTGCGCATCTCCATTGGAGGTGAGCAGTGAATGCAGTTGTGGTCCACATATGTGCTGTGGGATCACTGGAAAATACAATTCAGTGATTACTCACCTGTAGAATTGGTATTATAAGTATACAGTATGTCCTGCTCCAAATAGAATACTTACACTCGGGTTATACTCCGCTAGATTGCGTTGGACTGCAGAGACACTGAAAATTGGCTCCTCCCGGCCCCTCAAATACCCGTGGACCTCCCACAAATCTCCAGCATTGAAAAGCAGTTAACAAGATGCCGGGAGAATTAAACAACTCAACTATCAACTATAACAATGATAACAATCACCATACAGGGGATCCAAGATAATGCAAAACCAAGGGTGGGTTGGAGCAGGACGTACTGTATACTTATAATACCAATTCTACAGGTGAGTAATCACAGAATTGTATTATTCTTAGTATACGGTACATCCTGCTCCAAATAGAATACTTACACTCGGGACATCCAATAGCAGTGTCCATAAAGTAGGGTGGGATCCCCAAAGGTAACAGCAGACAGTTTAAACCACTGCCGCCTGAAGAACCTTGCGGCCAAAAGCAGCATCAGATGAGGCCCAAACATCAACCTTGTAAAACTTTGAAATGGTATGAACAGAAGACCAGGTAGCGGCCTTGCAAACTTGTTCAACAGAAGCCTGGTGCTGAAAAGCCCAAGAGGCACCAATAGCACGAGTGGAATGAGCGGTAAGACGGAAGGGAGGATCCCTCCCCTTAGCAGAGTAGGCCTGAATCACAGCCTGACGAATCCACTTGCTGATAGTAGACTTGGCAGGAGCCAAACCCTTCCTAGGACCAGAAGTGACCACAAAAAGAGCATCAGTTTTCCTGAAAGGTGCAGTAGCCACCAGATAGTACTTCAGACACCTGACCATATCCAAGGAATGCAAAACCCTCTCCTTAGCATTGCTAGGATTAGGGCACAAAGAAGGAAGAACAATATCCTGATTCAAATGGAAGGCAGACACTACCTTAGGCAGAAAGTCAGGTTTGAAACTAAACACCACCTTGTCCTGATGTCTCTCATAGTAGGGGGGCTGAATGGAAAGCGCCACAAACTCAGAAACACGCCTAACAGAAGTGATAGCCACCAAAAAGACAACCTTGAGAGTAAGAATGACCAGGGTAGCATCCTGCAGAGGCTCAAAGGGAGCACCCTGCAAGGCAGACAAAACCAAGTTTAAATCCCAAACAGGCACCATAGGCTTACGTGGGGAACGCACATGAGTAACCCCCTGGAAAAATGTCTTGATCACGGTAATAGATGGAAGAAGAAGACTTCTTCCTAGCCTTTACCATGGTATCAACCACCGAGGCAGACAGCCCTTTTTCCATCAAGATGGAGGTTTCAGCAGCCAGGCCGTCAAAGCCAGAGTTTGTAAATTGGGATGGCGTAGTGAGCCCTGAGTGAGCAGATCTGGCACCAAGGGCAGAGTGTACTGATCTACTGCCAGCTGCACCACGTCTGCGAACCACACTCTTCTTGGCCACCTGGGAGCCACCAGAATCGCTGGCACCCCTTCCCGAGCAATCTTGCACAGAACCCTGCCCAGCAGGGGAATTGGAGGGAAGACATACAGGAACCGAAAGTCCTGCCATGACATTGATAGAGCATCCGAGGTCAAGGCCAGAGGATCCTGGGACAGAGAGACAAAAAGCTGGAAGCTTGTGATTGTGGCGGGACGCAAACAGATCCACATCTGGTTGGCCCCAACGGTGACACAGGGATTGAAACACCCTGCTGCATAGGGACCATTCTCCCTGGCGAGAGGTCCCCCTGCTCAGAGAGTACGCCAGGTGATTTTCCACCCCCGGGATGTACACAGCTGATATGCAGGGGACATTGGCCTCCGCCCAAGTCAGGATCAGATACGCTTCCTGAAGAGCCCCCTTGCTCCGGGTCCCTCCCTGATGATTGATGTAGGCAACTGCTGTCTGGTTGTCCGAGCGCACCTGAACAGGCAGGCCCCGAAGGTGAGGAGTCAGGCGAGCCAGAACTAACCTGATCACCCGTAGTTCCAAGACATTGATAGGCGTGTGGGCCTCCTGAGGACTCCACCTCCCCTGGAATCGCAGGGACTTCCAGAAACCCCCCCAACCTGACAGACTGGCATCCGTAGTGACCGTCTCCCAGGGAGGGGTAAGAAAAGATCTGCCCCCCAACAGGTTCCTTGAGTCCATCCACCTTTAAGAGGGACCTCCTGGACCGAGGGGAGAGCACACAGACCCCGTCCAGGGACGCTGGGTCCTTGTCCCAAACTGACAACAGGTGAAGTTGCAGAGGCCTCAAGTGGAACTGAGCATAAGGGACCGCTTCGAAGCATGCCACCATCAGTCCCACCAGCTGCATCCCCTGCCTGATGGAGGGATGAGGACAATCTAGGAGGGACTGAGCCTGTGCAATCAGACTGTCCACCTTCTGTTGAGGAAGGAAAATCCTTGTCTGAACTGTATCCAGATTCATTCCTAGGAATGGAGTTACCAAGGAAGGGGACAGTGAGGACTTGGGGTGGTTGATCACCCATCCAAATGACTCCAGAGTTGACACCACCAGCTGAGTATCCAACTCTGCCTGATGTTGAGACTGGGAAGTGATGAGAATGTCGTCCAGATAGGGAAACACCCGGACGCCCTGACATCTGAGCAGAGACATCACGGCAGCCAGGACCTTGGTGAACACCCTGGGAGCTGAAGTGAGACCAAAGGCCAAGGCCACAAACTGGTAATGTTGATCCATCAGAGCGAACCTGAGGAACCTTTGATGAACTGGAAACACAGGAATATGAAGGTAAGCATCTTTGATGTCCACAGAAGTCATGAAATCCCCTTGGCGCAGGGAACTGATGGCAGAGCACAGAGTTTCCATGCGAAAGCGCCTGCCCCGGACAAATTTGTTGAGGATCTTCAAGTCCAGGATGGGCCTGACTGAACCATCTTTTTTGGGTACTGTGAATAGGTTGGAATAAAAGCCATTGCCTTTTTCTCTTAAAGGGACCTGGCAGATGACCCCCAGCTCCAGGAGGCCTCGCACTAGCTCCTGAGCTGACACAGACTCCAGAGGAATCCGGGATCTGATGAATCTTGGAGGGGGACGGGTAGCAAATTCTATCTTGTAACCGGAGGACGCAACCTCATGAATCCACCGGTCTGAGACATGAATCCTCCAGACGTGAGCGAAGTGCTGCAGCCGCCCCCCCGCCCTGAGGGGGCGTGAGGGATGATTTTGCTTTGGGACCCTGGGAGGGGCCAGGACGTCCACGTCCTCTGCCCCTGCCCCAGAAATCTCCCCGGGTCCCAGGAAAGGAAACCCCCCTCCCCTGTCTGGCACCACGGTAAACGGAGGAGAAGGAACCCTGACCCCGAAAGGGTCGAGATTACCGCCTGCGCTGGGGTAACCTACCTCCCTTAGCAAAAAGGTCCAGGCGGTCCCCAAACAGGCGCAGTCCTTTAAAGGGAAACCCAGTGAGGGCCTTCTTGGCAACATTGTCAGCAGCCCACTGGCGCAGCCAAACCGAGCGGCGTATAGCCACCACAAGGGCAGAAGTTCTGGCACACATTCTGATGGTGTCATCCAATGCTGATAGGACAAAATTAACAAAAACATCACAACTGGAGAGTGCATTGAACACCTCACAAGGCAAATCATCAGGGGCACCATCAAGAATACTTCTGATAAGGGTTCTAGTGGCCACAGCCGTAATGGCAAAGGCGTGGGATGCCAGCTGGTCAATGCGCCGGTCCTCAGCATCCCGCAGGGTAGTAGAATCAGGGGAATGCATGACAGAGGTGTTAGACAGCCCTAGGATCGGGGCATCCACCTCGGGGGGGGGGGGGATGACCAACACTTTACCACCTCAGCAGGAAAGGTATACTTCCTATCCCAACTCCTTGGAACCCCGGGAAGTTTACTGGGGTGCTCCCATTCCTTGAGCACAAGGTTATGGAAATGTGCCTGCTCTGGAAATTCTAAACGAGATTTTGCTGTATGGAAAAGCTCCCCTCTTTGCCTGGGAGCCGCAACAGGGAGAGAGATGGACAGAACCTCAAAAATCTGGGTCAATAATCTGTCATTGTCACTAGGGGCCCAGGGGTCAGAGCCAGAATCGTCATGACCCCTTGGTCTCTCATCAGATGAGCCTGAGTCAGAAAACAGCTCCCCTTCATCAGACGGGGTATAGCCACAAAGATTCAAAAACTGATCAGTTTCCATAGGGAAAATAGTGACATTAGGCGTCAAGTGCCGCATTTTAGCAGGAGCCTTACGCGCCAAGGTATTAGCAATTAACTTCTCAACAGTAGGCAGTCTAGAAGACACATCCGGCTGAGAATCCCCACTTGTATGCAACTCAGTAGGAGTGAGGTTTAAGCTTGGGGGAGTAGGCGAAGTAAAACGAGGTGCAGCCACTTGTAGACCAGATTGTAATGCAAGCACCTGCTCAGCACAGGTTACACAGACCCGCGCCTTGTCAGCGTCAGCATGAGGCTGCCCACATGCTACACACACGCTTGTCCCGAAGGAACCCCGGTCACATTATCCTGAGATGTTTCCATATGGTGATTATATGCCGATGGGGAATAACGCTATATAGCAACCCCGGATGCCCCAATTATCCGCTAGGGAAGTGGGAGTATTAACACCGCCTACAAGATATACTAATACAGGGAGAAGCCAAAAGGGTTCGCCCTGCCTGAAAGACATAAGCAGACAAGACCTGTAAGCACACAGTAACAAAAGTGAAAGATATAAAGCCGCCCGCGAGGGCACTTACGGACCGTGGTAGGTAGGGGTCCATTGCGCATGGGCCAAACAAGCAGGTTAAAGATGGCGTCGGTATACCTCGAGGGGCGGGCCGGTATAGCGATGACGCGGAGCGTGCCATAGACGGGCCCCCCCCCCTCGAAGAGCGCAAAGCCAGAACGTGCAAGCAGCCAATGACAGCGCCTGAGGTAATGTCGCCGCCAAGCACGGAACCAAGTCAGCGCGCGGCGGCAATTCTAAAAAGACAGTAAAGACAAGCCAGCGCGGCGGCTGACACACGACTAAACAGAATAAAAAGAGAGTGTAAAACACAGAATACATAGCATAAACATTTACACACAAACACACCCCTCTTTTCCCCCGAAGGCTACTAGGAGAATGAGGGAGGACAGCGGCCACTTAAACAGGGCCCACCGATGGGCAGGGGCACTAGTGCGGGAGGGGCATCCCATAGAGGCTCACCATAAACCTGAACCGCCTACCCTTTTGTGAGGGATTGCGGTGGAGCAGCGCTCCTAAGCACCAAGCAGCGGTGCTGCCTACCCTCACCCGACCAGCGCAGCCAAGGCTGGGAGGCATATTCCTAGTGGAACGGGTGGGAATAGCCCTACAGGGCCGCAGGCTAATAGCTCCACTCACCTGCAAGTAGAGAGCCATTTCTCGTCCTTCGCAGCCAGACTGCA
Source organism: Gastrophryne carolinensis (assembly GCA_027917425.1). Classification (NCBI taxonomy): domain Eukaryota; kingdom Metazoa; phylum Chordata; class Amphibia; order Anura; family Microhylidae; genus Gastrophryne; species Gastrophryne carolinensis. Next base: position 606,939,686 of record CM051234.1, read on the forward strand.
GAGAAATTCTGGGGATTTGTGGGAGGTCCCCGGGTATTTGAGGGGCCGGGAGGAGCCTATTTTCGATGTCTCTGCAGTCCAGCGCCATCTGGCGGAGTATAACCCGAGTGTAAGTATTCTATTTGGAGCAGGACGTACTGTATACTAAGAATAGGTGAGTTTACAGGGGATCTAGATGATTCGACCCAGAAAGGAGACCACTGGTCCTAGAGCCTTAAAAGCTGGCCTCTTTTGTCCCTCCACAGCTGAGATTTTTGCCTCAAACATTGCTTTGTGGGATGCTGAATAGATCATAACCCCCTTTTCTGTCCAGTTGTGTATACTATGGGTAATAGCGTTCTAATACAGAAGTGGGATGATGGGGGATTCCGCTGTCTTTATTGAATATAAAGACTGGAAAGAAGAAGACGGAGATCTAGTAAGCACTGGAAAAGCTGTGTATGAAATATATGTGTAGACAGGAGACCTAATTATAGTAACTGCTTTTCTCTTTTGTCCAGGTTGCAGAAATCATGGTAAAGGCATTTCCACATCCTGACGATGTCCGTATCCAATTAAGGGAAAAATATAATTCTGTCCAGCAGCGTCTGAGACATTCTGTGATTAATGGTAGTATACATATTGCAGTTTGTTCTTTTGTGACCATGACCACTTTGAGAAGATTTAACCTCACTTCCTGTTATGCCAATAAATACCGGCAATCCTGGCTGCCCTATTGTGTGCTGTGGTTTCCAGTCTCCCAATGCATGTTTAAACATAAAATGTACCTACACCCTCCCTGGCACAGGCTTTTCAGGGAGGGTGTAGGTCTTTTATACCTTGCGATTTTATGAATATTTCCTTTATAGACCACCAGAGACATCCTTCTGAGACAAGTGCTTCAGTCTACTAACAGTTCTTCCCACATAGCCATAAACTTGAAGCGGAACAAAACCTGGGATTTTGCCACAGATTCAACCGTGGTTAAATGCCAAGATAAACTTTTTAGTATTCATTTGTCAATACATAAATGCAAAATAAGTGCAAGAAAATGTACATAACAGATAGAAAGCATATTACCCAGAGTCGTATAATATAGCATAGGTGGGGGCAATCCTCCCACGTTCCGGGGGTCACGTCCCCTTTCTCAAGGAATGGTGCCCATTTTGGCATTTAACCACGGTTTGAATCTGTGTATGTAAGCTGCAGCACTTATGTTATGCTGACCAAGCTAACATTTACTGCAGTCTGCAGTGAGGAGCGCTCCTAGGAGCTGATGTAATACTATGTTTCATATGTTTAAGATACTATGGCCTCGATTCAATAAAGGTAGGAAAAAATTCTCATGGTAGTAAAAAATTCAATTCATGAGAAAAAATCCTGAGAATGTCACTGTTACTGAATCACTAGAAAAATAGACAATGAAAGTCAATGGCAGCTTTTACTACAGTGTAGAAAGGAGTAAACAGTTCTCTAATTTTCTTAGGAGTAAAAAAGTGCCATTGACTTTCATTGTTTTCCTATCTGGTGATTCAGTAACAGTGACATTCTCAGGCTTTTTTCTCATGAATTGAATCTTTTACTACCATGAGAATTTTTTTTTACCTTTATTGAATCGAGGCCATAGTATCAGAATTTGGAATCTCTCTTTATGTGAATGAACTCACACTGTGGATACAATTGTTTCTACTGCCTATTTATTAGCTTGTGCTAGATTATATGATACAGCTGCTGTGCTAGATACCACAGACAGAGTTTGCAAACAAATAAGATTGCCTACAGTAAATGTATATACACCTTTGGAAATATATTGTTTTGTGATAATGTACTACTTTATCCCTGCCTATATGAGGTCAATATGGGTCATAATTTCTAATCTAATTACTAAAAAGTAAAAAAAAAAATTAGCATAATTGGTGTGTGCCTGAATTTCTAATGGAATTTGGTCTATGGGATATGAGGAATTATTCTATTAGGCAGCACCCATGATATTTTCTAATTAGAGCTTGATACTTAATGCTTTAATGAGATTGTGCCACCAACGATTTACTTTAGATATGCTAAAGAATTTGGCTTTTTTTTCTGCATAGCCCATAGCGTGCCGTTTCCAAGCGTTAAAGTGGACCAACACCCAGGATTTTGACTATCCTGGGTTTTGGTCCACTTCGGCGGGGCACCCCGATCGGGGGTGCCCCGCTGTGTGAAACCCCCCAGAAACCCCAAAAAACTCACTTCTCAACGCTCCCACGTGAACGCCGCAGCCAATCCCCGCCAACGTCCAGGCGGGGATCAGGAACGTCCAAGCCACTTCCGCCGCCGCCGCCTCCCGCGCGTCACTCTCGGCGCGCGTGCGCCCCCGCCGGCCATTCACAGAGGGCCGACGCGGGCGCGCGCACGTCTGGAGGGGCGCGCGGGAGGCGGCGGCGGCGGATCAGGTAAGATGTTTTTGGGGTTTCTGGGGGGTTTCACCCCGCGGGACATCCCGATCTCGGATGTCCCGCGGGGTGGGAGGTGATCGGCCCGGGAATCTTATAGATTTCCGGGCCGATCACCCCTGGGTGTTGGTCCACTTTAAGTAATAAATTGTTGTGAAGGATGCACACCACACAGAACAAAATTTAAACTGCAAATTAAAGTGTATTAAAACATCATACACTATTAATGATATATTTACAACATCAGAGAAAAAGGATACAGTTGGTGTCTCAATCTTAATCCAATGTAAATCCTCAGGAGAATCGTCCCACTTTAAGATTAGAGAGATAAGTAGCATGTAATCAGTAACAACTAACTGTGAGCAGAGCCACTATATATAGGTAAATAGAGTTTTTACCATAAATACTATGTAGGGTGGCACTGATATCCTCCTTTGGATAGCTGACAATTGCTAACTACATAAAGGTAGCAAAGATCCAAGATCCTGGTTACATTAATTTAGTCAAGGAACACGTATACAGAAAGTAATGCAATTGTGCAAACAAAAAAGATATTACTAAGCAAAATAGTGTGCCATGCTCCATATATGTACATAAGACCAGCAAGGAGTTGAGCAAAAAACAAGAGCACAGTAATCGTATTACATTAGAATAAAGAGTATACCCGTGATTACATTAATTTGGTCAAGGAACACGTATACAGAAAGTAATGCAATTGTGCAAACAAAAAAGATATTACTAAGCAAAATAGTGTGCCATGCTCCATATATGTACATAAGACCAGCAAGGAGTCGAGCAAAAAACAAGAGCACAGTGATGGTATTACATTAGAATAAAGAGTATACCCTGTGATAAGCCCAGCAGCGAATGCCAAATACAGCCGATGTTTCAGGGCATACAGCCCCTTTCTCAAGGCAACGACGTTTCCAAACGTTCAAAAAATTTCCTTAGCGCACTTGAAAAATGATGTACCTCACCTGTAAAAATGCCAATTTGCTGTTGCTGTTTCTTTAAACAAGTTTTTACCTGTTAAAAAGCTCACTGAGATGCAGGTTGCACTTCATACCCAAAGTTGAACTTGCCTCCCAAAATAATTGTTGTTAACATGCCTGCTAAAACCCAAATAGGCAATTACGAACAACCAATGGCACACTTCCAACACTTTAGGGCAGACTAAATTCAGGAAAGGTAGTGATAGTTCCCAGCCAAGATACCTGTGCAGATTTGACCCCATTTTTAAAGTCCTATGCCTGAACAATCAAGTGAATGATTAGGTGATCTTTCATGACAGATTGCCTTCTTTACTAGGACTGGAAGGGGAAGAGATGATGTCTGTTGTCATCCACAATGTGCACAGAGTGCGACTGAAAACTCTCAGGCGTGTCCAAAGGAACATCGGTCCCCCGGAGATGCATTTGTGGGAACCGGCTCTGTATGAGAACCTGGATGATGAGTCGCATTGCTATGACAAGTACTCTCTGGGCAACAGCCTCAGTAGAAGCACCCTCACTGACCTTGGCAGGATTTACAGTGATACAGACACCTTATCGGATGCTTTTATAAATAGTGCCGCTGAGGACAGGTACTGGGGAAAATTCAGTTTATTTTCTGTATGTCTTAACACTCTCTATTGCAATCTTGTTTGTATTTTTTCCATTCCCACGTCCACATTGCTTGAACATTGGAACCTTTTTCCTTTACACATTAGGTATCCATATTGGGAAATCTGCTTCTCTATCTCGTTGGAGTGGTGGTTGACAATAACTCCCTAAAAATCCCAGTATGTTTACTGAAGTCCTATGCAAAAATGTGCCTTCTGTTAAATTGGAAGCCCCTGGCTCATGCCATTCTGTCTGCCCGGAACAATATAATTATAGATTAGATATTGGACATAAAGATAGCATTTAGAAAAAATACATATCCCATATATATGTAACTCTGAATATGGAACGTTTTTTGTGTTAACAGTTTGTGTGCCATATATTGCAGAATTGAGTGGCTCAGCTCCTTCAGCAAGCCTGTGCATACTGGAATTTCAAACAAGGCCATCAGAGAAAACACAAGGAAGAGAGGCGAGATGCACACTCTGCCTAAGGTTGGCACATGGGAATTTGAATGTGATGATGAAGAGTACACAAACTTTCTTGACCTTTTCCTCAGTTACCTTTTGGAGAGAGACTTGCTTCATGGCACTAGGCCAGGTATTCCTTTCCTCGCCTCCTTCTCTCAGCAGCTTAGAGAACATGAACTCAACTCTCTTGCATTTGATGTTCATACTACATTAAAACGCAAGCTGGGTCGGACGGAGGTAAAAAGTGTCTTTCGAGCTGGTTCCTGCTACACAATTCATGTAGAACCCCAAAGTGACTCTACCGTGGACTGCACATTAATTCCAACTTCAGAAACCCCTCCGATATCTTCTGACTTGTGTTCAGTGTTGGTCTTGGAAAAACCAGTCCCCTCAGCAGGGAGATATTTTCTTAAGGCTAGACCAAAACATTCAGTTAGTAGTGGCCTGTTTGGCTTACAGGATCAAGGAACACAAAAATTCAATGAAGAACATTGTCATGTGCCCTGTGCTGGAGAAGCTCAGGATCGGTACGTCTACAGGCTCATACAGAACAAACACTGCACTCCAAGTGAAGAGCTTGATGATGAGCTTCGGGCCAAATACAGCAATGAGATCAAGCTGGTGGAGTGGATGATCAGGTGGTCTGACCGCAGATTATTCTGCAGTACAGGAAAAGCAGAAATGTGTCATGTTGCATCTAACTCAGCTATACGGGTCAAGACCTCTTCAGCTGCTATTCTTACATCTATATGGTTGCTTGAAAAACCTTACCTGGTAATAATGTATATTGTAAAAGTCTTACTGTATTTTTCGCTCCACGAGAAGTGTTGTGTGTGTTTGTGCGATGCATTTTATGGAGCAAATGTGTGTTTGTGAGGAGGGAGGGCAATGGAGGAACAATGGGCAGGATGCTGTTAAACTTACACTTGCTCCCTGCCTGAGGAGCCACATTGCCTGTATTGAGGGATGCCAAACACTGTAATGAGGGGTTTCGCACACACTGCCTGTAATGTGGTATGTGGTGCACTGCCTGTAATTGGGGGATGCCGCACACTGCCTGTAATGGGGGGGGGGGGGGATGCCACACACTGCCTGTAATGAGGGGGATACCGCACACTGCTTGTGGGGGATGCCGCACACTGCCGTAATGGGATAATGGGGGGGGGGTCTGCACACTATCTGTAATGGGGTGTTTGGGTGGAGGTATTTTAGCACACCATTTGGTTCAAAATAATTTGTTTTTATATTTTCCTCCTTCAAACCTTGGATACGTCTTATGATCAAGTTTCTTTATAGTGAAGAAAATACAATTTTTACATGAGTATGTCTTCTGTATGGTTAGTTAATAGGTTATGTCTGGCATGCTCTTTATGGCTGCTTTTTCTTTACTTAAAATTCTAGTTTACCTGTTTAGATATTAGTTTAATTATATTTATCCTTTTATATTACCTCTAATGTTGGTATTTTGTCCTTTTCAGATTCCTCCACAACAATACTTTGTAGCGCCAGTCATTCAACGTTCTGTGAAGCCTAATTTATATCAAGATGTCAGTTTATCCGACTCTGAAAGAAGAGCTGCCCTTAGTGTAGTACCTGAGGAAGATTCTGAGCAGCTGGAGGAGTGTGATTCCAAGTAAGTATTTTAGTCAATCTTTTAACTTTGTATATTCCTGCTTTTAGATGTTGTGATGTTTCAAATAAATAAAATTGTATAAATATCAAATTTTTGTCAAGGATTGCACCATCATGGGTAGCTGGTAATCAGAGCGCCAGACTCCTGTCAGCATACCCCCTATTTTGTTGTAACTACCATACAGGGACCTGCTATAGGCAGAAAAATAAGAGCAGTGGGGTTAAGAGCTGCTGAGCAGTGACTTCCGCCCCACCTTTCAGGAGCACGCATAGATTAGGTGGTTTTAACGCCTTATCACCGGGGAGAAGTCTGGCCTGGAGAGGTTCCAGTGAACCAGGAAGAAAAGATGGTAATTTCTTCACCACTTCTAGGCAGAGTAAGCCCGAACCGGACAACAAGTCCACTTCGGCATAAAGAAATGCCCTCACCCCTTTGGGGGGGGGGGGGGGGGTGGAATCATCTGCTGCACTGTGGCTATGTGTGAGGCATAGGTGTCTGATGTTTGGGTCAAGTAGGCAGTCCAAAGAGGCTTCGACTCCCCTAGAAAGATTTCTCATTTACATGTGGATAGAGTGCTTACCGGTAGGTGTTAACTAGCAGAGAGCGCTTCCTGACGAAGCTTCCTTGTCGGCATCCAAGTGGTCGATCAGAAGAGAGATTCACAGGTTTGTGGGCAAAGCTTACTCTGCCAAGGCAATGGTTCTCAAGTATTTATGACCAGTTGTAACGGAGTACTCCCAAGGAGGGGGATCAATGATAAAATGTACCAAAATAAGTAGGCCACAGGCCTAGTTTGACTTTAAAAACATAGAACAATAATGCTTTACTGTTCAAAAAATATACAACACCCATCAGGCCCCTGCTATTGCTGTACCCTGAACATCCCTGCATACCCTGCAACTTGAGAAACAGTGTGCCAATACAGTGTGACTGTACTGGTTTGTCACTCAAGTGATGGCCATGCTGATACCTTTAATAACAATATTAACAAGTCACTTTTCTCTTGCTATACTTTATAGAGCATCATCTATGATGAGCAGTTTCAGCTATGACAGAAGCCAAGAGAGACAAAACATCTCTTCTCCTGTGAAGTCTGGTGATGAATCACCTTTACTCTTTGAAATTACTGCAACGGAAAAAATCTCATCAGAAACAGAAGGTTAGTGCACTGTACGGCAATGCAAGTAAATAAAATGCATGAAGAGTATTCCAGCACGAATGAAGAATCAGAAAACGCCCTTTGTCTTTCATAAAGTTTCAAGAAATAAGTAGTTTACAGTGTACTAAATTCTCTTGTCTTTTGCTTCTTTAGGATGGACACTTGATAAAGTTTTTTCACACAAAACCTTTACTGGAACCAACCTGTTTCTCTTAAGTGTCCTTCGAGGATTAATGTCTGCAGAGGATCTCTGCAGAACTGTTATTTTATTTATTGATTTAAGGTTTAAATATCACCCTTATCCTTACTGCCTTAGATGCCCTGGCATTACAGAGTTGGACGCAAATGAAAAAAATAATTTAGTGTTAGGTTCTGTGGAAGGCAGCAGGTTGTTTTGTCGATTTCCAGAGGTGCTCTTTGATGATTTGGCAGACGATCTTCTAATTTGGTACTTCCTGCTACAAACGAATTAGATACAGTAGAAGTGGCGGTTATGTGCCTTCGGTAAATAACATGATCAAGTGTCCATCCTGAAGAAAACCGGGCATAACCCAATATTACCGAATCGGATGAAGCTTTCATCGTCTATAGGACTTAAACCTAAACACCCATTTTTCAAAAAATGGATGATCTGATTTCTCTGGGTGACGGTGTTAATTCGCGATGGGTAGGGGGCTTGGCAAACGGGATACCCCCCCCCCCCCCCCACGCTCGGAACAACACAGTTTTTTTTTTAATAATTTTTTTCTAAATAGGGGCTTGTTCCATTTTAAAGTTGAATGTTTCTGGTGACTACTAAATGCTCCTTTTTTTCCTCTTATAAGATGACCAAGACGATAAGCTTGATACCCCAAGAAATCCTAACATTTCAATAAGTATACGTCCGATGCCAACACAAATACAGGTATAGAGTTTCTTTTTGCCAATTCTAAGATTTAAAATAATTAAAAAATATATACAATTTATTCAATCCCAGCATGTTATGCTGCTTCTGTTTTAGACTGTAACCTCTGAAGCTGAACGGATAGTAAAGGATCCTAAAGAATCATTCGTAGAGGAGATATCAGACCAATCACTGTAAGTAAACAAAAGTGACATTTCTAATCCTAAGCAAATAGGTAATTGCCATGGTCTGGATCTGGTTGCCTATGTGTTGCCCAAGCAATAGAACATCTGTTTGGGAAGTCCGCTGATGTTTTCCTGGCAAAATACAAAATAGTGATAGATTTTTCTATTTGCTAAAGTGGATATATCTGTTTGGCTTTAAAGTGGACCAACACCCAGGATTTTGACTATCCTGGGTTTTGGTCCACTTCTGGGTGCCTCGCTATGTGAAACCCCCAGATCTCCCTATAAAACTCACCTCACCCCGCTCCTACGGTGCCTTCGCGGCCGCTCGTCCAATCAGTGTGCTCGAAGCTGCTGAGCTATGCACCTCAAAGCGACGTCTTAGCTCAGCGGCTCCGAGCACGCTGGTGGACGCATCTCGCGCTTCCCTCTAGCAGGGAGCGCGCCCTGCTAGAGAAGCACGAGATGCGGCCGCGGGCCACGCATGCCCCGTTGGACTGGGATCGAGGTAAGGTTTGCGGGCGTCTTGGGGGGTTTCACACCACGGGGAGGGATTGGATCCTGAAGGGTGTTGGTCCACTTTAACATACCGCACCATATTTTCGCCCCATAAGATGCACTTTTCCCCTAAAAGTGGCTGGGGTTGAAAATACTGGCGCATCTTATGGAACAAATATGTGTGAGAGGAGAGAGTGCAAAGGTGGACACACATTCAGGCACACACCACCATACCTTACAGTTATCCCACGCCACTGAGAGCATTGCTAGCTCTGGTGAGTGGACATGGCCTATGCACGGCCGGTATCCAGTCATGAACGCTGACCTTATTGGGCCACCCGCTGTAAACGGGAATGTGATCAGCGTGTGTGTATGGCACCGGGCATTGGAGGAACGGCAGGCAGCAAGTTTAAGTTTATTCTTAGTATACAGTACGTCCTACTCCAAATATAATATTTACACTTGGGTTATCCTCCGCCAGATGGCGCTGCACTGCAGAGACACGCAAAACAGGCTCCTCCCGGCCCCTCAAATACCCGGGACCTCCCACAAATCCCCAGATTTCTCTGCAGTGCCGACTGCGAAAACATGAAGTATCACTCTCTCGAAGGTGAGCGGGGCTATTATAGCCTGCGGCCCTGTTGGACTATTCCCACCCGTCTTCTGATGTGCCTCCCAGCCTGGGCTGCGCTGGTCGGGTGAAGGTAGGCAGCACCATGCGTGCTTATGGAGCCATGCTCCACCGCAGTCCCCCACCAAAGGGTAGGCGGTTTAGACTGATGGTGAGCCTTCAGGGGATGCCCTTTCTGCATTATTGCCCCATGCCCCGTGTAGCGAGTGGGAACATCCCAGTAGACTTCCAGGGATCCCTAAGAGTTTGGACAGGAAGTATCCTTTTCCTGCTGATATGGTCAAGTGCTGGTCATCGCCCCCCGAGGTCGATGCTCCTATTCTAGGGTTGTCCAACACCTCTATTATGCACTCCCCTGACACTACTACTCTGCGGGATTCTGAGGACCGGCGTATTGACCAATTGGCATGCCATGCCTTTGCATTTGGGGGGGCGGCACTGCGCCCGGTTTGCGCTTTAGCCATTACTGCCGTGGCGCTTAGGGCCATGGTCAGGAATGCACTTGATGGCCCAGATGGGTTGCCACCTGATACTATTAATGCACTGTCTAACTGTGATGTGTTTGTGAACTTTATCATGTCTGCATTGGATGATGCTATTATGACGTGTGCGAGAACTTCCGCCTTGGCGGTAGCTATACGCCGCGCGGTATGGTTGCACCAGTGGGCTGCTGACAATGCTGCTAAGAAAGCCCTTACTGGGCTTCCATTTAAGGGGCTACGCCTGTTCGGGGACCGTCTAGACCTCTTTGCTAAAGGAGGTAAGTTACTCCAGCGCAGGCGCTAGACTCGGCCCTTTCGGGGCCTGGGCCCCCTTTCAACCCCCTACCGAGGGGCTAAACAGGGAAAAGGGGTGTCCTTCACTGGGTCCCGTGCAGATTCCTGGCACAGGAACAGAGGACGCCGTCCTGGTTCCTCCTGGGGGTCCAAGCCCAAAGCCCCTCCCAAGACCCCTCAGGCATGAGGGGGCGCCAACACCCGTCAGGGTGGGGGGACATCTACAGCACTTCGAGCATGTCTGGAGGCGCCACGTCTCAGACCGGTGGATTCAGAAGGTAGTGTCCTCCGGCAACAAGATAGAATTTGCTGTACAGCCCCCCACCAGATTCATTGGGTCCCGGATCCCACAGGACCCTGCTTCAGCTCCGGTCTTGATGCTGGCCGTGCAGGGTCTCCTGGATCTAGGGGTCATTTGCAAGGTCCCCTTAAGAGACAGGGGCAAGGGGTTCTATTCCAACCTTTTCACAGTACCCAAGAAGGATGGGTCAGTCAGGCCCATTCTGGATTTAAAAATCCTCAACAAGTTTGTCAAGAACAGGCACTTTCGCATGGAAACTCTGCGCTCGGCCATCGGCTCTCTGCACCCAGGGGACTTTCTCAGATTTGCGCTGAAAGATCAGCATTACCAATTTGTGGCCTTGCCATTCGGCCTCACTTCGACTCCCAGAGTGTTCACCAAGGTGCTGGCGGGGGTGATGTCCCTGATAAGGTCAAGGGGCATACGCGTGCTGCCCTACCTGGACGACATCCTCATCACCTCTCGGTCTCTGCGGCAGGCAGAGTTGGACACTCAACTGGTAGTGTCCACCCTGGAGTCCTTCGGTTGGGTGATCAATAACCCCAAGTCCTCTCTGTCCCCCTCCTCGGTGACCCCGTTCCTGGGAATGATTCTGGATACGGTTCAGTCAAGGATATTCCTTCCTCAACAGAAGGTAGAAGCTCTGACTGCGCAGGCCAGGTTCCTGCTCTCGTGCCCACAGCCCTCCATCAGACAGGGAATGCAGCTGGTGGGCCTGATGGTGGCGTGCTTCGAGGCGGTGCCCTTTGCTCAGTTCCATTTGAGGCGTCTACAGCTTCACCTTCTGTCAGTGTGGGACAAGAACCCAATGTCCTTGGACGGGGTCTGTGTGCTTCCCCCCCTTGGTCAGACAGTCCCTTGCGTGGTGGCTGGACCACAGGAACTTGCTAGGGGGCAGGTCCTTTCTGGCCCCCTCCTGGGAGACGGTCACAACGGGTGCCAGTCTCAGGTTGGGGGGGATTCTGGAAATCACTGCGCTTCCAGGGGAGGTGGGGCCCTCAGGAGGCCCACTTACCCAATAACATTCTGGAATTACGGGCGGTCAGGTTGGTACTGGAGCAGTTGACCCATCACCCGAAGGGCCTGTCGGTGCAGGTGCGCTCAGACAACAGGATGGCGGTTGCCTACAGCAACCATCAGGGAGGGACCCAGAGCAGGGGGGCCCTCCAGGAAGTGTGCGGATTCTGTCCTGGGCGGAGGCCAATGTTCAATGCATTTCGGCTGTGTACATCCTGGGGGCAGAGAATCTCCTGGCAGACTCTCTGAGCAGGGGGACCTCTCGTCAGGGAGAGTGGTCCCTCTGCAACAGGGTATTCCAGTCCCTGTGTCACCGTTGGGGGTCTACCGGATGTGGATCTGTTTGCATCCCGTCACAATCACAAATTCCCCGCCTTTGTCTCCCTGTCTCAGGATCCTCTGGCCTTGGCCACGGATGCTCTTTCCATGTCATGGAAGGAGTTTCGACTCCTGTATGTCTTTCCGCCATTCCCCCTTCTGGGCAGGGTTCTGCGCAAGATTGCTCTGGAAGGGGTACCTGTGATTCTAGTGGCCCCCAGGTGGCCAAGAAGAGTGGTTCGTAGATGTGGTACAAATGGCAGTAGACCAGTACGACCTGCCAGGGGCACCAGATCTGCTCTCTCAGGGCTCCTTACGCCATCCCAATTTACAAACTCTGGCTTTGACGGCCTGGCTGCTGAAGCCTCCATCTTGATGGAGAAAGGTTTGTCTACCTCGGTGGTGTGTACCATGGTGCAGGCTAGGAAGAAAACTTCTTCTGCCATCTATTATAGAGTATGGCGTACCTACATTGATTGGTGTGAGTCTAGGTCTCTTCCCTGTAGGGAGTTTTCAGTCCCTAGGGTTCTGGAGTTTTTACAGCATGGTTTGGAGTTTGGTCTAAAACTCAGTACTCTGAAGGGTCAGGTTTCTGCCCTGTCCGTCTTCTTTCAGAAGTCTTTTGCTCAGCATCACTTGGTTAAGACCTTCTTTCAGGGGGTCACTCATGTGCGTCCCCCACGTAAACCTGTGGTCCCTGTTTGGGATTTAAACTTGGTTTTGTCTGCCTTGCAGGGTGCTCCCTTTGAGCCTATTCATGATGTTGCGCTGGCTGTTCTTACTCTCAAGGTTGTCTTTTTGGTGGCTATTACTTCGGTCAGGCGTGTGTCTGAGCTGGCGGCTCTGTCTATTCAGCCTCCGTACTATGAGAGACACCAGGACAAGGTGGTGTTCCGCTTCAAACCAGATTTTCTGCCTAAGGTGGTGTCTGCCTTTAATTTGAATCAGGATATCGTTCTTCCTTCATTGTGTCCCAATCCTAGCAACGATAAGGAAAGTGTTCTGCATTCCTTGGACGTGGTCAGGTGTTTGAAATATTACCTGGTGGTCACGGCGGGTTTCAGGAAGACTGATGCTCTTTTTGTGGTGCCTTCTGGGCCTAGGAAGGGTTTGGCTCCTGCCAAATCTACTATTAGCAAATGGATTCGTCAGGCTGTGATTCAGGCCTATTCTGTCAAGGGGAAGGTACCTCCCTTCCTCCTCACTGCTCATTCTACTCGTGCTATTGGTGCCTCTTGGGCTTTCCAGCACCAGGCTTCTGTTGAACAAGTTTGCAAGGCCGCTACTTGGTCTTCTGTTCATACCTTTTCAAAGTTTTACAAGGCTGATGTTAGGGCCTCAGCTGATGCTGTCTTTGGCCGCAAGGTTTTGCAGGCGGCAGTGGTTTAAACTGCCTGCTGTCACCTTTTTTGTTGGGGATCCCACCCTACTTTATGGACACTGCTATTGGATGTCCCAAGTGTAAGTATTATATTTGGAGCAGGACGTACTGTATACTAAGAATAATACAATTCTGTGAAATACTCACCTGTAGAATTGGTATTATAAGTATACAGTACGTCCTGCTCCACCCCACCCTGGTTTTTGCATTATTCTGGATCCCCTGTATGGTGATTGTTATCATTGTTATGGTTACCAGTTTTGGTGGTTAAATTCTCCCGGCTTTCTGTTCACTGCTTTTCAATGCTGGGGATTTGTGGGAGGTCCCGGGTATTTGAGGGGCCGGGAGGAGCCTGTTTTGCGTGTCTCTGCAGTGCAGCGCCATCTGGCGGAGGATAACCCAAGTGTAATTATTATATTTGGAGCAGGACGTACTGTATACTTATAATACCAATTCTACAGGTGAGTATTTCACAGAATTGTATTATTCTAAGCATACAGCACGTCCTGCTCCAGATATAGTAATTACATGTGGGTAATCCTCCGCCTGAGGGCGCTGATCACTGCAGACATGTAGAAAACAGGCTCCTCCCGGCCCTACATATACCGAGGGACCTCCCACAAATCCCCAGATTTCTCTGCAGTGCTGACTGCGAAGACATGAAGTATCACGCTCTCGCAGGCGAGCGGGGCTTTACAGCCCGTGGCCCTGTGGGACTATTTCCACCTGTCCTCTTTCTGAAGAATATGCCTCCCAGCTTGGGCTGCGTTGGTCGGGTGAAGGTAGGCAGCACCTTGTGTGCTTAACGAAGCCATGCTCCACCGCAATCCCCCACCATAGGGTAGGCGGTTCAGGCCGATGGTGAGCCTCCAATAGATGCCCCTCCCGCATTATAGCCCCGTGCCACGTGTAACGGTGGACCCTGTGTGTCGGGTCGCCTTCCTCACTTGTTTCCCCCGTAGCTCAGGGGAAAAAAAGGGGGGGGGGGGGTATGTGTGTGGCGGTATCAGTATAGTGTTGTACACGCTTATGGATTTTGCCTTGTATTGACCGGCAGACTGGATGTCAGAGCCGCGCGCTTGAGCACTCCTTCCTCGGCCAGTTGCGTGAGGAGGTCGGCCGCCTCGAGCGGCTTGTGTCATCATTCATTACCATTTCATGTACAGTACGTGGGCCAGAGCTTCGCGCTCTTTGGGGGAGGCGGGAACTTAGTTTGGCGCGCTCCTCGTCACGGCCAACCTGGCCCCGCCCCCCGAGGTTCGCTTGGCGCCATTTTGTCGGTCTTCCCGCGCCGCGTGGTCACGATCCTCCTCCTCCCTTGGTCATGTAAGTGCTCTCGTGGGCGGTTTGCTTTTGATCCTTCGTTTGCTGCGCATGGCTCTGACACCCATTCTTCTCCTTATGTCTTTCAGACGCCAAGATTCCGGTGGCTTCTCCCGGCCTGATATATATCTTAACGGGTTCACATCTAAATTCTCCCACATTCCTAGCGGGTCTTGGGGCATCCAGGGTTGCTTATAGCATAATTCCCTGCGGGCATTTTGCTTAGATAAATCACCATATGGAGGCATCTCAGAATTGTGTCCGGGGTCCCGCGGGGACAAGACCGACTGTGTACTGCGTGTGGTCAGCCCCATGCTGATGCTGACAGAGCACGGGTCTGCGGACCGTGTGCTGAACAAGTACTGGCCCTGCAATCAGGTTTACCAGTGGCTGCACCTCGCTTCAATACTCTTGTCTCCCCGTGCTTAAATCTCACTCCTGAGGAGTCGCACTCGAGCGGGGATGACCAGCAGGTGGTGCCGCGCAGGCTACCTACGGCTGAGCAGGTGATGTGTGGGTTGGCGGAGCGCTTGGGCGCTGGAAAGAAGCGGTCCCCGACGCCTCCTGGTTCTATGTTTCCCACTGAAACTGAAGAGTCTGCTGCTATGCAGGACCTTGATCCTTCTGACGAGGGTGAACTGTTCTCAGGTTCCAGTTCCTCAGACGAGATACCTTGGAGCCGTGACAATTCTGGCCCTGGTTCCTGGGGCCTGTGCGACACTGATGAATTACTTATAAAGATCTTTGAAGTACTATCCATCTCTCCTCCGAGAGAGTCTCCCAAGCCCAAGAGGGAGAGTTTCCACACAGCGACGCAGCGCTTGGAATTTCTGGAACAAGATCATTTCCAGGCTCTTATTTCTAAGGAATGGGAATCACCTTGTAAACTTACAGGGGTTCCAGGGGCCTGGGATTGGAAGTACCCTTTTCCCCCTGATGTGGTTGAATGTTGGTCAGCCCCTCCTGAGGTGGATGCACCCATTATTGGGGTTGCTAGCCCCCCCTTCATGACAGCTTCTACTCATCGTACCCTTCGGGATGCTGAGGACCGGCGCATTGACAGACTGGCTTCCCACGCCTTTTCGTGTGCAGGGACGGCTCTGCGCCCGGTCTGTGCTGCGGCCATCATGACTGTGGCCGCCAGGACCCTTCTTAGGAAGATACTTGATCACCCTTGGGAGGTCTTTAATGCACTTTCCAATTGTGATGTTTTTGTGAGGTTTATCCTCTCAGCGATGGATGACACTATTAAGATGTGCGCTAGAACCTCTGTTCTTGTG
This sequence comes from Gastrophryne carolinensis, assembly GCA_027917425.1. Taxonomy (NCBI): domain Eukaryota; kingdom Metazoa; phylum Chordata; class Amphibia; order Anura; family Microhylidae; genus Gastrophryne; species Gastrophryne carolinensis. The sequence continues at coordinate 606,955,556 of CM051234.1, forward strand.
GTAGCTATTCGCCACCTGCTTTGGCTGCGACAGTGGGGGGCTGACAACGATACTAAAAAGGCTCCCACTGGCCTTCCTTTTAGAGGAAGACGCTTATTTGGGGCACGTTTGGACCTTTTTGGAAAAAAGGGTAAGGCACCCTCGCGCAGAAGGCCGTCCCGGCCTCCCAGGGGCAGGGACACCCCTCCCCCTCCCTACGTTAGTGTCAAGCACGAGCCAGAAGTGAGCTTCCAACTTTTTGGAGTGGAGGCCCGCCCCAGGGGGGTTAGGCAACGCCCTAGGACCTCCGGCAGGGCGAAATCCAAATCTGCCAAAAATGGACAAGCATGAAGGGACGCCCTCGCCCTTTTGGGCGAGGGGACTGCCGCAGCACTTGGCTCCTATTGCAGGGCACCATGCTTCTTTCAGGTTGTTACAGGAGGTAGTCTCCCTGGATGTAGATTGGAGTTTGCTGGGCGGTCCCTTTCTGAGGTTGTCAGGGTTTTTTCTAGTCCCTGTTTTCTCTTCGGGAGTTGATGCAGGCCGAGTTCAGTGTGCAGGGTCTGGGCTCTCTTACAGGTTGGCCCTTGACTTTTTCCCTCTGGGATGAGGCAGTCTGACCCGGGCTGGCATTCTGGGCCTGGCATTTACACCTTCACAGGCACTTCCTACATGGTATCTATCTGTTGGGCCACAGGCGCTCTTGTCCAGTGGGCCTCTTGATGCCTGTGAGGATCTATGATCCTTTTTTGTTTCCCTGTGCCTTCCGGACACCTAGGCCAGTATTAGCCAGTGTTGAAGGACCAACTCTACGGATTGGGGTCTTGTGTTTGGTTCCTCTCCTGCTCCCAGACGGCCCACCAAGGCGAGTATGGGAGTGATGTCTTGGACGTGTCCGTGTGGCGTCCGTGCTAGTTTTTTACTTGATTGTCTTTCTTTACTTCCAATTTCTGTGTCGACCCGTATTGGCTATTTGACTTGTGGCTCCCGTGGGAGTCTTTTGGATTGGTGCTCGGGCACCTCACTTATTTAGTGTCCCCTGGTTTGGTACCTCCCTACCGGGTGGCATTTAGATTGGTTCACTCTAGAGCCTTCCTTCTTCAATATGTGGACTTATTATGGAAAGGGCCTTGCCCTCTTTAATGTCACCTTACCTTCACCATTGCAGCTGGTGGGTCTGTTGGTGGCGGCCCAGATGCTGTCCCTTATTATCAGAAGCCCTTGTGCCCTGCGACACCTTAGATTTCTTATCCTGGACAGGGTTCCAGCACCACTGGAACTAGGTCAGTACGCTTCCCCCTTGTTACGGGGGTTCCTTTTGAGGTTGTAAATTCAAGGAATATGTCTGGGGCCATCTCTTTCCTTCTTGCTTCTCCCTGTAGATGGTCACCATGGGTACCAAGCCTTGCAGGTTGACTGGGGGGGTTTATTTCTTCTGAAATCCCCCCGTGGCTCCTCGGTGGGGCCCCTTAGGGGGCCCATTTTTATACTGTTTTTCGATTGACACAGTGGGCCTTAGGTGGGCTCTAATTTGCTGGACTTCTCCTCTTCAGGACTTGTCCTTTTTGGGGACTCTCGGTTAGTCTGAGGACGGTGGCCTGTCCTTTTTTATCTGTGACGGTCTCGGAACAGGTTGATCCTGAAGGTTCTGGTTCTGATCTAAGTGGAGGTTTACATTCCTTCCACTTCATTGGTATTAGCTGCGATGGCTGTCCTCCTGTGGCAGGAGGTTCTATTCTAGTGTCTCACGGAGTCCCTACTGGTGTGGCTCTGTGGGGTCCCGTCACTATTACAGGGACTCTGCCCTGGGTTATTGTCCCAGAACTCTCCGGCCTTGGCCATGGGGGCCTAGTATTTTTTTTCTGTCAGGACATTATATTCTATATGTCTTATCCTCATTCACCCTGCTAGGCGGGGTTGTGCACAAGATTGCTAAAGAAAGGGAGAACCGTTATGCCGGGGGCCCCGGGTGGCCCAGTGAGGTGTGGTGCGCAGATTTTTCTGCTGAGGACAGTGGTCCTGTACGCTCTCTCACGAGGGCTGTTCTGCCTATTCAGGCTCCTTACTATGTCGCCCCTATCTTCAGGCCTTTTTAGGCGATTGGACGGTTTGCTCTTTACCCGGTTGGAGATGGGTATCTCTGGGTGTCTTGTCTCTATTGGAGGGCTAGGCTCTAGTTCCCTCCTCTTCTTCTCCCTTTTCTGCTGGCTATATTGGGGTATGTTGTACTCGTATTACCTTGTTTGGGCTAGCTCTTTCTCCTGCCGGATGTTCTCTGTTCCCTGGGTCCTAGAGTTATTACAGCATGGTTGAAGTTGGCTCCCCAACTCAGTTCTCTGAGGGTTTCAGGGCTCGCCCTGTTCGCCGACTGCGACCAGAAGTCTGGTTCAATCTTCTGTGTTAAGCACTTATCAGGGGTTGCTTAGGGCATTCCCCAGGGAATTCTAGGCTCCCTTTTGGGGGGTTACTTATCCCGATGCCCTGATAAGGGTTCCTTTTGGTCTTATCCAGGTTCTGGTCTGAACTGTTCCTTCCCTCATGTCGCTCTTCTAGGGCAGTTGCTCCAGTCAGAAGTGTGCCATAAAGGACGGCTCTGTTAGCGGTCCTAGTCATTATATATATATATTATATATATTATATATATTTATGTAACTGTACACCATGAGGTGGGGGTGTTCCGCCTTACGCCGAGTTTTGCTCCAGGCGGTGTTTTTTATTCTCTTTTATTCCAGACCTTTTGGCCTCTGGGCTATTGTCTTGATTACTCTGAGCCAAAGGGATCTGCATCCCTCAACAAGTCTTGGAGTCTCTCCTGGCCTGTCTCTTGTCCCTGATAGGGATTTATGCCCTTGGGGTTTGCAGGTATCTTTTTCCTTAAAGTACCGGATTTTGACTGCTTCCAAGGGTGTAGGTGCCCGTTGGATTGGTATTACTCGGTTGGTTTTGTCCTTCCGATCCGAAGTAAATGTTTCGGCTCTTGCTGATTTTTGTTAGTGTTGTTTTCAGTATTTCTGCCGGTCTCGCCGGAGACTAGGGTTCATATTCCCCGAGAGGGAAAGTTTTTAAGGTTACCATTGCTACCTTTTTTTGCAGTAGCGTGGTCAGGCTGTACTCTGGCCTTTTTTTCTTTAGGGGAAGATTTCTCTTCTCCCCTGTTTTATTTGATTCTTTTCCTACTTGTGCTTGGCTTGGGCCTTTTAGCACTAGGTTCTGTTGAGCAAGCTGACTAGTTCGCTGCTTGTGTTTCAGTTCATCCTTGCAAGGTTTTCATAAGTTTGAGGTTAGAACATTTGCCCACATTGCTATTGGTAGCAAGGTTGCGGGTGACAGCGCTTTTACTGTTGGCTGTGCCTTTTCTCATGGGGATCCCACCCTACTTTATGGACACTGCTATTGGATGTCCCACATGTAATTACTATATCTGGAGCAGGACGTGCTGTATGCTTAGAATAATACAATTCTGTGAAATACTCACCTGTAGAATTGGTATTATACGCATACAGCACGTCCTGCTCCACCCCACCCTGGTTTCACTTTGTTCTGGATCCCCTGTATGGTGATTGTTATCATTGATATTATTGCCAGTTTCTGGGTGGTTGGTTTCTCCCGGCTTCTCTTTCTCACTGCTTTTCAATGCTGGGGATTTGTGGGAGGTCAACAGATTCTAATAAAATGGCTGGAGAGAGTTTAAATGTCTGGGCATATGCACTGCCGCACCAAAGTCAGCGGCGTCCTACTAACCACCACAAGAATATACTCAAGAAGAACATATATCACACCCGGTTAAATGTAGGCCTGGCAAACATGAAATTTAGATAGGTGCAATAAAATTTCATGTTTGCTCAGCCAATTTTCGTTTCTAGCATTTATGCCAGGCCTACATTTGTGGGAGGTCCCTTGGTATATGTAGGGCCGGGAGGAGCCTATTTTCTACATGTCTGCAGTGAACAGCGCCCTCAGGCGGAGGATTACCCACATGTTATTACTATATCTGGAGCAGGACGTGCTGTATGCGTATAATACCAATTCTACAGGTGAGTATTTCACAGAATTGTATTATCTGCTTCCTGATCGCCGGTCCTCCATTGAGCTCTCTCCTCACACACATCAGCCAAGGAAGGCAGGGGATGCAGGTGTGGCCTATGCATGTGCAGTGGGATCACTGTAAAGTTAAAGGTTAATTTCACTTTCAATGACATTATTGTGCCCCAAATCGATCAGTGTTCTACATTCTACATACCAGAAGAGGAAAACAATAAGATGGAACTCCAAAAACCTGAATCTTTTAGACTCCAGGGCCGACCAAATATGGTTTTTCTTTTCACTTTTACTGACGAGTGATTGTTCACAGGAACACTGAACACCCTGGTCAGAAAACGCAAGTCTGTAACAGCAAGATGACTCCAGCAGCCACCAACGTGGAAGGACCCGTGTCCTCCACATTCCCAGAAGAAAAAGATTTACTGTAAGTGCTAAAATAACTATTTTTTTTCAATAATAACAATGTCAGATACTTTGAACCAGCATTGGTAAAAAAAAAATCTGTATTGCCTTGCATTTAAAGTGGACCAAAACCCAGGATTTTGACTATCCTGGGTTTTGGTCCTTTTCCCAGGGGGCACCCCGATTGGGGGTGCCCTGCTGTGTGAAACCCCCCAGATCGCCAGTGCCAGGTCCCCTTTTCCAGGTCCTACGGCGCATGCGTGACCGCGCTTGGAGCCACTGACGTTACAATGTCTAAGTCTTCATCTAAGGCCAGCGGCTCAAGCACGCTGGCGATCGCATCCCCTGCTTCCCTCTAACAGGGAGCGTGCCTGCGCTGGCCATTCACAAATGTCTGACGTGGGCACACGCCCTGCTACAGGGATAGCGGGGATGCGGCTCGTGCATGCACAGTTGGACCTGGATACAGGGTAAGAGTATGGGGCGACCTGGGTGGTTTTACACAGCGGGGCATCACGATTTTGGGGGGAGGGAATCCATCAGCCCAGGAATCTTATAGGTTCCTGGACCGATCGGCGTGGGTTTTGGTCCACTTTGAAGGTATTCTGTTCATAAACTCATCACATCACTCAGGAGCTCACCTCATCATGGCTTCCCTCTCCCTTCCTGTCAGAACACAGCTGCTTCTGAAAGCAGAATCAAGGTAAAGAGTAGTGTGACACATCCCCTGAATTCCTTTTGCCATAGACCACCAATAATAGGGCTATGCTGGTGGTCTGAAGCTCCACATTATCAGACACTGGGAGAACAGCCAAGGTGATGAGAATGTCTGTCTTACAGACCCCGCTTATTATGCTGATTATCATGCAACATCACAGAGCCAAGGTCCACACCCAAATATTTCAAAAGAGAAATCATGCGGTCAAACTGTAAACCCCGATATCTTGGCCATTTCATCTTCAATTTAAAAATTGAAAACAGTTTAGGACAGTGGCAAACGTAGCCCGGCACAATGATCTAATAATTGCCTTTGCCATCTGTATCTCTTTAAATCCTCCAATTAAACTTTAAAAATGGGACTGGTGGGGAAACATTTTGAATGGTCCGCAGCTTGCATAGATGTTTAAAGTGGTCCAAATCTTGACCCAGAGTTTAAACTGGACCAACAGCCTGGTAGAGTTGAAAAAAAAACACTCTCCAAAACTCACTTCCCCAATTGGCATTCATAATGCTGAATCATTGTCAACACCTTCCCAATATTTTCCTGGTAACATCCCAGCCGTGCTGCTGCCTGGATTCAACTGACATAACCCACAATGCACAGCGAAAGAAAACCCAGCAGCACTTCCTATTTGCATGCGGCCTTCTGCTCCATGGGATGCCATTTTGGTTGTAAAATTAACCGCAGCAGGAGTTACAAGGTAAAATTTTTAATTGCGGGAGGGGTGCAAATGAGCACTGTTTCTTGGAAGAATGTTGGTCCAGTTTAAATACTTTAGTCTGGGTTAAAGTAGACCAAAACCCATATCCGCCAGCTCTGGAATCTAGAGAACCTTATTCCCTATACCCTTTGTAAAACCCCCTATAAGATTCCAGGGCTGCCTAATTCCCTATCCCCCCTAAACCCCCTTGAGTCCCCTAAAAGAAAACACCTTCTCCCTGATCCAGTGGCGCATGCGCGGGATGCGGCCATCCGTCAGCTATACCTTTAGTAGGGCACGCATCAGACATTTGTGAATGGTCGGCATGTGCATGCACCCTGTTAGAGGGAAGGGTGATGCTGCTGCCAGCTCGAACACACCGTAGGACCAGTGAAAGGTGAATTTTTCTGGGCAACCTGGGTGGCTTCACACAAATCGGGGTGCCCCGGGGGCAAAGACCAAAACCTGGGATAGTCAGAATCATGAGTTTTGGTCCACTGTAAATCATAACCTCAGAGGCATCTTGGTTTGTAATGAACCACTGCGTTAAACACCCTGGTTCCCAGTATACTCCCTTTAAAGCGGTCCTTCACTCTGAATAAGAGTCTATCTTATATGTTTCCCACACACTGTACATACAGATTGTCCACATTAAAAATCATCCTACCTGCATCTACTGCATGTTATGAGCCTTTAAACATCCAAGGTGGCGGCTTATGGAAGCCGCCATCTTATCAGGCAGCCTGCAAACAGGAAGTGCCTCCTGACTGTGCTGCTCTGCATTCTGGGACTGCTGACCGTTACCTGACCCCAGCTCTGCTCTGTCTGAGCAAAGCACAACTATAACCCGCCCCCCTGTACCTTATCCCACTCTCCTCTCCTCAGTAAGCATGATGCTTCTGAGTCAAGATGGCGGCACCCGTATTCTAAATTCTTGAACAGAGTTGCAGCCCAGTGGGGGAAAGAATAATAAGTTAGTGACTAAAAACGTAAAATATATTAATTTTAGATGCTGGGGAATAATTTTTTAAGAGTTTGGGCTTTTCATTAAATCACGCTGAAGGTCCGGTTTAAACATGCACAGGACTCTGGAGGCATTGGTGCTGTGTAGTGCGTCTAAGCTTAGCCGCAGCAGTGTATTCGAGTTTCATAGTGAGTTTATTGAGGAAATCCATGGGCTTCACACTGCAGGAGCATCCCAGAAACCTCTTAAAGACGGCCAACTCATTTTTATTTTTTTTGGTCCACTTTAAAGCTTTTGATCTTCGGGTTTTTCATAATTCAGTGCTTCCAAGGTAATCACTCTTATAAAGATAAAACTTTTTTTTCTGTATAGTATTCCTGTATAATTGAATAGCACAGAGCAGTTATAGAATTATTAAAAACTGAAATGTCCTATGCATAAAAAACGTCCAATGCTTTAGACCAATCTGGTATTAGCCGGCAAGCGCATGCACATTTTCTCGGTGACTCTACTCCATCCACTGTGACTGCAATCAATCCTATTTAGACCGCCAAGTATAGTATTCCTAACTGACAAAATTGGGATGCTCCGCTGTGTGAGACCCCCCCAGAAAGCTCAACTCACCTCTTCTGCGTATCAACGCCGGATGCACAGGCGCACAGCCAATGATAGCAGTTGCTGTGTTTACCTCTTTCAGAGACTCCCTTTGACACCTTGGCCTCGATTCAATAAAAGTAGAAAAAAATTCTCATGGTAGTAAAAAATTCAATTCATGAGAAAAAAGCCTGAGAATGTCACTGTTACTGAATCACCAGATAAAGACAATGAAAGTCAATGGCAGCTTTTACTACAGTATAGAAAGAAGTAATCAGTTCTCTTCTTAGGAGTAAAAAAGTGCCTTTGACTCATTGTTTTCTTAGCTGGTGATTCAGCAACAGTGACATTCGCAGGCTTTTTTCTCATGAATTGAATCTTTTACTACCAGGAGAATTTTTTTCTACCTTTATTCAATCGAGGCCCTTGTGTGCACTCCTGCACCAGCCCGTCTCCCCATTAAAAACAATGAGAGCCGTCAAATAGCAGCAGGTGACTTTTTTTTCCCCAAACAACCTGTGTAGCTTAGTTACTAGTTGAACTGGGTTTGGGATAAATCATGAGAGAGGGGAGGTAAAATGTATATAATGTTGACATTTTCTGTGTAATCCAATAGTATCATGTTAAACATGTGAGTAGTGAAAGATCTGCGTGTAAATAAAGGCAAGGGGATCTGCACAATACCCTATAATCACTGAAGGTGCCACTCCCAAAGATATATAAAGCTCATCTCAAGAACACAGAATCATAGAGGGAGGCACTCAAGAAATATATCAAAAATAGATTTTATTCCATATCACTAAATTACTCACTACACATAACCACTACACAATTAAAATCCCTTAAAAAACACATAATAAGACAATACATATAAGATGAACCAACATAAAAGTGTGTAGGCGATGGGGAGAGCACTGGCACACATAAATATCAATCAGCATCTATATTTAAAAGACATAAACACAAGTGATCTAATCAGTGCAAATAACAATGTGCAAATCCTGCCTATGATCCGGATCCTATATCTAATAACTATAAAGTGCAAAGTGCAACCAATCAATAAATACAAATACAGTGTTTAATCACAAACAGAACCTACTTGATTACCCAGTAACTAAATACCCCATAAGAAATGACCACAAAATTCTTCACCAAAATAGATGCTAGTATCAATCAACCATTAGGTACCAAATACAGCGCAAAAATATATCCAACCAAAATATACTCAAGATGTCACAGGTATGCCAGTAAAGGGTCTCCCCCCCCCCCCTGCCTACAGCACCAGGAGCTCCTGGTTTGTGATTATACATTGTATTTGTATTTATTGATTGGTTGCACTTTGCACTTTATAGTTATTAGATATAGGATCCGGATCATAGGCAGGATTTGCACATTGTTATTTGCACTGATTAGATCACTTGTGTTTATGTTTTTTAAATATAGATGCTGATTGATATTTATGTGTGCCAGTGCTCTCCCCATCACCTACACAGTTTTATGTTGGTTTGTCTTATATGTATTGTCTCATTTATGTGTTTTTTAAGTGATTTTAATTGTGTGGTGGTTATGTGTAGTGATTAATTTAGTGATATGGAATAAAATCAAATTTTTTGATACATTTCTTGAGTGCCTCCTTCTATGATTCAAAGATCTGTGTGCAGACTGTGGGCACTGAGAGCAGAATTCGTTGCCGGGTAGCTAATACAAACAGTTCAGGTACACAACAGGCTTGGTCAGCTCAGAGAAAATACACACCAGCTATGTAGAACATTGGCGTGGACACAGAGAGCCAGTACCTTAGATTATTAGACTGCAACATTATGGATGTGCAGAAAGAAACACCATACAGGTACATATTATCTTACAGCAGCGGTCTGATTTGCCAGATTTTCTATTCTAATAAAATATTTTTCTTTTGTCTATGCAGCGAGCCTGCTGTATTTGCAGCTTCTCCACTCCCACAGGGTTTACCTGATGCCACAAGCCTTCACCAACCTGTTGCTGCCTCTACCAACCCCATGGGCCAGGTCCCTGATGGAGGTCAAAGCGCTCGGTCTGTTCCTTCAGAAGCTGTTAGACAGTTGTTCCAAGATGAAATGTTCAGGCTACTACAGGTAAAGCTGCACTGTTTTCTCGGGGTCCGAGCATCTCCCACATTTGGAGAGTTGAAGGCAGGTAATGAACTTGAATTTTTTAATTGTTTTTATTTTGCATTGTAGCTTCAGCAAATCAACTTTATGAGCTTAATGCAAGTTGTGGGCTCGTCTTTTGCCGCCCTGCCTGCCATACAGAATGTTTTGCAGCACACAGCGCAGTTGGCAGGAAACCAAGTAGTTAACCCTTTAGTGGGGCAGCCTCTGCATCAGGTCGCTCCACAAGCTCTCCAACAAAACCCAAATTCAGTGACCCAGAATCCTCCTCGCCAGGAGAATGATAGGCACTGTACTGAGACAACTGCTGAGGCCAAGCCTAGCCATGACCTAAGCAATAAAGAGAATCTGCAGGTGAGTGCAACGTTGGTTTGTTTTTGTGCATTATGTTAGTGACACAATACCATGTGGTCAAAAGGTATATGGCGATAGAAATGGCTCCACAAGATGCCAAAACCAGTGCCCTCTAGCTTTCAGTCCCCAGAGTAGCCAGCTTACTAACCTGTAGACCCTGCACAGCAGAGGCAGCTCAAACCTCCAAATTGACATGCATGGGAAAAGAAGCAAGCAGCAACGTCCATTTTATTTAAAGCAGACCAAAACCCATTGAACTTGTAAAATACATTTGGCCCAAATTCCTGCCGATACCCACTTTATAGGGTGTAGAACTAAAAATGGCTATTTATGCTTTTCGAATCGTCCTGGAGCAGTAATTTATTCTAAGTATACAGTACGTCCTGCTCCAGATATAATACTTACACTTGGGTTATCCTCCGCCAGATGGCGCTGTGCACTGCAGACATGCAAAAACAGGCCCTTCATATACCCAGGGACCTCCCACAAATCCCCAGATTTCTCTGCAGTGCTGACTGCACTCTATATATCACTCTCTCGCAGGTGAGCGGGGTTATTACAGCCTGCGGCCCTGTTGGACTGTTCCCACCCATCGTCCTTGTGATGTGCCTCCCAGCCTGGGCTGCGCTGGTCGGGTGAAGGTAGGCAGCACCATGCGTGCTTAACGGAGCCATGCTCCACCGCAGTCCCCCACCAAAGAGTAGGGGGTTTAGGCTGATGCCTCTAGTGGATGTCCCTCCCACATTATTGCCCCATGCCCCGTGTAGCGGTGGATCCTGTGTAAAAGGTCGCCATCCTCCCTCGTTTCCCCCCGTATTCGGGGGAAAATAATGGGGGGGGGTGTGGCGGTCTCAGTGTACTGCATTGTTATGCTTATGGCCGTAGTTTTGCCCTTGGCGGCAACCGGGTGTCAGAGCCGCGCTGCTTGCTCTTTTTATTTGTCCGCCACCGTCTTTGCCTTCTCACGTTTTCATTAAAATTTACTGTGCTGGGTGGCGGTGTCGTCAGACTGCTAGTATCCATTAGCAGATGCTTTTAACTAGCATATCCTATGCTTGGCTTGTCAAGCCTGGACGGCTAACTCAGAGCTTTGCGCTCTTTGGGGGAGGCGGGGACCCGGCATGGCGCACTCCGCGTCACGCCCAGATTTGCCCGCCCTTCGAGGTTCGGTTGGCGCCATTTTGTTGCTCTTCGCTTGGTTTGTTTGGTTTTGTTTGCAGTCCTTCTCCTCCCCAGGTTGGTAAGTGCCCTCGCGGGCGATTTCATCATTATTTTTTCTGCTGCGCATGGCCCTGACACCTCTTATTCCCCTTCTGTCTTTCAGACGTCAAAGATTCCGGTGGCTTCTCCCGGCCTAACATATATTGTAGCGGGCTTACAAAATTCTCCCACATTCCTAGCGGGTCTTTGGGACATCCAGGGTTGCCTATTGCGTAAATCCCTACTGGCATATATTGCATTAATAATCACCATATGGAGGCATCTCAGAATTATGTGACCGGGGTCCCTCCGGGACAAGACCGGCTGTGTACAGCGTGTGGACTGCCCCATGCTGATGCGGACAGAGCACGGGTCTGCGCGGACCCTGTGCTGAACAAGTACTGGCCCTGCAGTCAGGGTTGCCAGTGGCTGCGCCTCGTTTCAATACACCTCTCTTCCCCTTGCTTAAATCTCACTCCTGATGAGTCGCACTCGAGCGGGAATGACCAGCAAGTGGTCCCTGTCTCTCTTCTGGTGTTGGCGCAGGCCACGTGCGGCCTGCGAGGTCTGGGGTCACCTGCAGGTTGCCCTTAACAGACAGAGGCAGGAGCCTCTACACCAACCTTTCCACATTCCTCCAAAAGGATGAGACACTCTGCCCATTATGGCCTTCCATAGGTGAGGCAATTTACATTCACAGGCGGTTTTCTGCATGGTTTCTCGGAGTTGGGCTGCCAGTGCCCTGTGTCCAGGGACCTCTTGCCATCTGTGGGGATCTAAGATGCTTATTTCATTGCCATTGTGCCTTCCGGGCACCAAGGATCTTACAGGTTAGTGTGGTGCTCCGACACTGCTGATTGTGGCCTTGTTATCTGGCCTCTTTTCTGCTCCCAGAGTGATCGCCAAGGCGGTGACAGGGGTGATGTCTCTGCTGAGACCAAGGGGGCGTCCGCGCGAGGAACTGCCTGGTCGTCCTTCTTTGCTTCCCAATCTCTACATCAGGCCGAGTTTGTTACTCGGCTGGTGGTGTCCTTTGGGAGTCTTTGGATGGGTGCTCAATCACCTCAATTCCTCTTTTTCCCCTTATTTGGTATCTCCATTCCTAGGGTTGAACTTGGATTCGGTTCAGACGGGAACCTGCTTCCTTGACTATAAAGTGGACAATCTGGTTACATGGGCTCGGTCCCTCTTTGCTGTTCCCGTCTCTTCACCAGGCTGGAATGCAGCTGGTGGGCCTGTTGGTGGCTGTTCAAAGGTTGTCCCTTATGCTTAGTGCCCTTGGGCTCTTCTGCAACTTATATTGTAAATGCTGGACTGGGTTCCAGCTTCCCTGGAGCTGGGTCTGTGTACCCTTCCACCTTGGTACGGTGGTTCCCCTGAGACTGTTGTACTAGAGGAACCAGTCAGGGGGTGCCCCCTTCCTTGCGTCTTCCTGTAGTTGGATACCAAATCTATCAGGTTGACGGAGGGGGAACTTTTTTCTTCTAAAATCCCCTGTGGTTCCGGGGGAGGTGGGACCTTTAGGGGTCCATTCACCTGTCTATTTTTGAAGCGGTAGGCTTTCAGGTTGGCTCTAGCTCGCTGGACTTCTCCTTTGCGGGATCTGTCTATTTGGGGGCTCCTTGGTCTGTCTGACGACAGTGGCCTGTATTAATTATCTGTGTGGACTGGACGTCCCTCCAGGAAGGTATCTGACCCTGATCTGGGTGGAGGACAGCGTTTCCTGCATATCTGCGATATTCGCTCCGGTGGATGTCCTTCTGCGACAGGATGTGCTAATTCTTGTGTCTCTATGTGATCCGTCTAGTGTGGATCTTTCTGGGCCCTTCACTATCATGGTTTCTAGGCCCTTGTTTCCCTGTCTCAGATTGTTCTGACCTTGGTCATGAGGCTTAGTAACTTTATGCTGGACATTCTGTTCTGTATGTCTTATCTTCATTCACCCTGCTTGGCAGGGTTCTGCGCAAGTTTGCTCTGGAAGGGGGAACCAGTGATACTGGCAGCCCCTGGGTGGCCTAGTGGAGTGTGGTTTGCAGATGTGGTACTGTGGACAGCGGACCTGTACGTCCTGTCAGGAGTGCTGATCTGCTCACTCAGGCCCCCCTTTTCTATCTCATCGCAATCTACAGACTCTGGTCTGGGTGGTCTGACGGTTGATTCATCCACCTTGATGGAGATGGGAGTATCTTCTGGGTGGAGTTGGCTTCTTCTTCCTCTTCTTCCATCTATTGTGGGGTATTGTTTACCCATATTGATTGGGGTAAGTTTCGGTCTCTCCCCTGTGGGCGCTCTCTGTTCCCAGGGTTCTATAGTTATTACAGCATGGGTTGGAGTTGGCTCTCCTACTCGGTACTCTGGTGGTTCAGGCTCTGCGCTGTCCGTCTTCTGGTAGAAGTCTTTACTCAGTTCTTTTGCCTGGGTTGACCATTCTTTCGGGGATTGCTCAGCGGCATCCCCCACATAGTCCTAGGGTCCCTGTTGGGATTTGAATTCTATTCTGTTTGCCTTGCGGGGTGTTCCCCTTTGGCCCTATTCCGGATGCTGTCTGACTGTTCTTATCCATAAGGTTGTCCTTCTGGGGGCTGTTACTTCAGCCGGACGTGTGCCTGAGTGGGCGGCTCTGTTTAGCTAGCCCTCGTTCTTTGATATATATACACCGAGATGAGGCGGTGTTCCGCCTTATGCCGGATCTTCTGCCTAAGGTGGTGTCTTAGACTCCGGTATTAAGACATTGTCTTTCTTCTGGGCTTTTTTCCTTGTAACGCTGAGGCAAGGGAATCTATTTTCCCTCAATAGGTGCTGGAATTGTTTTCCTGGATTGTCTCTTGTCCCTTAGGGGGACTGATGCTCCTTGGGGTTGTGGGCACCTACATCTGAATGTGCCTGACCTCGTCTGCCTCCAGGGGTTAAGCGGCCTTGGGCCTAGCCTTTACTTGGATAGATGTCCCTTCTGGTCCTAAGGAAGGTTTGGCTTCTTCCTGGGCTACTATTAGCTTTTGATCTTGACAGGCTGTTACTCAGGCCTATTCCTTTAAGGGGAAGAGTTTCTTCTCACTCTATTTCTGGTGCCTTGGTATCTTTGGGCCTTTCAGCACCAGGTTTTGTTGAACAAGTTTGCTAAAACGCTACTTGTTTTTTGTTCGTACCCTCTCAAAGGTTGTTTTTGATGTTGACGTTAGAGCCTTTGCTCGTGTCGCTCTTGGTAGCAAGGTTTGCAGGTGACAGTGCTTTCAACTGTCTGCTGTTGCCTTTTTTGTTGGGGATTCCACCCTATTCTATGGACACTGCTATTGGATGTCCCAAGTGTAAGTATTATATCTGGAGCAGGACATACTGTATACTTAGAATAATACAATTCTGTGAAATACTCACCTGTAGAATTGGTATTATTATACGTATACAGTACGTCCTGCTCCACCCCACCCTGGTTTTTGCATTATTCTGGATCCCCTGTATGGTGATTGTTGTTATTGTTATCATTACCAGTTGTTTTTGGTGGTTGAATTCTCCCGGCTTCTGGTTCACTGCTTTTCAATGCTGGGGATTTGTGGGAGGTCCCTGGGTATATGAAGGGCCAGGAGGAGCCTGTTTTTGCATGTCTGCAGTGCACAGCGCCATCTGGCGGAGGATAACCCAAGTGTAAGTATTATATCTGGAGCAGGACGTACTGTATACGTATAATACCAATTCTACAGGTGAGTATTTCACAGAATTGTATTTTATTGCTGTCCCTCTCTGTAAGATGACAGGCATCAGTCATTGCACAGGTGTGGCAATGACATCATTGCCACACTCAGCAGTGGCAATGAATGGAGGAGGCGGAGCTTTACAGCTAAAACAGGCGCCATTATCTGGTATTAGAATGAAACAGGAGCTGTAAAAATTGGCAAAAGGTTCTTTTCATAGGGGCAGCAATTCAAGGGATGCTAGTTAAAAATGTGGGTTTTGGTCTGCTTTAAGTCCATTAAAATGTAGCCATAAAGGAAATAGTCACAGAATAATAAAGCATGAGCGAACATCAAGGTGTTTCTGGTCCTACTGGACCTTATTGATGGCATCTCTTAATAAATACAATATGCCATTTCTCCAGGGACTCCTGGTTGGTGGAAGGGGTGGCAGTTTGTCCCCCGTCACCTACCTGTAAGTCAAAGGCTGCAGTATGGGATCCACCCCCTCACCTGACTGAGACCACATGTGCGGCAATGTCATTGCTGCATTCCCTCTGATTTCTCTCCTCTGCTCTTTGGGTGTGTCATTTTTACTTACTGTGTAATGTACAAAATCTATTTTATTATTGTGTCTCCCTTGGCAATTGAAATTATATGGAATATTTGGGAATTACAGCGGAGGATGGGATTAATGGGGTCCTCCCTCTCCCTACCCCTAGTCAGGCCTTCATCATATGATTGGGTCCAATTTTAAAGTGGAACAAAACTCTGCCAGGTCGCGGGGGATCACGATTTGGGATGCCCCGCTGTGTGAACCCTCCCCACAGATCGGCAGCAACCGCTTACCTTTCCCAGGCAAATGGCGCCAACTCTTGTCCAGTCAGAGACTGGCTATGACTATGTCATTCGTGGAATGGCTCTGACATTTTGCAATGGGGAGCACAAATGGCCGCGTCCCCAGCATCTTCGGGCTCTGTGTGTGCTTCTGCCCGAATGGCATAGACACGACAAACAGCTCTGATTGGACCTTGACTGGGAAGAGGTAAGTAACTGCCGATCTGGGAGGTATCACAGAGCGGGGCATCCCAAATCTGGTTTTCCTCGGGGCACAGAACAAAACCCGGGATAGTCATTTGCATGCATAGGATGTACAGAAACAATAAGCTTGTTTTCGATTAGAAATAAGATGGTTTAAAGCAAGCCCATAGTGGAAAAGATTGGAACTACTCTCACCCCATCTTCCCCTTAGCGAAGCCTAATTTGGCAGCTAAAAGAAGCACCCCTGGCTTTTTGGTTACCCCCTCAGTTGCCTAGCAACTCCATGTTGCATAAAGTAACGTGGCATTTTATTAGAGGTTAGCATCAATATCTGTCTTAATACAATTAGTTTCTTTTACTGCATCACTAAAGTTTTGTATCTTTTTATTGATTTATTTTAAACAGCGTCTCCCTGAGATTGAAATCCATACTAGTCAGACTACTGATGATTATAGGATTCCAGCCAATTTGGGACTCTTAAGCATTTCTTCTAACCAAGTTCTGCCTTTAATACATTCTTCAGCACCAAAACAACCACCCGTAAATCTCAACGCTCTTCCAGTAACACATAACTTCAATAGCTTCCCACTGCTTAAACTGCACTCAGCGCCCTCTTTAATGTCATTGAACATGCTGTCTGGTGTACATTCCAAACATCACTCCAGACAGAAAAATCGTCCACCACTCAGGGAAGCTTGGGGGCCATCTAATGCCCCTAATGTGTCCACCAATTCTCCACCTGGCTTTCCAATAATACAGGCTCCATCTTATGTAGGGCCTGATAGTAGCAGCATCCCCAAAACAGATAAGAACAAAAACTGGGCACAGCCAGTGGTAAATGATTGCTTAAAGCAAGCCGCTGAGAACCTACCAAAGCTGAGCCTACATATTCATCAGCCTTTGCTTCACACCGAAAACCTCAAAAGGAAGCCTGAAGGCAGTTTGCTTGCTCTACCACCACAAAATGCAGCGATGCCATTGCTACATCTTCACACAGATCCACCTTTGTATCTTCCCTCCATGCCAAGTTCAAACATGACGATCCCACCGTATTCAGAAAAGCTTGAGCAGTCAGGAAAATCGACACAGGCAGCATTCACTCTGCTAAAAGCCAGCATACCTCAACAGAGCCAGGTAAATAATACATGTATTTTAATTTGCCAGTGAGATATGCAGCTCGTCATGCACAACATAGTGATATTTTTCTATGTTCTATTTTTCAGAGTCTACATATCAGCCCAGCCCCTAGGCTTATCCCTCTGCAGAACCTTATTGCGTTTGAGCGCGATATGGCGCAAAGAGGAGACCCATCGGAAAGAAGCATGCAGTTGCTTAAGGCAAATATCCAGCCATTTGAAGAGACCGTGAAACCTGGGGATAGCATTAAAAGGTACAGCTTATGTCACAACAAAATGTGTTCTCGTGTTCTCCAGAACAATTTTGTTCACTGGTCCTGGTACGCGATGGAGTTTTCCATATCTCTTACCACTGTCAGGCTATTTAAGGGTCTTATGTAAAATTTAGCATCTGTAACTACACTATCAGCCAGTGTTGCATGTAGCCTCTTTTAAGTCACTTTTATTGATCTTTATTTTTATTTAAATCTTTTATTTAAGCCGGAACACCACCCTTAATGTGGACCAAAACCCACAGCAATCAGACCAGAAATTAATAAGATTCCCACGCCGATCGATTTACCCCCCCCCCCCCCGGGCATCCAAAATCGGGATGCCCCGCTGTGTGAATCTTCCCCCTCCGCTTATACACTTTATGTACCTTTTTTGTTTCAGTCAAATATAGGCTGCCTATTCCATGACCACATCCCCTGTTTAAAAATGGGCGATTGGTTCAAGTATTGGGTTAAATATTAGACAAGAAACAGAATTGGAGTTCTTAGGTAGGACACCCCTATTTTTACATCCCATTTACTTGACCACATCACAAATGTAATTATTGGATTAAAACATCTCTGGTTTATTAAACGTAATTAAAAGATATCTTTGTTGTACATAGACTTAGCTTCAAAGATTTTTTTTCAGAATATCTTTACACACGATGGAAATATGCAGTGAAATATCCCTTAATTTCTCTTGCATAGTCTCATGTCTTGTTGGGTGACACTTGACTGGGTAAACATGTTTCGCCTACTTGGCTTTCTCACTACCCTGTGTCTAAAGAAATGTATTTGCATATTAAACACAGTTTTGCACATCTTTGTTCAACATTCTGTATATATTTGCATAACTTATTAGACAGTACAAGAAAAGTTACCTGAGATTCACAAGAGTTTATATCTCGACTGCCCCTTTAAGAAAGAGTGTAGGTCGACCTTGGGGTTTATCTGGATTCCTCCATGTTATGCTTAAGTTATCTGTAATAATTATATAACTTAAATATCCAAATCCTTCATTCATCCTATCTTTATATAGTTGAATAATATCTCTGATTTTGCTTACCCTTTCTGGTAGAACTGGACCTCTGTGGCTAAACTGAAGCAGGCAC
Source organism: Gastrophryne carolinensis (assembly GCA_027917425.1). Classification (NCBI taxonomy): domain Eukaryota; kingdom Metazoa; phylum Chordata; class Amphibia; order Anura; family Microhylidae; genus Gastrophryne; species Gastrophryne carolinensis. The sequence goes on from CM051234.1 coordinate 606,973,869, forward strand.
GCTTCCCTTTGTCCACACCCCCCCTTTTTTCGTTCTTTCTCTTTTTGCCCTTTTCTTTCTTCTTCTCACTCACTCTTGCCTCGCTCCTCTCCGCTTTTCTTCTTCTTTGTCACTTACTGTATATACATTCCTATTCATGGAATGGATTACATCTGTGCTGAGATAGGGGGCTTTCATATCATATCATCCCGGGGGCAAGGACCCAAATCCTGGGTTTTGGTCCACTTTATATGGAACCCTCCAGGTTTTGGTTACATCAAGTACAATGAGTTAGATTTTATGTAAGAACTTTATTTGGAAGCTGCTATCTCTATAATTGCTCTGCGATATGGACAAGTTTACTGTGTCAATGTGTTATTGTTGTGTTGCAACTTAAATACAAAACCTTAGAAAAGAATCCAGAGTATCCCCATCCATGCCAAACCCAAATTGCTGAACTAGTGACTCCATTGTTGCCCCCCCCCCCCCCATTAATGCCGGCTAATGTGCATGGCAGCTTTAAGTCCTTGCAAATTAGCTGATGGCTGAATTTTATTTAGTATGGTGGTAGTCCCACTGTCTGGGGGGAACTCTGGGTGTACTTGCACTTAAAATGGTAGATGCGCAAAGTATTGAGATGCACAGCTAATACATACGGTGGTGTGGATCATTTACCCCATGGGTCCTAGTTTCTAGTTCCTTCACATTACCCCCTCCCCCTTCCCAATTCAAGGTTAGTAACAAAGAAGTTGAAAACAACATAAAACGTTTCGTTTGTTGTATGAAAATTGATCAGAGTTTTCATAGTATATGCAAAATTTATAAGGTAGGCTAAAGCTGTTTATCACATATCCTCTACATTACTCCACTTCAGACAGAAGAGACGTTCCCTACAAGAAAAAAGGGAAAAGAAAGAGAAAAAGCAGCCGGTTACATTTCGTCCAGAGGACTCGATCATCAACCCAAACAACTTTAATGAGGTTGCAGAGCAGGAGGTAGGTTGTCTGGTCTAGAATTAATTTTCTCTTTCTGTTATTTGTATCTATACTGTTTAAATAGGAAGTCCAAGCCTTTTGTAACCCCCTTCCCCTGCTAAGCCCAGATTGGGCGTTTAAAATACTAATACAACTCACCTGTTTGCCAAAATCTACCTTCATGCCAAGTGGGACGATGCTCTGCATGGCAGCCATAACAGCTGGAATTGAGTGATAGACCAGCACAGTCACGCTGCCGCATGGAATTGGTTGACTGACTTGTTAAATTGTAACACCAAGCTTTTGTAACCCGCAGCCACCCTTCCCCTGAGCTAAACATGTGTGGGTGTTAAATTATAAAACGACTCAACTGATCACTACAATCCACCTCTGATACCGGGGGGTGGGGGATCGATTGGCACAACTCTGAATGGCAGCCTTAGACCTGAAGTCAGTTGGAATAAATGACCAGTACAGTCACAGTGCTGCAAGGTAGTCATGAACAGAAATGCCACTTAGTGCATTCTCTCCAAAATGACTGTGCCCAGGACCCGAGATGCAGGGGGAATGGCATTAGATCCCCGCCTAGGTAAGGGTGTTTATTTTTTTTAACCCCCCCCTCGCCAATCCTGCCTAAGCGCAAGTGGAGGTATGCAGGGCGGGGGCGACATAAAGACTGAGAATAGCATAAAAAACAACTGTGAGTTTATTCTTAGTATACAGTACGTCCTGCTCCAGATACAGTACTTACACTTGGGTTATCCTCCGCCAGATGGCGCTGCACTGCAGAGACATGCAAAACAGGCTCCTCCCGGCCCCTCAAATGCCCGGGGACCTCCCACAAATCCCCAGATTTCTCTGCAGTGCTTACTGCGAAGACATGAAGTATCACTCTCTCGCATGTGAGCGGGGCTTTTAAGCCTTGCGGCCCTGTTGGACTATTCCCACCCGTCCTTTCGTGTGATGTGCCTCCCAGCCTGGGCTGCGCTGGTCGGGTGAAGGTAGGCGGCACCGCATGTGCTTATGGAGCGCTGCTCCACCGCAGGCCCCCGCCAAAGGGTAGGCGGTTTAGGCTGATGGTGAGCCTTATGGGATGCCCCTCCCGCATTATTACCACATGCCCCGTTGTAGAGGTGTACAAAGGGCCGCCTCCTCCCTCATTCTCCCTGTAGCCTCCGGGGGAAAAGAAAGGGTGCGGGGTTGTGGGTGTCGGTATATCGTGATTACGGGCATATGGCCTTTTTGTAATGTCTTTGGACTTTATATGTGGTGTAAACCGCCGCGCTGACTTTTCTTTTTACTTGGCAAATGCCGCCGCTGCTCTGCTTTTTCCTGCATTTGGATGTTCCGTGCCGGGCGGCGGCGTTGCCTTTAGACGCTTCTGCGTCCTCATTGGCTGCTTGTTGGGCTTCATGTCCATTAGGGGGGCGGGGCCGGGCTTGGCACGCTCCGCGTCACGGCTCGCTCTGGCCCGCCCTTCGAGGTACTCAGCGCCATGTTGTCTCTTCTCGTGCGCGTGTGATGTTCTTACTTACCGTGGTCCGTAAGTGCCCTCGCGGGCGGCCTTTTACTTATTGTAGAGTTTTTCATTCTGACACCCCTCTCTTCTCATTGTGTCTTACAGACAAGTGAATCCATTGGCTTCTCCCGGCCCGGTGTAATTGATAGCGGGCCTTGTAAATTACTCCCACTTCCCTAGCGGGTCATTGGGGCATCCGGGGTTGCTTTATAGCGTCAATCCCTACTGGCATATTGTGCCAAAATCACCCAGGATAATGTGACCGGGGTGCCCTCGGGACAAGACCGGCTGTGGCGTGTGGACAACCCCATGCTGACGCTGACAGGGCACGGGTCTGCGTACCCTGTGCCGAGCAAGCGCTGGCCCTGCAATCAGGCCTGCCAGTGGCTGCACCTCGTTTCACTTCACCTACTTCCCCAAGCTTAAATCTCACTCCTGCTGAGTCGCATACAAGTGGGGATTCTCGGCCTGATTTGTCTTCCGGACTGCCTACGGCTGAACAGATTATTGCGAGGTCTTTAGAGCGCAAGGGTCCTGGTAAGAAGCGGCACTTGACGCCTCATGTTACTGTTTTCCCTACAGGAACTGAGGAGTTTATGAATCTGTGTGGCTATACCCCTTCTGATGAAGGAGAGCTCTTTTCTGACTCATGCTCATCTGATGAGAGGCCGGAGGGTCATGACGATTCTGGCTCTGAATACTGGGCCCAGGTTGACACTGACAGCATATTGATCCTGATTTTTGAGGTTCTGTCTATCTCTCCCCCTGGTGAGGCTCCCAGGCATAGAGGGGAGCGTTTCCATACAGCAACATCACGTTTGGAATTTCTAGAGCAGGCACATTTCCATACCCTTGTGCTCAAGGAATGGGAGTGCCCCGGTAAACTTCCCGGGGTTCCAGGGGATTGGGATAGGAAGTATCCCTTTCCTCCTGAGGTGGTTAGATGTTGGTCATTCCCCCCCGAGGTGGATGTCCCTATCATAGGGCTATCTAACACCCCTGTCTTACATCCCCCTGATCATACTACCCTTCGGGATGCTGAGGACCGGCGCATTGACCTGCTGGCCTCCCACACCTTTGCATGTGCGGGGACGGCGCTGCGCCCGGTCTGTGCCTCTGCCATTACTGCTGTGGCGTTAGAACTCTCATCAGCAAAATGCTTGATCGTGCCCCTGATGATCTCCATTGGGAGGTGTTTAACTCACTCTCCACTTTTGATGTGTTTGTAAAATTTATTCTATTGGCATTGGATGACACCGTCAGAATGTGTGCAAGAACTTCTGCCCTTGTGGTGGCTATACGTCGCTTGGTCTGGCTGCGACAGTGGGGTGCTAACAATGCTGCGAAGAAGGCCCTTATTGGGCTTCCCTTTAAGGGGCGACGTCTGTTTGGGGCCCGTCTAGACCTGTTTGGTAAGAAAGGTAAGTCACCCCAGCGCAGGTGGCTGTCTCGGCCACTTCGGGGCCAGTGACCCCCTTCTACCCCCTACCATGGTATTAAACAGGAACCAGGGGTGTCCTTAGCGGGGGCTCACGCAGATTCCTGTCCCAGGAGCAGCAGACGACACCCTGGCTCCTCCGGGGGGGGCTAAGCTCAAAACTTCCCCCAAGTCCCCTCAAGCATGATGGGGCGCCCTCGCCTGGCTGGGTGAGGGGACGGCTGCGGCACCTTGCTCATGTCTGGAGGCATCACGCCTCAGACAGGTGGATTCAGGAGGTAGTTTCCTCTGGCTACAAGATAGAGTTTGCTGTGCGGCCTCCCCCAAGATTATCGGGTCCCGGGTACTCCTGGTCCCTGCCTCTGCTCAGGTGTTAGCGCAGGCTGTGCAAGGCCTGCGGGGTCTGGGGGTCATTTGCAAAATTCCCCTAACAGACAGGGGCAAGGGGCTCTACACCAACCTTTCCATAGTTCCCCAGAAGGATGGATCAGTCTGGCCCATTCTGGATTTACAGATCTTCTGCAAATCGACCAGTACAGGCGTTTTCTGCTGGGAAACTCTGGGCTCGGCCATCAGCTCCTTGCGCCCCGGGGGCTTCATGCCGTCTGTGGAGATCAAAGATGTTTATTTTCACGTTCCTGTGTTTTCAGGACACCGAGGTTCCTCAGATTCACGTTGGAAGACCAATACTGCTAATTGGTGGCCTTGCCATCTGGCCTCTCTTCAGCTCCCAGAGTGCTCACCAAGGTGCTGACAGGGGTGATGTCCCTGATGAGACCAAGGGGCGTCCGCGTGCTCCCCTACCTGGACGTCCTCATTACTTCCTAGTCTCTACATCAGGCTAAGTTTGATACTCAGCTGGTGGTGTCCATTCGGGAGTCATTTGGGTGGGTGATCAACCACCCCAAGTCCTCGCTGTCCCCTTCCTTGGTAACTTCATTCCTAGGAATGAATCTGGATACAGTTCAGGCAAGGATCTTCCTTCCTCAGAAAAAGGTGGACAATCTGGTTGCACAGGCTCAGTCCCTCCTAGCGGTCTCCGTCCCTCCACCAGGCAGGGGATGCAGCTGGTGGGCCTGATGGGGGCGTGCTTCGATGCGGTCCCTTATGCCCAGTCCCACTTGGGACTTCGGCAGCTTCTCCTACTGTTTGTATGGGACAAGGACCCAGCATCCCTGGACAGGGTCTGTTTGTCTCCCCCCCCCCCCCCCCCCGGTAAGGAGGTCCCTCTTGTAGTGGATGGACTCAAAGAACCTGTTGGGGGTCTTCTGGAGGTCCCTGCGATTTCAGGGGAGGTGGGGCCCTTAGGAGGCCCATACACCTATCAATGTTTGAAGCTGTGAGCATTCACGTTGGTTCTGACTCACTTGGCTACTCATCTTCAGGGCCTACCTGTTCAGGGGCGCTAGGTCAATCTGACGTCAGTTGCCAACATCAATCATCAGGGAGGGACCCGGAGCAAGAGGGTCCTCCGGGTAGAGTCTCTGATTCTGACATGGGAGGAGGCCAATGTTCCCTGCATATCTGCGGTATACATTCTGGGAGGGGTCCCTTTGTAACAGGGTGTTCCAATTTCTGTGTCACCGTGGGGACCAACCATGTGTGGATCTGTTTTGTGCCCCGTCCCAATCACAAGTTCCCGGCCCTTGCCTCCCTGTCCCAGGATCCTCTGGCCGTGGCCATGGAGGCTTTAGTAATGTCATGGCAGGACATTCTGTTCTGTGTATCCTTCTTCCATTCTCCCTGGGGGCCTTGGATAGTTCGATTCGCAGATGTAGTGAGGATGGCAGTAGATCAGTACGTTCTGCCAGGAGTGCCAGTTCTGTTCACTCAGGTCCCCTTACGCCATCCCAGTTTACAGACTCTTGCTTGACGGCCTGGTTGCTGAAACCTCCATCTTGATGGAGAAAGGTTTGTCTGCCTAGGCTTTTGAGACCATGGTGTAGGTTAGGAAGAACACGTCTTCTTCCATCTATTATGGATTTTGCGTACCTATAGTTTAGGTTTGAGTCTAGGTCTCTTCCCTGTCGGGTGTTCTCAGCCCCCAGGGTTCTTGAGTTTTTCACGGCATCGGTTGGAGTCGAATCTCCAACTCAGTACTCTGAAGGGTCTGGTTTCAGCCCTGTCAGTCTTCCTTCAGAAGTCTTTTACTCAGCATTACTTGGTTAAGACCTTCTTTCAGGGGGTTACTCATGTGCGTCCCCCACGTAAACCTATGGTCCCTGTTGGGATTTGAACTTGGTTTTGTCTGCCTTGCAGGGTGATTCCCTTGATCCTATTCAAGTTGCTGCTTTGGCTGTATTTACCCTCCAGGTTGTCTTTCTGGTGGCTATTACTTCGGTCAGGCGTGTGTCTGATCTGGCGGCTCGGTCTATCCAGCCCCGATGCTTTGCTTTGAGAGACACCAGAATAAGGTGGTGGTCAGCTTTAAGCCGGACTTTCTGACTGAGGTGGTGTCTGCTTCTCATTTTGAATCATGATGTTGTTCTTCTCTCATTGTGCCCTATCCTAGCTACGTTGAAGAGAGGGTTCTGCATTCCTTGGATGTGGCCAGGTGTCTGAGGTATTACCTGGTAGTCACTGTGTCCTTCAGGTAAACTGATTTTCCTTTTGTGGTCCCTTCTGGGACCGGGCAGGGTTTGGCTCCTGCCAAGTCTGCTTTAGCAAATGGATCTGTTAGGCTGTGATTCAGGCTATTCTGCTAAGGGGAAGTGTCTTCCCTTCTGCCTTACTGTTCTTTCTACTAGCAGTTTGCAAGGCCGCTACTTGGCCTTCTGTTTATACCTTTTCAAGTTTTACAAGGTTGATGTTAGGGCCTCAGCTGATGCTGTTTTTGGCCGCAAGGTTTTGCAGGCGGCAGTGGTTTAAACTGTCTGCTTTTACCTTTTTTGTTGGTAATCCCACCCTACTTATGGACACTGCTATTGGATGTCCCAAGTGTAAGTACTATATCTGGAGCAGGACGTACTGTATACTAAGAATAATACAATTCTGTGAAATACTCACCTGTAGAATTGTTATTATTTGTATACAGTACGTCCTGCTCCACCCCACCCTGTTTTTGCATTTTTCTGTATCCCCTGTATGGTGATTGTTATCATCGTTATCATTACCAGTTGTTTTGGGTGGTTAAATTCTCCCGGCTTCTTGTTACTGCTTTCCAATGCTGGGGATTTGTGGGAGGTCCCCGGGTATTTGAGGGGCCGGGAGGAGCCTGTTTTGCATGTCTCTGCAGTGCAGCGCCATCTGGCGGAGGATAACCCAAGTGTAAGTACTATATCTGGAGCAGGACGTACTGTATACCAATAATACCAATTCTACAGGTGAGTATTTCACAGAATTGTATTTTTATGCTAAATTGGGCTTAGCACAGGGAAGACGTCAGGGAGGGTTGGTTGAAGTTTTACAAAATGCTTGGACTTTTGGATTTCCTCTTTAAATTGTCACTTACGGATGTGCTCACCAATGTTGCCAGTTGTCATCTAGAATAGTTGTTATATATACAAGTAACTTACCTTGCCTGGTATACATTAGGTTAATGTATACCAGGCTTAGTTTGCCATTTCAGTTTCACATTCCCACATGCTTTGAGCTACCCACTACAATATAGAAGACAACATCCTGTCTGAATGTTGTGCTGGCAGTGACCTAAAGAAACAACACTTAAACAAAAATGACTGGAGGTTCGATAACCCTTACATCAGGGGTGGGGGGCATCCAGATCCTCATTTAAACTGTCCCAACACCCTTACAAGAAACAGTGCTCCTATGCATCCCTTCGAGGACAGAAAACCTGTGAGGTGGCGTTTGAGTGGATGCAGGAGCAAATGTAAGTGCTGACAATGTTTCAGGATTGTGCATGCAGATATGGCAAGGGAGTTTGGGGGATTTTCTTTCCAAATGTGCAGGGCTGTTGGTCAGATTTAATGTCCCCCACATGACTGCAGAGATCTAATGGTTGCAGGGGACAGGCTTACACACTGCTGTATAGGCTTGCCTTTTGAACCCCAGTGGCCACAGATGGAAAGGTGACCATCGAGGAAGTACAGAAGTCAATCACAAGTGATGCTGGTCTAATTTGGGATACCCCCCTTGTTGCAGGGGTGAGTGGACCTCTGGTCTTTTTTGCTGGGAGGTCCACTTTTATCATTCCCTTCCATACATGCCCTGGGTAGCTCACATTAGAGTAAGTGTGTATTCCTCCTCTCTGTGTAGAGCTCTCTAGTGTAACACTTCTAGCTCCAAATATAAACTGGAACTTAATAAAGAATTTGCTTTTACCTCTAGAAAATACATGATGAGCAGGATGATTTAAAGGAGAGTAATGAATTTGTTATTCCTTTGGGTAAGTATGGTTTGCTGTATTTTTATAATTTAGTAAAAAACATGTATACATTCTTTTTTTTTTATCAAGGATTTTACAGATTATACATATCCAACATACAATTCTGATATCACTATACATGTAACATGGCAAAAACACAAAAAATATCATATAAGATATACTGCGCTCAATAACCTAATTAATTTAACCCCTTATGGCAAAGTCTTAGAAAATGTCCTTAAGACGGTGCTCCATGTGCTGAACCTCTCATCCCAAAAGTTCAATCCAAAACAACAATGTAAAATTGCACGGAGCTCCAAGTAGGTGAAGGTAGCTTAAGTTAGGGCACTGTCATCCCAAACCACATGCACTTCAAACGCGAGATCCCCTCACCAAAATCACAGGTTCTTACCAAACATCATCAGTAAGTAAACACGTAGGTCTACAGAGTGGTGCGTAGATATATAGGCAGGTCCCCAGGATTTCCATATTTATATGCACTCACAATCTTCAATGCAAAGGCCAGTGCTGCCAACAAAATTCAAAGCCCCCGTTTCTCAAAAAAATTGGGCGCAGGCAGAAAACAGAGAAAAAACGCATCTAGCGTAGTACTGTATATGGCCAACTTGAATGTTTAATTGAATAAAGAAATACACTCACAAAGACAATTTCTAAAGAGCAATTTAGCACTGCAATTTAGCACTGCAAGTTGCTCTTACCAGCCCTGAGGTCTTATCCCAAAAGGTGGCGTCATCCATGCTTGAGAAAACCGCCACAAGCCGCTGCCAACGCGTTTTATTGCCTATAGCAACTTTAACATGCCAAAAACACTACCGCATAGCCCTCAGATCTTCTTGTTAGGCCATCCTGGACAGGTAAGGTCACGTTTACCTCCGGTTGCTCGCCTCTCTCCCCTGGCCCATCCCACTACGTCTGCCCCTGCAGAGCGGCGAGCCCCAAGAGCCGGCCAGGGCCGAAGCCCACACTACCCTAGGGCCCCTGCGAGGGCCGAAGCAACTCAACGTCAATCTCAATTAGGCAATATTCATCTGCTACTGGTCTTGCCAGCATATGACTTAGGTATACGGCCATAAACCATTCCAACAAACAATCCCTTAAATGGGGTGCAAAAACAGGAGGGGGTGGTGCACTATTTTACACTCTGGAGACTCTGTAAACTCTATCCATCTATACCAGGTCGCCATAAATCTCTCATGTCTATTATCCCTAGACAGCATCTGATTTTCAAATCTCATATCATTGACTCTCTGGAACCACAGGGCTATCAAAGGGGGCTCCACGCTTTTCCACATTTGCGGTATAGAAGCCTTGGCTGCATTTAACAGGTGTCACAGTGAGGAGTTGCAATATCTCTTTATTGGGGTCTCCGACATATGTAGAAGGCAAAGTGCCGGATCTGCAGCCACGTCTGAGTTCAATACTTTCCCCGCAACATGCTTGACTGTGTCCCAGAACCCCTTAAGTCTTGGACACGCCCAAAACATATGTAACAGACCACTCCTCTTCTCACCGCATCTCCAAAATTCAACCAGGGCACTCGGGTACCATAATTCAGTAAATTTATCATGTAACATAAAGTTAGTTGGATTTTGTAAGAAGGATCTCTGTATGCAGCTGGACCTGCCGTAATGTCCGAGCCCTGTTTTTTTGGCCTCTACGCCAGATGTAAAGGCAAAATCCTGGATGCACCTATACTCAAAAATAAGTTTATGTGATCACCTTCTATACTTAGCTCAATGCCCCAAAACAGCCTGTTTTTTTTTTTTTTTTTTTTTTTTACTAAAGCCTTTGCCCAATAGCCCTAAAACAGGAAGTAGTAATATGGTGAATGACAGACATATGCTAATTAATTCAATTACAACCATTACATAATGGCAGTTAGGTTGAAGTGCTCCCCATTGCTGAGCTGCGTGTACTCTGATTACATCATCACTGGGGGCGGGGCTGCTCTGCCAAGGAGCAATATGGCCGACTGCATCCAGTTCGTGTTATGAATACTGGGCCAAGGCTGCGGTAAAAAAAAGAAACACAGGCTGTTTTGGGGCACTGGTCTGGGGATAGAAGGTGACTACATATACTTCCCTCTGATTATAGGTGCACTTCAACGGACAGCCTGCAGACTCGATTCCCTCATAGTTCCCCTTTCATATATAAACTACCCATATATGCTTTCAGCTATTGGGGTAAGACAAACCCAAACCCTGCAAACCCCCCCCCCCCCACCCCTTCCCCTATACCCCCAAGCATAATTGTAAGACAAACTTGGCTAGACATTTGAGGACTAACGTTTCCTAATGAACGGTCAACTTTATTTTTTTTTATCCAGATTTCTCCAAGTTTTAGCTAGATGTTATGCTCCATTAACCAATTTATTTCAGGCACATTTGACAATGCATTGACCAGTGCTATTCCAGCCCCACTGCTTCCTACCATGGCGGAGTTGCATTATTTAGCTTCCACAACGAAACGACCTCCCGAGGTTCAGGATGCCTGCACCAACACCGACTCTGGTAAATGTGCCTTTATTATTACTGCTGCAAACATGAGTATATGACATCACTAGGCTGCATATCTCCATCGCACAAATATGGGACAACAGTGGAATTTCTGCAATTCTATATCCTAGAATCTACAGCTGTTAGAAGGTACTGAAGTAACATTACAGCTGTGGATTCACAGGATTGGTTTGCATGCAATTACTTGCCTTTCTGACGCATCAATGGGCAGGCAGCCAATCAGCTCTGCTCCATTTTGCTTCTGGCCTCTCTGACGTCAGCAAGCTGAAAGGAGCAAGCACACCACTTACCGCTCCACCTACCTGTGCCAACCAATCGGCAATCCCATGCGTGTGTAATCCCATGCGTGTGTAACCACCTCCGTTAGCGGTATAGTGGGAATGTGGCCCACACTTGTACCATGGAATCCCTGACTAGGTGAGATATTACTTGGACAGCAGAGGTCCCCAGCCTGTTATTTTCTGCTTAGCTCAAGTGAAACTTAAACCGGACCTTCAGCATCATTTAATGAAAAACCTAAACCTTTAAAGTGGACCAACACCCACCACTGATCAGCCCGGGAATCTATAAGATTCCCGGGCCGATCAGCTCCCTGCCTGCGGGGCACCCCGATTGGGGGTGCCCCGCTGTGTGAAACCCCCCAGGACGCCCGCAAATCCTACCTGTTCCTCGTTCCAACCCCATCGGGGTGCCCCGCGGAAGTGGACAAACACCCAGGATAGTGAAAATCCACTTTAAAAAAACTATTCCCCAGCATCTAATATTAATACATTTTACTTTTAGTCGCTTACTTATTATTCTTTCCCCTGCTGGGCTTCAACTCTCGATACAGAGACAGAGGGAGAGCGTTCCCCCTTGTCTTTAATAACTCAACTTCAACTCCCTCTTTTTTTTTTTTATATTCTTTATTTAAGAAAATGTAAACACATTACAATGAAAAGAGAATCGAGAAAAGTCCAGAAAGGCAAAATCCACACAGATATAGTACCTCCATAGATGTGTACAGGCAGGACTCTGATAATCTTATCCTCTAACACAAACAGCAGACACCAGTTTAATACTTAAGAAGATCCTAATATTCTCCTAGACCTCTACAATGCTAGGTGGAGCTGCTGACTATAAGCCTACGGTCCTCTGGCAGAGTATTGTGATCTGGTTTCATTCTCTTAACCTGTATCTCGGGGGGGGGGGGGGGGGCATTGCATGTGTCTTTCATTAGGCTCATCATCCCCTTGGGCCTTTCATTTCCCCCCCTAGGTCATATCGTTTCTGTATCCATAAAGCACTGTGCATGGAAATGCTGGACTTCGAGAAAGAGAGGGTAATAAAGAGGGGTATAACCAGAATTATGAAGGGGAGGGTCAGGTCTGAGGGGTGGGGCTTGGGATAAGGGGGTGTTGGGGAGGGTGGCTCAGGGTCCGAACTGTCTTGTCTGCTTTGTCATCTCTCGCGTGACCTGTTAGTTGGCCGACCCTTCCCATTGGGCCAAAGTCTCGCTCAAATCCGAGATCTCAAGGGTCAAAAAGATCCCTGAACTCCCCAGATTCCTGAAAGAGTAGCCAAGGGAGCCAGGTGTTTCTAAACTGCTCATCCTTATCTTGGAGGTCGAGAGTCATGTCTTCCATCTCTCTAATGGCCATGACTTCACCAATCCAGTCCCTTATCAATGGTATCCGCTCTGTTTTCCAGTAGCAGGGGATAACTTGCTTGGCGGCGTTAAGCAGGTGCGCCAGTAGAGACCCCCTGTATGTCCTCAGCGACATGTCCTATAGATGTAATAGGATTAGCACCGGATCTTCCGGTATCCGTATGCTTGTGACCTTCGATATAATGGGAATGACCTTCGTCCAATAAACCTGGACTCTGGGGCACGCCCAAAATATGTGGAACAATGTCCCTCTTTCCTTATTACATCTCCAGCAGTGCGGGGCAGTGCCAGGGAACATCTTACTAAGCCTGTCTGGAGTGTAATACCACCTGGTCATCAATTTGTAGTTGGTCTCCTGTACCCTTGTGGAGATTGAGGTCTTATACGCCATGGCCGCAATCTATTCTCAGTGTGCCACACACCCCGCTTCCCCTTTAATTCTTACGATCGGGTTACTCCACCAGCAGGTGGCGACGTGCAGGGAGAAGTCTTGAAAACGAGCCCCTTCCTGCCTATATATACCTGGGACCTCCCACTTAATCACCAGTTTTTTTCTCTCTGCATGAAGCGACAAGACAGAAGAATGAAGTCTCCTGCTTGCAGGTAGCCGGGGTAAAACCCGGCATCCCCTTTTGGTCTATTTCTGCCCAGTTCTATTGTGTTGTTTATGCCTAGTTAAACGGAAGCCTCCCAGCCTAGGCTGCGGGCTGGGCAAAGGTAGATGGCACTTTAGGTGCCTAGGAGCTTATCTCCTCCGCTCGACCCCACTTGTGGGGCAATGCGGCTATCCGGCATGGTGATCCGAATTTGGGATGCCCCTGTCCCGATGTTCCCTTTAGGTCACCTTCCCGCTCGGTCCCTTCTCCCTTCGCTAGGGTGTGTGTGTGTGTGTGTGTGTGTTGCATGAGGTGCTTCACTATCATTTGTGGAAATGCCTTGGCAGGTTTCAGTGGCAGCGCGTGGCTGGGGCTGCTGGGGCCTGTTTATGTGTTGCACGTTTGAATTTCCCTCTCTTTCTGGTTGCGGTCTCGCCATTGGACGAGCCGCGTCACTGGGGGGCGGGGCCGCGCTCTCTGCGGCCTCGCTCCGTGATTAAGGGGGCGTGGCCGGGGCGCGCTGTGTCCGGGCCCGCCCTTCACTTTCCTGGTCTCATTAGAGACTAGTGGGCTGCAGCCGGTGGGGGAAGAGGACGTCTCCTGTGTGGCTGAAGCTGTAAGGTAAACGGTCCCCACCATTGCGCACGTGGGGCCGTCCTTGTGCTGTGTATGCCTGCCATGTATAGCGTTTTTTCTCTCCTGGGGCATTTCTACTTATTGGGATGTTTTTATGTGTGGTTGTATGTATATGTATGTTTATGTGTATGGGTATATATATATATATATATATATATATATATATTCATACAGGTATATACTCTGATTTTTATTTGATGCACTCTTTGGCTTTTCCTTGAAATTGCATGTATCATGTATATTTATTCAAGATGTTTAAGCTATCCATATATATATTGCCTTGTTGGTTTTGTATGATTGTGGTGCATTCTGGCTGGGGGACTGACTGTGGTGTCTCTTTTTTCCCCCACAGATTCTGGGATCCCTTCATGGAAGTGGCTCTCCCGGTCTGTTATACCTGGCTAGTCTTGGTCTCTAAATTGGGATTTCCCTAGGCTTAAAAAAAAAAAAAAAAAATCCTCCCACTTCCGGGACTTTAATTACAAAGGGGCATCCTGGGTTGCTTAATGCGTAAAACCCTGGCTTGTTGCGAATACCACAAATTCACCATATGGAGGCTTCCAACGTTACCGGAAATGGCTCCTCGGGGCTATCTAGGCTGTGTGGGGGTTGTGGGGTTCCGCTCCCAGGCGATGTCATTTTATGCGTTCCATGTGCAAAGCAGAACATTGCGCGCCAGTCCGTTGCTCCGGCTTCTGGCTCCTCGCAACTTCCGTCATCTCCTATCCCCCCCCAACCTAGTTTTGGATTATTCCGATTGTCCCCCTGATGAGGAGGGGGAATTTCTTGAGGAGTCGGACGAGCCTGCAGACCAGCTATTGTTTGACACTGCTGGTGATCAGGCTATGGGGGTGTCCCTTGACCTCCTTTTGGCTCAGATGTTTAAAGTTTTGTCCTTGGATCCGCCTGCGGTGGTCCCTCTGCCAAAGGGTGAGTTGTTTGACGTACCCCAGCCGCGTTTGGTGTTTCCCAGGCAACAGCACTTTGAGAGGGTTGTCCTTAAGGAATGGGAACAACCCGCGCGCCTGGCTGGAACTCCTCCTAATTGGGATAAGCGTTATCCCTTTCCGGAGGACTTGGTGAAGCTTTGGTCAGTGCCCCCCGACGTCGATACCCCGGTGTTAGGATTGACTGGCGCGGCTGCGTTGCACCTTTCTGGCACCACTACCATTAAGGATGGTGAGGATCGTCGGGTGGATCAATTGGCTCGCCATGGTTTTATCAGTGCCGGGTCGACACTACGGCCAATTTTTGCTTCGCCGCTTCTTCTGCTGGCAGTTAGATCCATTATTAGGGATCTGCTCGCAGATCTTGATCCCGCTTGTGATATGTTTTTTTTTTTTATAAATTCTTTATTTATGGATTTTCAACAAAATACAGAGAAAATACAGTTATAGCCGGAAACAATAGCGGTCATATGAAAGATTATATTTCTACATACATATGTTTCATAAGCATGCTCAAAACAAACCTATTGGCTCAAATTTAAATCAGTCCAGGGTACTAAGAACCTATTAAGGCAAAAACGAAAGGGTATGACGGGTTATAGGGACGGGGGGGGGGGGATGTTTGGGCTCCCAAACGTAGGCGTGGGGGGGGGGGGGGGACGAGTAAGGAAACAGAGCAGGGGGGGATGTATACCCTCTTGCTCGGGCTTTAGTAGTATCCATGTTGTGGGGACTAACGTTCCTAGGAGGACTCCAGGATTGCCTTACAGGCATCGGAATCTAAAAACAGCATCCAATTGTACCAGGTGGTGGTGAATTTTTCAGACCCTCCATCTCTCGTCAGTATGAGGTTCTCAAAGCGCATGATATCGTTCACCTTTAGAACCCAGGTTGCCAACGAGGGGGGACCTTCCTGCCTCCACATCAACGGGATGCAAGCCTTTGCTGCATTCAATAACTGACACTGGAGAGACTTCTTATAACCCTTAAAGGGGGCATTGGTTAGGTGGAGCAGACACGCGCCCGGATCGTCAGGCAGGTGATATTCCGATACATCGTTTGTTATCTTCCTGACGTCTTCCCAAAAAGGACGTATCTTGGGGCAAGACCAGAAAGTATGTAGAAGGTCACCCCGCTCCGCACCACATCTCCAGCAGTCAGTCGACGAGCCAGGCGCCCACTTACCGACCACTGTGGGGACTGCGTACCACCGGGTGAGTAGCTTGTAATTACACTCCTGGAATTTAGTGCAAATGGAGGTTTTATGTGGCGCGGAGAGAAGCCTCCCAATCCGGTCCGGTGACAGGGTGACACCCAAGTCTCTCTCCCACTTTCCAATGTAAGGTGGCACCTTATCTTACATGGAGGAAATAAGTAGCTTATACATGCGGGAGAGAACGTGTGTCTCCGGGTTGTTGCTTGTGCAGATTTCTTCAAAAGTTGTGAGAAGCCTGTGCCGAGTGGGGATATCCCCAAGGGACCTTAGGAAGTGTCGGAGCGGAGTGCTCTGCCAACTTGACCCTTGTGATATGTTTAGTTCTCTCAAGCAGTGTGAGTCGTTTGTTTCTTTTGTCCTGACTGCTCAGGACAATGCTCTGGCGACGAGTAGCAGGACAGCGGCATTGCTGGTGACTATTCGTCGGTCTATATGGCTGCGCCAGTGGACGGTGGACATTAACTCTAAGAGGGCGCTTACAGCGCTTCCTTTCCTAGGTTTACGCCTTTTTGGCGAGAAATTGGATACTGTTACCAAGGATGGTAAGTTGCCTCAATTCAAGAAGCCTCGTCGCTTCTTTAGGGGTGCGAGTTCCTTTAGTCCCTTCTTTCGGGGAGCCAGAGCGGGCAGAGGGGCTTCCTTTCCCGCTACCGGGGGGTGTAGGTTGGACCCGGGGAAGGGGCCGTGGCCGTCCCGGTCAGTCCTGGGGCGCCAAGCCCAAACCTACTGCTAAGCCCGCTCAGCAATGAGGGGCTGCCCTCACCCGTGCAGGTGGGGGGACGATTGCGACACTTCTCCCTGATTTAAGGCTGGGAGTTTCCGGACACGTAGATCTGGGAGGTGGTGTCGCCCGGTTACAAACCGGAGTTCGAGTCTCGCCCTCCTTCACGGTTTTTCCTGTAAATGGCGGTCATCCGGCCGGTGCCGCGCTTAGAGGTGGGCCTTGGTTTTTACTCCATTCTCTTTGCAGTCCCCAAGAAGGACGGATCGGCTTGCCCTGCCCTGCATCTGAAGTTTTCAAACTTCCCAGGTCCCCCCTTGCTCCGGCCAGGGTGATGTCCTTTCTGGGAATGCGGTCGGATTCCGGTCAACACAGGGTGTTGCTCACTCAGTCCAAAATTTGTCTGATTCAGGAGTTGGCTTGGGTACTTCTTTCCAATCCTCGGCCGTCTGTCCTGGAGCTGAGAGCCTTCCGTCTGGTTCTTGCTCTGTTGTCCCATTATGGTCTGGGCCTTCTGGTTCAGCTACGCTCGGACAATCAAACAGCGGTTGCTTACTTCAATCATCAGGGAGGGACTTCCAGTCTGGGTGCCCTCAGAGTGGGGCCCCTGATCCTGACCTGGGCGAAGGCACATGTTCCTTGTCTCTTGGCAGTCTGCAGTCCACTCCGGTGGGGGACACCAGAGGTGGTCCTTTTTCGCTTTCGTCACAATTGCAGGCTCCCGATCTTTGTGTCGCCCTCCCAGGATCCTCTGGCTCTGGCGGCGGAAGCCATATCCCTGAGCCGGGGGAACCCGGGTTTTCTGTACCTGTTTTCTCCGATACCCATGCTAGGCTGAGTGGTACGGAAGCTGGTTCTGGAAAGGGTGTCCGCCATTCTCGTGGCCCCAAGATGGCCAAAACGAGTATGGTGCGCAGACATCGTTTGGTTGACAGTGAATCAGCTCATTCTGCCTCTTCGGCCCGATCTGCTCACTCAGGGTCGGCTGTCTTACCCCAGTTTACCAACGCTGGTTTTGATGGCTTGGCTGCTGAGACCTGCATCTTAAAGGAGGAGGGTCTTTCTGACTCGGTTATTAAGACTCTGATCGGTGCCCGAAAGAGGTCTTCTTCTATCACCTACTATAGGACTTGGAAAGCCTATATCGCTTGGTGTGAGGTTAGGTCTTTGCCTTGTAGGGTCTTTTCGGTCTCCAGGATTCTGGAGTTTTTACTATCAGGGCTGGACTCTGGTCTTCAGCTGAGTACTTTGAAAGGGCAGGTTTCTGCCTTATCTATCTTTTTTCAGAAGCGTTTTGCGCTTCATCCTTTAGTTAAAACTTTTTTCCAGGGGGTTACGCATGTGCGGCCTCCCAGGAAACCATTACTCCCTGTTTGGGACTTGAATTTGGTTCTTTCTGCTCTTCAGGCTCCTCCTTTTGAGCCTTTGCAAGATATTGCTTTGTCTACCCTGATTCAGAAGATTGTCTTCTTGGTAGCTATCACTTCGGTTCGGCGTGTCTCGGAGTTGGCGGCCTTGTCTATTCAGGCGCCCTACTTTGAGAGGCATCAGGACAAAGTGGTCCTTCGGTTCAAACCAGACTTTCTTCCTAAGGTTGTTTCTGCTTTTCATTTGAATCAGGATATTGTTCTTCCCTCCCTGTGTCCTAAGCCTAAGAATGACAAGGAGAGGGTTTTGCATTGTTTGGATGTAGGACGCTGTGTTAAGTACTATTTGATTATTACTTCTCCTTTTCGTAAAACTGATGCCTTTTTTGTTGTGCCCTGTGGGCCTAGGAAGGGTTTGGCGCCGGCCAAATCTTCCATTAGCAAATGGATGCGTCAGGCCATTATTGCGGCCTATTCTGCTAAGGGGAAAGTTCCCCCTTTTCGTATCACTGCTCATTCTACTCGCGCCGTTGGAGCGTCTTGGGCTTTTCAGCACCAAGCTTCTGTTGAACAAGTTTGTAAGGCTGCTACTTGGTCTTCTGTTCATACTTTTTCTAAGTTTTACAAGGTTGATGGGCCTCAGCGGATGCTGTGTTTGGCCGCAAAGTTCTGCAGACTGCAGTCATTTAAGTTATGCTTCACCTTGCCTTTGGATACCCATCCCTTGTGGACACTGCTTTTGGATGTCCCGATCGTAAGAATTAACCCCCTTGGCGGCGATCCCGAGCGTGACTCGGGGTTAATTTGCGCTGTAAGTGGCGGTAACCCCGAGTCACGCTCGGGATCGATCTGGGAGCAAGAGCGGGCGACGCAGCCTCCTTACCTTCTCCCTGCGATCCAGCGATGTCTCCGCCGCGATCGCAGGTGAGAGCCGCGGCTGCGGCGTCCGTCTCCGCTTCCGGGTTCCGTCTCTGTGAGCCGCGGAGGCTCATGGGGGCGGAGCCGTGTGTCAGAGACAAATGCAATGGTAACGCTTTCGTTGCCATTGCATTTGTCTATTTCACAACGCCAGGGAGGTTAAAGGGGAAGCGGGGTGTGTGGCACACTGAGAATAATACCATTTTGTGAGTACTCACCTGAAAAATGGATATTGTCAGTGTGCCACACACCCCGCTTCACCCGCCCTTTTTTGGTATCCTGGATCCTTTATATGGTGAAGCTTTTCTTTATTTTGAGGTTACCGTTGGATTTCCTGGTACCTTGTCTTTCTGCTTTTTAAATAACTGGTGATTAAGTGGGAGGTCCCAGGTATATATAGGCCGGAAGGGGCTCGTTTTCAAGACTTCTCCCTGCACGTCGCCACCTGCTGGTGGAGTAACCCGATCGTAAGAATTAAAGGGGAAGCGGGGTGTGTGGCACACTGACAATATCCATTTTTCAGGTGAGTACTCACAAAATGGTATTTTTCTCTCTGTTCTTCCGTAAGGGGTCTTCCAAAGTCAGCTTCCCAAGCCCCCCAAGGAGGTTGCGCCAACCCCTGTCCCGCCATTAGGAGGGTATAAATGTTTGAAATTAGATGGGGGGGGGGGGGGGGTCACTGTCTATGCAGATTTTTTCAAATTCAGTGAGTTTCCGACACCGCTCTCTCCTGAACCCCAGTAGAGAAAGGAAGGATTGGAGCTGTAGTAGAATCCAGGGATCAAGTTTGGCATTGGGCCACTTAGCTCTCAGCTCCTCTAGAGGGGTCCACCCATTTTCAGAAATTAGATCCCTGTTTCTTAATGAGCATATGTCCCCCCAACCTTTAGTGCATTGTCTAGCTTGGCTCATGGGCAGGAGGGGGTTGTTTATCAGTGACGTCAATGGGGACAGCCAGGGGGAAATCTCATTCTGATTCTTGAATCTTTGGAAGGTG
This sequence comes from Gastrophryne carolinensis, assembly GCA_027917425.1. Taxonomy (NCBI): domain Eukaryota; kingdom Metazoa; phylum Chordata; class Amphibia; order Anura; family Microhylidae; genus Gastrophryne; species Gastrophryne carolinensis. The sequence goes on from CM051234.1 coordinate 606,993,686, forward strand.
GCTAGGGTCGCTGTTATCGTTGGGTGTGCTCCCGTGCGTAGTCCGGGTATGTCCCTGTTCCATGTCACGACATCCAGGGGCATCGGGGCTATAGTGTGCTCCAATTGGACCCACCGCTTTGTCTCCCGGCACCTCTGCCACTCACAAACCCGCTGCAGGTGGACTGCCGCCCAGTACATTTTAATGTCCGGCAGTGCCATGCCTCCCTGTCCCTTGGGCCTGCAAATTAGCCGAAGCTTAAGCCTGGGTGGCTTTTTTTGCCACACAAACCTCACAAAAGTCTTATTCATGTCTTTAAAGAATTGCATGGGGATGTGGATCGGGAGTGCCTGGAACAGGAACAGGAGTCTGGGAAGGATTGACATTTTGATTATGTTGACTCTGCCCATCCATGAAAACGTGGGGAGATCCCAGCACTCCAGGTCGGCTTTAATCTTCCGGGCTAAGGGCAGGAAGTTCAATGCGTATATGTTCGGCAGGCAGCTGGGAAGCTGTGTGCTGAGGTAGGCTATGGAGGTCTTATCCCATCGGAACGGGAAGGACTGTTGAAGGTTCCTGCCCACGTCCTGGGGCAGGGAGACATTTAGGGCTTCTGATTTGTCCAAGTTTATTTTAAAGAGAAAGAGTCTGCCAAAGGTCTCAAACTCCTTCATCAGGACTGGGAGAGAAATCAAGGGGTTTGTTATGAAAAAGAGGAGGTCGTCTGCATACGCGGCCACCTTATGTGTCCCATCTAGGGATTCCAGGCCCCCTATGTCTACGCTGTCTCTCACTCTGCATAGAAGGGGTTCCATCGAAAGGGCAAACAGCAGGGGCGAAAGCGGCCATCCCTGGGGGGTGCCGTTTCGGATGGGCAGTGGGTCTGACAGGAGGCCATTGACCTTGACCCGAGCAGTTGGGATAGTGTACAGTGCACCTATAAACTTAAGCATGGTTTCCCCAAGGCCCACGTGTTGGAGTGTTTTCTTCATAAAACCAGTTCACGCGGGTCGGTTGACAGTATCATCAACGGGGTGTTAGCTAATTTGGCCTTGTGCATCACATTAATGGCCCGGACCACGTTGTCCCTAGCCTCCCTGCCGATGATAAACCCATTCTGGTCCAGATGTATCAGCTGAGGTATAATAGGAGCTAATCTATTGGCTAGGACCTTGGCAAATAGTTTCAGGTCCGCATTAAGTAGGGAGATGGGCCGATAGTTTTTACAGGAGACTGGATCCTTCCCAGTCTTGTGTATGACCGTGATATGGGCTTCTAAATCCCTAAGCGAGAAGGTTCCCGGAGCCCCCGGACTTATGATTGAGTTCCAGGCACGGACTATACGCGGCCCCAGGACGGCAAGGAACATCTTATGGTATTGTATAGTATATCCATCGGGGCCCGGAGCCTTCCCTGTGGGGGACTGCTTGATCCCCCTTTCCAACTCCTCTAGACTTATGGGGACCTCTAGTGTTGCCGCCACTTCCTCTGAGATCGTTGGCATGCCTGAGCCCCTTATGTAATCTCCTCTGTCCGCCAAGAGCGCGCATGTCGACGCTCCCCACGGCAGGTTGTAGAGTTTCGTGTAATAGGATCTGAAAGTGTCCGCTATCTTGTCAATGGCGTGTATCCGGTGCTGGTGCTCGTCGAGCAGCCCCGCTATAAAGTTGTGTGACTGTTGCTGTCTCAGCGCGCGCGAGGATGGAGCTGCACTTATTCCCAAACTCATAGTATGTGCGCTTGCACTTTTTGAGCAGGTATTTTGCTCTATGCATAAGTAGAGTATTGAGTGCCTCTCTCGCTTGAGTTAACTCGCCGAGCACCCGCACCGCCCCCGACTGTTTGTGGGACAATTCCAGATGCTTGACTTTTTCCGTGAGGTGAGCAATTTGGGCCAGTCTTTCTCTTTTAATTCTGGATGCGTGGCTAATCAGCAGCCCCCTAATCACACTCTTGTGTGCTTCCCAGAGAATAAGTGGTGTGACTTCCCCATTGTCATTGTTATTGAAGTAGGACTATGCCCTCCCGTGTGTCTTTCGCCACCACTGCATCCCTGAGGAGGGATTCGTTCAGCCTCCAATTTAATGGGGTGGGGGGTCTATCTGTTATGGCTAACTCCAAGTAGATCGGGGCATGGTCGGAGAAGGTAATCGGATAAATTCCTCCATCTCCAGCCTGGCTTAACAGGCTATGTGAGATCCACAAGTAATCAATTCTAGAGTACGTTCCATGTACTTTTGAGAAAAAGGAGTAGTCTCTAGCGGTTGGATTGCTAATCCGCCACGCATCCACCAGCTGCAGGGCATGGAGTTTTCTCCGGACTGCTCTGAGGGTCGCGTGGGACACAGAGGACCTCCCCGTTGATGAGTCTAGCATGGGCTCTATGGGCACATTAAAGTCCCCACCTAGTATGATCTCGCCCTCGGCAAACCCAGCAAGTCTGTCTAGGGTCTGTGTAAGAAACCTGGCCTGCCCCTGATTTGGAGTATATATGGAGGCCAACGTGTACATTTTCTGCCCAATGAGACCCTTGGCCATAACTATCCTGCCCGCCTCGTTGCTCCACTCATCTCGCAGGATGAACGGAACATCTTTTGCCAGCATAATTGCCACCCCTTTCTTTTTCGCCTCTGCCGTGCAGCTGGTGAAGACCCGCGGGAAGTTCCTATTGTGCAGGCGTGGGGCTTTGTGCTTTTTAAAGTGTGTTTCCTGCACAAAAACAATCTTGGCCCTCTGCCTTCTCAACTCCTGCCAGAGGATCGTTCTCTTCTCCGGGGAGTTGAGCCCTTTTACATTTAAGGAGATTACTTTTACCGGATTCATCCTGAGCCTAGGGGGTAGGGACTAGGGTGTGGGTAATACTAGACGGGAAGTGTCCGCCAGAAAGTAGGGGTTGGTGTTTGGAAACACAGACTATTATATAGTCAGCTGGTTCCCAGCAGAGTGCTGGGGCCAGCAAGAGTGCACAGTAGTAAGGGGGAGCTACCCAGAGACCTGCCGGGCGCTTCCTCCTTTCCGGTAGGGCTTATCCGCCTCTCCGGTTAAGTACACTAAGTGGAGGGGGGTGGAGAGGACCTGCCACGCCTTCTGTGGGCGGGAGCCGCACTCCAGCTGATCGCTAGTGTAAGGCCGGGTGTCACCGTTACCCCACAGTAGTTGGCCTCACTGATTCCAGGTGAAAAGGTCTATGGAGTGCGAAATGAGGTAGGGGCGTGCAACATCTTAACAATCTGCCGAAATAACGGAGGAACAAAACCATTTAACGAATTAACCACATGAATAACTCACCAAACAGTAGAACGTCTCATCAATTCTGTGTACTCCCCTGGGGGAGCACTTTCGAACTGCCAACCCTTGCCTCTGCCGCCGGACCGCGCCCCCAAAACACCCCACGGCCATTAAGCTCATGTTCAGCAGCCCCTCACGGGGTCAACGCAAACTCGAGGGCAGGCTTTTGAGAGGCCTGCGTCCCCGGATATTGTGAGAAAATTCAATAGAGCATTACCAGGCCCGTTCTCTCAGGCAAGGGATGGGACAAGTGGGGCCAGGGTGTGGCGCGCCCGCAACAGAGGCAAGGGTAGGACAGAAATATCGCCTACGACCCCGTCCACCCCTCCTCTCTCCGCGTGGGCCCCCCCCTGTCGCTGTGGTAATTGTCTAGCATAGTCCGCTAGCTCTGGCGCCGTCCAGTCTGGGATGTCGATCACTTCCGTCTCGAGAAAGTTAAACAGGTCCGGCAGCTGGCTTGGCGATCTGAGGGTGAAGAACCCACCATGCTTTCTGACAATGAGCTGAAATGGGTGGCCCCATCTGTATGTCGCTCCTTTCCGTTGCACTGTCTCCAGGAGTGGTTTCAACAGCTTGCGCATCTGGAGAGTTCTCCGCGATAAGTCCTAGAGGATGATCACTTGGATGCCCTTGTATGGCACAGGGCCCCTTTCCCATGCTCGCCGAATCAGCTCTTCTTTGATCTTAAAGAAGTGGACCCTGCAAATGATGTCTCTTGGTCTGTCGGTCTCCTGCAGGCGAGGACCCAACGCCCTGTGAACTCGGTCCAACTCTATCTGGCTAGTGCTGGGCAGGTCTAGGAGCGAGTTGAAGATGGACGCAGCTGCGGCCGCCAGATCCTGGGTTCCCACTGACTCTGGCACACCTCGGAGGCGAAGATTGTTCCTCCGGCCCATGTTCTCTGTGTCATCCTGAGCTAGTGAGAGGTTGGAGAGTATACGCTTGTTACTTTCCTGCTGCTGTTCGAGCGTCTGGAGTCGGCCCTCAAAAGATCTGTATGAGTCTTCCACTCTGTCCATCCTCTGGGACACTTCCGCCACCGTCCCCTGCAGCGTAGCCAGCTCCCTCTTGATACCCTCCATTCTAGAGACATACCCATCGAAGTCGCCGCGCGTCGGCAAGCCCCGAAAGGCCTCCCTGATATTGACTCGTACCGCCTCGGCTATGGAGTGTGAGAGGAAATCCAGTGGTACCATGGGAAGCGAGCTCTGCAGTTGGTTAAGCCCTTTAAGGGGAGAGCAAGGGGTCTGTAGAGGGGATTGCTGGAGGGTAGTGGTCATTTGGGATCCATAGGGGTGCATCCCTCGTGAGGTCTCCCCGGGGCAAATCATCTGGTTCCGCGAGTCGTCCCATATGCATTGCAGCGCTCTATTGACTGCAGGGGCTCCTCAGCAAGATATTCCGGGGCCACCGCCTCTCTAGCGTGCCATGCTGGGTCGGGGCTCAGGAGGGGCGACTGGATGACAGGGGATACACTGCTCACTGAGGGCCCAGATGACATTTCCAGATGGGGTTGAGGTTGGTAACTCTCCTCCATCTCCTCATCTGTTCTGGGCTGGGGTTTGATGGGGGAATCTGGGCTGGGGGGATGCATCTCTTTGATTGCGGAGAGTGGAGTGGGGCTCACCTCCCGCTCAGTTGTCTTCTGCCCACCAGGGAGTCTGCCGCCCCAGTCTAGACCAGTCCTGCCCCTCTGCAGTATCCCCGCCCCCTCTCTCCCATTGTTGTTGTCAGCTGAGGGTGTTAAACCCTCTCGTGGAGGAGGGGGGGCATCGTGTCTGGGGGGGGGGAGCACGACTGCCCATTATCCACCCGTCTCCCCCGGCCGTCAGGCACACAGTGTACCTGTGCTTTGGTCACGCGGAACGGACCTGCGCCGCTGCTCCCCGCCTCCGCCGCCTCTACAGCTGATCTGTCACCTGCGGCTTTCTCTTCCGGGCTGTCGCCTCCAACTCCCGCTCCTCGCTGCGGGGAGATCACCGAGCATCTTGCGGCGTCCCCTCTCTGCTTCCTCCGGCCGCCGCGGCCGCCATCTTGGATCCGTCAGGCGGGGATCCCCTCGTCGCTGAGGCAGAGAAGAAAGTTGTGATGCGCTGGTCTTTTCTTTTCTGGGGTGTTCCTCTGCACTTCCCCCATCTGGACATCTGCTGACACGCTCCAGGTAACACTCTGACAGGTAAATTTCACTGTCTGTGTGCAGAGCTCCCGCCAAACACGTCTCTACGCCGCCATGTCAAGCTCCGCCCCCCCAACTCCCTCTTTTTATTAAAACAAGGCTGAAAAGAGCTACACACTTACCAGTACCACACATCTCCTACTGAATTAGGTGCACTTTTCCCCATTAGATTGGTATCTTGGGGTAATTTGGTACTTGATACTTATGGTGTGAGGGTTTTGGTCGGCTTTAAATTTCCAGTTTTACTGTATAATTTTGTTTAAAAAATGTTTTCTTTATGTTAAATACAGAATGGCTCTCATATGACATATTGGCAGATGTACAGCCAGCCATGTACAGTAGGTAGTTTCCGAATAGATGTTGGCTACAATAGACCCACTAGAAGCATGCTTCCATGCTCCACCTCTAAGCAGTACATTGACATAGTAAATCCTCCTTGCTTCTCTTCCTTCAGCCGCAGCTCCCGGAGAATCTCATAAGCCATTGAAGGACAAAAGGACAGATCGGGAAGAACTTGTGAGCCACGGCATGGCGGCCTCCCATCCTGATGCAGGTTAATCTGTCATATTTCTGGGTCAGTCAACTTTGTCCTGCAAACAGGTCACCACAACTAGGGTGCAGTTAGTTGTGCTTCTATTAATAAGCCATTTTGAATACTTCTACACTGGCCGAACTACATACCTATGGGTCCCAGAGCAAACTTTGGCCTGGGGCTCCCCTACCCCCCCATTCACACACCCACCCCTACACATATTTGCGCACACCCACACACACCCACGCCTACACACACTCTCTCTCAGACACACCCTCACAACCCTATGGGTCGATGCCATTCCTCTGCGCTTCCCCCGTCTGGACATCTGCTGACATGCTCCAGGTAACACTCCGACAGGTAAATTTCACTGTCTGTGTGCAGAGCTCCCGCCAAACACGTCTCTATGCCGCCATGTCAAGCTCCGCCCCCCCAACTCCCTCTTTTTATTAAAACAAGGCTGAAAAGAGCTACACACTTACCAGTACCACACATCTCCTACTGAATTAGGTGCACTTTTCCCCATTAGATTGGTATCTTGGGGTAATTTGGTACTTGATACTTATGGTGTGAGGGTTTTGGTCGGCTTTAAATTTCCAGTTTTACTGTATAATTTTGTTTAAAAAATGTTTTCTTCAGCTTTATGTTAAATACAGAATGGCTCTCATATGACATATTGGCAGATGTACAGCCAGCCATGTACAGTAGGTAGTTTCCGAATAGATGTTGGCTACAATAGACCCACTAGAAGCATGCTTCCATGCTCCACCTCTAAGTAGTACATTGACATAGTAAATCCTCCTTGCTTCTCTTCCTTCAGCCGCAGCTCCCGGAGAATCTCATAAGCCATTGAAGGACAAAAGGACAGATCGGGAAGAACTTGTGAGCCACGGCATGGCGGCCTCCCATCCTGATGCAGGTTAATCTGTCATATTTCTGGGTCAGTCAACTTTGTCCTGCAAACAGGTCACCACAACTAGGGTGCAGTTAGTTGTGCTTCTATTAATAAGCCATTTTGAATACTTCTACACTGGCCGAACTACATACTATGGGTCCCAGAGCAAACTTTGGCCTGTGGCTCCCCTACCCCCCCATTCACACACCCACCCCTACACATATTTGCGCACACCCACACACACCCACGCCTACACACACTCTCTCACACACACACACCCTCACAACCCTATGGGTCGATGCCATCCCCTGCACCTGTAACTTTTTCTTTATTGCATGGCACGGCCTGCTTCGGTATTCATAACAGTTGGGTTATTCCGCCACAAGGTGGCGCAGTGGTACTGCAGAAAGCTGTGGCATCTCCCGTCCCCCTATAAAAATGGGATTAACCATAGAGTTCCCAGTGTTTCCTCTGCAGTGATACTGCGAAGTTAGAAGATGGCTCTCTTGCGCAGGTGAGCGGGGCAACCAAGCCTGCGGCCCTGCAAGTCTATTTCCACACGTTTCTGGACCCTCACTGCCTCCCAACCTTGGCTGACCGATTGGGTGAGGGTGGAAGAGCACTAGGGTCAAGTGTTCCTGGAGCGCAGCTCCAAGCCGCAGACCCTGTTCCACAAAGGGTAGCTGGCCATAGGCTTTATGGTGAGCCTTCTAGGGATGCGGAGTTCCTGTACTGGCTTCTGAGGGGGTGAGTGTTTTGGAGACTGTGTCCCCTTCTTTTCCTTCAGGGTTACCACCCCCCCTCCCATCCCCTCCTGACCTGATTACTCGCCACTGCCTTCTCATCTCTCTCTCTCTCTCTCCCCCCCCCCCCCCTTCTCTGACTTGTTCGGGGGGATGGGGGCAGGTGGTAGCGGCGAGTGGTGTTAGTTGTGGTGTTTACTGTGTGTTTTTGACCGCCACCCCTGCTTTGTACTGTGCTCCGTGGCTGTGGGCGCTATAACCTGAGGCTTTTTGTTTCGTCATGGCGCCAGCAGGGTCACATGGGCACCTTTTTTGCGCTCTTCGGGGAGGCGGGGCCGGGGGATGACGCATATCGCGTCGTCCCCCCGCGGCCCGCCCCTCGAGGTACCTCTGCGGCACCATTTTGGATTAGCTGTGCGTCTGGATTTCTCCCTTCCGGGCTGCAGCGCTGTTTCCTCCGGTGTGTCGCTTCATCCTGCGGTCTGTGCCTTGGTGACCCTGCGGTGTCTTTGGTCCGTGAGTCCCCCTTGGGTTTTTTTTTATTGGTCTTGGGGTTTATGTGCTGCGGGATGCTCGTGTCGTTTTTACTTATGTCTTTCAGGCAGGATACCAGTGGGTTGTGGTTTCTCCCGGCTCTACTCCTTCCTCCCCCTCACCCCCCCCTTCACAGACTTCTGGGGCATCCTTTGGTAGGCTGGCTTTTGTATTAGCCTTCACCTAGCGTTGGCCTATTGTGCCTGTGTTAATCACCATATGGAGGCTTCTGGGGATAGCGTGCTTGGGGGCCCTTCGGGGCAAGCCCGGCTGTGTTCTATGTGTGGGGTATCCCCTGTCAGTAACAGTGTCGAGGTGTGCGCGCCGTGCACTCAAAGTGTCCTTGCGCTCCAGCTTGGTTTGCCTGCATCGCTTCCCAGCTCTGTGCCCCCTTCGGCATCACCTATCCCCTCACTGCTGCAATTAGCTCCCAGTGAGGGGGATGCTAGCAGCGGATCAGAGTCTGATCTGGCACTTCGTGTGACCAATATTGAGAAGCAACTTGCCGGGCCTGTTCCTAGGAAGTCTTCTGGCAAGAAGCGGCACCCTCCAGTTCCACTGAGGAGTATAAGGACTTTGATGCCACTGGTGGACTTTATTCCCTAGAGGAAGGGGAATTGTTCCAGGACTCTGACTCCTCTGGGAACCAGAAGGAGGGTTGCATTAGTGACCCTGGGCCTGCGTCCGGGGAGGAATCATGGTACCCTGAGGACACTGACAATCTGCTGTCACAGATTTTTGAAATATTGCACATTGCTCCCCCTGAGGTGGCTAAGAGAAAGCTGGATGAGCTTTTTCGTCCTGGTAAACAGTGTCTGGAGTTCCCTGAGCAGGGCCATTTCACTTCTATGGTGCTTAAGAAGTGGGAACGTCCTAACAGGCTGCCCACTGTGCCCAAGGGATTGCATAAGAGGTATCCCTTTCCTGCTGATCTAGTAAAGCGTTGGTCTTGTCCCCCTGAGGTGGACGCTCCTGTGCTAGGCCTGTCTAATACCTCGGTCATGCCTTCCCCTGACACTACCACTCTGAAGGACAGCGAGGACCAGCGCATGGATCAGCTGGCCTGCCATGCTTTTACTTGTGTGGGGGCTGGACTGCGCCCGGCCTTTGCTGCTGCCATTACTGCTATTGCCCTTAAGAAACTGCTTAAGCGTCTCTGTGATGGCGCTATGGCTGGTAGGAGGAGGGAGGATTATAGGGCCCTCTTGCTTTGCTCTGATTTTGTTGCATTTATCCTTACTGCCATGGATGATGCTGGGAGGCTGGGCGGTAGGGCCTCTGCACTTTTGGTTGCTATGCGCCGCTCTGTTTGGTTACTTCGGTAGGCAGCTGATGCTGCTGCTAAGAAGGCTCTCACTGGGCTCCCCTTTTGCGGGGCTGCGGCTCTTTGGTAAGCGTCTTGATGTTTTGGCCAAGGAGGGCATTCTGCCTCAGCGTAGGAGGCAGCCCCGGCCCTTTCGGGGGACCTCCGCCTCCCTTCGTACTTCCAGAGGAGGTCGTGGCTCCCTCTTCTCAGGTAGCCGCAAAGATTCTTGGGGCCGTGGCAGATCTCGTGGACGTCCTGGCCTCTCCTGGGGTTCCAAGCCCAAACCCCCTTCCAAGGCCCCTCAGGCATGAGAGGGCACCCTCACCCATCCAGGTGGGGGGACGGCTTTGGCTCTTTGCTCACGTCTGGAGGCTCCACGTCTCAGACCGGTGGATTCAGGTGGTGTTCTCCGGTTACAAGATAGAGTTTGCAGCCTGGCCGCCCCCAAGATTCATCAGATCCCGGATGTCTTTAAACCCCCTATCAGCTCAAGGGTTGCTTTCGGCAGTTCAATGCCTGCTGGAGTCAGGGGTCATTTGTCCAGTGCCCCATCGTGAACAGGGACGGCTCTCTGAGGCCCATTCTGGACCTGAAGGGCCTCAACAAATTTGTCAGATTCAAACATTTTCGCATGGAGACGCTACGTTCTGCTGTCAGTACCCTTCGCCCGGGCGACTTTATGACCACCGTGGACATCAAGGATGCTTATCTTCATGTGCCTATCTTCCCAGGTCATCAGAGATTTCTGAGGTTCGTGCTGGAGGATCACCAGTTTTTTGCCTTACCATTTGGTATCGCCTCGGTGCTTTGGTTGTTCACCAAGGTGCTGGCAGGAGTGATGGCTCTGCTATGGACCCGGGGCATTCGCATCCTTCCTTACCTGGACGACATCCTCATTGTGGCTCAGTCCTTTCATCAGGCCGAACAGGACACCCAGGTGGTGATCTCCACTCTGGCTGGGTGATCAATTTTCCTAAGTCTTCACTGTCCCCGTCCTTGGTGAGGTCCTTTCTGGGCATGACACTGGATACCTCTCAGGTCAAGGTGTTCCTACCTCAGCAGAAGGTGTAGGGCCTTCAGAAGCAGGCACGGGCTCTGCTCTTGTGTCCTCATCCCTCCATCCGTCTGGGGATGCAGTTGGTGGGCCTGATGGTGTCATGCTTCACATGAGACCTCTTCAGTTGCACCTCTTGTCAGTCTCCTCTGGCCAGGCAGTCCCTTTTGTGGTGGCTGGACTCAAGGAATATTCTGGTGGGCAGGACCTTCCACGGATGCCAGTCTGACGGGCTGGGGGGTTGGTTCTGTCCCACCTGACCACACACCTTTGGGGTCGGGCTGTTCAGATCCGCTCAGACAACCAGACGGCGGTTGCCTACATCAACCATCAGGGACGGACTCTGAGCAAGCGAGCCTTCAAGGAAGTGTCCCTGATACTGTCTTGAGCGGAACAGAATGTTTGCCTTTTTGGTGGCTATCACTTCTGTAAGGCGAGTTTCTGAGCTGGCGGCGCTTTCCATCAAACCTCATTTTGAGAGGCATCAGGATAAGGTGGTGTTTCGGCTTAAGCCAGATTTCTTGCCTAAGGTGGTGTCTGCCTTTCATCTCAATCAGGACATTGTCTTGCCTTCTTTGTGTCCTAATCCTGCTAATTCCAAGGAGCGGACACTGCATTCTCTGGATGTGGTCAGGGCTCTGAAGTTTTATTTGGTTGCTACTGAGCCTTTAAGGAAATCTGATGCTCGTTTTGTTCTCATTTCTGGACCTAGGAAGGGTTTGCCTCCAGCTAAATCCACTATCAGCAAGTGGATCCGTCAGGCGGTGGTTCAAGCCTATTCTGCTAGGGGAAAGGAACTTCCCTTAAGGGTGACTGCTGCTCATTCCACTCATGCTATTGGTGCCTCTTGGGCTTTTCAGCACCAAGGTTCTGTTAAACAAGTTTGCAAGGCCGCTACTTCGTCTTCTCTTCATACTTTTTCCAAGTTTTACAAGGTTGATGTTAAGGCCTCAGCGGATGCTGGTTTTGGCCACAAGGTACTTCAGGAGGTAGTGACTTGAACTGCTGGCTGTTACTCATTGGGGATCCCACCCTACTTTTGGACACTGCTTTTGGATGTCCCAACTGGTATGAATACCGAAGCAGGTCGTGCCATGCAATAAAGAAAAAAGCAATTCTGTGAGTACTCACCTGTAGAATTGTTTTTGTTCTTGCATGGCACGGCCTGCTTCGACCCACCCTTGTTATCGTTATTTTTGGTTGCCTCTTTATGGTGATTGTTCCAAGTTAATTGGGGTTTTTTACATTTTTTACCTTTATTCTCTCCTGGCTTCTTGTCTCACTGCTTGTCTACGCTGGGACCTCTATGGTTAATCCCGTTTTTATAGGGGGCCGGGAGATGCCACAGCTTTCTGCAGTACCACTACCACAATAACCTAACTGTTATGAATACCGAAGCAGGCCATGCCATGCAAGAACAAAAATACCATTTTGTGAATACTCACCTTGTAAAATGGGTATTATGAGTATGTCACACACCCCGCTTCAAGAATCCATAACATGTGGGTAATATCGTCCTGAAGAGGGCGTTCCTGCAGAGATGATAGCAAAAGAAAGCCCCTCCCTGATCCATAAATACCTGGGACCTCCCACTCACTACCCAGTATACAGAAGCAGTAAGGTAAGGGACCAGGAAGAGGCAAAAATAAACAACAACCACGCAAAGTTCGCAATAAAGAGGATCCTGAATACAAAAGGGCGGGTTGAAGTGGGGTGTGTGACATACTTATAATACCCATTTTACAAGGTGAGTATTCACAAAATGGTATTATTCTTAGTATGTCACACACCCCGCTTCAAGAATCCATAACATGTGGGACATCCAACAGCAGTGTCCATAACAAGGGAGGGGATCCAAAACTAGGCAACAATGCACAACTTTAAACCACTACAGCTTGCAAAACTTTGCGGCCAAAAACAGCATCCGCTGAAGCCCGAACATCAACCTTGTAAAACTTGGAAAAGGTGTGAACAGAAGACCAGGTAGCGGCCTTACAAACTTGCTCAACAGAAGCCTGGTGCTGAAAAGCCCAGGACGCACCAACTGCACGAGTAGAATGAGCAGTAACACGAAAAGGGGGACTCCTCCCCTTGGCAGAATAGGCCCCAATGATGGCCTGACGAATCCATTTACTAATGGAAGATTTGGCAGGAGCCAAACCTTTCCTAGGCCCGCAGGGCACCACAAAGAAAGCATCAGTCTTACGAAAGGAAGACGTAACCTCCAGATAATGTTCCACAACACGAACTACATCCAAGGAATGCAATGCCCTTTCCTTGTCATCGCTGGGATTTGGGCATAGAGAGGGCAAAACAATGTCCTGATTCAGATGAAACTCCGAGACCACTTTAGGAAGAAAATCCTGCTTGAAACGAAAGACAACCTTGTCCTGATGTTTCTCGAAGTACGGAGCTGTAATGGATAAAGCTGCCAACTCAGAAACACGCCTAACCGAAGTGATAGCCACCAAAAAGGCCACCTTTTGCGTAAGAGAAGACAAAGCTATCTCATTCAAGGGCTCAAATGGTGGGCCCTGGAGAGCAGAAAGAACCAGGTTCAAATCCCAAACTGGAACAAAAGGCTTCCTAGGAGGCCAAACATGTGTAACACCTTGGAAAAAGGTCTTGACTAAGGGAAGAAGTGCAAAAGACCTTTGGAAGAACACGGCCAGGGCAGAAACCTGCCCTTTCAATGTACTAAGCTGGAGCCCCAGATCTAGACCATGTTGGAGAAACTCTAAAATTCTAGGAATGGAGAACTCTCGACAAGAGAAAGACCTACTTTCACACCAATCAATATAGGCCCTCCAAGTCCTGTAGTAAATAGAAGAGGAAGAGCGCTTCCTGGCACGGATAAGAGTCTGAATCACCGCGTCAGAAAGACCTTCTTCCTTCAAGATGGCGGTTTCAGCAGCCATTCCGTCAAAGCCAGCGATGGTAAATTGGGATAGCGCAGCCGACTCTGGGTGAGCAGGTCCGGCAGCAGAGGCAGGGCGAACTGATCCTCTGCCAGTCTTACGAGGTCTGCGAACCAAACTCGCCTTGGCCACCTTGGGTCCACCAGAATCGCCGACGCACCATCCAAGGCCAGTTTGCGCAGCACTCTGGCTAGCATTGGGAACGGAGGAAACAGGTAAAGGAACCCCAGATCCCTCCAGTTTAGAGACATGGCATCCACTGTCAGAGCCAGAGGATCCTGTGAGAGAGACACAAAGACTGGAAGCTTGTGATTGTGACGAGAAGCAAAGAGGTCCACCGCTGGGAACCCCCACCTGAGACATATCGAACGAAACACCTTGGGACTGAGAGACCACTCCCCCTGACGAGAGGAGGCCCTGCTCAGCAAGTCCGCCTCCGTGTTTTCCACTCCCGGAATGTAGACTGCTGAGATACACGGGACGTGGGTCTCTGCCCAGTCCAGAATCAAAGACACTTCCCTGAGGGCACTCCTGCTGCGAGTCCCTCCTTGGTGATTGATGTAAGCAACCGCCGTTCTGTTGTCCGACCGGACCTGAACTGGCAGGCCTCTCAACTGATGAGTCAAGCGAAACAGAACCAACCTGATGGCTCTCAACTCCAGAACATTGATGGGCTCGTGAGCCTCCCGCGGGCCCCACAGACCCTGAAACTGGAGGTCCTTCCAAACACCCCCCCAACCTGACAGACTGGCATCCGTGGTGACTGTTTCCCAACGCGGAGCCAGAAAAGATCTGCCCTTCAACAGATTGACCGACCCCAACCACCATTGCAGGGATCGACGAACTCGGGGAGTCATCAGGAAGGACTGATCCAACGATAGAGGAGACTTGTCCCAAACCTTCAACAGATGAAGCTGAAGCGTCCTTGTGTGAAACTGCGCAAAGGGAACTGCCTCGAATGAGGCCACCATTAACCCCACCAGCCTCATCCCTAACCGGATGATCGGATGAGGGGTTGACAAGAGAAGCCGAACTAACTCCTGAATCAAAAGAATCTTGGCCTGGGGTAGAAACACCCTGGCCTGTGAAGTGTCCAGAGACATTCCCAGAAAGGTCAGAATTCTGGACGGAGAAAGAGAAGACTTGGGGTGGTTGATCACCCAACCGAACCTCTCCAGAGTGGACACCACCGCTCTGGTGTCCAACTCCGCTTGGTTGAAGGAAGAGGCCATGATCAGTAGATCGTCCAAATAGGGCACGATGCGGATACCCTGACCTCTGAGCAGAGCCATCACCCCCGCTAGCACCTTGGTGAACACCCGAGGCGCTGAGGTGAGACCGAAAGGAAGTGCCACAAACTGAAAGTGCCGATCCTCCACCACGAACCTGAGAAACCTCTGGTGTGCTGGAAAAACCGGAACGTGTAGATAAGCATCCTTGATGTCTATGGACGTCAGAAAGTCTCCCTGACGAAGAGAGTGAATGGCCGAACGCAGCGTTTCCATGCGGAATTTCCTCGGCCGGATGAACCGGTTGAGAAACTTCAGATCCAAGATGGGTCGGACCAACCCATCCTTCTTGGGAACCGTGAACAGATTGGAATAAAAGCCCCTGCCCCGATCTGAAGGGGGCACTGGGCAAATGACAGCCATGTCCAGAAGATTCTCCACTGCCACCAGGAGCCCCTGCGCCGCTAGAGGCTCCGACGGCATCCGAGACCTGACAAATCTGGAAGGGGGGCGGAGCTCGAACTCCAGCTTGTAGCCGGAAGACACCACTTCCCGGATCCATCTGTCCGAGACCTCTTGATCCCAGATCTGAGAGAAGTGCTGCAGCCGTCCCCCCACCCGCATGGGTGAGGGCGCCCCCTCATTGCTGAGCCGGCTTAGCAGCCGGTTTGGGCTTAGAGCCCCAACTGTAGCCAGAACGGGCACGTCCTCTGCCCCTGTTTCCGAAATCTCCTCTGGAAGAGGGAAATGCAGAACCCCTGCCAGATCTGGCCCCCCGAAAGGAGGGGTTAAAGGCAGGCGCCCCCCGAAAGGGGCGGCGTTGTTTCTTACGTTGAGGTAACCTACCACCCTTGGTGACAGAGTCCAATGTCTCTCCAAAGAGCCGTAGACAAACAAAGGGTAAGGCCGTCAGTGATTTTTTGGACATAAAATCGGCCGCCCACTGGCGCAGCCACACCGACCGCCGAATAGCCACAAGCAGAGCCGAAGTCCTACCACACATCATCAAAGTATCATCCAAGGCGGTCAACACAAAGGATAGAAACAACTCGCACCGTTTAAGGCTAAGGAACTCGTTACTACCAGGACGAAGCCCGGAAGAAGTCAACAGGTCCCTGACCACAGACCTGGTGGCCAACACCATTAGCTCCGAAGCGCACACAGGCCGGATGGCCGACCCAATGCTAGTAAAGCCATGAGAAGCCATCTGATCAATACGTTTATCCTCTCCATCTTTGAGAGTGGAACAATCAGGTCTGTTTAACACCGAGGAGTTAGACAACCCCAAAACCGGTGCATCCACCTCGGGGGGAGATGCCCCGCGCTTGATCGCCTCAGAAGGAAAGGGATATTTCCTATCCCACCCCTGAGGGATGCCAGGGAGCCGAGCCGGCCTATCCCATTCCTTGTCAATGATTCTATCAAAATGTCGTTGCGTAGGAAACTCCAGGCGCGGCCTGGATTCCTCAAACAATTCACCTTTCTGCTGTGACGCCTCCTCGGGAGGGGAAATATTCAGAACTTCCAGCATGAGAGACAGAGCGTGAGGAGAGTCCAAGGATCTCCCTAAATCAGAAAGCTCGGCATCAGCGCCAGCAGACTGCTCATCATCCGAAAATTCTGAACCCTCATCAACTTCCCCCTCCTCTAGCTGGGGATAATCAGACCAATCCAGATTATCTCTGTCATCAAGATCATCCACCGGCGGAGCCGGCGACAAATGCTTTCTCTTAGACGGAGCCTTACGGGCGACCGAGCTAGAGAGCATTTTCTCAAGGCTAGCCAATCTGGCACACATCTCGGATTGCAGATCCCTGCCCATGACCACGTCACACGGGGCACGAGTCAAGGCGGGAGGGGGAGTTGAGGTGGCCGGCTGTGCTGACCCCGACGCTTGGGGTTCGGACTGCCGCGTAATAGTTTGCTGTGCACATGGTATACACAGTAACACATCATCCCCAGTAATGGAAATCCCACACAACATACACTTTTTGGGATGCCCCGAAGGGGTCCCAGTATCCGGGGATGCCTCCATAAGGTGAATTTTGAGTGGTCGCTATGACCCAGGGAATTACGCCAGTTAGGCAACCCGGGATGCCCCTTTAATGTCCCGAGTGGGAGGATTTGTGATGCTAAAATGGACCCAGGGACCCAGGATCAGGAGAGACCTTCCAATACTACAGAAGATCCTCCTGGATAACTTTCACCTAAAAGACAGAGAGAGACCCATAAGTCCCTACAATAAAACTTAACAGATAAAGAAAAGAAGAAATAAATGAGGCCCACAGGGCCACTCACAGACGCTGCGGTGAACGATCCGCCTCAGAACAATGGCGATCTCTGAGGTGAAGTGAAGAGAAGAAGCACGGCCGTGCCAGGGGCGTGGTCTGCGCAGCCCGCGCAAAGCTGATCTGTGCCCCCTTCTGCCTAGTAACAGGGAGCTGCCTAGTGACAGGGAGCTCAGCTCCGCAGCGGCGCCAGTACAGAGGAGGGCGGAGCCGCGGCGACGCGCCGAAAGCCCGGCTCCGCCCCCCCTTCCAGTGTGAATGAAGCGTGAGGGAAGAAGTCCCTCACGCACCAGCCCAGAGACCGGCGCTGCCGACAACCGCGGCGCCGGCTGCATGACAACGGGTGCATCCGCTATCACTAGCGGAGCACCCGCCCCGCTCGCTGCGGCGAGGAGTGAAGGAGAGAACGGGGGCTGGCCGCGGCAGAGCGCCGAGTGCCAGCCCCGCCCCTCCAACGCGCGTGAGGTGAAAAATCACCTCACAGAATGAAAAACCCCGGCGCCAGGCTGCAATGACAGCCGCGGTGCTGGCACATAGTAACAAGAGAATAACACATTGAGGAACTACTCTAGATACACACATCAATAAAGAGACAGTGAATAAAGAGAAAGTGAATAAGCTAACCCCTATGAGAGGAACCCCCAGCCCCCATAATTGGTAAAGGGAAGGGCCCCCCCCCCAGGGGAAAAGTCAAGGGACGGGGCATCCCAAACCGGGATCACCTACCCGGTATGACCGCCTACCCTCTCTTTTAGGGTCTCACGGTGGAGCTCTGCTCCTCAGCACCAGAGGTGCCAATGTACCCTCGCTCGGGCCAGCAGCCAAGACTGTGGAGGCATGTAATATGAGGTAAATTTTTGGGACAAAAGGGGTCCGAGCGGAAATAAACAAAATAAGAGGCCGGGAGTTACCCCGGCTACCTGAAATCCCCCTGTGCAAGGAGGAGCCATCATCTTCTGACTTGCTTGCCGTCTGCAGAGATGGAAAACTGGGTAGTGAGTGGGAGGTCCCAGGTATTTATGGATCAGGGAGGGGCTTTCTTTTGCTATCATCTCTGCAGGAACGCCCTCTTCAGGACGATATTACCCACATGTTATGGATTCTTGAAGCGGGGTGTGTGACATACTAAGAATAACAATTCTGCAGGTGAGTACTCACAGAATTGCTTTTTTCCTTTCTAGCCTGATCTAAGCTACATCTTTGCTTTATTTAATATAATTAAAATTATGACCTTAAAATAATAATGCCCCAAAATTAACAGAGGACATCCAATAAAAAGACTTGGCTGTGCTGTAGGAGTGTGGGAACATAATACTGTTTTATACTGTAAAACTCATACTAGGGATGTGTTTATTTCTTGCCTACAGATGTACCCTTGCACTTACCTCCAAGGCTTTTCCTAAATCTGCAATATGATGAGCAGCAGGGAAATACTCCTCTATATCAAAGGGAAGAAACCCCACCAACACCTGTAAGAACTTTTTTTTACATATATCTGTTATATTACATTTAAATTATATTACATTTTGGGGAGATCCTATATTGTGGGTCACTTTGTTTACCGGCGGTTGCTCTGTCTCAATGGCCTGAACAGAGAACTGTCCTGCTATGAATCAAGCAATCCTTTGGGTTTTTGATCAATTGCTCTTTGAAGTGGACCTATTACCAGGATTTTCACTATCCTGGTGATAGGTCCTTGTCCCTGGGACCTATCCTAATTTAAGATGTCCCAGTGCTGATTGGAGAATGCTCCAGTGTAGGCAAATGGAAGATTCTGCATGGCCAGTCTCCCTGTAGTCTCGGCCCCAGCCTATCAGAATAGCTGGGCCTGGGAGTGTATCTCAGCTGCAGGGAGGGCAGGGATGTGGCCGCTGGCCGAGAACGGAATTTATGAGCACTGGAAAGGTGAGTGTGGGCATGTGCAAGGGGGTTCACACAGCGGGCTGCACAAGTGCTACTTTGACTCCAGCGCTGTCTATACAGCTGATAGGTCTGTTTTAAACGACATGGTGAACAGATAGATAGTTGCTGCCTCCCCATCTTCCCTTATCATTAACACACTCCTGCATTGATGATCGCTGGTCGGTTGCAGCAATTTACATTTATAAAGCCATTTCTTTGTGTTGGATTGCACTGCTCTTAATAGATGCTGCTAGCCAGTATACATCACGGGGCGTAATGCTGGTGGTCCCCATCCCATGACCACTCCTTGGTTGGCATTGACTGGCCTGCACTCATTAAATCTGATCTAGCGACAGCTAGGGGCAAGTCCCTGGTTTCAGTTATCTGCCTGGGGGGGTGCTCAGCCAATCTAATCCCCCCCCCCCTTCCTAGCAGTTTGGTGACCAACACCCATTTTCTCAGACCTGGGTGTATTATAGCTTTTAAGTAGTGTGGGGACAGTGAACAAGTGGGTTACTGCTCTTTACACCACCATTCCAGACAAGAACTGTATATATAGCTGAATATGCTCTTGACTTGCTGGGATTTGTAGTTCCACACTGACCCTGCTGCTTACACTGCTGTGGAGCTTGCTGCTCATGGAGACTGTGATATAGAATGCCTCAGATCACTTAATCACCCGCTACATCTCACATGCTTTCTGCTGCCGCTGATCAGCATTTGCGCTCAATTTTTGGTGCAATGAGAAGGGAACTGCAACCACAGGACCTCAGGAGAATGTTTTTACACTAAGTACTAAAATCTAATTTTTAATTCACAAAACTAGAACTATCAACATTTTATATATTAAGAGTTTGGCTTTTTATTTTAATTTTCCTGTAGATTAATGAGTATCTTCAGACTGATTTAGATGATGCGTTCACCGGACCCTTTTTGGATGGAGAGGAGAGACTTCCATCTTCAGCTGATCTCCATTACATGGCGGCCTCGCTAAAGAATGTTCTGCCTCCAGATGTATTTAACAATACAGGTAAAGGCTGCCCTGGCAGTGGAACAGGTAACACGGATGCAATATGTATCAAGTTATAGTAGGCCAACATCCGTGTTATTGTGAGAAATGCTGTAACTAGGACAAAATATTGTGCTCATGTTTCAGTGACACCAATACATCTTTTACCATATTACTTTTCAGTTTCTGCATACAGGAGTTGTTCCCATCAGGGGCAGTTAATGCATGAAAATAACCATTTCCCTCTCTTCCAAACATAAAACAGCTGTCACGTGTCAGGAGGATTGTTTCAGACACCTCCCACCCTGGGCATGTGCTGTTTAAACACCTGCCCTCAGGTTGCTGTTATAGATTAGAGTTGTTTCTACCTTTCAGCCATCACCTTACTCAATGTTCCTTGACCTGCTGTCCCATGATGTTTTAGACGGTGCATTTATACTGTTGCTGACATTGCCTTTTACATCAGTATAACTTATAGAACCTATAGATTTTATCCTCGGTTTTAGTCCTTTCCCCCGATCGGGGGTGCGCCACTATGTGAAACCCCCCAGATCGCCAAACGCAACTCACCTCTTCCCAGTCGTGGCCGCATATTCCGCTGATGTCATGCCATCTGAGTCAGCGTCTAAGGCGGCTGCCTTCCCCGCTTCCCTCTAACAGGGAGCGTGCCCGCGCCGGCCATTCACATATGCCTGGCTCAAGCACATGCCCTGCTAGAGCGATAGCAGGGATGCAGCCGCCAGCATGCTCAGAGCCTCTGGCCTTAGACCCTGACTTGGACGGCATGACATCAGGTCACTTGTTGGGGTTCCTAAGGGTTGTCTGGCCTCCCTCGCCCAAAATTCTTCAATGTTCGATCAACAGCTGTTGGAGATGGCACCAAGGACTAAGACATGCATAAGTTGCTGTTCAAGACACCATCTGATTTTATTAGAGATCATTGCAGACTAAATAGCAGCATGTAAAACAAGAGGGAGTACTCTGACCCCCACCATCAGAATGCATCCGCAGTGTATCACACAGAAGGTTTAGTAATGCATTCCACACTTATCAGAGAAATAATATATCTCACTGATTTTACCATTTCTCACAATATTTCATTACACACCTAGCTTACCCATCCATTAATCAGTTACACAAGCCTTGTGGGCCTCTCCTGGCTGTATGCCCAGACTAGTTATCTTATATTCTTATAAAAACAAGCATTCAAATACATTTCTTAATATTTAACTAACTGAAAATCAAAATGGCAGAACTGGTGCTAAGCTTGCCTCCTGCATCGCGCATGTGCTGTGGGACCGGGAAGCAAGGTAAGTAAATGGGGCGACCAGGGGGGTTTCACACAGGGGGGCATCCCGATTTTGGATGCCCCAGCGGAGGGAATCGATCGGCCCTGGATTCTTATAGATTCCCAGGCTGATTGTGCTGGGTTTTGGTCCACTTTAACTTGGTTTTACAGATTATAGCATGTCTGACCTAGTGTATCCCTTTGTATTCCCTGTATTGTATTATATAGAATTGTATTCTATAGGAATGGTGTAAACTGGAAAAAAAGGATTCCTTGGCCAAAAAAGTTCTGGGCTATTCTATTCTGTCTGGGCAATGTGGCTAAAAATTGTGCACCCAATCCCCCAGCAAGAGCAGCACTGTACATCTCTGCTTTTGCCTTCCACACGGATCGTGAGTGACTGCTTAGTCATTCGAACAGTGCAGCATTGATGCAACTACTGTACACTGTATAGTGATTAGGTGACTTGGGGCCTTATTCATGAAGGTATAGCGCCAGGTAGTACTACAAAAGTTCAAAGAACCAACCAGCTCACCCTTAGACCTCCAGAGCACGGACTTTGAGAAACTCCTGATGCATCCTCCAGTAGTGCTAGTTGTATTGTCCAGCTTGTGAGGAGTTAAAACAAAACCTTTACTTCATTGTTTAAAAGGTATCAATCCATAAGTTTCAGCAACATCACCAATGACATAACGACCGTGGAACCCCTTCCCACACCAGGACCCGGGTTACGCGTTTCGAGCAGATCACAGCTCTTAATCATAACAATTATAGCGCCAGGTAGTGCCTGTACAGCGGCAGGTGAACGCCGGACACGGCACGCAATGCCACATTTATGAAGCCGAATCCGGTGAGCTACTAGAACAACGACATGTAGCGTAGGATTCATCATTATCCCAGGCTCAGTGTACAGCGTCGGCGTTCAGCCTTGCAGAGCGCCACGTATTACCTGTCGCTACCTGGCGCTCTCCCATACATTTTTATGGACGATCCTTAAATCCTTTTCCTGATCCCTATTTTTTTTTTTCCCTAAAAAAAACACAAAACTTCTGACGTGTATTCTGAGCATTTTTGAAAACTTTTTGGATTAATAATATTTTTATGCAGAATTTTTACATGTCTGGTATTAAGGTGTTCATGTTACAATGTTATAACAATGTAATTCCATATTTTCGCTTTGTTACTAGTGGATACATGTTCAAAAACAGACTTTAATCACACAGCTTCTGGCGCTATGGGCTACAGTTACATGATTTTGATTTTGAGCGCTGGCGCTGTTTGTGGCTGTTTTTTTGATGAATGTGGTGTGAGTCAGTCGCACTGTGCTGTTGTTTCGCTCACATACAGCGTAGTATAGCGACTCACATATCATATTCATCAATGGCGTACAGCGACTGAAGCGTTCTGAAACAATGATCCATGGATCAGCCTGTTAGTGTAACACTGTCGTTGACACAGCAAATGCAGGGAGGAACATGGCTTTACTTGCTCCGCTTCCGCTATTGCTTTAGACAACCACGGATGGATGGACGGGCAGGTCTGTCCTTTTTTGGTTGCGCAGAGCACTGCAGAAGAGTTGTGGCTCCTCCCGGTACCCTATAAAAACAGAATAACCTGATACCACTTCCAGTGTTTCCTCTGCAGTGACACTGCGAAGATAGAAGATGGCTTTTTATAGTGCGCAGGTGAGCTGGGCTACCAAGCCTGCGGCCCTGCAAGTCTATTTCCACCCGTTTCCCGACCCTCTGTGCCTCCCAGCCTTGGCTGACAGATCAGGTGAGGGTAAAAGAGCACTAGGGTCAAGTGCTCCAGGAGCGCTGCTCCAAGCCGCAGACCCTGTACCACAAAGGGGAGCCGGCCATAGGCTTTATGGTGAGCCTACTGAGGGATGCGGAGTTTCTGTCCTGGCTGAGGGGGTGAGTGTTTTCGGGGACTGTGACCCTTCTTTCTCTATTCTGGGGTCCCCACCCTCTTTCTGGACTGGGTCTCGCCGCTGCCTGCTCGCCTCTCTTCCTCCCCCCTCTCCCTGCCGTGTGTTCAGATGGGGGGGGGGGGGCGGGGCGGCGTGTGGCAGCGGCGAGTGTTGTTTTTTCTGAGGTGTTTTTATCCGCAGTCGCCGCTTTGTACTGCGCTCCACGGCGGGCGACGCTATAACTTGTGGCGTTTTTTACTTGTACTGTGATGGCGCCGGCAAGGTAACGTGGGCGCCGTTTTCGCGCTCTTCGGGGGGGGGGGATGACACGTATTGCGTCGTCCTCCCGCGGCCCGCCCCTCGAGTTTCTCTGCCGGCGCTATTTTGTGTCTGCTGCGCGTCTGGGACTATCTTCCCTTCTGACTGCGGCGGTGAATCCTTCCTGGTGTCGCTTCCTCCAGCGGTCTTAGGCTTGGTCCATGGGTCCCCATTGGAGGTTTTGTTTTCGTGGGGCATGTGCTGCGGGATGCTCATGTACCCTTTTACCTATGTCTTTCAGGCGGGACAACTGTGGGTTGTGGTGCGCCCAGGGTATCGTTGCGGCCCAGGCTGGGTTGAACACATCTCTTCCCAGCTCTGCGCCTCCTTCGGCATCACCTACCCCCCCCCCCCGCTCCTGCAGGTAGCCCCCAGTGAGGGGGATAATAGAAGGGGGTCACAGTCTGATCTGGCACTTCGTGTGGCCAGCATTGAAAGGCAGCTTGCCAGGCCTGTTCCTAGGAAGGCCTCTGGCAAGAAGCGGCACCTGACTTCCACTCCCTACCTCTCTACTGAGGAGTATGAGGAATTTGATGCTTTTGGTGGCTGTTACTCCCTAGAGGAAGGGGAGCTTTTCCAGGACTCTGACTCTGGAGACCAGCAGGAGGGTTGCGAGAGTGACCCTGGGTTGGCGTCCGGGGAGGAATCATGGTTCCCTGCGGACACTGATAGTCTGCTGTCTCACATTTTTGAAATCTTGCACATTGTCCCCCCTGAGGTGGCTAAGAAAAAGCAGGGTGAGCTGTTTCGTCCTGACGAACAGCGTCTGGAGTTCCCTGAGCAGGGACATTTCACTAATATGGTGCTTAAGGAGTGGGAACGTCCTAACAGACTGCCCGCGGTGCCCAAGGGATTGGATAAAAGGTATCCCTTTCCTGTTGACCTAGTAAAGCGATGGTCATGTCCCCCTGAGGTGGACGCTCCCATTCTAGGGCTGTCCAACACCTCGGTCATGCCTTCCCCTGACACTACCACTCTGCGGGACAGCGAGGACCGGCGCATGGATCAGCTGGCCTGCCATGCTTTTACTTGTGGGGGGGCTGGACTGCGCCCAGCCTTTGCTGCTGCCATTACAGCTATTGCCCTTAAGAAACTGCTCAAGCGTCTCGCTGATGGCGCTACGGCTGGTAGAAGGGGGAAGGAGTATAGGGTCCTCTTGCTTTGCTCTGATTTTGTTGCCTTTATCCTTACTGCCATGGATGATGCTGTACATCTGGGAGGTCGGGCCTCTGCTCTTTTGGTGGCTATGCACCGCTCTGTGTGGTTGTGCCAGTGGGCAGCCGACGCTGCTGCTAAGAAGGCTCTCACTGGGCTTCCCTTTGCGGGGCTGCAGCTCTTTGGTGAGCGTCTGGATGTGTTAGCCAAGGATGGTAGGCTACCTCAGCATAGGTTTTCGAGGCTCCTCCTCCTCCTCCTTTCGCGTCTCTAGAGGATGTCGTAACTCACTCTTCTCAGGTAGTTGCAGAGAGTCTTGGGGTCGTGGCAGGTCCCGTGGCCGCCTGGTCTCTCGTGGGGGGCCAAGCCCAAGCCCCTTCCCAAGGCCCCTCAGGCATGAGGAGACACCCTCGCCCATCCGGGTGGGCGGACGGCTGCGGCTCTTTGCTCACGTCTGGAGGCTCCACGTCTCAGACCGGTGGATTCAGGAGGTGGTGTCCTCCGGGTACAAGATAGAGTTTGCAGCATGGCCGCCCCCAAGATTCCTCAGATCCCGGATGTCTCAAAACCCTCTGTCAGCTCAGGGCCTGTGCCTAGCAGTTCTACGCATGTTGGAGTCATTTGTCTTGTGCCTTCCCAGGAACGGGGTCAGGGTTTCTATTCCAATCTTTTCACGGTCCCCAAAAAGGATGGGTCTCTGAGGCCCATCCTGGATTTGAAGGGTCTCAACAGATTTGTCAGGTTCAAGCACTTTCGCATGGAGACGCTACGCTCGGCTGTCAGTACCCTTCGTCAGGTCGACTTCATGCCCATCTTTCCAAGTAATCAGCGATTCCTGAGGTTCGCCCTGGAGGATCAGCATTACCAGTTTGTGGCTTTACCCTTCGGTATCAGCTCGGCGACTCGGGTGTTCACCAAGGTGCTGGCGGGCGTGATGGCTCTGCTGCGGAACCAGGGCATTCGCATCCTTCCTTACCTGGACGACATTCTGATTGTGGCTCAGTCTTTTCACCAGGTCGAGCAGGACACCCAGGTGGTGACCTCCACGCTCGAGTCCTTTGGTTGGGTGATCAACTTTCCCAAGTCTTCACTGTCTCCGTCTTTGGTAAGGTCCTTTCTGGGCATGACTCTGGATACATCTCAGGTCAAGGTATTTCTCCCTCAGCAGAAAGTGGAGGGCCATCAGAAGCAGGCAAGGGCCCTGCTCTTGTGTCCTCATCCCTCCATCTGGCAAGGGATGCAGTTAGTGGGCCTGATGGTGTCTTGCTTCGAGGCGGTCCCCTTTGCCCAGTTTCACATGAGACCTCTTCAGTTGCATCTCTTGTCAGTTTGGGATCGGGAACCTGTGTCCCTGGATCGGGAATTTGCTCTGCCCCCCCTGGCCAGGCAGTCCCTTTCATGGTGGCTGGACTCCAGGAACCTTCTAGTGGGCATGCCTTTTCTGCCTCCGCTATGGGACACTGTCACCACAGATGCCAGTCTGACCGGTTGGGGGGGCTTTTGGAAGTCTCTGAATTCTGGGGTCAGTGGGGCCCCAAGGAGGCCCATGCTCCCATCAATGTCCTGGAGCTGCAGGCGATCAGGTTGGTTCTTTCTCAACTGATCACACACCTTCGGGGTTGGGCTGTTCAGATCCGCTTGGACAACCAGACGGCGGGTGCCTACATCAATCATCAGGGAGGTATTCGGAGCAAACGAGCTCTCAAGGAAGTGTCCCTGATACTGTCTCGGCAATCTACATTCCAGGGGTGGAGAACCAGGAGGCAGACTCCCTGAGCAGGGGGATGTCTCGGATGGGGGAATGGTCTCTCAGCACCGAGGTCTTTCGCTCCCTATGTCACCTTTGGGGTCGGCCAGATGTGGACCTGTTTGCGTCCCGCCACAACCACAAGCTTCCAAGATTTGTCTCCCTGTCACAGGATCATCTGGCTTTCGCAACGGATGCTCTAGCAATTCCTTGGACAGATTTTCGGCTTCTTTATGCGTTCCCTCCTTTTCCTCTGCTGGGCAGGGTGCTGCGCAAGATAGCCCAGGAGGGGGTACCTGCCATTCTGGTGGCCCACTGTTGGCCAAGGAGAGTGTGGTTCGCAGACATCAGGCAGTTGGCAGTGGATCAGTACATTCTGCCCGCAGACCTAGATGGACAAGGGGTTGCCGGCTTCTGTTAACGATACCATGATTAGGGCACGGAAGAAATCCTCGTCTCTTATCTACTACAGGGTATGGCATGGTTACATTGCCTATCGTGAGTCCAAGTCTCTTCCTTGTCGGGTGTTTCTGTTCCCCGGATTCTGGAATTTTTACAACAGGGCCTTCAGCTTGGTACTCTCAAGGGACAGGTGTCGGCCTTGGCAATTTTTTTCCAGAGATCTTTTGCCAATCACAGGCTTGTTAAGCCTTTGCTGCCTGTTTGGGATTTAAATTTGGTGCTGTCTGCCTTGCAGGGTCCTCCCTTTGAGCCTATGCGTGAGGCTGCTTTGTCCATTCTGACTCTTAAGGTGGCCTTTTTGGTGGCTATCACTTCGGTCAGGCGAGTTTCTGAGTTGGCGGCGCTTTCCATGAAATCTTCTTATTTTGAGCGGCATCAGGATAAGTTAGTTTTTAGGCCCAAACCGGATTTCTTGCCTGAGGTTGTTTCTGCTTTCCATCTCAATCAAGACATTGTATTACATTCTCTGTGTCCTAACCCGGCTAATCCTAAGGAACGGGTTCTTCATGCTCTGGACGTGGTCAGGGCACTGAAGTTTTACTTGGTGGCTACTGAGTCTTTTAGGAAGTCTGATGCTCTTTTTGTTCTTCTTTCTGGTCCTAGGAAGGGTTTGCCTCCGGCTAAGTCTACTATTAGCAAGTGGATCCGTCAGGCAGTGGAGCAGGCCTATTCTGCTAAGGGGAAGGAGCCTCCCTTTAGGGTGACAGCTCATTCCACTCATGCTATTGGTGCTTCTTGGGCTTTTCAGCACCAAGCTTCTGTTGAATAAGTTTGTAAGGCTGCTACTTGGTCTTCTGTTCATACTTTTTCAAAGTTGATGCTGCCTTTTTGCAAAGCGGATGCTGCCTTTGGTCGCAAGGTACTTAAGGCGGTAGTGGTTTGAACTGCCTGCTGCTACTTTTTGGGGGATCCCACCCTACCTTACGGACACTGCTGTTGGACATCCCATACGTAAGTACTTCTGGAAGCAGGCCGTGCCATGCAATAGGAAAAACACAATTCTGTGAGTACTATGCATGGCACGGCCTGCTTCACCCCACCCTTGTTATCATTATTCTTGGTTGCCTCTTTTTGGTGATTGTTCCAAGTTAGTTTTTGGGTTTTTTACCTTTTTTACCTTTATTACCTCCCAGCTTCTTGTATAACGGCTTGTCAACACTGGAGGTCTATTGGAGATTCTTTTTTTTATATGGTACCGGCAGGAGCCACAACTCTTCTGCAGTGCACTGCGCCACCTTGTGATGGAATATCCCATACGTAAGGACTACTGGAAGCAGGCCGTGCCATGCATAGTAAAATCAATTCTACAGGTGAGTACTCACAGAATTGTGTTTTCATGTCCTGTTGTCTTTATTTCAGAGATGATTTCATCCGATATAATGCAGAGTAAGCCAATGGTAGGAGATGGAGTGCCTGACGTCATAGAAGTTGATGAACAACCAATGCCATATGTGGGCGGGGCACCTGTTCCTTCTGGTGAACCAATCCAAAAAGTCTGGATGCCCAGAGGTTTAGAAAACGACGACGCCTCATCCAAACTGCAAGAGATGGCCGCCCAGCTAAGAGCCCTGCAGAACATGGCAGACAGCATGGAGCGGGACTTTGCTAATACTGACCTGGTAAGAAGACGTGTAAGAACTGTTTTAAATGAAGGATAATATGTAAATTAAACCCTTATACACAAGTTTATTGATTATTCATCTCATGGTAAATCGGCTAAAACAGGTCAAAGGAATTTGGCTTGGTAAATTTTGTAGTATTATTTTTAGTTTTCAGTAAGCAGTAACACTTAATCTTACCAGAAAGATGAGCTCTCTGGAATCTAAGTTGAATCTAAGCTGATTACTTAGAGTTTATGACCTGTAAGTGAAATAAAAAAAAACAAAACAAAAAAAAATCACTTTACCCCCTGGTTCCCCAGGCATGTGATCCAGTTTAGAGCTCTATTAAATATTAAAATGGACCAAAATGTATCCCGGGCTTTCGTCCTTGCTCCTGGGATACCTCGCTGTGTGAAACCGCCCCAGGTTGCCCACTCCCAACTTGCCTTTCCCTGGTCCTACGGCACATGTGCAGCCTCCGGTCCAATCGTCGCGCTCGACTGCGCTGATGCTAACTTATCTAGGCTTGTCTAAGGACTCCAGCCAAGCGCACCGGTACCCGCCTACCTGCTACCCTTTAACCGGGAGCGTGCCCTCCACAAATACCTGGCGCGGGTGAGAGCCTTGCTAACGGTATAGCAGACAGCGGCCGCTGCAACGCATGCACCATTGGATTGGGGGAGAAGGTGAGTTTACTGGACGACCTGGGGGTTTTTACACAGCGGGGCAGCCCAAATCTGGATGCCCCGGGGGGAGGGTATCATGCGGCCCTGGAACCTTATAGGTTCCAAGGCTGTTGGGCCTGGGTTTTGGTCTACTTTAAAGAATTGTATCTTGAGCAGCACCTCCCCCCGATGTTCCTACCATTTCAGAGAGTGCGCTTCCTAAGAATGAGTCCTGCAGCATTCCCACTCACCAGGGCCTCCAGGATGAACACTCCCTCCCAACCCCATGTCAATTACTGTGGCTGTCCACGCCCATACCACTCAATGCAATAGAGGGGATGTGTCTGGCATTTACCTGTCCATACCAGGGGCGGCTGTTCGACACAGAGGTTGGCAGTGAGGGGTTGGCAAGGGTGAATGTTTTGGCACTCGTATCTCTGGCTTTGTACTACCAAACTAGGACAGAAGGTCAAAAGGTGAGCATGTCCTCCTTTTTGGGGGAAGGGGGTGTTTGTCTGGACTGATCCTTTGAGTTTAGAAGATTAATTCAATGTTTACAATTTTGATATATAATAAGTTTTGTTCTCCAAACTTTCACATGTTCTTGATGCCAGCTGGTGAATACAATAGAAAATCTGGCTACTGCCCTCGACCCTGACCCCGAAGTTGTCGGTCCCTTGAGAGAACCTGTTGTTCCTGAAAGCGGTAAGCAGCTGATCAGTAAATAGTACATGTGATCATTTTTTTTACTTGTTTGGAATTGGATCCTTCAAAATTGGGGACAAAAGGAGGCATGAAGTTATCTGCTACTGCTGCCCTATTCTTTAATTTCCTCTGTGTTGCTTTTCATCCTAAACATAAATGTTCTGCACAAAAGGGATCTTCATTCACCCCATACTCAAACCTTAGACCTCCGCTGGAGGATATACTCCTATCCAGCTAGCTATTTAAAAAAATGTTGAGAGCAATTCAACTTGGGGCCTTATTCATGAAAGGATAGCGGCAGGTAGCGGCAGGTGAACGCCGGACACGGCACGCAATTACACATTTATGAAGCCGAATCTAGCGAGCGACTAGAACAACGCCATGTAGCGTACGATTCATCATTATCCCAGCCTCAGCGTACAGCGCCAGCGTTCAGCCTTGCCGAGTGCCATGTCTAACCTGTCGTTACCTGGCGCTCTCCCATACATTTCTATGGAAGATCCTTAAATCCCTTTCCTGATCCCAGATTTTTTTTCTTAAAAAAAACCTCAAAACTAAAATACAAAAATGTATTCTGGGCAAGAAAATGACATTTTTGAAAACTTTTTGGATTAATAATATTTTTTATGCAGAATTGTCCTTACAGGTCTGATATTAAAGTGTTCATGTTACAATGTAATAACAATGTAATTCCATATGTTTTCTCTTTGTTACTAGTGGATACATGTTCAGAAACAGACTTTAATCACACAGGCGCTATGGGCTACAACGACCCGATTTTGAGCGCCAGCAATGTTTGAGGCTGTTTTTTTTTAAGAATGTGGTGTGAGGCGGTCGCACTGAGCTGGCGCTACTGTTTGCTCACATAAAGCGTAGTACTGCGACTCACAAAGCTCTAACATAAGCTACAAAAACAAAGCCTTCTCATTAGTTAAATAGATCAAACTGCTCATGTTACATATACAGTAGGTCTCATGATTTAGCAGTAACCAGTAAGCCATAGTGCTGTGTACATGAAGCTGGCTTACCCAACTGGGTGGTGTCAAGTCACATGGCCAGGAAAAGGTGATTGGAGCATAGAATGGCTGGTAAATACAGCCCATATTCTAAGCATACAGTACGTCCTGCTCCAATATAATACTTACACGTGGGTAATCCTCCGCCAGAGGGCGCTGTTCACTGCAGACATGCAAAAACAGGCTCCTCCCGGCCCTTCATATACCCAGGGACCTCCCACAAATCCCCAGATTTCTCTGCAGTGCTGACTGCGAAGACATGAAGTATCAACTCTCTCGCAGGTGAGCGGGACTATTATAGCCTGCGGCCCTGCGGGACTATTTCCACCCGTCCTCTTCGTTAAAGATGTGCCTCCCAGCCTGGGCTGCGCTGGTCGGGTGAAGGTAGGCAGCACCTCGTGTGCTCACGGAGCTATGCTCCACCGCAATCCCCCATCATAGGGTAGGCGGTTTAGGCCGATGGTGAGCCTCCATTAGATGCCCCTCCTGCATTGTTGCCCATGCCCCTCATAGCGATAAACCCTGGGTGCAGGTTCGCTTCTCCCTCGCTTCCTCCCGTAGCTCGGGGGAAAAGAAAGGGGGGGGGGAATGTGTGGCGGTCCCAGTGTAATGTTAACACGTTTATGGCCGTTGATCTTTTATTTAAACTTGGGTGCCAGTGCCGCGCTCCTTGCTCCACATAAACCTTCGGGTTGCGCGCGTGTGTGTCCTTTCATTACATTAGTGTGCAGCCCGGGCGGCAGCATCATTCTCTAGTGTGAGAGCAATCTCCTTAATTACATTATGTATGTGTGTCCTATCCACTACTGTCATTGACGTTGCACTGGTTAGAGCTTCGCGCTCTTTGGGGGAGGCGGGGACTCTGCATGACGCGCCCGCGTCACAGCCAGATCAGGTCCGCCCCTCGACGTTCGCTTGGCACCATTTTGACGGTCTTCGCGCGCGCGCGTGGTTGCGATCCGCCTCCTCCCTTGGTCATGTAAGTGCCCTCCCGGGCGTTTTTTTGTTCCTATGATTTTTTGTTCGACTGCGCATGGCACTGACACCCCCCTCTTATCCCATTATGTCTTTCAGACGCCAGGATTTCAGTGGCTTCTCCCGGCCTGACATATATTATAGCGGGTCCACATAACAAATTCTCCCACATTCCTAGCGGGTCTTGGGGCATCCATGGTTGCCTATTGAGTAAATCCCTGTGGGCATACTGCTCAGATAATCACCATATGGAGGCATCTCAGAATTATGTACCCGGGGTCTCTCGGGGACATGACCGGATGTGTACAGTGTGTGTGGTCAGTCCCATGCTGATGCTGACAGAGCACGGGTCTGCGGACCGTATGCTGAACAGGCACTGACCCTGCAATCAGGCTTGCCAGTGGCTGCACCTCCCTTCAATACACCTGTCTCCCCGGACCTAAATCTCACCCCTGATGAGTCTCACTCGAGCGGGGATGACCAGCAAGTCGTGCCGCGCAGGCTGCCTACGGCTGAGCAGGTGCTGTCTAGTTTGGCGGAGCGCTTGGGCCCTGGAAAGAAGCGGTCCCTGACGCCTCCTGGTTCTCTGGTTCCTAATGATACTGATGAATCTGCTGCTATGCAGGACCTTGATCCTTCTGATGAAGGTGAGCTATTCTCCGATTCGGGCTCCTCGGAGAAGATGCCCTGGAGCCGTGATGATTCTGGGCCCGGTTCTTGGGGCCTGTGTGACACAGATGAACTACTTATTAAGATCTTTAAGGTTTTGTCTATCTCCCCTCCTGGAGAGGCTCCCAAGCCTAAAAAAAAGAGAGTTTCCACACAGCGCCGCCGCGCTTGGAATTCCTGGAACAGGAGCATTTCCAGAATCTTATATCCCAAGAATGGGAATCGCCTTGTAAACTTAAAGGGGTCCCAGGGGTCTGGGATGGGAAGTACCCTTTCCCTCCTGATGTGGTTAACTTTTGGCCAGCACCTCCTGTGGTGGATGCACCGATTATAGGGGTTACTAACCCCCCCTTCATGACTGCTCCTTATTACCGTACCCTTCAGGATGCTGAGGACCGGCGCATTGACAGACTGGCTTCCCACTCCTTTTCGTGTGCAGGGACGGCTATGCGCCCGGTCTGTGCCGCGGCCATCACTGCGGTGGCCGCCAGGACTCTCATTAGAAAACGACTTGATCACCCACCTGAGGACCTCCCCTGGGAGGTTTTTAATGCGCTCTCAGACTGTGATGTGTTTGTAAGGTTTATCCTCTCAGCGCTGGATGACACCATTAAGATGTGCGCTAGAACCTCTGCCCTTGTGGTAGCTATTCGCCGCCTGGTCTGGCTGCGACAGTGGGGTGCTGACGATGATACGAAAAAGGCTCTCACTGGCCTTCCTTTCAGAGGACGGCGTCTATTTGGGGCCCGTTTGGACCTTTTTGGAAAAAAGGGTAAGGCACCCCTACGCAGAAGGCCGTCTCGGCCTCCTCGGGGCAGGGACACCCCTCCCCCTCCCTACGTTAGTGTCAAACACGAACCTGAGGTGTGCTTCCAACTTTTCGGATTTCCACCACGGGGTGGGCAGGCAACGCTCTGGGCCCTCTGGCAGGGCTAAGTCCAAATCTGCCAAGACTTCCCAAGCATGAAGGGACGCCCTCGCCCTTCTGGGCGAGGGGACTGCCACAGCACCTGGCTCCTATCTGGGAGCGTATCTTCTCCTTCTGGTGGTTCCAGGAGGTAGTTCCCTGGACACAGGATAGAATTTGCTGGGCGGTCCCTCTCAGAGGTTGTCAGGGTGCTTCTAGCCCCTGTTTTCCCCTCAGGAGTTGGTGCAGGCCGTACTCGGCAGGGTCTGGGCTTACTTGCAGGTTGCCCTTAACAGAATGGGGCGATGGCCTCTATGTTAACCTTTCTCTTTCCCTCAAAATGATGAGGCAGTCTGGGCCATGCTGGCCTATGGTAGGCTTGGCAATTCTACACTCACAGGTAGTCCCTGTATGATATCTCTGTCTTGGGACACAGGCGCCCTGTGCAAGGGGGGCTTCTGGCCTCCTGTGGAGTTCTAGACCCCTTTTAGTTCCCCCTCTGTCTTCTGGACACCAAGACCGTTACTAGTCAGTTTTGCAGGACCAACTCTGCGGATTGGGGCCTTGTTTTTGGCCTCTCTTCCGCTCCCAGGCTACTCGCCATGGCGCGGATGGGGGTGATGTCTCGGACATGCCTGTGGGGCGTCCGTACTAGGACCTACCGGGTCGTCTTTCCTTACTCCCCAATCTCTACGTCCGGCCGAGTGGGTTAGTCGGCCGGCGGTGTCCTCTGGGAGTTATTTGGATGGGTGCTCAGTCACCTCAATCCCTCAGGGTCCATTATTCGCTATCTCCATTCCTTGGATTCGGTTCAGGCTTGAGCCTTTTTCCCTGGCAATAAGTGGACTCCTGGTCACAGGGGCTCTGTCCCTCTTTGCTGACACCTTACTTTCACCAGGCAGGATTGCAGCTGGTGGGCCCGTTGGTGGCGTATCAGATGATTTCCCTTATATACCGAGCCCTTGGGCTCTTCGGCACAATAGGTTATTGATCCTACATGGGGTCCCAGCACCCCTGGAGCTAGGTCTGTGCTCATTCCCCCTTGGTACGGTGGTTCCTCTTGAGCTGGTTATATTCAAGGAACCCGTCGGGGGCACCCCCTTCTTTGCTTGCATCTTCCTGTGAATGGTCACCTTGGGTACCAAGTCTCACAGGTTGGCGGGGGGGAATTTCTTCCAAAACCCCCCGTGGTTCCTAGGTAGGGTCCCTTAGAGGTTCCATCTTACCTACTGGCTTTGTTAAAACAATGAGTCTTTAGTTGACGCTATTCTGCTGGACTTCTCCTCTTTGGGATCTGTCTATTTGGGGACTCTTGGCCTGTTGGAAGACAATGGCCTGTTTTATTATTGGTCTGGAGCTTGAAGCAGGTTGATTCTCCTGGAAGGTTCCTGATCCTGATCTGGGTGGGGGTCTACCTCCCCTGCTCCTCAGTGGTATTCGCTCCAATGGATGTCTTTCTGTGGCAGGTTGTGCTATCCTGGTGTCCCTCTGAGAGCCAACTAGGGTGGCTCTGTTGGGTATCGCTTATATCACAGGGGCTTTGCCCTTGTTTTTACTGTCCCAGAATATTCTGACTCTGGTCATGGGGGCTTAGTAAATTTATGTATAGACTTTCTATTTTATATGTCTTCTCTTCATTCACCCTGCTATGTGGGGTTCTGCGCACGGTCGTGCTGATAAAGAGACCCGTGAGATTGATGGGCCCTGGGTGGCCTAGTGATCTGCGGTTCGCAGATGCTTCTGCTGAGGTCAGCGGACATGTACGCTCTCTCAGGAGTGCGGTTCTGCCCTTGTCTGGCTCCTTCTTATGTCATCCCAATCTACAGACTCTAGTCTGGGGCTTGACAGCTGATTCATTCACCCCTTGGAGACGGGCTTATCTTCTGGGTGACTTGGTATATGAGGGGCTAGGAGCAAGCTTCTTTGGCTTCCTCTTCCTCCGTCTATTGTGGGTTATGGTGTACCCATATTGATTGGCATGAGTCTTAGTCTCTCCCCTGTTGGACGTTCTTGGTTCCCAGGGTTCTAGAGTTGTTACAGCATAGGTTGGGGTTGGCTCCCCATCTAGGTACTCTGAAGGTTCAGGTTCTGTCCTGTCTGCCTTCCTGTAGAGGTCTGGTTCAGTCTTCCTTGTTAGGCGTTCTCTTGGGGATTGCTCAGGGGCATCTCCCAGTTAGTTCTATGGTCCCTGTTGGGATCAATTTTCATTCTATTTGCCCTGCGGATTGTTCCCTTGTAGTTCAAGTCGCTGTTGCTTCAGTCAGACGTGTGCCTGAGAAGGTGGCTCTGATTACTTAGCCCTCGTTCATTATATATATATATATATATATATATATATATATATATATATATATACACACACACACACACACACACACACCCACCCACACCCACACACCATGATGTGGTGGTATTCCGCCTTACGCTGGACCCTTTTTGTCCAAGGTGGTGTTTTATGATCATTATTTAAGTCCTTTTAGTCTGCCTATGGCCTTATTCTTAGTTATGCTGAAGTAAGGGGTCTACATTCCCTCAATAGGTGTTGAACTTTTCCTGGTTGTTTCTTGTCCCTTAGGGGGACTGATGCCCTTTGGGGTCTGCGGGCGCCTCCATATGTATGCGCCTGATCTTGTTTGCTTCCAGGGCCTATGTGCCCTTTGGACTGATCTTACTTGGATGGTTTGCCTTCCGGGTCCTGAGTAAAGGTTTCGGCTTCTTGCTGATCCTTGTTAGTGAAGGGGTCAGTATCCCCGCCTGTCTGGCGGGAGACCAGTTTTCATTTCCCCGTTGGAGAGAGTTCTAAGTTTTACCGAGGCTTCTGTTGCCTTTGGGCTGGTTAGGCCGTTACAATATCCTCCGTGCGTCTAGTTGCCATCCCCGTCATACAGTGAGGTCTATCCCGGTGGGTGAAATGCTTCGGAGTAAACGTAATTGTTCCCAGACTAGTACTTTTCAGGAAGAATCAATTCAAATTGAACACAGGTTGCGGGATAGGGGGTATCCTCCCTGGATGCTTTCCCGTGCTAGGTCTATAGTCAGTAACAAATCTAGGGAATCGCTTTATGGGGTGAATACTAGAAATAAACAGAGGACTCCTTTCCATGGGGTCACGTTTAGTACTTGTAGCGATAACCCTTATCGCCGGAGGGCTTCACCGCCCGAGACGTCCTTTCCCAATGGTGAGAGGTGCTGCTGGAATTCCAGAGTCGTCCGTGAGGAAACAGGAACAGCCCTTACAAGGGCTAGTGAACTGTAATATAGCGTTTCCCCCAATAAGAGACAGAACTCAGTATTGAGGGTGAAGGTGAAGTGTTTTTATTAGTGCCACTCTAGGCCTTATATACACAAGTCTCCATGCAATGGGACCTCCCCCGTGGACCTCATGACAAATACACAGACCAACTCTGTCGGTGACGCAATCAGCAAAACAATAGGCGTCTGTAATACACTCAATCAGAACAATGCCATTGCCTGTGACGTAATCAATTAACACAAAGGCAGTTTATAATACAATCCAAACTACAATGACCTAATTAAGAAAAGGCCAGTGAATGGCCCGGTGGGCAACTCAATAGTGATGACATCCAAAAGACAGAGCGTCTGTCACAATGCCCCCTTTTTGTGGAACACCCGGCAGACCCGGATTGACCCTGTTCGGGTTAACGTGGGGCTGTCCGGACTCTTGTTATGGGCAGAGTTCTGTTTGCCGGGATAATCCATCTGCATTACCGTTTTGTCTACCGGGCCTGTATTGGATTGTAAAATTATATGGCTGCAGGGCCAAGCTCCATCGCAATAGTCGTCCGTTGTCCCCTGCGACCCGGTTCAGCCATACCAAGGGATTGTGGTCTGTGATCAAGGTGAATTCACGCCCATACAAATATGGAGTAAGTTTTTTCAAAGCCCATACCAACGCCAAACATTCTTTTTCCACGGCCGCATAGCTCACTTCCCGAGGTAACAGTTTCCTACTGATATACGCAACAGGGTGCTCGCCTCCATCTTCTCCCACTTGACTTAGAACTGCTCCCAGTCCGAACATGGAGGCATCTGTGTGCACGATGAAACGTTTGTTAGCGACTGGGGCAGCCAACACAGGAGCATTCACTAAGGCAGTCTTTAGCGCTTGAAAGGCCTTTTCACAGTCGGGGGACCACAGGACCTGTCTGGGTAGGTTCTTTTTCGTCAAGTCAGTCAAGGGTTTGGCCACTGCACTATAGTCTGGGACAAACCGTCTGTAGTACCCTGCGGTCCCCAGGAAGGCCAGTACTTGGGTCTTAGTACGCGGTGTGGGCCAGTTAGCAACTGCTTCGATCTTGGCAGGCTCTGGTCTCTGTTTCCCACACCCCACCCGATGTCCCAAATACTGGACTTCTGCCATACCCACATGGCACTTATCTGGTTTCAGTGTCAGGCCGGCGGCCTGAATCTGATCTAACACTGCCCCTACATGCCTTAAGTGTTCTTCCCAGGAGTCACTGTAGATCGCAATATCATCCAGGTATGCACAGGCAAATTCCCGGAGGCCATCAAGAAGTCTATCCACCAAGCGTTGGAACGTGGCTGGGGCGTTTTTCATCCCAAATGGCATGAACTTAAACTGGTACAAGCCAAACGGGGTGACAAAAGCTGACTTGGGGATAGCCTCTTCAGCCAAGGGAATCTGCCAGTACCCCTTGCAGAGGTCGATGGTGGTCAGATAGCGGCCCCTGGCGATACGGTCTAGTAGTTCGTCTACTCGGGGCATGGGGTAAGCATCGGTCACTGTTTTTTCATTTAACCGACGATAGTCCACGCAGAATCGGGTAGTCCCATCTTTTTTCGGGACTAGGACTACTGGAGATGCCCACGGGCTATCGGATGGCTCAATGACGCCTAACCTCAACATTTCCTGTATCTCCCCTCTCATCCCTTCACGGACCGCTTCAGGTATCCGGTAGGGGGGCTGTCTAAGGGGGCTTTGCCCAGGGGTTTCTACCTTGTGGGTGGTGAGAAAGGTACAACCTGGTTCTTGTGAAAATGTTTGTCGTTTACTCGCTAGTAAGTGGAGCATCTGCTCCCTTTCGGTGGGAGTTAGCCGGTCCCCTAACTGGACTTGGTGGATGGGGTCACTCTGGGGTTGTCTATCTAAAAGGTCGGGTAATGGTAAAGTGTCTTGGTCGTCAGTAGCTGGGGCACATACAGCTGCTACGTCCTCCGGCCTCTCCTGATATTCTTTTAACATATTTACGTGAAAGGACCGCCTTATCCTCTCATCTTTACAGCTAGCGATGACATACGTGGTGTCACATAGCTGCTCTACTACTTTATAGGGACCTTGCCATGCTGCCTGTAGTTTATCAGTCTTGATGGGTTTCAAGACTAACACCTTCTGTCCTATCTGGAATGTACGCTGACGGGCACTCCTATCATACCATACTTTCTGTCGTCCCTGGGCCTCCTGGAGGTTCTCCTTTGCCATCTGGGCTAATTGCTCCATGCGGTCCCGGAGCTCTACCACATATGATACGATGGGAGTCCCTTCCCTCTCGGTCTCTCCCTCCCAGTGCTCACGAAT
The DNA here is from genome assembly GCA_027917425.1 of Gastrophryne carolinensis. Lineage (NCBI taxonomy): Eukaryota > Metazoa > Chordata > Amphibia > Anura > Microhylidae > Gastrophryne > Gastrophryne carolinensis. The sequence continues at coordinate 607,032,516 of CM051234.1, forward strand.
GAGATCTAGGGGGCCTCGTACCCTCCTCCCATATAATAGTTCAAAGGGAGAGAACCCAGTGGATTCCTGTGGCACCTCTCGGTATGCAAACAGGAGGTGAGGTAGGAATCTCTCCCAGTCCCTGTAGGTGTCTGTGAACGTCTTCAACATTTGCTTTAGGGTCCCGTTAAAGCGCTCACAAAGACCATTGGTCTGGGGGTGATACGGGGAGCTGAACAAGGGCTTAATATCACAGGCCTCCCATAACTGGCGGGTTAGGTCTGCGGTAAACTGCGTCCCTTGGTCAGATATGATTTCTTTTGGGAAACCTACTCTGGTGAATATCCCGACTAGGGCACTGGCAACAGTATCTGCCTGAATATTTGAGAGGGCTACGGCTTCCGGGTATCGGGTGGCATAGTCCACCACTGTAAGTATGTACTGCTTACCCGACTGACTCGGTCGCTTGAGGGGTCCTATTAGGTCAACTGCTATCCGGCTAAATGGCTCCCCAATAACTGGCATAGACAGTAGTTGAGCTTTAGGGTGGTCTCCCCTCTTCCCTACTCTTTGACATATATCACAGGTCCTACAGTAGTTTCGTACATCCTTGGAAACTCCCGGCCAGAAAAAGTGCTGGGTTATTCTGCCTGTTGTGCGAGATACCCCCAGGTGTCCTGCTAGTGGGATATCGTGTCCAATTCGCAGAAGCGCCAGCCGGTATTTTTGGGGTACTACCAGCTGGCGTCTCTGCGATGGGACTGTCCCATGGCTGCGGGTGACCGACACCCTATATAGCTTACCCTGCTCCCACATGAATCCCTCTCCTTCTAACCCTCTCTCCCCTGTCTCAGCCCTATCCCTGTACTTGGTGAGTGAGGGATCTAGCTTAGTCTCTAACCCAAACTCCTCTGGGTTGTCCCAGGCTACCGTCTCAGTTAGATCATCAGTGTGTCTTACCTGGGTCTCCCCGACCAGTGGACTGGAGTCGGCAGCTCGGCCTTGGGCCCGAGTTGTAACAGGGTTGATGCTGGCTGGCATAGAGGTAGCGTAGGCAGAAGTCATTGGTCCTAGATCATTTCCCAATAGTACTTCTGCTGGTAAGTTGTCCATAAGTCCCACCTTTACCCTGCCGGATCCAGCGCCCCAGTCAAGATGTACTCGGGCGGTGGGGAGTCGAAACACAGCTCCTCCCGCCACCCTTACTGCAACGGTGTGTCCGGTGCGGTCTTTGTTCTTGACCAAATGAGGTTGCAGCAAGGTAAGTGTGGCTCCGGTGTCGCGTAATCCTTGCGCGGTGCGCCCATTGACTCGTACCTCCTGGCGATGGTGCTGTCGGTTGTCTGGGATGGCCGCTTGTATGGGATCAGCTTCATACAGTACTCCCAGATACTCTTCCGAACTGCTCTCAGCTTCCAAACAGTGTGCCACAGGAGTACGGGAGGTGGAAGGTTGTGTTTGCCTCCACGTGTTTCGGGGAGGCTCTAGGGCGCAATCACTGCGATAATGTCCCCATTGTTTGCAACGATGGCACTGAACTGTGGAGAGGTTCGGTTGCTGCGCTGGCCTATGTGGCCCAGAGTAACGAGTTGGCGTGGAAGCCACAGGTGCTTGAAACTTAATGGGAGGTGGTGGTTTTGGAGCGGACTGTTCTGTCCGGCGAGCATCAGTGTACTCGTCGGCTAGACGAGCAGCCTCAGGTAGCGTTAGAGGCCTCCGGTCACGTACCCACTCTCTTAGCTCTGGTTGCAGGGCATTGAGAAAGTGTTCTAGTAAAAACAACTGTAGTACATCCTCAGCGGTCGTGGCTTTGCATCCAGTGACCCAGTGTGATGCTGTACGATGGAGCCGACATGCCCACTCCGTGTAAGAATCCCCTCCCTTCTTTTGGGATTCCCGAAATCGTCGCCTGTAGGCTTCCGGGGTGACAGCGTACCGGGCTAACAAAGCCTCCTTTACCAGATGGTAGTGTGGTAAGTCCGCATCAGGGATGGCCCGGAAAGCATCGGAAGCTTTCCCAGATAGTTTCCCTGATAATATGGTGACCCATTCCTCCGTGGGTACCCGGTGTAAAGCGCACTGCCGTTCAAAATCGGCCAAAAATCCGTCAATCTCGTCGTCACTTTCCTGGAAGGACTTAAATGCTGCAAATGGAATCTTTCTCCCCCCAGTGTAACTGAGGCTGAGAGGCTGCTGGGTTGAAAGTCGCCGATCTTCCCTTCGCTTACTGGCCTCTGCCTCCGCTGCGGCGAAGACTCGGTCGATCAGTTCCTGTGATGGATTCGGGCCATAGACCGACAATCTGTTCCGAACCGCTTGAACAAGAGCAGCGTCTTCATCGATCTCTATATTGGTTTCGGTCCTCACTGCTGCACGATCCATTTCGATCAGCTCGGCTATCAGTTCCTGACGTGGGCGGTTGCTAGCTGACCTTCCCCGGCTCTCGAGTAGATCCTTCAGGGTCAGCCTTTTCAACTTGTCATACTGACTCTCCATCAGGGTAGCACTCTCTCTGGGTACAAAGGACCATCCGACCGCTTGCCACCAATTGTAGCGATAACCCTTATCGCCGGAGGGCTTCACCGCCCGAGACGTCCTTTCCCAATGGTGAGAGGTGCTGCTGGAATTCCAGAGTCGTCCGTGAGGAAACAGGAACAGCCCTTACAAGGGCTAGTGAACTGTAATATAGCGTTTCCCCCAATAAGAGACAGAACTCAGTATTGAGGGTGAAGGTGAAGTGTTTTTATTAGTGCCACTCTAGGCCTTATATACACAAGTCTCCATGCAATGGGACCTCCCCCGTGGACCTCATGACAAATACACAGACCAACTCTGCCGGTGACGCAATCAGCAAAACAATAGGCGTCTGTAATACACTCAATCAGAACAATGCCATTGCCTGTGACGTAATCAATTAACACAAAGGCAGTTTATAATACAATCCAAACTACAATGACCTAATTAAGAAAAGGCCAGTGAATGGCCCGGTGGGCAACTGAATAGTGATGACATCCAAAAGACAGAGCGTCTGTCACAGTACTCCTTACACTATGGAGTTCGGTGAAATCAGTCGCATTCTCAAGAAAAACTTACCTGTATTAAATGCGGATCCGATCCTCCGGCATACGGTCGATCAGGGCATACGGATCGTCAGCAGGAAGTCCCCCAGTCTAGGTAATTTACTATCACCTAGCTTTTTCAGCTCTGCTAGCACAGGTCACACTACGTGGTTAGCCACATTGGGTTTTTTTTCCTTGCGGCTGCCAACGGTGTGGTATGTGCAAATTTGTTAACAAAGGGAAATATTTCATATCTACCAACACAGGAGACAGGTTTGCTATCAAGTCTCTCCTCAACTGTAATTCAAAAATGGTAATTTACTTGATTACTTGCGGTTACTGTTCTATCCAGTATGTAGGTTGTACCACCAGGAAACTCAAAGTGAGAATTTCTGAACATTTACAAGGGTTCGGAAGACCTAATATATTAGGAATTTCCAATGTGGCAAAACACTTTAACTCCCATCATTTGGGAGAGGAGGTGTCTTTAAATATCAGTGCTATTGAGAAGGTCACCCTGGGACCCAGAGGTGGGGACATTAGACGCAAGCTTCTGGCACGAGAAGCATACTGGATTTTGAATATGGGTACCCGTTCTCCACAGGGCCTGAACCATAAGTGGGACATATCATTCATAACAGATAGATAGGTATTACCTCTGCTCCGGGGGGGTCTCCTTACACTAATCTGAATACTAATCTGAATGGTGTGGCCGGGCACTAGTTTTGATTACTAATCTATATGTCCTATAACCAGTGGAATGCAGTGTTAGCACTTTCAACTTGTGCATTCCATTAGCAATGATATACAGCTTGGATATATTCTCTATGACTGCCTCCATTTGCATATGCTTGCACTGATGTGTATTCTCTTGGGGCTTTACTTAAAGATGTGTCACTACAGTAGTTCATATAAGGTTGATATTTTTCATGGGCTGTCCCGCTATTAGCATTATAAGCATCCAAAGTATGCACTGTTATATGTTTCCATTGTGATTATTTTGTTTGTGATTATGTATGAAAACCTTTTTTATTTTTATTTCTCCTTACTGCCTGAACTGTCTTTGCTCACCTCCCCTCGGTGTGTCTCTTTTCCGGTTTCCGCGCTCTCGGCTGGTGTGTGGCGTCCCGGTTGTCTAGGAGACTGCCCGGGGCTGCGGTCACGTGGCCTGCTGTGATGCGCTTCCTTTCTGTGTTTGAGCCTAGGTCTCTCCTATTGGCCATCGCGCCTGTCAGGTTGATGGGCTCTCACGCGGTTGGCTGCGGTCTCTTGCGACTTCCGGGGGCTGCGTCCTGGGCGTCTTCCGGCCGACGGGCTCGCCGCGCGGTCAGCGGGGGGGATGCGGCGCCGATTGCCAGACACACACCGGGTGCAGGTGAGTAATCTTGATGCTTGTTATTTAAACCCGTTTGTCCATTGCCTCATGTATCTATGATTAAGGACTGTTCCGCGTCCGAAACGCGTTAGAACGTGAGATTTTCACTTTTCCATCTTGGGTCTATTATTTGTTTTTAGCTGCCATTTTTTGATTACCTGGATGTTTTTATTTCTTAGTGATTAAAGTATTATGTTTTAAGGAGTGCTGACCAACGACTATTTTTCTATAGGCCGTTACACTGGCCTATTCCTTTAAGGGGGAAGAATCTCCCTCTCTCTTTTTATTCCGTTCTCTTGGTGTTTGGGTTCCTTGGCCCTTCAGCACCAGGTTTCTGTTGAATAAGTTGCTAGACCGCTGCTTGTTTCTGTTCATACCTTTTCAAAGGTTTTGTTATGGGATTGACGTTAGAGCCTTTGCTCATGTCGTACTTGGTAGCAAAGTTTTGCAGGTGACAGCGCCTTTACTGTTTGCTGTGCCTTTTTTGTTGGGGATCCCACCCTACTTTATGGACACTGCTATTGGATGTCCCACGTGTAAGTATTATATTGGAGCAGGACGTACTGTATGCTTAGAATAATACAATTCTGTGAAATACTCACCTGTAGAATTGGTATTATACGCATACAGTACGTTCTGCTCCACCCCACCCTGGTTTTACATTTTCTGGATCCCCTGTATGGTGATTGTTATCATTACTGTTGTTACCAGTTGGTGGTTGGTTTCTCCCGGCTTCTTTTCTCACTGCTTTTCAATACTGGGGATTTGTGGGAGGTCCCTGGGTATATGAAGGGCCTGGAGGAGCCTGTTTTTGCATGTCTGCAGTGAACAGCGCCCTCTGGCGGAGGATTACCCACGTGTAAGTATTATATTGGAGCAGGACGTACTGTATGCGTATAATACCAATTCTACAGGTGAGTATTTCACAGAACTGTATTTTCCAGGCTCTTCGAGCATATGAACAAGCATCAAGACCAGAGATACCCAGGGGAGTGGGCCCAAGGCACAGATCACTTATTTACCTTTAGCACACCCTCATTTTGAGTTTGTTGGTGCACTGATTATTTTCCATTTTTTTCAGAGCTTCTTCTGACTAATATGGATCTGGAGGAACTAGTTGAGGAAGAGTTCACGCTTCCAAGGCCGCGTCCAAAGCCAGGTGCTGTCAGGATATCTGAACAGCCTTTACATGTCTTTACCTCTGGAAGGGCCCCTGCCTCATCTGCTAAAGGTATTTACAGTATGTCTAGCTGCAAAAGACACACCTAGAGTTGAGGGGGAAAATAGGTAAAAATATTTTGAAACAAATGTGTGCTAAAATACCCCTCCCCCAAGAACCTAATAATAGGACATGGCAGGATCCACCCAGTCACCCCATAACAGGCAGAGTACAGAATCCCCCCCCCCCCCAATCCCCTGTAACAGACAGTGTGGCAGCTCCCTCTCATTTCCCGTATAACAAACGGTGTGTAGAATACCCCCTCCTCCATAACAGGCAGCATGCAGAATACCTCCAACCCCCATGGTGCAAAAAAAAAGTCTTATTTCAACCGGAATTTAGACACCGCGCCTTTCTGCACTGCTGCGGCACATTGATCCATTGATGCCTTTGGCACACTAGCAGTGCACTGCTGTACACGTGCCCGTCCAGCTGCTCATTCAAGTGAATAGACAAATTGTGCTGCGCACACAGAGCTGAGTAAGCGGCTGCGCCAATGCCATGGATGGATCTGCGGTCCAGCTCTTCATTTAGAATAGATTTCTGGGTGGCAAAATCTATTCTTACTAGAGGAGAGTCGGTGCATGTGCTGTGAGATTCCTGAAGAGCTAAGAATACTTAACTTTCCCAAAATGGGATGTCCCAGGGAAAAGCTGTAACCGGGGCCTGGAGTCTCCTATATTCTGCCAGTTTAAAGTGGACTAAAACCCACCCAAAATCTATGATTCCTGGGCCGATTAATTCCCTCCCCCTGGGGCATCCAAAATCGCTGTGTAAAACCCCCTAGGTCACCCATACATTTAACTTGTTTCCCGGTCCTATGGCGCATATGCGAGCTGCGGCCGCATCCCCACTATCCCTCTAGCAGGTCCCGCGCCAGGCATTTGTGAATAGCTGGCGTGGGCACGCTCCCTGTTAGAGGGTAGCGAGGGATGCGGCCATCAGGGTGCTTGGAGCCGCTGCTCTTAGATGAAGGCTTAGGTGACGTTGGCGGATCCGAGTGCGCTGATTCGATGAGCGGCCGCGCATGCACCATAGGAGCAAGTAGAGTTGAGTTTGCTTTCGTCGATCTGGGGGGTTCACGCAGCAGGGGGAAAGGACCAAAACCCAAGATAGTCAAAATCCTGGGTTTCGGTCCACTTTAAATGGACCAAAGCCTTGGTAACCTGGCTTTAGAGTCTGAGTGTGCCATTATCCCCCACCCTTCTATTATTAGACCTAGTGCTAGTGGATCCTTCCCCTCCAGAACCCTACCAGTAAAATGCAGGCTGAATCACATTTTGAATTGTGCCGGTGGGGTGATTGCGTTTAAAGGAGCTCTCTTAACCAAACCCCCAGAGGCAGGGTGATTTAGGTAAACTGTTACAGCCTTCTTATTCTTAGTATACAGTACGTCCTGCTCCAGATTGAATACTTACAATCTGGTACTACTCCACCAGATGGCGCTGGACTGCAGAGACATCGAAAATATGCTCCTCCCGGCCCCTCAAATTCCCTGTGGACCTCCCACAATCCCCAGATTTTCTCTGCAGTCTGGACTGCGAAGGACAAGAAATGGCTCTCTCTACTCGCAGGTGAGTGGCGCTATTAGCCTGCGGCCCTGTAGGACTAATCCCACCCGTTCCATTAGTAATGTGCCTCCCAGCCTTGGCTGTTCTGGTCGGGTGATGGTAGGCAGCACCGCTGTTAGGTGCTTAGGAGCGCTGTTCCACCGCAATCCCCCACCAAAGGGTAGGCGGTTCAGGCTTATGGTGAGCCTCTATGGGATGCCCCTCCCGCATTATTGCCCCTTGCCCCGTCTATCAGTGTGCCCTAAGTTAAGTGGCCGCTGTCCTCCCTCACTCTCCTTGTAGCCTTCGGGGGAAAGAGGGGGGGGGGGGGTGTGTATATGTATATATATGTATATACGTGTATTGGCTTATGATTCATTACACTATGCCTTGTGTCAGCCGCCGCGCTGACTTTTATTACTTTTATTATACTTAAAATTGCCGCCCCTGCGCACGTTTTTTCCCAGTGTTCCGCGCTTGGCGGCGGCGTTACCTCAGGCGCCGGTGCGTCATCATTGGCTGCTTGTCACATGTTGGCTTCTCACTCTCTCTCTCTTCTCACGGGGGGGCGGGGCCTGTCTCTGGCACGTTCCGCGTCATTGCTTGTGCGGGCCCACCCCTCGAGGTTTACTGACGCCATTTTGTCTGCTTGGTCGGCTTCTGCGTGACGGACTTCTACCTACCGTGGCCCGTAAGTGCCCTCGTGCGCGGCTTTATTATGACTTTTTTTTATTATTGTCTGCTTACGGCTCATTTGATTTTGTCTTTCAGACGGGCGAACCCATTGGCTTCTCCCGGCCCTCTATTAGTTGGTTAACTTGTGAGGCCTAGTGTAATTACTCCCACTTCCCTAGCGGGTTATTGGGGCATCCCGGGTTGTTGTATAGCGTTAATCCCTATCGGCCTATAGTGCCGCTATAATCACCACATGGAGGCATCTCAGGATAATGTGACCGGGGTTCCTTCGGGACAAGCCCGGCTGTGTGTAGCTTGTGGGGTGTCCCCTATTAGCGCTGACAATGCGCGGGTCTGTGTACCTTGTGCCGAGCAGGTGCTTGCGCTGCAATCTGGCCTTCCAGTAGCTGGGCCTGCACCTCGTTTCACTTCACCTACCCCCCCCCAAGCATACAAGGGGGATTCTCAGCCTGATGTGTCTTCTAGACTGGCTAGTGTTGAGAAGTTAATTGCTAATACCTTGGCGCGTAAGGCCCCTGCTAAAAAGCGGCACTTAACGCCTGATGTCACTCTTTTCCCTTTGGAAACTGAGGAGTTTTTGCATCTATGTGGCTATACCCCTTTGGACGAAGGGGAGCTATTCTCCGACTTGGGGTCATCTGATGAGAGGCCCAGGGGTCATGACGAGTCTGGCTCTGACCCCTGGGCCCCGGATGATACTGATAGATTGCTGGCCCAGATTTTTGAGGTTCTGTCCATTTCTCCCCCTGTTGCGGCTCCCAGGCAAAGGGGGGAACTTTTTCATAGCGTCACGCTTGGAATTTCCTGAGCAAGCCCATTTCAATAACCTTGTGCTCAAGGAATGGAAACGTCCCAGTAGACTTCCCGGTGTACCTAAGAGTTGGGATAGGAAGTATCCCTTTCCTGTCGATGTGGTAAAGTGTTGGTCATCCCCTCCCGAAGTGGATGCCCCGTTCCTAGGGTTATCTCGGCCCTTTCGGGGTCAGGGCTTCTTTTCCTCCCCCTACCGTGGTGCTAGACAAGTCCTCTCCCAAGCCCCCTCAGGCATGATGGGGCGCCCTCACCCATCCGGGTGGGGGGACGGCTTCAGCACTTTGCTCACGTCTGTCTCAGACTGGTGGATTCAGGAGGTAGTGTCCTCCGGTTACAAGATAGAGTTTGCTGCCTGGCCACCCCCTCCGGATTCCTCAGGACCCTGTGTCAGCTCAGGATCTAGTGCAGGCAATGCAAAGCCTCCTCTCTGCAAGGTTCCTTCAAGAGAAAAAGGCAAGGGCTTCTATTCCAACCTCTTCACAGTGCCCAAAAAAGATGGGTCACTCAGGCCCATCCTGGACTTAAAGATCCTGAACAAATTTGTCAGGAGCAGGTGCTTTCGCATGGAAACTCTGCACTCTGCCATCAGTTCCCTGCGCCCAGGGGATTTCATGACCTCTGTGGACATCAAAGATGCTTACCTTCATATTCCTGTATTTCCAGGTCATCAAAGGTTCCTCACGTTCGCTCTGGAGGATCAACACTACCAGTTTGTGGCATTGCCCTTTGGTCTCCCTTCAGCTCCCAGGGTGTTCACCAAAGTGCTGGCTGGAGTGATGTCTCTGCTCAGGTTTCAGGGCATCTGCGTGCTGCCTTATCTGGAAGCCATTCTCATCACCTCCCAATCTCTACATCAGGCAGAATTGGATACTCAGCTGGTGGTGTCCACCCTGGAGTCATTTGGATGGGTGATCAACCACCCCAAGTCTTCGCTGTCCCCCTCCTTGGTGACAAGTTAGTAGATAGGTCGGCACACCAAAAATTTATAAATAATGCGTGCAGTCAAATACTTAGCAAGGGTGCTGCTTCCTTTGGGACCAATTCCCCATATGATCCCTATCCTAATCCATGTACCAATGCAAACTTTAAGGAAGTGAAGCACACCAAAATCACTTATATGCCAAAAAAGAATTTTATATATTCATCAGAAATGAAAAAAAATGTACACTTCTATACACAAAAACAATGGTGACAATATCTAGGTATAGACAATAGCCATAAAGAAAAGGATACAGTGTCCAAACACTGCCGCATATGTTGTCCTGGGGAGTCTGTATGCACCGAGACACTAGGGAGTATAAATGTATATTAACCTCGGTGGTTGATACCATGATAAAGGCTAGGAAGAAGTCTTCTTCTTCCATTTATTACAGGGTTTGGCGTGCCTACATTGACTGGTGTGAGTCTAAGTCTCTTCCCTGTCGTGTGTACTCTATTCCCAGGATTCTGGAGTTCCTGCAGCATGGGTTGGAGATGGGACTCCAACTTAGTACTCTGAAAGGTCAGGTTTCTGCCCTGGCTGTTTTCTTCCAGAAGTCCGTTGCTCAGCATTCTCTGATCAGGACTTTTTTCCAGGGGGTGACTCATGTGCGTCCTCCACATAAGCCTATGGTGCCTGTTTGGGATTTGAACTTGGTTTTGTCAGCCTTACAGGGTGCTCCCTTTGAACCTGTGCAGGATGCTGCCCTGGCCATTCTTACTCTCAAAGTTGTCTTTCTGCTGGCTATCACTTCTGTTAGGCGTGTGTCTGAGTTGGCGGCGCTTTCCATTCAGCCCCCCTACTTTGAGAGACACCAGGACAAGGTGGTGTTCCGCTTTAAGCCAGATTTTCTGCCTAAGGTAGTGTCTGCCTTTCATTTGAATCAGGACATTGTTCTTCCTTCATTGTGCCCTAATCCTAGTAATGATAAGGAGAGGGTTTTGCATTCTTTGGATGTGGTTAGGTGTCTGAAGTACTATCTTGTGGCTACTGCACCTTTCAGAAAAACTGATGCCCTTTTTGTGGTCCCTTCTGGTCCTAGGAAGGGTTTGGCTCCTGCCAAGTCTACTATTAGCAAATGGATTTGTCAGGCTGTGATTCAGGCTTACTCTGCTAAGGGGAAGAATCTTCCCTTCCGCTTTACTGCTCATTCTACAAGTTTGCAAGGCCGCTACTTGGTCTTCTGTTCATACCTTTTCAAAGTTTTACAAGGTTGGTGTTAGGGCCTCAGCTGATGCTGTTTTTGGCCGCAAGGTTTTGCAGGATGCAGTGGTTTACACTGTCTGCTGTTACCTTTTGGGGATCCCACCCTACTTTATGGACACTGCTATTGGATGTCCCACTTGTAAGTATTATATTTGGAGCAGGACGTACTGTATACTAAGAATAATACAATTCTGTGAATACTCACCTGTAGAATTGGTATTATGAGTATACAGTACGTCCTGCTCCACCCCACCCTTGGTTTTTGCATTATCTTGGATCCCCTGTATGGTGATTGTTATCATTGTTATAGTTACCTGTTTGGGTTGTTTTAATTCTCCCGGCTTCTCGTTAACTGCTTTTCAATTCTGGGGATTGTGGGAGGTCCCTGGGTATTTGAGGGGCCGGGAGAAGCCTATTTTCGATGTCTCTGCAGTCCAGCGCCATCTGGCGGAGTAGTACCCGATTGTAAGTATTCTATCTGGAGCAGGACGTACTGTATACTCATAATACCAATTCTACAGGTGAGTATTCACAGAATTGTATATTCTCAGTATGTCACACACCCTGCTTCAGAATAGTCATTACACTTGGGTTATACTGACCTGTAGAGGGCGATCTTGCAGAGATGTAATGAAAAAAAGGGAGCCCCTCCCGGTCCATAAATACCTGGGACCTCCCACTCATTCCCCAGTCTTTCATCTTTGCAGTCGGCGAGCAAGTCAGAAGATGGATGTCTCCTCCTTGCAGGTACCCGGGGTAACTCCCGGCCCTCTTGTTGGTCTATTCCTGCCTGGACCCACTTTTATTTAAGTATCCCTTGCCTCCCAGCCTAGGCTGCTGGTCCGGGCACAGGTAGACGGCACCTTACGGTGCTCAGGAGCTCTGCTCTGCCGTGAGACCCCATACTAGGGGGTAGGTGGCTGTCTGGGTTGGTGTCTGTGGCCGCGGCGCCGGCAGTTTCTGGCAGCGTTTTCTTGAAGGAGCTTCTTCCCCTCAGGTTCCGTGGGGGGGGCGATGCCGGGCGCTCGGCCCGCCCTCCTTCTTCCTCATCTGCTCTTTGCTTCGCATCGTGCTCTGCTGTCGACACCATTATAGTAAGCGCCCTGTGGGATCCATATTTTACATTATTTCATTTTATCTGCTTGTTATGGATGTGTATATATGTGTATATATATATATATATATATATATATATATATATATATATATATATATATATATATTATTTGGTGGGCCTGATTGTGTGCGTGTGTGTTGATCAGCCCTTGCCTTATGTCTTTCAGGTGGACCTTTATTTGATATTAAAGGGGTCCTCCTGGTCCTGGGTCCCTGGGTTTTTTTGGTTAGGGCTCCCAATAAATCCTCCCTCTCAGGCAGGGTGGATTTGATTTAAATCTAACTGATTTAAATCACGATTTAAATCACTAGTCAGTAAGGCTTGATTTAAATCAGTGATTTAAATCAAAGTTTCTACCTAAACTAGTTCTTGCTATTTTAACATGCAAGTAGCTGAAGATTTTTAGAATCACTTTTTATATTACTTTTTTCTCCCCAGTTTAATGATTAATCATTCATATTTGGACACCACTGTTCTGTTGTACTTAGGAAGGAGAAAAATAATCCTGACCTTAATAACAATTTAAATAGATTTATTCAACTGAAACAATAAGAACATTACAGCATAAGTTATTTGCTTAAACAAACATCCATGTTTTGTTAACTAATTTGGCTAATCAAAATATATATATATTTTAAGAAACTTAGACTGTCAGCCCGGCCGACACATGAAAAACTTAAATACTACTGTCCCTGCTGTCCTCTGTAGCTCACTAGTCATAGGTTTGTAGAACAATAGGATTAAGGTCTTTTTCTCAACTCTGTTCATGTTGTAACATTTTTGCTGTGAAGAAGAGGCTGGGACCTCTGCGGAGTCAAATTCAGTTTTGAGAACTGCGTAAGTAAAGCGAGCGTCTGTGATAATATAGGAGAGAAACTGCCCACTAATCCTACAGAAACCTCTGGAAGAGCATGGCATTGTGAATGTTACACATATACAGCCTTTATTCTACTGAGTTAAACAACTCAGCTTTATCTCATGATGGAAGAACCTTTGGATGGTAAAATATTTTCCTCAAAAAGCAGTTTATTGAAAAAAAATCCGATTTAAATCAAAAAAATCCGATTTAAATCAAAAAAATCCGATTTAAATCAAAAAAATCCGATTTAAATCAAAAAAATCCGATTTAAATCAAAAAAATCCGATTTAAATCAAAAAAATCCGATTTTTTTGATTTTTTAAAAAAAAACATTGATTTTTATCCACCCTGCTCTCGGGGCATAGTAGGGGCATCCCGGGTTGTGTAATTCCTTTGGTCATTGCGACTACCAATAAAATCACCATATGGAGGCTTCCCAGGATACCGGGCTTGGGCTCCCCTCGCCCGTCCATCCGGCTGGGGATGAGACTGGTGGGATTGATGGTGGCTTCCTTCGAGGTGGTTCCCTTTGCTCAGTTTCACACAAGGACGCTCCAGGTCCATCTTTTAGTGGCTTGGGACAGGTGTCCGCTGTCATTGGATCAGTCTTTTCTTGATGTCCCCCCGGGTTCGGCATTCCCTTCGGTGGTGGCTGGAACCAAGCAATCTGATGAGGGGCAGGTGTTTTCTGACCCCTCGTTGGGAAACAGTCACCGTGGATGCCAGCCTGTCAGGTTGGGGGGGTTTCTGGAAGGATCTTCAGTTTCAGGGACTGTGGGGCTTATCGGTTCAGGTTCGGTCGGACAATCGGACGGCGGTCGCCTACATCAATCACCAGGGAGGGACTCGCAGCAGGAGTGCCCTCAGGGAAGTGTCCTTGATTCTTGCCTGGGCGGAGAGCAATGTCCCATGCATTTCGGCGGTGTACATTCCGGGTGTGGAGAACACGGAGGCGGACTCCCTGAGAAGGTGCTCTTCTCGCCGGGGGGGGAATGGTCTCTCAATCCCAAGGTTTTTCGGTCACTTTGCCACAAGTGAGCCGTTGCAGGATATTCCTCTTTCTATGCTTACTCAGAAGGTTGCTTTTCTGGTCACTATCACCACAGTCCGGCGTGTCTCAGAGTTGGCGGCCTTGTCCATTCAGGCCCCTTACTTTGAGAGGCATCAGGACAAAGTTGTTTTCCGCTTCAAGCCAGATTTCCTTCCTAAAGTTGTTTCTGCCTTTCATCTTAATCAGGATGTTGTTCTTCCCTCCTTGTGTCCTAAGCCCAGCAATGACAAGGAGAGGGTCTTGCATTCCTTGGGCGTGGTTCGCTGTTTGAAGTACTATTTGGTTACTACTTCTTCCTTTCGTAAGACTGATGCTTTTTTCGTGGTGCCTTCCGGGCCTAGGAAAGGTTTGGCGCCCGCCAAGTCTTCCATTAGTAGATGGATTTGCCAGGCCATTGTTGGGGCCTACTCTGCCAAGGGCAAGGTTCCTCCTTTTCGTGTTACTGCTCATTCTACTCGTGCTGTTGGGGCTTCCTGGGCTTTTCAGCACCAGGCCTCTGTTGAACAAGTTTGTAAGGCTTCTACTTGGTCTTCGGTTCACACTTTTTCCAAGTTTTATAAGGTTGATGTGCGGGCCTCAGCGGATGCTGTTTTTGGCCGCAAAGTTCTGCAAGCTGCAGTGGTTTAAGTTGTGCGTTATTGCTTTGTTTGGATCCCACCCTTTATGGACACTGCTATTGGATGTCCCAAGTGTAATGACTATTCTGAAGCGGGGTGTGTGACATACTTAGAATAATACCATTTTGTGATTACTCACCTGTAAAATGGGTATTATAAGTATGTCACACACCCCGCTTCACCCCGCCCTTTGGTATTCTGGATCCTTTATATGGTGAACCTTTTTTACGGTTACTGGTTATAATTGCCTCTTCCTGGTCCCTTTTTCCTTACTGCTGTCTTAATACTGGGGAATGAGTGGGAGGTCCCAGGTATTTATGGACCGGGAGGGGCTCCCTTTTTTTCATTACATTTCTGCAAGATCGCCCTCTACAGGTCAGTATAACCCAAGTGTAATGACTATTCTGAAGCGGGGTGTGTGACATACTTATAATACCCATTTTACAGGTGAGTAATCACAAAATGGTATTTTTTCACAGTCTGGGGTGTTTGGGGTGACATTCATACGTATTTAAACCCAGATGAAAGGAAGGATGGCATCTGCTCAGACCATTTCATAACTAACCTGGGAGGTGCACGTGAGCAGGGCAATTAGGATACAAAAGGCTTGGCGCTTGGAGGTGCAGCTTAAGCATACTTCTGCAGATGTGTGTGGACCGAGCCCTCTGTTTTTAACCAGATTTAGAGACAGATTTTAGGTTGTCTGCAAGCTAACAGGGTTGAGTGTGTTGGCTCCTTTAAGACTTTTAAACCCAGATGGATAATGGATACCTTAAAGTTGACCAAAACCCACATTTTTAACTATCATCCCCTGAATTGCTCTCCCCATGAATAGTAACTTTTGCCTATTTTTTCCTGCTCCTGCTTTACTCTAATCCCAGATAATGGCGTCAGTTATAGCTGTAAAACTCCGCCTTTTCTATTCATTTCCACTGTTGTGTGCGGCAACACTTATGCAATGACTAATTACCTGCAATCCCACAGAGAGGGAGAGCAAAAAAAAGTGTTCCAGGACGATTTGATAAGTGAAAATATCCATTTCTAGTTCTACACCCTAAGAAGAGCATATCTGCAGGGGCTTTAGCCAAATGTATTTCACAAGTTCAGTGGGTTTTGGTCCGTTTTAATCTCTGCTTTAGGTTTCTGTTAGTGGGTACAATACATAATCAGGTAAGTAGTTAATAGCTGTTTTTATATAGAACACACAGTTTTTATACTGTGCCGGAGTTGCACTAAATAGCATGATATTAAAAATGGGTAGATGTTTGGGGAGGGGGGTGTGAGGGGATTTGTGGGCAGACTGCCTAAATGACTAACACAATGATTAGTCCTTGGTGACTATTAGCTATAGACTAAGTTTATCGTAATATATCTGATGAGTTTATTAATGGGGATGGGGGCAGGGAAGTGCAGCCTTAACATCAGAACAATAGGTGGCAGGCTAATATTTCACTTGTTCATATGGCCTTTTATCTCAGTGCCGATGTGTTATTCGTTTTATGTGTATTTAGGAAATAATCTAGTAATTGTGATCTGTTTGTAAGGCTGAGTACAACATGTCCTGGGGTAGTAACTGAGTATGTGTTTGTGAAGGTGTCTGGGTAACCCAGCATCGTGGCTCTGTGTGCTGGCATCAGGTTCGTAGCTTAGCATAGCTCAGTGATCTCATCTAACACCTTGTTCTTGTTTCAGCTCCCAGACCGAACCAAGGTGCAGGACAAAGGTGAGTGTCCCGTGCTGGGTTGTGCACATTTTCTTTTCTACCATTTTAGGCTCAATTATATGTAGTTCTTGGTTGCAGAGTGAGTCCAGTTGCAGAGGTATCAGCTCTAAAGGTGAGAGCGCAAGTTTGATGGGCACTAGGTGGTTGTGGTGATGAACCACCTGCTGCCAATCAATAAGGGAGTCTGCTTCCTTATTACTGGCAGCCTTTGGTGCCCATCCCTGCTGAGGACGGGGGCACACTGCTGGCACCAGGATAGCTGCAGTCACAGGTTTCCCTGGCATCAAGCTAGCTTGATGGCATACCGCTCATCTGTTCCTCAATTAGAGGGAACGTCTCTCTCTCTCTCTCTCTCTCTCTTTTTTTTTTTTTTTAAACTCTTTATTTAAGTTTTCATTTGTAAATAACATAGAGTCAAGTAACAAGACAGCATTACAAGCAAAGAACAGAAAACAGAAGAGCAGAGTACAGCATGACAATCACAGGCCCATATTCTCTACGACCTCCCCCCTGCCCCGTGCTAATTACTTCTGCATCACCGGCTGCCATAGCCAGATTTCACTGTCTTGGGGCGCAGAGAGGGAAGACCTCTTGCCACTACAGCATCTCCATTCCGTCGGGTAATTTGGCTCCAATTCCCCCCTTAGGCCTCTGCGGAGGCGTCTACTGTCCCCCACGGGTATGGGGTTGGCTACTGGGCACTGCCGCATTCCCTGAAAAGCCTCGCAGAAATCTCTAAGAATTGTTTGAATGGGCTGGGCGAGTTGCTCTGCCATACAAGAGAAGAACAGAAATAGAGAAAGGAATTAGAGAGAAAAATCGTTGGACAGCCGTGTGGGAGAAGGAGGAAAGGGGGAGACCTCAAGGCTCCAACCTAAAGCCAGGGATGGCTCAACTATAGCAGGAGCATGTCAGGGGAGGGGGTCCCTCTCAGACTCCCGAATCAAAGGAGGGAGAAAGGGAGAGCCAATCAAAAGTTGCAGGGAATGTCTCTCTTTTGAGCCAAAACCCCCTGTCCCTACCTCGTTTTTATTTGTCCCTTTTTTGATGTGTAACCGATCTGCATCAAAAAATTATTCATTTGCAAAGTGTTTATATTGTTGTAACTGTTACAACCTATCTCCTATTGTCTTTCTTGGGTGTAATTTATCTAAAATTCACAAGTATATTTGCAGCCCTTACATGTATAAGGCAATTTAAAAGCTCAAATACACGTGTATCTCTAAAATTACACTGCATTTGTCAGTAATTCCCAAGGAAAAGCTAGATGCACTTTAAAGGGTTATTTTTATAACTTGCAAAAAATTTACAAAACAAAAATGAAACAAGCAGTGTTAAAACCTAGAAAGCCTAAAAAGGCAAAAGTATATATATATATATATATATATATATATATTAATTTATTTTAAAAGAGAAGTCTAATATTCCTTGAAAAAAAAGAATTGCATAATTATTCTAATGACGAAAAATTTATCGGTGGGTCATTGTGGGATGAGGGTAGGGCGGGATGCCCCCGCATTGTCTGGGTGCAGCACGATCCATTGCACGTCTGGGTGCCAGTCACATTCTAATTAACTTCTTTCCAAGAGTTTTTATAAATGTCTGCTGAGCATACAGGCACATCAGAAGCTCCGTCAGAATCTCACCCCTTCCTGTATACACCGCTAAAAAACACTTGGACCTCTAGTGGCATTTATAGAGCTATGGGAAAGAAATTCCCAACGTTCCTGACATACAATGGATTGTGCTGCATCCAGCAGATGTGGGGGAAACCCTGACCCCCCCAGTCCAATATGCATCCGGATGACGCCTCCCCCATTCCCCCCTCCCACTCCTGCAACTGCTTTCAAACGTGGTTGCCTTTTTTTTTTTTTTTTTATTAAAGTTCACACTGAGCCACCAATGCATTTAGTGTAATAAACAGGGAATTTATTTTTACTAGAGAAATTACCAGTCTACTTGTCCTTGTCCTAAATGTATTGACCATTCATGCAAAAAACAAAAGGATAATCCCCTACTGTCCCTGCAGCTTATTGGTCCGACTCAGGCGGTCAGAAACTTGCCTGATCGCTTGATTCCATCCTATGCCACCCAGTGTCCCAAACAGCAGTTGAGGGTGCTTCGGTGTCCGGCCTGTGCCCCCACCATCAGTCACAGGTACACTACAATGCACTCTCCATACACTACAATGGAGGGGGCGCGTCGGGCCTCGGCACACTCTCTATTGCAGTGAATTAAAAGGGAGTGGTAGCTAGTTGTGCCTGATAGAAGTGTCAGATCAGATCCCTGGTGCAGAATGTTTCCAGAATAATAGAATTTGAGGCTTTGAGTGACTCAGTTCTGTTACTCATTGTTCCTATACTACAAAGACCCTCCTCAAGGGGCTGCAACAGGACCTGTATTCTTAGTATACAGTACGTCCTGCTCCACATAAGAATCATTACACTTGGGTATTACTCCGCCAGATGGCGCTGGACTGCAGAGACCGAAATCGGCTCCTTCCGGCCCCTCAAATACCCCGGACCTCCCACAATTCACCAGATCTTCTCTGCAGTCTGGACTGCGAAGGACAAGAAGATGGCTCTCTTCTCGCAGGTGAGCGGGGCTATTAGCCTGCGGCCCTGTAGGACTATTCCTACCCGTTCCGTTATTTATGTGCCTCCCAGCCTTGGCTGCGCTGGTCCGGGTGATGGTAGGCAGCACCGCTGTCAGGTGCTTAGGAGCGCTGCTCCACCGCAATCCCCCACCAAAAGGTAGGCGGTATAGGCTTATGGTGAGCCTCTATGGGATGCCCCTTACCCCTATCTATCTGTGGGCCCTCTGTAAAGTGGCTGCTGCCCTCCCTTGTAGTTTTGGGGGTGGGGTGGGGGGGTGTGTGTGTGTCTATATGCCTTGGTGTTTTCACTGTATTGTGTGCTTCTTGCGGTGTCATTCTCCGCGCTGACTTGGTTGCACTGGTTGCATTTTGAAAATGCTGCTCCCGCTGCACGCGCTCCTTTGTGCTCCGCGGTTGGCGGCGGCATTACCTCAGGCGCTGTTGCGCGGTCATTGGCTGCTTGTCACGTGTGCTGCTTCGCACTCTTCGGGGGGGCCCGCGGTTGGCGCGTTCCGCGTCACTGTCTCCGCGGCCCGCCCCTCGAGGTATACCCGGCGCCATTTTTCGCTGGATTCGGCTGCTGCGTGACTGGCGTCTACCTACCGCGGGCCGTGAGTGCCCTCGCGGGCGGCTTTATTTACCCTATGTCTTTATACTAGTCACTTATGGGTTCTCTTCGTTTATGTCTTTCAGACGGGTCGAGCTCTTTTGGTTTCTCCCAGCTCTTCTCCCTCTATTTAGTTATTAAACTTGTGAGGCCTAGTGTGTAAATTACTCCCACTTCCCTAGCGGGTTATTGGGGCATCCCGGGTTGCTTTTATAGCGTGAATCCCTATCGGCTTATTGTGCCGCTATAATCACCATATGGAGGCGTCTCAGGATAATGTGCTCTGGGTTTCTTCGGGACAAGCCCGGCTGTATGTAGCTTGTGGGGTGTCCCCTACTAGTGCTGACATTGTGCGGGTCTGTATACCTTGTGTCCAGCAGGTGCTTGCACTGCAGCCTGGTTTACCAGTAGCTGGGCCTGCGCCACGTATGGCTTTACCTGCTCCCCCAAGCTTAAATTTGACTCCTATTGAATTGCATACCAGTGGAGACTCTCAACCTGATGTGTCTTCCAGACTGGCTAGTGTTGAGAAGTTACTGGCTAATACGCTGGCGCATAAGGCCTCTGCTAAAAAGCGGCACTTGACGCCTGATGTCTCTCTGTTCCCTATGGAGGCTGATGAGTTCATGGAACTGTCTGGTTATGCCCCCTTGGAAGAAGGGGAATTATTCTCTGAGTCATCTGATGAAAGGTCCAAGGGTCATGATGATTCTGGCTCTGACCCCTGGGCCCCAGATGATACTGATAGGCTGTTTGCTCAGATTTTAGAGGTACTGTCTATCTCTCCCCTGGCTGCGGCCCCCAGGGGGAATTGTTTCATACTGCTAAGCCACGTTTGGAATTTCCCGAGCAAGCCCATTTTAATAATCTCGTGCTCAAGGAATGGGAGCGTCCCAGCAGACTTCCCGGTGTCCCTAACAGTTGGAATAAGAGGTACCCCTTTCCTGCTGATGTGGTGAAGCGCTGGTCATCCCCTCCAGAGGTGGATGCCCCGGTCCTTGGGTTGTCCAACACCTCTGTCATGCATTCCCCTGACTCTACTACGCTGCGGGATGGTGAGTACCGGCGTATTGATCAGCTGGCGTCCCATGCCTTTGCCTGTGTGGGGGCGGCGCTGTGCCCGGTCTGTGCCTCTGCCATTACAGCTGTGGCTATTAGGACCCTGCTGAGAAGTGTCTTAGATGGTGCTCCTGATGATGTGTCTAGTGAGGAGTTTAATGCTCTCTCTCGTTGTGAGGTTATTCTTAGTATACAGTGCGTCTTGCTCCAAATCTAATACTTACAGTTGGGATATACTCCGCCAGATGGCGCTGGACTGCAGAGACATCGAAAATAGGCTCCTCCCGGCCCCTCAAATACCCAGGGACCTCCCACAAATCCCCAGAATTTCTCTGCAGTCTGGCTGTGAAGGACGAGAAATTGTCTCTCTTAGCCTGCAGCCCTGTAGTACTATTCCCACCCGTTCCACTAGTATTATGCCTCCCAGCCTTGGCTGCGCTGGTCGGGTGAGGGTAGGCAGCACCGCTGTTAAGTGCTTAGGAGCGCTGCTCCACCGCAATCCCCCGCCAAAGGGTAGGCGGTTCAGGCTTATGGTGAGCCTCTATGGGATGCCCCTCCTGCACTTGGCCCCTTGCCCCTGCCTATCGGTGGGCCCTATTTAAGTGGCCGCCATCCTCCCTCATCCTCCATTGTAGTCTTCGGGGGAAAAGGGGGGGGGGGGTGTATGTGTGCGTGTGTTGATGTGTAGGTTATGCATTCTGTGCTTCACTCTCTTTTCACATGTGGTTTTTAGTCTTGTGTCAGCCGCTCTGACTTGTCTTTACTTTAAAAATGCCGCGGCATTACCTCAGGCGCTGGTGCGCCTTCATTGGCTGCTTGCCCTGCTGGCTTCGCGCTCTTCGGGGGGGGGGGCGTCTATGGTGTGCTCAACGTCATCACTGTTACCGGCCCGCCCCTCGAGGTATACCAATGCCATCTTTCCTGCTTGGTTGGCCTATGCGCGACGGACTCCTAACTACCGCGGTCCGTAAGTGCCCTCGTGGGCGGTTTTATATCTTTCACTTTTGTATACTGTGTGCTTACTGGTCTTTGTCTGCTTATGTCTTGCAGGCGGGACGAACCTCCTTGGCTTCTCCCGGCCCTGTATTAGTATATAATTTGTAGGCCTATTTAAAATTATACTCCCACTTCCCTAGCGGGTTATTGGGGCATCCAGGGTTGCTATTTAGTGTCATTCCCTATCGGCGTATAGCGCCGCTCAAATCACCATATGGAGGCATCCCAGGATAATGTGACCGGGGTCCCATCGGGACAAGACTGGCTGTGTGTAGCGTGTGGGCAGCCTCATGCTGATGCTGACAAGGCGCGGGTCTGTGTACCCTGTGCTGAGCAGGTGCTTGCATTGCAATCTGGCCTGCCGTTGGCTGCACCTCGTTTTACTTTGCCTACTCCCCCAAGCTTAAACCTCACTCCTACTGAGTTGCATACTAGTGGGGATTCTCAGCCTGATGTGTCTTCTAGACTGGCTACTGTTGAACAATTGATTGCGAAGTCCTTAGCGCGTAAGGCCCCTGCTAAGAAGCGGCATTTGGCACCTAATGTTACTGTCTTCCCTATGGGAACTGAGGAGTTTTGGAATCTGTGTGGCTATACCCCGTCTGATGAAGGGGAGCTCTTTTCTGATTCAGGCTCATCTGATGAGAGACCAAGGGGTCATGACACTGACAGATTATTGTCCCAGATTTTTGAGGTTCTGTCTATTTCTCTCCCTGTTGAGGCTCCCAAGAAAAGAGGGGAGCTTTTCCATACGGCAAAATCCCGTTTGGAATTTCGCGAGCGGGCACATTTCCATAACCTCGTGCTCAGGGAATGGGAGCGCCCCAGTAAACTTCCCGGGGTTCCAAAAGGTTGGGATAGGAAGTATCCCTTTCCTGCTGAGGTGGTTAAATGTTGGTCTTCCCCCCCCCCCCCCCCCCCCCCAGGTGGATGCCCCGATCCTTGGGCTGTCTAAGACCTCTGCCATGCATTCCCCTGATTCTACTACCCTGCGGGATGCTGAAGACTGGCGTATTGATCAGCTGGCATCCCACGCCTTTGCATGTGCGGGGACTGCGCTGCGCCCGGTCTGTGCCTCTGCCATTGCGGCTGTCAGATCCCGGATTCCTCAGGACCCTGTGTCAGCTCAGGGGCTAGTGCAAGCAGTGCAAGGCCTCCTGGAGCTGGGGGTCATCTGTCAGGTCCCCTTAAGAGAAAAAGGCAAGGGCTTTTATTCCAATCTATTCACAGTACCCAAAAAGGATGGTTCTGTCAGGCCCATCCTGGACCTGAAGATCCTCAACAAGTTTGTCAGGGGCAGGCGCTTTCGCATGGAAACTCTGCTCTGCCATCAGTTCCCTGCGCCAAGGTGATTTTATGACTTCTGTGGACATCATAGATGCTTACCTTCATATTCCTGTGTTCCCAGGTCATCAAAGGTTCCTCAGGTTCGCTCTGATGGATCAACATTACCAGTTTGTGGCCTTGCCTTTCAACCTCACTTCAGCCCCCAGGGTGTTCACCAAGGTGCTGATTGGCGTGATTTCTCTGCTCAGATGTCCCAGTCTCTACACCAGGCAGAATTGGATACTCAGCTGGTAGTGTCCACTCTGGAGTCATTTGGGTGGGTGATCAACCACCCCAAGTCCTCACTGTCCCCTTCCTTGGTAACTCCATTTCTTGGAATGAATCTGGATACAGTTCAGGCAAGGATCTTCCTTCCTCAGCAGAAGGTGGACAGTCAGATTGCACAGGCTCAGTCCCTCCTAGCTTGTCCCCACCCCTCCATCAGGCAGGGGATGCAGCTGGTGGGCCTGATGGTGGCATGCTTCGAAGCGGTCCCTTATGCTCAGTTTCACTTGAGGCCTCTGCAACTTCACCTATTGTCAGTATGGGACAAGGACCCAGCATCCCTGGACAGGGTCTGTGTGCTTTCCTCCCTAGTCAGGAGGTCCCTCTGGTGGTGGATGGACTCAAGGAACCTGTTGGGGGGCAGATCTTACCCCTCCCTGGGAGATGGTCACCACGGATGCCAGTCTGTCAGGTTGGGGGGGGTTCTGGAAGTCCCTGTGGTTTCAGGGGAGGTGGGGCCCTCAGGAGGCCCACACTCCTATCAATGTATTGGAGCTGCGGGCAACCAGGTTAGTTCTGGCTCGTTTGACTGCTCATCTTCGGGGGCCTGCCTGTTCAGGTGCGCTCGGACAACCAGACGGCAGTTGCCTACATCAATCATCAGGGAGGGACCCGGAGCAAGGGGGCCTTCCAGGAAGCGTCTCTGATCCTGACTTGGGCGGAGGCCAATGTCCTCTGCATTTCAGCTGTGTACATCCGGGGGTGGAAAATTGCCTGGTGGACTCTCTGAGCAGGGGGACCTCTCGCCAGGGAGAGTGGTCCCTATGCAGCAGGGTGTTTCAATCTCTGTGTCACCGTTGGGGACAATCAGATGTGGATCTGTTTGCGTCCCGCCACAATCACAAGCTCCCAGCTTTTGTCTCTCTGTCCAGGGACCCTCTGGCCCTGACCTCAGATGCGCTAGCAATGTCATGGAAAGATTTTCAGTTCCCGTATGTCTTATCTCTGATCCCCCTGCTGGGCAGGGTTCTGCGTAAGATTGCTCTGGAAGGGGTGCCAGCAATTCTGGTGACCCCCAGGTGGCCAAGAAGAGTGTGGTTCACAGACGTGGTACAGCTGGCAGTAGATCAGTACGCTCTGCCCTTGGTGCCGGATCTGCTCACTCAGGGCTCTCTACGTCATCCCAATTTACAAACTCTGGCTTTGACGGCTGCTGAAACCTCCATCTTGATGGAGAAGGGGTTGTCTTCCTCGGTTGTGGATACTTTGATTAAAGCTAGGAAATAGTCTTCCTCTTCCATTTATTACAGGGTTTGGCGTGCCTACATTGACTGGTCTCTTCCCTGTCGTGTGTTCTCTATTCCCAGGATTCTGGAGTTCCTGCAGCATGGGTTGGAGATGGGGCTCCAACTCAGTACTCTGAAGGGTCAGGTTTCTGCCCTGGCTATTTTCTTCCAGAAGTCCTTTGCTCAGCACCCTCTGATCAGGACTTTTTTCAAGGGGGTCACTCATGTGCGCCCCCCACGTAAGCCTATGGTGCCTTTTTGGGATCTGAACTTGGTTCTGTCAGCCTTGCAGGGTGCTCCCTTTGAACCTGTGCAGAATGCTGCCTTGGCCATTCTTACGCTCAAGGTTGTATTTCTGGTGGCTATCACTTCTGTCAGGCGTGTGTCTGAGTTGGCGGCGCTTTCCATTCAGCCCCCCTACTATGAGAGACACCAGGACAAGTTGGTGTTTCGTTTCAAACCTGACTTTCTGCCTAAGGTAGTGTCTGTCTTTTATTTGAATCAGGATATTCTTCCTTCTTTGTGCCCTAATCCTAGCAATGCTAAGGAGAGAGTTTTGCACTCTTTGGATGTGGTTAGGTGTCTGAAGTACTATCTGGTGGCTACTGCACCTTTCAGGAAAACTGATGCTCTTTTTGTGGTCCCTTCTGGTCCTAGGAAAGGTTTGGCTCCTGACAAGTCTATCGGCATGTGGATCCGTCAGGCTGTGATTCAGGCCTACTCTAAGGGGAAGAATCCTCCCTTCCGCCTTAATGCTCATTCCACTCGGGCTATTGGTGCCTCTTGGGCTTTTCAACACCGGCTCTGTTGAACAAGTTTGCAAGGCCGCTACTTGGTCTTCTGTTCATACCTTTTCTAAGTATTACAAGGTTGATGTTAGGACCTCAGCTGATGCTGTTTTTGGCCGAAAGGTTCTGCAGGCGGCAGTGGTTTAAACTGCCTGTTGCTGCTGTTTTTTCTTGGGGATCCCACCCTACTTATGGACACTGCTATTGGATGTCCCAACTGTAAGTATTAGATTTGGAGCAGGACGTACTGTATACTAAGAATAATACAATTCTGTGATTACTCACCTGTAGAATTAGTATTATGAGTATACAGTACGTCCTGCTCCAACCCACCCTTGGTTTGCATTATCTTGGATCCCCTGTATGGTGATTGTTATCATTGTTTATAGTTGATAGTTTGGATTGTTTTATTCTCCCGGCTTCTCATTAACTGCTTTTCAATGCTGGGGATTTGTGGGAGGTCCCTGGGTATTTGAGGGGCCGGGAGGAGCCTATTTTCGATGTCTCTGCAGGCCAGCGCCATCTGGCGGAGTATATCCCAACTGTAAGTATTAGATTTGGAGCAGGACGTACTGTATTCTCATAATACCAATTCTACAGGTGAGTAATCGCAGAATTGTATTTTTGTGACTTATGTCCTCTCTGCCTTGGATGATACCATTAGGATGTGTGGCAGAACCTCTGCCCTTGTGGTGGCTATATGCCGCTCAGTATGGCTGTGCCAGTGGGCTGCTGATAACGCTGCCAAGAAGGGTCTCACTGGTTTCCCCTTCAAGGGACTACGCCTGTTTGGGGACCACCTGGACCTGTTTGTTAAGGGAGGCAGGTTACCTCAGCGCAGGCGGCAGTCTCTGCCCTTTCGGGGGGAGGGCTCCTTTTCTGCCTCCTACCGTGGAGCCAGACAGGGGAGGGGGGTCTCCCTTACTGGGGCCCGAGGAGATTTCTGGGGTAGGGGCAGAGGACGTGGATGCCCTGGCTACTCCTGGGGCTCCATGCCTAAGTCCTCTCCCAAGCCCCCTCAGGCATGAAGGGGCACCTTCACCCATCCGGGTGGGGGGACAGCTTCAGCATTTTGCTCACATCTGGAGGCTTCATGTTTCAGACCGGTGGATTCAGGAGGTAGTGCCCTCCGGTTACAAGATAGAGTTTGCTGCCTGGCTGCCCCCAAGATTCATCAGATCCCGGATCTCTCAGGACCCTATGTCAGCTCAGGCTCTAGTTCTGGCAGTGCAAAGCCTTATGGAGCTGGGGGTCATCTGTCAGGTCCCCTTACGAGAAAGGGGCAAGGGTTTCTATTCCAACCTTTTCACCATGCCCAATAGAGATGGGTCAGTCAGGCCCATCCTGGACTTGAAGATCCTCAACAAATTTGTCAGGTGCAGGCGCTTTCACATGGAGACTATTCTAAGTATACAGTACGTCCTGCTCCAGAAATAATACTTACACTTGGGTAATCCTCCGCCAGATGGCGCTGTGCACTGCAGACATGCAAAAACAGGCTCCTCCCGGCCCTTCATATACCCAGGGACCTCCCACAAATCCCCAGATTTCTCTGCAGTGCTGACTGCGAAGACATGAAGTATCACTCTCTCGCAGGTGAGCGGGGCTATTACAGCCTGCTGCCCTGTTGGACTACTCCCACCCGTCCTTCTTGTGATGTGCCTCCCAGCCTGGGCTGCGCTGGTCGGGTGAAGGTAGGCAGCACCATGCGTGCTTATGGAGCCTTGCTCCACCGCAGTCCCCCACCAAAGGGTAGGCGGTATAGGCGGATGGTGAGCCTTTAGGGGATGCCCCTCCCGCATCATTGCCCCACGCCCCGTGTAGCGGTGGACCCTTTGTAAAGGGTCGCCATCCTCCCTCTTTTCCCCCCGTAGCCGGGGGGACAGAAAGGGGGGGGGGAGGGGTTCGTGAGTATGGCGGCCTCAGTGTACCCTATTACACGTTTATGGCCTTAGTATCGTGTTTTACTGGGACCGGGTGTCAGAGCAGCGCTTTTAATTTTATCCTATATTGGTAGCCGCCGCGTCCTTCCTATATGGTTGTACTGCATGGATGGCGGTGGCTTTGCAGACGCTGAGGCGTCTCTTTTTTAGCTTGTAGTGGCTCTTTTGCTGTAATCCACTCGATCAATTCCCTTCAGGCATCACAACCCTGCTGTCTGTATTGGCTATGCGCCTTTTTGGAGCTTCGCGCTTCCCGGGGGTGGGCGGGGTCCTGGCTTGGCGCGCTCCGCATCACGGTCAGCTCTGGCCCGCCCTTCGAGGTTCGCCTGGCGCCATTTTTTACTCGCGCGCGCGTGGTGAACACCGTCCTCCCCCCTCTGTCTGTAAGTGCCCTCGCTAGTGACTTTATATTACCTTTTATACTCCCTGGCTCATGGCTCTGACTTCCTTGTTCCCTTTATGTCTTTCAGACCGTGGATTCCGGTGGCTTCTCCCGACCCAGTGTAGCTCCCGGTTGGGACTATTAAATTTGCTCCCACTTCCCGGCGGGTTATTGGGGCATCCAGGGTAGCTTTCAGCGTCAATCCCTACTGGCCTATTGTGCCAATTAAATGACCATATGGAGGCATCTCAGGATATTGTGAACGGGGTTCCTTCGGGACAAGCCCGGCTGTGTGTAGCTTGTGGGGTATTACCTGGCAGCGGTGACAATGCACGGGTCTGTGTTCCTTTTGCACAGCAGGCGCTATCGGTCCTTCCCGCCTCTTCCGTGGCGGGGCCTGCACCTCGCCTCACTTCACCTGCTCCCCCAAGCCTGAGTCTAACCCTCAATACAAGCGGGGATTCTCATCCTGATATTGCTGCTAGACTGGCCAGTGTTGAAAGATTGCTTGCTAATTCCTTAGCGCGTAAGGCCACCGCAAAGAGGCTGCATTTTACCCCCGACACTGCTCTTTTCCCTATGGAATCTGATGACTTGTTGCATCCTTACGGCCATGCCCCCTCGGACGAAGGGGAACTGTTCTCTGACTTAGGGTCATATGACGAGGAGTCCAGGGGTCATGACGAGTCTGGTTCCGAGCATTGGACCTCGGATGATATTGACAGACTGCTGGTTCAGATCTTTGAGGTTTTGTCCCTCTCTCCCCCTGCTGCGGTTCCCAGGCAAAGGGGTGACCTTTTTCATACTGCTAAGGCTCGTCTGGAATTTCCCGAGCAAACCCATTTCAATAGCCTTGTGCTTAAAGAATGGGAACATCCCAGTAGACTTCCTGGAATCCCTAAGGGTGTGGACAGGAAGTATCCCTTCCCTGCTGACTTGGTTAAGTGCTGGTCATCGCCCCCCGAGGTAGATGCTCCTATTCTAGGGTTGTCCAACACCTCTATTATGCACTCCCCTGACACTACTACGCTGCGGGACTCTGAGGACCGGCGTATTGACCAATTGGCATGCCATGCCTTTGCATTTGGGGGAGCGACTTTGCGCCCGGTTTGCGCCTTAGCCATCACGGCAGTAGCGCTCAGGGCCATGGTCAGGAATGCTCTCGATGGCAAAGATGAGTTGCCACCAGATACTGTCAATGCACTGTCTAACTGTGATGTGTTTGTGAACTTTATCCTGTCTGCATCGGACGATGCTATTAGGATGTGTGCCAGATCTTCTGCCCTGGCGGTAGCTATACACCGCGCGGTTTGGTTGCGCCAGTGGGCTGCTGACAATGCCGCTAAGAAGGCCCTTACTGGGCTTCCATTTAAGGGGCTGCGCCTGTTTGGGGACCGTCTAGATCTCTTTGCCAAAGGGGGCAAGTTGCCCCAGCGCAGGCGGCAGATTCGGCCTTTTCGAGGCCAGGGCACCCTCTCAACCCCCTTCCGTGGGGCTAAACAGGGAAGAGGGGTGTCCTTCGCTGGGTCCCGCGCAGATTCCTTGCACAGGAACAGAGGACGCCGTCCTGGTTCCTCTTGGGGGTCCAAACCCAAAGCCCCTCCCAAGACCCCTCAGGCATGAAGGGGCGCCCTCGCCCGTCAGGGTGGGGGGGACGTCTGCAGCACTTCGAGCATGTCTGGAGGCGCCACGTCTCAGACCGGTAGATTCAGGAGGTAGTGTCCTCTGGCTACAAGATAGAATTTGCTGTACGGCCCCCCACCAGATTCATTGGGTCTGGATTCCGCAGGACCCCGCCTCAGCTCAAGTCTTGTTGCTGGCCGTGCAGGGTCTCCTGGATCTAGGGGTCATTTGCAAGGTTTCATTAGGAGACAGGGGCATGGGGTTCTATTCCAACCTTTTCACAGTACCCAAGAAGGATGGGTCAGTCAGGCCCATTCTGGATTTAAAAATCCTCAACAGATTTGTCAAGAACAGGCACTTTGGTATGGAAATGCTGCGCTCGGCCATCGGCTCTCTGCGCCCAGGGGACTTTATGACGTCCGTAGACATCAAGGATGCTTACCTTCATGTCCCGGTTCAGGACACCAAAGGTTTCTCAGATTTGCACTGAAAGATCAGCATTACCAATTTGTGGCCTTGCCATTCGGCCTCACTTCGGCTCCCAGGGTGTTCACCAAGGTGCTGGCAGGGGTGATGTTGCTGTTAAGGCTGAGGGGCATACGCGTGCTGCCCTACCTGGACGATATACTCATCACCTCTCAGTCTCTGTGGCAGGCAGAGTTGGACACTCGGCTGGTAGTGTCCACCCTGGAGTCCTTCGGCTGGGTGATCAATTACCCCAAGTCCTCTCTGTCCCCCTCCTCGGTGACTCCGTTCCTGGGAATGATTCTGGATACGGTTCAGTCAAGGATATTCCTTCCTCAACAGAAGGTGGAAGCTCTGACTGTGCAGGCGAGGTTCCTGCTCTTGTGCCCACAGCCCTCCATCCAGCAGGGAATGCAGCTGGTGGGCCTGATGGTGGCGAGCTTCGAGGCGGTGCCCTTTGCCCAGTTCCATTTGAGACCTCTGCAGCTTCACCTTCTGTCAGTGTGGGACAAGAACCCAGCGTCCTTGGACTGGGTCTGTGTGCTTCCCCCCTCGGTCAGACAGTCCCTTGCGTGGTGGCTGGACCACAGGAACTTGATGGGGGGCAGGTCTTTTCTGGCTCCCTACTGGGAGACGGTCACAACAGATGCCAGTCTGTCAGGTTGGGGGGGATTCTGGAAGTCCCTGCTTTTCCAGGGGAGGTGGGGCCCTCAGGAGGGCCAATTACCCATCAACATTCTGGAATTGAGGGCAGTCAGGTTGGTACTGGAGCGGTTGACTCCAGGTACGCTCGGACAACAGAACGGCGGTTGCCTACATCAACCATAAGGGAGGGACCCGGAGCGAGGGTGCCCTCCAGGAGGTGTCTCAGATTCTGACATGGGCGGAGGCTAATGTCCAATGCATTTCGGCTGTGTACATTCCGGGGGCGGAGAATCTGCTAGCAGATGCTCTGAGCAGGGGGTCGTCCCGTCGGGGGGAGTGGTCCCTCTGCAACAGGGTATTCCAGTCCCTGTGTCACCGTTGGGGTCTACCGGATGTGGACCTGTTTGCATCCCGTCACAATCACAAGCTCCCGGCCTTCGTATCCCTGTCTCGGGATCCTCTGGCTTTGGCCACGGATGCCCTGTCCATGTCATGGAGGGAGTTTCGGCTCCTGTATGTGTTTCCACCATTCCCCCTTCTGGGCAGGGTTCTGCGCAAGATTGCTCTGGAGGGGGTACCTGTGATTCTAGTGGCCCCAAGGTGGCCAAGAAGAGTGTGGTTCGCAGACGTGGTTCAAATGGCAGTAGACCAGTACGACCTGCCAGGGGTGCCAGATCTGCTAACTCAGTGCTCCTTACGCCATCCCAATTTACAAACGCTGGCTTTGATGGCCTGGCTGCTGAAACCTCCATCTTGATGGAGAAGGGTTTGTCTGCCTCTGTGGTAGGTACTATGGTGCAGGCTAGGAAGAAGACTTCTTCTGCTATCTATTATAGAGTATGGCGTACCTACATTGACTGGTGTGAGTCTAGGTCTCTTCCCTGTAGGGACTTCTCAGTCCCTAGGGTTCTGGAGTTCTTACAGCATGGTTTGGAGTTAGGTCTCAAACTCAGTACTCTGAAGGGTCAGGTTTCTGCCCTGTCCGTCTTCTTTCAGAAGTCTTTTGCTCAGCATCACTTGATTAAGACCTTCTTTCAGGGGGTCACTCATGTGCGTCCCCCTCGTAAACCTATGGTCCCCGTCTGGGATTTGAACTTGGTTTTATCTGCCTTGCAGGGTGCTCCCTTTGAGCCTATTCAGGATGCTGCTCTTGCTGTTCTTACGCTCAAGGTTGTCTTTTTGGTGGCTATTACTTCGGTTAGGCGTGTGTCTGAGCTTGCTGCTCTATCTATTCAGCCTCCGTACTATGAGAGGCACCAGGACAAGGTGGTGTTCCGGTTTGAAACAGATTTTCTGCCTAAGGTTGTGTTTGCTTTTCATTTGAATCAAGATATTGTTCTTCCTTCCTTGTGTCCCAATCCTAGCAACGACAAGGAGAGGGTTCTGCATTCCTTGGACGTAGTCAGGTGCTTGAAGTATTACCTGGTAGTCACTGCGGCTTTCAGGAAGACTGATGCTCTCTTCGTTGTGCCTTCCGGGCCTAGGAAGGGTTTGGCTCCTGCCAAGTCTGCTATCAGCAAATGGATTTGTCAGGCTGTGATTCAGGCCTATTCTGCTAAGGGGAAGAGTCCTCCTTTCCGTCTTACTGCCCATTCTACTCGTGCTTTTGGGGCCTCCTGGGCCTTCCTGCACCAAGCTTCTGTTGAACAAGTTTGCAAGGCCACTACTTGGTCTTCCGTTCATACCTTTTCAAAGTTTTACAAGGTTGACGTTAGGGCCTCAGCTGATGCTGTGTTTGGCCGCAAGGTTTTGCAGGCGGCAGTAGTTTAAACTGCCTGCTGTTGCCTTTTTTGTTGGGGATCCCACCCTACTTTTATGGACACTGCTATTGGATGTCCCAAGTGTAAGTATTATATCTGGAGCAGGACGTACTGTATACTTAGAATAATACAATTCTGTGAAATACTCCATCCTGGTTTTTGCATTATTCTGGATCCCCTGTATGGTGATTGTTATCGTTGTTGTTATTACCAGTTTTGGTGGTTGGTTTCTCCCGGCTTCTTTTTCACTGCTTTTCAATGCTGGGGATTTGTGGGAGGTCCCTGGGTATATGAAGGGCCGGGAGGAGCCTGTTTTTGCATGTCTGCAGTGCACAGCGCCATCTGGCGGAGGATTACCCAAGTGTAAGTATTATATTTGGAGCAGGACGTACTGTATACTTATAATACCAATTCTACAGGTGAGTATTTCACAGAATTGTATTTTGCGCTCTGCCATCAGTTCCCTGCGTCTAGGGGACTTCATGACCTCTGTGGACATCAAGGATGTTTACCTTCATATTCCTGTTTTTCCAGGTCATCAAAGATTCCTCAGGTTCGCTCTGGAGGATCAGCACTACCAATTTGTGGCATTGCCCTTCGGTCTCACTTCAGCTCCCAGGGTGTTCACCAAGGTGCTGGCAGGAGTGATGTCTCTGCTTAGGTCTCATGGCATTCGCGTGCTGCCCTATTTGGACGACATTCTCATCACTTTTCAGTCCCTTCAACAGGCAGAGCGGGATACTCAGCTAGTAGTGTCCACGCTAGAGTGATTTGTCTGGGTGATCAACCATCCCAAATCTTCCTTGTCTCCCTCCCTGGTGGCTCCCTTCCTGGGAATTAATCTGGATACAGTTCAGGCAAGGATTTTTCTTCCTCAGCAGAAGGTGGACAGTCTGCTAGCCCAGGTTCAGTTCCTGCTATCTTGCCCTCATCCCTCCATCAGGCAGGGAATGCAGCTGGTGGGCCTGTTGGTGTCGTGCTTCGAGGCGGTCCCTTATGCCCAGTTTCACATGAGGCCTCTGCAACTACACCTCTTGTCAGTATGGGACAAGGATTCTGCGTCCCTGGACCAGTTCCTTGTGCTATCCCCCCTAGTCAGGCGGTCCCTCTCGTGGTGGCTGGACTCCAGGAACCTGTTGGTGGGCAGATCCTTTATGGCCCCCTGCTGGGAGACGGTCACCACGGATGCCAGTCTGACAGGTTGGGGGGGCTTCTGGAAGTTCCTCCAGTTCCAAGGGCGGTGGGGCCCTCAGGAGGCCCACACACCTATCAACATTCTGGAGCTGAGGGCGATCAGGTTGGTTCTGGCTCACTTGACCCTACATCTTCGGGGCCGGCCTGTTCAGGTCCGCTCGGCCAACTGGACGGCGGTTACCTACATCAATCATCAGGGAGGGACCCGGAACAAGGGGACCCTCAAGGAAGTGTCTCTGATTCTGGCCTGGGCGGAGGACAATGTTCTCTGCATATCAGCTGTGTACATTCCGGGGATGGAGAATCTGCAGACAGACTCTCTGAGCAGGCGGACCTCTTGCCTGGGAGAATGGTCCCTCTGCGGCAGGGTGTTTCAGTCTCTGTGTCACCGTTGGGGCCAACCAGATGTGGATCTGTTTGCGTCCCGTCACAACCACAAGCTCCCGGCCTTTGTCTCCCTGTCCCAGGATCCTCTGACCTTGGCCACGGATGTGCTAGCAATGTCATGGCGGGACTTTCAGCTCCTGTATGTCTTTCCCCCATTCTCTCTGTTGGGCAGGGTTCTGCGCAAAATAGCTCAGGAGGGGGTGCCAGCAATCCTGGTGGCCCCCAGGTGGCCAAGAAGAGTGTGGTTCGCAGACGTGGTGCAGCTGGCAGTAAATCAGTACGCTCTGCCCAGGGTGCCGGACCTGCTCACTCAGGGTTACTTACGCCATCCCAATTTACAAACTCTGGCTTTGACGGCCTGGCTGCTGAAACCTCCATCTTGATGGAGAAGGGGCTGTCTGCCTCTGTTGTTGATACCATGATAAAGGCTAGAAAGAAGTCTTCTTCTTCCATTTATTATAGGGTTTGGCGTGCCTACATTGACTGGTCACTTCCCTGTCGTGTGTTCTCTATTCCCAGGACTGGAGTTCCTGCAGCATGGGTTGGAGCTGGGGCTCCAACTCGGTACTCTGAAGGGTCATGTCTCTGCCCTGGCTGTTTTCTTCCAGAGGTCCTTTGCCCAGCACTCTCTGATCTGGACTTTTTTCCAGGGGGTTACTCATGTGCGTCCCCCCACGTAAGCCTATGTTGCCTGTTTGGGATTTGAACTTAGTCTTGTTTGCCTTGCAGGGTGCTCCCTTTGAACCTGTGCAGGATGCTGCCCTGCCCATTCTTACTCTCAAGGTTGTCTTTTTGGTGGCTATAACTTCTGTTAGGCTTGTTTCTGAGTTGGCGGTGCTTTCCATCCAGCCCCCCTACTTTGAGAGACACCAGGACAAGGTGGTGTTTTGCTTCAAGCCAGACTTTCTGCCGAAGGTCTTGTCTGCCTTTCTTCTGAATCAGGACATTTTTCTTCCTTCCTTGTGCCCTAATCCTGGTAACGCTAAGGAGAGGGTTTTGCATTCATTGGATGTGGTTAGGAATCTGAAGTACTATCTGGTGGCTACTGCACCTTTCAGAAAATCTGATGCTCTTTTTGTGGTTCCTTCTGGTCCTAGGAAGGGTTTGGCTCCTGCCAAATCTACTATCAGCAAATGGATCCGTCAGGCTGTAATTCAGGCCTATTCTGCTAAGGGGAAGAATCCTCCCTTCCGCCTTACTGCTCATTCCACTCGTGCTATTGGGGCCTCTTGGGCTTTTCAGCACCAGGCTTCTGTTGAGCAAGTTTGCAAGGCCGCTACTTGGTCTTCTGTTCATACTTTTTCAAAGTTTTACAAGGTTGATGTTAGGGCCTCAGCTGATGCTGCTTTTGGCCGCAAGGTTCTGCAGGCGGCAGTGGTCTGACCTGTCTGTTGTTGCCTTTGGGGATCCCACCCTACTTTATGGACACTGCTATTGGATGTCCCAAGTGTAATGATTCTTATCTGGAGCATGACGTATTGTATACTAAGAATAAAATGATTACTTACCTGTAGAATTGATATTATGAGTATACAGTACGTCCTGCTCCACCCCACCCTTGGTTTTGCATTATCCTTGGATCCCCTGTATGGTGATTGTTATCATTGTTTATAGTTACGGGTTGATTCTGTTATCATTTCTACAGGTGAGTAATCACAGAATTGTATTGTTGTGGATCTCCACACAGGAACATAGGTTACGTAAAAACTGACCCGACATCAGTATAGGGTCACTATGTGGAGATCTACAAAACATGACCTATCGTTGGCCTTCAGGAGGAAATCTCACACCCCTTCTCTACCTCACCAACAAACAGCATTATACGAACCTTCTTGTCCTCATTACAATGCCTCTCTGCTCTATTAAGAACAGTTGTCCTCTTCTGTAAGCCCCAATTTTGTGAACCTGACTGACTCAATTTTCTTCAGTAGCACTATGAGTGAGCGGCTGCAAATGACGGGCCTTAGTGACATCGCAGATATTCTAACGGACCTCATTGCTGGAGGAATGTCCATCACAGAACTTGGACTGACCCAGGCCCAGGCGAAGGCACTATCCAGGTATGAGGAGAAACCAACTAGCTTTATTAACCATTATTGAAAAAGAGGAAATAATCATTAACTCTATGTAACTTTATTTTTGTTGCCTGATCAGTCACCTCTGAACAACACACTCTGATGGTGGCAAGACCCTGACTTTCTATTCTACTTTGTGTGTTAGACAGGACGAGATTCATTAGACAGGACGACACCCTTTAGGAAAACAGGGATTTTTTTATAATGCAGACGCAAACACAAATGTAAACAAAAACGGGGGGGGGGGGGGGGGGAGACGCAGACACAAAATATAATTTGTACAGCAAAAATTGCCACAAAAGGCATGCTGCAAACGCAAGCGAGCAGGTGTGAACTTAGCCTTCTACTTCTACTCAGTATGTTGAAATCACAGAAAATCACCTAAAAATCCATATAAACATGCCGGATAGTGAGAGGAGGGGACACCTATACCCCGGACCAGTTTTTGAGCGTACTATTTCACTTTTACAGGGGAGATATACTCTATTCCTGTGCCTGTTCCCTAAACCACCCTGTGGGGGAAGCGGCAGCAGAAACCTCTCCACATATGTGCTCAAAGCATTGCATGATGGGTAAAACCATTTACACCCATCAGAAGAATTTCAATCACAATATGCCGTTAGGCCAGCACAGGCTCAGGGGACAGGTCAGAGTTGGGCACATCTCCCCTGCAAAAGCAGGATGGTCCGGTCACCCCGCATTCTTTTTCCTTCCATTAAAAATAAGGTACCATTGGGAGTGGTACAGTTTTGTCCTTTGTGTTTTGGGTTAAATGAAATTTTGTGTCTCCACATGCTCAGCTTTCCTCCAGCACTGCTTTATAAAAGATGTATTTATGGTGTGCGACCTATCAGCTGCTTTGCATTTACAGGCAGAGGCTTCAAAGTACTTCAAAGAGGTCTCCAAGAGAAAGGGCTGAGCTGCGTATGTGGATGAAGAAGAAACAGAGGGAGCGTCTGGCTGAACATCGGAGGAAGCTGGATGAGCTACGAGAGAGAGAATACAAACCGTTCCAGCCACAGATTAATGCCGTATGTGAAGGATGACTTTCTGCTCACTGGTGTCCTGTATTTGTTGCTGCTGTTCAGCATATAAAAGCCTCTTCACCTCCTGCTAGTCTGCAGGGCTCCAAATCCAAGAAGCCACTTTAAAGTGAACAAAAACCCAGGGTTTTGGTCCTTTCCCTGTGGGAACCCCGATAGGGGGTGTCCCCCTGTGTGAAACCCCCCCAGATCGACGATCAACTTTTGTCTCCAGCACCTCTTCCAGGCAAGGCTGTTGTGCGAGTGCAGCTTCCCCGACCGGCTCCAGCATATTCATACTGGAGGGCGGAGTGCCAAAAATTCCATCACTTAGCATTGGCAGCTTCAGATGGTGGTGTCTGTGGGGCCTTGTTTACTCCCCTGTAACACGCCTAGTACAGTTTTTTACTCACCCTGACCAGCCCACCATGAACTCATTAGAAACATAGAAACGTAGAAGGTTGACGGCAGAAGGAGCCCATACGGTCCATCTAGTCTGCCCTTATGTGTATACTGTGTGTTCTCTTTATCTTAGGATAGATGTGTGCTTATCCCAGGCATGTTTAAATTCAGTGACTGTGGATTTTTCAACTACCTCTGCTGGAAGTGTGTGCCAAGCATCTACTACTCTTTCTGTAAAATAATATTTTCTAATATTTCTCCTGATCGTCCCTTAGACTAGCTTCAGGTTGTGCCCCCTTGTTCTATCATTAAACCAGACCAACAGCCTGGCACAGCAGGAAAAGAAAGGTGGTGGCCATTTTGGAGCTTCCTCTCCAAGCATCTCTGCCGTGCTGCTACCTGTATGACAAAACTGACGATGCACAGTAAGAGGAAGCCCGGCAGCACTTCCTGTTTGCAGATGGCCTGCAAATCCACGAGCCGCTTTTTCTGGAATCCAGCACGGTTTACTTCATCTGTAATTCTTCACATTTGGGTAATCCGCCACCAGGTGGTGCAGTCGACTGCAGGAAGACTTGTGGCTCCTCCCGGCTCATAAAAGGGCAGGAATTGCCCAGAAGACCCAGAGTTTTTCTGCAGTCCTGACTGCGAAGACAGAAGATTTTCTCTCTCTGATTGTTTGCAGGTGAGCGGGGCATCCCAAGCCCGTCGGCCTTGCAGGCGTATTTCTACCTGTTCCGGAGCCTTTTCTGCCTCCCAGCCTCGGCTGATGGTTCAGGTGACGGTAGGGGAACACCTCAGGGTCGGGTGTTCACAGAGCTATGCTCTGGGCCGCAGACCCTGGACCCAAAGGGTAGCCGGCCATAGGCTATGGTGAGCCTATATGAGGGGGTGAGAAACCACCTGGACTTTCATCCCACAAGCTTTATTCTTTCCCTGGGAGCGTGTGTGCGTTTTTCTCCACATGTGTTGTGTCACTGTGCCTTGCTTCCCTCCCCCCTTCCTCTCCCCTCCCCCCTTCCTCTCCCCTCCCCCCTTCCTCTCCCCTCCCCCCTTCCTCTCCCCTCCCCCTTCCTCTCCCCTCCCCCCTTCCTCTCCCCTCCCCCTTCCTCTCCCCTCCCCCTTCCTCTCCTCTCTTCTCTCAGCCTGTTGCCCGGGCCCCCCTCCCCACCCCCCTCTCCCTGACTTGTGTTCGGGGGGTTGGCAGCGGCGAGTGGTGTTAGTTGTGGTGTGTTTTTGCCTTTTACTGGTGTTTTTTGGCGTTTTTTAGCCGCCGCGCTGCTTTGTACTACGCTCCGCGGCGGGCTTTTTTGCTGATTAATGGTGCTGGCGGGGTCACGTGGACGCCGTCACGTGGAAGCCATCTTTCGCGCTCTTTGGGGAGGGGGGGTCCGCGGGATGACGCGTATCACGTTGTCCCCCTGCGGCCCGCCCCTTGAGGTACCTCTGCCGGCGCCATTTTGGATCTGCTGCGCATCTGGATTTCTTCCTTCCTGGCTGCGGCGGTGTATCCTCCAGGGCATCGCTTCAACTAGCGGCCTGCCCCTCGAGGTACCTCTGCCAGCGCCATTTTGGATCTGCTGCACGTCTGGATTTCTTCCTTCCTGGCTGCAGCGCTGTATCCTCCCGGGCGTCGCTTCATCCAGCGGTCTGAAGCCTGGTGCTCCTGCGGTTTACTGGGTCCGTGAGTCCCCCTTGGGGTTTTTTTTATTGCTCTCGCGAGCATGTGCTGTGGGACGCTCATGTGTCGTCGTTACTCCTCCCCCTCATCCCCCCCTTTGCTGATCTGGGGGCATCCCGGGTGGCTTTTGTATTAGCCTTTACCCAGCGCTAGCCTATTGCGCCTGTGTTAATCACCATATGGAGGCTTCTGGGGATAGCGTGCTTGGGGGTCCTTCGGGGCAATCCCGGCTGTGTTCCATGTGTGGGGTATCCCCTGTGAGTAACAGTATCACGGTGTGCGTGCCGTGCGCTCAAAGTGTCCTTGCGCTCATGCTTGGTTTGCCTGCATCGCTTCCCAGCTCTGCGCACCCTTCGGCATCACCTACCCTCCCACTATTGCCCCCACTAGCTCCCAGTGAGGGGGATAATAGCAGGGGGTCACAGTCTGATCTGGCACTTCGTGAGGCCGGCATTGAGAGTAAGCTTGCCGGGCCTATTCCTTGGAAGGCCTCTGACAAGAAGCGGCACCTGACTTCCACAACCTCCCTGTGCTGCCTTTTCGGGCTAGTTCAGTTATAATTGCTCTTAGGAGTGGATTACTTATAGTTGTGTAGTGCACTACTGCCATCTACTGGCAGAAGTTCGCTATAACGGTTCTACCTTTATCAAAGAGTATTCAGTGAATCCCTTAGACAGGAAGTAAACCTTTGCTACAGGAAGTTCTCTTCAGCCATTTTAGATTTTCATTCTCCATGAATGCAGCAGATATTTTCCTCTCCCAGAAGGTTTGAAACATCATCACCTGTAAGTGCCTTTCTGTTGTGTTATTATCATCTATGCTGACTAGTGTTTCATGTGTACTGATATGCTGTTATTGGATTGTATTGCAGTTTCACAATTAAAAAACAATGTATACTGAAGAAATTAATATATACTGAAGAAAATATATATACTAATAAAACAGTATAAAGTTGGATTCCTTTGGTGAACAATACAAGCATGGGCTTCTGTTTACTGAGATCTCCGACAGGTGTTTAGCTGTCCATTTAGAATCACACACAGTCAGTGCTTTGAGAGCGGAACACTCCCGTTCCACTGAGGAGTATAAGGACTTTGATGCCACTGGTGGACTTTATTCCTTAGAGGAAGGGGAACTGTTCCAGGACTCTGACTCCTCTGGGGACCAGCAGGAGGGTTGCGATAGTGACCCTGGGTCTGCGTCTGGGGAGGAATCATGGTACCCTGAGGACACTGATAATCTGCTGTCACACATTTTTGAAATTTTGCACATTGCTCCCCCTGAGGTGGCTAAGAGAAAGCAGCGTGAGCTTTTTCATCCTAGTAGATAGCGTCTGGAGTTCCCTGAGCAGGGCCATTTCACTTCTATGGTGCTTAAGGAGTGGGAACCTCCTAACAGGCTGCCCGCTGTGCCCAATGGATTAGATGAGAGGTATCCCTTTCCTGCTGATCTAGTAAAGCGTTGTCCTATCCCCCTGAGGTGGACGCTCCCATGCTAGGCCTGTCTAATACCTCGGTCATGCCTTCCCCTGACACTACCACTCTGAAGGACAGCGAGGACCGGCGCATGGATCAGCTGGCCTGCCATGCTTTTACTTGTGTGGGGGCTGGACTTCGCCTGGCCTGTGCTGCTGCCATTACTGCTATTGCCCTTAAGAAACTGCTCAAGCGTCTCTGTGATGGCGCTATGGCTGGTAGGAGGAGGGAGGATTATAGGGCCCTCTTGCTTTGCTCTGATTTTGTTGCATTTATCCTTACTGCCATGGATGATGCTGGGCGGTAGGGCCTCTGCACTTTTGGTGGCTATGTGCTGCTCTGGTTGTGTCAGTGGGCAGCTGATGCTGCTGCTAAGAAGGCTCTTACTGGGCTCCCCATTGCGGGGCTGCGGCTCTTTGGTGAGCGTCTTGATGTTTTAGTCAAGGATGGCAGGCTGCCTCAGCGTAGGAGGCATGCCTGGCCTTTTCGGGGGTCCTCCTCTTCCCTACCCTCCTTTCGTACTTCCAGAGGAGGTCGTGGCTCCCTCTTCTTAGGTAGCCGCAGAGATTCTTGGGGCCGTGGCAGATCCTGTGGTCGTCCCGGTCTCTCCTAGGGTTCCAAGCCCAAACCTCCTCCCAAAGCCCCCCAGGCATGAGGGGGCACCCTCACCCATCCGGGTGGGGGGGGGGCGGCTTCGGCTTTTTGCTCACGTCTGGAGGCTTCACGTCTCAGACTGGTGGATTCAGGAGGTGGTGTCCTCCGGTTACAAGATAGAGTTTGCAGCCTGGCCGCCCCCAAGATTCATCAGATCCTGGATGTCTTTAAACCCCCTGTCAGCTCAAGGGTTGCTTTCGGCGGTTCAATGCCTGCTGGAGTCAGGGGTCATTTGTCCGGTGCCCCATCAAGAACAGGGTCAGGGGTACTATTCCAATCTCTTCATGGTCCCCAAAAAGGACGGCTCCCTGAGGCCCATTCTGGACTTGAAGGGCCTCAACAAGTTTGTCAGATTCAAACTTTTTCGCATGGAGACGCTACGCTCTGCTGTCAGTACCCTTCGCCCGGGCGACTTCATGACCACCGTGGACATCAAGGATTCTTATCTTCATGTGCCTATCTTCCAAGGTCATCAGAGATTTCTGAGGTTCGCGCTGGAGGATCAGTATTACCAGTTTGTGGCCTTACCATTCGGTATCACCTCGGCGCCTCGGGTGTTCACCAAGGTGCTGGCGGGAGTGATGGCTCTGCTACAAACCCGGGGCATTCGCATCCTTCCTTACCTGGATGACATCCTCATTGTGGCTCAGTCCTTTCATCATGCCGAACAGGACACCCAGGTGGTGATCTCCACTCTGGAGTCCTTCGGCTGGGTGATCAATTTTCCCAAGTCTTCACTGTCCCCGTCCCTGGTGAGTTCCTTTCTGGGCAGGACACTGGATACCTCTCAGGTCAAGGTGTTTCTTCCTCAGCAGAAGGTGGAGGGCCTTCAGAAGCAGGCACGGGCTCTGCTCTTGTGTCCTCATTCCTCCATCCGTCTGGGGATGCAGTTGGCGGGCCTGATGGTGTCCTGCTTCGAGCCGGTCCCCTTTGCTCAGTTTCACATGAGACCTCATCAGTTTCACTTCTTGCCAGTTTGGGATCGGGACCCTGTGTCCCTGGATCAGGAATTTCCTCTGTCTCCTCTGGCCAGGCAGTCCCTTTCGTGGTGGCTGGACTCAAGGAATCTTCTGGTGGGCAGGACCTTCCAGCCCCGGTGCTGGAAGACTGTCACCACGGATGCCAGTCTGACGGGCTGGGGGGGTTTTGGAAGTCTCTACAGTTCCAGGGTCTTTGGGGCCCCCAGGAGGCCCATGCTCCCATCAATGTCCTGGAACTGCAGGCGATTGGTTCTGTCCTACCTGAACACACACCTTCGGGGTCAGGCTGTTCAGATCCGATCAGACAACTTGACGGCGGTTGCCTACATCAACCATCAGGGAGGGACTCGGAGCAAGCGAGCCTGACACTATCTTGGGCGGAACAGAATGTTCCCTGCATCTCAGCGGTATTCATTCCGGGGGTGGAGAACCAGGTGGCGGACTCCCTGAGCAGGGGGATGTCTCGTCTGGGGGAATGGTCCCTCAACAACCAGGTGTTTCTCTCCCTGTGTCACCGCTGGGGTCAGCCGGATGTGGACCTGTTTGCGCCCTGTCACAATCACAAACCTCCCAGGTTTGTCTCCCTGTCACAGGATCCTCTGGCCTTAGCCACGGATGCACTGGCAATGCCTTGGATGGAGTTTCGGCTTCCCTATGTGTTCCCTCCGTTCCCTCTACTGGGCAGGGTCATGCGCAAGATAGCCCAGGAGGGGGTGTCAGCCATCCTATTGGCCAAGAAGGGTGTGGTTCGCAAACGTCGTGCAGTTGGCAGTAGACCAGTACTTCTTGCCCAGGGATCCAGATCTTCTCACTCAGGGACAGCTACGCCATTCCAATTTACAAACGCTGGCTTTAACGGCTTGGCTGCTGAAACCTACATCTTGACAGAGAAGGGGTTGCCTGCCTCTGTTGTGGATACCATGATTTGGGCTAGGAAGAAGTCCTCGTCCTTTATCTATTACAGGGTCTGGCATGCTTACATTGCCTGGTGTGAGTCCAAGTCTCTTCCCTGTCGGGTTTTTTCCATTCCCAGGATTCTGGAATTTTTGCAACATGATTCGGATTCTGGCCTTCAACTAAGTACCCTCAAAGGCCATGTTTCAGCTCTGCCAATCTTTTTCCAAAGATCCTTTTCCAATCACCGGTTGGTTAAAACTTTTTTCCAGGGTTTTACTCATGTGCGGCCACCTCGTAAGCCTATGCTATCAGTCTGGGATTTGAATCTGGTGTTGTCTGCTCTGCAAGGTCCTCCCTTTGAGCCTATCCGTGGGGCTGCTTTGCACATTCTGACTCTTAAGGTAGCCTTTTTGGTGGCTGTTACTTCTGTAAGGCGAGTTTCTGAGCTGGCGGCGCTTTCCATCAAACCTCCTTATTTTGAGAGGCATCAGGATAAGGTGGTGTTTTGGCTTAAGCCAGATTTCTTGCCTAAGGTGGTGTCTGCCTTTCATCTCAATCAGGACATTGTCTTGCCTTCTTTGTGTCCTAATCCTGCTAATTCCAAGGAGCAGACTCTGCATTCTCTGGATGTGGTCAGGGCTCTGAAGTTTTATTTGGTCGCTACTGAGGCTTTCAGGAAATCTGATGCTCTTTTTGTTCTCACTTCTGGACCTTGGAAGGGCTTGCCTCCGGCTAAATACACTATAAGCAAGTGGATCCGTCAGGGGGTGATACAAGCCTATTCTGCTAAAGGGAAAGAGCCCCCCTTTAGGGTGACTGCTCATTTACACGTGCTATTGGTGCTTCTTGGGCTTTTCAGCACCAAGCTTCTGTTGAACAAGTTTGCAAGGCCGCTACTTGGTCTTCTGTTCATACTTTTTCCAAGTTTTACAAGGTTGATGTTAAGGCCTCAGCAGATAATGGTTTTGGCCGCAAGGTGCTTCAGGCGGTAGTGACTTGAACTACCGCCCGTTACTCATTGGGGATCCCACCCTACTTTGGGACACTGCTTTTGGATGTCCCAACTGTTATGAATACCGAAGCAGGCCATGCCATGCAATAAAGAAAAAA
The DNA here is from genome assembly GCA_027917425.1 of Gastrophryne carolinensis. NCBI lineage: Eukaryota > Metazoa > Chordata > Amphibia > Anura > Microhylidae > Gastrophryne > Gastrophryne carolinensis. The sequence goes on from CM051234.1 coordinate 607,076,337, forward strand.
GCAATTCTGTGAGTACTCACCTGTAGAATTTAAAAAAAAAAAACAAAGTAATACCGCGCTGCGACAACAGGAAAAAGATGAAAAGCTCAACGTGCAAAAAAGATGGATCCCTTGTCCTTCCTCTACACAAAGTACACACACAAAGCACAGAGCTATTACACTGATAAAAAGTCCTTGGTTTGTAGATCAATCTCCAGGTCATGGTTTAATACACCGCGTGATCTACCACCATTTACACACTGTTCTTACCAGATTGCTGGTTAATAATAGCCAGATTATAATCTCAATCAGAATCCACTGAATGCTTCCAATCAATAATCCAGTGAATGTTTCCACTTAGGAGACTCTCATCCATGCACTTATCATTTAAAAGTGCTCCCAAAGTTTGAGCCTTAAATATACTCAGCCTAAAAAGTTATCTCCTGATTTCTTCTGTCCAGAACATCATTGCTTCCTGGATTCAGAAAGGATTGTGCCCCCATACATGTGATCTACATATCAGCATGCTGCTTCCTTGTTTCTTATTTTCCTGTGGCTCTGTGTTGTACCGTGTTAGCCATTAGCAATAGAAAGTGAAGAAATCAGGAGATAACTTTTCAGGCTCAAACTTTGGGAGCACTTTTAAATAAGTGCATGGATGTGAGTCTCCTAAGTGGAAACGTTCACTGGATTATTGATTGGAAGCATTCATTGGATTCTGATTATTAACCAGGAATCTGGTAAGAACGGTATGTAAGTGGTGGTGGATCACGCGGTGTATTAAACCATCACCTGGGGATTGATTTACAAACCAAGGACTTTTTATCAGTGTAATAGCTTTGTGCTTTGTGTGTGTACTCACCTGTAGAATTGTTTTTGTTCTTGCATGGCACGGCCCGCTTCGACCCACCCTTGTTATCGTTTTTCTTGGTTGCCTCTTTATGGTGATTGTTCCAAGTTCATTGGGGTTTTTTTTACTTTTTTTACATTTTTTACCTTTATTCTCTCCCGGCTTCTTGTCTCACTGCTTGTCTACGCTGGGAACTCTATGGTTGATCCCGTTTTTATAGGGGGCCTGGGAGATGCCACAGCTTTCTGCAGTACCACTGCGCCACCTTGTGGCGGAATAACCCAACTGTTATGAATACTGAAGCAGGCCGTGCCATGCAAGAACAAAAACAATTCTACAGGTGAGTACTCACAGAATTGCTTTTTTGCGCATGTGCTGTGGGATGCTCATTGGTCTTTTTACTTGTGTTTTTTAGACAGGCCAAATTCTTTTCCTTATTTTTGCTTGTGGTTTCTCCCCCGGTCCGCCCCCCCCCCCCCGCTCCCCCCCTTTCACCCCCCCCCCTTTTTTGTATAGGGAACCCCTATACGTCTTTGGTCTTGTCCCCCGGAAGTGGACGCTCCCGTCTTGGGGCTGTCCAATACTTCTGTTATGCCGTCTCCTGACACCACTACCTTACGCGACAATGCTGATCGGCTCATGGATCAACTAGCTTGCTATGCCTTCACCTGTGGGGGCTGGCTTGTGCCCGGTCTGTGCTGCGGCTTTTGTTGCCATTGCTATCAAGAAGAAGATTAGGCGCCTTGCTGAAGCCACCAGATCTCGCGAACGAGCAGACGAGTACAAGGAACTTTTGCTTTGCACTGAGTTTATTGCCTTTGTGTTATCTGCCATGGATGATGCTGGTTGCCATGCGTCGGTCTGACCGGTTGGGGAGGGGTTTGGCAATCGATGAAGTTCCAGGGCCAGTGGGGCTCTCAGGAGGCCCACATGCCTATCAACCTCCTGGAGTTGAAAGCAATCAGGTTGGTTCTCTTCCAGTTGACTCCCCATCTATGGGGTCGTGCGGCCCAGGTCCGCTCGGACAATCAGACGGCGGTCGCCTACATCAATCATCAGGGCGGGACTCAGCAAACGAGCCCTGATGTTGTCTTGGGCGGAGGAGACTGTTTCCTGCATCTCAGCGGTTTACATCCCCGGGGTGGAGAACCAGGAGGCAGATGCCCTGAGCAGGGGGACGTCTCGCCTAGGGGAATGGTCTCTCGACAACAAGATCTTTCATGCCCTGTGTCGCAGCTGGGGTCAGCCAGACGTGGACCTGTTTGCTTCCCGTCACAATCACAAGCTTCCAAGATTCGTCTCCCTGTCAAGAGATCCTCTGGCCTTTGCCATGGACGCGCTACCAATGTTTTTCCTCCCTTCCCTGGGTCGTGTGCTGCGCAAGATAGCCCAGGAGGGGGGTACCGACCATCCTAGTGGCTCCCCGCTGGCCGAGGAGGTTATGGTTTGCGGACGTCGTCCAGATGGCGGTGGATCAGTACGTCATGCCCGACGTTCCAGAGCTCCTCACTCATGGACAGCTGCGCCACCCCAATTTACAAACGCTGGCTTTGACGGCTTGGCTGCTGAAACCTCCATCCTGATGGATAAGGGTTTGCCGGCTTCGGTCGTCAGTACTATGATCCAGGCTCGGAAGAAGTCCTCTTCTATGATTTATTACAGGGTCTGGCATGCTTATATTGCCTGGTGTCTAGGGGTTTTCCTTGTCGCACCTTCTCCCTTTCCAGGATTTTGGAGTTTCTACAACATGGTCTAGAGTCGGGTCTACAACTGAGTACCCTCAAAGGACAGGTTTCGGCCTTGGCAATTTTTTTCCAAAGATCCTTCGCTAATCATAGGCTTATCAAGACTTTTTTCCAGGGAGTAACTCATGTGCGTCCACCGCGTAAGCCTCTGCTACCGGTGTGGGATTTGAACTTGGTGCTTTCTGCTCTCCAGGGTCCTCCCTTCGAGCCCTTGTGTGATGCTGCCCATTCTGACTCTTAAGGTGGCCTTTTTGGTTGCTATCACTTCGGTGCGTCGTGTCTCTGAGCTGGTGGCGGCGTTACTGCTCACTTCACTAGGGCTATCGGTGCCTCTTGGGCCTTTCAGCACCAGGCTTTCGTTGAGCAGGTTTGTAAGGCCGCTACTTGATCTTCAGTTCATACTATTTCTAAGTTTTACAAGGTTGATGTTAGGGCCTCAGCTGATGCTGTTTTTGGACGCAAAGTACTTCAGGCAGTAGCGGCTTGAACTTTCTGCCGTTGCTCACTGGGGATCCCACCCTTCTTCATGGACACTGCTGTTGGATGTCCCAAATGTGAAGAATTACAGATGAAGCAACCCGTGCTGGATTCCAGAAAAATACAATTCTGTGATTACTCACCTGTAGAATTGATTTTATGGTAATCCAGCACGGGTTGCTTCATCCCATCCTTGTTATGGTTATCCTCTTTTGCACTGTTATGGTGATTTTTGATGAGAAAATTCTTTTTTTAGTTGGCTATGTTTTCCTAACATGGTATTGCCTCCCGGCTTCTTGCATTACTGCTTTTCAAACACTGGGTCTTCTGGGTAATTCCTGCCCTTTTATGGGCCGGGAGGAGCCACAAGTCTTCCTGCAGTCGACTGCGCTACCTGGTGGCGGATTACTCAAATGTGAAGAATTACAGATGGAGCAACCCATGCTGGATTACCATACAGGTCAGTAATCACAGAATTGTATTTTTTAAATTTACCACAGAAAGAGTTAGAAAAAGGTAAATGGATTTTTATTTGCAGCAATTTAAATTGCCCCAGGGAGGGATTTATGTGAGCACTATTTGTTATGTTGGTCTGGTTTATTTTTAGTTATTTTTGATGGTTGTTCCGCTTTAAGGTCTCCATCATGTCCCCTCTCTCCCTTCTTTCCTCCAGACTGTACAGATTAAGTTCTTTAAGTCTCTCCTGAAACTTCTACCATTTTTGTTGCCCGCCTTTGGTCCCATTCTATTTGAATAATGTCTTTTTGCAGGTAAGGTCTCCAGAACTGCACACAGTATTCTAGCTGTGGCCTCACCAGGGCTCTATACAGCAGCATCACAACCTCCCTCTTCCTACTGACAGTCTCACCCCCAAGGAGAATCTTGGCTGATAACGAGTGAATGTACCTACTAATGTTACAGCAGTGCAGGAACAGTTCATACGCAATGGTAGTAAAGTGATGGTGCTGAAACTTTGGTATTTTGGAGAAGAGGTGACTTTGGCCCCTGAGTCCTGATTCTGGGGCTTTAGCACTGCAGGGGCTGAATGTTGGATGATTTGGCTGAAGGGTTCGGTGGGGCCAGGGGCAGGATTGGGGGAGCCTTGGGACGCAGGCAGTAGAGGGTTGTCAAAAGAAGCAGTGAATAGGCCCTGAATGAGCGGCTACAGTTGGCGAAAGCGGCCCTAAATCAGTGGGGCTCACTTGGATTTCTCCCCTGTGTGCCCTATGTCCAGTCTGCCCCTGAAGCCAAGGTGGGTTGCGCACACCCCCTCCAGTGCAATGAATGGAGAAGGCGTGTTAGAGGGGGTGCAAAACTGATTTGATGTTTGCCCGGCACATGAAAATGGAATCCCTCATTCTCCCTCATTAGGGAGCTGCAGGGGACAATAGGTGAGTATCCTTTTTGTTCTTTTTTTCATTTGAATGCCTGAAAATGTAGTTTATTTATTTTATCATGTTCGATCCTATCCAAAATTACATTGATTGTTCCAAAAGAGAATCCAGAAATGTAATGCTTGCATACTGATAACAAGATGTAGCAGGTGCCCCCCCCCACACTTTCTCTCTCTGTCATTCACATATACACAGCTCCTTAACCCTGTGTGTGCTAAAGGTCTGTGTACATAAGTGAATAATAAGCGAATTAGATTTTACAGTGGATATACTGATATACTCAGATGCTCTGATAAGGTCCCCTTGGTTGGGAGCTTGCTTGCTATACACAGAAACTGATTAGAGGTAAACTTTCTTTTCTGATGTTAATTTACAATGTCTATTCCTTTCTTTTCAGAACACTTCAATATCTTCAAGGGCAATTCGACAAAGCCAGAGACAGAAAAACCAGAGAGGCCAGTAGGTTTGACCTCCATTCATTTTTTTTTTTTATTAATGAATTACAACATTATATAGTGCGCCCTCCATAATCCCGAGGTCGTCATTCGCGGTTAGTCTAACAGGGAGCGTGCCGGCCCCAGACATTCACAAATGCCTGGCACGCGCACTGCTAGAGGAAAGCGGAGGATGTGGCCATCAGAACCGCTGCTCTTAGATGCGCCATGGGACTGGGAAGAGTTGAGTTTCTTCATGCGACCTGTGGGGGGGGTTACACACAGCGGGCCACCCACCTATTGGGGTTCCCTAGGGGAAAGAACCAAAACGCAGGATAGTCAAAATCCTGGGTTTTGGTCCACTTTAAAATTGAACAGACATAGACATACGTTTTTTTCTGCAGAATTGAGGGTTTTGGAAAAACATTCCCAGTCTCTTGGGGACAGTTTATATCTTAAATCTGTTTGCTGAGGAAGGTGCTCACTTAGTTTTTTATATTTGGGAAGATAGCCTTATTCATATGTGATCCAATTTCTCGTCATACACATTTTTTTCAAGTATAACAGGAGGGACAGTATCTATGTGAAGTGTTAATGAGGTTCTGAATCTATAGATATGTATGTAGTGGAAGGAGCACCCAGTCAAGTGAGGTGATAATTGGTTGGCTCCATCTTCTGCGATGCCCGTATGGAGCTCTTAGAGGCATGTCCATTGTGCCAGCTAAAGTGTCACAGAAAGATGAAATGTACTGGGGTTAGGTTCTGGGGCCCTCTCAGTACATTCTTGAGGGTTTATATTTATAAAGTGCTCAGTTTCTGCTTTAAAATCCCCCCTCTGGCACCACTGCTACAATGGCTACAGTTTGTCCTGTTTTCCCAGGGAGCTGCTTTCTAAACATCACAGTCACCGTGTGTCTGATGCCATGAGTCTCATGCAGGAAATGCTTTCGGATGTTCAGCAGATTCCAGCCACCAGTACAAAGCCCAGAAAACCTCAAATGTCACTTTTTACTAATCCAGGAGTTCTGTCGTCCAAAAGGTAACTTTCTCTGACCAGTGTTTTCTAGAATGCATTTTCTTACACGTTGGTGAACGTTTGGCAAACCATAGCTGGCCTTGGATTTTCTTCTTTGTAAGCAAAGGCTTCTTGTCATTCATCAGGGGGCACCCGATCCAAAAGACGGTGTTACTATCACACTTTTACCACCCACCTTAGGAAGGCAGCCACCACTGGCCCCAAGCCAGACCTCATACACTTGCAGATGAGCACAGATCTCACACTAAGACCCCTTTTGACACAAAATCAGATCACACCATTAGGGCCTGGGTAATTCTACACATACAATCTCACACAGATTTTCCAACTGTAAAGTGATCCCACACCCCCAAACACTTAATGCAGACCAACATGCTGCGCTGTGTGGGTGTTAGTTGCCCGCCAATAACTGACAGTCTGGGGAGGGGGGGCATCTAGAATTCTGGAGCTCCTCCCAGACCACCTGTAAATTTAATCTTAAAGGAGCACTATCGCGAAAAAATGGCTCAATGATAAAAATCCATATAAATATGCTGGACGGCAAGGGGATGGGTCACTTATACACCCGGCATCAAGAAATATTCAACCAGGCTTGTTTCTTTTATTTTAATGGATGGAAGAGGAAATCAGGGTTGACAGGTTCTGTAACCCCTCATAGACTAAACCTGTCACCCCTGGATATTATTCCTACCAGGAAAAAACACAAGCTTGGCGGGAGTTTTATTCTGTTTGGGTGTATAAGTGACCCCTACTCTCATTAGCCAATGTGTTTATATGGATTTTTAACATTGCACAATTTCGCAAGTGAGTGCCGCTTTAACCTCGAGTCCAGGGCGCGATTGGCGCAAATTGCTTATAAAATAATGAGGAGAAATAAACAGAAATCCTTTACCTCTTATAAAGATATTTTAAAAAAAAAAAGGTTTTGCTGTGACTGGGACACATATAAGGATGATCATAACAGCGCTTAATAAAAGCCACCCCTGGCATATCATGTCACCTGTATCCTCACCCTCATTTTTATACAGGTGAGGAGGGGGGGTGGGCAGCAAACTGTATGCAACCAATGGGGTTTCAGGGGCGTTCTTGGGCAGGGACATGCAGTTCGGATTTCTAACAACATTTCTGTGGGTTTTTGGGTTCGCTAGTTCTGATACCACAGCCGAAATTTATATTTTTAGAACCAGCTTATTTTTCCCTGTCCAGGACGTGCATACACTACTTACCCCCTATTTTTTTAACCCATTTAATACAATATTGGCTTCTATGATTCCAGCCGATATGTATGTTGACAATTCTTAAACCGGACCAACAGCCTGACACAGTTGGACAAGGAAGGTAGCGGCCATTGTGGAACTTCCTCTCCCAACTGACATAACTGACTATGCACAGTAAGAGGAAGCCCAGCAGCACTTCCTGTTTGCAGGTGGCCTGCAAGTCCATGAGCCGCCATCTTGTTTAAAAAATTACCGCAGCATGAGTTGAGCATGAGAAAATGGTAAATTAATTTTGCGCAACAATATAAATTGCCCAGGGAGGGAGGCATATGACCACTGTTTGTTGTGTTCGTCTGGTTTAAGTAATTTTTTACTGTCGGTCCGCTTTAACTAGTTTATTTTTATTTTGTACTGGAATATTACAAAAATGAAAGCTTAGCATGCAGGAAGTAATTTCTTCTGATACGCTCATTTAACAAATGAAAAGGAGCGTGCTCCCACAAACCACACCAGCTGCAAAATGACCAAATTGCTAAAAAAAAAAAATATATATATATATATATATATATATATATATATATACTGCTGTGGCAGCTGGCGTGGTTGTGGATACAATGTTCTTGCTCACCCCTTTTCTTTTAGGTGCTATTTGATCTTGGGCACACACTATATATCTTTAAAGCGGAACAAAAGCCGTGATTTTTACTATCCCCGGCGTTGCTCTGTGCCCCGGGGGCGCAATAATTGGTTTCATGTAACGGGGCATCTCGGATTGTATGCCCTGTAAAATTCATCTTTCCCCAGTGCTACGGCGCAGGCACAAGCTTTCATCCAATCGGAGCCAGTTGTTGCAACTATATTCTAAGTATGCAGCACATCCTGCTCCACATAGTATTCATAACAGCTGGGTTACACCTCCACAAGAGGGCGCTTTACTGCAGAGATGGCAAAAAGAGGCCCCTCCCGGTCCATATATACACGGAACCTCCCACTAATTCCCCAGATTCTTCTCTGCAGTGGGCTGCGAAGGACAAGATGATGGCTTCTCTTCTCGCAGGTGAGCTGGGCTTGCAGCCCATGACCCTGTAGGACTATTCCCACCCGTTCCACTTTAATACTATGCCTCTCAGCCTGCTAGAGATGCTTTATTAGGAGCTTGCTCCACCGCAAATCCCCCACCAAAGAGTAGGCGGTCCAGGTATGGTGAACCGGAGTTGGGATGCCCCGTCCGCTTGCCCTCCCTTACATTTCACAAATGTATTTATGGGCATCTTACTTCCCCCTTCCCCCACTACCCTGGTTCGCCGGGGGGGGGGGGGTGAGTGTTTATGCGTGTAAGCGCTTGCCTTCAAACTCCACTGTTGTAAGTTGTGGCTGTGTACTTTATACTCGCGCTGGCACTACAGCTCAGCGCTTCTCCTCTCCCCTTCTCATTCTGAACTTCCCGCCGCTGACTCGCGTGGCGTCCGCGGTCAGCGTTGACATCACTCCGGGTTCTGCTGGGCACCGATTGGCTGCGAGGTGGCTTGGTGTCGACCTTCCCCGTGCTTCCTGGAGGGGCGTGGCTTAGCGCTTGGTGCGTTCCGTGCTCACCTCATGCAGCCCGCCCCTTCAGAGCCCTTCAGAGCCTTCCAGCGCCATCTTGCCCTCCCGCTCCTGGTCGATTGCAAGCTCTTCGGCGGATTGTGAGTGCCCATGCTGGCCTTGATTTACTATTTTTATTGTAGTTATCCATCTATTGTCTGTAATATCTGATGGGGTGTATTGTTTTATGTCTTTCAGGTGGGAAAACTGGTTAGAGGTTTCTCCCAGTCCTGTGCCCTCTATTAGTTCTAACTGACATTATTAGAGGCCTAATAATTTAAATCTTCCCACTATCCTAGCGGACATTTGGGGCATCCCAGGTAGCTGTGTAGCGTAATTCCTATTGGCCAGTTGTGCCACAATAAATCACCATATGGAGGCTTCACAGGATATTGTGCTCGGGGTCCCCTCGGGACAAGCCCGGCTGTGTGTGGTGTGTGGGGCATCCCCTGTGAGCGATGATGTGCGGGTTTGTGTACCCTGCACCCAACAGGCGCTTGCGCGGCATTCTGGGCTATCTGCTTCTGGGTCTGCGCCCACCATGTCTTCTCCCTCGCCCCCTCGGTTGATCGTGACCCCCAGTGGGATCAACACTAGTGGGGAGTCTCAGCCTGACGTGTCGTCCAGGATGGCCAACATTGAGAGATTGATTGCTAGCTCTGTGGCCCGTAAGGCCCCAGCTAAAAGACGGCACTTAGCGCCTGCTGCGTCTGCCTTCCCTATGGAGACGGAAGATTTCCTTGATTTGTCTGACTGTACCCCGCTTGAGGAAGGGGAGTTATTCTCAGATTCAGGATTTTCCGATGATCAGCATTTCCTTGATGCTGATGCCGGCTCAGAGCATTGGAATGCTGATGACACCCATAGACTTTTGACTCAAATCTTTGAGGTGCTTTCCATTTCCCTTCCTGCTGCGGCACCCAGGCAACAGGGGGAATTGTTTGGTACTACAAAGCCACGTTTGGAATTTCCAGAACAGGCACATTTCAATAATCTGGTCCACAAAGAATGGGAGCGGCCTAGCCGGCTTCCTGGTATCCCTAAGGGATGGGATAAAAGGTACCCTTTTCCCTCGGATGTGGTTAAATGTTGGTCAACTCCACCAGAGGTGGATGCCCCTGTTTTGGGGTTGTCTAACACTTCTGTGGTGCATTCCCCTGATTCCACTACCTTGAAGACTAGTGAGGACCGGCGTATTGACCAGCTGGCTTCCCATGCCTTTGCCTGTTCGGGATCGGCCCTTCACCCGGTCTGTGCTTCTGCTATTACTGCAGTGGCCGTTCGGACTCTGGTCAAGAGCCTTTTGGAAGGCTATCCTAAAGATTCTTCTAGTGCCGAATTTAGAGCCTTATCACAATGTGAGATGTTTATCGCGTATATTCTTTCTGCCTTAGATGACACCATTAGGATGTGTAGCAGGACCTCAGCTCTGGTTGTTTCTATTTGCCGCTCGGTCTGGCTGCGCCAGTGGGCAGCTGACAATGGTGACCGTTTGGACCTTTTTGCAAAGGGAGGTAGGTTGCCCCAACGTAAGAGACAGCCGCGGCCCTTTCGGGGGTCAGGGTCCTTTACTCCCTCCTTTCGTGGACCCAGGTCGGGGAGGGGGGTATCATTTGCGGGGCACAAGGGAGATTTCTGGGGCAAGGACAGAGGCCGTGCGCGTCCCAGATCCTCCTGGGGATCCAAGCCCAAATCTGTCATCAAGCCTGCTCAGCCATGAAGGGGCGCCCTCACCCTTTCGGGTGGGGGGACGGCTGCGGCTCTTCGCTCATGTCTGGGGGCAACAGGTCTCAGACAGGTGGATTCTGGAGTTTGTGTCCTCCGGCTACAAGCTAGAGTTTGCTGCACGCCCCCCTCCAAGATTCATCAGGTCTCGGATTCCTCTGGACCCTCTGGCAGCTCAGGGTCTCTTCCTGGCTGTACAGAACCTATTGGATATGGGGGTCATCTGTCCGGTCCCTCCAGGGGAGAGAGGTCAAGGTTATTATTCCAATCTCTTCACAGTACCCAAAAGGGATGGTTCCATCAGGCCCATCATGGACTTAAAGCTTCTCAAAAAGTTCATCAGAACCAAACGCTTTCGCATGGAGACCCTGCGCTCCGCGAGCAGCTCTTTGCGCCCGGGGGACTTCATGACCTCCATAGACATCAAGGATGCTTACCTTCATGTGCCAGTGTTCCCAGGGCATCAGCGGTTCCTCAGGTTCGCCCTGGAGGACCAGCACTACCAATTTGTGGCACTTTTCCTTTCGGGCTCACCTCGGCCCCCAGAGTGTTCACCAAGGTGTTGGCGGGGGTGATGGCCCTCCTCAGAGCCGGGGGCATTCGCATTCTCCCTTATCTGGACGACCTTCTCATTCTATCCAGCAGGCAGAATTGGATACCCAGACGGTGGTGACTGCCCTGGACACGTTCGGATGGGTGATCAATTATCCCAAGTCCTCCCTCTCCCCGTCCCGGGTGACCCCCTTCCTGGGCATGAATCTGGATACCATTCAGGCCAGGATATTTCTTCCTCAGCAGAAGGTGGATTCTCTTCAAGCTCTGGTTCATTTCATGCTGTCCAGCCCTCGTCTTTCCATCAGGCAAGGGATGCAATTGGTGGGACAGATGGTGGCCTGCTTCGAGGCAGTCCCTTATGCTCAATTTCACATGAGACCCCTTCAGCTCCATCTCCTTTCAGTCTTGGACAAGAGTCCCCTGTCTCTGGATCAGGTCTTTGTTCTTTCTCCTCTGGTCCGGCGGTCCCTCCTGTGGTGGCTGGACTTGAGGAATCTTTTGGAGGGCAGATCCTTTCTGACACCTTTTTGGGAGACGGTCACTACGGATGCCAGTCTGTCAGGTTGGGGGGGCTACTGGAGAGCCCTCCAATTCCAGGGGCTGTGGGGCCCTCAGGAGGCTCACGCCTCTATCAATGTCCTGGAGCTGAGGGCGGTTCGGTTGGTGCTGGCACAATTGACTCCTCACCTTCAGGGTCTGCCGGTACAGGTTCGCTCCGACAACCAGACGGCGGTCGCTTATATCAATCATCAGGGAGGGACTCTGAGCAAGAGTGCCCTCAAGACGGTGTTGATTCTGTCCTGGGCCGAGGACAATGTCCCGTGCATCTCAGAAGTTTATATTCCGGGAGCGGAGAATCTGGAGGCGGATTCCCTGAGCAGGGGGACCTCTTGCTGGGGGGAATGGTCCCTCAACAGCGAGGTCTTCCTATCCCTTTGTCACCGTTGGGGGATGCCGGACGTAGATCTGTTTGCTTCTCGCCACAATCACAAGCTGCCAGCATTTGTCTCCTTGTCCCAGAATCCTCTGGCTCTGGCGGTGGATGCTCTGTCTCTGTCCTGGCAGGGACTCTGTCTCCTGTACATCTTTCCTCCGTTTCCTCTTCTGAGCAAGGCTCTGCGCAAGACAGGTGGGGTTCGCAGATGTTGTGCAGCTGGCAGTGGATCAATACGCTCTATCCTTGGTTCCGGATCTTCTCACTCGGACGGCTCTGTTATCCCAATTTACATATGCTGGCTTTGACAGCCTGGCTGCTGAAACCTCCATCCTGAAGGAGAGAGGGTTGTCTGATTCGGTTGTTCATACTCTTGTACGGGCTAGGAAGAAATCCTCTTCTACTATCTACTATAGGACTTGGAGGACCTACATTGGCTGGTGTGAGTTTTCTTCCAGAAGTCCTTTGCTCTACATGCTCTGGTCAAGACCTTCTTTCAGGGGGTCGCTCATGTGCGCCCTCCCCGCAAACTCATGATACAGGTCTGGGATTTGAATTTGGTATTGTCTGTTCTTCAGGGTCCTCCATTTGAACCGGTGCATGAGGCTGCCTTGTCTATCCTTACCCTGAAGGTTGTCTTTTTGGTGGCTATCACCTCTGCCCGGCGTGTTTCTGAGTTGGCGGCTCTCTCTATTCAGGCCCCCTACTTTGAGAGACACCAGGACAAGGTGGTTTTCCGCTTTAAACCAGACTTCTTGCCTAAGGTTGTCTCTGCCTTCCATCTCAATCAGGATATTGTGCTTCTTTCTTTGTGCCCTAATCCTGGTAATCCCAAGGAGAGGGCCTTGCATTCTCTGGATGTTGTCAGGAATGTGAAATACTACCTGGTGGCTACTGCGCCTTTCAGAAAGACGGACGCCTTGTTTGTGGTTCCCTCGGGTCCCAAGAAGGGGTTGGCTCCTGCTAAGTCTACTATTAGCAAATGGTTTTGTCAGGCCATTGTTAGGGCCTATTCTACTAGGGGGTAGGATCCTCCTTTCCGTGTTACTGCTCATTCTACTCGTGCTGTTGGGGCTTCCTGGGCCTTCCAGCACCAGGCTTCTGTTGAACAAGTTTGTAAGGCTGCTACGTGGTCTTCTGTTCATACCTTTTCCAAGTTTTACAAGGTTGATGTTCGGGCCTCAGCGGATGCTGTTTTTGGCCGCAAGGTTCTGCAGGCGGCAGTCGTTTGAACTGCGCGTTGTTGCCTTTTTGGGATCCCCACCCGTTTATGGACACTGCTATTGGATGTCCATGCTGTTATGAATACTATCTGGAGCGGGATGTGCTGCATACTTAGAATAATACAATTCTGTGATTACTCACCTTGTAGAATTGGTATTATAAGTATGCAGCACGTCCTGCTCCATCCCACCCTGATTGCTTTATTCTTGGATCCTCTATATGGTGATTGTTGTTCCTTGTTACCATTGTTAAATTTGTTTTTGATTTAATGTTTGTGCATGGAGGGGTGGAATTTTGGGGAATTCAAAAGATTTTAGGTCTGCTTTAATCTAAACAACTACTGCAGCTGACTAACAATCCACAGAAACCCTTTAACCGGTCTTACTTTTTCAGATCCCACAACTTAGGTCGTGCCTTGGCTGTTCGCACAGAGAGGATCCGGTCAGCCCCCAGGCTTCCTCAACCAAAGTCCACATCTACTCCCTCACGGCCCCAAACCAGAGGTAGGAAAATATATGGATGGATGACAAAGCTGACCATATTCTTTACAACCTGAAAAACTTAATGAACCACCACGGGTGGAGAGCCTCTACTCCCCACAGCAGCACAAACGGGACCACTCTTTAATCTTACTATATAAATCCTTTATTCAAGTTTCACATTGAGCTTACAAACATGATTAAAACCATTTAAAAGACATACAATCCAAACAAAACACCATGATTATTGTTAGGCACTGTGCAGAAGTAAATGAGTACCTGGATTATGAAAAATCAAGATAAAATATTGTCATATCCTTTCACATGATCCCTCTTCTTAATCCCTCCTACAAAGTGCAATGTGCTGTATCCCACAAGTTACTAACTGTGCAAACAATATTGTGCAAATAGAGTTAAAAAATAATTGCATATAATAATCAATGACTCCCCGCAAAGGGGCTCACAAAGTGCAACGTGCTAAACTAATCTACCATTAAGAAATCCATCCATATTTACAAAGCGAAAAAATACCCAGAGGGAATAACCATGACCAAAAAATGCATATCCTGGTAATTTATTTATTATATACTCATTTCATTTTTTGGTCATGGTTATTAGGGCTTTAGGATCCCCAACTCTGTTTAGTGGTGCATTCTCTGTCAATGCTTTTCAACCATTTTGTACAACATTTATACAAGGTTGACATGATATGCCAAAGAAATAATTCCAGCTCCAGGATGGCAGTAAAATCTTTGTTTATTCAAGTAGTTAAAACCTCCAAAGTGTCCAGATGGTTAATGGATAAACTGGACCTTCAGCATCATTTAATAAAAATCCCAAACCTATATTCCCCAGCACCTAAAATGTATGTATTTTAGGTATTCTCAGCATACAGCACGTCCTGCTCCATCTATAATACTTACACATGGGTAATCCTCCGCCAGAGGGCGCTGTTCACTGCAGACATGCAAAAACAGGCTCCCCCCGGCCCTTCATATACCCAGGGACCTCCCACAAATCCCCAGATTTCTCTGCAGTGCTGAACTGCGAAGACATGAAGTATCACGCTATCGCAGGCGAGCGGGGCTTTACAGCCCGAGGCCCTGCGGGACTATTTCCACCCGTCCTCTTTGGAAGAATATGCCTCCTAGCCTGGCCTGCGTGGGTCGGGTGAAGGTAGGCAGCACCTTGTGTGCTGAACGAAGCCACGCTCCACCGCAATCCCCCACCATAGGGTAGGCGGTTAGGCCGATGGTGAGCCTCTAGTGGATGCCCGTCACAGATTTAGTCCACTGGACGCTGGTCCGCTTCTCCCTCGCTTCCTCCCGTAACTTGGGGGAAAAGAAAGGGGGGGGGAAAGAAACTTGGGGGGAAAAGTATGTGTTGCAGTCCTAGTGCAATATTTCACGTTAAGGCCTTTGGTTTTAATTATAATTGGGTGTCAGTGTCGCGCTCCTTGCTTTACAGTTGCAAGCCGTTTGTCCTTTCATTAACAACTAACTAGACGGCAGCATCATTTCCAGCGTGACAGCATCTTTATGCATGCGCCTTCTATCCAATACTGTCCTTCTTATTTCTGTTGGTTAGAGCTTCGCGCTCTTTGGGGGAGGCGGGGATTCGACATGACACGCTCCGCGTCACAGCCTGGCCTGGTCTGGCCCGCCCCTCGAGGTTCGCTTGGCGCCATTTTGACAATCTTCGCGCGCGTGGTGCGGTCCGCCTCCTCCCTTGGTCATGTAAGTGCCCTCCGGGGTGGCATTGTTCTATGTGTTTATTCGGCTGCGCATGGCACTGACACCACCCCTCTTATCCCATTATGTCTTTCAGACGCCAGGACTTCGGTGGCTTCTCCCAGCCTAACATATATTACAGCGGGTCCACATAACAAATTCTCCCACTTCCTAGCGGGTCTTGGGGCATCCAGGGTTGCCTATTGCGTAAATCCCTGCGGGCATACTGCTCAAGATAATCACCATATGGAGGCATCTCAGAATTATGTACCCGGGGTCCCTCTGGGACATGACTGGCT
This sequence comes from Gastrophryne carolinensis, assembly GCA_027917425.1. Taxonomy (NCBI): domain Eukaryota; kingdom Metazoa; phylum Chordata; class Amphibia; order Anura; family Microhylidae; genus Gastrophryne; species Gastrophryne carolinensis. The sequence goes on from CM051234.1 coordinate 607,091,999, forward strand.
GTGTGCAGTGTGTGGTCAGCCCCATGCTGATACTGACAGAGCACGGGTCTGCGGACCGTGTGCTGAACAGGCAGGTCTGCCAGTGGCTGCACCTCCCTTCAATACACCCGTCTCCCCGGACCTAAACCTCACTCCTGATGAGTCCCACTCGAGCGGGGATGACCTGCAAGCCGTGCCGCGCGTGCTGCCTACGGCGGAGCAGGTGCTGTCTGGATTGGCGGAGCATATGGGCCCTGGTAAGAAGCAGTCCCTGACGCCTCCTGGCTCTCCAGTTCCTAACGATACCGATGACTCTGCTGATATGCAGGACCTTGATCCTTCTGAGGAAGGTGAGCTATTCTCAGATTCGGGCTCCTCGGATGAGATGCCCGGGAGCTGTGATGATTCTGGGCCCGGTTCTTGTGACACAGATGAAATTCTTATTAAGATCTTTGAGGTTTTGTCAATCTCCCCTCCTAGAGAGACTCCCATGCCTAAGAAGGAGAGTTTCCACACAGCGCCACCGCTCTTGGAGTTCCTAGAACAGGATCATTTCCAGAATCTTATATCCCAAGAATGGGAATCGCCTTGTAAACTTAAAGGGGTCCCAGGGGTCTGGGATTGGAAGTACCCCTTCCCTCCTGATGTGGTTAATTTCTGGTCGTCACCTCTTGTGGTGGATGCAGCGATTATAGGGGTTACTAACCCCCCCTTCATGACGGCTCCTTATTACCGTACCCTTCGGGATGCTGAGGACCGGCGCATTGACAGACTGGCTTCACACGCCTTTTCGTGTGCAGGGACGGCTCTGCGCCCGGTCTGTGCCGCGGCCATCACTGCGGTGGCCGCCAGGACTCTTGTCAGAAAAGTACTAGATCACCGTCCTGAGGACCTCCCCTGGAGGGTATTTAATGCGCTATCAGACTGTGATGCGTTTGTGAAGTTTATCCTCTCAGCGCTGGATGACACCATTAAGATGTGTGCTAGAACCTCTGCCCTTGTGGTAGCTATTCGCCGCCTGGTCTGGCTGCGACTGTGGGGTGCTGACGATGCTACGAAAAGGGCTCTCACTTGCCTTCCCTTCAGAGGATGGCGACTATTTGGGGCCCGTTTGGACCTTTTTGGTAAAAAGGGTAAGGCACCCTTGCGCAGAAGGCCCTCCACCTCCCTACGTTAGTGTTAACCGCGAACCTGAGGTGTGCTTCCAACTGTTCGGTGTGGATTTCCACCATGGGGTGGGCAGGCAACGCCCTGTGCCCTCTGGCAGGACTAAGTCCAAATCTGCCAAGACCTCCCAAGCATAAAGGGACGCCCTCGCCCTTCTGGGCGAGGGTACTGCTGCAGCAGCTGTCTACCATCTAGGAATGTACCTTCTCCTTCTGGTGGTTCCAGGTGGTAGTTTCCCTGGACACAGGATAGCTTTTGCTGGGCGGCCCCTCTCAGTGGTTGTTACTGTGCTTCTAGCCCCTGTTTTTCCCTCAGGAATTGGTGCAGGCCGTACTGGGCCTACAGAGTTTGGGCTTACTTACAGGTTGCCCTTAACAGTATGGGGCTATGGCCTCTATATTAACCTTCCTCCTTCCCTCAACAGTATGAGGCAGTCTGGGCCACGCTGGCCTATGGTAGGCCTGGCAATTCTACTCTCACAGGTAGTCCCTATATGACATCTCTGTCTTGGGACACAGGCACCCTGTGCAAGGGGGGCTTCCGACCTCCTGTGGCGTTCTAGATCTTCTTAGTTCCCCCTGTGTCTGCTGAACACTAAGACCGTTACTAGGCGGTGTGGCAGGACCAACCCTGCGGCTTGAGGCATTGCTGGTCGCCTCTTTCGCTCCCAGGCTACTCACCATGGCGCGAATGGGGGTGATGTCTCGGACATGCCTGGGGGGGGGGGGGCTTCCGCATTAGGACCTACCGGGTCGTCTTTCCTTACTCCCCAGTCTCTACGTCAGGCCGAGTGGATTGGTCGGCCTGCGGTGTCCCCTGGGAGTTACTGGATGGGTGCTCAGTCACCTCAATCCCTCTTGGTCCCTTATCTGCTATCATTCCTTGGATTCGGTTCAGGCTTGAGCCTTCTTCCTTGGCAACAAGTGGACTCCTGGTTACGGGGGCTCTGCCCCCCTTTGCTGACTTCTTACTTTCACCAGGCAGGATTGCAGCTGGTGGGCCCGTTGGTGGCGTATCAGATGATGGCCCTTATATACCGAGCCCTTGGGCTCTTCGGCACAGTAGGTTATTGATCCTACATGGGGTTCCAGCACCCCTGGGGCTTGATCTGTGCTCATTCCCCCTTGGTAAGGTGGTTCCTCCTGAGCTTATCTTATTCAAGGACCCTTTCAGGGGGCACCCCTTTCTTTGCTTACATCTTCCTGTGAATGGTCACCTTGGGTACCAAGTCTCGCGGGGGGGGGGGGGGGGGGACTCAGCGGTATTCGCTCCAATAGATGCCTTTCAGTGGCAGGTTATGCTATCCTGGTGGCGCTCTGAGAGCCAACTAGGGTGGCTCTGTTGGGTCTCGCTTATACCACAGGGGCTCCGCTCTTGTTGTTTACTGTCCCAGAATATTCTGACTCTGGTCATGGGGGCTTAGTAAAATCATGCATAGACTTTCTATTTTATATGCCTTCTCTTCGTTCACCCTACTATGTGGGGTTCTGCGCACGGTTGTGCTGATAGAGAGACCCGTGAGATTGATGGCCTGGGTGGCCTTGTGAACTGTGGTTCGCAGATGCTTCTGCTGAGGTCTGCTGACCTGTACGCTCTCAGGAGTGCGGTTCTGCCCTTGTCAGGCCCCTTCTTTTGTCGTCTCAATCTACAGACTCTTGTCTGGGGCTTGACAGCTGATTCATTCACCCCTTGGAGACGGGCTTATCTTCTGGGTGACTTGGTATATGGGGGACTAGGAGCAAGCTTCCTTGGCTTCCTCTTCCTCCGTCTATTGCGGATCATGGTGTACCCATACTGATTGGCATGAGTTTTGGTCTCTTACCTGTGGGACGTTCTTGGTTCCCAGGGTTCTGGAGTCTTTACAGCATAGGTTGGGGTTGGCTACCCATCTAGGTACAGGTCCTGTCCTGGCTGTCTTCCTGTAGGAGTCTGGTTCTGTCTTCCTTGTGAGGAATTCTCTTGGGGTTTTGCTCATGGGCATCTCCCAAGTAGTTCTGTGGTTCCTGTTGGGATCCATTTTCATTCTGTTTGCCCTGCGGATTTTTCCCTTGGGACTTATGCTGGATGCTGTCTGAGCTGCTTTGTAGTCCCAGTTGCTTCTCTGGGGGCTCCTGCCTCAGTCAGACATGTGCCTGAGAAGGTGGATCTGATTACTTAGACTTGGCTCGATGTTTATATATATATATATATATATATATATATATATATATGTATATATATATATCTATATGCACACCATGCCGTGGTGGTATTCCGTCTTACGCCGGACCTCTTTGCCCAAGTGGTGTTTTATGATCATTGATCATTGTTTAAGTCCGTTTAGTCTAGCTGCGGACCTTATTTTTAATAATGCTAATGTAAAGCGTCTTCATTCCCTCAACAGGTGTTGCAATTTTTCTTGGTGGTTTCTTGTCCCTTAGTGGGACTGATGCCCTTGTGGTCTGCGGGCGCCTCCTTAGGTATGCGCCTGATATCGCTTGCTTCCAGGGCCACTGCGCCCTTTGGATTGATCTTACCTGGATGCCTTCTGGTCCAGAGTAAAGCTTTCGGCTTCTTGCTAATGAAGGGGTCAGTATTCCCGCCTTTTGACGGGTGACCAGTTCTCTTTCCCTTAGGGAGAGTTATAAGTTTTCCACGAGGCTTCTGTTGCCTGTGGGCTGGTTGGGCCGTTACACCGGCCTATTCCTTTAAGGGGGAAGAATCTCCCCTTTTTCAGTTTATTCCGTTATATTGGTGTTTGGGTACCATTGGCCCTTCAGCACCAGGTTTTTTTTCTGTTGAATAAGTTACTAGACTATTGCTTGTCTCTGTTCATACCTTTCAAAGGTTTTTTTTATGAGATTGACGTTAGAGCCTCTGCTCATGTCGTACCTGGTTGCAAAGTTTTGCAGGTGACAGCGCCTTTACTGTCTGCTGTGCCTTGTTTTTGGGGATTCCCACCCTACTTTATGGACACTGCTATTGGATGTCCCATGTGTAAGTATTATAGATGGAGCAGGACGTGCTGTATGCTTAGAATAATACAATTCTGTGAAGTACTCACCTGTAGAATTGGTATTATACGCATACAGCACGTCCTGCTCCACCCCACCCTGGTTTTACATTTTTCTGGATCCCCTGTATGGTGATTGTTATCATTACTTTTGTTACCAGTTGGTGGTTGGTTTCTCCCAGCTTCTTTTCTCGCTGCTTTTCAATACTGGGGATTTGTGGGAGGTCCCTGGGTATGTGAAGGGCCGGGAGGAGCCTGTTTTTGCATGTCTGCAGTGAACAGCGCCCTCTGGCGGAGGATAACCCAAGTGTAAGTATTATAGATTGAGCAGGACGTACTGTATGCGTATAATACCAATTCTACAGGTGAGTATCTCACAGAATTTTATTTTTTAGTCACTTATTATTTTTCTTTCCCCCACTGGGTTGCAACTCAGGACTCTAGGATACTGGCGCCGCCATCTTGCCTCAGAAGCATCACATACTGAGGATGGAAATGTGGGGGGGGGGGAGGTGCAGGGGGCGGAGTTATAGCTGTGCACAGACAGTGCAGAGCTGTGGTCAGGAAAAGGACAGCAATCCCAGAATGCAGAGCGGCACAGTCACTTCCTGTTTGCAGGCAGCCTGAGACTTCATGAGCCGCCATCTCGGATGGTTAAATGTTTAGAAAGTGCAGTAGATGCAGGTAGGATGATTAATAATCTGTATGTACAGGGTGGGGAAAAATAGAAGAAAGGCTCTTTTTCAGGGGGAAGGTTTAAGATACAAAATTACCCATTTTATTTGGGGGGGGGACATCCTCCCCTTTAGTCATTTACACAATACAGAAATTCAACGGTTTAAATAACGGGCTTCCCTGTTTCGGTGAGTACCACTGTCCGACGGGGTTACTGATTGGCTGCAGTGCCATGGGAGAGACACACGCCAACACAGTTGAGCCCCTTATTTAAACTGTTGAATTTTAATATTGTGTATATGTCTAAAGAGAAGGACGACCCTCCTCCCCAAGAGTGGACTCCAAGTTGATGACTTTGATTGCTCTATGTCAACGTTCCCCAACCCTCTCCTGCAGAGTCACCAACAGGCCATGTTTTATGGATCTCCATATAGCCGACTTTATGGCTCTGTCCAAGCACCAATTGCTTCACCTGTGCAAATGTGTGGAGATCTGCAAAACATGGCCTGTGCTATGCTTTAGTTGGGTTACTGGCTGTGGCTCACCCAAAAACATGGCCTGTGCTATGCTATAGTCGGGTTACTGGCTGTGGCTCACCCAAAAACATGGCCTGTGCTATTCTATAGTTGGGTTACTGGCTGTGGCTCACCCAAAAACATGGCTTGTGCTATTCTATAGTTGGGTTACTGGCTGCAACAGCCTGTGGCGCACCCAAAAACAAAGGATTTCATCCTTTGTTGAATTCTCCCTCCTTTTGGCCTTTCAGGATACAACCTGGAGCTGAGAGATCTCAGCCCAACTTACATAGTTATCTACCTACTGGCACAGTTAAACCAGACTTTCAGCATGATTTATTGAAAAGCCCAAACCCTTATAAAACGATTCCCCAGCATCTAAAATTAATATATTTTAAGTTTTTAGTCACTTACTTATTATTCTTTTCCCCACTGGGCTGCAACTCTGTTCTGGACTTTAGGATACGGGCGCCGCCATCTTGACTCATGGCATCACACTTACTGAGGAGAGGAGAGTGGGATAAAGTACAGGGGGGCGAGTTATAGCTCTGCTTTGCATAGACAGAGCTGAGCTGGGGTCAGGAAAAGGTCAGCAATCCCAGAATGCAGAGCAGCACATTCAGAAGGCACTTCCTGTTTGCAGGCTGCCTGATGTTCCATGAGCCACCATCTTGGATGTTTAAAGGCTCATAACATGCAGTAGATGGAGGTAGGATGATTTTCCTATTGCATGGCACGGCCTGTTTCAAGAAGTCCTTACGTATGGGATATTCCACCACAAGGTGGCGCAGTGCACTGCAGAAGAGTTGTGGCTCCTCCCGGTACCATATAAAAACAGGAATCACCAATAGACCTCCAGTGTTTCCTCTGCAGTGATACTGCGAACATAGAAGATGTCTCTCTATATTGCACAGGTGAGCGGTGCAACCAAGCCTGCAGCCCTGCAGGTCTATTTCCACCCGTTTCCGGACCCTCTGTGCCTCCCAGCCTTGGGACCGATCGGGTGAGGGTAGAGGAGCACTAGGGTCAGGTGCTCGAGGAGTGCTGCTCCAAGCCGCAGACCCAGTAACACAAAGGGTGGTCGGCCATAGGCTTTATGGTGAGCCTGCTGAGGGATGTGTAGATCCTGCCTTCCCTATTGAGGGGGTGAGTGGTGTTTTGGGGACTGGTGTGCTGGCTAGTTCCCCTTGTTTTTTGTCTGTCATACTTTCCCTGGTTTTTGGGGCCCCCCTCCTCCCTGCCCCTCCTCCCCCTCCTCCCTGGGTCTGCTTCAGAGGAGGATTCATGGCTATCTGATGACACTGATAGAATGTTTGACATTTTTGAAACCTTGCACATCGCCCCCCCTAAGGTGGCTAAGAGGAAACGGTGAACTCTTTCGTCCTGATAAACAGCTCCTGGAGTTCCCAGAGCAGGGCCATTTCTTTAAAATGGTGCTTAAGGAGTGGGAACGTCCTAACAGATTGCCCACGGTGCCCAAGGGTTTGGACAGGAGGTATCCCTTTTCTGCTGACCTGGTCAAGCGATGGTCGTGCCCCCCTGAGGTGGACGCTTCCATCCTAGGGCTGTCCAACACCTCGGTCATGCCTTCCCCGACACTAATACACTGCGTGACAGCGCGGACCGGCGTATGGATCAGCTGGCCTGCCATGCTTTTACCTTTGTAGGGGCAGGTTTGCGTCCGGTTTGTGCTGCTGCCATTACAGCCATTGCACTTAAGAAGAAGCTCAAACGGCTTACGGATGGCGCTATGGCTGGTAGGAGGAGGGAGGATTATAGGGCCCTCTTGCTTTGCTCTGATTTTGTTGCCTTTGTGTTTACTGCCATGGATGATGCTGTCCGGCTGGGTGGTAGGGCCTCGGCCCTCTTGGTGGCTATGCGCCGCTCTGTTTGGTTGCGCAAGTGGGCGGCTGACACTGCAGCTAAGAAGGCTGTTACTGGGCTCCCCTTTGCGGGGTTGCGGCTCTTTGGTGAGCGCCTGAATGTTCTAGCCAAGGATGGTAGGTTTCCTCAGCGTAGGAAGCAACCTCGGTCCTTTCGGGGCCCCCCCTCCTCCTCCTCTTCCTCCTTTCGTGCCTCTAGGGGAGGTCGTGGCTCCCTCTTCTTGGGTAGCCGCATAGATTCTTGGGCCCGTGGCAGCTCCCGTGGCCGCCCCGGTCTCTCTTGGGGGTCCAAGCCCAAACCCCCTCCCAAGGCCCCTCAGGCATGAGGAGACGCCCTCACCCATCTGGGTGGGGGGACGGTTTCGGCTCTTTGCTCACGTCTGGAGGCTTCGCGTCTCAGACCGGCGGATTCAGGAGATGATGTCCTCCGGTTACAAGATAGAGTTTGCAGCCTGGCCGCCCCCAAGATTCCTCAGATCCCGGATGTCTCAAAACCCTCTGTTAGCTCAGGGTTGCCGCCTAGCAGTTCAACGCCTGTTGGAGTCAGGAGTCATTTGTCTGGTGCCTTACCAGGAACAGGGTCAGGGGTACTACTCCAATCTTTTCACGGTTCCCAAAAAGAACGGGTCCCTGAGGCCCATCCTGGACTTGAAGGGTCTCAAAAGGTTTGTCGGGTTCAAGCACTTTCGCATGGAGACGCTACTTTCGGCTGTCAGTACCCTTTGGCCGGGCGACTTCATGACCACTGTGGACATCAAGGATGCCTATCTTCACGTCCCAATCTTTCCAGGTCATCAGAGATTCCTGAGGTTCGCTTTGGAGGATCAGCATTACCGGTTTGTGGCCTTACCGTTCAGTATCACCTCGGCGCCTTGGGTGTTCACCAAGTATTGGCGGGCGTGATGGCTCTGCTGCGGAACCAGGGCATTCGCATCCTCCCTTACCTGGACAACATTCTGATTGCTGCTCAGTCTCTTCATCAGACCGAAAAGGATACTCAGGTGGTGATCTCCACTCTCGAGTTCTTTGGCTGGGTGATCAACTATCCCCAAGTCTTCACTGTCTCCATCTGTGGTGAGGTCCTTTCTGGGCATGACTCTGGATACCTCTCAGGTCAAGGTATTTCTACCTCAGCAGAAAGTGGAGGGCCTTCAGAAGCAGGCACGGGTCCTGCTCTTGTGTCCCCATCCCTCCATCCAGCAAGGGATGCAGTTAGTGGGCCTGATGGTGTCCTGCATCGAGGCGGTCCCCTTTGCTCAATTTCATGAGACCTCTTCAGTTGCACCTCTTAGTTGGTTTGGGATCGGCACCCTGTGTCCCTGGATCAGGAAATTGCTCTGTCCCCCCTGGCCAGACAGTCCCTTTAGTGGTGGTTGGACTTGAGGAATCTTCTAGTGGGCAGGACCTTTCTGCCCCCGTGCTGGGAGATTGTCACCACAGGTGCCAGTCTGACTGGTTGGGGGGGAGTTTGGAAGTCTCTAAAATTCCAAAGTCAGTGGGGCCCCCAGGAGGCCCATGCACCCATTGACATTAGAACTGCGGGCGATCAGGTTGGTTCTCTCCCAGTTGACTCCACACCTTCGAGGTCGGGCGGTTCAGATCCGCTCGGACAACCAGAGGGCGGTTGCCTACATCAATCATCAAGGAGGGACTCGGAGCAAGCGAGCTTTCTAGGAAGTGTCCCTGATACTGTCTTGGGCAGAAGAGAATGTTCCCTGCATCTCGGCGGTCTACATTCCGGGGGTGGAGAACCAGGAGGCAGACTCCCTGAGCAGGGGGACGTCTCGGCTGGGGGAATGGTCTCTCAGCAACAAGGTTTTTTACTCCCTTTGTCGCCGATGGGGTCTGCCGGATGTGGACCTGTTTGCATCCCGTCACAGGATCCTCTGGCCTTCGCCACGGTTGCTCTAGAAATTCCTTGGACAGAGTTTCGGCTCCTCTATGTATTCCCTCCCTTTCCTCTGCTGGGCCAGGTGCTGTGCAAGATAGCCCAGGAGGGGGTACCGGCCATTCTGGTGGCCCCTTGTTGGCCGAGGAGGGTGTGGTTCGCAGACATCGTGCAGTTGGCATTAGATCGGTACGTTTTACCCAAGGATCCAGAACTTCTTACTCAGGGACAGCTGCGCCATCCCAATTTACAAACGCTGGCTTTAACGGCTTGGTTGCTGAAACCTCCATCTTGATGGACAAGGGGTTGCCGGCCTCTGTTGTTGATGCCATGATTCGGGCTCGGAAGAAGGCTTACTCTTTTATCTACTACAGGGTCTGGCATGCTTACATTGCCTGGTGTGAATCCAAGTCTCTTTCTTATCGGGTGTTTTCTATCCCCAGCATTCAGAAGTTTTTACAATATGGTTTGGATTTGGGCCTTCAACTTAGTACTCTCAAGGGACAGGTGTCAGCTCTGGCATTTTTTTTCCAAAGATCCTTTGCCAATCACAGGCTGGTTAAGACTTTCTTCTAGGGAGTTACTCATGTGCGTCCTCTACGTAAGCCTTTGCTACCGGTTTGGGACTTAAATTTGGTGTTGTCTGCTCTACAGGGTCCTCCCTTTGAACCTATGCGTGAGGCTGTGTTGCCCATTCTGACTCTTAAGGTGGCCTTTTTGGTGGCTATTACTTCGGTCAGGCGAGTTTCTGAGCTGGCGGCTCTTTCCATAAAACCTCCTTATTTTGAGCGGCATCAGGATAAGGTAGTGTTTCAGCTTAAACCAAATTTCTTGCCCAAGGTTGTGTCTGCTTTCCATCTCAATCAGGATATTGTCTTACCTTCATTGTGTCCTAACCCTGCAAATTCTAAGGAATGGACCCTTCATTCTCTGGATGTTGTCAGAGCACTGAAGTTTTATTTGGTTGCTACTGAATCTTTCAGGAAATCTGATGCTCTTTTTGTTCTTCCTGCTGGACCTAGGAAGGGTTTGCCTCCGGCTAAATATACTAATAGCAAGTGGATCCGTCAGGCGGTGGTACAAGCCTATTCTGCTAAAGGGAAGGAACCTCCTTTCCGGGTTACTGCTCATTTCACTCGTGTTATTGGTGTTTCTTGGGCTTTTCAGAACCAAGCTTTTGTTGAACAAGTTTGTAAGGCCACTACTTGGTCTTCCGTTCATACTTTTTCCAAATTTTTACAAGGTTGATGTTAAGGCCCCAGCTGATGAAGCTTTTGGCCGCAAGGTACTTCAAGCAGTAGTGGTTTGAACTGCCCGCTGTTACTCCTTGGTGATCCCACCCTACCTTATTGACACTGCTTTTGGATGTCCCAGATGTAAGGACTACGTGACACAGGCCGTGCTGTGCACTAGGAAAATACAGTTCTGTGAGTAATCACCTGTAGAATTATTTTTACTATGCACAGCACGGCCTGTTTCATCCCTCCCTTGTTATCGTTATTCTTGGTTGCCACTTTATGGTGATTTGTTCTTTATTACCTCCCGGCTTCTTGTATAACTGCTTGTCAACACTGGAGGTCTATGGGTGATTCCTGTTTTTATATGGGGCCGGGAGGAGCCACAAATCTTCTGCAGTCCACTGTGCCACCTTGTGGCGGAATACCCAGATGTAAGGACTACATGAAACAGGCCGTGCTGTGCATAGTAAAAACAATTCTACAGGTGAGTACTCACAGAATTGTATTTACCCTAAGAAGGGAGTATCGGCAGGGACCTTAGTGGGTTTTGGTATGCTTTAAGTTTTGTAACTGCTGTAATAACATCCTGGAAATGTTCTATGTGGTTTTTCTTACCCCCCCACCCTCCATTTCTTCCAGGAACAGCAACATTTGTGCTGCCAAAAAGCATGTCTGGGGCACGCCCCCATCCTACCAGTGTGCCTGGCCATCCTCTCACTAGAAAGTATGGTAAGAGGCTTTTCCCATCATTTGGCCTCTATATGATATACTAACAGGACAGGATAGAAAATCCAAGCAAACTGGTATCTTACTATCCTCAGCCTGCTGCACCTACAGGAAACAGGAAGTGCTTGTGTTATGTTGTGCACTTTTTAGGTTAGATTGATCATTTAATTTAATTTTATGATTAATCGCACAGGTTTTTCTCTCTGGCCTTCTACTCACGATATTACATACTTTTTCCAAGTCATCCTTCAGCTTGACCACATGGAGAGATTATGCTCCACCCCCTGGGAGGAAACACAAACTGTAACAGAGGCTAAAAGCCCCACCCCTTCCTCCCCACCTCAGTTCTGAGGCCTCTTTGGAAGAAATTTGCAAAGCAGCAATGTAATCATCACCCCACACCTTCCTTAAACATTATAGGCTTAATTACAATCTGCAAAACATTAGGCCTTCGGTTGAAGGGTACTATTTTCCCCTAGGGCAGGGGTATTCAACCCTCCGGACCCCATGGCCGGCCGAGGCACAGTGGGCGGGGCAGGCGGCCGGGAGGAGAGACAGCGGGGGAGTGAGAAGAGACAGTGGGCGGGGTAGGCGGGCCGGAGGAGAGACAGCGGGCAGGCGGGCGGGCAGGCGTCAAGCCGGGAGGAGAGACAGCGAGCGGGGCCGGTGGGCGGGAGCAAAGACAGGGGGTGGGGCCGGAGGGCGGAAACCCAGGGGACGGCGGACTGGTGCAGAGACGGGGGCGGGGCCGGCGGGAGGAAACACAGGGGCCGGCTGACTAGAGGAGACAGGGAGCGGAGCCTGCGAATAGGAGGAAAAACAGCGTGTGGGAAGGCAGGAGGAAAGACAGCAGGGTGAGTTATCCCATCCCATCTCTCTCTGTTCCCAGCTCTGCCTCATCCCAGCTCTCCCTGTTCCCAGCTCTGCCTCATCCCAGCTCTCCTTGTTCCCAGCTCTGCCTCATCCCAGCTCTCCCTGTTCCCAGCTCTGCCTCATCCCAGCTCTCCCTGTTCCCAGCTCTGCCTCATCCCAGCTCTCCCTGTTCCCAGCTCTGCCTCATCCCAGCTCTGCCCCATCCCATCTCTCTATTCCCAGCTCTGCCTCATCCCATCTCTCTTTTCCCAGCTCTGCCCCATCCCATCTCTCTATTCCCAGCTCTGTCCCATCCCATCTCTCTATTCCCAGCTCTCCCTGTTCCCAGCTCTGTCCCATCCCATCTCTCTTTTCCCAGCTCTGCCCCATCCCATCTATTTTCCCAGCTCTGTCTCATCCCATCTCTCTATTCCCAGCTCTGTCCATCCCATCTCTCTTTTCCCAGCTCTGCCCCATCCCATCTCTTTTCCCAGCTCTGCCCCATCCCATCTCTCTTTTCCCAGCTCTGCCCCATCCCATCTCTTTTCCCAGCTCTGCCCCATCCCATCTCTTTTCCCAGCTCTGTCCCATCCCATCTCTCTTTTCCCAGCTCTGCCCCATCCCATCTCTTTTCCCAGCTCTGTCCCATCCCATCTCTCTTTTCCCAGCTCTGCCCCATCCCATCTCTGCCCCATCCCATCTCTCTGTTCCCAGCTCTGCCCCATCCCATCTCTCTATTCCCAGCTCTGTCCCATCCCATCTCTCTTCTCCCAGCTCTGTCCCATCCCATCCCATCTCTCTCTGTTTATTTTAAATCAGTGCACCAAGGGTAAGAGCTGTAGGCTCGACATGGTCAAACAAAAAAAAGTTTCTGTTTGTTTCCTCCCCAATGTCCAATAGATATAATGCCAGAGGAGGGACAAGCAGCCTTTATTTAATTATGCTTCTGGAATATAGAGCTCCCTGGTGCGCTGATTTTAACCTACCCCCCCGGTTCTGGACCTTCAGCTTGTGGCATACTGCTACAAGCGGACCTCTACAAAAAGTTCTTGAGTACCCTTGCCCTAGGGTATAATTACTTTCCTAATCTTCTCCATGTGGTCAAGCTGAAGGATGACTTGGAAAAACCACCATTAGACTTACCAGTAACAGATTTTTTAGGAATCCTTCAGCTTGACCGCTTTTTACCCGCCCATAGTCCAAGGTTTTTTTTTTACATTTCATTACAAAGACTGAGGTGGGGAGGAAGGGGTGAGGCTTTTAACCTCTGTTCCAGTTTGTATTTCCTCCCAGGGGGTGGAGCATAATCTGGTCAAGCTGAAGAAAAAATCTGTTACCGGTAAATCTAACAGTGGTTTTCAATTCCATGTGCTTTAAAGAGCAATCGACGTCTCCAGCCCCAGCCATTCCTATAGCTATAGGTTCTGTATGTATAGGTTTCCCACCGCCAGCCATTCCTATAGCTATAGCTTCTATATGTATAAAGTTTCCCGCCCCCAGCCATTCCTATAGCTATAGCTTCTATATCTATAAGTTTCCCACCCCCAGCCATTCATATAGCTATAGCTTCTATATGTATAAAGTTTCCCGCCCCCAGCCATTCCTATAGCTATAGCTTCTATATGTATAAAGTTTCCCGCCCCCCAGCCATTCCTATAGCTATAGCTTCTATACGTATAAAGTTTCCCCCCCCCCGCAGCCATTCCGATAGCTTGTATATGTATAAAGTTTCCCGCCCCCCAGCCATTCCTATAGCTATAGCTTCTATATGTATAAAGTTTCCCCCCCAGCCATTCCTATAGCTATAGCTTCTGTATGTATAAAGTTTCCCGCCCCCAGCCATTCATATAGCTATAGCTTCTATATGTATAAAGTTTCCCGCCCCAGCCATTCCTATAGCTATAGCTTCTGTATGTATAAAGTTTCCCGCCCCCAGCCATTCATATAGCTATAGCTTCTATATGTATAAAGTTTCCTCCCCCGGCCATTCCTATAGCTATAGCTTCTATATGTATAAAGTTTTCTGCCCCCGGCCATTCCTATAGCTTCTATATGTATAAGTTTCCCACTGCCAGCCATTCCTATAGCCTCTAAATGTATAAAGTTTCCCGCCCCAGCCATTCCTATAGCTATAGCTTCTATATGTATAAGTTTCCCACTGCCAGCCATTCCTATAGCCTCTAAATGTATAAAGTTTCCCGCCCCAGCCATTCCTATAGCTATAGCTTCTATATGTATAAAGTTTCCCGCCCCCCCCAGCCATTCCTATAGCTATAGCTTCTATATGTATAAAGTTTCCCGCCCCCCAGCCATTCCTATAGCTATAGCTTCTATATGTATAACGTTTCCTGCCCCCCGCCATTCCTATAGCTATAGCTTCTGTATGTATAAGTTACATAGTATGTAAGGCTGAATAAAGACTTTAGTCCATCCAGTTCAACCTGTTTATCTCCTTCCAGTGGTCTAGTAGCCATAGCTGGAAATGTTATTACATGCCAGGAAGGCATCCCGGCCACTATAGATCTCCTTCCAGTGGTCTAGTAGCCATAGCTGGAAATGTTATTACATGCCAGGAAGGCATCCCGGCCACTATAGATCTCCTTCCAGTGGTCTAGTAGCCATAGCTGGAAATGTTATCACATGCCAGGAAGGCATCAAGGCCACTTTTGAACGTTTTTACTGTATCCATCATTACTACCTCCTCTGGCAGCGAGTTCCATAGTCTCACTGCTCTTACAGAGAAGAATCCCCTCCTATGTCGGTGGAGAAAGCGCCTTTCCTCTAACCTTAGTGGATGCCCTCGGGTTATAGTTACACTCCGAGGTAAGTTTCCCGCCCCCAGCCATTCCTATAGCTATAGCTTCTGTATGTATAAGTTTCCCGCCCCCAGCCATTCCTATAGCTATAGCTTCTGTATGTATAAGTTTCCCGCCCCCAGCCATTCCTATAGCTATAGCTTCTATATGTATAAAGTTTCCCGCCCCCCAGCCATTCCTATAGCTATAGCTTCTATACGTATAAAGTTTTCCGCCCCCAGCCATTCCTATAGCTATAGCTTCTATACGTATAAAGTATATACGTATATTTCTCCTCCGGGTACTTTGAGTGCCCTGCGGGGCCTGTTTTTTTATGTATTCTTTCCAATGCCCCTTGCTTGGTCATCTCAAGCGCTGTGGGATGCTATAATAACCCTGTAGGGATCTTAGCTCATGGAGGTATATTGTTTTATATGTAATATATATGTTATGAATGAATGCCTTACTGTATTTTTGCGCTTGGTGTTTTTTTTTCTGTGATTAGAAGTCATTTAGCTGATTGTAATTGCAATGCCTTTGTACCAGAGAGTCATGGGTTTGAATCTCTGTCTCGCCAGTTTTTCTCCCTGTCTTTAATAAATTCTCCCACTAACGGACGTTAAGGGGCATCCCGGGTAGCTTCATAGCGTAATTCCCATAGGTCATTGCGACTACCATAAAAAATCACCTTATGGAGGCTTCCCAGGATACCGGGCTCGGGCTCCCTTCGGGGCAACCCCGGCAGTGTGTGGTTTGTGGGGTATCCCTTGCGGGGGACAATGTGCTTATTTGCGTACCATGTGCATCTCATCACCTACACCCCCATGCCTGGCCTTGACCCCAAGTGACGTTGTCATGAGTGGGGAGTCGCAATCCGATGTCAGTGCCAGACGGGCCAACATTGAGAAAATGATTGCTAGCTCTGCGGCCAGGAAGGCCCCAGCTAAGAGATGGCATTTGGCGCCCGCTGCGCCGGCTTTTGCTTATGACGATTATGACTCCTTGTTTGGGTCTGATTATTCCCCGCTTGAAGAAGGGGAATTGTTTTCAGTATCTGATGGCTGTGATGTTCAGCAGCCCCTGGATGCTGATGCTGGTAAGGAGCGTGGGGATACTGTTGTTACCCAGACTCCTGACCTATATTTTGAAGTGCTTGCTATTTCTCCCTTGCGGAGGCCCTTCTGTTTTGGGACCGCCAAGTCTCGTTTGGAGTTCCCGGATCAAAAACGTTTTACCAATCTGATCCTTAAAGAATGGGGAAAGCCCAGCCGGTTTCCTGTATCCTTCAGGGGTGGGATAGGATGTATCCCTTTCCTGAGGATGCGGTTAAGCGTTGATTGTCACCCCAGAGGTCGACGCTCCGGTTCTGGGATTGTCCAATACATCGGTTGTGCACTCCCCAGATTCCACTACCTTTATGGATAGTGAGGACTGACGTCTCGACCAAATGGCTTTGCATGCCTTTGCCTGCGTGGGTTCGGCCTCACGGCCGTGGCTAATGGAGCCTTAATCGGGTATGCTGGATGGTACCCAACTGAATCCTTCCATTGAGGAATTTACAGCATTGACGCATTGTGAGATGTTTATTGCATTTGTCTTATCAGCTTTGGATGCCACGATCCGTATGTGTAGCAGGACCTCAGAATTGCTTGTGGCTATTCGTCGTTCGGTCTGGTTGGGCCAATGGGCGGCTGATATTGCTGCAAAGTAGGCGCTCCCAGGGCTACCTTTCGTGGGTATGCACCTGTTTGGTGATAAATTGGACTCAGTGGCGAAAGGTTGCCTCAGCGCAAAAAAGCAGCGCCGGCCCTTTCGGGGTTCAGGCTCTTTCAATCCCTCCTTTCGTGGCTCTTGAGTGAGTAGGGGAATCTGTTAACCCGCGTTCAGAGGAGGTTCCTGGGGTAGAGGACGCGCCCTAACCGGGACCGCCGGGGGTTCTAAACCCCAGACTGCTGCCTAGCACACTCAGCGATGAGGGGGCACTCTCACCCTCACGGGTGGGGGGATGGCTGCGGCTCTTCGCCCAGGTCTGGATCCGGGAGGTTCCCGCGGATCCCCGAGCCGCGCAGGGACTTTTCTTGGCGGTGCAAAACCTTCAGGATATGGGGGTCATTTGTCCAGTCCCCCCACTCGTAGAGAGAGGTCAGGGTTACTATTCCAACCTCTTTACTGTGCCCAAAGAGGATGGCTCCATAAGACCCATTTTGGACTTAAAGATTCTCAACTGGTTCATCAGAACAAAGAAATTTCGCATGAAGACTCTCCCTGCTGTCAACTCCCTTCGTCCAGGGGACTTCATGGCTTCAATAGACATCAAGGATGCTTACCTTCATGTGCCGGTCTTCCCGGGACACCAATGGTTTCTCAGATTCGCGGTAGGCGACCAACTCTACCAGTTTGTGGCTCTCCCCTTCCGGTTGACCTCGGTGCCTAGGGTGTTAACCAAGGTTGGCAGGAGTAATGGCCCTTCTCAGAGCCCAGGGCATTCGCATTGTGCCTTATCTGGACCTTCTCATCACGGCATCCTCTCTCAGCCAGGCGGAGCTGGACACCAGGACAGTGGTGACAATATTGGAGAGGGGGGGGGGGGGGGTTGTTCCGCTTTAGGTCAGGTATTATTCATTAATTAAACATACAGCCTTGAGCAAGTGACAGGGTGGCTGTCACGGAACGCGTGGGCCTCGGTCCGGGGGGTTACTTTGGCACTGCTGGAGCTTTATATGCAAGTAAGATTGATACCTCATGTGTGTATTTGTATCCCCTTTTTTTTATTAAAGGAGCACTATCACGAAAAATAGCCCAATGATAAAAATCCATAAAAATATGCTGGATGGCAGGATGAGGGGTCACTTATACATCCTCCATCAAGAAATATCCAGCCAGGCTTGTTTTTCATTCTTTTAATAGAAGGGAAAGGATATCCAGGTTGACAGACTCTGTCATCCCTGATAAACTAAACCTGTCACCCCTGGATTTTATTCCTACCAGGAGAATAAACCTCAAGCTTGGCAGGGGTTTTATCCAGTTCATGTGTATAAGTGACTTGTCATTAGCTCTCATTAGCTGATGTGTTTGTATGTATTTTTTATATTACACAATTTCACGATAGTTCTCCTTTAATTGGAGCACTATGTTGGGAAATGTTAGTTATGCACATTAGATGGATTATTGAAAATCGATGCACTTTATATAGCACAAGCACTTTATATGTACTATATGAATTTATATATATTTATTTATAAGCACTTTGCATTGTGTTGGTGTTTGTATAAATGAATCCAGTGATGGTTATATGGCTAATAATGGATGGCTTGTCTTTTGTGCTGTGCAGACAGGAGCAGTCATGTGATCAGCCTTCAGTCACCCGTAGAGGAGGAGTATGAGCGGGATATAGTGAGCCCCTGGGATGTTCCTGATCACATCAACCGGATACTGAACAGCAGCCGCCACTCCATCTCTCAGGTATAGAACGCAGCCAATGTATCAGTCTTAAAGCGGACCAAAATTCACATTTTTAACTAACATCTCCTGAAATCCTCCCCCCACGAATAGTATCTTTTGGCTATTTTTACCGCTTCCGCTTCACTCTAATCCCAGATAATGGCGCCTGTTTTTGCTGTAAAGCTCCGCCTCCTCCAGTCATTGCTACTGTTCTGTGTGGCAATGATTTCATTGCCACACTTATGCAATGACTGCGATCCTACAGAGAAAGAGAGCAAAAAATTTGTGTTCCAGGGCAATTTGATAAGTGAAAATATCCATTTCTAGTTCTACACTCTATAAAGCGAGTATTGGCAGGGGCTTTGGTCAAATGTATTTCACAAGTTCAGTGGTTTTGGTTCGCTTTAATGTTTGCCTGGAATTTGCATTACATTCAGTAGCAGACTCAAGGGGCAGCTAAGGAAGTTAAATCCTCTGTCCAGCCAGTATAAAAAAATGAAAACAATCTCCACCAGTCCTGCAGGCTGAGCTGTTCCAGTTTCCAGGCTATTGGTTGCGTTCCCCTGCTAGCCTTGGTGCACGCCCCTACTTCATGAGGCAGCAGCTTCCTTATGGATCATCCTTAGGGAGCGCTCTACATGAGCATCCACTGCGGATATGCTAACAGTGGTGCATGCTGATATATGGGCTAGTTGAGGGGGGGGGGGGGCTAGGCTGGGAACTGCACTGATTGGCTGGGCATTCACAATCAGGGGCGTCTTACAGTGGCTGCCACCAATCGGCAAGGGAGTGGTGCTGGTGCCAATAAAGTAAGCTTTGTTTTTTTAAATGTTCATGTCCACCTTAGCACCGGAGTTTAGGCTTAGAATGGTAGTTTGAGGCCTCAGTGCATACAGCACTAGGTAGGCCCCTATTTAAAGTGGACCCCCAGTTAAACAATCAAAGCTTAGTAAATTTCTCCCCGCAAATCCCACTCTGGCAGTCAGTGGTGTAAGATGTTGTGGAATAGCATGTAGATTATACAATCCTGAACTGTGTGGGAGCTGCCATCTTGCTTTACACTTTACGGCACAGCTTCTGTCACAGTAAAAATTGTCTTAAATCTCTGTGCAATCATCCCTTATAACTAGTGGCTAATGACTTATCGCTTCTGGCTAATGACTTATTGTTTTCACTGTCTGAATGCTCTGGCTGCCCCACGATTAAAGTGTACCAAAACCCAGGATTTTGACTATCCTGGGTTTTGGACCTTTTCCCGGGCTGCCCCGCTGCGAGAAACCCCCCAGGCCGCCTAAGGCAACTCACCTCTTCCCGGTCCTACGGCGCATGCAAAAGGGCCCGACGGGCCGGGGGCCACTGATGTCACACCATCTAAGGCTGCGTTTAAGAGCAGCGGCTTCAAGCGCGCTGATGGCCGCATCCTCTGCTTACCTCTAACAGGGAGTATGCCTGCGCCGGCCATTCCCAAATGCCTGCTGAGGGCACGTGTCCTGTTAGAGGGATAGCAGGGATGTGGCACACACGTGCGCTGTTGGACTCGAAAACAAGGTAAGTGAATGGGGCGACCTGGGGGGTTTCACACAGTGGGGCATCCCAATTTTGGATGCCCTGGGGGCCAATTGCCGTGGGTTTTGGTCCACATGTAGAAAACATGTTTATACAAAGTTACCTCTTCCCCCTCACACATAATTCCTTTAGCAGCTGTATAGTCTGTACGTAGAATGACAGACCCGATGCTCTGCTGCTGCAATAGCCCCCCCTCATGTGTGTAGCAAAATGGCTGCTTCCATGTAGTTCAGGACCACAATGTCTGCATAGGGTTAAGCAAAAAGGGGATTGAGGGGAGCAATTTGCTTTTTGACTTTGACTTTTTTTTTTTACTGGAGCTGCACATTAAATCAATAGGCTCCTCTTCTTATTATTATGCAAATGTATTGGTGGGTGGGATTGTATAATAATTCTTCATCTGCCCTGGACAAAATAATTATGTAGTTGTTCTTGGCAAAAAAAATCCAGCATCTCCATCTGTCCTGGGCAAAATAATTTTGTGGCCAAAACATTTCTGTTTGTGTAACCATAAATTTAAATCGTTATGTTTGCATTTTGTTTTGTTATTAAAGTGGACCAAAACCCAGGAATTTGACTATTCCGGATTCTGGTCCTTGCCCCCGGGAATGCCCCGCTGTGTGAAACCCCCCAGCTCGCCCGATCTCACTTACCTTTCCCTGGTCCTACGGCACATGCACAGCCTCTCGTCCAGTCCGAGCCCCCTGGCGGGCGCATCCCCGCTACCCTTTGTCAGGGAGCGTGCTCGCATAGGCCATTCACAGATGCCTGACACGGGCACACGCCCTGCTAAAGGGATAGCGGGCACTGTTCGTGTACGCGCTGACCGGGAAAGAAGGTGAGTTTTCGGGCGACATCGGCAGTTTTACACAGCGGGGCATACCACATCTAGATGCCCGGGGGGGGGGGGGGGGGGGGAGCGAGTATGTCTGCCCTGATGTCTCATAGACTCCAGGGTGGGTTTTGGTTCACTTTAACTGGCCCTTTGAAGGCAACCAGAACGATGATGTGGCCCTGGATGAAAATGAGTTTGACGCCCCAGCTCTTTAACCATTGGCTTACTTTCCATAATTATCTGTAATTTCCTTTGTGCCTTCTGATACAGGGGTCATTACTGAATGGAGACAGTGCTTCAGACAGCACCGGCAGCATCCTCAGCAAGCTGGACTGGAAGGCCATAGAAGATATGGTGGCCAGTGTGGGCAGCACATGACCATCACATGAGCAGAAAAACACATGGGCTGCTATTGCTGGTTCCTATACAAGCTGACCTGCAACTACGTTCATCAGAAGCACAACAAGGAGTCTCCGAAACTTCTATGCACTGTTCAGGAAAGCTTATAAGCTGCTGCTGGAGCTGGTCTTTGAATGATTCCTCAAGAGAACTTATGTTTGTTACTTTGAAAACAAGGGCCTCGATTCAAAGGTAGAAAAAAATTCATTTCATGAGAAAAAAGCCTGAGAATGTCACTGTTAGTGAATCACCAGCTAAAAAGACAATGAAAGTAAATGGCACTTTTTTACTCCTCAAAAAGGTATTTAACTTTTTACCCCTTTTTACCTGTAGTAAAAAAGCTGCCATTGACTTTTATTGTCTTCTTGTCTGGTGATTCACTAACAGTGACATTTTCAGGCTTTTTTCTCATGAATTGAATTTTTTACATGAGAGTTTTTTTCAACTCTTTGTGAATCATCAATTATAAAAAAATGGACCATATTTAAAATATAAGTGAAACCTTTATTTATAGAACAGTGATTTGTATTTTGTAAATGATTTGTATTTTGTTGTAAATGGAATGTAAAGCTAATCTTGTAAATATAATTACAATATGTTTTGAGAACTGTCATTGTATTCAGTGTATTATGGTCTTAGAATGTTCTCTCTAAGTGTAGATATTCATTTCTGTACAGTAGTGTAGAGGAGGACCCAGAACTAAGCCTTGTGTCTGGTAACACCCGCTGAAGTGTCCACGTCGAGAGTCCGCTAAGGTGCTGCAGGACCCCATCTTGGTAAAAAGCAATAGATCTATGTAGCATGGGGAGACTGCTGACTTTAACTATCATCTGAGTCTTCCTGGGAGAGCGCATGGTGCGATTTGTCTATAAACTGATGCGAGTTAGAGAGACTGGGCCTGTTGAGCTTCCAAACTGTCACCTCCTGGAAGGAATCACCTTTGCTTGAGTTGCAATATCCATGAGGCTATTTATTAAATAAAGGGGATCACCCTTAGTAACTGTTCCGGATTTGGTTTTGGAACGGAGGATAATCCAATATAACTTGAAGGCATTGCACCTGCTTTCATTCTGGTAAGTACATACATTAGAGGTGGAGGATACCAACTCACACTTTTAATGCACTGTGGGATAAATAGTTTTTTGGACTATTGTTCTTAAGGACTCAATTGTTTGCAATTAACTAATAGATCTATGTTACCCACCTGACCTGGCTAGAAGGTGGTGATTTCAGGGAGTGGGTATCTTTGGGCTCCTAAAGTCTAGTTGGACATTTGGGGGTAGGGATATTTCTGTCAAAGCAGGTGTTGGCATCGCCACTATAAGACAGTCTTGGGGGGGCATCCAGAATGTTGGAGCCACCCCCACACATAACCCCCCAGAACACCCGTTATCCTTACCCTAGCCTCAAACCATCACCTGGAATACAGCGAATTGGCCGCACGGTGCTAACTTGCGCAGTGATGTTCCAGCTGTGTTCCGGCTGCCAGTCGCGGCGCTATATTTCTTCCGGAGGATTGGGGCTAAGGTAACAATTACAGGTTTTCTAGGGGGTTATGTACATGGGGGAAGGGGCATGCTGATAACACAGCATCAGGTCCTATTCATCATCTGTCACTTTGGCACCCTCCAATATCTCTGCAAGAACTGTAATCCTCATACTCGCTCCTCTTTATTTAGACTGGTGTCCAATTAAGTTCCACTTCTAGATATGTCTGTATCTGCAGACTTCCTCTTGCTTAGATCTTATGCAGGCTCCCTTTGCAAAATGAGTATGAACTAGCTCTGATCACATGGGTTCTAGCTTATATCATCTCTGTTCTCTACCTATTAATGCCAACTGCACCTTCTGCACATATTTCTGCACATCAAGAATGTTCTTAGTTCACTAACTGAAGCTTTCCTCTCTTTGATCACAGATTTGCCTGGGTGTAGTCCTCTTGATTATATCATGGTCCTATTCTACTGTTAGGCTTACCATTTAGCACCTTACCATCTTCAGCATGCCACATCTACACCAGCATCCAGTAAGATCCATTCATTTACCTTTTCTACTTTTCCACCACTCATTGTGATAAGACACTATAGTCAGTGTAGTGGCATTGTTACACTACATTGGAGCAGTAAAATCTAGTCTCTAAAAAGCCTATTCTAGCAGTGGCAGCTCCTCAAGTATGCCTAAAGCATTACAGGTCCAATTAAGGGAGCCACCAAGATTAACTGTGCCAACTTGGCAAAGAGCAAGGTCATGAACCTTGATTCACCTACTGGACCTGGTGCTACTCTGCCCAACCATACCACATATTCTAAGTATGTCACACACCCCGCTTCAAACATTAATATTTACACTTGGGTATACCCACCTCCAGGTGGCGACGTTGCAGAGAAGTCCTGAAAAACGAGCCCCTCCCGGCCTATACATACCTGGGACCTCCCACTTATCCCCAGTGTTCTTCTCTGCAAGATGGCGACAAGACAGAAGAATGAATGAAGTCTCCTGCTTGCAGGTAGCCGGGGTGACACCCCTGCCCCCCTTCTGGTCTATTTCTGCCCGGCTTGTTTGTTTATTAGCCGCTTGATTAAGTGTATAGCCTCCCAGCTTAGGCTGTCGGCCGGGCAAGGGTAGACGGCACTTAAGGTGCCTAGGAGCTTGCTCCTCCGCTAGACCCCATATTATGGGGCAATGCGGTTATCCGGCCTGGTGATCCGGATTTGGGATGCCCCGCCCTGTTGTCCCTATTAGGCTTGCCCTGTGTCCCGCTTGGTCCCTTCACCCTACGCTAGATGGGGGAGGGGGGGGCTTGTCTGTGTGCCTGGTGTATGTTTCTTACTGCATGGCTGTGTGAGTGCTTTTACATTTTGACATGGTGCAGCCAATGTGGGGCGGGGCCGGGCGGTGTGTGTGTGTCGCCGTCCCGCCTGTCTGTCCGGCTCGCTAGTTGTGGGGGGCTCCATGGAGCCCCTCTGGCTGTGGAGCGGGCGCCATGTCCTTTGGGCGCCCACTGCGGTGGATGGCTCTCCGGAGGTGGAGGGGGGTGGGGCCGGGCGGCGTGTGTGCCGCTGGCCCGCCTGTCTGTGTCCGCTCGCTGGTGTGGGGGCCCCGTCGAGCCCCTCTGGCTGTGAAGCGGGCACCATGTCTTTTGGCGCCCGCTGTGGTGACTGGCTCTCCGGAGGAGGAGGGGGGCGAGGATGCGTCGCACCCGGCCCGCGCTGTGCCGTGATTGGAGAGGGGGGTGGGGCCGGAGCGTCTGCCGCGCTTTGTTGGGCCCGCCCTCCTTCCCCCTGCCTCCTCGTGTCTGGTGTGCTGGTTCTCCGAGGTTGCGCCGCCATTCCAGTTTTCGGCTCTTAAGGTAGGCCGGTTTTTGCTGTTAAGGTGGTTCGTTTTGCCAGTGCTGCAGGGGACATTAGAGGTTGTTTGGGTCAGAATCCCCTTGAGGTGGGGGTTTTGTAATGGTACTGTCAGCGTGACCCTTGAGTAGTAGCTACATATAGCTGGGTCCCTTGCTCTTGTGCACTCATAGCCTTCTACATATTAAATTTATATATATATATATATATATATATATGTATGCCTTGTATATTCCTCCCTGTGCGGGTTCATGCCTGTCTCTTTTTGTGACTTTATTATTGTATTGACACACGCTGATCTGTTAGTGCTTGGAGTGACTGTTGTCTTTTCTGTTACAGATCCTGGGATCCCACGCTGAAGGGCTCTCCCGGTCTTAGCTATCTGGCTAGTGGGGTTGTCCATTACAGTTTTATTCATATAACCATATTGTTTAATCTGCAAATTCTCCCACATTTAAAAATTAAAAAAAAAAGAGATTAAAGGGGCATCCCGGGTCGCATACGGCGTAAATCCCTGGGTAATTGCGAATACCATAATTTCTCCATATGGAGGCTTCCAAGGATACCGGAAACGGCCCTTCGGGGCAATCTAGGCTGTGTGGGGGTTGTGGGGCTCCGCTCCCGGGGGATGATGTTGTTATATGCATTTCATGTGCGCAGCGGAACATTGAGCGCCAGTCCGGTCCGGCACCCCGGTGTCTGGCTCCTCGCCGCCCGTGTCATCTCCTTCTCCTCCTCGCCTGTTCCGGACCCTGTGTGACGTTGTCATGGGTGGGGATTCGCAATCCGAGGTATGCGCCCGGTTGGCCAGCCTCGAGAAAATGTTTTCCACTGTGGTTGCTCAGAAGGCTCCGGCTAAGCGGAAACACTTGTCCCCGCCTCCGCCGGGCTCAGATGCGGAGGTTGTTGAGGCATTGGATTGGTCAGATTGCCCCCTGGCTGAAGAGGGGGAGCTTATTGAGGAATTGGACGACCCTGAGGTCCAGCAGTTGTTTGGTGCTGAGGGTGACCAGCCCATGGGGACTGTTTCTGACACCCCTTCCATATTGGCTCAAATGTTTGAAGTTTTGGATTTGGATCCTCCTGAGGCGGTTCCTCCTCCTAAGGGTGAGTTGTTTGATGTGGCCAAGCTGCGTTTGGAGTTTCCCAGTCAACTACATTTTGAGAATGTTGTCCTTAAAGAATGGGAGCAGCCTACGCGTCTCGTTGGTGTTCCGCCTAGTTGGGATAGGAAGTATCCTTTTCCGGCGGACTTGGTGAAGCGTTGGTCTTTTCCTCCCAAGGTTGATGCTCCAGTTTTGGGGCTATCTAACATGGCGGTGTTGCATTCCCCTGACACGACTACCCTTAAGGATGGCGAGGATCGCCGGATTGACCAGCTGGCCCGCCATGGTTTTTCCTGTGCGGGTTCGGCTTTGAGGCCTGTTTGTGCTTCGGCACTTTTGTTGTTGGCGGTTAGGTCCATTGTCAGGGATTTATGTGCGGATCTTGATTCTACTTGTGATGAGTTCCTTGCTCTCAAGCGTTGCGAGTCCTTCGTTTCGTTTGTCCTTGCCGCTCAGGATGATGCCATGGTGATGTGTGGCAGGGCCATGGCTTTGTTGGTGGCTATTCGGCGGTCGGTGTGGTTGCAGCAATGGACTGCTGATTTTAATTCCAAAAGGTCGCTTACGGCTTTTCCCTTTTTGGGTTTGCGCCTGTTTGGTGAGAAATTGGATTCGGTTGCCGTTGTTCCTTTCGGGGGGCGGCCTCTTTCAATCCTTCCTTTCGGGGAGCCAGAGGTGCGGGCTTTACGGCTCCCAGGGGTGCCAGCTGGAACAGGGGTAGAGGCCGTGGCCGTCCCGTTCACTCCTGGGGTGCCAAACCCAAACCAGCTGCCAAGCCCGCTCAGCAATGAGGGGGCGCCCTCACCCTTGCGGGTGGGGGGACGGTTGCAACTCTTCTCCCGGGTGTGGGACCAGGCGGTCTCGGACAGGTGGATCCGGGAGGTGGTGTCGGCCGGCCGCACAGGGGCTCCTGGCGACGGTGAGGAATCTTCTGGAAATGGCAGTCATCTGCCCGGTCCCTCCTTCGGAAGTGGGTCACGGGTATTATTCCAATCTCTTCACAGTGCCCAAGAAGGACGGGTCGGTTCGTCCCATCCTGGATCTGAAGTTTCTCAACGTGTTTATTCGTCCCCGGAAGTTTCGCATGGAAACTCTGCGCTCTCCCGTCAATTCTCTTCGGCAGGGGGACTTCATGACGTCCATAGACATCAAGGATGCTTACCTTCATATTCCTATTTTTCCGGCTCACCAAAGGTTTCTTCGCTTCGTGGTGGAAGATCGACATCTTCAATTTGTGGCTCTTCCGTTCGGCCTTACTTCGGCTCCAAGAGTATTCACCAAAGGGTTTGGTGGGCGTGATGGCCCTTCTCAGAGCTCAGGGGATTCGCATTGTGCCTTATTTGGACGATCTTCTCATCATGGCTTCTTCCTTCAGTCAAGCGGTGGACACCAGGACGGTGGTATCCACTCTGGAGAGGCTCGGCTGGGTGATCAACTACCCCAAGTCCTCTCCCCAAGTCCTCTCTTGTTCCGGCCAGGGTGGTGCCTTTTCTGGGCATGTCCTTGGATTCTTGCCAACACAGAGTGTTTCTACCTCAGGCCAAGGTTCTCTTGATTCAGGAATTGGCTCAGCTTCTTCTTTCCAATCCTTGTCCGTCCATCAGGCTAGGGATGAGACTGGTGGGGTTGATGGTAGCTTCTTTCGAGGCAGTTCCCTTTGCTCAGTTTCACACGAGGACGCTTCAGCTTCATCTGTTGGCGTCTTGGGACCGGCGACCGCTGTCGTTGGATCGGTCCTTCCGGATGTCCTCCCGGGTTCGGCAGTCTCTTCAGTGGTGGATGGTTTCGGACAATCTCTTGAGGGGCAGGTCCTTTTAGACGCCTCTTTGGGAAACTGTCACCACGGACGCCAGTTTGTCAGGATGGGGAGGTTTCTGGAAGGATCTTCGGTTCCGGGGGCGGTGGGATCCTCAGGAGGCCCACTTGCCCATCAACGTTCTGGAGTTGAGAGCCATCAGGTTGGTTCTGTCTCACTTGACACAGCATTTACAGGGCTTGCCAGTTCAGGTTCGGTCGGACAATCGGATGCTTACATCAATCACCAGGAAGGGACTCACGGTCTGGGTGCCCTCAGAGAGGTGTCTCTGATCCTAGTCTGGGCGGAGACTCATGTCCCTTGCATCTCGGCAGTGTACATTCCAGGAGTGGAAAACACGGAGGCGGATTTCCTGAGCAGGTGCTCTTCCCGCCGGGGGGAATGGTCTCTTCACCCCCAGGTGTTTCGGTTGATTTGTCTCCGGTGGGGGACGCTGGAGGTGGATCTGTTTGCCTCTCGTCACAATTACAAGCTTCCGACATTTGTGTCGCTCTCTCAGGATCCTCTGGCTCTGGCGGTGGATGCCATGTCCCTGAGCTGGGGGGGACCTGGGGTTCCTTTATCTGTTTCCTCCGATCCCCATGCTAGGCAGGGTGTTGCGAAAGCTGGCCCTGGAAGGGGTTCCCGCCATTCTCGTGGCTCCAAGGTGGCCAAGGCGGGTGTGGTTCGCAGACATCGTTCGTCTGGCGGTGGATCAGTTTGATCTGCCTCTTCGGCTGGATCTTCTCACACAGGGTCAACTGCGTTACCCCAATTTACCAATGCTGGCTTTGACGGCCTGGCTGCTGAAACCTCCATCTTAAGGGAGGAAGGTCTTTTGGATTCTGTTGTTCAGACTCTTATTAGTGCCAGGAAGAGGTCCTCTTCTACCATCTACTATAGGACGTGGAGATCTTATATTGATTGGTGTGAGGCTAGATCTTTGCCCTGTCGGGTCTTTTCTGTTTCTAGGATTTTGGAATTTCTTCAATCGGGGCTGGACTCTGGTCTTCAGATGAGTACTTTGAAGGGGCAGGTTTCTGCCTTGTCTGTCTTTTTTCAAAAGTCATTTGCGCTTCATCCTTTGGTCAAGACTTTCTTCCAGGGGGTCTCGCATCTGCGGCCTCCTAGGAAGCCTTTGCTCCCTGTTTGGGATTTGAATTTGGTTCTCTCTGCTCTTCAGGCTCCTCTGTTTGAGCTTTTGCAGGATATTGCTCTTTCTACTCTGACTCAGAAGGTTGCCTTTTTGGTGGCCATCACTTCGGTTCGGCGTGTTTCGGAGTTGGCAGCCTTGTCGATTCATGCTCCTTACTTTGAGAGACATCAGGACAAAGTGGTTTTCCGCTTCAAACTGGACTTTCTTCCTAAGGTGGTCTCCGCTTTTCATCTTAACCAGGACATTGTTCTTCCGTCCTTGTGTCCTAAGCCTAGGAATGACAAGGAGAGGGTTTTGCATTGTTTGGATGTGGTACGCTGTGTTAAGTACTATTTGCGTACTACATCTCCTTTTCGTAAGACTGATGCCTTTTTCGTGGTACCCTGCGGGTCTAGGAAGGGCTTGGCTCTGGCTAAGTCTTCCATTAGCAAGTGGATTCGCCAGGCTGTTGTTGGGGCCTATTCTGCCAAGGGGAAGGCTCCCCCTTTTCGTATCACTGCTCATTCTACTCGTGCTGTTGGGGCGTCTTGGGCTTTTCAGCACCAGGCCTCTGTTGAACAAGTTTGTAAGGCTGCTACTTGGTCTTCTGTTCACACCTTTTCCAAGTTTTAGAAGGTTGACATGCGGGCTTCAGCGGATGCTGTGTTTGGCCGCAAGGTTCTGCAGGCTGCAGTGGTTTGAGTTTTGCATTATTGCCTTGTTGGATACCCGCCCTTTCTGGACACTGCTTTTGGATGTCCCAAGTGTAAATATTAATGTTTGAAGCGGGGTGTGTGACATACTTATAATACCCATTTTACAGGTGAGTATTCACAAAATGGTATTATTCTAAGTATGTCACACACCCCGCTTCACCGTCCTTTTTGGTATCCTGGTTCTTTTATATGGTGAAGCTTTGTTTACGGTTTGAGGGTTACCAATCGTTTTTCTGGTACCTTGTCTTTACTGCTGTTTGAAAACTGGGGATAAGTGGGAGGTCCCAGGTATGTATAGACTGGGAGGGGCTCGTTTTTTCAGGACTTCTCTGCAACGTTGCCACCTGGAGGTGGGTATACCCAAGTGTAAATATTAATGTTTGACGCGGGGTGTGTGACATACCTATAATACCCATTTTACAGGTGAGTATTCACAAAATGGTATTTTTACTGGTGTACTGGATCCAAAAAAGACATTTTGCAAAAAAAATAATAGCTGTTGAATCAGAAATTAAAAAAAATACTTCATGATACTAATACTGTAAAAATACGATGCTTGCTTACAACATCAAGTGGCCGAACGCAGCGTAAGCTGAAGCCAAACAGAATTTGGTAAAGATAGTGAATGAATAATTGCCCTTGCGATCGCTGTTTGAGTGATCACAGCAAAAATGCGGCATGTGAGGTTTTTGTGGGGTGATTGAGTTCGCTCAGCTTTTCAAGTGAAAGAGCACTTTATTTTCTAAAGGCAATGCATTCAAAGCGATTGCGGGGTGATTACCAATAACTCACAATCGCCCTAATGTAAAAGGAGGCAAGGAATGGAGACTTAATATAAAGAGCTGCCGTTTGTAGCAAAGTAATTGCGGACACTTTTAACACTTTCACTGCCAGCCTACCTGGAGATTTTGTCACCCCTTGTTGCCAGACCATTTTGCACTATATTCTTAGTATACAGTACGTCCTGCACCAGATGATAATCCTTACGTCTGGGTTTACCTCCGCCAGATGGCGCTTGACTGCAGAGAACAGCAAAATTGGCTCCTCCTGGCCCCTCAAATACCCAGGACCTCCCACAAATTCCCAGTTCTTCTCTGCAGTCTGGACTGCGAAGGACAAGAAGATGGCTCTCTCTACTTAAGGTGAGCAGGGCTTTTAGCCTGCAGCCCTGTAGGACTATTCCCACCCGTTCCACTTGTTACTTGCCTCTCCACCAGAATCAAACTGCATTAAATATCTGTGCAGTCATCCTTTTTAAGAATTGTATAGCCATCAATTGTAATGACTCGAAAGCGCCTAGAAGCTTTGTAGCAACTGTCTCAATGCTGTATGGCAGCTGTTCTATAGAATTACGCAGTTCCCTCCAAACATCAGCTTTCCTTTCCTCCTCACTACTTGTCCTCTTCCCTCTCAGCTGATGGTATTTCAGATTTAAATGTACAGAATTACCAGTGTGGAGAGATTATTACCTGACCACGTGTTGAATGACAGAAAACTCAAAATTGTGCTTCTGCCTCCACGCCAAAAGCCTGCCTTGCTTAGATGGCTTGAAGCATATAGGTACACTGCAGCCCAGCTAGGAATGACCATTTTATCAATCCAGCCAGCTAGAAAAAGAGCCACTAACATTCTGTGTGGAAACATAAAATCTCTCTGGCAGGATGGACTGATCATTAGTCCCCAAGCTCAACTGCATCGCGCTCCCCCCCCCCCCCCTCTTGCTTATAGTTAAATCAGGGCTCTCAGGTGTGTAGCAAGATGGTTGCTCCAGTGCAGTCTTTAAAGACTGATTAATAAATAATAAAAGCTGCAAAGACCACATCTTTATCTGGGAAATAAAAAATCAAGATAAAAAATAAAATTCTGTGAAACTCACCTGTAGAATTGTTTTTGTATCCATCCAGTTCAGGCCGTCCAGATATCTTCACGATTGGGTGTTCGCCCCTAGGGTGCGCTGACTGCAAAATCAAATATGTAGCTCCTCCCAGGCCCCTATAAAGGCAGCTGCCCGTCTATCATTCCCCAGTGGTTTAAAAGCAGTACTCAACCAAAGGGCAGGCCAGGAGGCCCAAACAAAACATAAGAGACCATGTTACCTCACATAGCTTCTGCTAGTACTCGCTTGAATGCAAAATCTAGAAAAAAAACTAAAACTAGTGTCCTATGAGCAAAAATGGTTCATCACCATAACAGGCATGCAGGACATAATGAACACAAGGGCGGGGTGGGACGGCCTGGACTGGATGGATACAAAAATACCATTTTGTGTTATTACAAGTATGTCACACACCCCGCTTCCGAATATTCATGACACTTGGATAACTGTCCTGTAGAGCACGATCTTGCAGAGATAACATGAAAAAAATGGGTGGGGATCCCAAAAAGGCAATAATGCAAACAAACTAATGCAGCTTGCAGAATTTTGTGGCCAAAAACAGCATCCGCTGAGGCCCGCACATCAACCTTATAAAACTTGGAAAAAGTATGAACAGAAGACCAAGTAGCAGCCTTACAAACTTGTTCAACAGAAGCCTGATGCTGAAAAGCCCAAGATGCTCCAACAGCACGAGTAGAATGAGCAGTAACACGAAAAGGGGGAACCTTCCCCTTGGCAGAATAGGCCCCAACTATGGCCTGTCGAATCCATTTACTAATGGAAGACTTAGGGGGCGCCAGACCTTCCCTGGGCCCGGAGGGCACCACGAAAAAGGCATCCGTCTTACGAAAAGGAGAAGTAGCCACCAAATAATATTTCACACATCGAACCACATCCAAAGAATGTAAGGTCCTCTCCTTGTCATTACTAGGCTTAGGGCACAAGGAAGGGAGAACTATATCCTGATTGAGGTGGAAGGCCGAAACCACCTTAGGAAGGAAATTCGGCTTAAAGCGGAAAACTACATTGTCCAGGTGCCTCTCAAAGTAAGGAGCCTGAATAGACAAGGCCGCCAACTCAGAGACACGAGGTAATAGCCACCAAAAAGGCAACTTTCTGAGTGAGCAGAGAAAGAGCAATATCATGCACCGGCTCAAAAGGATGCCCCTGGAGAGCCAACAGAACCAAGTTTAAATCCCAAACCGGCAGCAAGGGCTTTCTAGGAGGCCGCACATGAGTAACCCCCTGGAAAAATGTCTTAACCAGGGGATGAAGGGCAAAAGACCTTTGAAAGAAACCTGCCCCTTCAAAGTACTAAGCTGGAACCCCAAGTCCAGACCATGTTGAAGAAACTCCAGAATTCTGGGAATAGAAAACACCCTACAAGGCAAGGCCCTAGCCTCGCACCAGTTAATATAAGACCTCCAAGTCCTATAGTAGACGTTAGAGGAAGATCTCTTCCTAGCTCTAACAAGAGTCTGAACCACCGCATCAGAAAGACCTTCCTCCTTTAAGATGGAGGTTTTAGCAGCCACGCCGTCAAAGCCAGCATTGGTAAATTGGGGTAGCGTAGCTGACCCTGGGTGATAAGATCCAGAAGAAGAGGCAGATAAAACTGATCTACTGCCAGCCGCACGACGTCTGCGAACCACACTCGTCTTGGCCACCTTGGAGCCACCAGAATTGCTGGTGCCCCTTCTAGAATCAGCTTGCGCACCACTTTGCCCACCATGGAGAAAGGGGGGAACAGGTACAGAACACCCCAGTTCCCTCCAAGCCAGGGACATGGCATCCACTGCCAGGGCCAGAGGATCCTGAGACAGAGACACAAAGGCAGGAAGCTTGTGATTGTGACGAGAGGCAAAAAGATCCACCTCCGGAGTCCGCCACTTGTGACAAAGGGACTGGAATACCTTGGAACTGAGAGACCATTCTCCTCGGCGAGAGGATCTCCTGCTCAGGGAATCCGCCTTTGTGTTCTCCACTCCCGGGATGTAAATGGCTGAGATGCATGGGACATTGCTCTCTGCCCAAACAAGGATCAGAGATACCTCCCTGAGGGCACTCCTGCTGCGAGTCCCTCCTTGGTGATTAATGTAAGCGACCACCGTCCGATTGTCCGATCGGACTTGAACTGGCAATCCCTGCAATAGAAGAGTCAAGCGAGACAGAACCAACCAAATGGTCCGGAGCTCCAAAACGTTGATAGGGGTATGAGCCTCCCGAGGCTTCCATAACCCCTGGAACTGATGTTCCCGCCAGAAGCCCCCCTAGCCCGACAGGCTGGCGTCCGTGGTGACCGTTTCCCAACAAGGGGTCAAAAAGGATCTGCCCTTCAACGGATTGCTTGACACTAGCCACCACTGAAGGGACTGCTGAGCCCGGGGAGACAGCAGACAAGACTGATCCAATGACAGCGGACACTTGTCCCAAGTCGCTAGAAGATGGAGCTGAAGCATCCTCATGTGAAACCGGGCAAAAGGGACTGCCTCGAAGGAAGCCACCATCAGGCCTACCAATCTCATCCCAAGCCGGATAGACGGGCGAGGATTGGAAAGCAGAAGCCGAACCAAATCTTGGATCAGAAGAATCTTGGGCTGAGGAAGGAACACCCTGGTCTGAAAGGCATCCAGAGTCATGCCCAGAAACGAAACCTCCCTGGGGAGAGGGAGGACTTGGAATAGTTGATCACCCAGCCGAACCTCTCCAGCGTGGATACCACCACTCTGGTGTCTGGTTCCGCTTGGCTGAGAGAGGAAGTGAGAAGGTCGTCCAGGTATGGTACAATGCGAATGCCCTGGACTCTGAGGAGGGCCATCACCCCCCTGCCAATACCTTGGTGAACACCCTCGGAGCCAAGGTAAGCCCGAATGGAAGGGCCACAAACTGAAAATGCTGATCTTCCACCACGAACCTGAGAAATCTCTGGTGTGCCAGGAAGATAGGTACATGCAGATAAGCATCCCTGATGTCTATGGACGTCATGAAGTCCCCCTGACAAAGAGAATTGATGGCTGACGCGGATAAACCGATTGAGGAGCTTCAGATCCAAAATGGGTTGAACGGAGCCGTCCTTCTTGGGCACCGTGAATAGATTGGAATAGAATCCCAAGCCCCTTTCCGCGAAAGGCACTGGGCAAATGACAGCCATGTCCAGCAGATAACTTACTGCCGCCCGGAGCCCCTGTGCGGCAGTGAATCCGAAGGCACTCGAGACCTGAAGAATCTGGGAGGAGGCCGGATCTCGAATTCCAGCTTGTAACCGGAAGACACCACTTCCAGAATACATTTGTCTGAGACCTCCTGGTCCCAGACCTGGAAGAAGTGCCGCAGCCGTCCCCCCACCCGCAAAGGTGAGGGCGCCCCCTCATTGCTGAGGTAGCTTAGCAGCGGGCTTGGGTTTGGAACTTCAATTGTGTCCTGGACGGGCATGACATCTGCCTCTACTCCAGGAATCACCTCTGAGGGTAGAGAAGGCCAAAACTCTGCCAGTTCTGGCACCACGAAAGGAACGGTTAAAGGAGACCGCCCCCCGAAAGGGACGACTTTGCCTCTTACGCTGAGGTAACTTCCCTCCTTTCGTGACAGAATCTAATCTTTCTCCAAAGAGTCGCAATCCCACAATGGGAAGTGCTGTAAGCGACTCTTTGGCCACAAAATCAGCCGCCCACTGGCACAACCATACCGACCGCCGAATAGCTACAAGCAAGGCTGAGGTTCTACCACACATGACCATGGTGTCATCCAAGGCGGCAAGCACAAAGGACATGAACAATTCACACCGCTTAAGGGCAGCAAACTCATCACTAGCCGGGTCAAGCCTGGAGGTACTCAACAGGTCTCTAACCACAGACCTGGTAGCCACTGCCAAAAGCGCCGAAGCACAAACAGGCCGCAAGGCTGAACCGACAATAGCAAACGCGTGGCAAGCCATCTGATCAATGCGTTTATCCTCACCATCTTTGAGAGTGGTGGAGTCAGGAGAATGCAAAATAGAAGTATTGGATAACCCGAGCACCAGGGCATCCACCTCGGGAGGGGACGACCATCGTTTTACCACGTCCACCGGAAAGGGATACTTTTTATCCCAACCTTGAGGAATACCTGGAAGCCGAGTAGGCTTCTCCCATTCCTTAAGAATAATGCCATCAAAATGCTTTTGATTTGGGAACTCCAGGCGCGGCTTGGAAGTCCCAAAGAATTCCGCTTTTTGAGGAGCGGCCTCCTCAGGGGGAGAAATTGCCAGAACCTCAAAAAGGTGAGCCAAGACCTTCGGGGTATCCACAGCATCCCCCTGCCCTTGCTCAGTATCAGCACCAACAAACTGCTGATTGTCAGAACCCTCAGAATCCTCAAATAATTCCCCCTCTTCTAGCGGGGAATAATCAGACCAGTCAAGGAAATCATAATCATCAAACTCAAAGGCCGGCGCGGCTGGAGACAAATGCTTTCGCTTAGCCGAGGCCTTTCTGGCAACAGAGTCAGAAATAAATTTCTCATTAGCCAGTCTGGCACATACATCAGATTGCGACTCCCCACCTGTGACAACATCACTAGGGGTACGGATAAGGCAGGGTGGGGAAGGAGACACCTGGGCCCCCGACTGCTGCGTTATGGCCCGCTGAGCACAAGGTATGCAAGCAAGTACATTATCCCCCGCAAGAGATGCCCCACAACCCACACACTGCCGGGGTTGCCCCGAGGGGAGCCCAAGCCCAGTATCCTGAGATGCCTCCATATGGTGATTTTAATGTAGTTGCAATGACCAGAGGGATTTACGCTATTAAGCTACCCGGGATCCCCCTTCAGGTCCCAAGTGGGAGAATTTTTTTTTTTTTTGGGAACCCTAAATTAAACTCTAAGGGACCCTAGGATCGGGAGAACTCTCTCTTTAAACTTCAAAAGAAGGGATCCCACCTAGAAGACATGAGAACAGACATAAGTGTCAACATGCACATCACCCACCATATAAGAGAGTTAAAAATGGTGAAATAAATAAAATCCACTCACCGCAGCAAAGCAGCGACCGTTAACCCTCACAGCAGCAAGGGAATGAGAGGGAGAGCATCAAAGCAGGCAGCGAGGCCGGAAAGAGTGCTTGAGAGAAGCCGGCCTCGGGGGGGGGGGGGGGCATGGTGTTGGACGGGCCACAACGAGCACCTGTTGAAAACCAGCCCAGCAACAATGGCCGCAAAAACACATACAAACACACACACACACACACACACACACACACACACACAATCCACACACATTCCCCCCCCCAAGATAAAACAACCCACAGGAGAAAAGGCCTCCCCCCCCCCAAGGGGCACAAAGGGACACGGTAGGGGGGAGAACCCACACCAATAGGTGAAAGGGTAAGAGGGACGGGGCATCCCAAGCCGGGATCAGCAACCCAGACACAGCCTACCCCTTTGTATGGGGTCTCACGGGGGAGCTAGCTCCCATATACACCACAAGGTGCAGCCTACCATTGCCTGGACCTTCAGCCCAGGCTGGGAGGCATACTGCTATAGTTTAAATTAAAAAAGGTTCAGGCAGCAATAGAAACAAAAGGCCGGGGGGTTACCCCGGCTACCTGCAAGGAGGAGACAACCATCTTCTGACTTGCTCGCCGACTGCAGAGACGAAAGACTGGGGAATGGTGGGAGGTCCCAGGTATTTATGGGCAGGAGGGGCTCCTTTTTTTCATGTCATCTCTGCAAGATCGCCCTCTACAGGACAGTTACCCAAGTGTCATGAATATTCGGAAGTGGGGTGTGTGACATACTGGGAATAACAATTCTACAGGTGAGTTTAATACCTTATGGCTCTGATCACATCCAAAGCATGGAGGGTCCGTCTTTGGAATTAGCTGATGCTGGACACAAGGAAGGTAAGACAACTTCTTCATTAAGGTGAAAAAGAGAAACAACCTTAGGCAAAAAATCAGGTTTAAAACGAAAAACCACCTTATCCCTGTGCAACTCAAAATAGGGAGGTTTCATACAAAGCGCGGCCAGCTCTGATACACGACGCACCGAGGTGATCGCCACCAGAAAGACCACCTTGAGAGTCAGCATAGACAATGCAGCATCATTCAATTGCTCGAAGGGAGGACCCTGGAGAGCAGACAGCACTAGATTCAAGTCCCACACTGGTAATACTGATTCACGTGGTGGCCGGACATGGGTGACTCCCTGGAAAAAAAGTCTTGATCAGTCTATGATTGCCAATGGATCTCTGGAAAAAAATGGCTAAGGCCAAGACCTGACCCTTGAAGGTGCTCAGCTGGAGGCCCAAGTCTAAACCGTGTTGTAGAAACTCCAGAATCCTAGAAAATTTCCAGCAAGGGAGGCTCTTGGACAAGCCTGATACCTGAGGGTCTCCACCTAGGGAGGGTGAGACCATAGCCGAACCAATTCAGCAAGGAAAGGATACTGCTTATCCAGGGCCTTAGGGACTGACGTTAATTTGTTGGGCCTTTCCCATTCCTTAAGAATCATGTTAGGAAAAAATACAATTCTGTGATTACTCACCTGTAGAATTGGTATTATGAGTATACAGTACGTCCTGCTCCAAATCGAATACTTACAGTTGGGATATACTCTGCCAGATGGCGCTGGACTGCAGATATATCGAAAATAGGCTCCTCCCGGCCCCTCAAATACCCGGGGACCTCCCACAAATCCCCAGCATTGAAAAGCAGTTAATGAGAAGCCGGGAAAAATAAACAATCCAAACTATCAACTACAACAATGACCATACAGGGGATCCAAGATAATGCAACCAAGGGTGGGTTGCAGCAGGACGTACTGTATACTCATAATACCAATTCTACAGGTGAGTAATCACAGAATTGTATTATTCTTAGCATACAGTACGTCCTGATCCAAATCTAATACTTACAGTTGGGACATCCAATAGCAGTGTCCATAAAGTTGGGTGGGATCCCCAAGGAAAATCAGCAGCAGACAGTTTAAACCACTGCCGCCTGCAGAACCTTTCGGCCAAAAGCAGCATCAGCTGAGGCCCTAACATCAACCTTGTAAAACTTTGAAAAGGTATGAACAGAAGACCAAGTAGCGGCCTTGCAAACTTGTTCAACAGAAGCCTGGTGCTGGAAGGCCCAAGAGGCACTAATAGCACGAGTAGAATGAGCAGTAAGGCGGAAGGAAGGATTCTTCCCCTTAGCAGAGTAGGCCTGAATCACAGCCTGACGAATCCACTTGCTGATAGTAGACTTGGCAGGAGCCAAACCCTTCCTAGGACCAGAAGGGACCACAAAAAGAGCATCAGTTTTCTTGAAAGGTGCAGTAGCCACCAGATAGTACTTCAGACACCTAACCACATCCAAAGAGTGCAAAACCCTCTCCTTAGCATTGCTAGAATTAGGGCACAAAGAAGGAAGAACAATATCCTGATTCAAATGAAAGACAGACACTACCTTAGGCAGAAAGGCAGGTTTGAAACGAAACACCACCTTGTCCTGGTGTCTCTCATAGTAGGGGGGCTGAATGGAAAGCGCCGCCAACTCAGACACACGCCTGACAGAAGTGATAGCCACCAGAAATCCAACCTTGAGCATAAGAATGGCCAAGGCAGCATCCTGCACAG
The DNA here is from genome assembly GCA_027917425.1 of Gastrophryne carolinensis. NCBI lineage: Eukaryota > Metazoa > Chordata > Amphibia > Anura > Microhylidae > Gastrophryne > Gastrophryne carolinensis. The sequence continues at coordinate 607,130,524 of CM051234.1, forward strand.
GTTCAAAGGGAGCACCCTGCAAGGCTGACAGAACCAAGTTCAGATCCCAAACAGGCACCATAGGCTTACGTGGGGGGCGCACATGAGTGACCCCCTGGAAAAAAGTCCTGATCAGAGGGTGCTAAGCAAAGGACTTCTGGAAGAAAATAGCCAGGGCAGAAACCTGACCCTTCAGAGTACTGAGTTGGAGCCCCATCTCCAACCCATGCTGCAGGAACTCCAGAATCCTGGGAATAGAGAACACACGACAGGGAAGAGACTTAGACTCACACCAGTCAATGTAGGCACGCCAAACCCTGTAATAAATGGAAGAGGAAGACATCTTTCTAGCTTTAATCAAAGTATCCACAACCGAGGAAGACAGCCCCTTCTCCATCAAGATGGAGGTTTCAGCAGCCAAGCCGTCCAAAGCCAGAGTTTGTAAATTGGGATGGCGTAGTGAGCCCTGAGTGAGCAGATCTGGCACCAAGGGCAGAGCGTACTGATCTACCGCCAGCTGCACCACGTCTGCGAACCACACTCTTCTTGGCCACCTGGGGGCCACCAGAATTGCTGGCACCCTTTCCAGAGCAATCTTGCGCAGAACCCTGCCCAGCAGGGGAATTGGGGGGGAAGACATACAGGAACTGAAAAGTCCTTCCATGACATTGCTAGCGCATCCGAGGTCAGGGCCAGAGGATCCCTGGACAGAGAGACAAAAACTGGAAGCTTGTGATTGTGGCGGGACGCAAACAGATCCACATCTGGTTGGCCCCAACGGTGACACAGAGATTGAAAAACCCTGCTGCATAGGGACCATTCTCCCAGGCGAGAGGTCCCCCTGCTCAGAGAGTCCGCCAGGCGATTTTCCACCCCCGGGATGTACACAGCTGATATGCAGGGGACATTGGCCTCCGCCCAAGTCAGGATCAGCGACGCTTCCTGGAGGGCCCCCTTGCTCAGGGTCCCTCCCCGATGATTGATGTAGGCAACTGCTGTCCGGTTGTCCGAGCGCACCTGAACAGGCAGGCCCTGAAGGCGAGTAGTCAAGTGAGCCAGAACTAGCCCGATCTCCCGCAGTTCCAAGACATTGATTGGCCCCACCTCCCCTAGAACCGCAGGGACTTCCAGAAACCCCCCCAAACTGACAGACTGGCATCCGTGGTGACCGTCTCCCAGGAAGGGGCAAGAAAGGATCTGCCCCCAAACGGTTCCTTGAGTCCATCTACCACTAGTGGGACCTCCTGACCAGGGGGGTGAGAGCACACAGACCCTGTCCAGGGACGCTGGGTCCTTGTCCCATACTGACAATAGGTGAAGTTGCAGGGGCCTCAAGTGGAACTGAGCATAAGGTACCGCTTCGAAGCATGCCACCATCAAGCCCACCAGCTGCATCCCCTGCCTGATGGAGGGATGGGGACAAGCTAGGAGGGACTGAGCCTGTGCAATCAGACTGTCCACCTTCTGTTGAGGAAGGAAGATCCTTGCCTGAACTGTATCCAGATTCATTCCTAGGAATGGAGTTACCAAGGAAGGGGACAGTGAGGACTTGGGGTGGTTGATCACCCATCCAAATGACTGCAGAGTGGACACCACCAGCTGAGTATCCAACTCTGCCTGATGTAGAGACTGGGAAGTGATGAGGATGTCGTCCAGATAGGGAAGCACGCGGACGCCCTGACATCTGAGCAGAGACATCACGCCAGCCAGCACCTTGGTGAACACCCTGGGAGCTGAAATGAGGTCGAAGGGCAAGGCCACAAACTGGTAGTGTTGATCCATCAGAGCGAACCTGAGGAACCTTTGATGACCTGGGAACACAGGAATATGAAGATAAGCATCTTTGATGTCCACAGAAGTCATGAAATCCCCTTGGCGCAGGGAACTGATGGCAGAACGCAGAGTCTCCATGCGAAAGCGCCTGCCCCTGACAAACTTGTTGAGGATCTTCAAGTCCAGGATGGGCCTGACTGAACCATCTTTTTTGGGTACTGTGAATAGGTTGGAATAAAAGCCCTTACCTTTTTCTCTTAAGGGGACCTGGCAGATGCCCCCCAGCTCCAGGACGCCTTGCACTGCTTGCACTAGCTCTTGAGCTGACACAGGGTCCTGAGGAATCCGGGATCTGATGAATCTTGGAGGGGGATGGGCAGCAAATTCCAACTTGTAACCGGAGGACACTGCCTCCTGAATCCACCGGTCTGAGACATGAAGCCTCCAGACGTGAGCGAAGTGCTGCAGCCGTCCCCCCACCCGGATGGGTGAGGGCGCCCCATCATGCCCGAGGGGGCTTGGGAGAGGATTTTGCTTTGGGACCCCAGGAGGAGCCAGGATGTCCACATCCTCTGCCTCTACCCCAGAAATCTCCCCGGGCCCCAGGAAAGGATACCCCCCCTTCCTTGTCTTGCACCACAGTAACGGGAGGAGAAGGAACCCTGCCCCCGAAAGGGCCAAGATTGCCGCCTGCACTGGGGTAACCTGCCTCCCTTAGCAAAAAGGTCCAGGCGGTCCCCAAACAGGAGCAGTCCTTTAAAGGGAAACCCAGTGAGGGCCTTCTTGGCAGTGTTGTCAGCAGCCCACTGGCACAGCCAAACCGAGCGGCACAAAATTTACAAAAACATCACAACTGGAGAGTGCATTAAACACCTCACAAGGCAAATCATCAGGGGCACTATCAAGCATATTTCTGATAAGGGTTCTAGTGGCCACAGCAGTAATAGCAGAGGCACAGACCGGGCGCAGATGCCGTCTCCGCACATGTAAAGGCGTGGGAGGCCAGCTGGTCAATGCGCCGGTCCTCAGCATCCCGCAGGGTAGTAGAGTCAGGGGAATGCATGGCAGAGGTGTTAGTCCTAGGATCGGGGCATCCACCTCGGGGGGGGGGGGGGGGGATGACCAACATTTAACCACCTCAGCCGGAAAGGGATACTTCCTATCCCAACTTTTTGGAACCCGGGGAAGTTTACTGGGGCGCTCCCATTCCTTGAGCAGAAGGTTATGGAAATGTGCCTGCTGGCGAAATTCCAAATGTGATTTTGCTGTATGGAAAAGCTCCCCTCTTTGCCTGGGAGCCGCAACAGGGAGAGAGATGGACAGAACCTCAAAAATCTGGGTCAATATTCTGTCAGTGTCATCCGGGGCCCAGGGTCAGAGCCAGAATCATCATGACCCCTTGGTCTCTCATCAGATGAGCCTGAATCAGAAAAGAGCTCCCCTTCATCAGACGGGGTATAGCCACAAAGATTCCAAAACTCCTCAGTTCCCATAGGGAAAACAATGACATCAGGCATCAAGTGCCGCTTCTTAGCAGGGGCCTTACGCGCTAAGGACTTAGCAATCAACTGCTCAACAGTAGCCAGTCTAGAAGACACATCAGGCTGAGAATCCCCACTAGTATGCAACTCAGCAGGAGTGAGGTTTAAGCTTGGGGGAGTAGCTGAAGTGAAACGAGGTGCAGCCACTGGCAGGCCAGATTGCAATGCAAGCACCCGCTCAGCACAGGGTACACAGACCCGCGCCTTGTCAGCGTCAGCATGAGGCTGCCCACACGCTACACACAGTACACACAGCCGGTCTTGTCCCAAAGGAACCCCGGTCACATTATCCTGGGATGCATCCATATGGTGATTATAGCGGCACTATACGCCGATAGGGAATAAGGCTATATAGCAACCCCGGATGTCCCAATAACCCGCTAGGGAAGGGGGAGTATTATTTTTACAAAGCCTACATGTTATATACTAATACAGGGCCGGGAGAAGCCAAAAAGGGTTCGCCCCGCCTGAAAGACATAAGCAGACAAGACCTGTAAGCACACAGTAACAAAAGTGAAAGATATAAAGCCGCCCGCGAGGGCACTTACGGACCGTGCAGCCAGACTGCAAAGAAATTCTGGGGATTTGTGGGAGGTCCCCGGATATTTGAGGGGCCAGGAGGAGCCTATTTTCAATGTCTCTGCAGTCCAGCGCCATCTGGCGGAGTATATCCCAACTGTAAGTATTAGATTTGGAGCAGGACTTACTGTATACTAAGAATATGAGGCTGCTCAGAAAAAACCTGCCGTTGCCTCTCAGGCCGAAATAAATCACCCTGCTTCCTCTTAGCTGCTCTGGGAGGGACAATGTGCAAAGTATCAAGAGAGCAAACTCTCGGTATCATCCAGGAGGCAAGAATCCTCGTCCGAGGAGGAACCAGAGATGCTGTCGTCACCAACGGAAAGCTCCGCCGTTGAGAGTGAATCATCTGACAACTCACCTTCCTCCGCAGATCCCAAGAAATCATAGAAATCATCATCCGAGTAAATCGGCTCCAGATGCCGCTTCTTACTCGAGGCCTTCTTAGGGGCTGTCAACGAGATCTGTTTCTTGAGACTAGCCAGCCTGTGCGCAAAATCAGCATGAGACCCCTTGCTGGCTCCCCCTTCACTAGGGGCTGACTGCAGCAGTGAAGGATCCGAAGAGGCTGATGGTAAGGGCTAGGGTCAGGAGCGACCACACGCTCATGGTCCAAAGCAATGCCTCTGGCGCAAGTGGGACAAATAGTGCTGAATCCGCCTAGGGGATTCTGTCTGCACAAGGGGCAGAGCCTGTCCTGCCCAAATGGGGTGCCCGGCTCACTATCCCCTGATGCCTCCATTATGGTGATTGTCAATAGTAATATTCAATAAGGCTACTAGACACTAACGGCCTAAGCATAACAACCGATCCCTCTAATTAATAACGGGGACCGAGAGGAACATAGGAATACATGCAATCAACATAAAAGCACAGAAAAATAGGGATTCACAACACCGCCAGTTCAGGGAGGGATTACTGCCAGGCGCTGCACAACTCCGGGAGACACTGCAAACCTGGTTTTCTTCAGCACAGAGGCCTCAGCAGCGCTGCGAGCGCACTGCAGAGCTTCCAGAATGATCCACCGGGAGGGCATCACCGGCAGGATGTCAGCCACGTGCCAGATTTCGCCCCCCCCCCCCTCCCCGCCAGCTTAGCACAAGCGCCGCCTGTCATGGCAGCGGTCCCCACCTCCCATGGCAAGCAAGAGACCGCACACCGCGGTGTGGGCAGGAGACCTGCGGGGCGCGTCTGCCTGCATGTGGCGCGCGCCCCGGCCTGAGACGGCGGGGGAACGAAGGGAGGTAAGCAAAGTGAAGAGTGGAGACCGCTCCTCGCTCCAGAGACAATGAGGAGCTCTCAAAGCTCCAAGTCGCACCAAACACATAATAAAGCACGTAGGCAGGGAGGGCATATAAACAAAAATGTTTATCTGTGGTTCCCCATCAGGCTCACCATAAAGCCTGTGGCCGACTACTTTTTAGCATGAAAGCATGTGCTCTTTCAGAACGCCACAGACCCCGGCGTTCACCCTACCGTCACGGATCCCTGTAGCAGCCAAGGGCTGGGAGGCAAGGATGGGTCAGGAGAGATCCACGGGAATAGGGTCCTGCAGCGGCTTGCAGGCTAGGTGGCTCCGCTCTGCTGCCAAGTTCTGAGAGAGTAACAATCTTATGCAGCCAACTGCAAGATGAACAACTGGGGAATTATAGACGGGCAGCTGCCTTTATAGGTCAGCAGTCAGCGCCCCCTAGGGGCGAACACCCAATCATGAAGATATCGGGACGGCCTGGACTGGATGGAGGAGAAAAGTTAATCAGTTGGGTTCAGTAATGGGTCCTCCAACATGGCTTAGCAAATAATTTATTCTCATGAAGGTACCAAAATTCTAAATGATGGTTGAATTCAGGCTATGACCATCCTGAAGTGTATGGGACCAAGCTTTGGTCTAAAACTAAGTACAGACCCAAGTCTAGAACCTGTAGTAAAAGTCTAAAGATCGAGCAGGAGAGTATGCCTCTTAAAGCGGTCTTTCACTCAGAATAAGAGTCTATCTTATATGTTTTCCACACCCTGCACATACAGATTACTCACATTAAAAATCATCCTACCTGCATCTACTGCATGTTATAAGCCTTTAAACATCCAAGATGGCGGCTCATGGAACATCAGGCAGCCTGCAAACAGGTGCCTTCTGCTCTGCATTCTGGGACTGATGACCTTTTTCTGACCCCAGGTCTGCTCTGTCTGAGCAAAGCACAGCTATAACCCCCCTGTACTTTATCCCACTCTCCTCTCCAAGTGTGATGCTTCTGAGTCAAGATGGCGGCACCCGTACCCTAAAAACAGAGTTACAGCCCAGTGGGGGAAAGATTAATAAGTGGCTAAAAACTTAAAATGCATTAATTTTAGATGCTGGGGAATCGTTCAAGGGTTTAGGCTTTTCACTAAATCATGGTGAAGGTCAGTTTAACATGACAAGTTCAATGATCAGTGGCGATAAAAAGTGGTCTGTTTACCTGGTAGGTCTATTCACCTTGGATTGATTTGCTGTCTATGGCCATCCTCAGCCAGGACAACTGGACAACTACAGGTTACTTCAAGCAGAGCAGGGTTTCCCAGGAAACTATTCAGTAAAGAGAGGAGTGCCTAACTGGGAGGGGACCAGTGTAGCTTGCAAAATAATGGTTGAAGAGCATTGGACCTGATGATCACATGAACTGGTGCCATGTCCCATAGCAAGCATAGGAATTGTATTTGTTCAACCATCAACAGTGGACATGATTTCAATGGAAACCTGGCCGTCATTTTAAAGATGATGTCATTTTAACTAGAGAAAGATGATCCCCACTAGAAATATCACTGAGGGCCCGAAGTGCAGAACCCTTACTGCAATACTGAGCTGCCAATACTACGCCAAGATATATGTGGTGGGCTGGAATCAGGAAAATTGCAGCTCATTTTTTTTAGAAGTTAAGATATGCACGCCTGCCACAACTTGCAACTCAACAGGCCGACTGCCCGAAGCAGGTAGAGTCTGGGTAGTAAATTGTGAATGATGCAGCATGGGAGTTGCAATGTGCAGATGGGGTGCCAGGGTCAGAGAAGGGCACAGAGACTTTGATCACGGGATACAGGAGAGCAACTGAGACCGGAGCAAGAATAGAACATTACTCCTACTGGCTCTAAGGAGTAGAGCCTCCAATGTGATATTTCCATAACAGGCGAGTTCAGGAAGCGACATATAAAAAACAAAACATAAAAAATACCATTTTGTGAGTACTCACCTGAAAAATGGATATTGTTGGTGTGCCACACACCCCGCTTCACCTTTAATATTCTTCACGATTGGGTTAACTCACCGCCAGGTGATGCTGTGCAGAGAGGAAGTCTTGTAACGAGCCCCCTTCCGGCCTATATATACCTGGTACCTCCCATTTATCACCAGTATATTAAAAAGCAGAAAGACAAGGTACCAGTAAATTAACGGTAACCTCAAAATAAATCAATATAAATAAAAGCTTCACCATATAAAAGATTCGGAAATACCGAAAAGGGTGGGAGTGAAGCGGGGTGTGTGGCACACCAACAATATCCATTTTTCAGGTGAGTACTCACAAAATGGTATTATTCTTGGTGTGCCACACACCCCGCTTCACCTTTAATATTCTTCACGATTGGGACATCCAAAAGCAGTGTCCACAAGGGATGGGCATTTCAAGTCCAGGTGAAGCATAACTTAAATGACTGCAGTCTGCAGAACTTTGCGGGCAAAAACAGCATCCGCTGAGGCTCGCACATCAACTTTGTAAAACTTAGAAAAAGTATGAACAGAAGACCAAGTGGCGGCCTTACAAACTTGTTCAACAGAAGCTTGGTGCTGAAAAGCCCAAGACGCCTCAATGGCGCGAGTAGAATGAGCAGTGATACGAAAAGGGGGAACTTTCCCCTTAGCAGAATAGGCCGCAGCAACGGCCTGACGTATCCACTTGCTAATGGCAGATTTGGCTGGTGCCAAACCCTTCTTAGGCCCATAGGGCACAACAAAAAAGGAATCCGTCTTACGAAAAGGAGACGTGATAATCAAGTAGTACTTAACACAGCGTACTACATCCAAACAATGCAAAACCCTCTCTTTGTCATTCTTAGGATTAGGACACAAGGAGGGAAGAACAATATCCTGATTCAAATGAAAAGCAGAAACAACCTTGGGAAGAAAGTCTGGCTTGAACCGAAAGACCACTTTATCCTGATGCCTCTCAAAGTAGGGCGCCTGGATAGACAAGGCCGCCAACTCTGAGACACGCCGGACCGAAGTGATAGCTACCAAGAAGACAATCTTCTGAGTCAGGGTAGACAAAGCAATATCTTGCAAAGGCTCAAAAAGAGGAGCCTGAAGAGCAGAAAGAACCAAATTGAAATCCCAAACCGGGAGTAATGGTTTCCCGGGAGGCCACACATGCGTAACCCCCTGGAAAAAAAAGTTTTAATTAAAGGCTGAAGCGCAAAACGCTTCTGAAAAAAGATAGATAAGGCAGAAACTTGCCCTTTCAACGTACTTAGCTGAAGACCAGAGTCCAGCCCTGATTGTAAAAACTCCAGAATCCTGGAGACCGAAAAGACCCTACAAGGAAAAGATCTCATCTCGCACCAAGTGATGTAGGCTTTCCAAGTCCTATAGTAGATGATAGAAGAAGACCTCTTCCGGGCACTGATCAGAGTCTTGACAACTGAGTCAGAAAGCCCCTCCTCCTTCAAGATGGAGGTTTCAGCAGCCAGGCCGTCAAACCCAGCGCTGGTAAATTGGGGTAACACAACCGACCCTGAGCGAGCAGATCGGGCCGAAGAGGCAGGGCGAACTGGTCCACTGCCAGCCGAACGATGTCTGCAAATCACACTCGCCTTGGCCACCTTGGGGCCACGAGAACGGCAGACACCTTTTCCAGAGCCAACTTCCGAAGCACCCTGCCCAGCATGGGTATCGGAGGAAACAGGTATAGAAATCCCAGATCCCCCCAGCTCAGGGACATGGCGTCCACTGCCAGAGCCAGAGGATCCTGGGAGAGCGACACGAAGTTCGGGAGCCTGTGATTGTGACGAGAGGCAAACAGGTCCACCTCTGGTGTTCCCCATTGGAGACACAGGAGGATGGAGAGCCCATTCTCCCAGAAGGGGAGAGCCCCTGCTCAACCGGTCCGCTTCCTGGTTCTCCACTCCTGGAATGTATACCGCCGAGAGACAAGGAACATGGGCCTCTGCCCAGGTCAGGATCAGGGACACCTCTCAGAGCACTCAGACTGCGAGTCCCTCCCTGATGATTGATGTAAGCAACCGCTGTTCGATTGTCTGAACGCACCTGGACCAGAAAGCCCAGAACGTGCTGAGTCAGGAAAGCAAGCACCCGACGGATGGCTCTCAGTTCCAGAATATTGATGGGTAAGTGGGCCTCTTGAGGTCCCCACTGCCCCTGGAACTGCAGCTCCTTCCAGAATCCGCCCCAACCCGACAGACTGGCGTCCGTGGTGACAATTTCCCAAAGAGGGGTCAGGAAAGACCTGCCCTTCACAAGATTGGTCGAGACCAACCACCACTGGAGGGACTGCCGGACCCGGGAGGACAACTGGAAGGGCTGATCCAGCGACCGAGTCTGCCGGTCCCAGGATGCCAACAGATAAAGCTGAAGCGTCCTCGTGTGAAATTGAGCAAAAGGAACTGCCTCGAAGGAGGCGACCATCAACCCTATCAGCCTCATCCCCAGACGGATGGACGGCCGCAGATCGGAAAGTAGGACCCGAGCCAATTCCTGAATCAGATGAATTTTGGACTGGGGGAGAAACACTCTGTGTTGAAGAGAGTCCAACTGCATCCCCAGAAAGGACACCACCCTGGCCGGAGCGAGGGAGGACTTGGGGAAGTTGATCACCCAACCAAAGCTTTCCAGCGTGGAGACCACCAACCTGGTGTCTGTCTCCGATTGATTGAGCGACGGAGCCATGATGAGAAGGTCGTCCAAATAAGGTACGACACGAATGCCCCGAGATCTGAAAATGGCCATGACCCCTACCAGCACCTTGGTGAACACTCTTGGAGCTGAGGTAAGGCCAAACGGAAGTGCCACGAATTGATAATGCTGATTTTCCATCACGAATCGAAGAAAACGTTGATGAGCGTGGCAGATGGGAACATGAAGATAAGCATCCTTGATGTCTATGGACGTCATGAAGTCCCCATGCCGCAGGGAACCGACGGCCGTACGCAAGGTTTCCATGCGAAACTTCCGAACACGGATGAACCTGTTGAGTAATTTCAGGTCCATGACGGCACGGACTGACCCGTCTTTCTTGGGGACTGCGAAAAGATTGGAATAAAACCCGAGGCCCATCTCTAAGCGCGGTACCGGCCGGATGACCGCCATCTCTAACAGATTCTTTACCGACGCCAGGAGCCCCTGTGCGGCCAAAGGATCGATGGGCACCCGAGACCGAAAGAACCGAGAAGGAGGGCGAGAGTCGAATTCCAGTTTGTAACCGGACGACACTACCTCCCGGATCCATCTGTCCGGAATCTCCTGGTCCCAAACCTGGGAGAAGTGTCGTAATCGTCCCCCCACCCGAACGGGTGAGGGCAGCCCCTCATTGCTGAGCGGGTTTACCAGCAGGCTTGGGCTTGGTGCCCCAGGACTGAGTGGGACGGCCACGGCCCCTCCCCCGAGTCCAACCTGCACCTCTGGTAGCGGGAAAGGAAGCCCCCCTACCCGCTCTGAATCCCCGAAATGAAGGCCTACCAGCACTTGCCCCCTTAAAGGGACGACGAGGCCTCTTGCGTTGTGGCATCTTACCACCCTTTGCGGCTGAATCAATTTTCTCACCAAACAGACGCAAGCCCAAAAAGGGGAGAGCTGTGAGCACCCTTTTAGAAGCTGAGTCCGCCGACCACTGACGCAGCCATACTGACCGACGGATAGCCACCAGCATTGCAGCTGTCTTGCTACTCATAGCCAGCGCATCGTCCTGAGCGGATAGAACATAGGAAACAAAAGATTCACACTGCTTGAGCGCACTAAACTCTTTACAAGTGGGATCGAGATCCCCATACAGCTCCTGAATTACAGACCTAACCGCCAATGGAAGAAGGGCCGAAGCACACACCGGGCGCATCGTTGACCCAGCATAAATAAAACCATGGCGAGCCTACTGGTCAATCCGACGATCCTCCCCATCTTTAGGGACAGTGGTCTCAGCAGACTGTACCATAGCCGTGCTGGAGAGCCCTAGCACAGGGGTATCGACGTCAGGAGGGACGGACCAAAGCTTCACCAATTCTGGCGGAAAAGGATAACTTTTTTTAAGCTTTTCCCAACTGGAAGGGATTCCAGATAACTGCGTGGGACGTTCCCATTCCTTAAGCACCACCCTCTCAAAGTGATGTTGTCTGGGAAAAACCAAACGCGGCTGAGGCTCTTTAAACAACTGGCCCTTTGGCAGGGTGACAGCCTCAGGCGGATCTAAATTCAGAATTTCAAACATTTGAGCCAGAATGGAGGGGGTGTCAAGGGAAACCCCCACCGACCAATCGCCAATAGCATCAGCCTCAAGCTGATCTGCAGGCTCATCTGACTCCTTCTCCCTCGTCCGGGGAGCCATCGGACCATTCCACAGGCTCACATACCTCATCCTGTGAAGCCGAAGGTATCGGAGTCAGGTGCTTCCGTTTTGCAGTGGCTTTAGACCCTGCTTTAACGGACACTATTTTCCTGAGGCTGGCCAACCGCGCCGCCACCTCGGATTGCGAATCCCCACTCTTGACAGTGTCATGCGGGGTCCGGAACAGGGAGGGAGAGGTAGGAGATGATGGAAGTTGCGACGGGCCAGCAGCCGGAGCGACGGACTGACGCGCAATACTCTGCCTTGCACAAGGAATGCATACAAAGACATCATCAGCTGGGAGCGGAGTCCCACATCTTGCGCACCCCCTAGATGGCCCAGAAGAACCATTTCCGGTAATATCGGAAGCCTCCATATGGTGATTTATGGTATTCGCAAACTTTTGGGTTTTTTAAGGCATAAGCCACCCGGGATGCCCCCTTATTGTAAATGTCCCGGAAGGGAGGATTTAATTCATAAAGAAGATCCCCTTAATAATCTATATATAAATATAGTATATATATATATATATATATATATATATATATATATATATATATATATTTATATATATATTATTATTTTTTTTTAATATGACAAAAAAAATTTCCCAATTTTCCTTTTTTTTTTTTTAAAAAAAAGAAAGACTAGCCAAGTAATATAGAGCCGGGAGGCCGCTTTAATCAGGGATTCCCGGGATCTATAGGGGAAGAAAAAACCAACAGTCAGATCCCCAAACATGTAGCAACATGCAAACATACTTATGCATGGCACCAAGGTGCCTTTAAATAAGCAAATGAAAAACCCTTGCCCTCAATCATGATGAATCCCCTTAAAGATCTTTCCCCCCTATGTCTAAAAAACACTAACATTATAGCTTTTAAATGACACTCAACGGCCCCACACAAGGTGGGGCTGCTTACCTGCAAAGAACCGAGCGCGGCCGCAGCACAGCATGGACGACGCAGCAGCCAGCAGCAGCAATAGCAGCCAGAAAGGTAAACAAACCTATGTGCGGCAGCGAGCCCCCCCCCACGTGACTTCCTTTAAAGCCAGGAAGGAAGGAAGTGAGGCTGGGGCCAGTCGCATGACACTGCCGCCGGTGCCACGCCCCCGTTTCTACGTCACCGGAGCCCGCCCCCCTCAAGCCTGATCAGTGCGCCAATTCATCAAGGGATTACTACCAGATGAGCCACTACAACGGGACCAAACACAAAGGCAGGAGGACGGGGGAGGAGGAGGGAGGGGAGGTCAGAGACAGCGCGGCCGACGCTGACAATGCGGCGGCCGAACGGCAAGGAGACCAGCGGGGGAGGGGGGCTGTGCTATAGTAAAGGCTCAGGCAGCAAGCCAGCCTGCACAGCGCGGCCCGTCCCAGCTGCCCCCTAAAGCTGACCCAAACACTGGCCAAGTCGGCCAGTACTTATCTAAAAGACCTGCCAGAGGAAAGCTCTTTTAAGAGGAACAATCAGACCGAGTGCACACTTGCGGTGCAGTCTGCTAAGTGCATAAAAGTAAAAACACACGTTACAAATACAGTGAAATACACAATACACAACCCTCTAACCCCCCCCCCCCCCCCATAGTGAAGGGAGAAGGGACCGTAACGGGAGAGTAAGGGGCTAAGGGGACCCTCGGGACAGGGGCATCCCATTTCCGGATCACCATGCCGAATAGCCACATTGCCCCCAAAAGAGGGGGTCGAGCGGAGGAGATAAGCTCCTAGGCACCTATAGTGCCGTCTACCAATTGCCCAGTGAGCAGCCTAGGCTGGGAGGCTTCCAATCCACCATAAAGGTATGAACAATCAAAACCGGGCAGAAATAGACCAAAAGGGGGTGCCGGGGTAAGACCCCAGCTACCTGTAAGCAGGAGACTTCAATCTTCTGTCTTGTCGTCAAGCAGAGAGAAAAATACTGGTGATAAATGGGAGGTACCAGGTATATATAGGCCGGAAGGGGGCTCGTTACAAGACTTCCTCTCTGCACAGCGTCACCTGGCGGTGAGTTAACCCAATCGTGAAGAATATTAAAGGTGAAGCGGGGTGTGTGGCACACCAAGAATACACTGATTGGCAGTGAGACCAGAACAAGTCCAGTCTGCCACAAACTGAAGATGGTTCTGTCTAGCAGGTTATATGAAGAGTGGGCTTGTCCTATTGCTTTGCTGAGGGCATCTGGTTCCTGGCTCTAGCCAACAACAGACCCAATTGCACTAAATTTCTGCCAGGGACCACTTATGTTGCTATGAGAGGAAATAAATGTCCTTAAAACTCTGGAAATAAAGTCTAAAAAGTGAATTGAGGACCACAGACTGCTGGGGGCACTTTCTTGCCAAGCAACTTCCTCTAGGGATTGAGTAACACCAGATCACTTACATCATACCCTGCAATACTTTGATGAAAGGCTGAATGGCTGTTACTTGTGTTGTGATTAACCTAACTCTCAGAAAGGTAATCAGAGATTTCCATTGACATGTAGACAAAAAAGGAAATTTGTGTACTCACCGGTAAACTTCCTCTCTCATCCTCTTCCACATTCCAGGGCACCACCAGTAGCAATGCTTGGGTTAATCTCAGGACTGCAAAATAGAAACAAACTAGCTCTTCCCGGCCTATATAGGGCAGACTGTGGCAGGATCTCTTCAGTTAGTTAAAAGGCAGTTTAGCCGCAACGGATGCCACTAGAGACAGGCCATTCAGGTCGACACACTGACAACAAACAAACGGCTAATGTTGTGCAGACGTATATATTTTATGTTGAAAATGCTACCTGCCTCCATGTACTGTTTTACTATGTACCAATTTGGAAAATTGAGCATCTACATGTTGTACAACAAATGTATGCCAATGTCATCTGTGTGCCTTTGAAAAAGAAAAATCTAATAAAAAAGATTGAAATAAAAAAAAAAAGGCAGTTTAGCCACAGCCCCGGGAGGGGAAAGCGCTAACCTGCACAGGTTACTAGTACCAATGCGTGGGATGTCCCAAAGCAGTACCCTCAATAAGGGTGGGACTGTGCAAGAACCACCAACAGAATCAACCTAACCAAGAACAATGGCACAGACACCTCAAGCCTAGACCGTTTGCAACACCTTATGACCCAGAGCAGCATCGGCAGATGACCGGACATCAAGTCTGTAGAACTTGGCGAAGGTGTGGAGAGATGACCAGGTAGCTACCTTGCAGAACTGTTCTGCCAATTCCAGGTGTTGGAAAATACAATTCTGTGAAATACTCACCTGTAGAATTGATATTATACGCCTAAAGTACGTCCTGCTCCATCTATAATACTTACACGTGGGTAATCCTCCACCAGATGGCGCTGCTCACTGCAGACATGCAAAAACAGGCTCCTCCCGGCCCTTCATATACCCAGGGACCTCCCACAAATCCCCAGCATTGGAAAGCAGTGAGAAAAAGAAGCCGGGAGAAACCAACCACCAAACTGGTAACAATAACAATGATAACAATCACCATACAGGGGATCCAGAACAAGGTGAAACCAGGGTGAGGTGGAGCAGGACGTACTGTATGCGTATAATATCAATTCTACAGGTGAGTATTTCACAGAATTGTATTATTCTAAGCATATAGTACGTCCTGCTCCATCTATAATACTTACACGTGGGACATCCAATAGCAGTGTCCATAAAGTAGGGTGGGATCCCCAACAAAGGCAACGGCACGTAGCTCAAACTACAACCGCCTGCAAAACCTTACGGCCAAAGGAAGCATCAGCTGAGGCCCGAACATCAACCTTGTAAAACTTTGAAAAGGTGTGAACAGAAGACCAAGTAGCGGCCTTGCAAACTTGTTCCAACAGAGGCCTGTTGCTGAAAAGCCCAAGAGGCACCAATAGCACGAGTGGAATGAGCCGTAAGACGGAAAGGGGGAGTCCTCCCCTTAGTAAAATAGGCCTGAATCACCGCCTGATGAATCCATTTACTGATGGTAGACTTGGCGGGAGCCAAACCTTTCCTAGGCCCCGAAGGCACAACAAAGAGAGCATCAGTCTTCCTGAAGGCCTTAATGACAAACAGGTAATACTTCAAGCACCTGACCACGTCTAAGGAATGCAGAACCCGCTCCTTGTCGTTGCGAGGATTGGGACACAGAGAAGGAAGAACAATATCCTGGTTCAAATGAAATGCCGGAACATTAGGCAAAAAATCCGGTTTGAAGCGGAACACCACCTTGTCCTGGTGCCGCTCATAGTATGGAGGCTGAATAGATAGAGCGGCCAGCTCAGACACACGCCTAACCGAAGTAATAGCCACCAAGAAGACAACCTTGAGAGTGAAAACGACCAGAGCAGCATCTTGAATAGGCTCAAAGGGAGCACCCTGCAAAGCAGACAATACCAAGTTCAAATCCCAGACAGGGACGCACGTAATGTTGAGCAAAGGTCTTCTGAAAGAAGATAGGGCAGAAACCTGACCCTTCAGAGTACTAAGCTTGAGACCTAAGTCCAGACCATGCTGTAAGAACTCCAGAACCCTAGGGACGGAGAATTCCCGGCAGGGAAGAGACCTGGACTCGCACCAGTCAATGTAGGAATGCCATACTCTATAATAGATAGCAGACTAAGTCTTCTTCCTGGCCTGCACCATAGTAGCCACCACAGAGGCAGACAAACCCTTCTCCATCAAGATGGAGGTTTCAGCAGCCAGGCTGTCAAAGCCAGAGTTTGTAAATTGGGATGGCGTAAGGACCCTTGAGTTAGCAGATCTGGCACCCTTGGCAGATCGTACTGATCTATCACCATTTGAACCACACTCTTCTTGGCCACCTGGGGGCCACTAGAATCACAGGTACCCCTTCCAGAGCAATCTTGCGTAGAACCCTGCCCAGAAGGGGGAATGGTGGAAACACATACAGGAGTCGAAACTCCCTCCAAGACATGGACAGGGCATCCGTGGCCATGGCCAGAGGATCCTGAGACAGGGAGACGAAGGTCGGGAGCTTGTGATTGTGACGGGAAGCAAACAGATCCACATCCGGTAGGCCCCAACGGTGACACAGGGACTGGAATACCTTGTTGCAGAGGGACCACTCCCCCTGACGGGACATCCCCCTGCTCAGGGCATCCGCCAGCAGGTTCTCCGCCCCCGGAATGTAAACAGCCGAAATGCATTGAACATTGGCCTCCGCCCATGTCAGAATCTTAGACACTTCTTGGAGAGCACCCTTGCTCCGGGTCCCTCCCTGATGATGTAGGCAACCACCGTTCTGTTGTCTGAGCGTACCTGGACCGACAGACCCCTCAGGTGTTGGGTCAAACGCTCCAGTACCAACCTGACTGCCCGTAATTCCAGAATGTTGATGGGTAAATGGGCCTCCTGAGGACCCCACGTCCCCTGGAAGCGCAGGGACTTCCAGAATCCCCCCCAACCTGACAGACTGGCATCCCATGTGACCCTCTCCCAGGTGGGGGTCAGAAAAGACCTGCCCCCTGTCAAGTTCCTGTGGTCCAGCTACCACGCAAGGGACTGTCTGACCGAGGGGGGAAGCACACAGAACCTGTCCAAGGACGCTGGGTTCTTGTCCCACACTGACAGAAGGTGAAGCTGCAGAGGTCTCAAATAGAACTGGGCAAAGGGCACCGCCTCAAAGCTCGCCACCATCAGGCCCACCAACTGCATTCCCTGCCGGATGGAGAACTGTGGGCTCGAAAGCAGGAACCTCGCCTGTGCTGTCAGAGCTGCCACTTTCTGTTGAGGAAGGAATATCCTTGACTGAACTGTATCCAGAATAATTCCCAGGAACGGAGTCACCGAGGAGGGGGACAGGGATGCCTTGGGGTAATTGATCACCCAGTCGAAGGACTCCAGGGTGGATCACCCCTGCCAGCACCTTGGTGAACACCCTGGGAGCCGACGTTAGGCCGAATGGCAGGGCCACAAATTGATAATGCTGATCTTTTAGTGCAAATCTGAGAAACCTTTGGTGTCCCGGAAACACCGGGACGTGCAGGTAAGCATCCTTGATGTCTACTGATGTCATGAAGTCCCCTGGGCGCAGTGAGCCAATGGCTGAGCGCAGAGTTTCCATGCGAAAGTGCCTGTTCTTGACAAATTTGTTGAGGATTTTTAAATCCAGAATGGGCCTGACTGACCCATCCTTCTTGGGTACTGTGAAAAGGTTGGAGTAGAACCCCGTGCCCCTGTCTCCAGGGGGGACCTTGCAAAAGACCCCTAGGTCCATGAGACCCTGTACGGCCAGCAACAAGACCTGAGCTGAGGCAGGGTCTTGAGGGATTCGAGACCCAATGAACTTGGTGGGGGGGCCGTACAGCAAATTCTATCTTGTAGCCGGAGGACACTACCTCCAGAATCCACCGGTCTGAGACGTGGCGCCGTCAGACGTGCTCGAAGTGGTGTAGACGTCCCCCCACCCTGACGCATCACAGCTGGACAGAGCGTTGACAGTATCAGGAGGCAACTCATCTGTGCCATCGAGAGCACTCCTAAGCACGGCCCTGAGCGCTACTGCCGTAATGGCTAAGGCGCAAACCGAGCGCAGAGTCGCTCCCCCAAATGCAAAGGCATGACATGCCAGTTGGTCAACACGCCGGTCCTCAGAGTCCCGTAGCGTAGTAGTGTCGGGAGAGTGCATAACAGAGGTGTTGGACAACCCTAGAATAGGAGCATCGACCTCAGGTGGTGATGACCAGCACTTAACCAAGTCAGCAGGGAAGGGATATTTCCTATCCAAGCTCTTAGGGACCCCATGAAGTCTGCTGGGGTGTTCCCATTCTTTAAGCACGAGGCTATTGAAATGGGTCTGCTCGGGAAATTCCAAGCGAGCTTTAGCGGTATGAAAAAGGTCACCCCTTTGCCGGGGAGCCGCAGCAGGGGGAGAGAGGGAAAGAACCTCAAAGATCTGAACCAGCAGTCTATCAATATCATCCGAGGACCAATGCTCGGAGCCAGACTCTTCCTGACCCCTAGACTCATCGTCATAAGACCCTGAGTCAGAGAACAGTTCCCCTTCGTCCGAGGGGATATGGGCATAAGACTGCAACAAATCATCCGGGTTCTATAGGGAAGAGGGCCGATTCAGGGTTCAAGTGCCGCCTCTTGGCGGTGGCTTTACGCGCTAAGGAATTAGCAAGCAAGTTTTCAACACTAGCCAGCCTTGTGGCCAGATCAGGATGAGAATCCCCACTGGTATTAAGGGTTAGACTCAGGCTTGGGGGAGTAGGTGAAGTGCGGCGGGGTGCAGGCCCAGCCTCAGAGGAGACGGGAAGCACCGATAGCGCCTGCTGTGCACAAGGAACACAGACCCGTGCATTGTCACCGCTGCTAGGTAAGACCCCACAAGCTACACACAGCCGTGCTTGTCCGGAAGGAACCCTGTTCACAATATCCTGAGATGCCTCCATATGGTCATTTAATCGGCATGGCTCCCCGTCGGGGAATGAACCCCGGTCTGATACAGTATGAGACAGGCGCTCAAGCCAGCGCAACCTAGGAAGACCCACTAAGGTTAAGAAGGTGAAGGAAGGAAGAAGACGACACAGAGGCGTCCGCAAGCCGCCGCCGTACATGCGTTGCGATCAGAAAGCAGACTAATGGCGCTGCGGTTAACAGTAAGGTAAGAGCGCGGCTCTGATCCCCGTTCTCAGTGAAGCACAGCCAAGCCATAAGCGTGTAAGGATACACTGAGGCCGCCCTACACACAACCCCCCCTTTCTTTTCCCCCTGACTAAAGGGGGAACGAGGGAGGAAGGCGACCCGTTACATAGGGTCCACCGCTACATGGGGCGTGGGGCAAAGATGCGGGAGGGGCATCCCCTGAAGGCTCACCATCAGCCTTGACCGCCTACCCTATGGTGGGGGATTGCGGTGGAGCGTTGCTCCGTAAGCACACATGGTGCTGCCTACCTTCACCCGACCAGCGCAGCCCAGGCTGGGAGGCATATCACACAGAGGAGGGGTGGAAATAGTCCCACAGGGCCGCAGGCTGTAATAACCCCGCTCACCTGCGAGAGAGTGATACTTCATGGTCTTCGCAGTCAGCACTGCAGAGAAATCTGGGGATTTGTGGGAGGTCCCTGGGTATATGAAGGGCCGGGAGGAGCCTGTTTTTGCATGTCTGCAGTGCACAGCGCCATCTGGTGGAGGATTACCCACGTGTAAGTATTATAGATGGAGCAGGATGTACTGTATGCTTAGAATAGCCCAAGACACAGCAATCGTCCTGGTGGAGTGAGCAGTGACCGGGGGGGGGCACCTCCTTCCTCATGCAGGCGTAGGCTGGTATTACGCCTACCTGATCCATCTGCTAAGAGCAGTTGCCAGGCCCCTCATTGGTCCTTCTGGGATCATGAACAAGACATCCATCTTACGTACCAGTCGAGTAGTGGCCAAGTAATACTTAATGCCCTGACCACATTGAGGGAATGCAGGAGTCACTCCTTATGGCGAGTGGGGCAGGGCACAAGGAGGGTAGTACTATCGTCTGATTAAGATGGAAGTTAGAGACCACCTTGGCCGAAATATCCAACTTCACATGAAACACTTCTTTGAAAGTGCCCGTTGGATGGAGGTGATCGCCACAAAAAAAGCCAATTTAAAAGTGAGCATTGCCAGGGAAGCCTCCACCATGGGTTCAAAGTGCCGATAGGACCATATTGAGATCTCAGGACTGGACTATCAACCCATGCGGAGACCAAACATGTGCAACACCCTGCATGAAAGTGCGGATTAACCTATGCTCTATGATTGTCCATTGCAAAAAAAATGGACAAGGCCGAGACCTGGCCCTTTAGGGTGCTGGGCTGTAGGAAATCCAAAATTTTGGGTACAGAGCACCTACAGGAGTGGCTCTTAGATTCGCACCAAGACACGAAGGCCCTCCAAGTCCTGTAGTAAATTATAGAAGATGACTGTCTTCATGTGCGAATCAAAGTCTGAATTACAGCGACAGACAAACCCCTCTCCTCCAAGATGCTGGTCTCAGCCAAGCCGCTAAAGCCAGCGCTGGATGATTAGGGTGCCACAGAGGACCTTGTAGCAGAAAATCTGGGCAGTTGGGTCATTGCCACAGTGGCTCCACCACCAGGCTGATCAGATACGTGAACCACAACCTTCTGGGCCAATTTGGCGTGATAGGAATCAGCTTTGCAGTTGACCTTTATCACGCAACCCAGAAGTGGCAGGAATGCATAGAGTAGGCTGCACCGTGACCAGGGAATGGCCAGCATGTCGCCTGCCATGGCCAGGGGGTCTCGCACCCTGGACATGAACCTCTGGACCTTCCGATTGAGCCGAGCTGTGAAGAGGTCCACCTCCGGCACTCCCCACTGGTCACAGAGGGATTGAAATGCCTCCTGGGGAGGGGACCATTCCCCCTGATCCACCATCTCCCTGCTCAAATAAACCGGCCTGCAGATTCTTCACCCCCAGAATGTGAACCGCTGAGATACATGGAACGTGAAGTTCTGTCCACCTCATAATGCAACTCACTTCCTGGAACGTCTGCCAGCTCCTGGTACCGCATTGATGGTTTATGTAGGCCACAGCCGTGGATTTGTCTAACTGTACCCTGATTGGAAGGCCCTAGAGCTAGGCAGACCACTACCTAAGAACCAGCAGAATTGCCAATTCCAATACATTGATTAGAAGACTGCACTCCCGCTGGTCCCAGAGACCCTGAACCATCTGTTGTCCAGACCACCACCCCAACTCATCAGACTAGCGTCTGTGGTGAGGATGATCCACTGAACCGGCAGGAAAGACACACCTACTGCCAGCGACTGCTGGTCCAGCCACCAATCCAAAGATCGGCGGGGGCATTGTCTGTCAATATGAAGCAATGGTCCAACGTCTGCACAGTCCTGCGCCATTTCGATAGGAGCAGCATTTGTAGATGCCACAAACTGGAAATGTCGAGTGCCCACCGCAAAGAGCAGGTATTGTTGGTGACCAGGGAAGATCGGGACATGCAGATAAGCATCCTTTATGTCTACCAGAACCAGAAAATCCACCTGTTGCAGCGACGTCACGACCAGCCATGGGAAACTTGATCGGAACTGTTCAGATTCCGGAGATCCCCGATCTGCCCCATCCTTCTTGGGGGTCAAGAATAGTATTAAGTAGAAGCCACAGGCCCACTGAGGGGGGCACGGGTACTACAACTCCCAGGTTTAGAATGAGCTCTATCGCACTCTCACAAGCCACAGCCCTTTTCACTAAGCGGGAAGTCTTAGACACCACAAAGCTGTGTGGAGGCCTGGTCCTATCCGGCAGAAACAATTTCCTAGAACCAGGCCTCAGATATCCAGGTCCCTCCACACGGGTGCGTAGTGCTAACCCGATTGCAAGGGTAGTCTGTCAACCAAGGTCTTGGGCGGCTGGCCCTCTGGGGTCTAGGTATATCTTGAGGCTTTTGCTTACCCAAAAATCCTTGCAGCGTCTAAAGTCTGTAGAATATCCAAACTATTGGAAAGGAACGAAAATGCTGCGACCTGTGAAACAAGGCCATCAGTTTCCATTTCTGTGGAAGCCTAAATTGACTTCGCATCCGTGGCCTTCGAACCAGGTCATACAGAGGCTTACCGAAAGGACAACCACCCCAAAAAGGGAAGGGCAATAAGCGTCTTCTTAGAAGTAATATCTACAGACCACTGTTTCAAACCAGACCATGTGTCGCAAGGCAAGCCCCAGCCACCAGATGCATCAAGTCGGACAATGCCGGCAACATTTATCTCGAGACCTACATAGCGAAGGAGTTCAAGTGGAGTGCAGAGGAAGGTGAACCTCCATTTTGCAAATGCCTCTGGTGCTTCATCTAGACCTTGCCTGCCGTAGCCATAAGACATGGCGCAAGCTGGAAGCATGGAGAAAGCAGATAGGAGGTTAGACCAGCTGGCCAGAAATGCAGAGTCCCTCAAGGATGCACCATCCAAAGTAGGGATAATGGTGTGCCAAGTCAGACTAGACAACTGTTCGTCTGCCTCAGGTGGCGAAGACCAAACACTGACTGCCTCACCCGGAAAGGGGTACTTAGGACCTTAGGAAGAGACAGAAGCTTATCCGGTTTCTCCCACTCCTTTGCCACCAGCATGTCGAAAAGGACAAGCCTGGGAATAGAGAGAAGCAGAACCTCCAATATTGCCTCAATAAGCTCCTCAACCTGATCTGGAGGGTTCCCCGCCGCATGTGCAGATTCCGGTTCCTCTCCACTGCCGGACGACACGCCCCCATCTGACCAATCTGAACCCCTTAAGAGGTCCTCAATGTAGGCTAGAGCTAGAATCCCCAGGGAATTCTGTCTGAATATGCCTATACTTGGCCAGACTCAGGATGCCCATGTTGACGAAGGGCACTGACCATGCACTCCAACCGAGCTACGCTGTCAGCCACATCCGAAGGAGGAGCCCCATCCACGGGCAGCCCCTCCGAGGGAGTGTTCCGTTCCAACAAGTCTGAGCCTGAAGCCACAGGGGAAACTGGACGATCAGACACATGGAACTTGGCAGCTGCGTAAGGTGGAGCAGGACAGTAGTGCACTCATGTGAAGTCAGATGTGCTTGGAACATTAACACCTGGCACTACTTTCCGTTAAAATACGAAACCCTGCTGATGACTCCGACATGGTAAAAACGCAATTCTGTGAGTACTCACCTGTAGAATTGTTTTTTCTGGGAATCCATTCCAGACCCTGCTTACACTTGGGATTACCTCCTTGACAAATGGATGTGACTGCAAGACAAAAAAGGCGTGGCCCCTCCCGGCCCCATAAGTAGCAGCTGCCTCCTAACCTAGATCAGTACTTAAACAGCAGTAAAACATAAATCAGAGGCAGGCCGGGAGGCCCTATAAAGGAGTCCATGTCACGTCACACCGAACTCCGCCAGAATACTCTCAAAACATAAATCTCTTTTCTTTTTTTTAATGCCAATGAAAATAATAAGTGGACTAAACACCATAAAAAAGCATCAAAAGATAGATCATGACCCAAAACGGGTGGGCCGGAGGGTCTGGAATGGATTCCCAGAAAAAACAATTCTACAGGTGAGTACTCACAGAATTGCGTTTTTTCTTCCAATCCATTCCAGACCCTCCTTACACTTGTTATCTCCAAAAGCAGTGCTATCTATGGGCAGGATCCCCAGCGCAGAACAGTGGGTAGTTCATTTCACTACCGCCTGAAGAATCTTTCGACCAACAACAGCGTCAGCTGAGGCCCTAACATCTATGAACTGAAGACCAGGTGGCAGCTTTGCAAACCTGTTCCACTGAAGCCTGATGCTGAAAAGCCCAGGAAGCACCGATGGCCCTAGTGGAATGGGCTGTGACCCGAAAAGGGGGTTTCTTCCCCTTGGCCGAGTAGGCTCTTACCACTGCCTGCCTAATCCACTTACTAACAGTGGCTTTAGCTGGCGGAAGCGCCTTTCTCGGCCCTTCCGATATAACAAAAAGAAAATCCGTCTTGCGGAAGGATTCTGTAGCTGCCATGTAATATCTTATGGCTCTGAATACATCTAAAGAATGAAGCGCCCTTTCCTTAGCATTAGCCGGAACTGGGCATAAAGAAGGTAGAATTACCTCCTGATTAAGGTGAAAAGGAGAGACGACCTTAGGTAAAAAAAAATCAGGCTTACACCAAAAAACTACCTTGTCTCTGTGTAACTCAAAATAAGGACACTTCATACATAAGGCGGCTAACTCAGAAACCCGCCGTACAGAGGTGATTGCCACCAAAAATATCACCTTAAGCATCAAAATGCTCAACGGAGCGTCAATCATAGGTTCAAAGGGAGCACCCTGAAAAGCCGACAATACCAGATTCAGGTCCCACACCGGTAAAATAGACTTGCTCGGTGGTCGGACATGAGTGACTCCCTGAAAAAAGGTCTTAATGAGCCTATTGCGAGCGACAGACTTCTGGAAAAAAAAATAGATAAGGCCGAAACATGCCCTTTAGAGTGCTTAATTGTAGGGCCATTTCTAAGCTATCTTGTAGAAATTCTTAAATTCTAGTCTTAGTCCTAGTCTCACAACAGGATATGAACGACCGCCAGACCCTGTAGTATATCATGGAAGACTACTTCTTCCGGGCCTGAATCATGGTATGAATAACCTTAGCCGATAAACCTCTCTCTAGTAAGATCAAGGTCTCAATAGCCAGGCCGTCAAAGCCAGCATCTGTAAATTCGGGAGCCGAAGCGCCCCGTGTGAGAAGATCTGGCTTGTCTGGTAGGCGCCAATGGTCTACCAACATCCTTGCTATGTCTGAAAACCAACTTCCTTGGCCAGCGAGGAGCCACCAGAATGGTTGGTACCCCCTCCTGAGCTATCTTTCTTAGTACACGGCTCAGGAACGGGAGCGGGGGAAAAACATACAGAAGCTTGAACCTTACCCAAGAGACTGACAGGGCGTCTGTTGCAATGGCCAGAGGGTCCCTTGACAGGGACATGAATTTCGGCCGCTTGTGATTGTGCCTAGATGCAAAGAGATCCACCTCCGGACAACCCCAGCGAAGGCAAAGGGCTTGAAAGGGCAGTTCCAGGAACACCTGGCTTTGCCTTACTGGCTTAAACAGGTCGTCCTTCCCTCTTTTTGCCACCTCAGGGGTAATATTCAAAGTTTCAAAAACTGATGAAAGTAAACACTGTTTCATCTGAGAGAAGGGGATCCTCATCAGAAGAGAATAAAATAGAATTACTATCCTCCTCTCCAGAGCGCAACTCCCCCTCTGAGAGCTGCTCATCTATATACTCTTCCTCAGACCCAAAAGAGGCAAATCTTTTTCCTCAGAAACAGGCTCCAAATGCCTCCTCTTATAGGTGGCTTTTTTAGGAATGACCAAGGATAACTGTCTCTCTAAGTTATCCAACCTGTGCGCCACATCCGCCTGCACCCCACTGCCTTCCCCCTCTCCAGGATGCAAGAGATGGCTGAGCCGTCGCGCTCCCTCCAGCAATAGCTGGGCTAGAAACCTGAGCTGCCGCTCAATTATGGTCTAAACCAATTCTTATGGCGCAAGCGGAACATACCATGCTGAAACTACCCAGTGGATCCTGCTTACATAAGGGGCAGAGCCCGCCCTGCTCAAGTGGGATGCCCGAATCACTATCCCCTGATGCCTCCCTCATGGCGTTTTTTTCTTTTTAAATTTGGCAAAAAGACCTAAGGCCCTAAGCCTAAACCAATCCCAAAGGGACTGGGAGGAACCACAACCCTTTTTATCCTTCTTCCAAATATCTAAAAAATAAAAAACAGGACAAAAAATCCTATTAGAAAAAAAGTCATTTCCCCTTTTTATGCATAATTCTTTAGTCTCAATGTAAACAAATAAAATAAATATGAGCTAACGAACTCTTGGAAATATGACCAATAAATATAAACAGTAAACAATTAAAAATTAATTAATAACAATAATCAAGATAATAATAATGCTACTACTACTGTCGATGTCCACTCACCCCAGCAGCTCTTCACACAACAGCCTATGCAAAGAAACAAGAAAGTATGTCTATACACTTAAAGGAGCAGTATCGCGAATTTATATTTAAATGGTACTTTGAATGTAGGTAAGTGTTGGAGTAAGAATTACAAATGTAGAAAAAAATGTCTGTGTTGAGCAGCTGGAGACTAATAGCTCATGTTCATGTCTGCTGAGTGTCGGGACCTGACGCTCTGGCCTGTTCCATGCTGAGGAGAGGGGTGAAACAATGTATTAAAGTATCAGCTGTTCAGTGCTGGCAGCCGTCCAGCATAAGATAACATTGCAACATTGCCTGGCCAGAACTTATATATCTAAAACAGAGAGAAAAGCTCTAGAAGTCATTTAGCTGATTTTGACAGTTTTCCCTTCATGTTGGCTCTGCTGCAGAATCTTTCAGTTTACCATTTTCTCTTTCATATTCTTATTTTTCATTTTTCCATATGATCTTTCTTTCAGCTTTGTGTGTTTTGAGCAAAGCCCAACCCAGGATTTTCACTATCTGGAGTTTTGGTTTGTGCCCCTATGGGCATCCCGACTTGGGATGCCCCGATATGTGAAATCCGCAAGTTCGCCTGTGAAAACGTACCTTTCCCTGTCCCACAGCGCATGTGCAGGCTATCATCCAATCAGCGCTGTTTGCACACAGATGGGGAGCCTGAGCAGTAACCTTCCTGGCCGCCCGGCCTGTCTAAATGACTATCTGCGTGAGCGCGCCAGAAAAATGGGGGGATCTGTGGTTATCCAGGGGTTGTTTCACACAGTGGACATCCTGATTTAGAATGCCCAAGGTCAATGGCTGGGTCTTATAGGCTTCAGGGTCGGCCACTCAGGGTTTTGTTCCACTTTAATACCTTTAGATTTTCCTGCACAGTTATTCAAAGAAGAATTTCAGTCGTTTTCAGTCAGTTTAGTTTATTTTGTATAGATTTTACACATTTGAGTCACCTGGTCTCATAACAAAAGCAGCACCTCACACACACACAGCCGTTACCACTGATTACAGTGTCAGCCTCTGAGGTAAAGTGTTGCTAGGAGACCAGTGGGCTAAATGAAGCAGCTCACTAAAAACAACCCAGCAGATCCCCCTATTCAGCAAATGGACTGAGCCATTGTAATTATACAATTTCAAAGAGAGGCATATATTTTTTCCTTTTTCTATCGCCAGATTATTTATACACATGTTAGAAGCTATTGTGTGGCTATTTAATTATTTATCTTTTTTTAATGCAAATTTCGCAATACTGCTCCTTAAATGTATTATGCTGCTTAAGAATAAAACCATCTGGCTATTTTAACCTGATCCTGAATATTAAAATACAGGCAGTGGGCCGCAATAACCGCCTAGGCCGCAATGCTGCAGCAGCCCCTAAGAGCCCCTAGGCTCAGACCCACTTGGGTCCCCAAGAAAGACCAGCGGCTGGCTGCAACGGCCGCAGCCCGCGGCCGCATCTGCGCCAGCAAGAGAGCCCCTAGGCTCAGAAAACCTTGGGTCCCCAAGGAAGACCAGCGGCCTGGCCCGCAATGGCAGCCGCATGCTGCAGCGGCCGTATCTGCCCAGCAAGAGAGCCCCTAGGCTCATAATAACCTGGGTCCCCCTGGATAGCAGCCTGGCCAGCGAAGGCCGCAGCAGCGCCCCAGCCGGGGCTGTTGTGCATCTACCTGGAACTCTGCAGGGGAGCCTTGGATACAACCTCCCTCCAGCCGGAGTGAGACACACTGAGAAAAAAATGGCCTTGTGCTTCTGCATTTAAGCTCCGCCCCATGTGTGACGCCAGACCACGCCCCTTAAAGGCACACTTTTTTTTTTTTAAACAGGAAGAAGGATGGGTTGAAATAAAAATAAAAAAGTTCCTCAGCAGGTACACCAGAAAGAAACCTGTGGCTGACGTGCTTTACAAGATGCCTGCACCCCAGAGCGCAAGAGCTCTGTAAGCGCCCCAAGACCCCGGCGCTTCCACCTTACCTCACAAACCCCAAAACAGCCAGACGCTGTGGGAGGCACAATTGGGTCTAGGGGATCCGTGGAAATAAGGCTACGCAGGAAGCCGACAGGGTGCATTCCCCCGCTTGCTGCCAATCCTTGAGAGCGAATTTCTTGAACAACCTTCACAGTCCTTTGCAACTGCAAGAAAGAAACTGATCTAGGTTAGGAGGCAGCTGCTACTTATGGGGCCAGGAGGGGCCATGCCTTTTTTGTCTTGTCTTTGTCAGTCACATCCAATCGGCAAGGAGGTTATCCCAAGTGTAAGGAGGGTCTGGAATGGATTGGAAGAAAAATGGCTGCTCTGACTGCTAAGCAATACAGCTGGAGCGCAGGTCCCCACACCCTGCCTGCACTACCTGAAAAGCAACCTCCCTGCAACGGAGATTCATCCAGCAGCCAAGAATGCAGCAGCTCCCCACCCTTCAACAATAAGAACAAGTCAAAAGACTTTGCCCCCAGAGGAAGCCCTACCTTACCAAGCAAAACCACAGGATGGCAAGCCAAGCTGGATCCGATCCTCAGCCCAGGAGAACAGTCGAAGCCCTCACTCCAGGTCAGCATTAACTAAATAAAAATCCAGATGTCCTCACAGTCCCTTGCGACTAAGAAAAGAACAAGGAGATCCTGCCAGTGTCTGCCCTATATAGGCTAGTTTTTTTTTTCTATCTTGCAGTCCCTGACTACGGTTGACATTAACCCACGCGCTGCTACTGGTGGTGCCCCAGAATGGAAGAGATGAGAAAGCTTTACTAGAACACAGGCATGTGATGGTGACCCTATTTATGCAATTATACAACTGTTTTGTTTAACCCAGAGTTCAACTTTATAATATGTGGATATTAAGCTTCCCTTCTCTAGCAGACCAACTGACAGGCAAACTAGAGAAAAGCTTCCCCCCACCAAACCCCTGATTCTCAACTAAAAAAATTCTTCAGCAATGCCATAGTGCATTTTCCAAAAATGAAAGAAATTCAAACATACAAGGAATAAACTAGTTTCTTTTTATATCAAACATTCTTGAAAATGTGTTTGGCACAGTGCTAAATCATATAGTTAACACTAAATATTTCAAGATACAATAAAATCGGGAGTTAAATCGTGTCTATACCCTTTAAAAAGGGATGAAAATAAAGATACTGGTTATTTCAGGCTATACAAAATGTATAAACAATATTTTATGCCTTGCGTCCAAAAAAACTTAACTATTACATAAAAGACTGAAAAATAATATAATAGTTTTTCTTTTAAAACAGCTTTACATTTAAGAAATTCAAATGGAAACAGACAGGTAACAAAGAAGTAAAAAAATTTATTGCAGTATTGTCGCCAGCAGGTATTCTCGGGATCCCTTTTCGCGTTATTTCAGGGTGACCTTATACATCAAAATCTACATTTACAAAAAGAAAAAATAAAATAGAAAAAAAATCTCCTGCAGATAGGTCAGATACTGCATGCTTTTTAACCCCAACATAATAAATTATATATATCCAAAACATTCTGCCATTTTACAGCCTGGAAACAAAAAAGAAAAAACAAACAAAAAATAAGGAATAAAATAATAAAATAAAATTTTATGCTTCCCTGGAAACCGGGCTAAGCTAAAGAAAGCCATCCGCTGCTAGGTTAAACTCCAAGAACACTTTATTAAGAACATTAACAGACTAATTTTCAACATTCACTTGTTTATTTTTTTAATTTTTTTTGTCGGTTTGTTTTTTTTTAAACAGAAAGTATTCTTCAAGATATAAACAAATTTTTGTTAAACTATAATACAGTGGGAGTAAAAATGTACTGAGAAGTTTCTGCTGTACAACAGCGAAGGAAGCTCCCACAACAATGTTTACCAAACATTTCCTTCAGGCGGCTAAGTTCCATCCTTTACGCTTCATAAAACTGATTTTTTAAAATTCTTGTATCTTTTTTTAAATTTTTGCCAGAATGTTGAATATTTCAAGTTTTTTTTTGTCTGCTCTCCTGTAAATTTGGCTGCCAATATGCAAACATATTATTAGCTGGAAGTCCCGTCCTTGGCTGCATACAGCGATCGTAAAGTGTTTGCAACTTTATTAGTCAGCTTATTTCCGCTCGTCAGAGCGATTTTTTTGTAAATGATGTCCGACTCTTTGATAGTATCGACCCAAGGCATAAGCTTTCGTCCGTCTCGGCGCTTGGCCTCAGCCCAGGTGCCACTGTAGGAGCCCGCCATCCACTGAACGCTAAATCCGTGGCTGGTTTTTTTAACAACTTTTGCAATTTGTGGTCGGTCCTTGTACTTCGGACAACAAATTGCAATAACATCCTGGACGTCGACGGTTTCGTTCATCTGTGCTGCTGTGTCTGAAGAGTCTGATAATCGTTTTGACTTTCTTAACTGTCCAAAGAGGGAAGGGAAAAGAAAGGGGCAGGTTAATCGTTATGCTGCTGTAACACATCCAAAAACAAAAAGATCCAACCCCGGCACCGCGGTGAGCTAGGCCACACAAACACACTCCGAAGTTGTAAGATGCAGATTAACCACCAGTGCCTAGGCAGAGTACCACCAACGTTTACTTCTACCGCATTCAAAAAAGAGAAAAGGAAAAATAAAAATCTATAAAATGCGTCATGAAAAAAATTGCAAGAAAATAGGGACAGAATACAAGAGGAAATCTAAATGAAAAATTACCTTTTACTTTGGATAAATCTCAATGTCTACGTTTTTTTTTGCCTTTTCCGCTAAACCCTTTCTACAAAAAAAGATGTATAAAAGGTTAAGGCTAGCTACAGAATTGCTTCTTACCCCCACAGCAAAATGTAAATTTAAAATAGTCCTGACTTTTAAAAAGACCACAGCACAGGGACCAAACATTTAGAAAGTCACATGTCACTCCTTATGAAAACACAGGCAAGGTCATAATATACATCAGGTTTGACTTAAGTTTGGTTTATATGGAACATACAAATTTAACTGAATAAAAAAAAAATTATAATTTAGCTTTAGATTTTTAATGTTACTAACAAAGAAAAAACATGAACCTGATGCAATTAAGTCAAATCTGCTGGGTGCTACAGGAAAATGGATCGCATTTCTAAGCGTGATCAACATCCCTTCAGCACGAAATAATGTTAAGTTAATGGGAGCTTCGGAAGAGCCAAATACGGGAGAGGTAAATTTTCCTATATATGTACCGGAAAGCTCTCATAAATCCTAACATAGCCGTGGCACGGTACACTATAGTCTAGAGCGATGGTATGGAACAGGCTATTCTTGTGATCGCCGGGGAGCTTTCTCTGCAATGTACATAGTACACTGTAGAAAAAGAAAAGCCAGTCACACCATAAAAGTAAATTTAGAAAAAAAAATGGCCCCAATCTGGATTCTGATCAGTGCTGTGGCACATAGAATTGCTGAGATTGGAGCCTCTGTTGTTAGACTATTCTTCCAGCTGAAGTCTCATCTAGCACCAGAGGCTGTCAAAACTGATCATGGTGACCCAGGTAAGAGGTAATTTGGAAGTAAATGTAAGCCTTGTCCATTGACCATGCATACAACATGAATTAGTAGGGAGAGAACACAAAGGAACTTTCAGGCAGCGGTTGGTAGAGGAGCGAGGAGGGCTTGGAGCTTAGGAGGTAAGAAGCCAGCAACAGACTGAGGTAGGAAGGACAAAGCGGAAAGAGCAAGGGTTTGTATTTGAAGACCAAGACTCACACTCAGGATACAGAGCAAAAAGGCAACCCCGCGGCCCAGGCCAACCCACATTTCCCCCATTTGCATGCAAATCCTCAACATAAATCATAGCAACAACACATTATAAAACTGATTAGTTTATACAAAATAAGAAATCATTATGTGGAACAACAACAACAGTACATCATTCATTCATACTGTACATAGGCTAGTAGCAGGTAAGTACATATTCATAAGAGTTTAATGGAGGTATGGCACCATGAAGCCTGATCCTCTGGTTGTGACACAGTGCGGGGACTATTAGTTGCCAAAACGAACAGGAAAATCTGGTGCTAAAGGAACTGTCCAGTAGCTTTTTTTCATCGGTTTGTAGAGGCTTAGTGTAATATCAAAGAATTGTTTCCCTACCTCTTCTACAGCAGATGTGTATAGGTGTGTGGCCTCTTGTCTATAAACCTCCCTTTTTTTTTTTTTTTTTAATATGACCACCATTCGCTAGAGAAAGTGGTGGACTGAACCCCACCCTTGCTTGTCTTTCTCAGCTTACTACAAAGCTCAACAACAAAAAGAAAAAAAGTTATGCTGGGAGTATATGTGCTGCTGAATAGTGAAAGACCATAAGAGCAGGACTTGCCCTCCTTTCACAGACCTAATGTAACCTCTCTAATGCACACACTACTGAGGAAAATCATTGTGTTCCACTACTTGGGGCATCCGGCATTCGGATACCACGCTGTGTGAACCCTTCCCCCATCGTCAGTTTGACTCACCTTCTGCTGTAGCCCTGGGCACGTCTGTGCACTCCGGACGCATCCCTGCTCACATCTAGGCGTGGGATGTGGCTCGCGGTGCCGCTCGGCTGCTGAAGGGAGCTAGGTGACAGCAAGCGTGCTGATTGGCTGAGCCAATCCGTGCACTCGCCCGAGTCTGCGCCGTGGGAGCAAAAAGAAGGTGAGTGAAAAAGGGTGGCCTGTGGGGGCACACACAGTGGGGAATCCTAATTCGGGATGCTGCTGCACAGAGGAATAACAGTAAAGTGACATTCCTGTGTGGTGTTCCTCTTTAAAGGCACCTTTGTAGAACAGAAAAAAGCACCCTTTAAAAAAAACTCCCTAGCAAAAATCACCTGTATAGGAAGTAAGAAAATTATGCTTTGATTTTACACTTAGCCATTATAGATTCCTTTCAACTGGGAAACTGAGTGGATTTGTAGGTATCTTCTGGACAGCAGGCCATCCACTATAAATTGTTACTTGGAATACACAGAACACTGGGAAAAGGTTTCAATACGTCCAACGCCGCCTTCAATAGATGAAGTCTACTGAGGGCACTGGAGGAATTCCAACAGTTTTATTAGAGGGTTAGTCAATTGTTTACAACACAATAGCAACTAGAGATGGTCTACAACAATTCAGAGCACCGAACAGAAAAACAAATCTGTTCTCTGTCTGCATTTGAGTGTTTTTTCCTTTAGGCCATGTTCATTGACATCAAAGATAGAACACACACCTATATAATGGGGACCTGCTCAGTTTCCCAGGATTTAAATTAAAAAAAAAAATCATGATACATACATGGCAGATGACCCTACAACCAGCATACCATTACTCAGTAGAGATCTAAGTGTTATTGGCAGTTATTTATTGGAT
The DNA here is from genome assembly GCA_027917425.1 of Gastrophryne carolinensis. NCBI lineage: Eukaryota > Metazoa > Chordata > Amphibia > Anura > Microhylidae > Gastrophryne > Gastrophryne carolinensis. The sequence continues at coordinate 607,163,741 of CM051234.1, forward strand.
TTTAGGTCAGGCTATTAAATGGAACCTGCCACCTACAGGGCAGAAGTGTCTGTGCTATTAGGTTCATTTGTTGCTTACATATGATGCACATGCAAAAAATACCATTTTGTGAATACTCACCTGTAAAATGGGTATTATAAGTATGTCACACACCCCGCTTCAGATAGTCATTACCGACCTGTAGAGGGCGATCTTGCAGAGATGTCATGAAGGGAGCACCTCCCGGTCCATAAATACCTGGTACCTCCCACTCATTCCCCAGTATTAAGACAGCTTTAAAGGGACCAGGAAGAGCCAAAATAACCAGTAACAGTAAAAAAGGTTCACCATAGAAAGGATACAGAATACCAAAGGGTGGGGTGAAGCGGGGTGTGTGACATACTTATAATACCCATTTTACAGGTGAGTATTCACAAAATGGTATTATTCTAAGTATGTCACACACCCCGCTTCAGATAGTCATTACACTTGGGACATCCAATAGCAGTGTCCATAAAGGGCGGGGATCCAAAACAAGGCAACAAAGCACAAACTTAAACCACTGCATCTTGCAGAACTTTGCGGCCAATAACAGCATCCGCTGAGGCCCGCACATCAACCTTGTAAAACTTGGAAAAAGTGTGAACGGAAAACCAAGTAGCAGCCTTACAAATTTGCTCAACAGAGGCCTGATGCTGGAAGGCCCAGGACGCCCCAACAGCACGAGTGGAATGAGCAGTAACACGAAAAGGGGGAACCTTCCCCTTGGCAGAATAGGCCCCAACAATGGCCAGGCGAATCAATTTACTAATGGAAGACTTGGCGGGAGCCAAACCTTTCCTAGGCCCGGAGGGCACCACAAAAAGGGCGTCAGTCCTACGAAAAGAAGAAGTAGCTACCAAATAGTACTTCACACAGCGAACCACATCCAGAGAATGCAAAACCCTCTCCTTGTCATTGCTGGGCTTAGGACCCAAGGAGGGTAGAACAATGTCCTGATTAAGATGAAAGGCAGAGACCACCTTAGGAAGGAAATCTGTCTTGAAGCGGAAAACCACCTTGTCCTGATGCCTCTCAAAATAAAGAACCTTAATGGACAAAGCCGCCAGCTCCGATACACGCCGAACGGAAGTGATAGCAGCCAGAAACGCAACCTTCTGAGTAAGCATAGAAAGAGCAATATCCTGCAAAGGTTCAAAAGGAGGACCCTGAAAAGCAGAAAGAACCAAATTCAGATCCCAAACTGGGAGCAAAGGCTTCCTAGGAGGCCGCACATGCGTAACCCCCTGGAAAAAGGTCTTAACCAGAGGATGAAGAGCAAAAGACTTTTGAAAGAAAACCGCCAGGGCAGAAACATGCCCTATCAGCGTACTAAGCTGCAAACCCAGGTCCAGACCATGTTGCAGAAATTCCAAAACCCTAGGAATAGAAAACAACCTGCAAGGCAAGGCCCAGACCTCACACCAATCAATATAAGACCTCCAAATCCTATAGTAGATGGCAGAGAAAGACTTCTTTCTAGCCCTAACCAGAGTCTGAATGACAGCATCAGAAAGACCTTCCTCCATCAGGATGGAGGATTCAGCAGCCACGCCGTCAAAGCCAGCGTTGGTAAATTGGGGTAGCACAGTGGACCCTGAGTGAGCAGATCCGGCAGAAGGGGCAGATCTAACTGATCCGCTGCCAACCTTACCACGTCTGCGAACCAAACCTGTCTTGGCGATCTTGGAGCCACCAGGATTGCTGACTTTCCCTCTAGGGCCAGCTTGCGCACCACTTTGCCCATCATGGGAAACGGGGGGAACAGGTACAGAAACCCCAGATCCCACCAGTTCAGAGACATGGCATCCGCTGCCAGAGCCAGCGGATCCCGCGAGAGAGAGACAAACGCCGGAAGCTTGTGATTGTGACGAGAGGCAAAGAGGTCCACCTCCGGAGTCCCCCACCGGTGGCAAAGCGACCGAAACACCTTGGGGCTGAGCGATCATTCCCCCCGGCGAGATGAGCCCCTGCTCAGGAAGTCCGCCTCCGTGTTCTCCACTCCCGGAATGTACACTGCCGATAAGCATGGGACATTGCTCTCTGCCAAAGCCAGGATCAAAGACACTTCCCTGAGGGCACGCCTGCTGCGAGTCCCTCCCTGGCGATTGATGTAGGCAACCGCCGTCCGACTGAACTTGAACCTGTAAGCCCTGTAACTGATGAGTCAAGTGAGCCAGAACCAACCTGATGGCTCTCAGCTCCAGAACATTGATGGGATCGTGAGCCTCCTGAGGCCCCCACAGTCCCTGAAACTGAAGATCCTACCAAAATCCCCGCCAACCTGACACTGACAGGCTGGCATCCGTGGTGACCGTCTCCCAACGAGGGGTCAGAAAGGATCTGCCCCTCATCAGATTGATCGGTTCCAGCCACCACCGAAGGGAATGCCGAACCCGGGGGGGGGCATCAGAAAAGACTGATCCAATGACAGCGGGGACCCGACCCAAGCCGCCAAGAGATGAAGCTGGAGCGTCCTTGTGTGAAACTGGGCAAATGGAACCGCCTCGAACGAAGCCACCATCAATCCCACCAATCGCATCGCCAGCCGAATGGAAGGGCGAGGGATGGATAGGATAAGCTGAGTCAATTCCTGAATCAAAAGAACCTTGGGCCGGGGGAGGAACCCCCTGGACTGAGAAGTATCCAGAGACATTCCTAGGAACGCCCTGGACGGAGAAAGGCAGGACTTGGGATAGTTGATCACCCAGCCGAATCTCTCCAGGGTGGCTACCACAGCCCTGGTATCTAGCTCCGCCTGGCCGAGAGAGGATGCCATAATAAGATCGTCCAGACAAGGCACGATGCGGATTCCCTGGGCTCTGAGGAGGGCCATCACCCCCACTAGCACCTTGGTGAAAACCCTTGGAGCCGAGGTAAGGCCAAAAGGAAGGGCCACAAACTGAAAATGCCGATCTTCCACCACGAACCTGAGAAATCTCTGATGCTCCGGGAAGATTGGAACATGCAGATAAGCATCCTTGATGTCTATGGACGGCATGAAGTCCTCCTACCGAAGTGAATTTATGGCAGAGCGGAGAGTTTCCATGCAGAACTTGCTGGGACGGATAAACCTGTTGAGAAACTTCAGATCCAGGATGGGATGAATGGAGCCATCCCTCTTGGGCACCATAAACAGATTGGAATAGCATCCCAGGCCCCGGTCCGAAGGAGGCACCGGGCAGATGACAAGAGATCTTTTACTGCCGCCCGGAGCTCCTGCGCGGCCAGAGGATCCAAGGGCACGCGAGACCTGAATAATCTGGGAGGAGGCCGGATCTCGAACTCCAGTTTGAAGACACCACTTCCCGAATCCATCTGTCCGAGACCTCCTGGTCCCAGACCTGGGAGAAGTGTTGCAGCCGTCCCCCAACCCGCGAGGGTGAGGGCGCCCCCTCATTGCTGAGCCGGCTTAGCAGCGGCTTTGGGCCCCAGCTGTGACCTGGACGGGCACGTCCTCTTCCCCTGTTCCAGGAATCACCTCTGGAGGGGAAGACAGCCGATCCCCGTCCAGCTCTGGCCCCGCGAAAGGAAGGGGTAAATTAAGCCGCCCCCCGAAAGGGACGACGTTGCTTCTTCCGCTGAGGTAACCTACCTCCTCTTGCGACCGAATCCAATTTTTCTCCAAAGAACCGCAAGCCCAGAAAGGGAAGAGACGTAAGACTTTTTGGACACAAAATCAGCCGCCCACTGGCGCAACCAAACCGACCGCCGAATAGCCACCAGCAAGGCCGAAGTTCTACTACACATCACCATAGTATCATGCAGGGCGGCTAGCACAAATGACAAAAACAAATCACACCGCTTAAGGGCGGTGAACTCATCACTAGCCGGGTCAAGCCTGGAGGTAGACAACAGGTCCCTGACAACCGACCTAGAAGCTACGATTAGAAGCGCTGAAGCACAAACGGGCCGTAAGGCCGACCAGACACTGGCAAAACCATGACAAGCCATCTGGTCAATGCGTTTGTCCTCACCGTCCTTAAAGGAGCAGTATCGCGAATTTTTCTTGGTGACATATTTAAATGGTACTTTGAATGTAGGTAAGTGTTGGAGTAAGAATTCCAAATTTAGAAAAAAATGGTGTGTTGAGCAGCTGGAGACTCATATGTCTTGTGAGTGTCGGACCCCGACACTCTGGCCTGTTCCATGCTGAGGAGAGGGGTGAAATAATGTATCAAAGTATCAGCTGTTCAGTGCTGGCAGCCATCCAGCATAAGATAACAACATTGCAACATTGCCTGGCCAGAACTTATATATCTAAAACAGAGAGAAAAGCTCTAGAAGTCATTTAGCGGATTTTGAGTTTTCCCTTCATGTTGGCTCTGCTGCAGAATCTTTCAGTTTACCATTTTCTCTTTCATATTCTTATTTTTCATTTTTCCATATGATCTCTCTTTCAGCTTTGTGTGTTTTGAGCAAAGCCCAAACCAGGATTTTCACTATCTGGAGTTTTGTTTTGTGCCGACTTGGGATGCCCTGATATGTGAAATCCCCAAGTTCGCCTGTGAAAACGTACCTTTCCCTGTCCCACAGCGCATGCGCGGGCTCTCATCCAATCAGCTCTGTTTGCACGCAGATGGGGAGCCTGAGCAGTAACCTTCCTGGCCGCCCGGCCTGTCGAAATGACTATCTGCGTGAGCGCGCCAGAAAAATGGGGGGATCTGTGGTTATCCAGGGGTCATTTCACACAGTGGGCATCCTGATTTAGAATGCCCAAGGGGCAAGGTCAATGGCCGGGTCTTATAGACTTCAGGGTCGGCAACTCAGGGTTTTGTTCCACTTTAATACCTTTAGATTTTCCTGCACAGTTATTCAAAGAAGAATTTCAGTTATTTTTAGTCAGTTCAGTTTATTTTGTATAGATTTTACACATTTGAGTCACCTGGTCTCATAACAAAAGCAGCACCTCACACACACAGCCGTTACCACTGATTACAGTGTCAGCCTCTGAGGTAAAGTGTCGCTAGGAGACCAGTGGGCTAAATGAAGCAGCTCACTAAATACAACTCAGCAGATCCCCCTATTCAGCAAATGGACTGAGCCATTGTAATTATACAATTTAAAAGAAAGGCATATATTTTTTCCTATTTCTATCGCCAGATTATTTATACACGTTAGAAGCTATTGTGTGGCTATTTAATAATTTATCTTTTTTATTGCAAATTTCACGATATTGCTCCTTTAAGAGTAGAACAGTCAGGAGAATGCAAGACAGAAGAGGTAGACAACCCCAAAACAGGGGCGTCCACCTCGGGAGGGGACGACCAGCGCCTCACCGCGTCCACCGGAAAGGGATATTTCGAAATGCCTTTGATTAGGAAATTTTAAGCACGGCTTAGCCTCGTCAGAGAACTCCTCCTTCTGCGGAAGAGTCAGTTCAGGAGGAGAGATTGCCAGAACCTCAAACATATGAGCCAGGACCCTAGGGGTATCCACAGAATCCCCCTGACCCCGCTCGGCATCAGCGCCAACAAACTGCTGATCGTCAGAACCATCCGACTCCTCAAAAAGCTCCCCTTCCTCTAGCGGGGGGGGGGGGGGGGGTTATCAGAATCAAAGTCCTCACAATCCGAAGCCTGCGTGGCTGGGGACAAGTGCTTTCTCTTAGCCGGGACCTTTCTGGCCACAGCGCTGGAAAATAATTTTTCCAGGTTGGAAAATCTGGCACACACCTCAGATTGCGACTCCCCACTCGTGACATCACATGGGGTACGGATCAGGCGGGGAGGGGTAGGTGAAGAGACCGGTGGCGCTGAACCAGACGCCTGGGGTCCGGACTGCCGCGTAATAGTCTGCTGCGCACCTGGTATGCAAAGGATTACATCATCCCCAGTAAGTGATACCCCACACCCCAAACACTTCCAGGATTGCCCCAAGAGGAGCCCAAGCCCGGAATCTGGGGAAGCCTCCAAACGGTGATTTTATAGGTAGTCGCAATGACCAAGGGAATTACACAATAAAAGCAACCCAGGATGCCCCTTTTATGTCCCAAGTGGGAGGATTTGCATATGAACCCAATTTAACCCAGGGACCCTAGGACCGGGAGTAACCCCTTAATAAGCAATGTAGGGCCACCTGGAAGACACAAGGATAGGGCCATTCAGCACACAAGCAACATGCCCACCAAAATAATGCAGCAACATACATATATATCAATCATAGTGAAAGGCAGTACACATGAAATAAAACTGCAAACAAGCAAATGAGGCCCCCAAGGGCCACTCACAAGGCGACAATGGCACCCTCCAACACGAGGCGTGAGAGGAGAGAAGCAGAAGGAGGGGGGGCGACGTGGTTCGCGCCCCGCCCCCCCCTTCACACAGCGCGGCTCCCAGCCTCAGTCACGGCGCCAGCAGCATGGGGGTGGGCCGCGGGCGATCGCGCCCGGCCTGCCCCCCTCAACCACCGCACCTGAGGGGGAAGAAGCTCCCCCACCGACCAGCAGCTCGCAATGGCTGGCGCCGGTTCTGCAAAAAACAACAGTGGAAACACATACAGTGAATATGCACCCACACACACACACTGACATCCAATAAAAATAAAGCTTTTACTCACAAGGGAGAAGGGCCACCCCCCCCAAAGGAGAAAGGACATCCGGGAGAGGGGGAATCCACGCTGGAGGTGGAAAGTCAAGGGACAGGGCATCCCACGCCGGGATCACCAACCGGGGAACCGCCTACCCCTTGGTATGGGGTCTCACGGTGGAGCATAGCTCCTAAGCACCATAGGGTGCCATCTACCCTTGCCCGGACTGGGAGGCAAGGTAAAATCAAATAAGGGGATCTGGGCAGAAATACATCAAATAGAGGGCCGGGAGTTACCCCGGCTACCTGCAAGGAGGAGACATCCATCTTCTGACTTGCTCGCCGTCTGCAGAGATGAAAGACTGGGGAATGAGTGGGAGGTAACAGGTATTTATGGACCGGGAGGGGCTCCCTTTTTTTCGTGACATCTCTGCAAGATCGTATATTGAATAAAGGTGCGCACTCTTTTTCTACCATATATTGAATAAAGGTGCGCACTCTTTTTCTACCATATACTGAATAAAGGTGCGCACTCTTTTTCTACCATATATTGAATAAAGGTGCGCACTCTTTTTCTAATAAAGGTGCGCACTCTTTCTTTTCGTAATAAGATCGCCCTCTACAGGTCGGTATAACCCAAGTGTAACGACTATCTGAAGCGGGGTGTGTGACATACTTAGAATAGTCTCAGACTCTACTAAATGAGGTTAATGGGTAGTCAAACATTCCTAATTACTAATCTACAAAAAAAATGCATCTAGTTAATTTAGTATATGGCTACTTACCCCTGATGTGGCCCCAGCTTTCTCCTCCCCATCACTTTCTTCTTCTTCCGTTTCAGCCACATTATTTTTTGGGCTGTTTCCTCCAAGCAGATTAGTAATGGCTTTATTTCGGGCGTCTGTGCTTGCTGAGACCTCTCCCTCCTCCTCCTCTTCATCAGGATCCAAGTGCTCCATTAACAACTTGAACTAGATATGGATGAGAAAAAAAAATTTAAGACAGAGCATAAACGAACAGGGGCATCGGCCAATGTGTTGGCTGCAAGAACCAACTTTTAATGCAAAAATTATACAACACTGCAACAGTATCTGGACACAAGAAAAAACACTGTTAGACTTACTGTTATACAACAGAATTTTGAGATGTAATGTATATATTTCATTGAAATACAACATGGTATAACTTTAATTTGCTGACTTGAATTATTTGTAAACAGAGACCTGCCATGGTCTCTAACTATTCCTCAATGTGTGTTTTATTACCTATTGCAACACCGTGTTGAATTAGGCTCTGTCTGTCTTGTGTGTTAACCTCCACACTGAAGGTTGTCGGTGGCCTTGATTCACTAAGAGTTGAAAAAAAATTCTTATGGTAGTAGAAAATTCAATTCATGAGAAAAAAGCCTGAGAATGTCACTGTTAGTGAATCACCAGATAGGAAGACCATGAAAAGCAATGGCACTTTTTTACTCCTGAACAAAGTATTGAACATTTTACCCCTTTTTACCTGTAGTAAAAAGTGCCATTGACTTTCATGGTCTTCTTTTCTGGTGATTCACTAACAGTCACAATCCCAGGCTGTTTCCTCATTAATTTAATTTTTACTACCATGAGAGTTTTTTTCAACTCTTTGAGAATCGAGGCAAGTATGTTTAAATTAGGCTTAACTGCTGACTATATGCTGTCCCCCAATCTCTGTAAAGTCTTGCAACAAGTTAATTATTACTCCTGTTTAGTTAGTCTTATGATGTTTGATCATGATGTAAGATCTGAAAAATACAATTCTGTGAAACTCACCTGTAGAATTGTTTTTGAATATATCCAGTCCAGGTCGTCCCAGTAGTGATGACAGTTGGGTAGTCCGCCACCAGGTGGCGCAGTTACTGCAAGATCCAGAGCTGTAACTCCTCCCGGCCCCCCATAATATGAGCCGTCTCAGTAGAACTCCCAGTGGTCAAAAAGCAGTAAACAAAAGGAGACAGACCGGGAGGCCAAGAAACCATGATAAATCACATAGCTTCAGCATGTACTCTCCAACAAAGACTAAGGACAACGGTCCAATATAAAAAGTAATCACCATAACAGGCAAACAAAAAATAATGAAACCAAGGGCGGGGTGGGACAACCTGGACTGGATATATTCAAAAACAATTCTACAGGTGAGTTTCACAGAATTGTATTTTCACTATATCCAGTCCAGGTCGTCCCAGAAGTGATGAAAGTTGGGACATCCAAAAGCAGTGTCCATTAGGGCGGGATCCCCAGTGCGAAACAGCAAATAGTTCATTTCACTACCGCCTGAAGCACCTTTCGGCCAAAGACAGCATCAGCTGAGGCCCTAACATCAACCTTGTAAAACTTTGTAACGGTATGAACAGAAGACCAAGTAGCGGCCTTACAAACTTGTTCAACAGAGGCCTGGTGCTGAAAAGCCCAGGAAGCACCAATAGCTCTAGTAGAATGAGCTGTAATACGAAAAGGGGGATCCTTCCCCTTAGCAGAATATGCTTGCACCACCGCCTGTCTGATACACTTACTGAGAGTGGACTTGGCGGGAGGCAAACCCTTTCTGGAACCCTCAGCGAGAAAAAAGAGCGAACCCAATTTCCTGAAGGATTCAGTCGCAACCAGGTAATACTTAATGGCTCTGACCACATCCAAGGCATGGAGGGTCCTTTCCTTAGAATTAGATGGTTCTGGACACAGGGAAGGCAAAACAACTTCCTCATTAAGATGAAAGGGACAAACGACCTTAGGCAAATAATCAGGTTTAAAGTTAAACACCACCGTATCCTTATGCCACTCAAAGTAAGGAGGCTTCATACAAAGCACAGTCAGTTCTGACACGCAATGCACCAAGGTGATAGCTACTAAAAAGACCACCTTTAGGGTCAAAATAGACAATGCAGCGTTGCACAAAGGCTCAAAGGGGGGAGCAGAAAGCACCAAATTCAAATCCCACACCAGTAATACAGGCTTATGCGGTGGACGCCCTGATCAGTCTATGATTGGCAAAAGATCTTGTTGCTGAGAGACCATTCCCCCAGACGAGAGGTCCCCCTGCTCAGGGAGTCTGCCTCCTGGTTCTCTACCCCGGGGATGTAAACCGCCGAGATGCAGGGAACATTCTCCTCCGCCCAAGTCAGAATCTGAGTCACCTCCTGAAGGACTCGCTTGCTCCGAGTCCCGCCCTGGTGATTGATGTAGGCGAAAGCCGTCCGATTGTCTTAGCGGACCTGGATCGCACAACCCCTTAGATGGGGAGTCAATTGAAAAAGCACCAATCGAATCACTCTCTGCTCCAGGAGATTGATAGGTAAGTGGGCCAACTGTGACCCTCACTGACCCTGGAACTTCAGCATTTGCCAAAAACCTCCCCAGCCAGTCAGACTGGCGTCCGTGGTAACCATCTCCCACCGGGTAGTCAGAAAGGACTTGCCCACCGACAGATTTCTGGGGTCCAATCACCATAAGAGGGACTGTGAAAATTCCTGATCCATGGACTCCTGCATCCGGTCCCAACCGGTCAGATTCAATTGAAGAGGTCTAATGTGGAACCGAGCGAAGGGCACTGCCTCAAAGCATGACACCATTAGGCCCACCACTTTCATCTCCAGACGGATCGATGGCCGCTGACAAGACAGCAAGGTCTGCACCTGTGTCTGGAGTCCTGCCACCTTCTGCTGGGGCAGGAATACCTTGACCTGAGAAGTGTCCAAGGTCATGTCCAGAAAGGACCTCACCAATGAGGGAGTGATAGAAGACTTGGGGTAATTGATTATCCATCCGAAATCCTCGAGAGTGGATAACACCGTCCTGGTGTCGCTCTCGGCATGCTGAAGAGACTGAACTGCAATCAGCAAATCGTACAGATAAGGAAGAACATGGATGCCCTGGTTCCTCAGGATAACCATGATGCCTGCCAGGACCTTGGTGAACACACGGGGGGCTGAGGAGTTCCCGAACGGCAGCGCCACAAAACTGGTAATGCTGATCCTCCAGCGCAAACCTCAGGAACTTCTGATGCCCCAGAAAAAAATCGGGATGTGCAGATGTCCACCGTGGTCATGAAGTCGCCGGGCCGAAGCGAGCTCACCGCGGACCGTAATGTCTCCATGCGGAACTGTCTGACTCTGACAAACCTGTTGAGACCCTTCAGGTCCAGGATAGGTCTCAGCGTTCCATCCTTCTTGGGCACCGTGAAAAGATTAGAACCCTCGACCTCGTTCCTGGCGAGGCACGGGACAAATCAAACAAAAGGCGTTGGACGGCCATTCTTAGGCCCTGCGCCATCAATGGGTCCTGGGATATCCGCGACTGAAGAAATCTTGAGGGCGGCCAAACTGCCAGCTCTAATTTGTAACCGGAGGAAACCACCTCCTGAATCCACCAATCCGGGACGTGCTGTCTCCAGACGTGAGCAAATAGCAGAAGCCGCCCCCCCACCCGGAGGGCTTGGCAGGGGGCTTGGATTTAGCTCCCCAGGAGGGATCGGGTCGGCCGCGAGACTTACCTCGTCCCCAGAAATGTCTACGGCCACCTGAAAATGAAGAGCCTCTTCCTCCTCGAAAGGAGCGATAGGCAGATGAACCCCGAAAGGGCTGCGCAGGCTTCCATCGCTGAGGGAGTCTCCCATCCTTAGCCAGGAGGTCCAGACACTCCCCGAATAACCTGAACCCCAAGAAGGGGATACTAGTGAGCGATTTCTTGGCCGCAGCATCAGCCGACCACTGCCGCAGCCAGAGCGAGCGACGAAGCGCAACAAGCAGGGCCGAAGCCCTAGCGCCAAGCGGGACACTATCGTCAATAGCCGAGACTACAAAAGCAATAAAATCCGTGCAGGCTTTGAGTTCTTTATACTCCTCCTCCCGCGAGACTTGGCAATATCAAAGTCTCACCTCCTTCCTGATGGCTAAAGAGACAATGGCCGCGGCACACACAGGGCGAAGGCCAGCACCCACAAAGGTGAACGCATGGCAAGCCAGCTGATCCATACGCCTGTCAGCAGGGTCGCGCAGGGAAGCAGTGTCGGGAGACGGCATAACCGTAGTGTTAGATAACCCCGACACCGGGGAATCCACATCGGGGGGACAGGACCAGAGGCGGACCAGCTCCTCAGGGAAGGGATACCGTCTGTCCAGGCCCTTAGGCACCGATGGCAATTAGGTCTTTCCCATTCCTTAAAAACCATATTGGAAAAGTGGGCCTGCTCAGGGAAGACCAGCCTCTGTCTCTCAGGCCGGAATAAATCACCCTGCTTCCTCTTAGCCGCTTTTGGAGGAACAATATGCAGGGTCTCAAACACAGAAGACAACAACTTCTCCGTATCGTCAGGGAGCCACATATCCTCGCCGGAGGAAGAACCAGGGTCGCTGTCATATCCAACCGACTGATCCCCCGAGGAAATGGAGTCCTTAAACAACTCTCCCTCCTCCATGGAGTCCCGACCTCCAAAAAGATCATCATCAGCCAAATCTGAACCCGGCTCGATGTGCTGCTTCTTACTAGTGGCCTTCCCAGTAGCCATGCGAGATAACTGTCTCTCCAGGCTGGCCACCCGGTATGCCAAATCGGCTTGGGACCCCCTGCTGGCTTCCCCCTCGCTGAGGGCTGAATGCAATAGTGGGGGTGTTGGTGAAGCCACAGGCAACGGAGGGCTAAGAGCAGATACGCCCGCCCTATCATGCTCCAAAAGTACGCTCCTGGCACAAGTGACACAAACCGTGCTGAGTCCGCCCAGGGGGCTGGTACCGCACATGGGGCACCTAGCTCACTATCCCCAGAAGCCTCCATTATAGTGAAAAAAATATACAGGTTACAAGGCACTAATGGCCCAAACCTAGGCAATTTAGTCCCTCTTTTTGTGATCCCTCTTAATGGGAGAGGGCGCGGAGAGAGAGGGGGGGTGGTAGAAGACCGGGAGAAACCACAACCCTCAGCTGGCAAAGGGGGCCCACCTAGAAGACACAAGCAGAAGAGGCCATGAGCGATCCCACAGCACATGCACCATAAGAAGAACAGAAACCAGAGAAGGATTCAGACAGACCGGCGACGACGGATCCTGAAGGCCAAGGCAACAGGAGCAGCAGCAGGAAGACGACGACAGCGGCCGTTGGAAAGTCTGATGGCCAGCAAAAAGAAGCAGCAGGCAGAAGATGGCGTCGGGAAGCGCGCACATGTGAACCTCAAGGGGCGGGCCGCACAGCCGTGACGCAAAACGCGTCACCGCGCCCCCACCCGCTGCGGGTACGAGTGCGCAATGTCAGCAGAGTGCAGGGTGCTCCCCGCCACGGAGCGCAGCGTGCTTCAACACACACAAGCGAGGCCGCGTCCTTAGAAGAACAGCCGCCGATGCCTCGCTCCTGCCCCCCCCTCACAGCGTCAAGATGGAGGGGAGAAGAAAAGGAGACGAGGGAGGTGAGTATCATCAGACCTGACAGATCAGTGAAGTATCAAAAGTAGCAGTGAAAACAGACACCACACATGAATAATAAAGCTTGTGGGCACAGACGAGGGGATAACCCTGGGCACAAAGTGGTCCGCCCCCCCCCCCCCATAGGCTCACCATCGCCTATGGCCGGCTACCCTTTAAGGAGGGTCTGCGGCCCAGAGCCTAGCTCTTTCAACGCCTGACCCCGGCATTCTCCCTACCTTCACCCATTCCCGTCAGGCGAGGTTGGGAGGCAGAAGTAGGTCCACGGGAACAGTGGTAATAGGGGTGCAGCGGCCGACAGGCGTAAAATGTCAGCTCAGCTGCAGTATCCAGAGAGAGTATCCAAGACGATCCTAGCAGCAATACTGCAAGATGAACTCTGGGAGTTCTACTGAGACGGCTCATTTTGTGGGGGGGCGGGAGGAGTTACAGCTCTAGCAGTAACTGGACCACCTGGTGGCGGACTACCCAAATGTCATCACTTCTGGGACGACCTGGACTGGATATAGTGAAAATAGCTTACGCAGAACTTTTGGGCTATGTGAACTACCCATCACTGTCCTCTTTTTACCATAAATAATGGTAGCTGGAGGGGGCCAAGAGTGTGCCATTTGAGTGCCGCTAGGATGCCAGGAAGGAGGTACCATTCCCATTCAAGTTCCCACTGGAAAGTTGATGTAACCGAGTGGTGATGCTATATAGTGTGTGAATGAAGAAGCTGCACCTGTGTCAGGGACACAGTATTTTCTCACAAACGCCTTGTCTGTCACCTACCCTGCTCCTGTGGCTGAGGAATCTCAGACAATGGTTGTTTCTGTGGTGATGTCATATGTATCCCACTAAGTTTTAAGCTATTTATGACAGTGTGGTGATGTTTTTCTTGTATTTTAATCTTTGCTAAGCATTCTTTTCTGTACATAAGTATATTATAAATTATTTTTATATCTTATTTAGAATAAAAGAATATTCTTTATTGGTTATGCTCTGATCTCTTTAAAACAATATAAAGAACCTGCATGTATATTAGTAGCCCTTCCCTGGGCATTAATTAGTAAAATATCTGGTATTTGGGTGTGTTTTGGCCACCAGCAAAACACTTACTGGTAATTGATTTTTCAGGAAGCCTTCAGCTTAAGCGCTTATTACATCTCCGTGAGGTCAAGCTGAGTTGTGACTTGGAAAAAATACCATTTTGTGAATACTCACCTGTAAAATGGGTATTATAAGTATGTCACACACCCCGCTTCAGATAGTCATTACACTTGGGTTATACCGACCTGTAGAGGGCGATCTTGCAGAGATTTCATGAAAAAAGGGAGCCCCTCCCGGTCCATAAAGTACCTCCCACTCATTCCCCAGTATTAAGACAGCAGTAAAGGGACCAGGAAGAGCCAACATAGCCAGTAACAGTAAAAAAGGTTCACCATAGAAAGGATCCAGAATACCAAAAAGCTGGGTGAAGCGGGGTGTGTGACATACTTATAATACCCATTTTACAGGTGAGTATTCACAAAATGGTATTATTCTAAGTATGTCACACACCCCGCTTCAGATAGTCATTACACTTGGGACATCCAATAGCAGTGTCCATAAAGGGCGGGGATCCAAAATAAGGCAACAAAGCACAAACTTAAACCACTGCAATCTTGCAGAACTTTGCGGCCAATAACAGCATCCGCTGAGGCCCGCACATCAACCTTGTAAAACTTGGAAAAAGTGTGAATCGAAGACCAAGTAGCAGCCTCAACAGAGGCCTGATGCTGGAAAGCCCAGGACGCCCCAACAGCACGAGTAGAATGAGCAGTAACATGAAAAGGGGGAACCTTCCCCTTGGCAGAATAGGCCCCAACAATGGCCTGGCGAATCCATTTACTAATGGAAGACTTGGCGGGAGCCAAACAAAAAGGGCGTCAGTCCTACTAAAAGAAGAAGTAGCTACCAAATAGTACTTCACACAGCGAACCACATCCAGAGAATGCCAATCCCTCTCCTTGTCATTGCTGGGCTTAGGACACAAGGAGGATAGAACAATGTCCTGATTAAGATGGAAGGCAGAAACCACCTTAGGAAGGAAATCTAGGAGCCTTAATGGACAAAGCCGCCAACTCCGATACACGCCGAACTGAAGTGATGGCAACCAAAAACGCAACCTTCTGAGTAAGCGTAGAAAGAGCAATATCCTGCAAAGGTTCAAAAGGAGGACCCTGAAAGGCAGAAAGAACCAAATTCAAATCCCAAACTGGGAGCAAAGGCTTCCTAGGAGGCCGCACATGCGTAACCCCCTGGAAAAAGGTCTTAACCAGAGGACGAAGAGCAAGAGACTTTTGAAAGAAAACCGCCAGGGCAGAAACATGCCCTATCAGCGTACTAAGCTGCAAACCCAGGTCCAGACCATGTTGCAGAAATTTCAAAACTCTAGGGATAGAAAACACCCTGCAAGGCAAGGCCCGGACCTCACACCAATCAATATAAGACCTCCAAATCCTATAGTAGATGGCAGAGGAAGACTTCTTTCTAGCCCTAACCAGAGTCTGAATGACAGCATCAGAAAGACCTTTCTCCCTCAAGATGGAGGCTTCAGCAGCCACGCCGTCAAAGCCAGCGTTGGTAAATTGGGGTAGAGCAGTGGACCCTGAGTGAGCAGATCCGGCAGAAGGGGCAGGTCTGATCCGCTGCCAACCTTACCACGTCTGCGAACCAAACCTGTCTTGGCCATCTTGGAGCCACCAGGATTGCTGACGCGCCCTCTAGGGCCAGCTTGCGCACCACCTTGCCCACCATGGGAAACGGAGGGAACAGGTACAGAAACCCCAGACCCTTCCAGTTCAGAGACATGGCATCCACTGCCAGAGCCAGCGGATCCCGCGAGAGAGACACAAATGCTGGAAGCTTGTGATTGTGACGAGGGGCAAAGAGGTCCACCTCCGGGGTCCCCCACCGGTGACAAAGCGACCGAAACACCTTGGGGCTGAGCGACCATTTCCCCCGCAAGATGAGCCCCTTCTCAGGGAGTCCGCCTCCATGTTCTCCACTTCCGGAATGTACACCGCCGAGACGCATGGGACATTGCTCTCTGCCCAAGCCAGGATCAAAGACACCTCCTGGAGGGCACGCCTGCTGCGAGTCCCTCCCTGGTGATTGATGTAGGCGACCGCTGTCCGATTGTCCGACCGAATTCGAACCGGTAAGCCCTGCAACTGATGAGTCAAGTGAGCCAGAACCAACCTGATGGCTCTCAGCTCCAGAACATTGATGAGATCGTGAGCCTCCTGAGGCCCCACAGTCCCTGAAAACGAAGATCCTTCCAAAATCCCCGCCAACCTGACAGGCTGGCATCCGTGGTGACCGTCTCCCAACGAGGAGTCAGAAAGGATCTGCCCCTCATCAGATTGCTCAGTTCCAGCCACCATCGAAGGGAATGCCGAACCCGGGGGGGACATCCGAAACGACTGATCCAATGACAGCAGGGACCCGTAACAGGCCACCAAGAGATGGAGCTGCAGCATCCTTGTGTGAAACTGGGCAAAGGGAACCGCCTCGAACAAAGCCACCATCAATCCCACCGGTCGCATACCCAGCGGGATGGACGGACGAGGGATGGATAGGAGAAGCCGAGTCAATTCCTGAATCAAGAGAACCTTGGGCCGGGGGAGGAACACCCTGGACTGAGACGTATCCAGAGACATTCCCAGGAACACCACCACCCTGGACGGAGAGAGGAAGGACTTGGGATAGTTGATCACCCAGCCGAATCTCTCCAGGGTGGCTACCACAGCCCTGGTATCTAGCTCCGCCTGGCTGAGAGAGGATGCCATAATAAGCAGATCGTCCAGATAAGGCACGATGCGGATACCCTGGGCTCTGAGGAGGGCCATTACCCCCGCCAGCACCTTGGTGAAAACCCTGGGAGCTGAGGTAAGGCCAAAACGGAAGAGCCACAGACTGAAAATGCCGATCTTCCACCACGAACCTGAGAAATCTCTGATGTGCCGGGAAGATTTGGAACGTGCTGATAAGCATCCTTGATGATTATGGACGTCATGAAGTTCTCCTGCCGAAGTGAATTTATGGCAGAGCGCAGAGTTTCCATGCGGAACTTCCGGGCACGGATAAACCTGTTGAGAAACTTCAGACCCAGGATGGGACGAACGGAGCCATCCTTCTTGGGCACCGTGAACATATTGGAATAGCATCCCAGGCCCCGGTCCGAGGGAGGCACCGGGCAGACGACAGCCATGTCCAGGAGATCTTTTATTGCCGCCCGGAGCTCCTGCGCGGCCAGAGGATCCAAGGGCACCCGAGACCCAAAGAATCTGGGAGGAGGCCGGATCTCGAACTCCAGTTTGTAACCGGAAGACACCACTTCTCGAATCCATGTGTCCGAGACCTCCTGGTCCCAGACCGGAGAGAAGTGTCACAGCCGCCACCCCCACCCGCGAGGGTGAGGGCGCCCCCTCATTGCTGAGCCGACTTAGTAGCGGCTTTGGGCTTGGAGCCCCAGCTGTGACCTGGACGGGCACATCCTCTTCCCCTGTTCCAGGAATCACCTCTGGAGGGGAAGACAGCCGATCCCGTCCGGCTCTGGTCCCACGAAAGGAAGTGGTAAATGAAGCCGCCCCCCGAAAGGGACGACGTTGCTTCCTTCGCTGAGGTAACCTACCTCCCTTTGCGACCGAATCCAATTTTTCTCCAAAGAGCCGCAAGCCCAGAAACGGAAGAGCTGTAAGACTTTTTGGACACAAAATCAGCCGCCCACTGGCGCAACCAAACCGACCGCCGAATAGCCACCAGCAATGCCGAAGTTCTACTACACATCACCATGGTGTCATCCAGGGCGGCTAGCACAAATGACAAAAACAATTCGCACCGCTTAAGGGCGGTGAACTCATCACTAGCCGGGTCAAGCCTGGCGGTAGACAACAGGTCCCTGACAACCGACCTAGAAGCCACTATTAAAAGCGCTGAAGCACAAACAGGCCGCAAGGCCGACCCGACACTGGCAAAACCGTGACAAGCCATCTGGTTAATGCGTTTGTCCTCACCGTCCTTGAGAGTAGAACAGTCAGGAGAATGCAAGACAGAGCTGCTAGACAACCCCAGAACAGGGGCGTCCACCTCGGAAGGGGACGACCAGCGCTTCACCGCATCCACCGGAAAGGGATATTCCTTATCCCAGCCCGGAGGGACACCCGGAAGCCGAGTAGGCCTCTCCCATTCCTTAAGAATAATGCCGTCAAAATGCCTTTGATTAGGGAGTTCTAAGCGCGGCTTAGCCTCCTCAAAGAACTGCCCCTTCTGCGGAAGAGTCACTTCAGGAGGGGAGATTGCCAGAACCTCAAACATATGAGCTAGGACCTTAGGGGTATCCAAAGAATCCCCCTGACCCCGCTCGGCATCAGCGCCAACAAACTGCTGATCGCCAGAATCATCCGACTCCTCAAAAGATTCCCCTTCCTCTAGCGGGGGGTAATCAGACCAGTCCAGTGAATCAAACTCCTCACAATCAGAAGCCTGCGTGGCTGGGGACAAGTGCTTTCTCTTAGCCGGGACCTTTCTGGCCACAGCGCTAGAAAACAATTTTTCAAGGTTGGACAATCTGGCACACACCTCAGATTGCGACTCCCCACTCGTGATAACATCACACGGGGTACGGGTCAGGCGGGGAGGGGTAGGAGAAGGGACCGGTGGCGCCGAACCAGATGCCTGGGATCCGGACCGCCGCGTAATAGTCTGCTGCGCACATGATATGCAAAGGAAAACATCATCCCCTGTAAGGGATGCCCCACACCCCAAACACTGCCGGTGTTGCCCCGAGGGAAGCCGGAGCCCGGTATCCTGGGAAGCCTCCATATGGTGATTTTAATAGGTAGTCGCAATACCCCAGGGAATTACGCAATATAAGCGAACCGGGATGCCCCTTCTGTGTCCCGAGTGGGAGGATTTATGGGGAGTTCTTAATTAACCAGGGACCCTAGGACCGGGAGGACCCTTTAGGATCCGACAAGGGTCCACCTGGAAGACAGAATACAGAGCTGTTCAGCACCGCAATCATGCCCATGCACACACAATGCAGATACACTCATACTGCAATATTAATTGGGGTTATGAACTCCCAACACTATGCTTCGTAAGACCAGCACTACCATTGACATAATAAGGAAACACGTATGTATATATATATATGCGTGCCAAGAGGGTAATGGGGCCCCAAGGGCCATTCACGTAGGTAGATGCGTCCGGGGGGGGGGGGTGGGGGGGGGGTTGGCGGGCCGTAGGCAATCGCGCCGGCCCCGCCCCCCCACCGACTGCACCAGAGGGGAAGAAGCTCCCCCGCCGAATCTGCTATAACGCCCGGCGCTGCGGCACAGCCAGCGCCGGCTGAGTACTATAAAAATGCACACCGAGAAACACACGCACACACAAATAATAAAAATTACACTAAGGGAGAAGGGGACCCGTACACTGCCCCCCCCCCCTCTAAGGAGCAAGGGCAATCCGGGAGAGGGGGAATCCACGTTGGAAGGTGGACGGGCAAGGGACGGGGCATCCCAAACCGGGATCACCAACCCGGCAAAACCGCCTACCCCTTAGTATGGGTCTCACAGTGGAGCGTAGCGGTGCTGTCTACCCTTGCCCGGACCAGCAGCCTAGGCTGGGAGGCAAGGTGAATACTAAGAAAAGGGGGGTCCGGGCAGAAATAGACTAACAAGCGAGTTACCCTGGCTACCTGCAAGGAGGAGACATCCATCTTCTGACTTGCTCGCCGTCTGCAGAGATGAAAGACTGGGGACTGAGTGGGAGGTATCAGGTATTTATGGACCGGGAGGGGCTCCCTTTTTTTCATGAAATCTCTGCAAGATCGCCCTCTACAGGTCGGTATAACCCAAGTGTAATTACTATCTGAAGCGTGGTGTGTGACATACGTAGAATAACACCATTCGACTTACCAGTAACGTTTTTTCAGGAAGCCTTCAGATTGACCACTTATTACATCTTGGGTGTGATCATCAATCTGAAGGGTGACTTGGAAAAAAAAACACTGTTCGACTTACCAGCAATGGATTTTTCAGGAAGCCTGCGGCTTGAACACACGGAGAAGTAATAAGCAGTCAAGCTAAAGGGTGACTTGTAGAAACTTAAAGGAGCAGTATCGCTAATTTTTCTTGGTGACTTATATTTAAATGGTACTTTGAATGTAGGTAAGTGTTGGAGTAAGAATTACAAATTTAGAAAAAAATGATGTCTGTGTTGAGCAGCTGGAGACTAATAGCTCATGTTTATGTCTGCTGAGTGTCGGGATCCGACACTCTGGCCTGTTCCACGCTGAGGAGAGGGGTGAAATAATGTATCAAAGTATCAGCTGTTCAGTGCTGGCAGCCATCCAGCATAAGATAACAACATTGCAACATTGCCTGGCCAGAACTTATATATCTAAAACAGAGAGAAAAGCTCTAGAAGTCATTTAGCTGATTTTGACAGTTTTTCCTTCATGTTGGCTCTGCTGCAGAATCTTTCAGTTTACCATTTTCTCTTTCATATTCTTATTTTTCATTTTTCCATATGATCTTTCTTTCAGCTTTGTGTGTTTTGAGCAAAGCCCAACCCAGGATTTTCACTATCTGGAGTTCTGTTTTGTGCCCCTAGGGGCATCCCGACTTGGGATGCCCTGATATGTGAAATCCCCAAGTTCGCCTGTGAAAACGTACCTTTCCCTGTCCCACAGCGCATGCGCGGGCTCTCATCCAATCAGCTCTGTTTGCACGGAGATGGGGAGCCTGAGCAGTAACCTTCCTGGCTGCTCGGCCTGTCTAAATGACTATCTGCGTGAGCGCGCCAGAAAAATGGGGGGATCTGTGGTTATCCAGGGGTCGTTTCACACAGTGGGCCTCCTGATTTAGAATGCCCAAGGGGCAAGGTCAATGGCCGGGTCTTATAGACTTCAGGGTCGGCAACTCAGGTTTTTGACCACTTTAATACCTTTAGATTTTCCTGCACAGTTATTCAAAGAAGAATTTCAGTTATTTTTAGTCAGTTCAGTTTATTTTGTATAGATTTTACACATTTGAGTCACCTGGTCTCATAACAAAAGCAGCACCTCACACACACACAGTCGTTACCACTGATTACAGTGTCAGCCTCTGAGGTAAAGTGTTGCTAGGAGACCAGTGGGCTAAATGAAGCAGCTCACTAAATAAAACTCAGCAGATCCCCCTATTCAGCGAATGGACTGAGCCATTGTCATTATACAATTTAAAAGAAAGGCATATATTTTTTCCTATTTCTATCGCCAGATTATTTATACACATGTTAGAAGCTATTGTGTGGCTATTTAATTATTTATCTTTTTTAATGCAAATTTCGAGATACTGCTCCTTTAAATACTGTCCCTGGTTCTGTTGGCCCATCAGCTCTTGCTGGTGAGAAGCAGTCAGTGCAGACTGACGCAGAAGCAGCGGCAGCATTGGGATGAACAGGTTGGATGGCTGACCTACATTTATGTCTACATTATCCTTTAAACTTCCCAAAAGTACAAACTCACATCCAGATACTGTTTTGCAATACTCCTCTTGGTGTCGTCATTTATCTTTTTGCACAGCATATCCCTCTTGAGAAACTCCAACGTCTGTTTAGGATGGAAGTGGACCCCTGTTTTCCTGCTGATTGCCTTGTCGTAGACTTTTGCTGACTCAGACGGTGAATACTTCTGGATTTTGCTGGGAAAGAAAGGGTTTTTTTTTTTTTGTTTTGTTTTTTTTAGAACATTTACTACAACTTCCTATTGTAACTAGAAAAACATAATAGATTCTATACAAACAGGATTATTTCGAATGTGTCATGAACACGTCAAATCAGTGGTGGGCAGCAATATATGTAAGTTCATTCACTGACATATATATATATATATATATATATATATATATATATATATATATATATATATATATATATATATATATATATATATACACACATATATATACATAAATATATTATATACATAGATTTGTCCATTTAAACCGGACCATCCATGGTTTTCTTTAATGGGTGTTGGTCCCGCAGTCAGCTAAAAGAAACAAGCTCAGGGGGGTATCCAGAATGCTGAAGCCCCCCCCCCCCCCCCCGGAACTCCCGTAATCCTCACCTTTACTATGAGCCAGCGCCGACAGCGGAGTCCCGCAATTGGGCGGCACCTAGTCTCGGGGGCAGGTTGTTACGGTGACTGGCTCAGAGGACGCGACCATGGTCCAAGTGACTATCGCCCCCCACCCCCCCAAACTTGTTTTGACTAGCCGACAGCCGGACCAACACCCGTTAAAGAAAAAAGGGGTGTTGGCCCGGTTTAAAGAAAATGATTGCTTAAGGTAAGGGTTATACTGTTGTACTAGAAGAGAAAGCGGGCCTAAACTGTTCCTCCTCCTGGGTGATTACTCCCACTATGGGCATACCTAGGGTGCCCGCATACAATGGATATCAAAAGTCTACACACCCCTGTTCAAATGTCAGGTTTATACTTGTCCTTTAAAGTAATGTTAAATAATATTCAGTTTCAATTGTCTAGTGGACCGATCTCCAAGACCCCCCCCCCCCCCCCCCGGGCCCAGCCCTGGACCTGGAGTCTAAAAAGACCCAAGGGCCAGCCAACTAGGTGCCCTTCCCAATTCCAATTGCCCCACTGTGTGAACCACCTCAGATGTCCCGTAAACATAGTAACATAGTATTTGCGGCTGAACGGCTGAATAAAGACTTCAGTCCATCCAGTTCAGCCTATTTGTCTCCTTCCAGTGGTCTAGTAGCCATAGCTTACCTTTTCTTTCCGCTGGTCTTGTGCCGCGATCGCAGGCCGCACCCCTGCAGTCGTGTGTAATCCTGCACCCAGCCATTCAGGTAGGCCGGGCAAAACGGGAGCCTGATGCGTCCACTGGCGCTCCCTATGCCAAAGCGCAGTCCAAAACAATGGCTTCATGCCGTACATTAGAGGATTATTGGACAGGTGCCCGTGCATGTGCCGTGGGAACAGCAGGAAGGTGAGTGGAGCGAAATCTGGAGTTTTTCACACAGCGGGTTGACCCTGGGGCAGGTACCAATCACCAGGATAATAGAAAATACAATTCTGTGAAATACTCACCTGTAGAATTGGTATTTGTATACAGTACGTCCTGCTCCAGATATAGTACTTACACTTGGGTTATCCTCCGCCAGATGGTGCTGCACTGCAGAGACATGCAAAAACAGGCTCCTCCCGGCCCTTCAAATACCCGGGGACCTCCCACAAATCCCCAGCATTGAAAAGCAGTGAACAAGAAGCCGGGAGAATTAAACCACCCAGAACAACTGGTAAAGATAACAATAACAATCACCATACAGGTGATCCAGAATAATTCAAAAACCAGGGTGGGGTGGAGCAGGACGTACTGTATACAAATAATATCAATTCTACAGGTGAGTATTTCACAGAATTGTATTATTCTTAGTATACAGTAAGTCCTGCTCCAGATATAATTGGGACATCCAGTAGCAGTGTCCATAAGGTAGGGTGGACCCCAACAAAAAAACGACAACAGCAGACAGTTTAAACCACTGTCACCTGTATAACCATACGGCCAAGACAGCATGAGCTGAGGCCCTAACATCAACCTTGTAAAAACTTTGCAAAAGGTATGAGCAGAAGGCCAAGGTAGTGGCCTAGCCAACCAGTTCAACAGAAGCCCGGTGCTGAAAAGCCCAAGAGGCATCAAGCACTAGTAAAAGGAGAATCGAGGCGACAAGGAAGATTCTACCCCTTGCCGGAATAGGCCCGAGTAACAGCCTGTGAATCCAATAGCTACAGTAGACTTGGCAGAAGCCAAAGGACCGAACCAAGGACTAGGAGCAACATCCATTAAGGTAATAACCAGGACCAAGGCCGCCCAACTCCCGAGAGCAGACGAGATCAGGCACACTCAGGATGTAATGACCACAGG
Organism: Gastrophryne carolinensis; assembly: GCA_027917425.1. Taxonomy (NCBI): domain Eukaryota; kingdom Metazoa; phylum Chordata; class Amphibia; order Anura; family Microhylidae; genus Gastrophryne; species Gastrophryne carolinensis. The sequence continues at coordinate 607,187,682 of CM051234.1, forward strand.
CCCCAAGGAACATCAGTAACAGTGACTACCAAGGGAACTTCCAACACCTGATTAAGGAATGCAGAACCCTTTCCTCAGCGATGCTAGGAAAAGGGCACAGCAGGGATAGAAATATCTCAAATCAATGAACAAGAGACACCTCCAGATACGGAGAGCCCGACTTCAGGCGGAACTCCACCTTATCCTAGTGTATCTCAAGGAATGGGGGCTAGGTAGACAGAGCCGCCCACTAACACACGCCTGACCAAGGTAATAGTCACCAGAAGGACAACCTTGAGGGTAAGAACAGCCAGACAGCATCCTTGAATAGGACCAAGGGACAAAAACCTGCAAGTAGACAGAATGAAATTCAATTTCAAATCCCAACGGGGACCATAGGATTACATGGGGGACGCACGAGTACCCCCTGAAGGAAGTCTTAACCAAGGAAGACAGAACCAGGGACTACTAAGGCAAGGTGGACAGGGCAGAACCTGACCCAGCAGAGCACTGAGTTGGAGAACCACTCCAAATCATGCTGCAACACCACTAGCACCCTGGGAACCGAGAACGCCCAACAGGGAAGAGACCTAGACTCACCACCAGTCAATATGGGTATGTCATACCCTACAACAGATGGAGGAAAAAGTGGAAGAAGCTTGCTCCTAGCCTTCCCATAGTCTCAAAACACCGAGACAGATAAGCCTGTTTCCATCAAGATGGAAGTTTCAGCAGTCAGGCCGACTAGGCCAGAGTCTGTAGATTGGAGTGACGTAAAGGGAGCCCTGAGTGAGCATAGCTAACACTCCTGGCAAAAAGGTACAGAAACTACCGTCCTTGGTATCATAATCACCCTCTACTAGGGCACCTGGGGACCACCAGAATCACTGGTCCCTTTGCCAGCGCAGTCATGCGCAGAACCCTGCCTAGCAGGGGGAATGGGGAAGGGACATACAGAACCGAACGTCCAGTCATGACGTCACTAAGGCATCCGGACCACTGCCAGAGGATCCTGGGACAGGGAAACAAGGCCGAGAGCCTGTGATAGTGACAGAACACAAACAGATCCACAACTGATAGGACCCCATAGTGGTACAGGGATTAGCACATCCTGTTGCAGAGGGGCTCCACCGGCCGAATATCACTGGTATGCAGGGAACATTGTCTCCACCCAGATTAGGAACCTAGACACTCCCTAGAGGGTCCACCAGCTCCAGGCCCCTTCCAATGGTTAATGTAGGACACTGTCGTCAGACAGACCGAGCACCCCCAAACTGGCAGGCGTAGAAGGGAAGTAGTCAAGCGAGACAGAACCAACTGAAAAACGCTCACTGTTTCAAATTCAATAGGCGTAAGGACCATCTAAGGGCCCCACCACCCCCAGAATCGCAGGGAGTTTCAGAAGAAAACCTCCCCCTTCAACCTGATAGTTTGGCATCCATGGTGACCGTTTCCAGGAATGGGTAAGAAGGAACTGCCCCCAGACAGGTTCCTTGAGTTCATCCACACCAAGAGAAACCTTCTTATCAGGTAGGAAGGCCCACAGACCCCACTCCAGGGATGCCGGATCCCTGTCCTGTATTAACAATAGAAGTCGCAGAAGGGCCCAAGGGGAACTGAACATAAGGGACCTCTTCAGAGCAAGACACCAACGGGCCCACCAGCTGCATTTCTGCCCGGTGAAGGGGCCGGGACAGCAATGAGGGACTGAGCCCATGTGACCAGATTGTCCACTTTATTGCGGAGAAGGGAATGATCCAGATTCATTCCTAGTAATGTGATTACCAATTACCAATAGATACACAGTAAAAAAAGCAAAAGCGCGGTCCTGACACCATGAATACCAGTCAAAGACAGTACTAAGGCCATAAGCGTGTAAACGTACACTGAGACCACCACACCCCCCCCCTTCCTTTCCCCCTGGCCTACGGGGGGGAACGAGGGAGGATGGCGACCCTTTGTACAGGGCCCACCGGTACACGGGGCATGGGCAATAGAGGCATCCCCTAGAGGCTCACCATCAGCCTAAACCGCCTACCCTTTGGTGGGGGACTGCGGTGGAGCATGGCTCCGTTAAGCATGCATGGTGCTGCCTACCTTCACCCGACCAGCGCAGCCCAGGCTGGGAGGCACATCACAGGGAGGACAGGTGGGAATAGTCCAACAGGGCTTTGATAGCCCCGCTCACCTGCGAGGTCCCTGGGTATTTGAAGGGTCGGGAGGAGCCTGTTTTTGCATGTCTCTGCAGTGCAGCGCCATCTGGCGGAGGATAACCCAAGTGTAAGTATTATATCTGGAGCAGGAGGTACTGTATACTAAGAATATCCTGGTGATTAGTCCAATTTAAAACAACTATAACTAAACCCATATATAGTTCGGCTAGTGCTAGTAGGATTTTCATTTTCTTAGTTGAATTTTACAGCAAAAGCCAAGGTTCGTATAAACAAATCAAAAGGAATAGATCAGAGAACAACACTGGAGGTTGAAGTATATCCTCCCACCACGGAGAAGGTGTCATGAGCAGGGATTTATTTTTGCATAACCTTCCAGTCCAGTCTGATCTCTCCTGGTGACTGGGGGGTATTACCCCATTTGTATGTTGTGTATGTACAAATGTTACTTGTACAAGCAAATAAGAGGGTGCAATGGTTTCTCATCTACCTGTCTGAGAATCCACAGAGGTTTTTTAAATGCTGCTTTAACATTAGAAGTAAGAGGATTCCTTGGGAAGCATTTGCAAACTCTATGAGGGGTGCAGCATCGTCTGGTAGACAGTTGAGAACATAGTCTATATTATCTTCATCATCAGACTCTGAATCTGAGGCTGCCCGCCGCCTGGTTCTCTTCCGTCGAACTACTTCTTCCTCACTTTCACTACTACTTTCTTCTTCAGATGATGCTGCTTTTTTCTTTTTCTTAGGCTTTCCTCCTTTCACCATTGACTACAAATAGGAAAGAAAAAAGATGGCATGTGTGTTATTAGATGCGCAAATGAAGCGAGACAAGCTCAGCTTTGGGTTAATCAACTTTCCCATTCTTGCAATTCAGTCTTTCAAACGTTCCTACAAGCTGCAGAGATGTAGTGTGGGTCCGGGCTGGCATTCAAGCAACATGAAATGCCTTCAATGAACAAATTAACTGACCTGTTAGGTAAAGACCTTAGAACGCAGTTCATTTCACTGAAGATTAGAAGTGTGATAAATGGAGGTCAGAATCAATAACATGAATGTATATGTGAACATTCCCTCTCCATTAAAAAGATTCCTATTTTTTGCATTGTATGCTTTAGTGGCTAATAAAGGTTAAATAAACCCCCAGTAAGCCACTTATCTCTGCACTGATTCTTTCCTTGAACTGAATTAGAGCAATAAAGTTAATGAAGCACGCTGCTATTAACATATTACTGTGAACAAGTTGGTGCTGAGGAGCTGGACACACCTTATTTTGTCCGGCCCCCTAGGCATCCCTAACATTCTTCGATTAGATTTTTCCTTATATGATGATGTCCAATAGATGACGTATGCTGTGTTGTTTACTTCAATATAAAAATAAAGTGCCACTAGGCGGAGCGGCAGCATCGAGCACATACTGTTATGCGTTATACGTTTATAGTGGCGCTGTAAGTTAAGATCCCATAGAGCACAATGGGCAGATCTATAATTAAGTGCTCTATGCTTATAAATAGTATTACATAACTTGCATTGTGACTGGTCACTTATACAGTAAAATGCCAACCAACATGGCAATTGTCTTTTTCTTGTAAAATTGTTTTTTCTGCTTACCAATGTGTAATTTGGACAACGACTAAAATGCAGCCTAAACGCACTGTAAAGTTTGCCCCCTTTGCCCCAGCAGTGATATCTTGTAACTGTAATGATGAAGGGCCAAACGGCGCCAATCTTTTAAGGTGGCCAAAAATAAATACACCACGCAGCGCCTAAAAGACAGCTGGATTAAGTGGTGCTCGCTGGCTCCCAATACCAAATGGAACAACCAAAGCAAATTAGTTAACATCGGGCTCAGTGCAATTCGGTCAAAATAGCAGCGACAAAAAAGAAAAATACCCACGCTCCAAAACTGGCGCTACACCAGCAAAAATACAATTCTGTGATTACTCACCTGTAGAATTGGTATTATACGTATACAACACGTCCTGTTCCAGAATAATCCTTACTCCTGGGTAATACATCCACAAGATGGCGCTGGACTGCAGAGACAGAAAATGGCTCCTCCCGGCCCCATATATACCAGGGACCTCCCACAAATTCCCCAGTATTGAAAAGCAGTTAAAATGTAGCCAGGAGAACTATAACCATTATCAAAAATTGAACATAAAAACAATCACCATATAGAAGTATCTAAGAACAATGAAAACAAGGGTGTGGTGGAACAGGAAGAGCTGTATACGTATAATACCAATTCTACAGGTGAGTAATCACAGAATTGTATTATCCTAAGTATACAGCACGTCCTGTTCCAGAAAAATCCTTACTCCTGGGACATCCAATAGCAGTGTCCGTAAGGTAGGGTGGGATCCCCAAAAAGTAACAGCGGGCAGTTTAAACCACTGCCGCCTACAGAACTTTGCGGCCAAAAGCAGCGTCAGCTGAGGCCCTAACATCAACCTTGTAAAACTTACAAAAGGTATGAACAGAAGACCAAGTAGCGGGATTAAGATGAAAAGCAGAGACAACCTTAGGCAAGAAGTCGGGTTCAAAGCGAAAAAATACAATTCTGTGAAATACTCACCTGTAGAATTGGTATTATAAGTATACAGTACGTCCTGCTCCAGATAGATTACTTACACTTGGGTTATCCTCCGCCAGATGGCGCTGCACTGCAGAGACATGCAAAAACAGGCTCCTCCCAGCCCCTCAAATACCCGGGGACCACCCACAAATCCCCAGCACTGAAAAGCAGTGAAAAATAAGCCGGGAGAATTTAACCACCCAAAAACTGGTAACCATAACAATGATAACAATCACCATACAGGGGATCCAGAAAAATGCAACAACAGGGTGGGGTGGAGCAGGACGTACTGTATACTCATAATACCAATTCTACAGGTGAGTATTTCCCAGAATTGTATTATTCTTAGTATACAGTACGTCCTGCTCCAGATAGATTGCTTCGGACATCCAATAGCAGTATCCGTAAGGTAGGGTGGGATCCCCCAGTAAAAAGGTAACAGCAGACAGTTTAAACCACTGCCGCCTGCAAAACCTTGAGGCCAAAAACAGCAACAGCTGAGGCCTTAACATCGACCTTGTAAAACTTTGAAAAAGTATGAATAAAAGACCAAGTAGCGGCCTTGCACACTGGTGCAATATAAGCCTGGTGCTGGAAGGCCCAAGGGGGCACCGATAGCACAAGAAGAAGGGCAATAAAGCGAAGGAAGGATTCTTCCTCCTAGCAGAGCAGGCCTGAAACACAGCCTGGCGAATCCACATGCAAATAGTAGACTTGGCAGAAGCCAAAAGCCCTTCCTAGGACCGGAAGGGACCACAAGAAGAGCATCAGTGTTCTTGAAAGGTGCAGTAGCCACCAGATAGTACTTCAGACACCTAACCACATCCAAAAAGAATGCAAAACCCTCTCCTTAGCATTACTAGGATTAGGGCACAATGAAGGAAGAACAATGTCCTGATTCAAATGAAAGGCAGAAAGTCAGGTTTGAAACGAAACACCACCTTGTCCTGGTGTGTCTCAAAGTAGGGGGGCTGAATGGACAGCACCGCCAACTCAGACAAACGCCTGACAGAAGTGATAGCTACCAGAAACACGACCATGAGTGTAAGAATAGCCAAGGCAGCAACCTGCACAGGTTCAAAGGGAGCACCCTGCAAGACAGGCAAGACCATTTTCAAATCCCCAAAACAGGGACCATAAGTTGTAGAGGGGAACGCGCAAGAGCAACCCCCTAAAGGCAGTCTTAATCAAGGAAAGCAGAACAGAAGACTTCTGAAAGAAGTAAGACAGGGTAGAAACCTGACCCTTCAAGGTACTGAGTTAGAGACCGACTCTAACCCATGCAGTAAAACTCCAGATCCCTGGGAACTGAGAACACCCAACAGGGAAGAGACCAAGACTCAACCAGTCAAGGAAGGTACGCCATACCATATAACAGATAGAAGAAGAAATCATCTTACTAGCCTTCACCATGGACTCAACCAACGATGTAGACGACCATTCTCCATCAAGATGGAGGTTTCAGCAGTCAGGCCGTCAAGGCCAGAGTTAGTAAATAGGATGGTGTAAGTGGTCCTAAGTGAGCAGATCTGGCAATCCAGGCAGAAAGCACGGATCTACTGCCATCTGCACCGCGTCTGCGAACCACACTCTTCCTGGCCACCTGAGGCCACCAGAACTTAGAGACAGACATACAGAAACTGAATGTCCCGCCGTGACAGTACTAAGGCATCCATCGGCACGGCCAGAGGATCCTGGTACAGGGAGACAAAGGCCGGGAGTTTGCGATTGTGATGGAAAGCAAACAGATCCACATAGGTTGGCCCCAACGGTGATACAGAAATTGGAACACCCTGTTGCAGAGGGACCCCCCCGGAATGTATACCGCTGAATGCAGGGAACATTGGCCTCCACCCAGATCAGAGAATCAGAGACACTTCCTGGAGGACCCTCTTGGACCGGGTCCCTCCCTGATGATGTCATGTAGGCAACTGCCATCAGAGTGACCCATGCGCACCCGAGCAGGCAGGCCCTGAAATGAGCAGTCCAACGAATCAGGACTAACCTGATCGCTCACAGCTGCAAGACGTTGATAGGTGAATAGGCCTCCTAAGGACCCCACCTCCCCTGGAACCGCAGGGCCAGGAGAAACCCCCCCAACCTGATAGACCGGCATCCGTGGTGACCGTCTCCCAGGAAGGAGCAAGAAGGTTCCGCCCCCCAATAGGTTCCTTGAGTCCCCCCACTACAAGAGGGACCTCCTCACCAGGGGGGGGGGGGGGGGGGGAAAGACACCCAGACCCTGTCCAGGGACGCTGGGTCCTTGTCCCGTACAGACAATAGGGGAAGTTGCAGAAGCCCCAAGAGGGACTGAGCACAAAGGGCCGCTGCGAAGCATGCCACCCTCAGGCCCATCAGCTGTATCCCCTGCCTTGGTGAAGGAACGGGGACAGCTAGGAGAAACTGAGCTTGTGCAAGCAGATGTCCACCTTCTGCTGAGGAAGGAATATCCTTGCCTGAACAGTGTCCAGATTCATTCCTAGGAATGAAATTACCAAAGAAGCCGACAGCGAGAACTTGGTGGTGGCTGATCACCTGTCCAGATGACTCCAGGATGGGCACCCCCAGCTGAATATCCAACTATGCCCGATGTAGAGGCTGGGAAGTGATGAGGACGTCCAGGTAGTGCAGCACGCGGACGCCCCTTGGCCTCAGAGACATCACCCCTGCCAGCAGCTTGGCGAGCACTGGGAGCTGAAGAGAGGCCAGATGGCAAGGCCACAAATTGGCAGTGTTGATCCTCCAACGCGGATCTAAGGAATCCTGGTGTCCAGAAAACACAAGGATGTGAAAGTAAGCATCTTTGATATCCACAAACGGCATGAAGGCCACGGTTCGCAAGGAGCAAATGGCCGAGCGCAGAGTTTCCATGAGGAAGGCGCCTGTACTTGACGAATTGCTGAAGATCTGCAAATCCAGAATGGACCAGTCTGACCCCTCTGTTTTGGGAGCTGTGAAAGGGTTAGTGTAAAGGTCCCTTGCCTCTGTCTGTTAAGGGAAATCTGCAAATGACCTCCAGACCCAGCAGGCCTAGCATGGCCTGCGCCAGCACCTGAGTAGAAACAGGGACCAGGAGTACCAGGGACCAGATAATCTTAGGGAAGGCCGCACAGCAAACACCATCTTGTAGTCGGAGGACACTACCTCCTAAATCCACCGGTCTGAGGCGTGATGCCTCCAGACTTAAGCAAGGTGCCGCAGCCGTCCCCTCACCCGGGCGGGCGCCCCGTCATGCTTGAGGGGACTTGGGAGAGGATTTGGGCATAGCGCCTCTCCCCCCCCCCCCCCAGAGGAGCCAGGGTGTTGTCTTCTGCTCCTGGGACAGGGAGATGCGTGAGCCCTCGCGAAGGACACCCCTGGTTCCTGTTTAACACCATGGTGGGGGATGGAAGGGGGGCCTGGCCCCCGAGACAGCCGTCTGCGCTGGGGTAACTTACCTCTCCTACCAAACAGGTCAGGGCAGTAAGGGCATTCTTCGCAGCGTTGACAGCACCCCACTGTCGCAGCCAGACCAAGCGACGTATAGCCACCACGAGGGCAGAAGTTCTTGCACACATTCTGATGGTGTCATCCAATGCTACTAGAACAAATTTAACAAACACGTCACAACTGGAGAGTGCATTAAACACCTCACAAGGAAGATCATCAGAGGCACTATCAAGCATATTTCTGATGAGGGTTCTAGTGGCCACAGCAGTAATGGCAGAGGCAAAGACCGGGCACAGCGCCGTCCCCGCACATGCAAAGGCATGGGAGGCCAGCAGGTCAATGTAGTAGAATCGGGGGGGGGTTGTATGACAGGGGCTTTAGGTAGCCCAATTATCGGGACATCCGCCTCGGGGGTGGGGAGGGGGGTGGGGGATGACCAACATTTAACCACCTCAGGCGGAAAGGGATACTTCCTATCCTAGTCCCTTGGGACCCCGGGAAGTTTACTAGGGCACTCCCATTCTTTGAGCACCAGGGGATGGAAGTGAGCCTGCTCTAGGAATTCCAAACGTGATGATACAGTGTGGGAGCGCCCCCCTCCTTGCCTGGGAGCCTCACCAGGGAGAGAGATAGACAGAACCTCAAAGATCTGGGTAAATAATCTGTCAGTGTCATCCGGGGCCCAGGGGTCAGAGCCAGAATCGTCATGACCCCCTGGTCTTTCATCAGATGAGCCTGAGTCAGAAAAGGTCTCTCCTTCATCAGAAGGGGTATAGCGACACAGATTCATAAACTCCTGAGATCCCATAAGGAAAACAGTATCATAAGGCGTAAGGTGCCGCTTCTTACCAGGGCCCTTAAGGACCTCGCAATAATCATTTCAGCAGTAGGTAGTCTAGAAGACACAACGGGCTGAGAATCCCCACTTGTATGCGACTGGACAGGAGTGAGATTTAAGCTTGGGGTAGAAGGTGAAGTGAAGCGAGGTGCAGCCGCTGGCATGACAGACCGCAAAACCAGCGCTTGCTCGACACAGGGTACACAGACCCATGCCATGTCAGCATCAGCATGAGGTTGTCCACACGCTACACACAGCCGGGCTTGTCCCGAAGGAACCCCGGTCCCATAATCCTGGGAAGCCTCCATATGGTGATTATTAGGCACAGTATGCCAGTAGGGATTGACGCTATGAAGCAACCCTGGATGCCCCAATGATCCGCTAGGGAAGTGGGAGTAATTATACTGGGCCCAACTGGCAATTTCACAGGGCCGGGAGAAGCCACTGGATTCACCCGTCTGAAAGACATAATGAGAATAAAGGGGTATCAGAACCATGCACAGTAAGCAAGAAGCATAAAAATCGCCCGCGAGGGCACTTACAGACCGCGGAAGGAGGGACCGTTAACCACTCGCGCGACTAGATCAGAATGGCACCAAACGAACCTCGAAGGGCGGCAGTTACACAAGTAAAAATACAAATCATTGCGGCGGCTGACACCCCATATACAAGTCCAAGGACATTACAAAGGCCTTATGCATGTAATCACAATACACTGGCACCAGACACACGCACACACCCCCCCTCCCCTTTCTTTCCCCCCGAGCTACGGGGGGAACGAGGGAGGATGGCGGCCCTTTGTACAGGGCCCACCGCTACACGGGGCATGGGGCAATAATGCGGGAGGGGCATCCCATAAAGGCTCACCTCACCAACAGGGCCGCAGGCTTTAATAGCCCCACTCACCTGCGAGAGAGTGCTACTTCATGTCTTCGCAGTTAGCACTGCAGAGAAAATCTGGGGATTTGTGGGCGGTCCCCGAGAATTTGAGGGGCCGGGAGGAGCCTGTTTTTGCATGTCTCTGCAGTGCAGCGCCATCTGGCGGAGGATAACCCAAGTGTAAGTAATCTATCTGGAGCAGGACGTACTGTATACTTATATCAATTCTACAGGTGAGTATTTCACAGAATTGTATTTTGTGCAGTCCTCTCAAAATGTGCTCAACAGCCGTTTGTGCAAACTCTTACCGGATCCCTATCTTGGGAATATCACAATAGCACAAGGCTATTCCTGACACTCAGACTTGTATTCTGACCCCTCTGGTCCGGCGTTCCTTTCAGTGGTGGCTGGACCCGAGGAGTCTTCTGGACCGAGTAGCACGAGTAGAAAGAGCAGTAAGGCGAAAAGGAAGGACTCTTCCCCTTAGCAGAATAGGCCTGAATCACGGCCTGACGAATCCATTTGCTAACAGTAGACTTGGCAGGAGCCAAACCCTTCCTAGGACCAGAAGGGACCACAAAAAGAGCATCAGTTTTCCTGAAGGGCGCAGTGACCACCAGGTAATACTTCAAAAACCTGACCACATCCAAGGAATGCAAAACCCTCTCCTTGGCGTTGCTAGGATTAGGGCACAAAGAAGGAAGAACAATATCTTGATTCAAATGAAAAGCAGACACTACCTTAGGCAGAAAATCTGGCTTAAAGCGGACCACCACCATGTCCTGGTGTCTCCCAAAGTATGGGGGCTGAATAGAAAGAGCCACTACCTCAGACACACGCCTGACCGAAGTAATGGCTACCAGAAAGACAACCTTGAGGGTAAGAACCGCCAGAGCAGCATCCTGCATAGGTTCAAAGGAAGCCCCCTGCAAGGCAGACAAAACAGAGTTCAAATCCCAAAAAGGGACCACAGATTTACGTGGAGGACGCACATGAGCGACCCCCTGGAAAAAGGGTCTTAATCAGAGAATGCTGAGCAAAAGACTTCTGAAAGAAAACAGACAGGGCAGAAACCTGACCCTTCAGAGTACTGAGGCGGAGTCCCGACTCCAGCCCATGCTGTAAGAACTCCAGAACCCTGGGGACTGAAAACACCCGACAGGGAAGAGACCTAGACTCACACCAGTCAGTCAAGGTAGGTACGCCATACCCTATAATAGATGGAAGAAGAAGTTTTTCTTCCTAGCCTTCACCATGGTATCAACCACTGAGGCGGACAAGCCTTTCTCCATCAAGATGGAGGTTTCAGCAGCCAGGCCGTCAGAGCCAGAGTTTGTAAATTGGGATGGCGTAAGGGGCCCTGAGTGAGCAGATCTGGCACCCCTGGCAGAACGTACTGGTCTATTACCATCTGCACCACGTCTGCAAACCACACTCTTCTTGGCCACCTGGGGGCCACCAGAATTGCTGGCACCCCCTCCAGAACAATCTTGCACAGAACCCTGCACAGCAGGGGGAATAGAGGAAAGACATTCAGGAACTGAACGTCCTGCCATGACTTTGCTAGAGCATCCGTGGTCAAGGCCAGAGGATCCTAGGACAGGGAGACAAAGGCCGGGAGCATGTGATTGTGACGGGACGCAAACAGATCCACATCTGGTTGGCCCCAATGGTGACACAGAGATTGGAACACCCTGTTGCAGAGGGACCATTCTCCCTGGCGAGAGGTCCCCCTACCCAGAGGGTCTGCCAGCAGATTTTCCACCCCCGGAATGTACACCGCTGATATGCAGGGGAAATTGGCCTCCACCCAGGTCAGGATCAGAGACACTTCCTGGAAGGCCCTCTTGCTCCGGGCCCCCCCCTGATGATACATGCAGGCAACTGCCATCTGGTTGTCCAAGCGCAAATGAACAGGCAGGCCCTGAAGATGAGTAGTCAAGCGAGCCAGAACTAACCTGATCGCTCGCAGCTCCAAGACATTGATAGGTGTGTGGGCCTCCTGAGGGCCCCACCTCCCCTGGTACCGCAGGGACTTCCAGAAACCCCCCCAACCTGATAGACTGGCATCCGTGGTGACCGTCTCCCAGGAAGGGGCAAGAAAGGATCTGCCCCCCAACAGGTTCCTTGAGTCCATCCACCACAAGAGGTACCCCCTGACCAGGGAGGGGGGGGGGGGAGCACACAGACCCTGTCCAGGGACGCTGGGTCCTTGTCCCATACAGATAATAGGTGAAGTTGCAGAGGCCTCAAGTGGAACTGAGCATAAGGGACCGCTTCGAAGCACGCCACCATCAGGCCCACCAGCTGCATCCCCTGCTTGGTGGAGGGATGGGGACAAGCTAGGAGGGACTGAGCCCGTGCAATCAGATTGTCCACCTTCTGCTGAGGAAGGAAGATCCTTGCCTGAACTGTATCCAGATTCATCCCTAGGAATGGAGTTACCAAGGAAGGGGACAGTGAGGACTTGGGGTGGTGGATCACCCACCCAAATGACTCCAGAATGGACACCACCAGCTGAGTATCCAACTCTGCCTGATGTAGAGACTGGGAAGTGATGAGGATGTCGTCCAGATAGGGAAGCACGCAGACGCCCTGACATCTGAGCAGAGACATCACGCCAGCTAGCACCTTGGTGAACACCCTGGGAGCTGAAGTGAGGCCTAAGGGCAAGGCCAAAAATTGGTAATGTTGATCCATCAGAGCGAACCCGAGGGACTTTAGATGACCTTGGAAAACAGGAATATGAAGGTAAGCATCTTTGATGTCCACAGAAGTCATGAAATCTCCTTGGCTCAGGGAACTGATGGCAGAGCGCAGAGTCTCCATGCGAAAGCGCCTGCCCCTGACAAAACTTGTTGAGAATCATTAAGTCCAGGATGGGTCTAACAGAACCATACTTTTTTGGGTACTGTGAATAGGTTGGAATAAAAACCCTTGCCCTTTTCTCTTAAAGGCACATGGCAGCTCCAGGAAGCCTTGCACTGCTTGCACTAGCTCCTGAGCTGACACAGGGTCCTGAGGAATCCGGGACCTGATGAATCTTGGAGGGGGATCTGCAGCAAACTCCAACTTGTAACCGGAGGACACTACCTCCTGAATTCACCGGTCTGAGACATGAATCCTGCAGACTTGAACGAAGTGCTGCAGCCGCCCCCCCACCCGGATGGGTGAGGGCGCCGCATCATGCCTGAGGGGGCTTGGGAGAGGATTTAGCTTATGGGACCCCAAGAGGAGCCAGGACGTCCACGTCCTCTGCCTCTACCCCAGAAATCTCCCCGGGGAAGGATAACACCCTACCCTGTACTGCATCACGGTAAGGGGAGGGGAAGAAACCCTGACCCCAAAGGGCCGAGGTTGCCGCCTGCGCTGGGGTAACCTGCCTCCCTTAGCAAGAAAGGTCCAGGCGGTCTCCAACAGACGCAGTCCTTTAAAGGGAAAACCAGTGAGAGCCTTCCTGGAAGCATTGTCAGCGGCCCACTAGCACAGCCAAACCGAGTGCGCATAGCCACCACGAGGGCAGAAGTTCTGGCACACATTCTGATGGTGTCATCCAATGCTGACAGGACAAATGTTACAAAAACATCACAACTAGAGAGTGCATTAAAACACCTCACAAGGCAAATCATCAGGGGCACTATCAAGCATATTTCTGATAAGGGTTCTGGTGGCCACAGCAGTAATAGCAGAGGCACAGACCGGGCGCAGCGCCGTCCCCGCACATGTAAACTAACCACACAAATAAGGAGTCCCACACTCCTTAATCCATCCTCTATGTAAATGGCACCACTCGAAATATAAATTTAATTGTATACTTCTTTATTGCTCAAAAGATATTATGTACATATATACACACATTAAAATGTTGATTCAAATACATATATACACACAACACCCCTTACACAAAAGGGGGGGACAAGTGGAAGAACATAGAGGATGGATTAAGGAGTGTGGGACTCCTTATTTGTGTGGTTAGTTTGGTAGTGCACTAGTGTGCCTCCATTCTCTGAGTGTGCACACTCTGATAATAATCTATCTGGTGCGGTCTCTTTTCCTCTTTTGCCTCAGTCTAGAAGACACATCAGGCTGAGAATCCCCACTAGTATGCAACTGAACAGGAGTGAGATTTAAGCTTGGGGGAGTAAGTGAAGTGAAACGAGGTGCAGCCACTGGCAGGCCAGATTGCAATGCAAGCACCTGCTCAGCACAGGGTACACAGACCCGCGCCTTGTCAGCATCAGCACGAGGCTGCCCACACGCTACACACAGCTGGTCTTGTCCCAAAAGGGCGGGCCAGAGCAGGCTGTGACGCAGGGCGCGCCAAGCCAAGCCAGACCCCCCCCCCCCCCGAAGGGCGCGAAGCCCACAGACAAGCAGCCAATGATAACTCAGAAGCATCTGAGGTAACGCCGCTGCCCGGCACGGAGCATTTGCAGTAGTAAAAAAGACAAGCCAGCGCGGCGGCAGACACCACATATACTAGTCAAAGGACATGACAAGGAGCCGTATGCACGAATCACGCTACACGGTCACCCCCCCCCCCCCTTCTTTCTCTCCCGAAGGCTACAGGGAGAATGAGAGAGGATGGTGGCCCTTTGTACAGGACCCACCACTACACGGGGCATGGGGCAATAATGCGGGAGGGGCATCCCATGAAGGCTCACCATCAGCCTATACCGCCTACTCTTTGGTGGGGGACTGTGGCGGAACAGCGCTCCTTAAGCACACATGGTGCTGCCTACCTTCACCCGACCAGCGCAGCCCAGGCTGGGAGGCACATCAAACGAGGAATGGGTGGGAATAGTCCAATAGGGCCGCAGGCTATTAGCCCCACTCACCTGCGAGAGAGTGATAACTTCATGTCTTCGCAGTAAGCACTGCAGAGAAATCTGGGGATTTGTGGGAGGTCCCCGGGTATTTGAGGGGCCGGGAGGAGCCTGTTTTACATGTCTCTGCAGTGCAGCGCCATCTGGGGGAGGATAACCCAAGTGTAAGTAATCTATCTGGAGCAGGACGCACTGTATACCAAGAATATATTGTGGGACATGGATTGAACAAAAAAAAAACTGAATTAGTGGTTTTAGGCATTAAAAACTCCTGCCACATGCACTGTGGGATGCCCTACATTTTGGACTTTTTTCAAGGTTTATAAAATAATTTTTAGCTCTGTGTTCTCTCTCGTATAAGTATCTGTGAAGAGTGGGAGTCTTCTTACACGTTGAGCTTATCTAATTGTATTGCTATTAATTTTTTATGTTTTAGCGCTGTGTTCTTTCAGCTTTTTAGCCTTATAGCTGTTGTTTATCCATGGGCCTGTACCGCCTACCCTTTGGTGGGGGACTGCGGTTGGAGCAGCACTCCTTAGCACCTGACAGCGGTGCTGCCTACCATCACCCGACCAGTGCAGCCTAAGCTGGGAGGCAGTAAAAAGGAACGGGTGGGAATAGTCCTACAGGGCCGCAGGCTAATAAGCCCCGCTCACCTGCGAGTAGAGAGCCATCTTCTAGTCATTGCAGCCCAGACTGCAGAGAAGATCTGGGGAATTTGTGGGAGGTCCTTGGTATATATGGGGCCGGGAGGAGCCACTTTTCTGTTTCTGCAGTCCAGCGCCATCTTGTGGATGTATTACCCAGGAGTAAGGATTATTCTGGAACAGGACGTACTTAGAATATTATGCTAAACAGTCTTAAATAAGACCCTTAGTTTTCCTTGTTGCAACACTCACCTCTCTGAATGACTGCAGGAGGTTACTACCCGAAACAGATAATGTAATATCTATATGGTGCATAATGAAAAGTGGTTCCTCTTGCGTTTGATATGAAAAACCAGCTAGATTGTCAGCTATATACAAAAGCATCTGAACTTCTGTTTTCTGCAAAACAAAAGATTATTTTGAGAGATCTTTTTACAAAAAAGGTACCTACAATTAAATAAGCCATAGTTATAAATGATGTGCACTAGAGGTTTCATGTTAATTAGCTTAATTAAAGCTGAAGGAAGAGCAATCCTAAACATGTGCCCCCCTCAAGAGGTCAAAGGCATGCCCAACGCCACAAATGTACCTAAACTAAACTGAAATGTAAGGTAATGGCATACACTTAAAGAAGCACTATCACGAAAAAATGGTCCAATAATAAAAACCCATATAAATATGCTTGATGGAGGGAGGAGGGGTCACTTATAGACCTCGAATCAGGAAATATCCAGCCAGGCTCTTTCACCCCTGAGACACTAACCCTGCCACCCCTGGATTTTATTCCTACCAGGAGAAGAAAACCACAAGCTTGGTGGGAGTTTTATTCAGCTTGGGTTTATAAGTGATCCCTACTTTCATTGGCCGAAGTGTTTATATGTGCTTTTAATATTACACAGTTTCGCGATAGTGCTCCTTTAATTTGCACATTAAACTGACATTTTTAATTGGAACGAAACCCAGGAAATTTGAATTTTCACGAGCTTTGTTCCATTCCCTGGGGCATCCTGAATGCATCCATTTCCTGCTTAATTCTCCGGCTGATGACATATTATGAACACCCCTCCCTTTCCGTGGTGAAGTGGTGTCATTTCCTGTTGAGTCCCTCTTAAAATATGTTTGCTCAGAGGTGATGTAAGTGGTTTTGATTTTATTTCTATACACTTATAACTTCGTTAGCGTGTTTATGTATTAAAGTGGACCAAGACCCAGGATTTTGACTATCCTGGGTTTTGGTCCACCCCGATCGGCGGGTCGCATCTCGCGTTTCCCTCTAACAGGGAGCGTGCCAGCGTCGGCCATTCGCACATGATAGATTCCCAGGCCGAGCCTGCTGGGTCTTGGTCCACTTTAAGTATATATTTTTGTATTAAACTATTTTGTAAATCATTCTTATGCTCGGACTTAATTAAAAAAAACATATGAACCTGCATTAATTAGTAACCGTGCCTTGTGCATAAGCAAAATAATCTGCCAGAATGTGTCAGATCCATCTTCCATGGTGAGAGTCAGATCTTCATAGCTCATGCTTTTATTTACCCTTTTGACCAATAGGGCAGGGTGGGGTGTGAAAGGACCCTTCCAACTACATAACTGTCAAAAAAAACTTCTAAGAGAATTTTTTTATAATAATGCAGCGCAGGTCAGAAGAATAGATTTGTATACATTACCGCAGCATCATCAAACAGGTTAAGTAGGGAGATCAAAAATGCCCGCCGGTGCTGTCTGTTGGTACGAATCATAGAATAAAGATGGGAACACAGGGCGCTGGTGGACTCGTCCTGCCGGAAGCCACGTACAATTCGTTTTGGGTCAGAAATAATCGCTTGCTGGACCAAGTAAGACATCTTTATACCCGCTACTGCTTTCATCTGAAACAGAGAAACAAAAGTATATTTATAGGCTAGTCCACAACACTTGGTATACACATTGGCAGGTAAGCTCTGCACTTACATGGATGAATCCAGTGTATTTCTTGTCAATTTCCACCAGCTGCTGGTCTGCTTTGTTGCGCATTGATGGCTCAGGGTCTGTCCCCATTGCAATCAGATATGGCACACACTAAAAGGCAAGAAAAAACACGAGGTGTGAAAAAAAACTACTTGTGGGTGATTCATCTGGAAAAACCGCATTCTACTTTACTGAGCATCAAGGCACCTGTACATCAGGGTCATATTTAGAAATGTCATTGTAAGGTTTGCTGCAGGTGGCGATGGTAACATGGTCAATGACAGTCAAAAGCTTGAGTGTACTAAACTGGTCATCACTACTAATCACTAGGGAGTTACAGTTTCCTTCAAATTCAGACTGGGTATATACAGTTAGGTCCATAAATATTTGGACAGACATTTTTCTTATGTTGGTTCTGTACATTACCACAATGAATGTTGAACAAAACTCAGAAGTTCAGAATTTCAGCTTTCATTTAGCCGCTTGAACAAAAAGATTGCAAATGTGAGAAACTAAAGCTTTTTAATTTTTATTAAATACAATCCCTTCATTTTAGGGGCTCAAAAGTAATTGGACAAATAATTGTAAATAAAATGTTAATTTCTAATACTTTGTTGAAAACCCTTTGTTTGCAATGACTGCCTGAAGTTTCTTTTTTAATGCTCTGTCAGACCTTTACTGCAGTGGTTTTCAGTTGCTGTTTGTGGGCCTGTCTGAAGTTTAGGCAAGTGAAATGTGGCTCAATTGGGTTGAGATCGGGTGGCTGACTTGGCCATTCAAAAAAATAAAATTCTGTAATTACTCACCTGTAGAATTGGTATTATGAGTATGAGTATACAGCACGTCCTGCTCCAGAAGATTCCTTATACATGGGGTTATACATCCACAAGATGGCGCTGGACTGCAGAGACAAAAAAGTGGCTCCAGGGCGTACTGATCTACTGCACGATGTCTGCGAACCACACTCTTCATGGCCAACAGGGGCCACCAGTATGGCTGGCACCCATTCCTGAGCTATCTTGCGCAGCACCCTGCCCAGCAGAGGAAACGGGGTGAAAAACATACAGGAGCTCTTCCAAGACAGTGCCAAGGCATCCATGGCTAAGGCCAGAGGGTCCTGGGACAGAGAAACAAAGACTGGAAGCTTGTGATTGTGACGGGACGCAAACAGATCCACATCTGGCTGACCCCAACGGTGACACAGGGAGTGAAAAACCCTGTTGCTGAGGGACCATTCTCCCAGGCGAGAGGTCACCCTGCTTAGAGAGTCCACCTCCAGATTCTCCACCCCCCGGAATGTACACTGCTGAGATGCAGGGAACATTGTCCTCTGCCCAGGACAGAGTCAGAGACACTTCCCCGAGGGCCCTTCTGCTCCGGGTACCTCCCTGATGATTGATGTAGGCAACCGCCGTCTGGTTGTCCGAGCGGACCTGAACAGCCCGACCCGAAGGTGTGGGGTTAGGTGGGCGAGAACCAACCCGATCGGCCTCAACTCCAGAATGTTGATAGGGGTGTGACCTTCCTGAGGGCCCCACTGACCCTGAAATTGCAGGGACTTCCAGAAAGCCCCCCGACCGGTCAACCGAGTGGCATCCGTGGTGACAGTCTCCCAGCAAGGGACCAGAAAGGATCTGGCCCCCAGCAGGTTCCTTGAGTCCAGCCACCATGATAGAGACCGCCTGGCCAGAGGGGACAGAACACCTGATCCAGGGACACAGGGCTCCGATCCCAAACTGACAAGAGATGAAGCTGAAGAGGTCTCATGTGAAACTGAGCATATGGAACCGCCTTGAAGCAGGCCACCATCAGGCCCACCAGCTGCATTCCCTGCCTGATGGATGGATGAGGACAAGACAGAAGGAACTGAGCTTGCGCTTGAAGACACTCCACCTTCTGCTGGGGAAGAAAGATCTTGATCTGAGATATATCCAGAATCATGCCCAGAAAGGACTTCACCATGGAAGGAGACAGGGAAGATTTGGGGTGGTTGATCACCCAGCCGAATGACTGCAGTGTGGACACCACCAGCTGGGTATCCCGCTCTGCCTGCTGGAAGGACTGAGAAGTGTTGAGAATGTCGTCTAAGTAGGGAAGAATGCGAATGCCCCGAGATCTCAGCAGAGCCATCACTCCAGCCAGCACCTTGGTGAATACCCTGGGAGCAGAGGTGAGACCGAAGGGTAAGGCCACAAATTGGTAGTGCTGATCCTCCAGAGCGAACCTGAGGAATCTCTGATGACCTGGAAAGATTGGTACGTGAAGGTAAGCATCCTTGATGTCTACAGAGGTCAAAAAGTCCCCCGGACGTAGAGAATTCACAGCTGAGCGCAGAGTCTCCATGCGAAAGTGTCTGTATTTGACAAATTTGTTGAGGCGTTTTAAATCCAGGATGGGTCTGAAGGACCCGTCTTTTTTGGGAACTGGTCCTTCAAATACCCAGGGACCTCCCACAAATCCCCAGCATTGAAAAGCAGTGAACAAGAAGACTGGTAATGATAACAATGATAACAATCACCATACAGGGGATCCAGAAAAATGCAGAAACCAGGGTGGGGTGGAGCAGGACGTACTGTATACAAATAATATAAATTCTACAGGTGAGTATTTCACAGAATTGTATTATTCTTAGTATACAGTACGTCCTGCTCCAGATATAATACTTACACTTGGGACATCCAAAAGCAGTGTCCATAAAGTAGGGTGGGATCCCCAACAAAAAATGACAACAGCAGACAGTTTTAGGCACTGTCACCTGCAGAACCATACGGCCAAGACAGCATGACCTGAGGCCCTATCAACAACATTGTAAAAACCTTGCAAAGGGTATGAGCAGAAGGCCAATGGTAGTGGCCTAACCAACCAGTTCAACAGCAAAACCGGTGCTGAAAGGCCCAAGAGGCATCAAGCACGCGTAGAAAAAGAATCAAGGCAACAAGGGAGATTCTTCCCCTTGCCTGAATAGGCCCGAGTAACAGCCTGACAATCCGATCGCTAATAAATTTGGCAGAAGCCAAGGTAACAGCCAGGACCAAACCGCCCAGCTCCTGAGAGCAGACGAGATCGGGAACATTCAGGATGTAATGACCACAAGCCCCAAGGAACCTCAGTTCCCCTAAAGGATACAGTGACTCCTAAGGAAAAAACTGCCAACACCGGTATAAGGAATGCAGAACCACTTCCTCAGCGTCGCTAGGAAGGGGGATAGCCGTGGATAACAATATCTCGAAGAAATGAACATAAAACACCTTCAGATGTAGAGAATCCGGCTTCAGGCGGAACTCCACCTTATCCTGGTGTATCTCAAGGAATGAGGGCTAGGTAGACCGAGCCGCCCGCTAACACACGCCTGACCAAGGTAACAGTCACCGGAAGGACAATCTTGAGGGTAAGGACATCCAGACAGCATCCTGACTAGGACCAAGGGACGATCCTGCAAGCAGACGGAACGAATTCAATTTCAATCCCAACAGGGACCATAGGAGTACATGGAGGACGCACATGAGCACCCCCTGAAGGAAGTCTTAACCAAGGAAGACTGAACCAGAGACTGCTAAGGCAAGGTGGACAGGGCAGAGCCTGACCCATCAGAGAACTGAGCTGGGGAACCAACTCCAAATCATGCTGAAAACCACACTGGAAACCTGGGAACCGAGAACGTCCAACAAGTAAGAGAACTAGACTCGCCCCGATCACTGTGGGTACGCCATACCCTACAACAATAGAAGACGACGAGGAAGAGGCTTACTCCTAGCCTTCCCATAGTCACAAACACCGAGACAGCTAAACTTGTCTCCATCAAGATGTATGTTTCAGCAGTCAGATCAACTAGGCCAGGGACCATGACTTATAGTGACATAAAGGGGGCCCTGAGTGATCAACTAGCACTCCTGGCAAGGTGCAGAAATACTGGAGCTAATATCACTAGCATGCAGGAAGCATTGTCTCCGCCCAGAAGGGAACATAGACACTCCCTGGAAGGTCTGCCCGCTCCAGGCCCCTTCCAATGGTTAAAGTAGTACGTCTGTCGTCAGACGGACCGAGCACCCCCAGCCTGGCAATCCAGAAGGGGAGTGGTCAAGCGAGAAAGAGCCAACTGAAAAACGCTCACTGTTTAGACTTCAATAGGCGTAAGGACCCTAAGGGCCCCACCAACACCAGAATCGCAGGGGGTTTCGGAAGAAACCATCCCCTTCCACCTGAAAGGTTGGCATCCATGGTGGCCGTTTCCAGAAAGGGGAAAGGGGGAACTGCCCCCAGACAGGTCCCGAGAAAACAGTCATACAGGAGGGAAAGCCCACAGGCCCTGCTCCAGGGGTGCTGGATCCCTGTCCTATGTTACCAATAGAAGTCGCAGACGGCTCAAGGGGAACTGAGCATAAGTGACCTCTTTAGCTACTCGGGCTCCTGCCGAGCAAGTTAACAACGGCCCACCAGTTGCATCCTTGCCTGGTGTTAAAAAACCGGGACAGTAGTGAGGGACTGGGCCCATGAGACCAGAATGCCCACCTAATAGCTGAGAGGTGGAGAATCTGGTTTGAATCTGATCCAGAATCATTCCTATTAATGGAGTTACCACTCTAGGGAACAGCAAGGACTCGAGGTGATTGAACACCCATCCAAATGGCTCCCAACGGCCAACCAGCCGGGTATCCAACTATCCTGACGCAGAGACAGGGAAGTGAAGAAGGGCGTCCGGGCAGACATCGCGCGGACGTCCCTTGGTCTCATCAGAGACATCACCATCGACAGCACCTGAGTGAACACTCTGGGGGTTGAAGAGAGGCCAGATAACAGGGTCACAATTAACAGTGTTGGACTTCCAACACGAACCTGGAGAGCCTCAGAGATCTGAGGGCACAGGAATGTAAGCATAAGCATTGAAGAGTTCCCCAGACGGCAAGACGCCCACTGGGCGCAAGGTGCTGATGGCCCAACTCAAGAATTTCCATGCAGGAAACTGCCTGTAATTAGAGAATTGCTGTGAATCCAGAATGGGCCACCTGACCCATCCTTTGGGGGACTGTGGAAGGTGGTATAGCGGCCCTTGCCTCTGTCTATTACGGGCAATCTGCAAGAGGCCCTCAGACCTTGCAGGCCTAGCATGGCCTGTGCCAGCAACTGAACAGGGGCAGGGACCAGGAGTACCTGGGACCTGATAAAAACTGGGGAAGGCCGTGCAGCAAACGCTATCCTGCATCTGGTGGACACAACCTCTTGAATCCACCAGAATGAGGCGAGATGCCTCCTGATAAGAGCAAGGTGCTGCAGTCATCCCCTCACCCAGCCGGACGAGGGCGCCCCATCATGCTTGAGGGGGTTTGGTGGAAGATTTGGGCTTAGCCCCGCCGGAGGGGCCAGAGCGTTGTCTGCTGCTCGTGGGGCAGGAGTCTGCACGAAAAATCCGGAAAGACACCCCTGGTTCCTGTTTAACACTAAGGTAGGGGGGAGGAGGGGTGCCCCTGCCTCGAGGGGGCCGAGACAGCCGTCTGCGAAGGGGTGATTTGCCCTTTTTACCGAACAGGTCTAGACGGGCCCCAAATAGGCGTTGCCCTCTAAAGGGGAGCCCAGTAAGAGTCTTTTTAGTAGCATCATCAGCACCCCACTGTCGCAGCCAGAGCAAGCGACGAATAGCCACCGCAAGGGCGGAAGTTCTTGCACACATTCTAATCGCGTCATCTAGCATAAACTTCACAAATACATCACAATTGGAGAGTGCATTAAACACCTCCCACGGGAGATCCTCGGGGTGATGATCGAGCAATTTTTTGATGAGGGTTCTAGTGGTCACTGCAGTAATGGCTGCGGCACAGAGCGGGCGCAGTGCCGTCCCGGCACAAGAAAAGGCATGGGAGGCCAGCAGCTCAATGCGCCGGTCCTCAGCATCCTGAAGGGTACTATAAGCAGGGGTTGTAATAAAGGGGGGTTAGGGAACCCTATGATCGGTGCATCCACCACGGGGGGTGATGACCAGCAATTAACCACCTCAGGGGGAAAAGGGTATTTCCTATCCCAGTCCCCTGGAAGTTTACTGGGGCATTCCCATTCCTTGAGCACAAGGGCATGGAAATGAGCCTGCTCTAAAAATTCCAAACGTGCAGTCGCAGTATGGAAACGCTCCCCTCTAGGCTTGGGGACATGACCGGGGCGGGAGATAGACAGTGCCTTAAAGACCTTAATCAACAGGTCGTCCGTGTCACACTGGCCCCAGTATTCCGGGCAGAATCGTCATGACTCCTCGGCCTCTCATCAGAAGAGCCTGAGTCAGAGAACAACTCCCCTTCATCAGAAGGGGTATAGTCACGCGGAGTAGCAAACCCCTCAGTTCTCATAGAGCATACCTAAACATGGGGCGACAGGTGCCGCTTTCTACCAGGGCCCATTCGCTCTGACAACCTAGCAATAATCTGTTCAGCCGTAGGCAGTCTGGAAGGGCCAGCAGGCTGCAATTCCCCCACTTGTAGGCGACTCAGCAGGAGAGAGATTTAAGCCTGGGGAGATAGGTGAATTGAAGCTAGGTGTAGCCACTGGCCGACCAGACTGCAGGGCCAGGGCTTGCTCGGCACAGGGTACACACACCCGTGCCCTGTCAGCATCAGCAGGGGTTGTCCACACGCTATACACCGCCGGTCTTGTCCCAGAGGAACCCCGGTCACATAATTCTGAGATGCCTCCATATGGTGATTAATCAAGGCACAATATGCCAGTAGGGATTTACACAATAAGTAACCCTGGATGCCCCAAAGACCCGCTATGGAAGTGGGAGAATATTACAAGGCCCGCTATAATTTAACACCGGGCCGGGAGAAGCCAATGGTGTTCACCAGTCTGAAAGACATAAAGGGAATAAAGGGTGTCAGAACCATGCGCAGTAAACATGGATCATGAAAATCGCCCGCGAGGGCACTTACAGACCAAGGGAGGAGGAGGACCGCTACCACCCGTGCGTGCAACCAGCATCAAAATGGCGCCAAGCGAACCTCGAAGGGCGGGCCAGAACAGGCAGTGACACGGAGCGCCCCAACCTAGGTCCCCCCTCGAAGAGTGCGAAGCTCTGAGGTAGTTACAAACTGTCATGAGGAGCGAAGTGAATGGTACACTTAGAAAAGATGATTTGCGACGTCTTCGCCCGGCACAGCACATCCAGTAAAGGAAGAGGTGCGCGCGGCGGCGGCGACAATTACACAGTAAGGAACAAACAGTGCGGCTCTAACCCCAGGAATACTAGTCCGGGGCAAGACTAAGGCCATAACGTGCATAACGTGTAAACCATACACTAAGACCACTACACACACACCCACCCCCCCCTTTCTTTCCCCCCCGGGCTACGGGGGATAATGAGGGAGGATGGCGACCCTTTGTACAGGGCCCACCGCTACACGGGGCAATTGTGCGGGAGGGGCATCCCCTAGAGGCTCACCATCAGCCCTAAACCGCCTACCCTTTGGTGGGGGACTGCGGTGGAGCATGGCTCCGTTAAGCACGCATGGTGCTGCCTACCTTCACCCGACCGTGTCAAAGATACTGGGCCCTAGATAAGCCCCAAAAATGTCCCTATGTTATACTACTGCACACCACACTTGTATAAAATGAATATATAAATAAATTTATTGAATCATTCTTAAGACATTAACAAACAACATCAAAGAATTAAAAAACATACACAATTGAAAGATGCTGGGGAAAACTGTCCTATTAGGAGCTATAATTGATATTTATCATATATAAATAATTAAGTAATTAAATAATCATTGATTAATATCTTACTATGGCTGTATGGTGGCGTGGTTGAAATGAGGATTGTTGAAATACAAGTGCATAAAAGATAAGGGCTCAAAATAAGATAAAAATAGTTATAATGAAGTGAGGTAAGTAAGAAAGTGCAAAGTGCCTAAGTGAGATCAGTGCAAAAAAGTGCCAAGTGAGAAAAGTGCTGCAGTGTATAATGCACATAAGAAGTAGGTGCATAAAGATAATCAACCTAGTATTGTGCAAAAAGTACACACGCCAGCATATAGACCAATGTATCAAAGACCAAAAGAATTCTTTAAGAGACAAATAACATCACCACATCTTCAAAGTACCTTCACCCGACCAGCGCAGCCCAGGCTGGGAGGCACATCACAGGGAGGACGGGTGGGAATAGTCCTACAGGGCTGCAGGCTGTAATAGCCCCGCTCACCTGCGAGAGAGTGATACATCATGTCTTACCAGGGAGAGCAAAGGGGAAGCGAAGGCCAGCCTAAAAGAGCCAACTGAGGGGACAGGGGGCGAGGGGCATAAGGACGCGGGAGGGGCAACCCATAAGGCTCACCATGGGCCTGTACCGCCTATCCTTTGGTGGGGGACTGCGGTTGGAGCAGCCTGCCTACCTTCACCCGAACCAGTTCAGCCTAAGCTGGGAGGCAGAAAAAACAATTCTGTGAAATACTCACCTGTGGAATTGATATTATAAGTATACAGTACGTCCTGCTCCAGATAGATTACTTACACTTGGGTTATCCTCCGCCAGATGGCGCTGCACTGCAGAGACATGTAAAACAGGCTCCTCCCGGCCCCTCAAATACCCAGGGACCTCCCACAAATCCCCAGCATTGAAAAGCAGTGAACATGAAGCCGGGAGAATATAACCACCAAAACTGGTAACAATGATAATCACCATACAGGGGATCCAGAATAATGCAAAAACCAGGGTGGGGTGGAGCAGGACATACTGTATACTTATATCAATTCTACAGGTATTTCACAGAATTGTATTATTCTTAGTATACAGTACGTCCTGCTCCAAATAGATTACTTACACTTGGGACATCCAATAGCAGTGTCCATAAAGTAGGGTGGGATCCCCAACAAAAAAGGCAACAGCAGACAGTTTAAACCACTGCCGCCTGCAAAACCGTGCGGCTAAGACAGCATGAGCTGAGGCCCGAACATCAACCTTGTAAAACTTTGAAAGGTATGAACAGAAGACCAAGTAGCGGCCTAGCAAACTTGTTCAACAGAAGCCTGGTGCTGACAGGCCCAAGAGGCACCAATAGCACGAGTAGAAAGAGCATTAAGACGAAAGGAAAGATCCTTCCCCTTAATGGGTTAGGCCTGAGTCACAGCCTGACGAGTCGATTCGCTAATAGTAGACTTAGCAGGAGCCAAAAACCTCTCCTAGGACCAGAAGGGACCATCCCATCCAAGTAATGACCAGGCCCAACGCTGCTTAGCCCCCAAGATCAAACGAGATCGGGCGCATTCAGGATGGAGTGGCCATAGGCCCAAAAAGAGCATCAGTTTTCCTAAGGGACGCAGAGACTACCAAGGAATACTTCCAACACCTGTCCAAGGAATGCAGAACCCTTTCCTCAGCATTGCTAGGAATAGGGCACAAGAAGGAAGAACAATCTTGAATCAAAAGAACAGTAGACACCACCTTAGGCAGAAATTCCGGCTTAAAGCGGACCACCACCTTATCCTGGCGTCTCTCAAAGTATGGGGGCTAGATAGACAGAGCCACCAGCTCAGACACACGTTTGACCAAATTAATAGCCACCAGAAAGACAACCTTGAGGGTAAGTACAGCCAGAGCAGCATCCTGAATAGGTCCAAAGGGAAACACCCTGCAAGGCAGACAAAACAAAGTTCAAATCCCAAACAGGGACCATAGGTTTACGTGGGAGACGCACAAGAGTAACCCCCTGAAAGAAAGCCTTAACCAGGCAAAGCTGAGCAAAAGACTTCTGAAAGAAGACAGACAGGGCAGAAACCTGACCCTTCAGAGTACCCTTCAGAGACCCGACTCCAACCCATGCTGTAATAACTCTAGAAACCAGGGGACAGAGAACACCCGACAGGGAAGAGACCTAGACTCACACCAATCAATATAGGTACGCCATACCCTATAATAGATGGAAGAAGAAATTTGCTCCTAGTCTTCCCATAGTCTCAATCACCGAGGCAGAGAAGCCTGTCTCCATCAAGATGGATGTCTCAGCAGCCAGGCCGTAAAGGCTAGAGTCTGTAGATTGGGATGGCGTAAGGGGCTCTGAGTGAGCAGAACTGGCACTCCTGGCAGAACGTACTGATCTACTGCCCTCTGTACCACGCCTGCGAACCACACTCTTCTTGGCCACCCGGGGGGCAACCAGAATCACTGGCACCCCTTCCAGAGCAATCTTGCGCAGGACCCTGCCTAGCAGGGGGAATGGGGAAAAGACAAAACACAATGTCCTGCCATGACGTTACTAAGGCACCGTGACCACGGCCAGAGACTCCTGGGACAGGAGAACAAGGGCCGAGAGCTTGTGATCGTGACAGGACACAAACAGATCCACAACTGGTTGGTCCCCATAGTGACACAGGGATTGGAACACCCTGTTGCAGAGGGACCCCCCGGAGTGTATACCGCCGATATGCAGGGAACACTGTCCTCCACCCAGATCAGGATCAGAGACACTTCCTGGAGGACCCTCCTGCTCCGGGTCCCTCCCTGATGATTGATGTAGGCCACTGCCGTCAGATAGACCTAGAGCCCCCGAACAGGCAGGCCCTGAAGAGGAGTAGTCAAGCGAGTTAGAACTAACCTGAACGCTCACTGTTTCAAACATTGATAGGTGTATGGGCCTCCTAAGGGCCCCACCTCCCCTGGAACCTCAGGGACTTCCAGAAGAAACCCCCCCCCCAACCTGATAGATTGGCACCCATGGTGACCGTCTCCCAGGAAGGGGCAAGAAGGGAACTGCCCCCAGACAGGTTCCTTGAGGTCATCCACTACAAGAGGGACCTCCTCACCAGGGGGGAAGGCACACAGACCCTGTCCAGGGATGCTGTGTCCTTGACCCGTACAAACAATAGGAGAAGTTGCAGAAGGCCCCAAGGGGGACTGAACATAAGGGACCTCTTCAGAGCACGCCACCAACGGGCCACCAGCTGCATCCCCTGCCTGGTGGAGGGACGGGGACAGCAATGAGGGACTGAGCCCGTGCAACCAGATTGTCCACTTTATTGCTGAGGAAGGAAGATCCTTGCCTGAACTGTATCCAGATTCATTCCTAGGAATGGAGTTACCAATGAAGGGGACAATGAGGACTTGGGGTGATTGATCACCCATCCAAATGACTCCCAAATGGACACCACCAGCCGAGTATCCAACTTAGACTGATCACCACCGTCAGCACCTTGGTGAGCACTCTGGGAGCTGAAGAGAGACCAGATGACAAGGCCACAAATTGGCAGTGTGGGTCTTTCAATGCGAATCTGAAAAACCTTGGTGTCCTGCAGACACAGGGATGTGAAAATAAGCATCTTTGATCTCCACAGATGGCAAGAAGCCCCTGGAGCGCAAGGAGCTGATGGCCGAGCGCAGAGTTTCTAAGCAAAAACCGCCTGAAATTGACAAATTGCTGAAATCTGTGAATCCAGAATGGGCCAGACTGACCCATCCTTTTGGGGAACTGTGGAAAGATTGGTGTAGCGTCCCCTGCCTCTGTCTGTTAAGGGCAATCTGCAAGTGACCCTCAGACCCCGCAGGCCTTGCATGGCCTGCACCTGAGCAGAGGCAGGGACCAGGAGTACCTGGGACCTGATAATCTTGGGGGAGGCCGCAGAGCAAACCCTATCTTGTAGCCGGAGGACACTACCTCCTGAACCCACCAGTCTGAGGCGTGATGCCTCCTGACATGAACAAGGTGCCGCAGCCGTCCCCTCACCCAGCCGGGTGAGGGCGCCCCATCATGCTTGAGGGGACTTGGGGGAAGATTTGTGCTTAGCCCCCCCGGAGGAGCCAGGGCGTTTTCTGCTGCTCCTGGGGCAGGAATCTGCGCGAGCCCCCGCGAAGGACACCCCTGGTTCCTGTCTAACACCATGGTAGGGGGTAGAAGGGGTTCCCTGGCCCCGAAGGGGCCGAGACAGCCGCCTGCGTTGGGGTAACTTACCCTTCTTACCAAACAGGTCTAGACAGGCCCAAACAGTAGTAGTCCTTTAAAGGGAAGCCCGGTAAGAGTCTTCTTTGCAGCATCGTCAGCACCCCACTGTCGCAGCCAGACCAAGCGACGTATAGCCACCACAAGGGCAGAAGTTCTTGCACACATTCTAATGGTGTCATCCAATGCTAATAGGATAAATCTTACAAACCCCTCATAACTGGAGAGTGCATTAAACACATCCCAAAGGAGATCATCAGGGGGACGATCAAGCATTTTTCTGATGAGGGTTCTAGTGGCCATGGCAGAGGCACAGACCGGGCGCAGCACCGTCCCCGCACATGCAAAGGTGTGGGAGGCCAGCAGGTCAATGCGCCGGTCCTCAGCATCTCGAAGGGTAGTATAAGCAGGGACTGTAATAAAGGGGGGGTTAGGTAGCCCTATGATCGGGGCATCCACCTCGGGCGGGGGGGGGGGGGGGGGGGGGAGATGACCAACATTTAACCGCCTCAGAGGGAAAAGGATACTTCCTATCCCAATCCCCTGGGACCCCGGGAAGTTTACTGGGGCACTCCTTTACTGGGGCACACACCATTCCTTGAGCACAAGGGTATGGAAATGTGCCTGCTCTAGAAATTCCAAACGTGATGTTGCTGTATGGAAACGCTCCCCTCTTTGCCTGGGAGCCTCACCAGGGGAAGAGATAGACAGAACCTCAAAGATCTGGATCAATAATCTGTCAGTGTCATCCTGAGCCCAGGGGTCAGGGCCTGAGACTTCATGACCCTTTGGTCTCTCATCAGATGAGCCCGAGTCAGAAAAGAGCTCTCCATCAGAAGGGGTATAGCCACACAGATTCATAAACTCCTCAAATCCCATAGGGAAAACAGTAACATTAGGCGTCAAGTGCCGCTTCTTACCAGGGCCCTTACGCGCTAAAGACCTCGCAATAATCTGTTCAGCCGTAGGCAGTCTGTGAGACAAATCAGGTTGAGAATCCCCACTTGTGTGCGACTCAGCAGGAGTGAGATTTAAGCCTGGGGAAGTAGGTGAAGTGAAACGAGGTGCAGCCACTGGCAGGCCAGAATGCAAGGCCAGCGCTCGCTCAGCACAGGGTACGCAGACCCGTGCCCTGTCAGCATCAAGGGTGTCAGAACCGAAACACTACAATGAGTATAAAAGCCGCCCGCGAGGGCACTTACGGATCACGGTAAGCAAGAACGTCACACGCTCGCGCGAACTGACACAATGGCGCCGAGTACCTCGAAGGGCGGGCCAGAGCGCGCCATGACACGGAGCGCGCCAGGCCAGGCCCCGCCCTCCCGATGGGCGCAAAGTCCAACAAGCAGCCAATGAGGACGCAGAGGCGCTACACGGGGCATGGGGCAATATTGCGGGAGGGGCATCCCATAGAGGCTCACCATCAGCCTATACCGCCTACCCTTTTGTGGGGGACTGCGGTGGAGCAGCGCTCCATAAGCACACATGGTGCTGCCTACCTTCACCCAACCAGCACAGCCCAGGCTGGGAGGCACATCACGAAGAGGACGGGTGGGAATAGTCCAACAGGGCCCCAGGCTTTAATAGCCCCACTCACCTGCGAGAGAGTGATACTTCATGTCTTCGCAGTCAGCACTGCAGAGAAATCTGGGGATTTGTGGGAGGTCCCTGGGTATTTGAGGGACCGGGAGGAGCCTGTTTTACATGTCTCTGCAGTGCAGCGCCATCTGGCGGAGGATAACCCAAGTGTAAGTAACCTATTTGGAGCAGGACGTACTGTATACTAAGAATAAAGGAAACGGGTGGGAATATTCCTACAGGGCCGCAGGCTAATAAGCCCCGCTCACCTGCGAGTAGAGAGAGCCATCTTCTAGTCATCGCAGCCCAGACTGCAGAGAAGATCTGGGGAATTTGTGGGAGGTACCTGATATATATAGGGCCGGGAGTAGCCACATTTCAGTCTCTGCAGTCCAGCCCCATCTTGTGGATGTATAACCCCATGTGTAAGGAATCTTCTGGAGCAGGACGTGCTGTATACTTAGAATATATTTCACTTCTTTGCATTAACTCCTGGATAGCTTTGGCTTTAAGTTTTGGTCATTGTCCATCTGTATTATAAAACACTGATCCATCAGTTTGGCTGCATTTGAGCACACAGTATATGTCTCTGAATAGCTCAGAATTCATCCGGATGCTTCTGTCCTGTGTCACATCATCATCAATAAACACTAGTGACCCAGTGCCACTGGCAGCCATACGTGCCCAAGCCATCACACTGCCTCCGGCATGTTTTGCAGGCGATGTGCTATGCTTTGGATCATGAGCTGGACCATGCCTTCACCATTAATTTTTCTTCCCATCATTCTGGTAGAGGTGGATCTTGGTCTCATCTGTCCAGAGAATGATCCTCCAGAACTGTGCTTACTTTCATGCACTCTTCTCTTTATGGTAAATGTAGATATTGATACATTGCCTAAATCCCAGAGAGTGGTGTTCACTTGGATGGCTGTTGTGAAGGGGGAAAATTTACCGAATGGGTTTTTTGTTTTCACAGCTACAGTAGGAGTGGCACAATCTACAGTTTGGTACATCGTGAGGAAAGGAAGCACTGATGAACTCATCAATGCAAAAAGACTTGGGTGCCCACAGAAGACAACAGCATGTTTCTTCACAGCAAAATACTCCAAATCCAAGCACCAGACCTCAAACAACCACCAGTGCTGCCACTGCAAGAAAGAAACACCTAAACTAATCTCACCTGCACAGGATGGATGAGGCCTTGGTTGAGAGTCAAGGCGATGACGTTAAGAGCAAAGTGCCGCACACTAGACTGCTGGTGGAAGAAGCACTCCAGGACCTGTTTGAGGTAAAGCTGCATAATGGAGCTGCTCATCCCTGAGGAAATATCTCCCATCTCTTTCAGATCTTCCTGCTTTGAAACTTTTTTCCCTGCAAACAGATCATAAGAATATTACACATACTCCACATTTAGAAGCAAAATGCTTTATGATTGTTAATGGAAATATTTGGCCTGGTGACCACATAGATGCAGCCATTGTTTACTCACAGTCTCTATCTGCCTGTTGCATACGTGTGTCTTCCTCCTGCAAATAGGTCTGCAGATTCTTCAGAATTTGAATTTTAAGATTTACAGAACAGTTTT
Source organism: Gastrophryne carolinensis (assembly GCA_027917425.1). Lineage (NCBI taxonomy): Eukaryota > Metazoa > Chordata > Amphibia > Anura > Microhylidae > Gastrophryne > Gastrophryne carolinensis. The sequence goes on from CM051234.1 coordinate 607,220,051, forward strand.
TGTCAGACAGGATGTTATTGTACAGGTTCTTTACTTCCACCTCAAACATAAGAATTGGATGTTGAATGAATGTAAAACCTGAAAAAGAAACTCACTATTAGGAGGATGAATATAAATACCTTTACACTTAAAATAGACATTGCTTCCTCTAGATCAGCTGTATGGAAACAGCCATAAAATGCCATACTGTATGGAAGCTGTATTGCATTTTAAAGTGGAACAATACAAGCTCTAGATGAGCGATATCCTCCTCCATGGGTCAGTATATACGCACCGTGCACAGCTCACTAGTGGCATCATCGCTCATAATGCCAGACAAAACCTGAGGTTTTGGTTATCATTTTACTAGTTTCAAAACTGAACAGGTTTTAAAAAACTGCTGTTAAAGCATCAGTGTGGTATACTGAGCTACTTGGATTTTTAGTACCGGACGTAAAATCCTTTGTCTCTTTGTATGCTATCCTACAAACTCTAATATGCATGAGTTAGGAGATTAGATACTTTGAATAAGACTGCTCTCTCTCTCTTCTTGACCCGTTCATCCAGCTGTGGAAGCTCAGATAGTGACAAGAAGTTTTAGTCAGATGTCATCTTCCGAAATCAGCCCGTACACCCTTATAATGCACAGCTCCAAGTTAGAATCGAAATTAGTATTAAAAAAAATCCACAGGTGGGAATCAACCAACATTCAGATATACATAAGATTTCTCAAAGCATAAATAATTAGGCAGGCTAAGAGGCAAAGGGTTTACAAATAAAGAAAACCCCTTAGATTAGCCAGACAGCCACACACACCTCCTGGGAATTTAAAATTAGCACCTTCAAACAGTTTGCCGACTACAAAATCAAATCTTAATTAATCTTCTCAATTTTTTTCTCATAATGTCCCACCATCTTATCTGGCCAAACCTGCTATTTAGGTTTTGTCTCATAAAATCAAAGGGTGGCTTAAGTCTTCCTGGCCCTGTGCACTACCACACGGTGAGGCACCAAAACTCATAGCATCGCTCACTCAGAAGCTGCAAATCACACATGGTTTCAATAGCTTGAGTTCCAGGTCAATGTAGTTAGCTCTTAAATGCGTTGGGCTCCCTATACCCCCCCCCCCCCCAAATACACACTATTTTTTCCCTCCCCTGCTTACTTTTATTCCCCCTCTCCCACCTTTTCTGTTCAAACTATCCTATTTTCCCTTTTGACATGTCGCCCCAAATTATAGGATTGAATACGGCCAACCCCAAGGAGGCCTTGCTTACTAAGGCTAAAGCAATAACGGTACCAGCTGCTGCTTCTCTTAACAGGGGAAGTTACATTAATATTCCCTCTATGCATCTATCAGCTGCGTCTTTTAAACAGTGGGTACGGGGGCATTTTTGGGTATGAGTTAATTTAGAGTCTTCTCATAGCTTTAGAAAGCAGAGGGAAAGCATACAAGATGCCCCAAGATTTGGGAGTGTTTGTCAGCTTGGCAGGTGGTGATGTGCCCAGGTGCCTGGAAAGTAGCATGTAAGCAGTCTGATAAAACCATTAAGACGGAGCGGCCTCTGCCAGGGCGGAGAGTAAAGAGGAGACGTGGTCTACAGTCTCCTAATCAAAACAGCATGCTCTAAAACCATGAATATCTAAATGTTTTAGGATCCTCTACAAGATTTAAAGGAAAAGTAGGTAATTCTATGTGGCCTACCACCTACCTAAACCGATGATGGCTTTCGTCTGCACTTCTTCATCTGAATGCTTGGTGAAATATAACAGCAACTCCAGAACCTTGTCTTTTATGTTAACCTATGAAGATAGAGTATGGACAACACTTTAGTTGAAGTGTAGAAGTTGTACAAAAACAAGAGGGCCGACCCTGGAATCCAAAAGACTCCAGGGTGAGCTGCTGCTCTTTCCCTGGAATATCCCAAATTGGAATGCCCCACTGTGTGAACCCCCCTGGGGCACCGCAAAACTCAACTTCTTCCTGGCTCCCTCGCTAATGTCAACAGTGGCGGCCATATCGTGAGCATCTTTGTGCCATACAGATAGACTGGGATCGGGAGTGGGCCTGCTAGCGCTCCCGCTTGCCATAAACAGAGCCATTTGCCAAACGTTACATATGCATGGCAAATGGCTCTGATTGAATGGGAGCATGCACATGTACTGTAGGACCGGGGATAGGTGAGCTTTTCCGGGGCGACCTGAAGGTTTCACACAGCAGGGCATCCCAAATTAGGATGTCCTGGGGGCAGGGTACAAAACCCAGAATAGTCAAAATCCTGGGTTTTGTTCCACTTATAGTACTTAGACGGTTTAAACTATGTTTATATGCGGCACACCAAGACCTTGATTAAGCTGCTAAAAATCTCATGGATCACACGTGTGCAAAAGGCACTTGTTTAGCGATTGACCAGTACTTCCACCCTTTCTGTTTAGTCTTTCATGTGCTAATCTGTTTTAACCTGCCATTTGCAGACTTAAAATAGATGAAAGCACAAAGCCCCACTGGGCTGCAACTCTATTCAGGAATTTAGGATATGGGCGCCGCCATCTTGACTCAGAAGCATCACACTTACTGAGGAGAGTGAGATAAAGTACAGAGGTGGGGTTATAACTGTGCTTTGCACAGACAGAGTGGAGCTCGGGTCAGGGAAAGGACAGCAATCCCAGAATGCAAAGCAACACAGTCAGAAGACACTTCCTGTTTGCAGGCTGCCTGACGCTCCATGAGCTGCCATCTTGGATGTTTAAAGGCTCATAACATGCAGTAGATGCAGGTAGGATGATTTTTAATGTGGACAAACAGTATGTACAGGGTGTGGGAAACATAAGATATGCTCTTATTCATGGTGAAGGTTCGCTTTAACTAAACTCAGTTAAAGCGGACCTTCACTCTGAATAAGAGTCTATCTTATATGTTTCCCCCACACTGTACATACAGATTGCTCACATTAAAAATCATCCTACCTGCATCTACCGCATGTTATGAGCCTTTAAACATCCAAGATGGCGGCTTATGGAAGCCGCCATTTTATCAGGCAGCCTGCAAACAGGAAGTGCCTGCAAACAGGAAGTGACTGTGCTGCTCTGCATTCTGGGACTGCTGACCTTTCCCTGACCCCAGCTCTGCTCTGTCTGAGCAAAGCACAGCTATAACCTGCCCCCTGTACCTTATCCCACTCTCCTCTCCTCAGTAAGTGTGATGCTTCTGAGTCAAGATGGCGGCGCCCGTATCCTAAATTCCTGAACAGAGTTGCAGCCCAGTGGGGGAAAGAATAATAAGTTAGTGACTAAAAATGTAAAATATATTAATTTTAGATGCTGGGAAATCGTTTTTTAAGAGTTTGGGCTTTTCATTAAATCATGGTGAAGGTCCAGTTTAATGGCAGAACAAAGTGATGGGTAAAAGGAGTGTCAATGTTAGTTTTTGTGGATCCATGCTTTATTTGAACTTCTTAAAGCACAAAACTGCATAAAAATTTCACATTTTGGAATTTTTGAATCACACAAAGATAAAAATGAAAATTGCGCTTTTACTTCAAAAACAGGAGTTAATGGAATAATGTTTTTTGGCTAAAACCATAGTAATATTTTATTTTAAGAGAAAACAAAAATAGAAACAAAATATTTACTTTGCTGCTACCCTTGAAATCTTCCATATCAAAATCAAAATGGCGACAAAGTGCTCCAACAGTAAAAAGCGATCTAAGAAGGGCCGACTTATTTGTGGTCAGAACCGTACTGTTCGGATCGTCTTGATGTTCAGTTTTTAACTTCAAAAGTGCACCTACACAAATAGCACAGACATAAGCAAAATGTTGATATTGATCAAGACATTTTACACTGAAAAAAAACAAAAAAAAAAAACTAAATGTAATTGGATTATTAGGGTTCAAAGTGACTGAATTAGCTCATAGAAGGTTGACGGCAGGAGACCATACGGTCCATCTAGTCTGCCCTTATGTGTATACTGTATGTTCTCTTTATCTTAGGATAGATGGAGGCTTATCCTAGGCATGTTTAAATTCACTGTTGATTTTTCAACTACCTCTGCTGGAAGTTTGTTCCAAGCATCTACTACTCTTTCTGCAATATAATATTTTACAGAAAGAGTAGTAGATGCCTGTAACAAACAGTTGACAGCTCTAATCACAGTTGACAACATGGCTGCAACTAGGAATAATGTAAAGCCAGTAAACACTTCTAACATTAAGTTATAGTAATGCTATTCATTCACAATTTTCATAGTCGTCCTGCAGGAAATCCAAGCATATTATTGTGGGCAGTCCTAGAGCGTGTGGTGGGGGGAGGTGGGGCTTGTCCAGCACCTAGTACTTTATAAAGTAATAAAGTAACATCGCATCCAAGATAACACACATAAAAATCTAACATGCCCGTCTACACCTAGGACTAGACCGTGTGGCTAGAGCAGAATCACGCTACAAGAAGGTCTTGATGGCTGATCCTAGTTCCAAAACGTAGGGACATGAGGGGGAAGATTTCTCAAAGTATGCACTGGGGTGACCGCCTCAAGACTCCCCTAAATAATGGGAAGTGTCTGAAAGCTTCACAGCAGTAGTTCAACCTTTTTAAGCCAAGTACCCCCTAGCGACAAGGTGTTACAACCAAGTACCCCCAAGGAGGAGAACAATTACTAAACTTACCAAAAATACAATTCTGTGAAACTCACCTGTAGAATTGTTTTTGATTATATCCAGTCCAGGTCGTCCCAAGTGATGACATGTGGGTATTCCGCCCCTAGGGGGCGCCTGACTGCAAGATCAAAGATGTAGCTCCTCCCGACACCCTTTAAAGGCACCCTCAATCATTCTCCAGTGGTTAAAAAGCAGTAGACAAAAGAGGACAGGCCGGGGAGGCCCAAGAAACCATGTTACTTCACATAGCTTCAGCTTGTATTCTAACAAGAATGAAAACAATGTCCAATGAATAAAATGGTGACACCCCCTACCGTCTCTTCCTGGCTAAATAGAGTGGCGGAAATAGAGAGATTTGAGGGCCTGATCGCAGCACAGACTGAATCCTCTGAGAGCCACCGACTCAAGTGGTTCAGCTGGGTGGAGTTCACGACCACACAGGACTACAGGACCCTCCTGGAAGACTGCCTTTTATGGGTTGGGGTGCTTCCCTCCTTCTGCTGCACATATCTGCATCTTGCTCCTCTGCTTCCCTTCCTCCACTCCTCCCCCCCCCCTCCTCTTTCTAACTAGGTAAACCTTCCCTTCCTCCTCCCCCCCCCCTTTCCCTTTCTTACAGTTTTTGTTATAAGAGTTCTAACATGTCGAGCTTTCATTGAATACTGGAGTATCGATGTGGTTGGGGGGGGGGGTGGGTCCTGTTGGCGCCACCATATTCATTAGAAGAAGCAACAAAGGGCTACCCGCAGTGGGGCCCCCTCTGGGAGGGGCTCTTGGGGGAGTGGTGTGGTGCCGGGGGGCACCCTTACGCCCCATGGGGCGGAAACGTGCCCCATGCTCCATTTGAGACGGCCCCAGCGTGCCGTAGATTTTCTTCGCCATATTTACTCGACACTTCTTAACATTTAACAATTGATGTAACATGAGTCAGAGACTGTATTCCTTTCCTCTTTATTGCTGCTTTATTGTTTTGTATTGTAACACTGAAAATGGAAAATAAAGAATATATAAAAAAAAAAAAAAAATGGTGATCACCATAACAGGCAAACAGGAGAAAATGAACAAGGGCGGGATGGGACGACCAGGACTAGATATAATCAAAAATAATTCTACAGGTTTCACAGAATTGTATTTTTCCCTATATCCAGTCCAGGTCATCCCAAGTGATGACATGTGGGACATCCAAAAGCAGTGACCATTTGGGCGGGATCCCCTGTACGGAACAGCATGTAGTTCATCTCACTACCGCCTGAAGCACCTTTCGGACAAAAACAGCGTCAGCTGAGGCCCTAACATCCACTTTGTAAAAGTATGAACTGAAGACCAAGTGGTGGTCTTACAAACTTGTTCAACAGAAGTCTGGTGCTGAAAAGCCCAAGAGGCACCACTAGTTCTGGTAGAATGAGCTGTGATCCAAAAAGGGGGTTCCTTCCCCCTGGCAGAATATGCTTGCACCACCGCCTGTCTGATGAACTTACTGAGAGTGGACTTGGCTGGAGGCAAACCTTTCCTAGTGCCCTCTGTTAAGACAAAGAGCAAATCCGATTTCCTGAAGGATTCAGTCGCAGCCAGGTAATACTTTATGACCACATCCAAGGCATGGAGGGTCCTTGCCTTGGAATTAGTCGGTGCTGGACACAAGGAAGGTAAGACAACTTCCTCATTAAGGTGAAAAGGAGAAACGACCTTAGGCAAAAAATCAGGTTTAAAGCGAAAAACCACCTTATCCCTATGCCGCTCAAAATAGGGAGGTTTCATACAAAGCGCGGCCAGGTCCGATACACGACGCACCGAGGTGATCGCTACCATAAAGACCACTTTGAGAGTCAAAATAGATAAAGCAGCATCGCAAAGGTTCGAAGGGAGGACCTTGAAGAGCAGAAAGTACTAAATTCAAGTCCCACACTCACTCAAGTAACACCGGTAATGACTTACGCGGTGGCCAGACATGGGTGACTCCCTGGAAAAAGGTCTTGATCAACCTATGGTTGGCAATGGATCTCTGGAAAAAGATGGCTAAGGCCGAGACCTGACCCTTGAGGGCGCTCAGCTGGAGACCCAAATCTAAGACGTGTTGCAAAAACCAGAATCCTGGAAATAGGAAATGTGCAGCAAGGGAGACTCTTGGTCTCGCACCAAGCAATACAAGCGTGCCAAACTCTGCAGCATGTCATGGAAGAAGACTTCTTCCGTACCTGAATCATGGTATGCACAACCGTGGACGACAGCCCCTTTTCCGTCAGGTTTGAGGTTTCAATAGCCAGGCCGTGAAAGCCAGCGTCCGTAAATTGGGGTGCCGCAGCGACCCCTGTGTGAGAAGCCCTGGGTCGTCGGGCATGATGTAGCGATCTACTGACATCCGAACTATGTCCGCAAACCAACTCCTTCTCGGCCAGCGAGGAGCCACTAGGATGGTTGGTACTCCTTCCTGTGCCATCTTGCGTAGCACTCTGCCCAGGAGTGGAAACGGGGGGAATGCATAAAGAAACTGCTGAGAGACCATTCCCCCAGGCGCGAGGTGCTCCTGCTCAGGGAGTCTGCCTCCAGGTTTTGGACCGCCAAGATACAGCCACGGGATTCCGAAAGGACCGAGCAGGCTTCCGTCTCTGAGGGAGTCTATCATCCTTGACCAAAAGGTCCAGGCGTTCCCCAAACAGCCTGTGCCCCACAAAGGGGATAATCGTAAGTGACTTCTTGGCAGCCGCATCAGCTGACCATTGCCACAGCCAGAGTGAGCGGCGGAGGGCAACAAGCAGGGCCCAACTCCATCATCCATGGCAGAAGCAACAAAGCCAATGAAATCCAAGCAGGCTTGGAGCGCTTTATACTCCTCCACCCGCTTGCGAGCCTTAGCTCTATCCACAAGGTGTCTCACCTTCTTTCTGATGGCTAGAGAGACAATCGCTGAGGCACACACAGGGCGAAAAAAGGGCACCAGCAAAGGTGAACGCATGGCAGACCAGCTGATCCATGCGCTTGTCAGCTGGGTCACGTAAGGAAGCAGTATCAGGTGACAGCATAACAGTAGTGTTGGACAACCCCAACACAGGGGGATCCACTTCGGGAGGGCGAGACCATAGCCGAACCAGTTCATCAGGGAAGGGGTACCACCTGTTCAGGCCCTTAGGCACCGACGGTAACTTGTTAGGCCTCTCCCATTCCTTCAAAATCATGTTAGAAAAATGGGCCTGCTCTGGGAAGACCCGCCTTTGTCTTTGGGGCCTAAACAAATCTCCCTGCTTCCTCTTAGCCGCTCTAGGAGGAACAATGTGTAGTGTCTCAAACACTGCGGTAAGCAATTTCTCGGTATCATCCTGGAGCCACGCATCCTCGTCCGAGGAGGAACCAGACATACTGTCATCGCCAGCCGAATAATCCACAGAGAAGTGTGAATCATCAGGCAACTTATCTTCCTCCACAGAGCCCAGATCATCAAAGAGATCGTCATTATCCAAGTAAACGGACTCGAGGTGCCGTTTCTTAGTCGTAGCCTTCTTAGAAGCCGTCCACGAGATCTGTCTCTCGAGATTGGCCAGCCTATGCGCCAAGTCAGCATGAGACCCCCTGCTGGCTCCCCCCCTCACTGGGGCTGAGTGCAGCCGCGGAGGGTCCAGAGAGGCCGAAGGCAGCATAGGGCTAGGGGCAGGGACGCCGGCCCTTTCATGGTCCAAAATAATGCCCCTGGAGCAAGTAGTACAAACAGTGTTGAATCCGCCCAGAGGATTCCTACTGCACAAGGGGCGGAGCCTTTCCTGCCCAAATGGGGACCCCAGTTCACTATCCCCCTGATGCCTCCATTATGGTGATTAAAAATAGTCAAAATCAGTAAGGTTACAAGACACTAATGGCCAAAACCTATAAGGTGATCCCTCTTAATAAAAAGGGGGACCAGGAGGAACCACAACACTCAACCTCAAAGCCCATGACCTATATAAGAGAGGGAGAAATGCCCATGATCAGAATAAAAAGATGCAATTGGTCATAAAAATACAATTCTGTGATAACTCACCTGTAGAATTGATGGGATGAGTATACAGTACATCCTGCTCCACATATAATACTTACTATCGGGTATTACTCCGCCAGATGGCGCTGGACTGCAGAGACATCGAAAATAGGCTCCTCCCGGCCCCTCAAATACCCAGGGACCTCCCACAAATCCCCAGCATTGAAAAGCAGTTAACGAGAAGCCGGGAGAATTAAACAACCCAAACTATTAACTATAACAATGATAACAATCACCATACAGGGGATCCAAGATAATGCAAAACCAAGGGTGGGGGTGGAGCAGGACGTACTGTATACTCATAATATCAATTCTACAGGTGAGTTATCGAGACATCCAATAGCAGTGTCCGTAAAGTAGGGTGGGATCCCAAAGAAAAGGTAACAGCAGACAGTTTAAACCACTGCCGCCTGCAGAACCTTTCGGCCAAAAGCAGCATCAGCTGAGGCCCTAACATCAACCTTGTAAAACTTTGAAAAAGGTATGAACAGAAGACCAAGTAGTGGCCTTGCAAACTTGTTCAACAGAAGTCTGGTGCTGAAAAGCCCAAGAAGCACCAATAGCACGAGTGGAATGAGCAGTAAGGCGGAAGGAAGGATTCTTCCCCTTAGCAGAGTAGGCCTAACGAATCCATTAGCTGATAGTAGACTTAGAAGGAGCCAAACCCTTCCTAGGACCAGAAGGGACCACAAAAAGAGCATCAATTTTCCTGAAGGGTGCAGAAGCCACCAGATAGTACTTCAGACACCTAACCACATCCAAAGAATGCAAGACCCTCTCCTTAGCATTACTAGGATTAGGGCACAAAGAAAGAAGAACAATGTTCTGATTCAGATGAAAAGTAGACACTACCTTAGGCAGAAAATCTGTCTTGAAACGAAACACCACCTTGTCCTGGTGTCTCTCATAGTAGGGCTGAATGGAAAGCGCCGCCAACTCAGACACACGCCTAACAGAGGTGATAGCCACCAGAAAGACAACCTTGAGCGTAAGAATGGCCAGGGAAGCATCCTGCACAGGTTCAAAAGGAGCACCCTGCAAGGCTGACAAAACCAAGTTCAAATCCCAAACAGGCACCACAGGCTTACGTGGGGGACGCACATGAATGACCCCCTGGAAAAAAGTCCTGATCAGAGGGTGCTGAGCAAAGGACTTCTGGAAGAAAACAGCCAGGGCAGAGACCTGCCCCTTCAGAGTACTTCGTTGGAGCCCCATGTCCAACCCATGCTGCAGGAACTCCAGAATCCTGGGAATAGAGAACACACGAAAGGGAAGAGTCTTACACTCACACCAGTCAATGTAGGCACGCCAAACCCTGTAATAAATGGAAGAAGAAGACATCTTCCTAGCCTTTATCAAAGTATCCACAAGCGAGGAAGACAGCCCCTTCTCCATCAAGATGGAGGTTTCAGCAGCCAGGCCGTCAAAGCCAGAGTTTGTAAATAGGAATGGCGTAGTGAGCCCTGAGTGAGCAGATCTGGCACCAAGGGCAGAGTGTACTGATCTACAGCCAGCTGCACCACGTCTGCGAACCACACTCTTCTTGGCCACCTGCGGGCCACCAGAATTGCTGGCACCCCTTCCAGAGCAATCTTGCGCAGAACCCTGCCCAGCAGGGGGAATGGAGGGAAGACATACGCCCTGCCATGACATTGCTAGAGCATCCGTGGTCAAGGCCAGAGGATCCTGGGACAGGGAGACGAAGGCTGGTAGCTTGTGATTGTGACGGGACGCGAACAGATCCACATCTGGTTGGTCTCAACGGCACAGAGATTGGAACACCCTGCTGCATAGGGACCATTCTCCCTGGCGAGAGGCCCCCCTGCTCAGAGAGTCTGCCAGGAGATTTTCCACTCCCGGGATGTACACAACTGATATGCAGGGAACATTGGCCTCCGCCAAAGTCATTATCAGAGATGCTTCCTGAAGGGGCCCCCTTGCTTCGGGTCCCTCCCTGATGATTGATGTAGGCAACTGCCGTCTGGTTGTCCAAGCGCACCTGAACAGGCAGGCCCCGAAGGTGAGTAGTCAATTGGGTCAGAACTAGCCTGATTGCTGGCAGCTCCAAGACATTGACAGGTGTGTGGGCCTCCTGAGGACCCCACCTCCCCTGGAACCGCAGGAACTTCCAAAAACCCCCCAACCTGACAGACTGGCATCCATGGTGACCGTCTCCTAGGAAGGGGTAAGAAAGGATCTGCCCCCCAACAGGTTCCTTGAGTCCATCCACCTAGAGAGGGACCTCCTGACCAGAGGGGAGAGCACACAGACCCTGTCCAGGGACACTGGATCCTTGTCCCACACAGACAATAGATGAAGTTGCAGAGGCCTCAGGTGGAACTGAGCATAAGGGACCACCTCGAAGCATGCCACCATCAGGCCCACCAGCTGCATCCCCTGCCTGATGGAGGGATGAGGACAGGATAGCAGGAACTGAGCCTGTGCAATTAGACTGTCCACCTTCTGCTGAGGAAGGAAAATCCTTGCCTGAACTGTATCCAGATTCATTCCTAGGAATGGAGTTACCAAGGAAGGGGACAGTGAGGACTTGGGGTGGTTGATCACCCATCCAAATGACTCCAGAGTGGACACCACCAGCTGAGTATCCAATTCTGCCTGATGTAGAGATTGGGAGGTGATGAGAATGTCGTCCAGATAGGGAAGCACGCAGACGCCCTGATACCTGAGCAGAGACATCACGCCAGCCAGCACCTTGGTGAACACCCTGGGAGCTGAAGTGAGACCAAAGGGCAACGCCACAAACTGGTAGTGGTGATCCATCAGAGCGAACCTGAGGAACCTTTGATGACCTGGAAATACAGGAATATGAAGGTAAGCATCTTTGATGTCCACAGAAGTCATAAAGTCCCCTTGGCGCAGGGAACTGATGGCAGAGCGCACAGTTTAGATACGAAAGGGCCTGCCCCTGACAAATTTGTTGAGGATCTTTAAGTCCAGGATGGGCCTGACTGAACCATCTTTTTTGTGTACTGTGAACAGGTTGGAATAGAAGCCCTTGCCTTTTTCTCTTAAGGGGACCTTGCAAATGACCCCAGCTCCAGGAGGCCTTGCACTGCTTGCACTAGCTCCTGAGCTGACACAAGATCCTGAGGAATCTGGGATCTGATAAATCTTGGGGTGGGGGGTGCCAGGCAGGAACAGGCCCTGAGATGACAGGGGGTCTTGAGGCATCCGGGATCTGATGAATCTTGGGGGCGGCCAGGCTGCCAACTATCTTGTAACCGGAGGACACTACCTCCTGAATCCAGCGGTCTGAGACATGAAGCCTCCAGACGTGAGCGAAGTGCTGCAGCCGTCCCCCCCACCCGGATGGGTGAGGGCGCCCCATCATGCCTGAGGGGGCTTAGGGGAGGATTTTGCTTTGGGACCCAAGGAGGAGCCAGGACGTCCACGTCCTCTGCCCCTACCCCAGAAATCTCCCCGGGCCCCAGAAAGGAGACCCCTCTCCCCTGTCTAGCACCACGGTAAGGGGAGGAGAAGGAACCCTGACCCCGAAAGTGCCGAGATTGCCGCCTGCGCTGAGGTAACCTGCCTCCCTTAGCAAAAAGGTCCAGGCGGACCCCAAACAGGCTTAGTACTTTGAAGGGAAACCCAGTGAGGGCCTTCTTGGCAGCGTTGTCAGCAGCCCACTGGCGCAGCCAAACCGAGCGGCGTATAGTCACCACAAGGGCAGATGTCCTGGAACACATTCTGATGGTGTCATCCAAGGCAGAGAGGACAAAATTTACAAAAACATCATAACTGGACAGTGCATTGAACACCTCACAAGGCAAATCATCAGGGGCACTATCAAGTATATTTCTGATAAGGGTTCTAGTGGCCACAGCGGTAATGGCAGAGGCACAGACCGGGTGCAGCGCCATCCCCGCACATGAAAAGGCATGGGATGCCAACTGGTCAATGCGCCGATCCTCAGCATCCCGCAGGGTAGTAGAGTCAGGGGAATGCATGACAGAGGTGTTAGATAGCCCTAGGACCGGTGCATCCACCTCGGGAGGGGATGCCCAACACTTTACCACCTCAGCAGGAAAGGGATACTTCCTATCCCAACTTTTAGGTAGCCCAGGAAGTTTACTGGGGCGCTCCCATTCCTTGAGCACAAGGTTATGGAAATGTGCTTGCTCGGGAAATTCCAAACGTGATTTTGCTGTATGGAAGAGTTCGCCCCTTTGCCTGGGAGCCGCAACAGGGGGAGAGATGGACAGGACCTCAAAAATCTGGGTCAGCAATCTGTCAGTGTCATCCAGGGCCCAGGGGTCAGAGCCAGAATAGTCATGACCCCTTGGCCTCTCATCAGATGAGCCAGAGTCAGAGAAAAGCTCCTCTTCATCCGACGGGGTATAGTGACAAAGACTCCAAAACTCCTCAGTTTCCATAGGGAAGAGTGTGACATTAGGCGTTAAATGCCGCTTTTTTGCAGGGGCCTTACGCGCCAAGGTATTTGCAATCAACTTCTCAACAGTAGCCAGTCTAGAAGACACATCAGGCTGAGAATCCCCACTTGTATGCAATGCAGTAGGAGTGAGACTTAAGCTTGGGGGGGGGGGGGGGGTAGGTGAAGTCAAACGAGGTGCAGGCCCAGCCACTGGAAGGCCAGACTGCAGTGCAAGCACTTGCTCAGCACAGGGTACACAGACCCGCGCCTTGTCAGCGTCAGCATGAGGCTGCCCACACGCTACACACAGCCGGGCTTGTCCCGAAGGAACCCCGGTCACATTATCCTGTGATGCCTCCATATGGTGATTATAGCGGCGCTATAGGCCGATAGGGATTAACGCTATACAGCAACCCTGGATGCCCCAATAACCCGCTAGGGAAGTGGGAGTAGTACACAAGGCCTAACAAGTTATAAACTAATAGAGGGCCGGGAGAAACCAATGGATTTGCCCTACCCGAAAGACATAATAGAAGGAGGCAGTAAGCACACTGCAATAAAAGTGAAATAAAGCTGCGAGGGCACTTACGGACCGCGGTAGGTAGGGGTCCGTCGCACATAAGCCAACCAAGCAGATCAAAGATGGCGTCGGCCCCGAAGGTGAGTAGTCAATTGGGTCAGAACTAGCCTGATCGCTGGCAGCTCCAAGACATTGACAGGTGTGTGGGCCTCCTGAGGACCCCACCTCCCCTGGAATCGCAGGAACTTCCAAAAACCCCCCAACCTGACAGACTGGCATCCATGGTGACCGTCTCCTAGGAAGGGGTAAGAAAGGATCTGCCCCCCAACAGGTTCCTTGAGTCCATCCACCTAGAGAGGGACCTCCTGACCAGAGGGGAGAGCACACAGACCCTGTCCAGGGACGCTGGATCCTTGTCCCACACAGACAATAGATGAAGTTGCAGAGGCCTCAGGTGGAACTGAGCATAAGGGACCACCTCGAAGCATGCCACCATCAGGCCCACCAGCTGCATCCCCTGCCTGATGGAGGGATGAGGACAGGATAGCAGGAACTGAGCCTGTGCAATTAGACTGTCCACCTTCTGCTGAGGAAGGAAAATCCTTGCCTGAACTGTATCCAGATTCATTCCTAGGAATGGAGTTACCAAGGAAGGGGACAGTGAGGACTTGGGGTGGTTGATCACCCATCCAAATGACTCCAGAGTGGACACCACCAGCTGAGTATCCAATTCTGCCTGATGTAGAGATTGGGAGGTGATGAGAATGTCGTCCAGATAGGGAAGCACGCAGACGCCCTGATACCTGAGCAGAGACATCACGCCAGCCAGCACCTTGGTGAACACCCTGGGAGCTGAAGTGAGACCAAAGGGCAACGCCACAAACTGGTAGTGGTGATCCATCAGAGCGAACCTGAGGAACCTTTGATGACCTGGAAATACAGGAATATGAAGGTAAGCATCTTTGATGTCCACAGAAGTCATAAAGTCCCCTTGGCGCAGGGAACTGATGGCAGAGCGCACAGTTTAGATACGAAAGGGCCTGCCCCTGACAAATGTTGAGGATCTTTAAGTCCAGGATGGGCCTGGCTGAACCATCTTTTTTGTGTACTGTGAACAGGTTGGAATAGAAGCCCTTGCCCTTTTCTCTTAAGGGGACCTTGCAAATGACCCCAGCTCCAGGAGGCCTTGCACTGCTTGCACTAGCTCCTGAGCTGACACAAGATCCTGAGGAATCTGGGATCTGATAAATCTTGGGGTGGGGGGTGCCAGGCAGGAACAGGCCCTGAGATGACAGGGGGTCTTGAGGCATCCGGGATCTGATGAATCTTGGGGGCGGCCAGGCTGCCAACTATCTTGTAACCGGAGGACACTACCTCCTGAATCCAGCGGTCTGAGACATGAAGCCTCCAGACGTGAGCGAAGTGCTGCAGCCGTCCCCCCCACCCGGATGGGTGAGGGCGCCCCATCATGCCTGAGGGGGCTTAGGGGAGGATTTTGCTTTGGGACCCAAGGAGGAGCCAGGACGTCCACGTCCTCTGCCCCTACCCCAGAAATCTCCCCGGGCCCCAGAAAGGAGACCCCTCTCCCCTGTCTAGCACCACGGTAAGGGGAGGAGAAGGAACCCTGACCCCGAAAGTGCCGAGATTGCCGCCTGCGCTGAGGTAACCTGCCTCCCTTAGCAAAAAGGTCCAGGCGGACCCCAAACAGGCTTAGTACTTTGAAGGGAAACCCAGTGAGGGCCTTCTTGGCAGCGTTGTCAGCAGCCCACTGGCGCAGCCAAACCGAGCGGCGTATAGTCACCACAAGGGCAGATGTCCTGGAACACATTCTGATGGTGTCATCCAAGGCAGAGAGGACAAAATTTACAAAAACATCATAACTGGACAGTGCATTGAACACCTCACAAGGCAAATCATCAGGGGCACTATCAAGTATATTTCTGATAAGGGTTCTAGTGGCCACAGCGGTAATGGCAGAGGCACAGACCGGGTGCAGCGCCATCCCCGCACATGAAAAGGCATGGGATGCCAACTGGTCAATGCGCCGATCCTCAGCATCCCGCAGGGTAGTAGAGTCAGGGGAATGCATGACAGAGGTGTTAGATAGCCCTAGGACCGGTGCATCCACCTCGGGAGGGGATGCCCAACACTTTACCACCTCAGCAGGAAAGGGATACTTCCTATCCCAACTTTTAGGTAGCCCAGGAAGTTTACTGGGGCGCTCCCATTCCTTGAGCACAAGGTTATGGAAATGTGCTTGCTCGGGAAATTCCAAACGTGATTTTGCTGTATGGAAGAGTTCGCCCCTTTGCCTGGGAGCCGCAACAGGGGGAGAGATGGACAGGACCTCAAAAATCTGGGTCAGCAATCTGTCAGTGTCATCCAGGGCCCAGGGGTCAGAGCCAGAATAGTCATGACCCCTTGGCCTCTCATCAGATGAGCCAGAGTCAGAGAAAAGCTCCTCTTCATCCGACGGGGTATAGTGACAAAGACTCCAAAACTCCTCAGTTTCCATAGGGAAGAGTGTGACATTAGGCGTTAAATGCCGCTTTTTTGCAGGGGCCTTACGCGCCAAGGTATTTGCAATCAACTTCTCAACAGTAGCCAGTCTAGAAGACACATCAGGCTGAGAATCCCCACTTGTATGCAATGCAGTAGGAGTGAGACTTAAGCTTGGGGGGGGGGGGGGGGTAGGTGAAGTCAAACGAGGTGCAGGCCCAGCCACTGGAAGGCCAGACTGCAGTGCAAGCACTTGCTCAGCACAGGGTACACAGACCCGCGCCTTGTCAGCGTCAGCATGAGGCTGCCCACACGCTACACACAGCCGGGCTTGTCCCGAAGGAACCCCGGTCACATTATCCTGTGATGCCTCCATATGGTGATTATAGCGGCGCTATAGGCCGATAGGGATTAACGCTATACAGCAACCCTGGATGCCCCAATAACCCGCTAGGGAAGTGGGAGTAGTACACAAGGCCTAACAAGTTATAAACTAATAGAGGGCCGGGAGAAACCAATGGATTTGCCCTACCCGAAAGACATAATAGAAGGAGGCAGTAAGCACACTGCAATAAAAGTGAAATAAAGCTGCGAGGGCACTTACGGACCGCGGTAGGTAGGGGTCCGTCGCACATAAGCCAACCAAGCAGATCAAAGATGGCGTCGGCCCCGAAGGTGAGTAGTCAATTGGGTCAGAACTAGCCTGATCGCTGGCAGCTCCAAGACATTGACAGGTGTGTGGGCCTCCTGAGGACCCCACCTCCCCTGGAATCGCAGGAACTTCCAAAAACCCCCCAACCTGACAGACTGGCATCCATGGTGACCGTCTCCTAGGAAGGGGTAAGAAAGGATCTGCCCCCCAACAGGTTCCTTGAGTCCATCCACCTAGAGAGGGACCTCCTGACCAGAGGGGAGAGCACACAGACCCTGTCCAGGGACGCTGGATCCTTGTCCCACACAGACAATAGATGAAGTTGCAGAGGCCTCAGGTGGAACTGAGCATAAGGGACCACCTCGAAGCATGCCACCATCAGGCCCACCAGCTGCATCCCCTGCCTGATGGAGGGATGAGGACAGGATAGCAGGAACTGAGCCTGTGCAATTAGACTGTCCACCTTCTGCTGAGGAAGGAAAATCCTTGCCTGAACTGTATCCAGATTCATTCCTAGGAATGGAGTTACCAAGGAAGGGGACAGTGAGGACTTGGGGTGGTTGATCACCCATCCAAATGACTCCAGAGTGGACACCACCAGCTGAGTATCCAATTCTGCCTGATGTAGAGATTGGGAGGTGATGAGAATGTCGTCCAGATAGGGAAGCACGCAGACGCCCTGATACCTGAGCAGAGACATCACGCCAGCCAGCACCTTGGTGAACACCCTGGGAGCTGAAGTGAGACCAAAGGGCAACGCCACAAACTGGTAGTGGTGATCCATCAGAGCGAACCTGAGGAACCTTTGATGACCTGGAAATACAGGAATATGAAGGTAAGCATCTTTGATGTCCACAGAAGTCATAAAGTCCCCTTGGCGCAGGGAACTGATGGCAGAGCGCACAGTTTAGATACGAAAGGGCCTGCCCCTGACAAATGTTGAGGATCTTTAAGTCCAGGATGGGCCTGGCTGAACCATCTTTTTTGTGTACTGTGAACAGGTTGGAATAGAAGCCCTTGCCCTTTTCTCTTAAGGGGACCTTGCAAATGACCCCAGCTCCAGGAGGCCTTGCACTGCTTGCACTAGCTCCTGAGCTGACACAAGATCCTGAGGAATCTGGGATCTGATAAATCTTGGGGTGGGGGGTGCCAGGCAGGAACAGGCCCTGAGATGACAGGGGGTCTTGAGGCATCCGGGATCTGATGAATCTTGGGGGCGGCCAGGCTGCCAACTATCTTGTAACCGGAGGACACTACCTCCTGAATCCAGCGGTCTGAGACATGAAGCCTCCAGACGTGAGCGAAGTGCTGCAGCCGTCCCCCCCACCCGGATGGGTGAGGGCGCCCCATCATGCCTGAGGGGGCTTAGGGGAGGATTTTGCTTTGGGACCCAAGGAGGAGCCAGGACGTCCACGTCCTCTGCCCCTACCCCAGAAATCTCCCCGGGCCCCAGAAAGGAGACCCCTCTCCCCTGTCTAGCACCACGGTAAGGGGAGGAGAAGGAACCCTGACCCCGAAAGTGCCGAGATTGCCGCCTGCGCTGAGGTAACCTGCCTCCCTTAGCAAAAAGGTCCAGGCGGACCCCAAACAGGCTTAGTACTTTGAAGGGAAACCCAGTGAGGGCCTTCTTGGCAGCGTTGTCAGCAGCCCACTGGCGCAGCCAAACCGAGCGGCGTATAGTCACCACAAGGGCAGATGTCCTGGAACACATTCTGATGGTGTCATCCAAGGCAGAGAGGACAAAATTTACAAAAACATCATAACTGGACAGTGCATTGAACACCTCACAAGGCAAATCATCAGGGGCACTATCAAGTATATTTCTGATAAGGGTTCTAGTGGCCACAGCGGTAATGGCAGAGGCACAGACCGGGTGCAGCGCCATCCCCGCACATGAAAAGGCATGGGATGCCAACTGGTCAATGCGCCGATCCTCAGCATCCCGCAGGGTAGTAGAGTCAGGGGAATGCATGACAGAGGTGTTAGATAGCCCTAGGACCGGTGCATCCACCTCAGGAGGGGATGCCCAACACTTTACCACCTCAGCAGGAAAGGGATACTTCCTATCCCAACTTTTAGGTACCCCAGGAAGTTTACTGGGGCGCTCCCATTCCTTGAGCACAAGGTTATGGAAATGTGCTTGCTCGGGAAATTCCAAACGTGATTTTGCTGTATGGAAGAGTTCGCCCCTTTGCCTGGGAGCCGCAACAGGGGGAGAGATGGACAGGACCTCAAAAATCTGGGTCAGCAATCTGTCAGTGTCATCCAGGGCCCAGGGGTCAGAGCCAGAATAGTCATGACCCCTTGGCCTCTCATCAGATGAGCCAGAGTCAGAGAAAAGCTCCTCTTCATCCGACGGGGTATAGTGACAAAGACTCCAAAACTCCTCAGTTTCCATAGGGAAGAGTGTGACATTAGGCGTTAAATGCCGCTTTTTTGCAGGGGCCTTACGCGCCAAGGTATTTGCAATCAACTTCTCAACAGTAGCCAGTCTAGAAGACACATCAGGCTGAGAATCCCCACTTGTATGCAATGCAGTAGGAGTGAGACTTAAGCTTGGGGGGGGGGGGGGGGTAGGTGAAGTCAAACGAGGTGCAGGCCCAGCCACTGGAAGGCCAGACTGCAGTGCAAGCACTTGCTCAGCACAGGGTACACAGACCCGCGCCTTGTCAGCGTCAGCATGAGGCTGCCCACACGCTACACACAGCCGGGCTTGTCCCGAAGGAACCCCGGTCACATTATCCTGTGATGCCTCCATATGGTGATTATAGCGGCGCTATAGGCCGATAGGGATTAACGCTATACAGCAACCCTGGATGCCCCAATAACCCGCTAGGGAAGTGGGAGTAGTACACAAGGCCTAACAAGTTATAAACTAATAGAGGACCGGGAGAAACCAATGGATTTGCCCTGCCCGAAAGACATAATAGAAGGAGGCAGTAAGCACACTGCAATAAAAGTGAAATAAAGCTGCGAGGGCACTTACGGACCGCGGTAGGTAGGGGTCCGTCGCACATAAGCCAACCAAGCAGATCAAAGATGGCGTCGGTATACCTCGAGGGGCGGGCCGGTATCAGCAATGACGTGGAACGCGCCATAGACAAGCCCCGCCCCCCCCAAAGAGCGCGAAGCCAGGACGTGACAAGCAGCCAATGACGGCGCACCAGTGCCTGAGGTAACGCCGCCGCCAAGCGCGGAACATAGTGTACAGAAAAGGCGCACGGTGGCGGCAATTTTAAATACAGTAAAAGGAAGGCAAGCCAGCGCGGTGGCTGACACAAGGCAGAATTAATAAAGTATAAGGTTAAAACACAATGCATAGCATATACACCTACACCCCCCCCCCTTTTCCCCCGAAGGCTACAAGGAGAATGAAGGAGGACAGCAGCCACTTAAACAGGGCCCACCGATAGGCAGGGGCAATAGTGCGGGAGGGGCATCTCATAGAGGCTCACCATAAGCCTGAACCGCCTACCCTTTGGTGGGGGATTGCGGTGGAGCAGCGCTCCTAAGCACCTAACAGTGGTGCTGCCTACCTTCACCCGACCAGCGCAGCCAAGGCTGGGAGGCATATTACTAATGTAACGAGTGGGAATAGTCCTACAGGGCCGCAGGCTAAAAGCCCCGGTCACCTGCGAGTAGAGAGAGAGCCATTTCTCGTCCTTAGCAGTCCAGACTGCAGAGAAAATCTGGGGATTTGTGGGAGGTCCCTGGGTATTTGAGGGGCCGGGAGGAGCCTATTTTCGATGTCTCTGCAGTCCAGCGCCATCTGGTGGAGTAATATCCGATAGTAAGTATTATATGTGGAGCAGGACATACTGTATACTAAGAATATACAGCCATAAAAAGAGGGACTCACGACACCGACAGAAGAACAGCACAGCCTCCGATGATTATCGTGATCCCCCAGCAGAAAACCAGGCTCTGCAGCATCCAGCAGCAGCACACAGGTCAGATCCTGGAGCTTCTGTTTCTAGAAGGATCCTCGAGGGCAATGCGGCGCCGGCTGGGCATGATGACGCAGAAGCGTGTCGGCGCCAGGCTACCCCCCCCTCCGGCAGCGCGCAAAGAGGACGTGCCCGCCCCCTTCCAAGGCTGTACAAGCGGCCCACCGTGCCCAGTGTCTACAGCGACGTGAGGCGGCGAGAATCCCCCCGTCACAGACAGCACTGCACCGCCGGTGATGCGGAGGCCCCGCGGGGTGCAGCGACCCACAGC
This sequence comes from Gastrophryne carolinensis, assembly GCA_027917425.1. Classification (NCBI taxonomy): domain Eukaryota; kingdom Metazoa; phylum Chordata; class Amphibia; order Anura; family Microhylidae; genus Gastrophryne; species Gastrophryne carolinensis. Next base: position 607,240,976 of record CM051234.1, read on the forward strand.
CACTGACGACGAGGGAGGCGAGTATGCAGAATGCTCCACAATAAGGCATGCTGAGCCAGTGAGGAGTACTGAACACCAACACAGTAAAACACACAACACAACCAATAAAGCTTGTGGGCAGGGAGGGTACAATCAAAAAGCATATAGTGGTCCCCCCCCCCACCCAGGCTCACCATAAGCCTGTGGCCAGCTACCCTTTAGCATAGGGTCTGCGGCCCAGAGCCTAGGCTCTGCCGAACGCCAACAGACCCAGGCGTTCACCCTACCGTCACGATCCCGTAGCAGCCGGAGGCTGGGAGGCAGGAGTGGGTCAGAAGGGATCCGTGGAAATAGTGCCCGCAGCAGCTGACGGGCTAGGTGGCCCCACTCGGCACCCATTACCTGAGAGAGTGTCAAACGATCTTCTGCAGCCAAGACTGCAAGATGAACAACTGCAGAATGATAGAGGGACACCTGCCTTTATAGGGGGCCGGGAGGAGCTACATCTTTGATCTTGCAGCCCCCTAGGGGCGGAATACCCACGTCATCACTTCAGACGACCTGGACTGGATATAGGGAAAATAAGTAATTGGCCTTGAAACAAGAATGAATAAGGTTTTACTGTTAAATATACCATACATGTCAGACCCCCCTTGTCCATTGCCGAGTCCCCCTTTGGGATACGCTTACCGCAGGTTGAGAAACTGTACTTTTTCAGTGACCCTGCTGGTAACCCATCCGGTTACACCTGTTAAAGTCGGCTTGACTGTGCTTTCAGAGGGAAGCAAGAGAGGGGGATAGATAGTTTGGCTTCCAGGAGAATGAAGCTGGGAAACAGTCCAGTCTGGGGCATATGATCACTATAGGACTAGGTAATCCAAAATAGTGAAGTAGGAGACAACACAAAGGGGTGCCCCAAAGACTCAATGGGGATCCAAAAGGGGTAGAGGAAGATGCGAGGAAAACCTCTACCCCCTGAAAAGCAATCCTGTCCAATATGGGTGGCCTGTACTGATGGGATCCTCAGGATGGATGCACCCAGTAATAGACATTGCCACAAAGTAGATATTCCCACGCATTCTTCTCGAAGGCTGGACTTGCAGCCTCTACAGTTCACTGCCAGGGTATTGTCAGGTCCAAAGCTATAGGATCAGCATGGTTGAAGCCCTGGTAGCAATAGATCTGTGACTGTTAAAGAACAGTGAGAAGCTTTAACCATGGTAGACCTTGACTACACCCTGCTGCTCACAAGGCCTGGGTTCAAGTCCACGAGTCTATTCTAAATGCGATATATAATAAAAAAATTGTAAAAAAGTGGAAAAACGAACACCAAACATGCCTGTGTATGACAGTGTGCTTCAACCTGCCTCTAATAATTTGTCTATTCTAAATGTGGCCATCTACCCAATTATAAGAAATTTATGGTCAGTTTACAGTTTATAAGTTCAATGATCATTCAATTTATCCAAAATGAGCAGGAGGTGCAACAAACATGTCAAAAGATGACAAAAAAAAAACTTACCATAATATCTGTTGAAACAAGCCCACACAAACTTATAATTTTGTGTTGCTTTGTTTACTACGGCCCCAAGGCAGCTTACACAATGCTGGACCACCTGAAAACACAAATCAGTTTTACTATATTTTCAATCAAAACAAGAAAAAAAAGTGTCAGGGAAGGGAGGTGTATTTAATGAAATGGCTAAATATGACAGGCTTTGAATATTGAGAGGGTCAAGGGAAAATACAATTCTGTGAGTACTTGTTTTTGACGGTGTCCTATTCAGGTCGCTCCATTTCTGACAAGTGGGTAATCTGTCACAAGGTGGCGCAGTGACTGCAAGATTAAAATCGTGGCTCCTCCCGGCCCATGTAAGGCAGCTGTCTCCCAAAAATCCCCAGTGGTTCAAAAGCAGTAAAAAAAGAAACATGCCGGGAGGACAGGAAACCATGTTACTTCACATAGCTTCAGCGTGTACTCTCTCAAAAGAAAAAAACAAATACAAGAGTAATCACCATAACAGGCAAAAGGAGATAACAGAACAAGGGTGGGATGGAGCGACCTGAACAGGACACCGTCAAAAACAAGGTGAGTACGCACAGAATTGTATTTTTCCCAGTGTCCTGTTCAGGTCACTCCATTTCTGACAAGTAGGACATCCAAAAGCAGTGTCCAAAAGAAGGGAGGGATCCACGAAGAGCAACAGCATGTAGTTTATGACACTACCGCCTGAAGCACCTTACGGCCAAAAACAGCATCAGCTGAGGCCCTAACATCAACCTTGTAAAACTTTGTAAAAGTATAAACTGAAGACCAAGTAGCGGCCTTACAAACCTGTTCAACCGAAGCCTGGTGCTGAAAAGCCCAAGAGGCACCAATAGCTCTGGTAAAGTGAGCTGTGATCCGAAAAGGGGGTTTCTTCCCCTTGGCAGAATACGCTTGCATCACCGCCTGTCTGATCCACTTGCTGAGAGTGGATTTGGCTGGAGGCAAGCCCTTCCTAGGCCCGTCAGTGAGGAAAAAAAGAGAATTCGATTTCCTGAAAGATTCCGTAGCAACCTGTTAGTACTTAATGGCTCTGATCACATCCAATGCATGGAGGGTCCTCTCCTTAGAATTAGAAGGCACGGGACACAAGGAAGGCAAGACAATGTCCTCATTGAGATGAAAAGCAGAAACAACCTTATGTAGAAAATCCGGTTTAGGACGAAACACCATCTTATCCTGATGCCGCTCAAAGTAAGGGGGCTTCATACAAAGCACCGCCAGCTCTGAAACGCGACACACAGAAGTGATAGCTACCAAAAAGACCACCTTTAGAGTCAGAATGGATAAAGCAGTATCGCACAAAGGCTCAAAGGAAGGACCCTGGAGAGCAGAAAGCACCAAGTTCAAATCCCACACCGGTAACATAGGCTTACGCGGTGGACGTACATGAGTAACTCCTTGGAAAAAAGCCTTGATAAGTCTATGATTGGCGAAGGATCTTTGGAAAAAAAAATAGCCAAGGCCGAAACCTGCCCTTGAGGGTACTCAGCTGGAGACCCGAGTCCAATCGATGTTGTAAGAACGCCAAAATCCTAGAAAAGGGGAATGTGCGACAGGGAAGACCCCTAGACCCACACCAGACAGTGTAAGCGTGCCAGACTCTGTAATAAATCATGGAGGATTTCTTCTGAGCCTGAATCATGGTTCGCACTACCAAGGCAGACAGCCCTTTCTCCATCAAGATGGAGGTTTCAGCAGCCAAGCCGTCAAAGCCAGCGTTTGTAAATTGGGGTGGCGTAGCAGCCCCTGAGTGAGAAGCCCTGGATCGTCGGGCATAACGTAGCGATCCACAGACATCTGAACTATGTCCGCAAACCAACACTGCCTCAGCCAACCAGGGGCCACCAGAATGGTTGGCACCCCCTCCTGGGCTATCTTGCGCAGCACTCGACCCAGGAGTGGAAATGGAGGAAAGGCGTAAAGGAGTCGGAACTCCGTCCAAGGAATTGCCAGAGCGTCTGTGGCGAAGGCCAAAGGATCTCTCAACAAGGAGACGAACCTTGGAAGCTTGTGATTGTGCCGTGACGCAAACTCGGCCACCAAAAACCTCATAAACATCAGCAAAAAGCGAATAACCCGGCTCAATATGCTGCTTCTTACTTGCGGCCTTGCGGACAGCCAAGCGCAATAATTGTCTCTCTAGGCTGGCCACTCGGAGCGCCAAATCCGCTTGAGACCCCCAGCTGGCTTCCCCCTCACTGGTAGCTAAATGTAGGCATGGGGGTGTCGGCGAGGCCGTAGGTAAAATAGGGCTGGGGACAGCAGCGCCCGACCCATCCAGTTTCAGAACGTATTTGGCGCAAGGTACACAAACTGCGCTGAGACCGCTCAGAGGGCATGTACCACACATGAGACAGAGCTTAACCCGCCCTGAGGGGGCCCCTAGCTCGCTATCCCCAGAAGCTTCCATTATGGTGATTAGTAGCAAAGCCCCGCCCCCCCACAGCGCGCGAACCCCGAACGCCAGGGAAGGGGAAAATGGCACCCGGACACACAGAAAGAGAGGCAGCCGGAGGAGGCCCCTCCCCGCCGCGGAGCGCTAGCTCGCGCCCGCACAGGACAGATGACTGCTCCCACTGGGGCCCGCGCCCCCTCCCTCAAAACGCCTGACAGGAGGAGAGGTGAGGAGCAGCAGGAACGAGGGAGGTGAGTACAAGTAAAAATGGCAAAGACAGACACACACACACACAGTAACAATAAAGCTTGTGGGTGACATAAGGGTCCCTAGGTGGTCCCCCCCCCCCCCCCCCCAAAGAGGCTCACCATTGCCTATGCCTGGCTACCCTTCGGGAGAGGGTCTGCGGTCCAGAGCATAGCTCTGCCGAACGCCTGACCCTCGGCGTCACCCCCCCCTACCGTCACCTGTTCCGTAGTCAAGGCTGGGAAGCAGGAAGGGTCCCCGGAAGTAGGTGGGAATAGGGATGCAGTGGCCGACAGGCTTGGGATGCCCCGCTCGCCTGCGATATCCAGAGAGAGAGATAGCACCATCTTCGCAGTCAGACTGCAAGAAGAACTCTGGGGATTTTTGGGAGACAGCTGCCTTATATGGGCCGGGAGGAGCCACGATTTTCATCTTGCAGTCACTGCGCCACCTTGTGGCGGATTACCCACTAGTCAGAAATGGAGCGACCTGAACAGGACACTGGGAAAAACATAGTAACATATGTGCGGCTGAATAAAGACTAGTCCATCCAGTTCAACCTATTTATCTCCTTCCAGTGGTCTAGTAGCCATAGCTGGAAATGTTATTACATGCCAGGAAGGCATCCCGGCCACTATAGATCTCCTTCCAGTGGTCTAGTAGCCATAGCTGAAAATGTTATTACATGCCAGGAAGGCATCCAGGGCAATTTTGAACGTTTTTACTGTATCCATCATTACTACCACCTCTGGCAGCAAGTTCCAAGGTCTCACTGCTCTTACAGAGAAGAATCCCTTCCTATGTCGGTGGAGAAAGCACCTCTCCTCTAACCTTAGTGGATGCCCTCGGGTTATGGATAAACTCCGGGGTATAAATAGATTGTGGGACAGATCTTTGCATTGACCCCGAATATATTTATAGTTATTTTTTTTAAACTAAATAAACCTAACTTTGACAATCTTTCAGGGTACTCTAGCCCCCGCACTCCTTTTATTAACTTTGTTGCCCTTCTTTGAACACTCTCCAGTTCTGATATGTCCTTCTTAAGCACAGGTGCCCAGAACTGTACACAGTATCCATATAGGGTCTGACCAGTGACTTGTAAAATGATGCTCTGGTCATGAGCACCTTTGTCCCTCTTGATGCACCCCATGATCCTACTTGCTTTGGCAGCTGCTGCCTGGCATTGATTACTACAGTTGAGCTTATTGTTAACTAAAACCCCTAGGTCCTTTTCCATTGTTTTGTATTTGTATTTTACCAAGTGTTTCTTTTTTTAGTATGTAATCCTGACACAGATTTCTCACCCCTGCCATACTTACAAAACTGCACTTAACGCAGAGAAGTGAACAAAGCCTAATATATTAGGATCTTATTAAATTGTTTTAAGGAACAAGCCCGATATTCATGTCAAAGCGCACAGATTCATACCGTCATGCCGTATTTGATAATGAGCTTCATGAGATCCTCTTCCATCGTAGCGAGAAACGTCTCACTAGGGTGTTCCATTAATGGCACAACTAGCTCCAAGATCTTCGCAACATTGCATATTACCATAAAGTCGTTCTGATTCTGAGAGAAACAAAATGAATTGCAGCTAAGTCAACAAGTGAACTTAAACCGGACCTTCAGCGTGATTTAATGAAAAGCCCAAACTCTTAAAAAACGGTTCCCCAGCATCTAAAATTAATATATTTTACGTTTTTAGTCACTAAATTATTATTCTTTCCCCCATTGGGCTGCAACTCTGTTCAGGAATTTAAGATACGGGCGCCGCCATCTTGACTCAGAAGCATCACACTTACTGAGGAGAGGAGAGTGGGATAAGGTACCAGGGGGTGGGTTATAGCTGTGCTTTGCTCAGACAGAGCAGAGCTGGGGTCAGGTAACGGTCAGCAGTCCCAGAATGCAGACCAGCACAGTCAGGAGGCACTTCCTGTTTGCAGGCTGCCTGATAAGATGGCGGCTTGGATGTTTAAAGGCTCATAACATGCAGTAGATGCAGGTAGGATGACTTTTAATGTGAACAATCTGTATGTACAGGGTGTGGGAAACATATAAGATAGACTCTTATTCAGAGTGAAGGTCCACTTTAAAGGAGCACTGTCTCGAAAAAATGGCGCGATAATAAAAAAATACCATTTTGTGAATACTCACCTGTAAAATGGGTATTATAAGTATGTCACACACCCCGCTTCAACTTTAATAATTACACTTGGGTTAACCCACCTGCAGGTGGCGATGTTGCAGAGAAGTCTTGAAAAACGAGCCCCTCCCGGTCTATACATACCTGGGACCTCCCACTTATCTCCCAGTTTTCAAACAGCAGTAAAGACAAGGTACCAGGAAAAACCATCGGTAACCCTCAAACTGTAAATGAAGCTTTAAGAATACACCTCTGGCTCCCCGAAAGGAGGAGTTAAAAGAAGCCGCCCCCCGAAAGGAATGACGTAGTTTCTTGCGCAGAGGTAACTTACCTCCCTTGGCAACCGAATCCAATTTCTCACCAAACAAGCGCAAACCCAAAAAGGGAAGCGACTTTTTAGAAGTAAAGTCAGCAGTCCATTGCCGCAACCACACCAACCGTCAGATAGCCACCAACAAAGCCGTGGTCCTACTACACATCACCATGGCGTCATCCTGAGCGGCAAGGACAAACGAAACAAAGGACTCAACGCTTGAGAGCAACAAACTCTTCAAAAGTAGGATCAAGGCCCGCAAATAAACCCCTGACAATGGACCTAACCGCCAACAACAAAAGCGCCGAAGCACAAACAGGCCTCAAAGCCGAACCCGCACTGACAAAACCGTGGCGAGCCAGCTGGTCAATCCGGTGATCCTCACCATCCTTAAGGGTAGTAGTGTCAGGAGAATGCAACACGGCCGTGTTAGACAGCCCCAAAACCGGGGCATCAACCTCGGGAGGAAAAGACCAACGCTTCACCAAGTCCGCCGGAAAAGGATACTTCTTATCCCAACTCGGCGGAACACCAACAAGACGTGTAGGCTGCTCCCATTCTTTAAGGACGACATTCTCAAAATGTCGTTGACTGGGAAACTCCAAACGTGGCTTGGCCACATCAAACAACTCACCCTTGGGCGGGGGAGCCGCCTCAGGAGGGTCTAAAGCTAAAACTTCAAACATTTGAGCCAATATCGAAGAGGTGTCAAAGACCACCCCCGCAGCCTGGTTATCCTCAGCACCAAACAACTGCTGGACATCAGGATCGTCCGATTCCTCAAGGATCACCCCCTCTTCAGCCGGGGGCTAATCGGACCAGTCCAATGCCTCAAAAGCATCAACATCTGGGTCTGGCGGAGTCGGGGAAAGGTGCTTCCGCTTAGCCGGAGCCTTCTGAGCAACCACAGCAGAAAACATTTTCTCAAGGCGGGCCAACCGGGAGCACACCTCGGATTGCGAATCCCCACCCATGACAACGTCACACAGGGTCCGGAACAGGCGAGGAGTAGGAGATGACACGGGCGGCGAAGAGCCAGAAACCGGAGTACCAGACTGGCGCTCAATGTTCCGCTGCGCACATGGAATGCATATAATGACATCATCCCCCGGGAGCGGAGCCCCGCAACGCCCACACAGCCTGGATTGCCCCGAAGGGCCGTTTCCGGTATCCTTGGAAGCCTCCATATGGTGAAATTGTGGTATTCGCAATTACCCAGGGATTTATGCCGTATGCAACCCGGGATGCACCCTTTAATGTCCCGGTAGTGGAAGGATTTGATATATATAATATATAATTTTTGGAATGGACAAGACACCACTAGCCAGGTATCTAAGGCCGGGAGACCCCTTCAGCACGGGATCCCAGGATCTGCAATGGAAAGGACAACAGTCACTTAAGAAAATGAAATGTCAAGTAAGCAGCAGCCCAAAACATAAAAATGCAAGCACATACATGTACATCAAGAGCCCCTGGATTATAAGCACACATACACTCCCATTCACAGAGAGGGAACTGCCAGATGTGCCCTCTATACAGCGCAACAACATAAAAAAGCAGGGAGAGAGATTGGAGCTCAGGACACTCTGTCCCACAGACCAGCATGTACCCATAAAGGCCGGATGAACACAGTCAAGAAGTAGTTATTTGCATAGAAACGCATAGAAAACAAACCATGATGCATACAGCCCTGACATAAAGATATTAACAAAAAAACAGTGACTCACAAAAAAGGCGCCGAGCGCAACAGCCGCGGAGCAGCAACCAGCACCAGAACAGGAACGAGGAGGAAGGAGAAGGGCGGGCCGTCCTCAGCGCGCGAAGCTCCCCGGCCCCGCCCCCCTTCCAAGAAAAGAACACGGTGCGGCCCCGCCCCCTCTCCTGAAGTAGCCGCCACAAACGATAGAAGCGAGCGCCTGCCGCACATGGCGCCCGGCCCCGCAGCCAGACCCCCAACCAGGAGTCCGCAAACCCAGGCACAACAAGGGAACAGGCGGGACGGCAGAACGACAACACACACACGCCGACTGGCCCCGCCCCCCACCAATAGCGGAGACGACCACCCAGGCATGGCGCAATGCACCCACCGCCGACAGCCTGAGGTGGAGAAGCGCACAAGTAAAACCAACTACACACGTACAATCACTCATACAAGCCCCCCCCCCTCCGCCCTTACCTAGCGCAGGGAGACGGGACCAAGCGGGGAAGGGAGGCATCACCGTAAGGTGAATCTGGACGGGGCATCCCAATCCGGATCACCAGGCCGGATAACCGCGCTGCCCCATGGTATGGGGTCTGGCGGAGGAGCTAATCTCCTAGGCACCTTGGGGTGCTGTCTACCCTTGCCCGGTCAGCAGCCTAGGCTGGGAGGCTTCACAATTAGGGCAAAGAAAATATAGCCGAGCAGAAATAGACCAAAAGGGGGGCCGGGGTGTTACCCCGGCTACCTGCAAGCAGGAGACTTCATTCTTTTGACTTGTCGCCATCTTGCAGCTAAGAACACTGGGAGATAAGTGGGAGGTCCCAGGTATGTATAGACCGGGAGGGGCTCTGCAACATCGCCACCTGCAGGTGGGTTAACCCAAGTGTAATTATTAAAGTTGAAGCGGGGTGTGTGACATACTTAGAATATCTATATAAATATGCTTTGGCAGGAGGAGGGGTCACTTATACACCCTATATCAAGAAATATCCAGCCAGGCTTGCTTTTTTTTAATTTTAATGGAATAAAAGACGACATCTATGGTGACAGGATCTGTCACCCCTTGATTTTAATCCTACCACGAGAGAATAAACCACAAGCTTGGCGGGAGTTTTATTCAGTTCGAGTGTATAAGTGACCCCTCCTCTCATTAGCCAATGTGTTTATTTGGATTTTCAATATTACACAATTTCACGATAGTGCTCCTTTAAGGCCCTGGTCACAAAGGAGACGTTCTATTATGTACAAAGTGTCAAGCAATAGAAGTGCACAATCATTGAAATCAGTTACTAGTCAGTGAATCTACAATGTTTTAGTGTGGCGTCTGACAGCTTACATAGATTTATAAACTTACAAACCACGGTCTCTTTTCCGAAAATGTTGACTGTAAATTACCCCCCCCCCCCCCCAAAAAAAAAGAAGGGTTCTAAGGTAGGATGCGACTCCGCTTGGGTACTTTTGATAGATAGGCAAAGTCAGAAAACCAGGACCAAGTCCTACTCTCAAGCTGCCAATCTGGATAAGAAGTACTCAAGCAAGGCTATGTGTTGGGGGCACAATAGGACTATATTAGTATCCCTCTGCATCGCACTAAACACCCCAGGTAGCGACAAGTAAGCAAGGTGAAAAGGCCTTCACTCACTAGCCCAAATTCTCTTTGCCAGAAAGAGCATGAGGTGTAATAGGCCGATACCTGCATTACTTCCTGGCAAAGAGGGTACCGAGTAGATTGGCTATCTAAATAATCAATCGGGCCAAGGATCAATCCTCCCATCAAGCAGACAGGAGGAAGTATTCAGGTTTCCCATTCTCTTCTAGGCCAGGTTTTAACTATTGATATGAAAATACGAAGCTATCACTAGAATATCCTGTGGTAGAAGTACAACACAGTTTAATAGCATGGTCATGTGTTAGGCAATCATATAGCTACATAAAAGATTGATAAGGGAATGTTAGCCGAGTCCCACAAGGAGACACCACCTTGCCCTTATGCAGTGACCCACCCTGCTTGCTTACGTCTAGTAGTGGGCTGGTGTGGACTCACGGTCTATTATTTAAAGTCAAACTTATCGTTTATTTGGGCATAGGTAAGCCCCAACAGGTATGAGTAGACCTTTGAGCTCAACCACACCTCTAAATTGATAACATTTCAAGATTCAATTAAAATTAATATCAGTTTTTGTATTATGAATTCATTTAATCATGTTGGATTTAATGGAATACATTTAATTATGTCCAATCATGCTTAACCTATTGACTAGGTGTTTAAACACCAGAATGGCTGAATCAGTTGGCTCTTTTTTAAGAATTAAAATTAATAATATCTTTATTGGAATATTTAATTGTATCTTGAAATGTTATCAATTTAGAGGCGTGGTTGAGCTCAAAGGTCTACTCATACCGGTTGGGGCTTACCTATGCCCAACTAAACGAAAAGTTTGAATCATATAGCTAACTTTTCCTACTTGTACCCTTGTAAAGCCGTTTTCACTTTTTCATACAGCCGTTTCAAAAAGGCCAGGCTACAATTTTACCATGATCATTAAACTGATCACTTATTTTTAACATATGGGTGGTGTTTCCTGCGCAACTGGGGTGCCCAACCTATACAGGAAACACAACATTTTGTAAAAACATTCAACATCGTTTTGGTTAAACAGTAACTGGAGATACACATTACTTACACTGCATTTAGTGGTAAGATACGGCTGCATGGTCATGGCATGTTTTACCATTAGCTGGGGCCGGATTTTGCTGAATAAGTAAAGAGTGGTAATACAAGCTACCAACCGACCCGAGTTCACACCTTTGCTGTCTGAATCTGTAAGGCAAAATGGCAATGATCTACACCACAAAAACAGCAAATACTAAAATGTAACTTTAGGTCTTTTGGAAAGCTTTTCTGAATTGCTGCAGGGGGCTCAATTACACTTATGCATTCATTACACTTGAGACTTTGGGCGACTACTAAAACTGCAAATAGTAAAAATACTGCAAAAAATGAAAATACCATTTTGTGAGTACTCACCTGAAAAATGGATATTGTCAGTGTGCCACACACCCCGCTTCCCCTTTAATTCTTCACGATTGGGTTACTCACCGCCAGGTGACGCAGTTGCAGAAAGGAAGTCTTGTAACGAGCCCCCTTCCGACCTATATATACCTGGTACCTCCCACTTAACACCAGTGATTTAAAAAGCAGAAAGACAAGGTACCAGTAATCTAAAGGTAACCTCAAAATAAATAAAAGCTTCACCATATAAAGGATTCGGGATACCGAAAAGGGCGGGTGTGAAGCGGGGTGTGTGGCACACTGACAATATCCATTTTTCAGGTGAGTACTCACAAAATGGTATTATTCTCAGTGTGCCACCCACCCCGCTTCCCCTTTAATTCTTCACGATTGGGACATCCAAAAGCAGTGTCCACAAGGGATGGGTATCCAAAGGCAAGGTGAAGCATAACTTAAATGACTGCAGTCTGCAGAACTTTGCGGCCAAAACACAGCATCCGCTGAGGCCCGCACATCAACCTTGTAAAACTTAGAAAAAGTATGAACAGAAGACCAAGTGGCGGCCTTACAAACTTGTTCAACAGAAGCTTGATGCTGAAAAGCCCAAGACGCTCCAACGGCGCGAGTAGAATGAGCCGTGATACGAAAAGGGGGAACCTTCCCCTTAGCAGAATAGGCCGCAATAATGGCCTCACGTATCCATATGCTAATGGAAGATTTGGCCGGTGCCAAACCCTTCTTAGGCCCACAGGGCACAACAAAAAAGGCATCTGTTTTACGAAAAGGAGACGTAATAATCAAATAGTACTTAACACAGCGTACTACATCCAAACAATGCAAAACCCTCTCTTTGTCATTCTTAGGATTAGGACATAAGGAGGGAAGAACAATATCCTGATTCTAATGAAAAGCAGAAATAACCTTAGGAATAAAGTCTGGTTTGAACCGAAAGACCACTTTATCCTGATGCCTCTCAAAGTAAGGCGCCTGGATAGACAAGGCCGCCAACTCAGAGACACGCCGGACCGAAGTGATAGCTACCAAGAAGACAATCTTCTGAGTCAGGGTAGACAAAGCAATATCTTGCAAAGGCTCAAAGGGAGGAGCCTGAAGAGCCGAAAGAATCAAATTCAAATCCCAAACCGGGAGTAATGGTTTCCTGGGGGGCCGCACATGCGTAACCCCCTGGAAAAAAGTTTTAACTAAAGGATGAAGCGCAAAACGCTTCTGAAAAAAGATAGATAAGGCAGAAACTTGCCCTTTCAACGTACTTAGCTGAAGACCAGAGTCCAGGCCAGATTGTAAAAACTCCAGAATCCTGGAGACCAAAAAGACCCTACAAGGAAAAGATCTAATCTCACACCAAGCGATATAGGCTTTCCAAGTCCTATAGTAGATCTTCCGGGCACTGATCAGAGTCTTGACAACTGAGTCAGAAAGACCCTCCTCCTTCAAGATGGAGATTTCAGCAGCCAGGCCGTCAAACCCAGCGTTGGTAAATTGGGGTAACACAACCGACCCTGAGTGAGCAGATCGGGCTGAAGAGGCAGAACGAACTGGTCCACTGCCAGCCGAACGAGGTCTGCGAACCACACTCGCCTTGGCCACTTTGGGGCCACGAGAATGGCGGACACCCTTTCCAGAGCCAACTTCTGAACCACCCTGCCCAGCATGGGTATCGGAGGAAACAGGTATAGAAACCCCAGATCCCCCCAGCTCAGGGACATGGCGTCCACTGCCAGAGCCATTGGATCCTGGGAGAGCGACACGAAGTTCGGGAGCCTGTGATTGTGACGAGAGGCAAACAGGTCCACCTCCGGCGTCCCCCACCGGAGACACAGTGAGCGAAAAACCTGAGGATGGAGAGCCCATTCTCCCAGACGGGAAGAGCCCCTGCTCAACTGGTCCGCTTCCTGGTTCTCCACCCCTGGAATGTACACCGCCGAGAGACAAGGAACATGGGCCTCCGCCCAGGTTAGGATCGGGGACACCTCTCTGAGAGCACCCAGACTGCGGGTCCCTCCCTGATGACTGATGTAAGCAACCGCTGTTTGATTGTCTGAACGAACCTGGACCGGAAGGCCCAGAACGTGTTGAGTCAGGAGAGCAAGAACCCAACGGATGGCTCTCAGTTCCAGAACATTGATGGGTAAGTGGGCCTCTTGAGGTCCCTACTGCCCCTGGAACTGAAGCTCCTTCCAGAATCCCCCCCCATCCCGAAAGACTGGCGTCCGTGGTGACAATTTCCCAAAGAGGGGTCAGGAAAGACCTGCCCTTCACGAGATTGGCCGAGACCAACCACCACTGGAGGGACTGCCGGACCCGGGAGGACAACTGGAAGGGCTGATCCAGCGACCGAGGCTGCCGGTCCCAGGACGCCAACAGATAAAGCTGGAGCGTCCTCGTGTGAAATTGAGCAAAAGGAACTGCCTCGAAGGGGGCAACCATCAACCCTACCAGCCTCATCCCCAGACGGATGGACGGCCGAGGATTGGAAAGTAGGACCCGAGCCAACTCCTGAATCAGATAAATTTTGGACTGGGGAAAAAACACCCTGTGTTGACGAGAGTCCAACTGCATCCCCAGAAAGGACACCACCCTGGCCGGAGCGAGGGAGGACTTGGGGAAGTTGATCACCCAGCCAAAGCTTTCCAGCGTGGAGACCACCATCCTGGTGTCTGTCTCTGATTGATCGAGTGACGGAGCCATGATGAGAAGGTCGTCCAAATAAGGTACAACACGAATGCCCCGAGATCTGAAAATGGCCATCACCCCTGCCAGCACCTTGGTGAACACTCTTGGAGCCCCTGTGCGGCCAAAGGATCGATGGGCACCCGAGACAGAAAGAACCGTGAAGGAGGGCGAGACTCGAATTCCAGCTTGTAACCGGACGACACGACCTCCCGGATCCATCTGTCCGGAACCTCCTGGTCCCAAACCTGGGAGAAGTGTCGCAATCGTTCCCCCACCCGCACGGGTGAGGGCAGCCCCTCATTGCTGAGCGGGCTTACCAGCAGGCTTGGGCTTGGCGCCCCAGGACTGAGTGGGACGGCCACGGCCCCTCCCCCGGAACCAACCTGCCCCTCTGGTAGCGGGAAAGGAAACCCCCCTACCTGCTCTGAAACCCCGAAAGGAAGGCCTAACGGTACTTGCACCCCGGAAGGGGCGACGAGGCCTCTTGCGTTGAGGCATTTTACCACCTTTTGCAACTGAATCAATTTTATCACCAAACAGTCGCAAACCCAAAAAGGGAAGTGCTGTGAGCACCTTTTTAGAAACTAAGTCCGCCGACCACTGGCGCAGCCATACTGACCGACGAATAGCCACCAGCATTGCCGCTGTCCTGCTACTCATTGCCAGCGCATTGTCCTGGGCGGTCAGGACATAGGAAATAAAAGACTCACACTGCTTAAGAGCACTAAACTCATTACAAGCGGGATCAAGATCTGCGCATAGATCCTGAATAACGGACCTAACCGCCAATAGAAGAAGCGCTGAAGCACACACCGGCCACATCGTCGATCCGGCACTAATAAAACCATGGCGAGCATACTGGTCAATCCGACGATCCTCACCATCCTTAATGGCAGTGGTCTCAGAAGACTGTACCATAGCCGTGCTAGAGAGCCCTAGCACAGGGGTATCGACGTCAGGGAGAACCGACCAAAGCTTCACCAATTCTGCCGGAAAAGGATAGCGTTTATCCCAACTGGAAGGAATTCCAGATAGTCACGTGGGATGTTCCCATTCCTTAAGCACAACCCTCTCAAAGTGTTGTTGTCTGGGAAACACCAAACGCGGCTGAGGCACATTAAACAACTCACCCTTTGGCAGGACGACAGCCTCAGGCGGATCTAAATTCAAAATTTCAAACATTTGAGCCAAAATGGAGGGGGTGTCAAGGGATACCCCCGCAGCCAGATCGCCAATAGCATCGATCTCAAGCTGGTCTGCAGGCTCATCTGACTCCACAAGGAGTTCCCCCTCCTCGTCCAGGGAGTAATCGGACCAATCCACAGGTTCGCATCCCTCATCCTGTGAAGCAGGAGCTACAGGAGAAAGGTGTTTCCGTTTCGCTGTACCCTTCTGACCTACTTCGCCAGAAACTATCTTCTCGAGGTTGGACAATCGTGCAGACACCTCGGATTGCGAATCCCCACTTTTGACAATGTCACACAGGGTCCGGAACAGGGAGGGGGGGTAGGAGATGATGGAAGTTGCGAGGAGCCAGAAGCCGGAGCGACGGACTGACGCACAATATTCTGCTTTGCACAAGGAATGCATAATATAACATCATCGCCTGGGAGCGGAGTCCCACAGCCCCCACACAGCCTGGATGGCCCAGAAGAGCCATTTCCGGTATTATCGGAAGCCTCCATATGGTGATTTATGGTATTCGCACAACCTATGGGTTTTAGGCATAAGCCACCCGGGATGCCCCTTTAAATTAATGTCCCGGGAGGGAAGATTTAATTTATGAATATAATTATCCCCCCTTTTTTTAAATATACAAATATATAATATATATATAATATATATATAATATATATATAATATATATATATATAATATATATATAATATATATATATATAATATATATATAATATATATATATAATATATATATAATATATATATATAATATATATATAATATATATATATAATATATATATAATATATATATATATATATAATATATATATATATATATATATATATATATATCCCAATTTAGAATAATAGGACTAGCCAGGTATAATAAAACCGGGAAGCCACTGCATTGAGGGAATCTGTGGGGAAAGAACAACAGTAAGATCCCCAGAAAAAAAGGGGCAGCATGCAGAACAACATTCATGCAACAGCATATACCAACACATAGTAACAACACATAGTAAAAACAGAGTGCTTAAAAAGGTCAAAAAGAATTTGAACCAGTTTTAAAACAATCATGAATATAAAAAAGAGATGGCCCCACACAAGGTGAGGCCGCTTACCTGCCCAAGGCTGAAGGCAAGGACAGCAGCACCAGCAGAGACAATCCACTTCCTGCGGCTGCGTGCCCCGCATCTGACTCCTAATAAGAGGGAGGAAGTGCGGCTGGGGCCGAGCTGCACGTCGACACCGCTCCAGCCACGCCCCCTCATAACGTCATCCGGGCCCCGCCCCCCCTAGAATAAAACAGTGCGGCCCGCCAAACGGCGGTGCCGCAAAACGAGAGGGCGCCCGACGCCCTCGGCTAGCGGAGGGGAGGGAAAGCCTTACTAGTAGCTTCAGGCCATGCGCCTGAACCGCCAAACAGTGCGGCCCGCCAAACAGTGCGGCCCGCCAAACGGCGGTGCCGAAAACGAGAGGGCGTCAGGACAATGGGAGGTGAGGGGAGAGGAGGGAAGAGCATCTCAGGCAGCTTCAGAGCCAGCCTGAACCGCCAACAGCGCCGCCCTAAAGCGGAGCTAAATTCTGGCCGTTCAGGTCCAACAGCGCGGCCCGCCAATGGCGAAGCCGCCAGAGAGAGCTGATCAGTGGGGGCAATCTGTAAAAAGGGAGTGTTAGCAGGTCCGGCCGTGTACACACATCCTGCGGTGCTGACCTAAAAACTTCAAAGGTTATCCACACAAGATAAACATACAAGTAAAAACACCACATGCATATACACATCCCCCAACCCCCCCCACCCCCCCCATAGTGAAGGGAGAAGGGACCGTAACGGGAGAGAAAGGGGCCAAGGGGACCTCGGGACAGGGGCATCCCAAATCCGGATCACCATGCCGGATAGCCGCATTGCCCCCACGCAAGAGGTCGAGCGGAGGAGATAAGCTCCTAGGCACCTATAGTGCCATCTACCAATTGCCCAGTGAGCAGCCTGGGCTGAGAGGCTTCCATTTAACCATAAAGGTAACAAACAATCAAACTGAGCAGAAATAAACCCAAAGGGGGTGCCAGGGTAAGACCCCGGCTACCTGCAAGCAGGAGACTTCATTCTTCTGTCTTGTCGTCATGCAGAGAGAAAAACACTGGTGTTAAGTGGGAGGTACCAGGTATATATAGGCCAGAAGGGGGCTCGTTACAAGACTTCCTCTCTGCAACTGCGCCACCTGGCGGTGAGTAACCCAATCGTGAAGAATTAAAGGGGAAGCAGGGTGGGTGGCACACTGAGAATACACAGAGCAACAGGACAGGTTACGTTTAAGTTTGCAATACCATTAAGTAGTAGTAAGTTGTTGTACCGTGTTAGCCATTGATGTAAGCAGGAAATCCAAGGTTAAGGTAATACCATTTATGCCTGAAGAAGAAGCTTGAACAGCTTTGAAAGCTTGCATTTTCAATATAAATGAGTTAGCCAATAAATGGTATTACCTTAACCTTGGATTTCCTCCAATACCATTAAGGAAATAGATCCCACAATTAAAAACCGTATCCCCTCCAGACGGCCCCTGTATATGTCTTGTGGGTCTTCGGATGGGGGCGTGGATGGGTGACAGTATTTCCCATAGGTTAACCTCATGTTTTGATCAATAATGGTGTGAGGATGGGGCCCGGGCGAGATGTGGGGGCGGAGATTGCGGGAGGGGCAGGTGGAGGTGAATGCTGACTTGAACATGATGTCAGAGTTGTGTTAGATTAAACTGGAGACCAACATGTCTATCTTGTTTATTCTTCTTGTCATTGTTACCCCGCTATTTCTCGATGTATGTTGTTAAATACAAAAATCTTGTATTGTAAAAACTTGTATTGCAAAAAAAAAAAAAAAAAAACGTATCCCCTCAGACAAAAAAGGTATCCTACAAGGAGACGCAAAAAAACTGGCAAAACAAGGGTGAGGAACTGGACCTCCTTGCAAAGCTTTAGAATAAGTATTTTACGCTAAGTGTTAAATGCAGTTTTTGGTTTTTGTCCTGCAGGTGTCCCATGCCATGCCCTGGGAAGTACCAAAGCAGTACAAAATCAGGGTGCTGGCCTTGTTAATTGGGTGACAAGATGGTCACTCATGATCACCAGTGGCGCAGGCAAACCAGAATCAGTGTTCCTAGCTGTGGGATGTCCCAACCATGGGCGATTTCAAAAGTCAGGAAAAGTGAGCGCTTTGTTTTATTTCACTCTAAACTCAGTCGTTGGGTGAGTGTAGGGGAGAGGGTGTATTCGGTGTCACCTAGTAGCAGCTGCCTAAAGACCCAAATTTAATGAATGCATGAAAAGATCTGGACTGCTTTTCTGGGTTGATAATGAAATAGGAACATTCTGCAGCAGTGGTTTGTGATGGTGACACAGCAGGTTTTTAGGATCCATACTTTGTTTCCTACTGCCCATGTCTCAGGGCAGATTGTCGAGCCAGAGTATAAACCGCAGAAAGAAGCCGATTATAATTGGCCTGGAAACAGGGCAAATGAGGTTGGGACACGCACTAAAATCAAAATGCTCAATCCAAAGCTAAGCCAAATCATACCTGCCAGTGACTCCTCATACTTAAGTATGTGTTCTACCAAGTTGTCAACCAACTGCGTACAGGCTTTTTTCACTGGTTTATAAGACGCATCCTCTTCAGATTTTAAAAGCTGGTAATACAAGAAATGACTCAATTATTGACTATACAGTGTTTGGCCTTTAGTAAATAGCAAGTAAAAAATACTCACATTTTGAAGAAGCTGTTCAAACCAGTCAAAGCCAGTGTCTTTGCAAGCTGCAACCTACACAAGGAGGATTTAAATGCACATTAACCAACCAATATTACAAGAAAACGCTGCTTACATTTGAAAACAAACAACATTTTATAAAAGGGTTATAATTTATTCAATGAAATCAATATACAAACTGTCAAAAAGTGGAATTAATCATCAGCCTTGGATTAAACTATCAAAGAACTACACAAATTCAAATGTCCAATGTATGAACCTGTAGACCAGCGGTACACAACTGGCGGACCGGGGTCCGAATGTGGACCTCAGCGTCAGATTTCTGGACCCCTGCCCTGACAGTCTTACACTCAGTTGCTTCTGTGTTGCTGTGCTCAGCACTGCCCCCTTTACTTGATCGGTGGTGTAGTGTTTAGTCTCCCGGCTAGTGTCATGGCTCCCTGGCACCAGCATTGCAATATGAAGTACTGCACAGCTGGGAAGTGGCATTGCAAGGTACACACAAACTTTGTTTCTCAATCTTTGTCCCATCCAATCCTGCCCCAGCTCAGCCCCATCTATCTCTGCCCCATTCATCTCCGCTCCCCCATTCCTGTCCTCCCAGCTCTGCCCCATCTATCCCAGCCTTTTTTAGTTTTGCCTGGGTAATCTATAGCCCCCCCCCCCCCCCCAGTGCACGGATTTCTAACTATCCCCCCCCCCCTCCCCCTGCGACAGCCCCCCACCCAGACCTTCACCTCTCACTGGATACCTGTATATGGACCTTTACAAGAAGTGGTTGAGTACCCCTGCTGTAGACCATGAGCATCCAATACTGACAGTCTAGCGTGTTCCTTGTGCACATGTATGTCTAATAATATTGATGTTATGTACTATAGATGGTGAGGTATTCAAAGTCTTTAGAACAGGTTTTTATAGTCAAGTGATTGTATAAAAAAGCTGTTTTTATTAAACTATTATTCCAACCTTTTGTTAACCAATTTCTAAATGAATTAATTATTTTTTAAAAAACTGAAAAATGTAACGGCTGATATGAGCGATGTTCTATTGTAAACATAGTTATGTCATATTTCCAAATCACTGCATTTTTGTTTTTTGTGTCCCATCTATTTTGGAATTGGGGTTGTAAAAATTGGCAAGAGTTAAGTCTTCATAGTCACATTCAGTGACTGTAAAGGGACAGTCCAGGCAATAGCAATAATACGGCAGCAATGAACTCAGTTGAAGCCTGTCCTCTGTGCCTTTGCTCTATTCCCACACGACTATTGTGACTTGCTGAGCTTCAGAGCATGTGCCATCCACTAAGATAATGGAAATGTATACTTGCTCTAAACCACCAACAGCTGCATTTTAGGGCTAGTTCGGGGCTTTTAAAGAGTCGGCTTATCTTTTTTATGGGGCATCCTGGACAGGCTGTCAGAATCAGGGTACACAAATTTCCAAAGAATTCATTATATACTATGAAACACAGTGGAACAGGGCATCAAGAAGTGGATGGAATTTGTCACAACAGGAAAATTAAGGAAAAAAAGTTGAGGAGGTTGCAAAGACAAAAACATTAAATGAGCTGCAGAAATGTATGGCAAGTAAGGGCTGTGATACTGCAAGTGACAACAATCTCCCTAATTCTTTGTATGTCTGGACTGTGAGGTAACCTACATCAAGGTTGTCATGGTCTGATGAGACAAGGGTTAGACTGCACGGGCTTAATCATTAGAAACACACTTAAAGGAACAATAACATGTGATAAGCCTCAAGATAAGCATTAAACATTAGATTGTTTCTTACATTTTATTCAGGGTTGTATCAGCTCTGCATGTAGGTCTACAATAACTACAATCAAATGAACATTTCACTCAATAAAAAGTGCTGAAAGCTTCACATACCACATCTGTTATATTTAGGATCTTTCTGGTCATCGCCTCTTTATCGTTTTGAGGAGTCGGCGTGAACCAAAGTTTCTGGAATGTTTCATTGACTAGTTTCTACAAGAAATGGTAAAAGGGGACATATGAAGTCATACAATACATTAGGCCAGATCAGCTAATAAAATAACCGGACAAAACCTTATAAAAGTAAAATACCGAAACACAAACATTGTTTAAAGTAGCAGCAGTGGGGTATCCAACTGCGTTAGGCCAAAAATCACATTATCATTAATGACGCTTTTTTTTTTATTGGGCTTGGACAAGATGGCAGCTTGCCATCTGTAACCTATATCATCTGTATCTAGAGCTGTGTTCCCCAATCCTCTGCTCAAGAGCCAAAAATAGTACTCTAATCGCGAAAGCTACACTACAATACTGGAAATTCGTTTTTGCTGAACACATTTATTCTAAGTATGGTTTAAATCTGAAAACCACCTTGTCCTGATGTCTCTCAAAGTAGGGGGCCTGAATAAAAAGGGCCACCAACTCCGAAAGCCGCCTGACAGAGGTGATAGCCACTAAAAATACAATTCTGTGAAATACTCACCTGTAGAATTGATATTATAAGTATACAGTACGTCCTGCTCCAGATAGATTACTTACACTTGGGTTATCCTCCGCCATATGGCGCTGCACTGCAGAGACATGCAAAACAGGCTCCTCCCGGCCCCTCAAATACCCAGGGACCTCCCACAAATCCCCAGCATTGAAAAGCAGTGAACAAGAAGCCGGGAGAATTTAACCACCAAAACTGGTAACTATAACAATGATAACAATCACCATACAGGGGATCCAGAATAATGCAAAAACCAGGGTGGGGTGGAGCAGGACGTACTGTATACTTATAATATCAATTCTACAGGTGAGTATTTCACAGAATTGTATTATTATTAGTATACAGTACGTCCTGTTCCAGATAGATTACTTACACTTGGGACATCCAATAGCAGTGTCCATAAAGTAGGGTGGGATCCCCAACAAAAAAGGCAACAGCAGACAGTTTAAACCACTGCCGCCTGCAAAACCTTGCGGCCAAGACAGCATGAGCTGAGGCCCTAACATCATCCTTGTAAAAACCTTGAAAAGGTATGAACAGAAGACCAAGTAGCGGCCTAGCAAACTTGTTCAACAGAAGCCTGGTGCTGGAAGGCCCAAGAGGCACCAACAGCACGAGTAGAATGAGTAGTAAGGCGAAAGGGAAGATTCTTCTCCTTAGTAGAATAGGCCTGAATCACAGCCTGACAAATCCATTCGCTAATAGTAGACTTGGCAAGAGCAAAAAACCTTTCCTAGAACCAGAAGGGACATCCCATCCAAGTACTGACCAGGCCCAACCCTGCATAACCCCCGAGATCAAACGAGATCGGGCGCATTCAGGATGGAGTGGCCATAGGCCCAAAAAGAGCATCAGTCCTCCTGAAGGACACAGTGACTACCCAGGAATACTACCAACACTTGTCCAAGGAATGCAGAAACCTTTTCCTCAGCGTTGCTAGGAATAGGGCACAATGAAGGAAGAACAATATCTTGATTCAAATGAAAAGCAGACACCGCCTTAGGCAGAAAGTCTGGCTTAAAGCAAAACACCATCTTATCCCGGTGTCTCTAAAAGCATGGGGGCTAGATAGACAGAGCCGCCAGCTCAGACACACGTCTGACCGAAGTAATAGCCGCCAGGAATACAACCTTGAGGGTAAGTACAGCCAGAGCAGCATCCTGAATAGGTCCAAAGGGAGCACAAATCCCAAACAGGGACCATAGGTTTACGTGGGGGACGCACACGAGTAACCCTCTGAAAGAAAGTCTTAACCAAAGATTACTAAGCAAAAGACTTCTGAAAGAAGACGGACAGAGCAGAAACCTAACCCTTCAGAGTACTGAGTTGGAGACCCGACTCCAACCCATGCTGT
Source organism: Gastrophryne carolinensis (assembly GCA_027917425.1). Taxonomy (NCBI): domain Eukaryota; kingdom Metazoa; phylum Chordata; class Amphibia; order Anura; family Microhylidae; genus Gastrophryne; species Gastrophryne carolinensis. The sequence goes on from CM051234.1 coordinate 607,263,788, forward strand.
AAAAAACTCCAGAACCCTGGGGACAGAGAACACCCGACAGGGAAGAGACCTAGACTCACACCAGTCAATGTAGGTACGCCATACCCTATAATAGATGGAAGAAGAAGTTTGCTCCTAGTCTTCCCATAGTCTCAATTACCGAGGCAGATAAGCCTGTCTCCATCAAGATGGATGTTTCAGCAGCCAGGCCGTCACGCCAGAGTCTGTAGATTGGGATGGCGTAAGGGGCACTGAGTGAGCAGATCTGGCACTCCTGGCAGAACATACTTGTCTACTGCCATCTGTACCACGTCTGCAACCCACACTCTTCTTGGCCACCCGGGGGCCACCAGAATCACTGGCACCCCTTCCAGAGCAATCTTGTGCAGGACCCTGCCTAGCAGGGGGAATGGAGAAAAGACATACAGAACAGAATGGCCTGCCATGACATTACTAAGGCATCCGCGATCACGGCCAGAGGATCCTGGGACAGGGAAACAAGGGCCGGGAGCTTGTGATTGTGACGGGACACAAACAGATCAGCAACTGGTTGGTCTCCATAGTGACACAGGGATTGGAACACACCCGGAATGTATACCGCTGATATGCAGGGAACATTGTCCTCCACCCAGATCAGGATCAGAGACACTTCCTGGAGGACCCTCCTGCTCCGGGTCCCTCCCTGATTATTGATGTAGGCCACTGCCGTCAGACCTAGCGCCCCTGAACAGGCAGGCCCTGAAGAAGAGTAGTGAAGCGAGTTAGTTCTAACTTGAACGCTCACTGTTTCAAACATTGATAGGTGTATGGACCTCCTAAGGGCCCCACCTCCCCTGGAACCGCAGGGACTTCCAGAACCCCCCCCCCCCCAACCTGATAGACTGGCATCCATGGTGACCGTCTCCCAGGAAGGGGAAAGAAAGGAACTGCCCCCAAACAGGTTCCTTGAGTTCATCCACTACAAGAGGGACCTGCTCACAAGGGGGGAAGGCACACAGACCCTGTCCAGGGATGCTGGGCCCTTGTCCCGTACAAACAACAGGAGAAGTTGCAGAAAGCCCCAAGGGGGACTGAGCATAAGGGACCTCTTCGGAGCACGCCACCAACAGGCCCACCAGCTGCATCCCCTGCCTGGTGGATGGATGGATGGGGACAGCTATGAGGGACTGAGCCCTTGCAACCAGATTGTCCACTTTCTGCTGAGGAAGGAGATCCTTGTCTGAACTGTATCCAGATTCATTCCTAGGAATGGAGTTACCAATGTAGGGGACAATGAGGACTTGGGGTGTTTGATCAGCCATCTAAATGACTCCCAAATGGAAACCACCAGCCGGGTATCCAACTTAGCCTGACGTAGAGACTGGGAAGTGATGAGGACGTCCAGGTAGGTCAGCACGCGGACGCCCCTTGGTCTCATCAAAGACATCACCCTTGGTGAGCACTCTGGGAGCTGAAGAGAGGCCAGATGACAAGGCCACAAATTGGCAGTGTTGGTCTTCCAACGCAAATCTGAAAAACCTTGGTGTCCTGAAGACACAGGGATGTGAAATAAGCAATTTTTGATCTCCACAGACGGCAAGAAGCCCCCGGGGAGCAAGGAGCTGGTGGCCGAGCGCAGAGTTTCCATGCAGAAACCGCCTGTACTTGACGAATTGCTGAAGATCTGTGAATCCAGAATGGGCCAGACTGACCCATCCTTTTGGGGAACTGTGGAAAGGTTGGTGTAGCGTCCCTTGCCTCTGTCTGTTAAGGGCAATCTGTAAGTGACCCCCAGCCCCCGCAGGCCTTGCATGGCCTGCACCAACACCTGAGCAGAGGCAGGGACCAGGAGTACCCGGGACCTGATAATCTTGGGGGAGGCCGCACAGCAAACCCTATCTTGTAGCCAGAGGACACTACCTCCTGAATCTACCAGTCTGAAGCGTGATGCCTCATGACATGAGCAAGGTGCCGCAGCCGTCCCCTCACCCAGACGGGCGAGGGCGCCCATCATGCTTGAGGGGACTTGGGGGAAGATTTGGGCTTAGCCCCCCGGAGGAGCCAGGTCGTTGTCTGCTGCTCCTGGGGCAGGAATCTGCGCGAGCCCCCGCGAAGGACACTCCTGGTTCCTGTTTAACACCATGGTAGGGGGTAGAGGGGGGGGGACAGCCGCCTGCGCTGGGGTAACTTACCTCTCTTACCAAACAGGTCTAGACGGACCCCAAACAGGCGACGCCCCTTAAAGGGAAGCCCAGTAAGGGCCTTCTTTGCAGCATCGTCAGCACCCCACTGTCGCAGCCAGACCAAGCGGCGTAAAGCCACCACAAGGGCAGAAGTTCTTGCACACATTCTAATGGTGTCATCCAATGCTAATAGGATACATTTTACAAACACATCACAACTGGAGAGTGCATTAAACACATGCCAAGGGAGATCATCAGGGGCACGATCAAGCATTTTTCTGATGAGGGTTCTAACGGCCACAGCAGTAATGGCAGAGGCACAGACCGGGCGCAGCGCCGTCCCAGCAGATGCAAAGGCGGGGGAGGCCAGCAGGTCAATGCGCCGGTCCTCAGCATCCCGAAGGGTAGTATAAGCAGGGGGCTGCAAGAAAGGGGGGTTAGATAGACCTATGATCGGGACATCCACCTCGGGGGGGTGACCAACATTTAACCACCTCAGGGGGAAAAGGATACTTCCTATCCCAATCCCCTGGAAGTTTACTGGGGCACTCCCATTCCTTGAGCACAAGGATATGGAAATGTGCCTGCTCTAGAAATTCCAAACGTGATGTTGCTGTATGGAAACGCTCCCCTCTTTGCCTGGGAGCCTCACCAGGGGAAGAGATAGACAGAACCTCAAAGATCTGGATCAATAATCTGTCAGTGTCACCCTGGGCCCAGGGGTCAGGGCCTGAGTCTTCATGACCACTCGGTCTCTCATCAGATGAGCCTGAGTCAGAAAAGAGCGCTCCATCAGAAGGGGTATAGCCACATAGATTCATAAATTCCTCAGATCCCATAGGGAAAACAGTAACATTAGGCGTCAAGTGCCGCTTCTTACCAGAGCCCTTACGCGCTAAAGACCTTGCAATAATCTGTTCAGCCGTAGGCAGTCTATGAGACATATCAGGCTGAGAATCCCCACTTGTGTGCGACTCAGCAGGAGTGAGATTTAAGCCTGGGGGAGTAGGTGAAGTGAAACGAGGTGCAGCCACTGGCAGGTCAGAATGCAAGGCCAGCGCTTGCTCAGCACAGGGTACGCAGACCCGTGCCCTGTCAGCATGGGGTTGGCCACACGCCATGCACAGCCAGTCTTGTCCCAAGGGGACCCCGGTCACATTATTCTGAGATGCCTCCATATGGTGATTTTAAGGCACAATATGCCAGTAGGGATTGACGCTATAAAGCAACCCTGGATGCCCCAATGACCCGCTAGGGAAGTGGGAGTAATTTTACAAGGCCCGACTATCAATTACAACGGGCTGGGAGAAGCCAATGGATTCGCCCTCTGAAAGACACAATGAGAAGAAAGGGTGTCAGAACCAAAAAACACTACCATGAGTATAAAAGCCGCCCGCGAGGGCACTTACGGACCACTGTAAGAACGTCACACGCGCGCGACCAGACAACATGGCGCCGAGTACCTCGAAGGGCGGGCCAGAGTGGGCCGTGACGCAAAGCACGCCAAGCCGGGGGGGGGGCACGAAGCCCAACAAGTAGCCAATGAGGACGCAGAAGCGCCAGGCGGCAGTTGTCAGAGTAAAAAGACAAGTCAGAGCAGCGGCTGACACCACATATAAAGTCAAAAGACATTGCAAAAAGCCATAAGCACGTAATCACGATACACTGACACCCCCCCATTCTTTCTCTCCCGAAGGCTACAGGGAGAATGAGGAAGGATGGCGGCCCACCACTACACGGGGCAATAATGCGGGACGGGCATCCCATAGAGGCTCACCATCAGCCTAAACCGCCTACCCTTCGGTGGGGGACTGCGGTGGAGCAGCGCTCCATAAGCACACATGGTGCTGCCTACCTTCACCCGACCAGCGCAGTCCAGGCTGGGAGGCACATCATCACAAAGGACGGGTGGGAATAGTCCAACAGGGCCGCAGGCTAATAGCTCCGCTCACCTGCGAGAGAGTGATAACTTCATGTCTTCGCAGTCAGCACTGCAGAGAAATCTGGGTATTTGAGGGGCCGGGAGGAGCCTGTTTTGCATGTCTCTGCAGTGCAGCGCCATCTGGCGGAGGATAACCCAAGTGTAAGTAATCTATCTGGAGCAGGACGTACTGTATACTAAGAATAAGCCAACATTAAGAGTAAGAACAGACAGAGCAGCCTCATGCACAGGCTCAAACGGAGGGCCCTGAAGGGCAGACAAAACCAAATTCAAATCCCAGACTGGCAACAGAGGCTTATGGGGGGGGGGGGGGGGGGGACGCACATGAGCAACCCCCTGGAAGAAGGTCTTGACAAGAGGATGTTCAGCGAAAGACCTCTGGAAGAAAACAGCCAAGGCATATACGTGACCCTTGAGATTGCTGAGCTGAAGTCCCAGATCCAAACCATGTTGAAGGAACTCCAGGATCCTAGGGATGGAAAACACGACAGGGAAGGACCTTAGACTCACACCAGTCAATGTAGGCCCGCCAAATCCTATAGTAAATGGAGGATTTCTTCCTAGTCCTGATCAAGGTATTGATTACAGAGACAGAAAGCCCTTCTTCCATCAAGATTGAGGTTTCAGCAGCCAGGCCATCAAAGCCAGAGTTTGTAAATTGGGATGGCAAAGCCGCCCCTGAGTGAGAAGGTCTGGGACCATGGGCAGAGCGTACTGATCTACTGCTAGCTGTACGATGTCTGCGAACCACACCTGTCTTGGCCAGCGGTGGGCCACCAGAATTGCTGGCACCCTTTATTGAACCAACTTGCGCAGAACCCTGCCCCGCAGGGGGAATGGAGGAAACAGATACAGGAGACTGAGCCCCTACCAGGATAGAGTCAGAGCATCCACAGCCAGGGTATCCTGGGACAGAGAGACAAAGACCGGGGGCTTGTGATTGTGGCGAGATGCCAACAGATCCACGTCCGGCACCCCCCAACGGAGACACAGGGATTGGAAGACCTCGCTGCTGAGAGACCATTCCCCCAGGCGAGAGGTCCCCCTGCTCAGAGTCTGCCTCCAGATTCTCCACCCCACGGAATGTACACAGCTGAAATGCAAGGGACATTGTCCTCCGCCCAAGAGAGAATCATGGACACTTCCCTGAGGGCACTCTTGCTCCGAGTCCCTCCCTGATGATTGATGTAGGCAACCGCCGTCTGGTTGTCTGAGCGTACTTGGACCGGCCGGCCCTGAAGGTGAGGAGTCAAATGGGCCAGAACCAACCTGACCGCCCTTAGTTCCAGGATGTTGATAGGAGCATGGGCCTCCTGAGGGCCCCACAGCTCCTGGAATTGTAGGCTTTTCCAGAAGCCCCCCCAACCTGCCAGACTGGCATCCATGGTGACTGTCTCCCAACAGGGGGCCAGGAAGGATCTGCCCAACAGGTTCCTCGAGTCCAGCCACCACAAGAGGGACCGCTGGACCAGAGGAGACAGAACGAAAGCCTGATCCAGAGACAGGGGACTCTTGTTCCAGACTGATAGGAGATGAAGCTGAAGAGGTCTCATGTGAAACTGCGCATAGGTAACAACCTCGAAGCAGGACACCATCTGCCCCACTAGCTGCATCCCCTGCTGGATGGAGGGGTAAGGGCATGACAGAAGGGAGTGAACTAGAGCTTGCAGAGAGTCCACTTCTGCTGAGGAAGAAAGATCCTGGCCTGAACAGTATCCAGATTCATGCCCAGGAAGGAAGGCACCAGAGATGGGGATAGGGAAGATTTGGGGTGATTGATCACCCAGCCGAATGACTCCAAAATGGTCACCACCTGCTGGGTATACCGTTTACCTCCCTTAGCAAACAGGTCCAAGCGATCACCAAATAGGTGCAGCCCTTTAAAGGGGAGCCCCATGAGAGCCTTCTTTGCAGCGTTGTCAGCTGCCCACTGGCGCAGCCAAACAGAGTGGCGTATAGCAACCACCAAGGCTGAGGTTCTACTACACATCCTAATGGTGTCATCTAGAGCAGAAAGGATATAAACAATAAAAATCTCACAATGTGACAAGGCCCTGAATTCGGCACTAGAAGCATCATCAGGGGCACTTTCCAGCAGACCCTTGAGGAGAGTCCTGATAGCCACAGCAGTAATAGCAGAAGCACAGACAGGGCGCAATGCAGATCCCACACAGGCAAAGGCATGGGAAGCCAACTGGTCAATGGACCTGTCCTCACTATCTTTCAGGGTAGTGGAATCAGGGGAATGCACCACGGAAGTGTTGGACAACCCCAAGACTGGAGAATCCACTTCCGGGGGGGGGGGGGGGGGGGGGGGACCAACATTTAACCAGGAAAAGGGATACCTTTTATCCTAGCCCTTAGGGATTCCAGGAAGCCGGCTGGGACGTTCCCACTCTTTGAGAACAAGATTATTGAAATGGGCCTGTTTTGGAAATTCCAAACGTGGCTTAGCAGTATTAAACAATTCCCCCTGCTGTTTGGGAGCAGCAGGAAGGGAAATAGAGAGCACTTCAAAAATCTGAGTCAAAAGTCTATTGGTGTCATCAGCATCCCAGGGACCAGAGCCAGGGTCAGCACCACTGTAATGCTGATCATCAGACAGCTCTGAATCCGAGAACAATTCCCCCTCTTCAAGGGGGGTATAGTCAGTCATGTCCAGAAAATCCTCAGTTTCCATAGGGAAAACATACGCACCAGGTGCCACATGCCGCCTCTTAGCCAGGGACTTACGGCCTGCAGAGCTAGCAATCAACCTCTCAATGTTTGCCAGCCTAGAAGACACATCAGGTTGAGACTCCCCACTAGTGTTCAGCTCACTGGGAGTCAAATTCAGGCGAGGGGGAGTAGGTGAAGACATAGTGGGCGCAGGCCCACTCATCGATAGCCCAGAATGCAGCGCAAGCACCTGCTGGGCGCAGGGTACACAGACCCACACATCATCACTTACAGGGGATGCCCCACATGCCACACACAGCCGGGCTTGTCCCGAGGGGACCCCGAGCACAATATCTTGTGAAGCCACCATATGGTGATTATAGCGGGCCAATTGGCCAATAGGAATTACGCTGTAAAAGAAACCCGGGATGCCCCAAAGGTCCGCCAGGGAAGTGGGAGGATTTTACTAATCAGGCCTCTAATAAAGTCTTAGCAACTAATAGAGGGGAGTAGGACCGGGAGAAACCTCTATACAGTTTTTCCCACCTGAAAGACACAAAAGATGACACCCCATAAGCATACAGAATAAACACTTGACAAATACATAAGCCCGCAGGGGCACTCACGGACCACGGAGTGCGCTGCCCGATAAGTTACGCCCCCAAGAGAGCGCGAAGGCCTAACGCGTGACTGGCCAGCCAATAGGGGCGCCTGCAGTGACGTCAACGCCGAAAGGCGCGCGCGTCAGCTTTAAAACAGTAAACTGACAGAGTAATAGCCCGGGCGCGGAGCCCAGAATAGTGACAGCAAAGAAGGCACAGATACACACTATACTAAACACACACATAACCCCAATCCCCCCCCCCCCCCAAATGAGCAGAACAGTGAGAGGAGGGGGGCGGCGACCAGCTAGCAGAGGCCCCCTGAGGACCGGGGAGGGGGCGAGGGGCGGAAGGGGCATCCCAAATCAGGCTCACCATAAGCCTGCACCGCCTACCCTTTGGTGGGGGATTGCGGTTGGAGCAAGGCTCCTACACCTGTAAAAGGTGCAGCCTACCATCACGCGACCAGTGCAGCCAAAGCTGGGAGGCATAAATGAAGAAATGGAACGTGTGGGAATAGTTCTACAGGGCCACGGGCTGATAAGCCCTGCTCACCTTTGATGGTCTGGGGACAGCCAGAAAGGAAATGTCCAGTGAGGGAGTGACATCAATATACCTTGAAGCTCTAGATATGAGGCAGTCACTGTCCTGTTGGCAAGCAGTGTCTCTGGGCTATCCTGTGGTCTAGGTCTATATCTGTCTGTTGAGGATGGATCATCTATGAGTAATGTAGGGGAGCAACAGTAAGACTAAATGTTTTGTTCAGGGAAGGGTCAGACATAGCCAATAGACCTCCACAACACTCTTCTGAACTACACCGTGCATTGCCCTGCTCAGCGCAATCATGATTAACCAAACTATTGGGGGACCAAAAAAATGCTTCCAGAAATCTTACCTTAATGCCTTCTTCATCATTTACCCTGCGGATCATCTTTACACACATCTCTGTGATTTTTGGAAAAGTTGGTTGTGCCAAGCAGATATCTCGCAAGATCTTGATTACCCTTTTTCTTACACTAATACCAGTGTCCTTGAAGATAAAAAAAAAAGTTAATCAGTTGTCATGCCATTCTGTTTGCCAATGCTGGACCCTTGTGACCAACACCATTGGCACCCTTTATCATTTTGTATAAAATAGCAACTACAATTGGGGGAAAACCAGATTCCTGGTGGGTTGGGTCATAAGGGGTCACGTAATGAAAGCCAAAACAAGGACATTTAATAAAAAGCGTCAAGTAATCAAAGTAAGTTTTTCTATTTGTGTGCCCCGAAAAATGACAAGCCAGAGTGGTGGGGAAATGCTTAGGATGATTAGATTGCTTATCCTAGACAAAACGTTGAATATGTTCTAGGTGTCGGCAGTGGGTGGATGAATTGCACCTGGCTCCCTATATTCTGTGATATTTACTTTTATTGGCTTGTATGAATAATAGATGGTTTATGTACCTCAGACAGTGGTGCATCCCTTAATACTGTTATCCTGCACTTTATGCACTATTTTGCACATGCACTTTCATTATAGCATCCTATAGATCCATTGGGACACTACTTCACACCTTTACTGGACAGAGAAATTGTTTTCCCTGTTCCTACACATCTTTCTCGCTTTCAGTCTTAGGCTCCACTGTCTTATTATATCATACACCATCAAATATTTGAATGCATTTTTTTTCTTATACAGTATTCATTTAATTAGAGCAGAATTTTTTGTATGGTCCAATTTTCCCCCCGTTCTCATATTTTCAATGGTTTTTAATATTTGTCCTATGTCTTATTGTAAACTTGCATTTCACTTTAATATATATGTAGTGCGGCTAGTTTGCTTTTTGGCAAGGTTTGGTGGACTCTACTGGTAGTCCACTCACGGTAGTTTCTTACACTGTAGTATATGTTCTACACTTTGGAATAAAAAAACCTTTGAAATAAATCAGAAGAGTACTACTGGACCTTCTTCGCTTTGTAAACATCTAGACTAAGTTGAATGACAACGCAAAAAATACAATTCTGTGAGTACTCACCTGTAGAATTGTTTTTGAGTATATCCAGTCCAGGTCTGTGGGTATTCCGCTCCCAGGGGGTGCTCGACTGCAAGATCAAAAACTGTCGATCCTCCCGGCCCCCAATAAAAGCAGGTGTCTATAATTTCCCAGTGGTTAAAAATCTGTTAAGAGAAGACCGGGTCGGGAGGCCAAGAAACCATGTCACTTCACATAGCTTCAGCATGTACTCTCTCCAATAAAAAACTTTAAGGACAACATGACCAAGAATAAAAAATGGTAATCACCATAACAGGCAAACAGAAGATAATGAACAAGGGCGGGGTGGGACGACCTGGACTGGATATACTCAAAACAATTCTACAGGTGAGTTTCACAGAATTGTATTTTTCCCTATATCCAGTGCAGGTCATCCCAAAAGTGATGACAATTGGGACGTCCAAAAGCAGTGTCCATTAGGGCGGGATCCCCAGTGCGGAACAGCGTGTAGTTCATTTCACTTCCGCCTGAAGCACCTTATGGCCAAAGACAGCATCAGCTGAGGCCCTAACATCAACCTTGTAGAACTATGTAAAAGTATGAACTGAAGACCAAGTGGCGGCCTAACAAACCTGTTCAATAGATGCCTGGTGCTGAAAAGCCCAGGAGGCACCCAAAAGCTCTAGTAGAATGAGCTGTAATACGAAAAGTGGGTTCTTTCCAATTGGCAGAATATACTTGCAACACCACCGTCTGTCTGATCCAATTACTGAGAATGGACTTGGTTGGTGGCAAACCCTTCCTAGAGCCCTCTGTTAGGACAAAGAGCAAATCCGATTTCCTGAAGGGTTCAGTCGCAACCAGACAATACTTAATGGCTCTGACCACATCCAAGGCATGGAGGGTCCTTTCCTTAGAATTAGTCGGTGCAAGAACAAAGGCGGCAAGACAACTTCCTCATTAAGGTGAAAGGAAGAAACGACCTTAGGCAAAAAAAATCAGGTTTAAGGCGAAAAACCACCTTATCCTTATGGCGCTCAAAGTAGGGAGGCTTCATACAAAGCGCGGCCAGCTCTGACACGCACCTAGGTGATCGCTACCAAAAAGACCACCTTGAGGGTCAAAATAAACAATGCAGCATCGAACAATGGTTCGAAGGGAGGACCCTGAAGAGCAGAAAGTACCAAATTCAAGTCCCACACCAGTATTACTGACTTACGCGGTGGACGTACATGGGTGACTCCCAGGAAAAAAGTCTTGATCAACCTATGATTCGCAATGGATCTCTGGAAGAAGATGGCTAAGGCCGAAACCTGGCCCTTAAGGGTGCTCAGCAGGAGACTAAGTAAAAACGCCAGAATCCTAGAAATAATGTGCGGCAAGGGAGACTCTTGGACTCGCACCAAGCAATGTAAGCATGCCAAACTCTGTAGTTTATCATGGAAGAAGACTTCTTCCGTGCCTGTATCATGGTATGCACAAACGTGGCCGACAGCCCCTTTTCCGTCAGGATTGAGGTTTCAATAACCAGGCCGTCAAAGCCAGAGTCTGTAAATTGGGGTGCCGCAGCGACCCCTGAGTGAGAAGCCGTGGATCGTTGGGCATGATGTAGCGATCCACTGACATCTGAACTATTTCCGCAAACCAACTCCTTCTCGGCCAGCGAGGAGCCACCAGGATGCTTGGCACCCCTTCCTGGGCTATCTTGCGCAACACGCCACACCAGGAGCGGAAACGGACAGAATGCATACATAAATTTGAACTCCGTCCAAGGGATCGCCAGAGCATCTGTGGCAAAGGACAGAGGATCTCTTGACAGGGAGATAAACCTTGGGGGTTTGTGATTGTGTCTGGACGCAAACTGGTCCACGTCCGGCTGACCCCAGCGGAGACACAAAGCGTGAAAGGTCTTGTTGCTGAGAGACCATTCCCGCACTTCTGCTCGTGGAGTCTGCCTCATGGTTTTCTACCCCGGGGATGTAAACTGCCGAGATGCAGGGGACATTCTCCTCTGCCCAAGTCAGAATCTGAGTCACCTCCTTGAGGGCTCGCTTGCTCCGAGACCCACCCTGGTGATTGATGTAGGCGACAGCCGTCTGATTGTCCGAGCAAACCTGAATCGCACGAACCCTTAAATGGGGAGTCAATCGAAGAAGCCCCAACCGGATCGCGCTCCAGGAGATTTATGGGTAAACAGCTCTCCTGCGGACCCCACTGACCCTGGATCTTCTGCGTCTGCCAAATGCCTCCCCAGCCGTTCAGACTGGCATCCGTGGTAACTATCTCCCACCGAGGAGTCAGAAAGGATTTGCCCTGTAATAGGTTCCTGGAGTCCAGCCACCACAAGAGGGACTGAGCCGCAATCAGCAAATCGTCCAGCACACGAATGCCCCGATTCCTCAGGATAGCCATGACGCCTGCCAGCACCTTGGTGAAGACACGGGGGGCTGAGGATATCCCAAATGGCAGTGCCACAAACTGGTAATGCTGATCCTCCAGAGCAAACCCCAGGAACCTCTGATGCCCCTGGAATATCGGGATGTGCAGATAAGCATCCCTGATGTCCACCCTGGTCATGAAGTCGCTGGGCCGAAGCGAGCTCACCGCGGACCGTTAGGTTTCCATGCGGAAATGTCTGAAACTGACAACCCTGTTGAGACCCTTCAGGTCCAGGATAGGCCTCAACGTTCCGTCCTTCTTGGGAACCGTAAACAGATTGGAGTAGAAGCCTTGACCCTGTTCCTGAGGAAGTACAGGACAAATCACACCTAAAGGCAGGAGGTGTTGCACGGCCATTCTCAGGCCCTGTGCCTTCAATGGGTTCTGGGATATCAGAGACCGAAGAAATCTTGAGGGCGGCCTGACTGCCAGCTCTATCTTGTAACCGGAGGTGGTCTTTTTCCCATTGCATGGCACGGCCTGTTTCATGAAGTCATTACATCTGGGACATCCAAAAGCAGTGTCCATAAAGTAGGGTGGGAACCCCAAAGAGTAACGGCAGGCAGTTCAAACGACTACCGCCTGAAGTACCTTGCGGCCAAAAGCAGCATCAGCTGAGGCCTTAACATCAACCTTGTAAAACTTGGAAAAAGTATGAACAGAAGACCAAGTAGCGGCCTTGCAAACTTGTTCAACATAAACTTGGTGCTGAAAAGCCCAAGAGGCACCAACAACACGAGTGGAATGAGCAGTAACCCTAAAAGGAGGCACCTTCCCCCTGGCAGAATAGGCCTGCTCCACCACCTGACGGATCCACTTGCCGATAGTGGATTTAGCCGGAGGCAAACCCTTCCTAGGTCCAGCAGGAAGAACAAAAAGAGCATCAGATTTCCTGAAAGACTCAGTAGCAACAAAATAAAACTTCCCTGACAACATCCAAAGAGTGAAGGGTCCGCTCCTCGGAATTAGCAGGGTTAGGACACAAAGAAGGCAAAACAATGTCCTGATTGAGATGAAAAGCAGACACAACCTTAGGCAAGAAAGCCGGCTGAAGCCGAAAGACCACCTTATCATGATGCATTTCAAAATAAGGTTTGATGGAAAGCGCCGCCAGCTCAGAAACTCGCCTGACAGAAGTAATGGCCACCAAAAAGGCCACCTTAAGAGTCAGAATGGCCAAAGCAGCCCCACGGATAAGCTGAAAGGGAGGACCCTGCAGAGCAGCACCAGATTCAAGTCCCAAACCAGTAGCAAAGGCTTACGTGGCGGATGCACATGAGTAACTCCCTGGAAAAAAGTCTTAACCAACCGGTGATTGGCAAAGGATCTTTGGAAAAAAGTTGCCAGAGCCGACACCTGTCCCTTGAGGGTACTAAGTTGAAGGCCTGAATCCAAACCATGTTGTAAAAATTCCAGAATCCTAGGGATAGAAAACACCCGACAAGGAAGAGACTTGGACTCACACCAGGCAATGTAAGCATGCCATATCCTGTAGTAGATAAAGGACGAGGACTTTTTCCTAGCCCTAATCATGGTATCAACAACAGAAGCCGGCAAGCCCTTATCCATCAAGATGGAGGTTTCAGCAGCCAAGCCGTTAAAGCCAGCCTTTGTAAAGTGGGATGGCATAGTTGTCCCTGAGTGAGTAGATCTGGATCCTTGGGCAGGGCATACTGATCTACTGCCAACTGCACGACGTCTGCGAACCACACCCTCCTTGGCTAACAGGGGGCAACCAGAATGGCTGGTACCTCTTTCTGGGCTATCTTGCGCAGCACCCTGCCCAGCAGAGGGAACGGAGGGAAAACAGAGAAGCCGAAACTCTGTCCAAGGCATTGCTAGCACATTCGTGGCGAAGGCCAGAGGGTCCTGTGACAGGGAGACAAACCTGGGAAGCTTGTGATTGTGGCGGGACGCAAACAGGTCCAGATCCGGCTGACCCCAGACATGATACAGGGAGAGAAAAATCTTGCTGCTGAGGGACCATTCCCCCAGCCGAGACGTCCCCCTGCTTAGGGAGTCTGCCTCCTGGTTTTCCACCCCCGGAATGTAGACTACCGAGATGCAGGGAACATTCTCTTCCGCCCAAGACAGTATCAGGGACACTACCTTGAGGGCTCGCTTGCTCCGAGTCGCTCCCTGATGATTGATGTAGGCAACCGCCGTCTGGTTGTCCAAGCGGATCTGAACAGCCCGACAACGAAGGTGCGTGGTCAGCTGAGAAAGAACCAACCTGATTGCCCTCAATTCCATGACATTGATGGTATCATGGGCCTCCTGGGGGCCCCACCGACCCTGGAACTTCAGAGACTTCCAAAAGCCCCCCCAACCAGTCAGACTGGCATCCGTGGTGACAGTCTCCCAGCACGGAGGCAGAAAGGTCCTGCCCACTAAAACATTCCCTGAGTCCAGCCACCACGAAAGGGACTGTCTGGCCAGGGGGGGACAGAGCAAATTCCTGATCCAGGGACACAGGGTCCCAATCCCAAACTGACAAGAGGTGCAACTGAAGAGGTCTCATGTGAAACTGAACTAAGGGGAACGCCTCGAAGCAGAACACCATCAGACCCACTAACTGCATCCCTTCCCGGATGGAAGGATGGGGACACAAGAGCAGAGTCCGTGCCTGCTTCTGAAAGCCCTCCACTTTCTGCTGAGGCAGGAATACCTTGACCTGAGAGGTATCCAGAGTCATGCCCAGAAAGGACCTCACCAAAGACGGAGACAATGAAGACTTGTTGATCACCCAGCCGAAGGACTCGAGAGTGGAGGTCAACACCAACACCAGAGTATCCTTCTCGGCCTGATGAAGAGACTGAGCCGCAATCAGAATGTCGTCTAGGTAAGGAAGGACGCGAATGCCCCGATTCCGCAGCAGAGCCATCACGCCCACCAGCACCTTGGTGAACACCCGAGGCGATAAACGGTAAAGCCACAAACTGGTAATGCTGATCCACTAGAGCGAACCTGAGAAATCTCTGATGACCTGGAAACGTGGCACGTGAAGGTATGCATCCTTGATGTCCACGGAGGTCATGAAGTCGCCTGGGCGCAGAGTACTGAAAGAGCTTGAACCTGAAAACCTGTTGAGACCCTTCAAGTCCAGGATGGGCCTAAGGGACCCGTCCTTTTTGGGGACCGTGAACAGATTGGAGTAGAAACCTCGACCCTGTTCCTGGGAAGGCACCAGGCAAATGACTCCTGTTTCCAACAGACGTTGAACCGCAAGGCGCAAAACCTGAGCTGACAGAGGGTTTTGAGACATCCGGGATCTGATGAATCTTGGGGGCGGCCAGGCTGCAAACTATCTTGTAACCGGAGGACACCAACTCCTGAATCCACCGGTCTGAGACGCGTAGCCTCCAGACGTGAGCAAAGAGCCGAAGCCGCCCCCCCCATCCGGATGGGTGAGGGCGCCTCTTCATGCTTGAGGGGGCTTGGGAGAAGGTTTGGGCTTGGGAGAAGGTTTGGGCTTGGGGCCCCATGAGAGACCGGGACGGCCACGTGGTCCGCCACGGCCCCAAGAATCCCTGCGGGTACCAGAGAAGAGGGAGCCACGACCTCCCCTGGGAGCACGAAAGAATGGGAGGGAAGAGGAGGGCCCCTGGAAAGGCCGAGGCTGTCTCCTACGTTGAGGCAGCCTACCATCCTTGGCTAGAACATCCAGACGCTCACCAAAGAGCCGCAGCCCCGTAAAGGGGAGCCCAGTGAGAGCCTTCTTAGCGGCAGCATCAGCCGCCCACTGACGCAGCCAAACAGAGCGGCGCATAGCCACCAAAAGGGCCGAGGCCCTACCGCACGGCCGTACTGCATCATCCATGGCAGTAAGGACAAAAGCAACAAAATCAGAGCAAAGCAAAAGGGACCTATAATTCTCCCCCCTACTACCAGCCGTAGCGCCATCAAGGAGATGTTTGAGCTGTTTCTTAAGGGCAATAGCTGTAATGGCAGCAGAGCAGATCGGACGCCGCCCAGCCCCCACACATGTAAAAGCATGGCAGGCCATCTGATCCATGTGCCAGTCCTCGCTGTACCGCAGTGTAGTAGTGTCAGGGGAAGGCATGACCGAGGTGTTGGACAACCCTAGAACTGGAGCGTCCACCTCAGGGGGACACGACCATCGCTTGACCAGGTCGGCAGGAAAAGGATACCTTTTATTCAACCCCTTGGGCACCGCGGGCAATCTACTAGGGCGTTCCCACTCCTTGAGCACCATATTAGTGAAATGGCTCTGCTCAGGGAACTCCAAATGTGCAAGATTTCAAAAATGTGAGCCAACAGGCTATCAGTGTCCTCAGGGAACCATGAGTCCTCCCCAGACACAGACCCAGGGTTCACTGCCGTAACCCTCCTGCTGGTCCCCAGAGGAGTCCTGGAAGAGTTACCCCTCCTCTAGGGGGTAAAGTCAAACAAAATCATCAGGTCCCTCATCCTCCTCAGGAAAGAGGTATGGCACGGGAGCTAGGTGCCGCTTCTTGCCAGAAGCCTTACGTGGAACAGGCCTGGCAAGCTGCCTTTCAATACCGGCCACACGCAGTGCCAGATCACACTGTGACCCCCCGCTAGTATCCCCCTCCCTGGGGGCTAAGTGCAGGCGCGGGGGGGGGGGGGATGTAGGCGATGCCGAAGGGGGCGCAGAGCTGGGAAGCGAAGCGGGCAACCCAGCCTGGAGCGCAATGATACCTTGAGCGCACGGCACGCACACCGTAACACTGTTACTCACATGGGATACCCCACACATGGAAGCACGCCCCCAAGCACGCTATCCCCAGAAGCCTCCATATGGTGATTAACATAGGCGCAACAGGCCAGCACAGGGTAAGGGCTAATAAAAGCCACCCGGGATGCCCCCCCCAAAGGATGCCCCCAGAAGCCAGTAAGGGAAGATGAGGCATGGTAAGCGGTAGGACCGGGAGAAACCACAACCCACAGTTGCCCCGCCTGAAAGATATAAGACAAATAAGCATCCCGCAGCACATGCCCCAAGGAAACCAAAAAAACCCAGAGGGGAACTCACAGACCAAGCAGGGCAAGGGCACCAGCCGCCAGTCCACAGGAGGAAGTGACAACAGACAGGAATCACCGCCACAGCCCCGGGATGAAGAAGGACCCGAGACGCGCAGCAGAAGCAAAATGGCGCCGGCAGAGGAACCTTGAGGGGCGGGTCGCGGGAGTACGACGCGATACGCGTCATCCTCCGCCCCCGCGAAGAGCACGAAAACGGCGCTCACGTGCTTAGTACAAAGCGGTGGCGAAAAACAGTTAAAAACCGTTTCAAAATAGCTAAAAACACCCTCGCCGCTACCACCCGCCTCCCCCCCTCTCCCGAACACACGACGGGAGGGGGAGAGGAAGGCGAGCAAGCAGCGGCGAGAGCCCAGGCCAGGGACGGGGGGGGGGGGAGGGACCCCAAAACGCCAGTAAAAGTACATAGTCCCCAAAACACTCACCCCCTCAGAAGCTAGGACAGGAACTTCGCATCCCTAGTAGGCTCCCCATAAAGCCTATGGCCGGCTACCCTTTGTGGCACAGGGTCTGCGGCTTGGAGCAGCGTTCCTTGAGCACTTGACTCTAGTGCTCCTCTACCCTCACCCGATCCGACAGCCGAGGCTGGGAGGCACAGAGGGTCCTAAAACGGGTGGAAATAGCCATGCAGGGCCGCAGGCTTGGTTGCCCCGCTCACCTGCGCAAAAGAGAGCCATCTTCTATCTTTGCAGAATCACTGCAGAGAGAACACTGTATAAGTCTATGGTGATTCCGTTTTATATGGTACCCGGAGGAGCCACAACTCTTCTGCAGTACACTGCGCCACCTTGTGGCGGGATTACCCAGATGCAATGACTTCATGTAGCAGGCCGTTCCATGCAATGGGAAAAGTACGAGTAAAGTGACAACACACGCAGCACAATAACGCTTGTGGGACAGGGAGGGATATGAAGCCAGTAGGCAATAATGTGGTCCCCCCCCCAATATGCTCACTATCAGCCTATAGCCGGCTACCCATTAATCGGGGTCTGCGGCCCAGAGCCTAGCTCTGCCAAAAATGCCTGACCCCGGCGTTCTCCCTACCGTCACAGTCCCGATCAGCCGCGGCTGGGAGGCAAAAGTGGGTCTCACGGGATCAGTGGTAATAGGGTCGGCAGCGGCCGACGGGCTAGGAGGCCCCGCTCAGCTGCCAAAATCCAGGAGAGAGTATCCAACGATCCTCAGCAGCCAGACTGCAAGATGAACACTGGGAAATGATAGACACACCTGCTTTTATAGGGGGCCAGGAGGATCGACAGCTTTTGATTCTGCAGTCGAGCGCCCCTTGGGGGCGGAATACCCACATGTCATCACTTTGGGACGACCTGGACTGGATATAGGGAAAAAGAAGGGATGTCAAAACTGAGACCAGTATAAAACAAACGTAGCTTTGAAATGGAAATGCATTGAGACCACTCACCAGTATCCTCTCAACGAGCATTTCATAATACTGCTCTGCAAGTTGAGGTCTACAAAGCACGAAGCGCCCCAGTAACTCCACAGCCGCTTCTCGCACACTGGTTGAGTTGTCCATTAGTCTCCCATGCACACCTCTTTGCATATCCAGCTGTGGAGGTATAAAAAAAAAAAAAAAAGCTAGGAAATTACTAACTGAAATAAACCATCACTATAATTTTATGAATCCGGAATGGTTTATGTACCCTGGCTAGAATGCTTGGATCTACCGCTACTACTTCAGACAAACACTTCATGGCTTTCGTTCGGACAGCAATTGCATTCTCCCCAAGTACCCGCAAAATCTGCAACAAAGAACATGCGAGGATTTTAAATGACAAACCAACCGCAATGGGAGGAGCAATACACCAATATAAAGAATAAAAGGCAGACCCCATTCTAAAATATTTTTCATGTTAAGCCATGTAACGCATGATACTTCTTGGTTGTATGATGTATGCGGTGATTTCAGGGCTGCTGCTACTAGAAAGTTAGTGTGATGGCTACACCAAAAATAGGTTCTACTGTTTTTCTTTGTAAATGAGTGTCAGTGTCACTTTGGATTGCTTCTTTAACCCCCAAAATAAATGAAGGGGGTAGGGAGTGACATGGAACTAAGTAAAAGCTGTATACTCATGAATAAACTTGCAGTGGTTACCCTGTAATACTGGTGACAGGTAACTGCAATTAACAGACTAGGCCAACATTCCCCCAACCCACGAAAGCCACCAAAAGTACATGTATATATCTGCTCTAAAGACCTGCTGCTGCACCAATTACGTCTCCATACAAACACATAGGGGGCATGGAAAACCTGACCTGGCTCTCAAGGAGGGGGTTGGGGAAGAATGCTTGTAAGCAGAGTATTTTCTAACCAAGATGTCTATGTTATATGTTTCCCCCACCCTGTACATACAGATTGCCCACATTAAAAATCATCCTATCTGCATGTTATGAGCCTTTAAACATCCAAGATGGCGGCTCATGAATCATCAGGCAGCCTGCAAACAGGAAGTGCCTTCTGACTGTGCTGCTCTGCATTCTGGGATTGCTGACCTTTTCCTGACACCAGCTCTGCTCTGAGCAAAGCACAGTTATAACCCCGCCCCCTGTACATTATCTCACTCTCCTCTCCTCAGTCAGTGTGATGCTTCTGAGTCAAGATGGTGGCACCCATATCCTAAAGTCCTGAACAGAGTTGCAGCCCAGTGGGGGAAAGTATAATAAGTGACTAAAAACTTAAAATATATTAATTTTAGATGCTGGGGAATTGTTTTTTAAGGGTTTGGGCTTTTCCATAAATCATGGTGAAGGTCCAGTTTAAGTTGTCTGAAAACTAGAGAAATAAAAAAAATACTGGTAACCAACGTTAAGTTCTCACCTGGGTTAAATATATATCAAAGCTCTGAGCAAACGGCCTCATAGAGGCCAAGTAACGCACAATCAAACAGGCATCATCGTAGTCAACAGTGTCAGAATTTGACCTGAATGAAAGAAAGAAAGAATAAAGTTACAGTTTTGAAGCCAACAAGTTAAAAAAAATTAAGAAAAAAATTTTTGGTCCTTACTTCAAAGTGCTAAACTGTGACGGTGCCGTTTTAATAATGTTACGCAGTAATTTTTTCCTCTTTTCTGCTCGTTGCATAATTTCTCCTGTAGATTCTACATCTTTTGCATGATGCCCTCCATCAGAGTCATCCTCTTTCTGGGATTTCATGGCTTTCTCAGTCTCCATTGTACAGTCACGAAACCACTGCGCTATATAGAATTTCCGAGAAAACTGAAGGGGCAGAAGGAGGTGTTAAGACATGTGTGATCCTTGGCAACTCATATATAAAATAAAAAAAACTCACCACTAGTGATGGATCGGTCTCTGTGTTGTCCTCCAGATAATCCAACAAAGCCTTCTGGAGCCGTTGTATATCCTCTTCTCCTTCTGACTATAATGGCCAGACAACACATTTTTGTAAGATAAAAAAAATGTCCAGCAAACAAGTACAAGTAATCAAATGGGGGCACTGAACATGAGTGTGGAACATTGGGCCCTGATGCAGCAGATCTGGGGTCGGAGCCTGGGGCCAGGCCTTAATATCTGTCTTAGCAGGGAGAACCAGAGAGTCTCCTGGGTGACCAGGATCACCCTTGCCCGGTCTAATTCTAATCATGACTAGAGAAAATGAGGAATGGGGCGAAAGGCATAACAGATTGAACGCCCCCCAATTCTGATCAGGGGTCCAGAAATCTGGTCCGCCAGTTGAGTATCGCTGTTCTAGACAATATCACCAAAAAAACAATTCTGTGATTACTCACTTGTAGAATTGGTATTATAGGTATACAGCACGTCCTGTTCCAGAAGATTCCTTAAACATGGGTTATACATCCACAAGATGACGCTGGACTGCAGAAAACAGCTTGTGGCTCCTCCTGGCCCTATATAAGTCAGGGACCTCCCACAAATTCCCCAGTATTTACAAGCAGTAACACAAGAAGCCGGGAGAACAACAACAACAAAAATCCCAAATGAACAATGATCACCAGGTAACTAAGAATAATGATAACAAGGGTGGGATGGAACAGGATGTGCTGTATACCTATAATACCAATTCTACAGGTGAGTAATCACAGAATTGTATTATTCCAAGTATACAGCACGTCCTGTTCCAGAAGATTCCTTACACATGGGACATCCCATAGCAGTGTCCATAAGGTAGGGTGGGATCCCCAAAAGTAACAGCGGGCATTAGACCACTGCCGCCTGCAGATCTTTGCGGCCAAAAGCAGCATCAGCTGAGGCCCTAACATCAACCTTGTAAAACTTAGAAAAGGTATGAACAGAACCAAGTAGTGGCCTTGCAAACTTCTCAGAAGCTTGGTGCTGAAAAGCCCAAGAGGCACCAATAACATGAGTAGAATGAGCAGTAAGACCGAAAGGAGGCTCCTTCCCCTTAGCAGAATAGGCTTGAACCACAGCCTGACGGATCCACTTGCTAATAGTGGACTTAGCTGGAGCTAAACCCTTCTTAGGCCCAGAAAGGACCACAAAAAGAGCATCAGTCTTCCTGAGGATTCAGTAGCCACCAAATAGAACTTCAAGTTCCTGACCACATCCAGAGAATGTAAAACCCTCTCCATAGGGTTACTAGGATTAGGGCACAGAGAAGCCAACACAATGTCCTGATTGAGATGAAAGGCAGACACAACCTTGGGCAGAAAATCTGGCTTAAAACGAAACACTACCTTGTCCTGGTGTCTCTCAAAGTAAGGAGGTTTGATGGAAAGCGCCGCCAACTCAGAAATACGCCTAACAGAAGTGATAGCCACCAAAAAGGCTACATTAAGCGTCAAAATAGACAAAGGGGCCACACGCAAGGGCTCAAAGGGAGAACACTGCAAGACCGATAATACCAAGTTCAAATCCCAGACTGGTAACATAGGCTTACGAGGACAACGCACATGAATAACCCCCTGAAAAAAGGTCTTAACCAGACGATGGTTGGCAAAGGATTTTTGTAAGAAAATAGCCAAAGCTGAAACATGACCTTTGAGGGTACTAAGTTGAAGACCCAATTCCAGAATCCTGGGGATAGAAAACACCCGACAGGGAAGCGACTTAGACTCACACCAGTCAATGTAAGTATGCCATACCCTATAGTAGATAGATGACGAGGACTTCTTCCTAGCCTGAATCATGGTACTAACAGAGGCAGGCAGCCCCTTTTCCACCAAGATGGAGGTTTCAGCAGCCAGGCCGTTAAAGCCAGCGTTTGCAAATTGGGATGGCGTAGCTGCCCCTGAGTGAGCAGGTCTGGAACCTTGGGGCAGGACATACTGATCTACTGCCAACTGCACGACGTCTGCGAACCACACTCTTCTTGGCCAACGGGAGGCCACCAGAATGGTTGGCACCCCTTCCTGGGAAATCTTGCGCAGCACCCGGCCCAGCAGAGGAAACACATAAAGGAGCTGAAAGGTCTTCCAAGACATTGCTAGCGCATCCATGGCCAAAGCCAGAGGGTCCTGGGACAGAAAGACAAAGACTGGAAGCTTGTGACGGGACGCAAACAGGTCCACATCCGGCTGCCCCCAGCGACGGCACAGGGACCAAAACACCCTGTTGCTGAGGGACCACTCCCCCAGCAAGACATCCCCCTGCTCAAGGAGTCTGCCTCCAGGTTTTCCACTCCCGGGATGTAAACTGCCGATATGCAGGGGACATTCTCCTCCACCCAGGACAAAATCAGGGACACTTCCTTGAGGGCCCTCTTGCTCCGGGTCCCTCCCTGATGATTGATGTAAGCAACTGCCGTCTGGTTGTCCGAACGGATCTGAACCGCCTGTCCCCGAAGGTGTGAAGTCAACTGGGCGAGGACAAGTCTTATCACCCTCAGTTCCAAAATGTTGATAGGAGTGTGGGCATCCTGAGGGCCCCACTAACCCGGGAATTTCAGGGATTTCCAGAAGCCCCCCCAACTGGTCAGACTGGCATCCTTGGTGACTGTCTCCCAGCACGGGGCCAGAAAGTATCTGCCCACCAACAGGTTCCTCGAGTCCAGCCACCACAAAAGAGACCGTCTGGCCAGAGGGGACAGAACAAACACCTGATCCAGGGACACAGGGTCCCGATCCCATACTGACAAGAGGTGAAGTTGAAGAGGTCTCATGTGAAACTGAGTGTATGGAACCGCCTCGAAGCAAGACACCATCAGGCCCACCAGCTGCATCACCTGCCAGATGGAGGGATGAGGGCAAGACATAAGAAGCCTGGCTTGAGCTTGAAGACTCTCCACCTTCTGCTGAGGGAGAAGAATCTTGACCCGAGATGTATCCAGAATCATGCCCAGAAAGGACCTCACCAATGACGAAGACACGGAAGACTTGGGGAGGTTGATCACCCAGCTGAAGGACACCACCATCTGGGTATCCAGCTCTGCCTGCTGGAAGGACTGAGACGTGGTGAGAATGTCGTCCAAGTAAGGAAGGATACGAATGCCCGGAGATCTCAGCAGAGCCATTACTCCCGCCAGTACCTTGGTGAAAACCCTGGGAGCCGAGGTGAGACCGAAAGGCAAGGCCACAAATTGGTAGCGCTGATCTTCCAGTGCGAACCGGAGAAATCTCTGATGACCTGGAAAGATTGGTAAATGAAGGTAAGCATCCTTGATGTCTACAGAGGTCATGAAGTCGCCCGGGCGCAGTGAATTGACAGCTGAACGCAGGGTCTCCATGCGAAAATGCTTGAATCTGACAAACTTGTTGAGGCACTTTAAATCCAGGATGGGTCTGATGGACCCGTCCTTTTTGGGGACAGTGAAAAGATTGGAATAGAAACCTCTGGCCCTTTCCCATAAGGAAGATTGGAATAGAAACCTCTGGTCCTTTCCCATAAGGAAACCGGGCAGATGACCCCCAACTCCAGAAGATTTTGGACAGCAAGACACAGACCCTGAGCTGACAAGGGGTTTTGACGAATCTTGGGGGCGGCCAGGCTGCAAACTATCTTGTAACCGGAGAAAACTACCTCCTAAATCCACCGGTCTGAGACATGAAGCCTCCAGACGTGAGCAAAGAGCCGAAGCCGTCCCCCCACCTGGATGGGTGAGGGCGCCCCTTCATGCCTGAGGAGGCTTGGGGGAGGACTTTGACTTGGGACCTTAGGAGGGGCCGGGGTGGCCACGTCCTCTGCCCCTACCCCAATAGTCACCGCGAGCCCCAGCAATGGAGACTCCATGACCAATTTTGGAACCACGAAAGGAAGGGAGAAAGGAACCTGTCCCCCGAAAGGACCGGGACGGCCTCCTATGTTGAGGTAACCTGCCGCCCCTGGCAAACAAGTCCAAGCGTTCACCAAAGAGGCGCAGCCCCTTAAAGGGAAAGCCAGTGAGAGCCTTCTTAGCAGCATTATCAGCTACCCACTGACACAGCCAAACAGTGCAGTTCTAATGGCATCATCCATGGCTTCTCGTCAGATGACCCCGAGTCAGAGAACAGCTCCCCTTCGTCCGAGGGGGTATAGCCATATAGATGCAACAACTCATCAGCCTCTGTAGGGAAAAGAGTGGCATCAGGGGTTAAGTGCCGCTTTTTTACGGTGGCCTTACGCGCTAAGGTATTAGCAAGCAATTTTTCAACACTGGCCAGTCTAGCAGCCACATCAGGATGAGAATCCCCGCTTGTATTGGGGGTTAGACTCAGGCTTGGGGGAGTAGGTGAAGTGAGGCGAGGTGCAGGCCCAGCCACAGGAGGGGCGGGAAGTACCATTAGCGCCTGCTGTGCACAAGGGACGCAGACCCGTGCATTGTCACCGCTGATAGGCGAGACCCCACAAGCTACACACAGACGGGCTTGTCCCGAGGGAACCCCGTTAACATCCTGGGATGCCTCCATATGGTGATTAATAGGCACAATAGGCCAGTAGGGATTGACGCTATAAGCTACCCTGGATGCCCCAATGACCCGCAGGGAAGTGGGAGTAATTTAATTAGGTCCACTGGAAATTAAGCCGGGTGGGAGAAGCCACTGGTGTTCGACCGTCTGAAAGACATAATGGGAATAGGGATGTCGGAGTCATGCGCAGTAGCATGACAAATGAAAATCGCCAGCGAGGGCACTTACAGATCGAGGGAGGAGGAGACCGTTACCACACGTGCGCGTGAAGAGCATCGAAATGGCGCCAAGCGGACGTAGAAGGGCGGGCCAGAGCGGGCTGTGACGCGGAGCGCGCCAAGCCAGGTCTCCGCCCCCCCTGAAGAGCGCGAAGCTCTGAATTAAGTTCAGTTGTCAGAAGATCGAAGTGAATGACACACTTAGAGACAGATTTGCCGATGAAGATGTAGCAGCGTCTGAGGCAACGCCGCCGCTCAACGCAGCACATTCAATAAGAGAAGGAGTGCGCGTGGCGGCGACATATGCATAATAAAAAAAAAAAAAAAAAATTTTAACACCGCGGCACTGACCCCAGGATACCAGTAAAGGACAGTAATAAGGCCAAGCGTGTAAGCATACACTGACCACCACACCCCCCCCCCCCCCAGACTACGGGGGGGGGGGGGAACGAGGGAGGATGGCGACCCTTTGTAAAGGGCCCACCGCTACCCGGGGCATGGGGAATAGCGCGGGAGGGGCATCCTCTAGAGGCTCACCATAAGCCTAAACTGCCTACCCTTTGGTGGGGGACTGCGGTGGAGCAGTGGAGCATGGCACCATAAGCACACAAGGTGCTGCCTACCTTCACCCGACCGACGCAGCCCAAGCTGGGAGGCACATCACATGGAGGACGGGTGGGAGTAGTCCGACAGGCTTTTATAGCCCCGCTCACCTGCGAGAGAGTGATACTTCATGTCTTCGCAGTCAGCACTGCAGAGAAATCTGGGGATTTGTGGGAGGTCCCTGGGTATATGAAGGGCCGGGAGAAGCCCGTTTTCGCATGCTTCTGCAGTACAGCGCCATCTGGCGGAGGATAACCCAAGTGTAAGTATTATATCTGGAGCAGGACGTACTGTATACTAAGAATAAATTCACCCCACCGGGGTTACTCGCGGACTGCGCGAGCCAGCAGCACACACAGCTAGGCAAGTCAAAATGGCGTCCGCAGACCTCGAGGGGCGGGCCTCCGATGAGATGTGATGTAAAAAACATCATTCCCATAGACCCCCCCCCCTCCGAAGAGCGTGAAAAGGCACCCACGTGATCCTGCCGGCCAATCGTGGCACGGCAGCCCTGAGGAGAATGACGGCGCCGTCTACGGAGCGCTGTACAAACGCGCGGTGGCGTTGTTTTACAGTATAACATAACAGGAAAAGTAAAAAACACAGGCTTATACCACAGAACACCCCCCCACCCCCGGAAAGAGAGCGAGAGAGGTTAACATAAGGGATTCCCAGGGGATAACAGCGCCCAGGGGAATATGGGAGAAGTGAGGAAGGAAGGGACACCTAAGGTAAGGGTAACTGCACAGGATTACCTGGCAAACACCCAAGAAGCAGTGGGGGCATCCCAAAAGGCTCACCATCAGCCTAAACCGCCTACCCTGTCAGAGCAGGGACTGCGGTAGGAGCCTAGCTCCTCAGCACCTCTTTAACTGGTCCTACTAACCTACCTTCACCTGAACCTTGTCAGCCGGAAACGGAAAAGGTGGGAATAGTCTTGCAGGGCCGCAGGCATATAAGCCCCGCTCACCTGGGCCACATAGAGAGCTATCTCCTATCTTCTCAGCGCAGACTGCAGAAAGAAAACTGGGGAATTTGTGGGAGGTCCCCGACTTATATACAGCCGGGAGGAGCCACAAGCTGTTTTCTGCAGTCCAGCGCCATCTTGTGGATGTATAACCCGTGTGTAAGGAATCTTCTGGAACAAGACGTGCTGTATACTTGGAATAAAACAAACCCTGACCCTGCCACTTTGGGATAGATGAACTGACCACTTGAGTTACCAACTTTTTGCCATTGTATGTGTTTTATTGCACCCTGAATGCACCAGAAATGCCACTAAGTTTGAGTGAAGACTGACTTTCATCCAGGTCATGGAATTTATATAAAAGCGGCTATTTATCTAACAGACTTTAATTCAGAATGACTTGAACAGGAATGCCTTGCAATAAATACTGGTGATTGGTTCACTTGTGAATGTATGGTCACACCACTGGAAGCTGAGGTAAGGCAGTAACTGGTTCACCCAAGAAGCAAACAAACACAATGAGCAGTGTATTTGAAGTACAGTGAACTGTAAAACTATGTATTGGCTTAACATAGAAGAGCCAACACTACCAGTCAAAACTTGGTGTTAAGCCTACATCTAAAACGACACGGGGTACACGTTTACAATTTCACATCCTGGACACAACTGGTTAAAAAGTATTAAGGAAGCAGTTTATGTTTAAATGAAAAAGCAGAACTGGGATAGAGAATACACCAGAGGCAGCAACGTCTATTGTCTGCCACATACAATGCTGTGTTTACAACTCTCTCAGAGCAGTTTACCATCGCATTGCTGCAATAATGCATACACAATGAGTATTGCTTTGGATTACTGTCCCAAATTATTCATAATGACTAGCCTTGATTACTACAAGTACGTTGGAACAGTCATCGCTTGTTATTCATTACCTCATTACTTGACATTAACAGCTGTAAAAACAGATTGATATGTAACAGATTATAGTAATCTTTTTAGTTTACCTGTTTAAGGATTCTGTCTATTGAACCTTGGTCCATTTTGCTGGAAACTGCATCCTTTCTGAGCCGTGCAGCTACTGTGCCCAAGTAATCCAGCGAAGCCACACGAAGTGCCATTTCTGTTGACTTGTTACTGAACTGATGGACCTTTCAAAGAAAAAAATAAGTGTTTTGACAATGTTAAACACTGCACACAACGTAGTTTCCCCATTACATTCTAGTGACTAGGCATCTCAAATGGAGATGCAACTGCTCTGCAGGGTGCCAGGGGATAAGCCAGCTTTAGGTCCACAGGAGTACAACTAATGCAATTCATGAACAGTCTCATAGCCGCAATCCCGTTTCATTGTGTATGAAGGGGATCACCTTAAAGCGGACCTTCACTCTGAATAAGAGCATATGTTATATGTTTCCCACACCCTGTACATACAGATTGCTCACATAAAAAAAATACAATTCTGTGATTACTCACCTTGTAGAACTGGTATTATAAGTATGCAGCACGTCCTGCTCAAGATAATGATTCATAACATCTGGAATTACCTCCACAAGAGGACGCTTTACCGCAGAGATGGCAAAAAGAGGCCCCTCCCGGTCCATATATACCCGGGACCTCACACTAATTCCCCAGTATAGAAACGCAGTAAGAGAACCAGGAGAAGCCAATAGAAACTTAACGTTAACAAGGATAACAATCACCATAAAGATGATTTAAGAATAAAGCAATCAGGGTGGGATGGAGCAGGATGTGCTGCATACTTATAATACCAATTCTACAAGGTGAGTAATCACAGAATTGTATTCTAAGTATGCAGCACGTCCTGCTCCAGATAATGATTCATAACATCTGGGACATCCAATAGCAGTGTCCATAAAGAGAGGGTGGGGATCCCCAAAAGCAACAACGCGCAGTTCAAACCACTGCCACCTGCAGAACCTTGCGGCCAAAAACAGCATCCGTTGAGGCCCTAACATCAACCTTGTAAAACTTAGAAAAGGTATGAACAGAAGACCAAGTAGCAGCCTTACAAACTTGTTCAACAGAAGCCTGGTGTTGGAAGGCCCAGGAAGCCCCAACAGCATGGGTAGAATGAGCAGTAACACGGAAAGGAGGATCCTTTCCCCTAGCAGAATAGGCCCTAAAGATAGCCTGACGAATCCATTTGCTAATAGTAGACTTAGCAGGAGCCAAACCCTTCTTGGGACCCGGGGGAACCACAAACAAGGCATCCGTCTTTCTGAAAGGCGCAGTCGCCACCAGATAGAATTTCAAATTCCTGACCACATCCAGAGAATGCAAGGCCCTCTCCTTGGAGTTACCAGGATTAGGACACAAGGAAGGAAGCGTGTCCTGGTGTCTCTCAAAGTAGGGGGCCTGAATAAACAGTGTCGCCAACTCAGAGACACGCCTGACCGAGGTGATAGCCACCAAAAAGGCCACCTTCAGAGTAAGGATAGACAAAGCTGCCTCATGCACAGGCTCAAATGGAGGACCCTGAAGGGCAGACAAAACCAAATTCAAATCCCAGACTGGCAACAGGGGTTTATGGGGAGGACGCACATGAGCGACCCCCTGGAGTGTCTTGACCAGAGGATGTAGAGCGAAGGATCTCTGGAAGAAAACAGCCAAGGCAGACATGTGACCCTTCAAAGTACTGAGCTGAAGACCCAAATCCAAACCATGTTGAAGGAACTGCAGGATCCTAGGAATGGAGAACACACGACAGGGAAAAGCCTTAGACTCACACCAGTCAATGTAAGTCCGCCAGGTCCTATAGTAAATGGTAGAGGAGGATTTCTTCCTAGCCCTGCCAAGAGTATGAACAGAATCAGACAATCCTTTCTGCCTTAGGATGGATGTTTCAGCAGCCAGGCCGTCAAAGCCAGCGTTTGTAAATTGGGATAACAAAGCCGTCCTTGAGTGAGAAGGTCCGGAACCAAAGGAAGAGTGTACTGATCTACTGCCAACTGCACAACATCTGCGAAGCACACCTGTCTTGGCCACCAGAATGGCTGGCACCCTCTCCTGCACCAACTTGCGCAGAACCTTGCTCAGAAGAGGAAACGGAGGGAAGAGTTACAGGAGACCGAATCCCTGCCAGGGCAGAGACAGAGCATCCACCGCCTAGGCCAGAGGATCCTGGGACAGGGAGACAAATGCTGGGAGCTTGTGATTGTGGCGAGAAGCAAACAGATCCACGTCCGGGATCCCCTAACGGTGACATAGGGATAGGAAGACCTCGCTGCTGAGGGACCATTCCCCCAGGAGAGGCCCCCCTGCTCAGGGAATCCGCCTCCAGATTCTCCACTCCCGGAATGTAAACTGCTGAGATGCACGGAACATTGTCCTCGGCCCAGGACAGAATCATGGACACCTCCTTGAGGGCACTCTTGCTCCGAGTCCCTCCCTGATGATTGATGTAGGCGACCGCCGTCTGGTTGTCGGAGCGAACCTGGACCGTCAGGCCCCGAAGGTGAGGAGTCAACTGTGCCAGTACCAACCGAACTGCCCTCAGCTCAAGGACGTTGATGGGAGCGTGGGCCTCCTGAGGGCCCCACAGCCCCTGGAATTGAAGGGCTCTCCAGTAGCCCCCCCCAACCTGACAGACTGGCATCCGTAGTGACCGTCTCCCAACATGGTGCCAGAAATGATCTGCCCCCCCAGAAGATTCCTCGAGTCCAGCCACCACAGGAGGGACCGCCGACCCAGAGGAGAGAAAACAAATGCCTGATCCAAAGACAGGGGACTCTTGTCCCAGACTGAAAGGAGATGGAGCTGAAGGGGTCTCATGTGAAATAGGGCATAAGGAACTGCCTCGAAGCAGGCCACCATCTGTCCCACCAATTGCATCCCTTGCTGGATGGAAGGACGAGGACTGGACAGCATGAAATGAACCAGAGCTTGAAGAGAATCCACCTTCTGCTGAGGAAGAAAAATTCTGGTCTGAATGGTATCCAGATTCATGCCCAGGAAGGGGGTCACCCGGGACGGGGAGAGGGAGGATTTGGGATAATTGATCACCCATCTGAACGTTTCCAGGGCAGTCACCACCGTCTGGGTATCCAATTCTGCCTGCTGGAGAGAATGAGAAGGTCATCCAGATAAGGGAGAATGCGAATGCCCCGGGCTCTGAGAAGGGCCATCACACCCGCCAGCACCTTGGTGAACACTCTGGGGGCTGAGGTGAAACCGAAGGGAAGCGCCACAAATTGGTAGTGCTGGTCCTCCACGGCGACCCTGAGGAACCGCTGATGCCTTGGGAAGACACATGAAGGTAAGCATCCCCTAAACCAGTGGTCCCCAACCCTGTCCTCAAGCCCCACCAACATGTCATGTTTTTTGGATCTCCAAATAGCCAGCTCTATTGCTCTGTAGCTGCACTAATTACTTCACCTGTGCATCTTTGTGGAGATCTGCAAAACCTGACCTGTTGGTGGGCCTTGAGGACAGGGTTGGGGACCACTGCCCTAAAGGGCCGCGGCTGTCTTGCAAAAAGGTCCAAACGGTCACCAAAAAGGCGCAGCCCCTTAAAGGGTAGCCCTGTGAGAGCCTTCTTAGCAGCATTGTCAGCTGGCCACTGGCGCAGCCAAACCGAGCGGCGAATAGAAACAACCAGAGCCGTAGTCCTGCTACACATCCTAATGGTGTCATCTAAGGCAGAAAATACAATTCTGTGAAATACTCACCTGTAGAATTGGTATTATACGCATATAGTACGTCCTACTCCATTATATATATACACATATATATATATATATACATATATATATACATATATATATACATATATATATACATATATATATATATATATATATATATATATATATATACACACACACATATACATACATACATATACATACACTTACACGTGGGTAATCCGCTGCCAGAGGGCGCTGTTCACTGCAGACATGCAAAAACAGGCTCCTCCCGGCCCTTCATATACCCAGGGACCTCCCACAAATCCCCAGCATTGAAAAGCAGTGAGAAAAGAAGCCGGGAGAAACCAACCACCAAACTGGTAACAATAGCAATGATAACAATCACCATACAGGGGATCCAGAAACATGTAAAACCAGGGTGGGGTGGAGCAGGACGTACTGTACGCGTATAATACCAATTCTACAGGTGAGTATTTCACAGAATTGTATTATTCTAAGCATACAGTACGTCCTGCTCCATATATAATACTTACACGTGGGACATCCAAGCAGTGTCCATAAAGCAGGGTGGGATCCCCATCAAAAAAGGCACAGCAGACAGTAAAGGCGCTGTCACCTGCAAAACTTGCTACCAAGAGCGACATGAGCAAAGGCTCTAACGTCAACCTCATAAAAAACCTTTGAAAGGTATGAACAAAAAACAGGCAGCGGTCTAGCAAAAAACCTGATTAACAGAAAACTGGTGCTGAAAGGCCCAAGGTACCCAAGCACAAGTAGAAACAGAATTAAAAGAGAAGATGATTCTTCCCCTTAAAGGAATAGGCCAGAGTAACATCCTGACCAGTCCAAATGCAACAGTAGCCTCGGTAAAACTCAGAGCTCCCCCCATCGGGGAAATTGAAAACTGGTCTCCCGCATGACAGGCGGGGATACTGACCACTACACTAACAAGGATCAGCAAGAAGCCAACACCCTTACCTGGGACCAGAAAAGGACAATCCGTCCAAGCAAGACCAGTCCAAAGGCGCATAAATGGATAATAATGGCAAAATAAGGCCCGCTGGGGCACTCACAGACCGCCGAAGAGCTAGCAATCGTCCAGGCAGCAGAGACAAGATGGCGCTTGAGGTCTCTGAAGGGGCGAGCCGCATGAGGTGAGATGCAGAGTGCGCCGAGCGCTAAGCCACATCACCGCTGACGCCGCAAGGCGCGTGTGTTAGCGGCGGGAGAATCAAATATGGCAAGGGGAGAGGTGAAGCGCTGATCAGAGTACCAGCGTGAGAATGTCAGACACAGCCACAGCTTTGCACAGTGGTGTGAAAGCAAGCACTCACAACCAGACGCTCACCGATGAACCGGGATAGCGGGAGAAGGAGGTAGTTGGATGCCCATAAAGACACCCAAAATATGTAAGGGAGGGCATATATTAATATATATATATATATATATAGGGATTTGCGGTGGAGCAAGCTCCTAGTAAAGCACCTCTAATAGGTGCTGCCTACCACCTCTAATAGGTGCTGCCTACCATCACCCGACCACGCAGCCAAGGCTGGGAGGCAGAATAAAAAGTGGAATGGGTGGGAATTGTCCTACAGGGCCACGGGCTGTGAAGCCCGGCTCACCTGCGAGAAGAGAAGCCATCTTGTCATTCGCAGCCCACTGCAGAGAAGAAACTGGGGAACTAGTGGGAGGTCCCGGGTATATATGGACCAGGAGGGGCCTCTTTTTGCCATCTCTGCAGTAAAGCGCCCTCTTGTGGAGGTAATCCCAGATGTTATGAATCAATATCTGGAACAGGACGTGCTGCATACTTAGAATATCATCCTACCTACATCTACTGCAGGTTATGAGCCTTTAAACATCCAAGATAGCGGCTCATGGGGCATCAGGTAGCCTGCAAACAGGAAGTTTCTTCTGACAGTGCCACTCTGCATTCTGGGATTGCTGTCCTTTCCCTGACCCCAGCTCTGCTGTGTCTGTGCAAAGCACTGCTATAACCCCCCCCCCCCCCCCCCCTGTACTTTATCTAGCTCTACTGCCCTCAGTATGTGTGATGGTTCTGAGTCAAGATGGCAGCGCCCATATCCTAGAGTCCTGAACAGAGTTGCAGCCCGGTGGGGAAAGGATAATGACTAAAAAAACTATTCCACAGCATCTAAAATTAATATATTTTAAAGGTTTGGGCTTTTCATTTAATCATGCTGAAGGTCCGCTTTAAAGCATAACAAAAGCCTGAGCGGCCAGCACTGGAAGCTAAAAGCCACTGGCCAGACATCTAGCTTTGAGATGCTCCACTGTGTGAACTGCCCCAGATCGCCCATAATAATTTACCTCTGCCCGATCCAACAGCGCATGATCTCCTTGCGCGGTTGGACCAGGAAGGGGCGAGTTATTATGGGCGACCTGGGGGTTCCACACAGCAGGGCATGCCAAAACGGCCCAAGGAACGGAACAAAACCCTAAATGCTGAGTTTTATTCTGCATTTCTGAGTCACCATGTGTATATTTAGGCTCAGTTGCTGTCTGCAGTGATGAAAAAAAAGAAGATGAACAGAAAAGTCAGATGCAATCAATGACATTTTCTACCAATTATCCCTTTTTGTCACAGTTGAGGCCCATGACTTTGTTTAATGAAGTCCCTTTTCCCCAGTAACCAAAAAGGAGGAAATTCTAGAACACACTAGGAGGATCACATTCATCCAGACGAAAACTGAATTTACTTTCGCCACCTATGTGAATGTAAATATTTTTAAAGAAAAAGGATTGACCCTGGATTTTACTACAGAATTCACTTATACTCAAGTACCTACAGTAAATCTGTTTTACCCATTTCCACAAACAGGAATTATATTAAACCATTAAAAAAGCAACATATTAAAGTCTTACTAAAAGTCTTCCCAGCAAGCTAAGCAACAACTCAGCTGCAGGCCACTCGGGCTTGTTCACAGTAGACAGAAGATCTTGGACAAAGTTCTCAAACAGTGGCCGGTAATCCTCTTCCCCCTGCTTGCTCCCACACCTAAGAGAACATAGATCAATGTAAGAAAAGAATCATCCGGGTAAACACCAAAATATAAGAAATAAAAATAGAAATAAAAACTGAAAAAAAATTAACTAACTTTTTTAGGAAAATAGACAGAAAGTTCTGTGCTGTCCTCATTGCAGTTTCATAGGAGTTAGTGATGAAAACATCCTGGTCAACCTGAAGGGGAGGAGATGCAAGATTTACGTATAAACCATGTACAATCATTTCATACATATGCAGAAAAATAGTAGGAATTCTGACCTTCTTGTTGGACTCTTCCTCTTGGTTATCAGATGGCAGATGCACTACACACTGTATTAACTGCAAGACCAGCGCCGTCACCATCTGAATATACATGGCATCCCCGTCATCATCACTGCTGTTCAACCTGATGGCAGACACAAGATGATGTAAGAAAATCAGGCCAAACCAAGAACCTTATATCTGTGAAGGTTCTCACTCATCCAGGTCATGGTATATCTGTAGGATTAAATCAAAGCAACTAGACTTGATGTTTCACTAGTCATCCAACCTGCTTTTTCAACACAGAATTGATGCTGCCGACAATTAGCTTGAGTGGAGCCCCTTTCTTGTGTATCTTATGGAGTCCATAGGTACAGGGAGGGTGCTTCTCCAAGGTATAGGTGAGGATTCATTGCCTGTGTGATAGCCTTGCCCTTTCAGGTGCTCTATGACCTTTTTCTTGTACCCGCTGGTTGGGTCCCTTCTTTGAGCTTCATGTGTTATGTGTGGTCACCTTGCAATTGTAGTTCGATATATTAAACTGGAACACCCCACTATTTCACAAAGGGGGAGCAATTGTATTGATAAGATTTTGTGTTTAAAGCGGACCTTCACCCTGAATACCAGCAGATCTTATACGTTTCCCACGCCATGTACATCCAGATTGCTCACATTAAAAATCATCCTACCTACATCTACTGCATGTTATGAGCATTTAAACATCCAAAATGGCGACTCATGGAGCATCAGGCAGCCTGCAAACAGGACGTGTCTTCTGACTGTGCCGCTCTGCATTCTAGGGCTGCTGTCCTTACCCTAACCCCAGCTCTGCTCTATCTGTGCAAAGCACAGTTATAACCCCGCCCCCTGCACTTTATACTGCTCTCCTCATGTGTATGTGATGCTTCTGAGTCAAGATGGCGGCGCCCATATCCTATAGTCCTGAACAGAGTTGCAGCCCAGTGGGGGAAAGAATAATAAGTGACTAAAAACGTAAAATATATTAGTTTTAGATGCTGGGGAATAGTTTAACAGGTTTAGGCTTTTCATTAAATCATGCTGAAGGTCTACTTTAACCAAGCATTACAGCTCAAGGGGGGCAGGTACCGTTAATGTTCAAGGTGCCCTCTGCACAGGGAACTCCCATTTTGTTAAAAATGTGTTTCAGCCTTCCTTTGTCCGCAGTCAGGGTTGAGATGTTTGGGTCTCTTGATGAATGTAACGGTTTTCCTTTTTTGTGTAGTGAGGTTTGATGAAGTCTGATGACTAGAAAAACGTGTTCAAGAAAAGTACACAGCAAATCCAGTTGCCTTGATTTATTCCTACAATAACCTAATATATGTTAAGCGCAGGTATAAAAAAAAAAAAAAAAAAAACCTATAAAAAGGGACTGTGCCGGAGCCCATGCATGCACCACAGAAAAATGTTATCTTTCCATTGATCTTAAGAGATTAAAACATGAGAGCATACAAAACAGGGATGGCACACAGTATTAGACTCTAGGCCAGCGGCTATGCCTCTTTAAAATACTTTATATCCCATGGAATCTGCTATAAATACAGTCAATATAAAAAGTCTACACACCCGTTAAAATGCAACGTTTTTGTCTTGGAAAAAAAATTCTCCCACGCAGACCATCTCTCCTAGTCTGGGGCTGCAGCGCTTCTGTGAGTACTCACCTGTAGAATTGTTTTTGTTCTTGCATGGCACGGCCTGCTTCGGTATTCATAACAGTTGGGTTATTCCGCCACAAGGTGGCGCAAGGTTCCTACAGAAAGCTGTGGCACCTCCCGGCTCCCTATAAAAACGGGATTAACCATAGAGTTCCCAGCGTAGACAAGCAGTGAGACCAGAAGCCGGAAGAGAATAAAGGTAAAAAATTTGAAAAAGGTAAAAAAAAAAAAACCCCAATTAACTTGGAACAATCACCATAAAGAGGCAACCAAGAATAACGATAACAAGGGTGGGGCGAAGCGGGCAGTGCCATGCAAGAACAAAAACAATTCTACAGGTGAGTACTCACAGAATTGCTTTTTTTCTTTATTGCATGGCACGGCCTGCTTCGGTATTCATAACAGTTGGGACATCCAAAAGCAGTGTCCAGAGTAGGGTGGGATCCCCAAAGAGTAACGGACAGTAGTTCAAGTCACTACCGCCTGAAGCACCTTGCAGCCAAAAATACAATTCTGTGATTACTCACCTGTAGAATTGGTATTATGAGTATACAGTACGTCCTGCTCCAGATAGAATACTTACAATCAGGTACTACTCCGCCAGATGGCGCTGGACTGCAGAGACATCGAAAATAGGCTTCTCCCGGCCCCTCAAATACCCAGGGACCTCCCACAATCCCCAGCATTGAAAAGCAGTAAACGAGAAGCCGGGAGAATTAAAACAACCCAAAAAGGTAACTATAACAATGATAATCACCATACAGGGGATCCAAGATACTGCAAAAACCAAGGGTGGGGTGGAGCAGGATATGCTGTATACTCATAATACCAATTCTACAGGTGAGTAATCACAAAACTGTATTATTCTTAGTATACAGTTCGTCCTGCTCCAGATAGAATACTTACAATCGGGACATCCAGTAGCAGTGTCCATAAAGTAGGGTGGGATCCCCAAAAAGGTAACAGCAGACAGTTTAAATCACTGCCGCCTGCAAAACCTTGCGGCCAAAAACGGCGTCAGCTGAGGCCCTAACATCAACCTTGTAAAACTTTGAAAAGGTATGAACAGAAGACCAAGTAGCGGCCTTGCAAACTTGTTCCAACAGAAGATTGGTGCTGAAAAGCCCAAGAGGCACCAATAGCCCGAGTGGAATGAGCATTAAGGCGGAAGGGAGGATTCTTCCCCTTAGAGTAGGCCTGAATCACAGCCTGACGGATCCACTTGCTGATAGTAGACTTGGCAGGAGCCAAACCCTTCCTAGGACAAGAAGGGACCACAAAAAGAGCATCAGTTTTCATGAAAGGTGCAGTAGCCACCAGATAGTACTTCAGACACCTAACCACATCCAAAGAGTGCAAAACTCTCTCCTTAGCATTGCTAGGATTAGGGCACAAAGAAGGAAGAATATCCTGATTCAAATAAAAGACAGACACTACCTTAGGCAGAAAGTCAGGTTTGAAACGAAACACCAACTTGTCCTGGTGTCTCTCATAGTAGGGGGGCTGAATGGACAGCGCCGCCAACTCAGACACACGCCTGACAGAAGTGATAGCCACCAGAAATACAACCTTGAGCATAAGAATGGCCAAGGCAGCATCCTGCACAGGTTCAAAGGGAGCACCCTGCAAGGCTGACAGAACCAAGTTCAGATCCCAAACAGTCACCATAGGCTTACGTGGGGGGCGCACATGAGTGACCCCCTGGAAAAAAGTCCTGATCAGAGGGTGCTGAGCAAAGGACTTCTGGAAGAAAATAGCCAGGGCAGAAACCTGACCCTTCAGAGTACTGAGTCGGAGCCCCATCTCCAACCCATGCTGCAGGAACTCCAGAATCCTGGGAATAGAGAACACACGACAGGGATGAGACTTAGACTCACACCAGTCAATGTAGGCACGCCAAACCCTGTAATAAATGGAAGAGGAAGACTTCTTCCTAGCTTTAATCAAAGTATCCACAACCGAGGAAGACAGCCCCAGGTTTCAGCAGCCAAGCTGTCAAAGCCAGAGTTTGTAAATTGGGATGGCGTAGTGAGCCCTGAGTGAGCAGATCTGGCACCAAGGGCAGAGCGTACTGATCTACTGCCAGCTGTACCACGTCTGCGAACCACACTCTTCTTGGCCACCTGGGGGCCACCTGAATTGCTGGCACCCTTTCCAGAGCAATCTTGCGCAGAACCCTGCCCAGGGAGGGAAGACATACAGGAACTGAAAGTCCTGCCATGACATTGCTAGCGCATCCGAGGTCAAGGCCAGAGGATCCTGGGACAGAGAGACAAAAGCTGGGAGCTTGTGATTGTGGCAGGACGCAAACAGATCCACATCTGGTTGGCCCCAACGGTGACACAGAGATTGAAACACCCTGCTGCATAGGGACCATTCTCCCTGGCGAGAGGTCCCCCTGCTCAGAGAGTCCGCCAGGCGATTTTCCACCCCGGGATGTACACAGCTGATATGCAGGGGACATTGGCCTCCGCGCAAGTCAGGATCAGAGACGCTTCCTGGGGGGCCCCCTTGCTCCGGGTCCCTAACTGATGATTGATGTAGGCAACTGCCGTTTGGTTGTCCCGAGCGCACCTGAAAAGGCAGGCCCCGAAGGTGAGCAGTGAAGTGAGCCAGAACTAGCCTGATCGCCCGCAGTTCCAAGACATTGATAGGTGTGTGGGCCTCCTGAGGGCCCCACTCCCCCTGGAGCCGCAGGGACTTCCAGGACCCCCCCAACCTGTCAGACTGGCATCCGTGGTGACCGTATCCCAGGAAGGGGCAAGAAAGGATCTGCCCCCCAACAGGTTCCTTGAGTCCATCCACCACGAGAGGGACCTCCTGACCAGGGGGCAGAGCACACAGACCCTGTCCAGGGACGCTGGGTCCTTGTCACATACTGACAATAGGTGAAGGTGCAAGGGCCTCAAGTGGAACTGAGCATAAGGGACCGCTTCGAAGCATGCCACCATCAGGCTCACCAGCTGCATCCCCTGCCTGATGGAGGGATGGGGACAAGCTAGGAGGGACTGAGCCTGTGCAATCAGACTGTCCACCTTCTGTTGAGGAAAGAAGATCCTTGCCTGAACTGTATCCAGATTCATTCCTAGGAATGGAATTACCAAGGAAGGGGACAGAGTGGCCACCACCAGCTGAGTATCCAACTCTGTCTGCTGTAGAGACTGGGAAGTGATGAGAATGTCAGGTAAAAGCATGGCAGGCCAATTGATCCATGCGCCTGTCCTCTCCGTCCCCCAGAGTGGTAGTGTCAGGGGAAGGCATGATCGAGGTATTAGACAAGCCTAGCACGGGAGCGTCCACTTCAGGGGGAAATGACCACCTCTTAAGTTCAGCAGAAAAGCGATACCTTTTATCCGAACCCTTGGGCACAGCAGGCAGCTTGTTAGGACGTTCCCATTCTTTAAGCACCAAAGTGGTAAAATATTTCTGCTCAGGGACGCTGTTTACCAGGGCGAAAAAGCTCCCCCTGCTCTCTCTCAGCTACCTCAGGGGCAGCAATGTGCAAAATTTCAAAAATATGTGACAGCAGATTATCAGTGTCCTCAGGGTACCATGATTCCTCTCCTGACGCAGACCCAGGGTCACTATCGCAACCCTCCTGCTGGTTCCCATAGGAGTCAGAATCCTGGAAGAGCTCCCCCCATCTCAAGGGGGTGACAGCCACCAGGATCATCAATCCCCACATACATTTCAGTAAGGGGAGCGGGCTTGGGATCCAGGTGCCGCTTCTTGCCAGAGGCCTTCCTAGGAACAGACCTGGCAAGCTGCTTTTCAATGTTAGCCACCCGCAGAGCCAAATCAGAATGTGACTCCCTGGCAACATTTCCCTCACTGGGGCCCAATTGCAGGAGGGGGGAGTAGGTGAAGCCGAGGGAGGCGCAGAGCTGGGAAGCGAAGCAGGCAAACCAGCTTGAAGCGCAAGGACACTTTCAGCGCACGGCACGCACACCATGACACTGTTACTCACAGGGGATACCCCACACATGGAACACAGCCGGGCTTGCCCCGAAGGGCCCCCAAGCATGCTATCCCCAGAAGCCTCCATATGGTGATTAACACAGGCGCAATAGGCCAGCAGTGGGTACAGGCTTAAGACAGAAGCCACCCGGGATGCCCTCACATTTGTCACACTGTGCTGCCACACACCCTAAAATCATTGCAATGGAGAGAGTGTACCTAGGCCCGATATGCCTCACTGTGGTGAATGGATAAGGCGTGCCCATGCCTGATGGAGGGGGGTCAGAGCTGACCTACAAGCCCTGGTGAATGGAGTTCAGGCCCTGGGGCAAAACAGGAGGCAGCATGGTGCGCCGTTCTCACACTAGCAAAAATCAGCTTCAAGGGAAAAAGACGAGTACACTTATGTTTTTTTGGCTTTTGCATGGCTAAGGAAAAATTAACTAAAATATTTTAGGGTGGGAAAAATGTGGTTACATAATTAGGACACCCTTAATACTTTGTTGAATGACTCAATGTATGGCAGTAACCAGTATTTTGGTTAGGAGTCTATCGGCATGACATATTTAGACCTCTGCGACTGCTCACTCCCCTTTGCAAAAGCTTCTAATCTGTCAGATCTCAGGCATCTGCTGTGTAAAAACCTCTTCAGGTCAGCCGACAGATTTTTAATTGGACACAGATCTGGACTCCGGATGGGTAATTTTTTTCCGCCATGCTTCACTGCAAGTATGGTGCTCTTTTGGTGCCTTGGAATTTTCTAAGCCTTTCTCCTGGTTGTTAAAAGACCATGGATTCAAATTCAACTATGAAAATCCTACAGTTAAATATTCAATAGGCTTAATCAGAACCAATTTATACAACGGCAAGCTGTGTACTGTGTGTCATGCGTTAAAATGAATAGGTCATTCTGAACACAACCAGATTCCCAATTATAAGAGGGTGTTCACACAATCCCTTTTGAGTTTATTTTTATTGTCCTCTAAATTATTTTCGGAAAGTATTCTTCCGTTTTAACAGACTTTTTAAATTCACTGTAGGTTTAGTAGGCGATCATGCACACGGTGTGGAGGACTGAAACAAACAGAACTAAAGTATTCTCAATAAAAAAAGACTGCTAAAGTATACTTATACTTTAACGGATACATCAACCTTAAGAAAACTGAATAAATCAATGCAATTAATGTAGAAACTGGTAAATATTTAAATATTTAATAAAGGCTAGTCATGTTGGATGCAACAGGTAACAATACCTAAAATTCCGC
Organism: Gastrophryne carolinensis; assembly: GCA_027917425.1. Lineage (NCBI taxonomy): Eukaryota > Metazoa > Chordata > Amphibia > Anura > Microhylidae > Gastrophryne > Gastrophryne carolinensis. Next base: position 607,305,028 of record CM051234.1, read on the forward strand.
AGGCTTCTTTTACTTGTGGGAAGTCTAGCAAGAGAGGTGAAGAGCTCCTCTAGAATAAGCTGCCTGTGTTTCTCGTACCTGGAAAACACCTGTAAAAGATGGAGCGTAAGTAAATCCAAAAAGACTTTTGGTGAGGACAGTAGTTATCCTTTGGGGGGTGGGGGTATCCCAATTCTGGAAACCCTAAAGTTGAAAATGCTACCTAACCCAGCCCAATATGCACAACTTTGGGACCACACATCTGTCATTTGTGGCTTTGGAAAGGTGGCCATGGTCTCTCCAGTGCTGCCAGATCCTGAAGAAGGAGGTATGCTGCTCTGGTGAGGGGGGCGCATAGTTAGCAGTTTCCACTAAGGAGAGTATTAAATCTGAACGTCTCCATTGGAGATGGTCCTAGGCAGTCCTATTAACCTCGAAGAAAAAAGGCACAAAAATGTACTAAATTAAAATAGTTTGTAAACCAAACTTTTTACACCATTTGTTCCAAGTGCACCTCTAACAACTAGAAGTTCCAATCGAGTACCTCCCAAGGAGAGAATCAATAGCCAAAATAGGTATGTCACAGTCCTCTTAGCACTTTTAAAGTAGGAATACTCTTCTAGTGTTAAAATCTATTATCCCATCAATACCATTATCCCAGCAATCCCATTTTCACTATATCCAATCCAGGTCGTCCCAGAAGTAATGACAGTTGGGTAATCCACCGCTAGGTGGCGCCTGACTGCAGGATCAAAATCTGCAGTTCCTCCCGGCCCCCTATAAAAACAAGTGTCTCTCTATGATTCCCCAGTGTTCTTCCTGCAGTCTGCTGCATAAGGATCGTATGGATACTCTCTCCTGGAATACTGCAGCTGAGCAGGGCCTCCTAGCCCGTTAGCCGCTGCATCCTTATTGCCACCGTTCCCGTGGACCCACTTCTGCCCCCCAGCTTCGGCTGACCGGGACGGTGAAGGTAGGGTGAACGCTGGGTCAGGCGTTGGCAGAGCTAGGCTCTGGGCCGGAGACCCTGCCCAAAGGGTAGCCGGCCATAGGCTGATGGTGAGCCTATATAGGGGAGATATGAACCACTTTAAGCCCACGGGGTTCATGCCCTCCCTGCCCCACAAGCTTTATTGTTGTATTGTGCCGGTGTTTACTTGGACTGCTGTCCCTTGAGTGTTGGTGTTTTTTACAGATTTTTTACCTCACACACTCACCCTCCTGTGTTTTTATACTGACTTTTTACCTCACATACTTACCTCTCCTCGCTCCCTTGTCGCTCCGCACTCTCCCCTCTCCTTTATGCTGCCGCGCTGTGGGGGAGGGGGGGGGGGGGGACATCGGTCCTGGACGGGTGGAGTATGTCTGGGGTTGTGGGCCCTGCCGCCAGGTGCGCGCATGCTGCCGGCCCGAGCTGCACGAGGGCGCCAAGCTGGTGATTCTGTTGGGCTCCTCCGTGGGCCGCCTGATGTTCCTGGGCCCTCCGCCATATTGGGGCGGGCCGCACGATGGCGCTTTCGCGTCACGGTCGTGCAGCCCGCCCCTCGAGGAACGTGCGCTGCTGGCTGATCCGCGCCATCTTCTCCGCCTGCACACTGCTGTCTCTGCCTGCCTCCTGAGCGGTGTCGTGAGTTCCTCTTGATATTGTCTCTTGATAGGTCTCTTATGCGCTGGGCATGTGCTGTGGGATGCTTATACTTTTTTCACATGTGTCTTCCAGGTGGGTCCCTTGATATTAAGGGTTGTGGTTCCTCTCGGTCTCCACCCCCTCCAAGCCCTCTCCCTGTAAAGAGGGATCACTTAAGAGGGATAATTTTTTGCAGGCTGACCAGGTTGGGTCGTTCGTGCCTTGTACCTGTTAACATAACTCAAATCACCATAATGGAGGCTTCTGGGGATAGTGAGCTTGGGCCCCAATCTGGGCGGTGAAGCTCTGTCCCAGGTGCGGTGCTAGCCCTCTGGGCGAACTCAGCACGGTTTGTGTCACTTGCGTGATCAGGCGTATCTGCCCCTAGCCCGTTATTGCCTGCGGCCTCTCCAGAGACCTCGCGCTCGCTCTCAGCCCCCAGCAAGGGGGAAGCCAGTAGGGTGTCCCATTCTCATTGGCTTACCGGGTGGCTAACCTTGAGAGACAGATCTCTCGCTCGGCTCCTAAGAAGGCCACAAGTAAGAGGAGGCATATTGAGCCGGTCTATTCTGATAATGAAGGAGATGATGATGATGATCTCTTTGGAGGTGTTGGCCTTGATAGTGGGCCCGGTCCTTCCTCGGATGACTGCGTTGCTGACTGCGATCTTGAGATGCTGCACATTGTCCCTCCTAGAGTGGCTAAGAGGAAGTAGGTTGGATTGTTTCAGCCTGAGAGACAGACAAGTCTTTCCTGAGCAGGCCCTTTTTTTTCTAACATGGGTCATGCCTTCACCCGATACTGCTTCCGTACGTAATCAAGCTGACTAGCGCATAGATCAGTTGGTCTGTCATGCCTTCAACTTGCCGATGCTTGGTTCCGCCCTGTGTGTGCCGCAGCTATTGTCTCCCTGGCCATTAGGAAGAAGGTGAGATGCCTTGTGGATATTGCCAAGTCGCGCAAGCTGTGGAGTACAAGGACCTCAAGGCATGCGTGGTGTTTATTGCCTTTGTTGTCTCTGCATTGGACGATAGTGTCAGGCTCGGTGCCAGGGTCTCGGCCCTGCTGGTCGCGCTTCGTCGTTCGCTCTGGTTGCGACAGTGGTCGGCTACTGCCACGGCCAAGAAGGCACTCGCTAGTACACCCTTTGTGGGTCATAGGCGTTTTGGGGAGCGTCTGGACCTCCTGGTCAAGAACGGAAGACTCCCTAAGCAACGAAACTCTGCGTTGCCCTTTCAGGGTTCATCTGCCTATCGCTCCTTCAAGGAGGAAGAGGCTCTTTCAGCTCATTTCAGATGCTCGCAGGGATTCCTGGGGACGAGGTAGGTCCCACGGCCGACCCAATCCCTCCTGGGGATCCAGGCCCAAGCTCCCTACCAAGGACCCTCAGGCATGAGGGGGCACCCTCACCCATACGGGTGGGGGGACGGCTTCTGCTATTTGCTCATGTCTGGAGACAGCGCGTCTCGGATCAGTGGATTCAGGAGGTGGTTTCCTCCGGTTACAAAATAGAGCTGACAGTCTGGCCGCCCTCAAGATTTCTTCAGTCACAGATTTCCCAGAACCCATTGACGGCACATGGCCTGTGCATGGCCGTCCAACAACTTCTGCTGTCAGGTGTGATTTGTCCCGTGCCTCGGCAGAAACGGGTTCGGTGCTTTTACTCCAATCTGTTCACGGTGCCCAAGGACAGGACCCCGAGAGTCAGACATTTCCGCATGGAGACCTTACGGTCTGCAGTGAGCTCGCTTCGACCTGGCGACTTCTTGACCACGGTGGACATCAAGGATGTTTATCTGCAAATCCCTATATTCCAGGGGCATCAGAAGTTCCTGAGGTTTGCACTGGAGGATCAGCACTACCAGTTTGTGGCGTTGCCATTCTGAATATCCTCAGCCCCCCGTGTGTTCACCAAGGTGCTGGCGGGCGTCATGGCTATCCAGAGTATCCAGGGCATTCGCATGCTGCCTTATCTGGACGATTTACTGATTGCAGCTCAGTCTCTTCTTCAGGCCGGTAGCGACACCTGGACGGTGTTGTCCACTCTCGAGGATTTCGGTTGGGTAGTCAGTTATCCCAAGTCTTCAATCACTGCCTTGATGGTGAGGTCTTTTCTGGGCATGACATTGGACACTTCTCTGGCCAGGATATTCCTTCCACAGCTGAAGGCGGTGGGTCTTCAGACGCAGGTGCCGGCCTTGCTGTCTTGTCAGCAACCATCTGTCCGTCTGGGGATAAAATACCATTTTGTGAATACTCACCTGTAAAATGGGTATTATAAGTATGTCACACACCCCGCTTCAAGACATTCATTACACTTGGGTATACTCACCTGTAGATGGTGATCTTGCAGACATGATATCAAAAAAAAGGTAAGACCCTCCCGGCCCATAAATACCTGGGACCTCCCACTCATTACCCAGTATAAAGATAGCAGTAAGATCAAGGGACCAGGGAAGCCAATTAAAACTAACAAAGGTTCACCATATAAAGGATCCAGAATACAAAAGGGCAAGGTGAAGCGGGGTGTGTGACATACTTATAATACCCATTTTACAGGTGAGTATTCACAAAATGGTATTATATTATGTCACACACCGCGCTTCAAGACATTCATTACACTTGGGACATCCAATAGCAGTGTCCATAAAGGGCGGGGATACAAAAAACAAGGCAACAAGGCACAAACTTAACCCACTGTAGCTTGCAGAACTTTGCGGCCAAAAACAGTATCCGCTGAGGCCCGAACATCAACCTTGTAAAACTTGCAAAAAGTGTGAATCGAAGACCAAGTAGCAGCCTTACAAACCTGCTCAATAGAAGCCTGGTGCTGGAAGGCCCAGGACGCCCCAACAGCACGAGTAGAATGAGCAGTAACACGAAAAGGGGGAACCTTCCCCTTGGCAGAATAGGCCCCAACAATGGCCTGGCGAATCCATTTACTAATGGAAGACTTGGCGGGAGCCAAACCCTTCCTAGGCCCAGAGGGCATCACAAAAAGAGCGTCAGTCCTACGAAAAGGAGAAGTAGCCACCAAATAGTACTTCACACAGCGAACCACATCCAAAGAATGCAAAACCCTCTCCTTGTCATTGCTAGGCTTAGGACACAAGGAGGGAAGAACAATATCCTGATTCAGATGAAAAGCAGAGACCACCTTAGGAAGGAAATCTGGCTTGAAGCGGAAAACAACCTTGTCCTGATGCCTCTCAAAGGGGCCGAAATAGACATTGCTCTCTGCCCAAGCAAGGATCAAGGACACTTCCCTGAGGGCACGCCTGCTGCGAGTCCCTCCCTGGTGATTGATGTAAGCGATTGTCCGACCGAACTTGAACCGGTAAGCCCACAACTGATGAGTCAAGTGAGCCAGAACCAACCTGATGGCTCTCAACTCCAGAACATTGATGGGATCGTGAGCCTCCTGAGGCCCCCACAGTCCCTGAAACTGAAGATCCTTCCAAAATCCCCCCCAACCGGACAGACTGGCATCCGTGGTGACCGTCTCCTAACGAGGGGTCAGAAAGGATCTGCCCCTCGTCAGATTGCTTGGTTTTAGTCACCTCCGAAGGGAATGCCGCACCCGGGGGGACATCAGAAAGGACTGATCCAATGACAGCGGGGACCTGTCCCAGGCCGCCAAGAGATGGAGCTGGAGCGTCCTTGTGTGAAACTGGGCAAAGGGAACTGCCTTGAACAACGCCACCATCAATCCCACCAGTCGCATCCCTAGCCAGATGGACGGGCGGGGGATGGATAGGAGACGCCGAGTCTATTCCTGAATCACAAGAACCTTGGTTCGGGGGAGAAACACCCTGGCCTGAGAAGTGTTCAGCGACATTCCCAGGAACTCCACCACCCTGGAGGGAGTGAGGCAGGACTTGGGATAGTTGATCACCCAACCGAAACCCTCCAGAGTGAACACCACAGTCCTGGTATCCATCTGCGCCTGACTTAGGGAAGACGCCAGGATGAGAAGATCATCCAGATAGGGCACGATGCGGATACCCCTGGCCATCACTCCTGCCAACACCTTGGTAAAAACCCTTGGAGCCTAGGTAAGGCCAAACGGAAGAGCCACAAACTGAAAATGCCGATCTTCCACCACGAACCTGAGAAATCTGTGATGTGCCGGGAAGATTGGAACATGCAGATAAGCATCCTTGATGTCTATGGACGTCATGAAGTCCCCCTGACGAAGTGAATGGATGTCAGAGCGCAGATTTTCCATACGGACGGACAAACCTGTTGAGCAACTTCAGATACAGAATAGGACGAACGGAACCGTCCTTCTTGGGCACCGTGAACAAATTGGAATAGAAGCCCAGGCCCCAGTCTGAGAGAGGCACCGGACAGATGACAGCCATGTCCGCGAGACTTGCTACTGCCGCCCGAAGCCCCTGGGCGTCCAGAGGATCTGACGGAACTCCAGCTTGTAACCGGAAGACACCACTTTCAGAATCCACCTGTCCGAGACCTCTTGGACCCAGACCTGGGAGAAGGGTTGCAACCGTCCTCCCACCCGCACGGGTGAGGGCGCCCCCTCATTGCTGAGCCGACTTGGCAGCGGCTCTAGGCTTGGAGCCCCAACTATGTCCTGGACGGGTCCGACCCCTGCCCCTAGGCCAGGAATCACCTCTGGACGCAGGGAAGGCCGAACCCCTACCAACTCTAGCCCCACGAAAGGACTGAGAGAAGGAAGCCGCCCCCCGAAAAGGGCGACGCTGCTTCTTACGCTGAGGTAACCTACCTCCTTTTGCCACCAAATCCAATTTTTCTCCAAAGAGCCGCAGTCCCACGAAGGGAAGGGCCGTGAGCAACTTTATGGACACAAAATCAGGCGCCCACTGACGTAACCAAACCGACCGGCGGATGGCCACAAGCAGGGCCGTAGCTCTGCTACACATCACCAATGTGTCATCCAGGGCGGACAGCACAAAGGACAAAAATAACTCACAGCGCTTAAGGTCGGCAAACTCCTCACTAGCCGGGTCAAGTCCGGAAGAGGTCAATAATCCTCTAACAACCGACCTGGCAGCTACCAATACAAGCTCAGAAGCACAAACCGGCCGCTAGGCCGATCCAACACTGGCAAAACCATGACAAGCCATCTGGTCAATGCGTTTATCCTCACCATCCTTGAGGGTAGTGCACTCCGGAGAATGGAGGAGGACGGAGGAGCTGGACAACCCCAAAACAGGAGCATCCACCTCGGGGGGAGACGACCAGTGCTTCACCGCGGCCGCCGGAAAGGGATATTTCTTGTCCCAACCCGGTGGGACACCCGGAAGCCGTGTCGGCCTCTCCCATTCCTTGCGAATGATACCATCAAAATGCTTTTGATAAGGAAATTCCAAGCGGGGCTTCGTCTCTTCAAAGAACTCCCCCTTCAGCGGAGGAGCCGCCTCGGGGGGAGAAATAGCCAGGACCTCAAACACCTGAGCCAGGAACCTAGATTTATCCGAGGAATCCCCCTGGCCCTGCTCGGTATCAGCGCCCACAAACTGCTGATCGTCTGAGTCATCGGACCCCTCATACAGCTCACCTTCCTCACGCGGGGAGCAATCAGACCAATCCAGGGAGTCAAAATCCTTCCTATCAAAGGCCTGCGCAGCCGAATACAAATGTTTCCTCTTTGCCGTGGCCTTTTTTGCAACGGCACTAGAAAACAATTTTTCCAGATTGGCCAATCTGGCACACACCTCAGATCGCGACTCCACGCTAATGACCACATCACAAGCACGTGTCAGGCGAGGGGGAGACGGGGAGGAGACCGGCGGAGCAGAACCAGACGCCTGAGATCCGGTCTGCCGCGTAATAGACCTCTGCGCACAGTGTACACATAGAAATATATCATCCTCCAAAAGGGATACCCCACACCCCAAACACAGCCTGGATTGCCCCGAGGGGGGCACAAGCCCAGTATCCGGGGAAGCCTCCATATGGTGATTTTTTTAGTACAATATATATATATATAGTATATACAATTAAATGTGTACAATGCTCTTTTTGTTTGGGAATTACGCAATAATGCAACCCGGGATGCCCCTTTAAGTCCCGAGTGTGAGGATTTTAAGCCAGCTAAAAATTAACCAGGGACCCTGGACCGGGGGGAACCCCCTTTAATATGGTCAACGGTCCACCTGGAACACAAGAACACAAGCACAAACTCAGATCATGTCAAAAGTACAAGAGAAAGAATGTCATTGGTGGCCAGCAGGCCCCTCAGCCGACCTCCCGGTTCGCAGGCAACGGCGCGCAGTGTGTAGAAAGGGGGAGAGAGGGCGGGCCGGCGCAGTTGGCGCCCGGCCCCGCCCGTCCCCCGTCTCTCCCGGCTTGAAGCCAGGACATGAAACAACCGCGCACAGCACGGGGGCGGGCCATAGGCGCACACGAGTGCCCGCCCCCAGCCCGGAGGAGAAGAAGCCCTGCATGGGCTCGCCACCATTGCAGCCAGCACCATTCGCGCGCCGGAGGCCGGCGCAGCGGGACCTGAAACAGACCGCAAAGTGACAGAAAGCACAAACATGTACACAAACACACGCACACACACACACACATAAAACAGGAATCCATAAGGGACCCGGCCCCCTCCCCCCCCTCTAAGGGTACCTGGGAGAGGGGGAAACGATGCCTGGGAAGGGCCAAGGGACGGGGCATCCCAAATCAGGGTTCACCAACTCAGATAGCCGCCTACCCCTTGTTATGGGGTCTCACGGCTCCTAAGCACCTGTCAGCTACCTTTGCCCAGACCAGCAGCCTAGGCTGGGAGGCAGGGAAAATTAAATAGGAGAAAAAAAACGGGGCCGGGAGTTATCCCGGCTACCTGCAAGGAGGAGACATCTTCTGACTTGCTCGCCACTGCAGAGATGAAAGACTGGGTAATGAGTGGGAGGTCCCAGGCATTTATGGGCCGGGAGGGTCTTACCTTTGATATCTCTGCAAGATCGCCATCTACAGGTCAGTATACCCAAGTGTAATGAATGTCTTGAAGCGGGGTGTGTGACATACTTAGAATAACTGTGGCCTGATGGTGTCATGCTTCGAGGCAGTGCCCTTTGCTCAGTTCCACATGAGACATCTTCAGTTGAATCTGTTGACCGGTTGGGATCGGACGCAAGAGTCACTGGAACTGGAGTATTTCACTGTCTCCCTCGGCCAGCCAGTCCCTTTTGTGTACATAAATCACATAAATCACTGAGGCGGAACCCGGAGCAAGCGAGCCCTCAAGGAAGTGACCCAGATTCTGACTTGGGCAGAGGAGAATGTTCCCTGCATCTCGCCTGGGATAGAGACCCAGGAGGCAGACCCCCTGAGCAGGAGTGCCTCACACCTGGGGAAATGGTCTCTCAGCAACAAGATATTTCACACTCTGTCTCCGCTGGGGTCAGCTGGGCGTGGACCAATTGCGTCCAGACAAAATTAGAAGCTCCTAAGGTTCGTTTCCGTCAAGAGATCCTCAGGCCTTTGCCACAGATGCTCTGGCGATTCCTTTTGGATGTCCCAACTGTCATTACTTCAGGGACGACCTGGACTGGATATAGTGAAAAATACAATTCTATGAAACTCACCTGTAGAATTGTTTTTGAATATATCCAGTCCAGGTCCTCCAACCCCTCCCTTATTCATTATATCTGGATTGCCTGTTACGGTGATTGCCTTTTTGTATTGGACCATTGTCCTTAGTTTTGATGGAGAGAGTACATGCTGAAGCTATGTGAAATAACATGGTTTCTTGGCCTCCCGGCCTGTCTCTCATCTTACTGCTGTTTAACCACTGGGGAATCAGAGACACACCTGTTTTTATAGGGGGCCGGGAGGAGCTACAGCTTCTGATCCTGCAGTTAGGCGCCACCCAGCGGTACCCAACTGTCATTACTTCTGGGACGACCTGGACTGGATATATTCAAAAACAATTCTACAGGTGAGTTTCACAGAATTGTATTTTTACCCATCAATCCCCACCTTTTGATGCTTCCATGAGCATCTCTGTGTATATCCCTTTAAGCTGCAACATTGTAACCCCCCACGGTACATGTGTACTGTTTGGTGTGCTATGTACAGACTAAATATTTAAAGAGGAACACCACACCCGATTTTCAGGGTGTTTCTCTCAGTGGGGGCATCGCGAGTTGGGATGCCATTCTGTGTGTGCCCCCCAAGGTCACGCACCTTCCTGCAGCTCCCAAGATGCAGCCTTTTTTTTTAATGCATAGATGGCCATTGTATGCTTGCGCACACATAGGAATTAGTCCTCCCAATCCATGCAGTGAGTGCACACATGCCCGGAGCAGTGGGCTGCCCTAATTACGGCGCCCGGGAAGCAGTTGCGGGGTTAGGTGCCTTGCTCAAGAGCACTTCAGTCATGTCCCCTTACCTCTAGGATACAAATGCCCCACCGGCAGTTCTCGACTTGGACGAGAACGAGTGTGCTGATTGGCTGAGCAGCACGTTCCAACAATCAGCACGCTCGCTTTCACTCGGCTTTTTGGCTCCACTGACGGCTAGGCAGCCGAGCAGCGCCACTGGCCTGCTCACCCCCTAGCTGTCACGCGTATTTGCGCGACCCATTCAGAAAGGCCGGATGCTTGTGTGCGCACAGCTAGAGGTGAGCTGTGAAGTGGACATGGCGCAGAGACATGGCGAGGGCTCCGGGACAAGGTGAGTGAAACGGTGCATCTGCAGGGTTTTAGACAGCGGGCATCCCAATTCAGGATGCCCCAAGGAGTGGAACTCGGATTGCCCAATTCAGGGTGGTCCTCAGACTTCAGGGCCTCCGATATTCCTCTTTAATTTATTGTGGTCTGTTTCTTTGCCCTGCTGAAATATTGTAATTTTTCTCACAGTGCCACAGGGCCAACAGTTTAATAAGATAACGTAAGACATTTGAGGAATATCTCTTCAGAAAACAGATTTAATGCAGGGTGAAGATCTATTTTTCTATTGCCCTGGAGTTAAGTTTTACAGGGTCAGAGGGTGTGAAACCGTGAACAGAAAAAAATCTTAGCAGGAAGACCAGTTTGAAAATGAAAAGTATATATGCAACACAATTGCAATTTTCTCATACCGCAGTGACAAGCTTGATTGCACACAGCTGCAACTCACTGACGTTTTCAACAAAGAACGGCGTTATTCCCATTGAGGAAACCTGAGAAAAAAAAAAAAGATAAAAGGTTATTTATAAGATAAAAGAACAGGCATATATCACAGCTCAAACAGAATGTAGAGGACCTATATGCAGTTTACTTCAATCAAGCTTTCATTCCTGCTCAGCTTATTGGTTAAAGTAAACTTGTCCTCTGATTACAATTGCAACAACAAAAAAGGCTGCAATCACAGGGAATATATTCACAGAAAATACTTGTGTCTTGTTTCTCCTGCAGACTCTTACCCAACTTAAGAGGTCAGACCATCAGGGTTCATGGAGAAAGCAGACCAACTAGCCTTAGGCTAATTACACCCTATGCATCTCTACTGCTATTGTGGTGGCCAAGCATACACGCGGGCATGGATACCGGTAACTCGAGGCAGCTGCAAGACTGGTCAGGCACTGTTGTAGCCACCTCTTAGGGGCCTTCCAGTAGTCCTTGCTGGAGCAGAGAACTGCAGGCCTCCAAGAAGCTGTCTGCAGCAGTGGCTGACCGGGACAGAAGCGTGGGATCAGAAGCGCGGGATCAGAAGCGAGGGATCAGAAGCGAGGGATCAGAAGCGCGGGATCAGAAGCGCGGGATCAGAAGCGCGGGATCAGAAGCGCGGGATCAGAAGTTAAGGGCGAGTATGGCCACAAATAGTGCAATACATGCGCTTTACCTGCGGTGCCCACAGATTTCTACGGGGGCAAGTTGCGGTTATGCTGCGATTTGCAAACCGATGTGAAAGGGCAATTTTATTAGGCTGAGTTTTTCTGGCCAGGTGTGAAAGGGGCCTAAGGATTAAGCCTCTCAATTCACCAGGAGACTCTAACCCATGAGATATACCATGGAACATACCCGCCATGAGAAACCGCTAGTTTGTTCAAGGAGAGCCAGTCTGACCTCCATGAAAACAAACATGAACCCCCAACCTTTCAGTCTCACCCCACCACCCCACCCCACCAAGTTGAGAGGAAAAACGGTACAGGTCATGCTTGGATCAAAGGCCACCCCCTCAGACTACCGAGGGCAACTAAAAACTCGTCTCTGGGTTTCTAGGAAAGAGGCGCCGACAAATACAGAGAGCTGTAAGCATGGCGGCAAATACCAATCCAGTCACAACTCCAGGTGCGATAAGGAGCTCTGATATGTAACTCTGGAGAGAGGAATCATCTGAAGATCCCTTTAATCCATGGGGCGTAAAAATTGGTTGCCAATATACTGATCACCCTTAAACTTTTTTTTGTCAGAGGTGTCCAATTTCTGAAAGACCTGAGTGTAATCAATGAAAGGAACTGGGGTCTCTGTGGGATGATGAGCAAACCCAAGATTAGTGAGAGACTGCAGGTCCAGCCTGTAGTACCCCCCTTTAGGGATTGTATTGGCTCTACAAATATGAATAGAAAGTGTCCAACCTTGTGCTAGAGCCCATAATGAAGTGAAGAATGAAAAAGTTATAGGAAAAAGGGATCTTTATACAGGATTGCAGGGCATGTGCATCTATTAAACTTCACCTGCAGGATCGTTGTATCTGTGAGCAGCTGAATCTCTAGCAGTTCGGACAGACTGGCCACAATGTCACACACTTTGTTGTAGAGCATCACAATGACCCTCTGCTTATGTGTTGAGCACTTGGCGCGTTTAGCTTTTGAACTCATTAGTCCCCCTGCAAACAAAGTATATCATGAGAAACATTCAAAAGCATTACAGGTATTTTGCTGCTTGTCATGTTTGTCATTAAAGGGTGAAGAAAATCACCAGAATTCCTAACACTCAAAATAGGGTGTGTGCTGGAAATCCTACCATGTCTATAGTAAACAGACCATAACAATAGACACTTATATTCACATATTCACACCTAGCTGCCAAAAAGCTTCCGGGAAAAGAAAATCCTTAATTCCTAATTAGGTCCCCAGACCCAGACATTGAATACGCGTTGGACACATGGGCTTTGGATATTATTTGTGGAAGAGCTGTGTAATTCTTGTAATATGTCAGTTGAGAGAGTCTTATTCTGGACTAGGAGACCTTTCATCTGATATCAAACATGGCATATATATATATATATATATATATATATATATATATATATATATATATATATATATATATATATATATATTATATATTGTCCAGAACATGATAATCCACATAGTATTGGACCCTGGATGATATATATTTGGTGTTTGGGTTAATTTAACTAAAACATTAATGGGGATCATGAATTTCTTGGTTACAATATGTTAACATGCATATTGTGGGAGTTATACCCTTTATGAAATATATATCTAATTTCATAGAGGCTGGATGGGGGCCGACCTTGGCAGACACTCCCACAAGGCGGGGAATGCTGGCCACTCCCCCTAGTGTTCAATACATTAGGAATCTGTGTGCAGGGGGAGGCAGTCAATGGATGGACGCCTTACCTGGATGAAGTGCTAAGTATCTGTCTCTGCATTATCTCTATATCCACTATAACATATATTGTACTGTAACTAATGTATAACTTCTATCTGTCTCTGCATTATCTCTCTCTGTATCCACTATAACATATATTGTACTGTAACTAATGTATAACAGCCTCAGCGGCCAATGTTTTGAATCAGATTAGTGGCCGCTAGGCTTATATGATTGTTAGTATATGCGATATTTGTCATATTAATCTCTAGTAGAAATATTGGAAATTAATGTGCAGCAAATATTAGTAGAAACCATATTTTCCCCCTATTTCATCATGTTCAGTATTGACAATCATACACCCTGGCTCCCAGTCACGAGGACACAGATTGCTGGTTGGCTAAAAGGGACCCACCAAAGGTGTGACTATAAGGCATCAGTGATATGGACAGTTAGACAATGGTTTGTTTATGCAACTGGCGAAAACAATGTTACAGAGGCTCATGGTTTGCGTGAGTGTAAACAAGGAAAGTAATTGGTCACCAAAAAGGGACCAGGAAACCTTAGACATGTTAAATCCAAGTACTACTATTTGGAAATAAAAGTAAGATTTGAATCTGGAATTGTTCTGTGTACCTACTATAGGCTGGAGCACCACAGCTGAGAACATTCTATATGGACAATTTAAGTGTTCAAAAAAAAAAAAAAAAAAAAAGTACCTCCATGTGGATCCACTCTATAGACCGGATCATATTGTGGATATAGTGTGTTCTGTAAGTGGAATTTAGTGTACTGAAGAAGATGCTCTATCACATCTTCAATATACACTGCTTTGGGCATGCTTGGAGACGTCATGATGTTGGCAGCAGTTAAACAGGCATCGGCTGATTTAGTCACTCGCTCCATAATCAGATCCCGCCACAGCTTTTCCTCATCTTCGGTGTCATTGTTCTAAAAAACAAACAAACTGCACTTAGACAAATTGTTGCTCATTTAATTCAAGTGTGTCCATGTGCAAAAAACTACCTTTGGAAAGAATCAAAAAACACATCCATGGAAATTCTGTATTTTACCAGTAGGGGGACTCGTGGTGCTTATTTAAAGTTATTGAAAAAGCACAAAACTGCAGTTAAGACAGCATTTGAACTGCACTGTCACCTTATCTGACCCTACAGAAAAGAGTGGGGAGCGAAAACTGACATTGACTTTCATTGTCTTGGGGCCGATTCAGAGCCAGGTGAAAATTTACACCCGGAAGGCAATGAAAATGAATGGCAGTTTTCTCTACTTAAAAAGGTGCATCTGTGTGTGTTTTATTTTAAGTGGACCAAAACCCAGGATTTTGATTATCCTGGGTCTTGGTCGATGCCTCACTGTGTGAAACCTCCCAGGTCGCCCAAACGAACTCGCCTCTCCCCGGTCCTATGGTGCATGGATGCTCTCTCATACAATCATCGCACTCAGATATACCTTCGCCTGGTGTGGGCACGAGTCCTGCTAAAGGGATAGCAGGGATGTGGCCGCTGCTCGCACTTGCGCTGACCGGGAAAGAAGGCGAGTTGGTGGGTTTCACACAGCGGGGCATCCTGGTTTTGGATGCAGCCCTGGAATCTTATAGTGGACTGGGGGTTTTGGTCCACCTTAAGAGGGAAAAAAATACACAAACATAATAGGAAATACAGTCAATTCAGTATTTTACCAGTAGAGGGAGCTCGTAACACTCAATGGTAATGGTTGGTAAGTTTTTCAATGCAATCCTGGGGGTCTCATACAGAGAGTAACCTCAAGCGGGGATGCCTCACAAATAGGAATACCAGCGGAGCCAGAAACAGTCTTAGACTCTAGGCCGGTGGTTGGTCTTTTTTTATGGCAAAACTGAACCCATTTTCAGAGTAAAATTATCATGTGAAGTTTAAACCGGACCTTCAACCTGATTTAATGAAAAGCCCAAACCCTTAGAAAACTATTTCACAGCATCTAAATTGAATATATTTTAGGTTTTTAGTCACTTATTTTTTCCCCCACTGGGCTGCAACTCTGTTCAGGACTCTACGGGCGCCGCCATCTTGCCTCAGTTGTATCACATACTGAGGAGAGGCAGGCGGGATAAAGTGCAGGGGGCAGGGTTATAGCTGTGCTTTGCACAGACAGGGCAGAGCTGGGGTCAGGGAAAGGACAGCAATCCCAGAATGCAGAGTGATACAGTCAGAAGACACTTCCTGTTTGCAGGCTGCCTGATGCTCCATGAGCCACCATCTTGGAAGTTTAAAGGCTCATAAGACGCAGTAGATGCAGGTAGGATGATTTTTAATGCGAGCAATCTGTATGTACAGGGTGTGGGAAACATAAGATATGCTCTTATTCAGGCTGAAGGTCCGCTTTAAGAGTAATTAAACGGAAAGGTCCACTTTTTATGTAATTTTTGAACGTGTATAATTCTTTGTGCCCAAACTACCAACATTCTGTTGCAATTGCAAATGTGCATCAAGAAGAGAGAAGTGAGCCCAGTACATACAGAACACTGCTGATATGGCTGTTGCTAAGGTGATGGAGCTTGCCCAACATGCCCAGCATCAGTGCTCTCTGTGCACAGACTCACATCTTTCTTCGTGGGGCACTTTGCCCATGGAAATAGATTTCAGATAGTGAAATCTACTTCCACAAAACGCATTTCAAACATAAACCTTATGAGAGCCCACGCATGAAATGTAGGACCGAGAAAAAGGCGAGTTAGTATGAGGAGCTGACACAGTTAAATAGGACTCCTTGTTGTATACTATGCTTTGAAATCAGAACAAACCCCGACAGTGGGCGCCGAGAATCTAAGATTCCAGTGCCGGCCACTGGCTTTCTCCTGCTGTGTGAAATACCCCAGGGTGCCAGTAGTCGCTTACTCTTCCCCGGTCCAATGGCGAATGTGCGAGTTCTCCTCCAATGAGAGCCGTATGTCATGACTATGTCATACAAGGCTTTATTCATCAAGGGATAGCAACAGGTAGTGCCTTGTAAGCGACAGGTAGCGACAGGTGAACGCCGGCCACGGCGTTCACCTGGGATACACGGAAGGCAAAACCACTTCCTCATTAAGATGAAAGGGAGAAACGACCTTAGGCAAAAAAAAATGAGGTTTAAAGCGAAAAACCACCTTATCCTTATGTTGCTCAAAATAAGGAGGCTTCATACAAAGCGCAGCCAGCTCTGACACGCGACGCACCAAGGTGATCGCTACCAAAAAAACCACCTTGAGGGTCAAAATAAACAATGCAGCATCGCACAAAGGCTCAAAGGGAGGACCCTGGAGAGAAGAAAATACAATTCTGTGATTACTTACCTGCAGAATTATTTTTACAGTGTACAGCAGGGCTTGCTTCATTTCTATTCTTTACATGTGGGTAATCCACCACAGGTGGCGCAGTCGACTGCAGGAAGACTTGTGGCCCCTCACGGCCCATAAAAGGGCCAGAATTACCCAGAAGACCCTAGTGTTTGAAAGCAGTAATGCAAGAAGCCAGGAGGCAAGGACCATGTTAGTAAAAACACAGCCAACTAAAAGGAAACTCAACAAAATCACCATAACCAGGCAAAAGAGAACAACGAAACAAGGGTGGGATGAAGCAAGCCGTGCTGTACACTGTAAAAACAATTCTACAGGCGAGTAATCACATAATTGTATTTTTCCAGGTGTACAGCACGGCTTCATTTCTATTCTTTACATGTGGGACATCCAACAGCAGTGTCCAAAAAAAGTAGCACCAATAGCCCTAGTGGAGTGAGCTGTAACACAGAAAGGGGGTTCTTTCCCCTTGGCAGAGTACGCCTGCACCACCGCCTGTCTAATCCACTTGCTGATAGTGAATTTGGCTGGAGGCAAGCCCTTCCTAGGTCCGGAAGGAAGAACAAAAAGAATCAGACTTCCGAAATGACTCAGTGGCGACTAAATAATATTTGAGTGCCCTGACCACATCCAGAGAATGAAGGTTCCGTTCCTTGGAATTAACAGGGGCAGGACAAAAGAAGGTAAGAATGTCCTCATTGAGATGAAAGGCAGACACAACCTTGGGCAAGAATTCCGGATTAAGACGGAACACCACCTTATCCTGATGAAGCTAAAAAATAAGGAGGTTTCATGGAAAGCGCCGCCAGCTCAGAGACGCAACGCACCGAAGTGATAGCAACCAAAAAGGCCACCTTAAGAGTCAGAATAGAAAGAGCAGCATCGCACAGGGGCTCGAAAGGGGCACCCTGGAGAGCAGACAGCACCAAGTTCAAATCCCACACCGGTAGCAGAGGCTTACGCGGTAACCGTACATGAGTGACTCCCTGGAAAAAGGTTTTGACAAGCCTATGATTAGCAAAAGATCTTTGGAAAAAAATTGCCAAAGCAGAAACTTGTCCCTTGAGGGTACCCGACTCTAGACCGTGTTGAAGAAACTTCAGAATCCTGGAAAGGGAGAAAGTGCGACAAGGGAAAGCCTTATACTCACACCATGCAATGTAAGCATGCCAGACCCTATAATAAATCATAGAAGAGGATTTCTTTCGAGCCTGGATCATAGTACTGACGACCAAAGCCGGAAATCTCTTATCCATCAGGATGGAGGTTTCAGCAGCCAAGCCGTCAAAGCAACGTTTGTAAATGGGGATGGCGCAGCTGTCCCTGAGTGAGGAGCTTTGGATTTTCGGGCACGACGTACTGATCCACCGCCATCTGTACGAAGTCCGCAAACCATACCCTCCTAGGCCAACGAGGGGCCAAAAGGATGGTCGGTACCCCCTCCTGGGCTATCTTTCGCAGCACACGACCCAGCAGAGGAAATGGAGGAAATGCATAGAGGAGTCGAAACTCCGTCCAAGGAATTGCCAGCACGTCCGTGGCGAAGGCTAGAGGATCACTTGACAGGGAGACGAATCTTGGAAGCTTGTGATTGTGATGGGACGCAAACAGATCCACGCTAGGCTGACCCCAGAGGCGACACAGGGCATGAAAGATCTCGTTGTCTAGAGACCACTCCCCCAGACGAGCAGTCCCCCTGCTCAGGGCATCTGCCTCCTGGTTCTCCACCCCAGGGATGTAAACCGCGGAGATGCAGGGAACGTTCTCCTCTGCCCATGACAAAGTCAGAGACACCTCCTTGAGGGCTCGTTTGCTCCGAGTCCCGCCCTGGTGATTGATGTAAGCAACGGCCGTTTGGTTGTCCGAGCGCACCTGGACCGCACGACCCTGTGGATGGGGAGTCAACTGAAAGAGAACCAGCCTGAACGCTCTCAGCTCCAGGAGGTTGATGGGTGCGTGGGCCTCCTGAGGACCCCACTGTCCCTGGAACTTCAGCGATTGCTAAACCCCTCCCCAACCGGTCAGACTGGCGTCTGTGGTGACAAATCTCCCATCGCGGCGGCAGAAAGGACCTGCCCACCAGAAGATTTCTCGTGTCCAACCACCACGAGAGGGACTGTCTGGCCAGAGGGGACAGAGCAAACTCCTGCTCCAAGGACTCCTGACTCCGATCCCAGACGGTCAAGAGATTCAACTGAAGAGGTCTCATGTGGAACTGAGCAAAAGGCACAGCCTCGAAGCAAGACACCATGAGACCCACCAACTGCATCCCCAGACGGATGGAGGGATGAGGGCAAGCCAACAAGGCCCGTGCCTGCATCTGAAGGCCCTCCACCTTCTGCTGAGGAAGAAACACCTTGACCTGAGAAGTATCTAGCGTCATTCCCAGGAAGGACCTCACCGGTGAGGGAGAGAGTGAAGACTTGGGATAATTGATCACCCAACCGAAGGACTCGAGGGTGGACACTACCATCCGAGTATTCCTCTTGGCCTGATGAAAAGATGGAGCAGCAATCAACAGGTCGTCCAAGTAAGGAAGAACGCGAACGCCCTGGCTCCTCAGAAGGGCCATGACACCCGCCAGCACCTTGGTGAACACCCGGGGGGCCGAGGTGACGCCAAACGACAAGGCCACAAACTAGTAGTGTTGATCCCCCAGAGCGAAACCTCAGGAACCTCTGATGTCCCAGGAAGACAGGAACATGCAGATAGGCATCCTTGATGTCCACAGTGGTCATGAAGTCGCCTGGCTGAAGAGAGCTCACCGCCGACCGTAAGGTTTCCATGCGGAAGTGTTTGAACCTGCCAAATCTGTTGAGACCCTTTAGATCCAGGATGGGTCTCAGGGAGCCTTTTTAGGCACCGTGAACAGGTTGGAGTAGAACCCCCGACCCTGTTCTAGCAGAGGCCCTGCGCCGTCACAGGATTTTGGGAGATCTGGAACGAATGAATCTAGGGGGCAGCCAGGCTGCCAACTATATCTTGTATCCGGAGGACACCACCTCCTGAATCCACCGGTCTGAGACGTGTTGTCTCCAGACGTGAGCAAAGAGACGAAGCCGCCCACCCACCTGGCTGGGTGAGGGCGTCCCCTCATGCCTGAAGTGCCTTGGTGGGGGGCTTAGGCTTGGATCCCCAGGTGAGGCCGGGACGACCTTGGGCTCTACCTCGCCCCCGTGAGTCTCTGCGGCCACCAGAGAAGGAAGATTCTCGTCTTCCACGAGAGAGAACAAAGGAAGAAGAGCCCCGAAAAGGCCGCACCGGCTTCCAACGCTGAGGAAGTCTCCCGTCTTTAGCCAGGAGGTCCAACCGTTCCCCGAACAGCCGAAGTCCCAGGAAGGGAATACCTGTGAGAGCTTTTTTGGCAGCAGCATCCGCCTGCCCACTGTCGCAACCAGATAGATCGATGCAGCGCGATCATCGCAGCCGAAGCCCTACCACCAAAACGGACGGCGTCATCCATAGCCGATATGACAAAAGCAAGGAAGTCCGCACAAGCTAAAAGCTCCCTATACTCCTCCGCACACTTGTGAGATTTGGCGATATCCACGAGACGCCTCACCTTTTTAATGGCCATGGAAACAATGGCCGCAGCACAGACAGGGCGCAGACCAGTTCCCACAGAAGTGAAAGCGTGACAGGCTAGTTGATCCATGCGCCTGTCAACATGATCACGCAAGGAGGAAGTTTCAGGAGATGGCATAACCGAGGTATTGGAGAGGCCCAGAACAGGAGCATCCACTTCCGGGGGATGGGACCAGAGGCGAACCAAATCCTCCGAAAAGGGATACCGTCTGTCCAGACCCCTAGACACTGACAGCAACCTATTAGGCTTCTCCCATTCCCTAAAAACCATCTTAGAGAAGTGGCCTTGTTCAGGAAAGACAAGGCGCTGTCTCTCCAGCCGAAACAGGTCCCCCTGTTTCCTCTTGGCCGCCTTAGGAGGAACAATGTGCAGGGTTTCAAGTACCGCCGACAACAGCTGCTCTGTATCATCCTGGGGCCACTCGTCCTCAGATGAAGACCCGGGGCAACTGTCAAGGTCCCCCCGACTGCCCCCGGAGGAGTCGGACCCCTGGAGCAACTCACCCTCCTCAGTGGAATCTCGGCCACCGAAGGCCTCATAATCCTCATCGGCAAAGATGGCACGAGCCGGCTACAAATGACGCTTCTTCATCTTGGCCTTGCCAGCGGCCGAACACGCCAATTGACTAGGGGCCAGAAGCAGACGCGGGGGAGTCGGAGAGGCCGTCGGAGCAATGGGACTGGGGCCGGCAACACTCGCACCATCCTGATCCGCAATAACACTCGCAGGACATACAAACCGCGCTGAAACCGCTCAGCGACATGTACCACACACAAAGCTTAGTAAGTCCCGAGGGGTTCCCAAGCCCTCTATTCCCAGGAGCCTCCATTATGGTGATTATGGTAAGACGACGGGTCGCAAGGCACTAAGGAAGCCCAGAACCGTACAAAAAAAACCTAATCTGACCCTCAGCACCCTAACCCACAGGGCAGGAAGAGGTTGTGGGGGGGGGGTGGAGAATGGACCGGGAGGAACCACAAATACATTATGGGACCCTGAAAGACACAAAGGTGGACAACATGAGCGTCCCACAGTGCATGTACCACCATATTAAGCTACACAATAATTAACAGGTAAGGACAAAAAGACCGGACTCATGGACCAAAGCCGCCAGTGAAGTGCCCGAGAAGAACCCGTGCAGCATTGACAGCAGACCCGCAGCAGCGCTGTAATCAGACCCAAGGAGCGTAGAGGCGCGTGAGGCAGCGGGGAGCTCCGAGAAAATGGTGCCGGGCCGGCCCAAGCAGCCCCCCCACCCCGCAGCGCGCCAAAGACTCCAGGCGCCAGAGGGTCAAAATGGTGCACGGGACAGAAAGACAGGGCGGCATCACTCCACCGCGGAGATCACCCTGGCAGCGATCAAGGCAGAAAACCGCCACCTCGCGAACGAGGGAGCGCGCGACCCCCCCCCCCTCCCGACGCCATAACATGTGGGAGGCGAGAGGAGCAGGAGCGAGGAATGTCCCAGGAAGACAGGAACATGCAGATAGGCATCCTTGATGTCCACAGTGGTCATGAAGTCGCCTGGCTGAAGAGAGCTCACCGCCGACCGTAAGGTTTCCATGCGGAAGTGTTTGAACCTGCCAAATCTGTTGAGACCCTTTAGATCCAGGATGGGTCTCAGGGAGCCTTTTTAGGCACCGTGAACAGGTTGGAGTAGAACCCCCGACCCTGTTCTAGCAGAGGCCCTGCGCCGTCACAGGATTTTGGGAGATCTGGAACGAATGAATCTAGGGGGCAGCCAGGCTGCCAACTATATCTTGTATCCGGAGGACACCACCTCCTGAATCCACCGGTCTGAGACGTGTTGTCTCCAGACGTGAGCAAAGAGACGAAGCCGCCCACCCACCTGGCTGGGTGAGGGCGTCCCCTCATGCCTGAAGTGCCTTGGTGGGGGGCTTAGGCTTGGATCCCCAGGTGAGGCCGGGACGACCTTGGGCTCTACCTCGCCCCCGTGAGTCTCTGCGGCCACCAGAGAAGGAAGATTCTCGTCTTCCACGAGAGAGAACAAAGGAAGAAGAGCCCCGAAAAGGCCGCACCGGCTTCCAACGCTGAGGAAGTCTCCCGTCTTTAGCCAGGAGGTCCAACCGTTCCCCGAACAGCCGAAGTCCCAGGAAGGGAATACCTGTGAGAGCTTTTTTGGCAGCAGCATCCGCCTGCCCACTGTCGCAACCAGATAGATCGATGCAGCGCGATCATCGCAGCCGAAGCCCTACCACCAAAACGGACGGCGTCATCCATAGCCGATATGACAAAAGCAAGGAAGTCCGCACAAGCTAAAAGCTCCCTATACTCCTCCGCACACTTGTGAGATTTGGCGATATCCACGAGACGCCTCACCTTTTTAATGGCCATGGAAACAATGGCCGCAGCACAGACAGGGCGCAGACCAGTTCCCACAGAAGTGAAAGCGTGACAGGCTAGTTGATCCATGCGCCTGTCAACATGATCACGCAAGGAGGAAGTTTCAGGAGATGGCATAACCGAGGTATTGGAGAGGCCCAGAACAGGAGCATCCACTTCCGGGGGATGGGACCAGAGGCGAACCAAATCCTCCGAAAAGGGATACCGTCTGTCCAGACCCCTAGACACTGACAGCAACCTATTAGGCTTCTCCCATTCCCTAAAAACCATCTTAGAGAAGTGGCCTTGTTCAGGAAAGACAAGGCGCTGTCTCTCCAGCCGAAACAGGTCCCCCTGTTTCCTCTTGGCCGCCTTAGGAGGAACAATGTGCAGGGTTTCAAGTACCGCCGACAACAGCTGCTCTGTATCATCCTGGGGCCACTCGTCCTCAGATGAAGACCCGGGGCAACTGTCAAGGTCCCCCCGACTGCCCCCGGAGGAGTCGGACCCCTGGAGCAACTCACCCTCCTCAGTGGAATCTCGGCCACCGAAGGCCTCATAATCCTCATCGGCAAAGATGGCACGAGCCGGCTACAAATGACGCTTCTTCATCTTGGCCTTGCCAGCGGCCGAACACGCCAATTGACTAGGGGCCAGAAGCAGACGCGGGGGAGTCGGAGAGGCCGTCGGAGCAATGGGACTGGGGCCGGCAACACTCGCACCATCCTGATCCGCAATAACACTCGCAGGACATACAAACCGCGCTGAAACCGCTCAGCGACATGTACCACACACAAAGCTTAGTAAGTCCCGAGGGGTTCCCAAGCCCTCTATTCCCAGGAGCCTCCATTATGGTGATTATGGTAAGACGACGGGTCGCAAGGCACTAAGGAAGCCCAGAACCGTACAAAAAAAACCTAATCTGACCCTCA
This sequence comes from Gastrophryne carolinensis, assembly GCA_027917425.1. Lineage (NCBI taxonomy): Eukaryota > Metazoa > Chordata > Amphibia > Anura > Microhylidae > Gastrophryne > Gastrophryne carolinensis. Next base: position 607,328,354 of record CM051234.1, read on the forward strand.
GCACCCTAACCCACAGGGCAGGAAGAGGTTGTGGGGGGGGGGTGGAGAATGGACCGGGAGGAACCACAAATACATTATGGGACCCTGAAAGACACAAAGGTGGACAACATGAGCGTCCCACAGTGCATGTACCACCATATTAAGCTACACAATAATTAACAGGTAAGGACAAAAAGACCGGACTCATGGACCAAAGCCGCCAGTGAAGTGCCCGAGAAGAACCCGTGCAGCATTGACAGCAGACCCGCAGCAGCGCTGTAATCAGACCCAAGGAGCGTAGAGGCGCGTGAGGCAGCGGGGAGCTCCGAGAAAATGGTGCCGGGCCGGCCCAAGCAGCCCCCCCACCCCGCAGCGCGCCAAAGACTCCAGGCGCCAGAGGGTCAAAATGGTGCACGGGACAGAAAGACAGGGCGGCATCACTCCACCGCGGAGATCACCCTGGCAGCGATCAAGGCAGAAAACCGCCACCTCGCGAACGAGGGAGCGCGCGACCCCCCCCCCCTCCCGACGCCATAACATGTGGGAGGCGAGAGGAGCAGGAGCGAGGAAGGTAAGCATAATGTGAGGTAACAACATGAGTAAAACATAAGTAAAACACACCACATCAAGTACACAGTAATAAAGCTTGTGGGATACATATGAAGCAGGGTCACAGGGTGGTTCCTCCCCTCCCCCCCCCATAGGCTCACCATAGCCTATGGCCGGCTTACTCTGAGGAAAGGGTCTGCGGCCCAGAGCATAGCTCTGCCGAACACCTGACCCTCTGCGTTTCTCTACCGTCACCTGATCCGCAGCCATGGCTGGGAGGCAAGAAGGGTCCCGGAAGCAGGTGGGAATAGGGCTTGGAGCGGCCGTCGGGCTTGGGATGCCCCGCTTATCTGCGAAGTCCATGGAGAGAGAGGAAAAGAACCATCTTCGCAGCCAGACTGCAGGAGAACACTGGGGTCTTCTGGGTAATTCTGGCCCTTTTATGGGCCGGGAGGGGCAACAAGTCTTCCTGCTGTTGACTGCGCCACCTGTGGTGGATTACCCACATGTAAAGAATAGAAATGAAGCAAGCCGTGCTGTACACCTGGAAAAGTACCAAATTCAAATCCCACACCGGTATTACTGATTTACGCGGTGGACGGACATGAGTGACTCCCTGGAAAAAGGTTTGAACCTCAGGTTATCTGCCTCCTACCCTGGGGATGTAAACCGCCGAGATGCAGGGAACATTCTCCTCTGCCCAAGTCAGAATCTGGGTCACCTCCTTGAGGGCTCGCTTGCTCCGAGTCCCGCCCTGGTGATTGATGTAGGCGACAGCCGTCTGATTGTCCGAGCAAACCTGGATTGCACAACCCCTTGGGGAGTCAAGCAAAAAGCACCAACCGGATCGCTCTCGGCTCTAGGAGATTTATGAGCAAGTGGTTCTCCTGTGGACCCCACTGACCCTGGATCTTATGCGTTTGCCAAACGCCTCCCCAGCCAGCCAGACTGGCGTCTGTGGTAACTATCTCCCACCGGGGAGTCAGAAAGGACTTGCCCACCAATAGGTTTCTGGAGTCCAGCCACCACAAGAGGGACTGTCTGGCCAGGGGGGACAGTGAAAATTCATGTTCCAGCGACTCCTGCGTCCGGTCCCAGCCGGTCAACAGGTTCAACTGAAGAGGTCTCATGTGGAATGGGGCGAAGGGCATTGCCTCAAAGCATGACACCATGCTGGCAAGAAGCCCGCTGGGCGCAAGGTGCTGATGGCCCAACTCCATGCAGAAAACTGCCTGTAATTAGAGAATTGCTGTGAATCCAGAATGGGCCAGCCCGACCCATCCTTTTGGGGGACTGTGGAAAGGTTGGTATAGCGGCCCCTGCCTCTGCCTATTACGGGCAATCTGCAAGAGACCCTCAGACCTTGCAGGCCTAGCATGGCCTGTGCCAACAACTGAACAGCAGCAGGGACCAGGAGTACCTGGGACCTGATAAAACTGGGGAAGGCCGTGCAGCAAACTCTATCCTGTATCTGGAGGACACAACCTCCTGAATCCAGCAGAATGAGGCGAGATGCCTCCTGATAAGAGCAAGGTACTGCAGCCATCCCCTCACCCAGACGGGCGAGGGCGCTCCATCATGCTTGAGGGGGTTTGGTGGAAGATTTGGGCTTAGCCCCGCCGGAGGGGCCAGGGCGTTGTCTGCTGCTCGTGGGGCAGGAGTCTGCACGAAAAACCCGGAAGGACACCCCTGGTTCCTGTTTAACACTAAGGTGGGGGGGGGGGGAGGGGTGCCCCTGCCCCGAGGGGGCCGAGACGGCCGTCTGCGTAGGGGAGATTTGCCATTTTTACCGAACAGGTCTAGACGGGCCCTAAATAGGCGTTGCCCTCTAAAGGGAAGCCCAGTAAGAGTCTTTTTAGTAGCATCGTCAGCACCCCACTGTTGCAGCCAGACCAAGCGACATATAGCCACCGCAAGGGCAGAAGTTCTGGCACACATTCAAATAGCGTCATCCAGCGCTAATAGAATACATTTTACAAATACATCACAATTGGAGAGTGCATTAAACACCTCCCAAGGGAGATCCTCGGGGGGGGGGGGTTGATCAAGCAACTTTCTGATGAGGGTTCTAGCGGCCACTGCAGTAATAGCTGCGGCACAGACCGGGCGCAGCGCTGTCCCAGCACAAGAAAAGGCATGGGAGGCCAGCAGATCAATGCGCCGGTCCTCAGCATCCCGAAGGGTACTATAAGCAGGGGTTGTAATAAAGGGGGGATTAGGGACCCCTATGATCGGCGCATCCACCACGGGGGGTGATGACCAGCAATTAACCACCTCAGGGGGAAAATGGTATTTCCTATCCCAGTCCCCTGGAAGTTTACTGGGGCATTCCCATTCCTTGAGCACAAGGGCATGGAAATGAGCCTGCTCTAGAAATTCCAAACGTGCAGTCGCAGTATGGAAACGCTCCCCTCTAGGCTTGGGGACCTGACCGGGGAGAGAGATAGACAGTGCCTTAAAGACCTTAATCAACAAGTCGTCAGTGTCACACTGGCCCCAGTATTCAGGGCCAGAATAGTCATGACTCCTCGGCCTCTCATCAGATGAGCCTGAGTCAGAGAACAACTCCCCTTCATCAGAAGGGGTATAGTCACACGGAGTAGTAAACTCCTCGGTTCTCATAGAAAATACAGAAACATGAGGCGACTGGTGCCGCTTCCTACCAGGGCCCTTTTCGCTCTGACAACCTAGCAATAATCTGTTCAGCCGTAGGCAGTCTGGAAGGCCCAGCAGGCTGCAATTCCCCACTTGTAGACGACTCAGCAGGAGAGAGATTTAAGTCTGGGGAGATAGGCGAATTGAAGCTAGGTGTAGCCACTGACCGACCTGATTGCAGGGTCAGTGCTTGCTCGGCACAGGGTACGCAGACCCGAGCCCTGTCAGCATCAGCATGGGGTTGTCCACACGCTATACACAGCCGGTCTTGTCCCGGAGGGACCCCGGTCACATAATTCTGAGATGCCTCCATATGGTGATTTTTCAAGGCACAATATGCCAGTAGGGATTTACACTATAAGTAACCCTGGATGCTCCAAAGACCCGCTAGGGAAGTGGGAGAATATTACAAGGCCCGCTATAATTTTACACCGGGCCGGGAGAAGCCAATGGTGTTCACCAGTCTGAAAGACATAAAGGGAATAAAGGGTGTCAGAACCATGCGCAGTAATCAAGGATCATGAAAATCGCCCGCGAGGGCACTTACAGACCAAGGGAGGAGGAGGACCGCTACCACGCGTGCGTGCGGCCAGCATCAAAATGGCGCCAAGCGAACCTCGAAGGGCGGGCCAGAGCGGGCTGTGACACGGAGCGCGCCAAACCAGGTCCCCACCCCCCCGAAGAGCGCGAAGCTCTGAGATAGTTTCAACGTTGTCATGAGGAGCGAAGTGTATGACACACTTAGAAAATGACTTGCCAATGAAGACGCTGCAGCGTCTGAGGCGAAGCCGCCGCCCGGCGCAGCACATCCAGTAAAGGAAGAGGTGCGCGCGGTGGCAACAGATACACAGTAAAAATGCAAACAGCGCGGCTCTGACACCAGGAATACCAGTCAAGGGCAATACTAAGGCCATAAGCGTGTAAACATACACTGAGACCACCACACACACACACACCCCTTTCTTTCTCCCCGGGCTACGGGGGGGAACGATGGAGGATGGCGACCCTTTGTACAGGGCCCACCGCTACACAGGGCATGGGGCAATAGTGCGGGAGGGGCATCCCTTAGAGGCTCACCATCAGCATAAACCGCCTACCCTTTGGTGGGGGACTGTGCTGGAGCATGGCTCCGTTAAGCACGCATGGTGCTGCCTACCTTCACCCGACCAGCGCAGCCCAGGCTGGGAGGCACATCACAGGGAGGATGGGTGGGAATAGACCAACAGGGCCGCAGGCTGTAATAGCCCCGCTCACCTGCGAGAGAGTGATACTTCATGTCTTCGCAGTCAGCACTGCAGAGAAATCTGGGGATTTGTGGGAGGTCCCCGGGTATTTGAGGGCCGGGATGAGCCTGTTTTTGCATGTCTCTGCAGTGCAGCGCCATCTGGCGGAGGATAACCCAAGTGTAAGTATTATATCTGGAGCAGGACGTACTGTATACTAAGAATATAATTTTTCCAGGTTGGACAATCTGGCACACACCTCAGATTGCGACTCCCCACTCGTGACAACATCACATGGGGTACGGATCAGGCGGGGAGGGGTAGGTGAATAGACCGGTGGCGCTGAACCAGACGCCTGGGGTCCGAACTGCCGCGTAATAGTCTGCTGCGCACCTGGTATGCAAAGGATTACATCATCCCCAGTAAATGATACCCCACACCCCAAACACTTTCGGGATTGCCCCAAAAGGAGCCCAAGCCCGGAATCCGGGGAAGCCTCCATACAGTGATTTTATAGGTACTCGCAATGACCAGGGGAATTACGCAATAAAAGCAACCCGGGATGCCCCTTTAATGTCCCAAGTGGGAGGATTTGCATATGAACCCAATTTAACCCAGGAACCCTAGGACCGGGACTACCCCCTTAATAAGCAATGTAGGGCCACCTGAAAGACACAAGGATAGGGCCATTCAGCACACAAGCAACATGCCCACCAAAATAATGCAGCAACATACATACATATATATATATATATATATATATATATATATATATATATATATATATATATATATACACACACACACATTGTTCGCGCGTCGCGCCCTGCCCCCCCCCCCCCTTCACACAGCGCGGCTCCCAGCCAGTGGCCGGGCTCAGTCACGGCGCCAGCAGCACGGGGGCGGGCCGCGGGCGATCGCGCCGAGCACCCGGCCCACCCCCCTCAACCACCGCACCTGAGGGGAAGAAGCTCCCCCACCGACCAGCAGCTCGCAATGGCTGGCGCTGCGGTACAACCCGCGCTGGTAATGCAAAAAACAGTGGAAACACATACAGTGAATATGCACCCACACACTGACATCCAATAAAAATAAAGCTTTTGCTCACAAGGGAGAAGGGCCACCCCCCCCGCCCCCCCAAGAAGAAGGACATCCGGGAGAGGGGGAATCCACGCTGGAGGTGGAAAGTCAAGGGAGAGGGCATCCCATGCCAGGATCACCAACCAGCGAACCGCCTACCCCTTGGTATGGGGTCTCACGGTGGAGCATAGCTCCTAAGCACCATAGGGTGCCATCTACCCTTGCCCGGACCAGCAGCCTAGGCTGGGAGGCAAGGTAAAATCAAATAAGGGAATCCGAGCAGAAATAGATCAAATAGAGGGCCGGGAGTTACCCCGGCTACCTGCAAGGAGACATCCATCTTCTGACTTGCTCGCCGTCTGCAGAGATGAAAGACTGGGGAATGAGTGGGAGGTCCCAGGTATTTATGGACTGGGAGGGGCTCACTTTTTTTCTTTACATCTCTGCAAGATCGCCCTCTACAGGACAGTATAACCCAAGTGTAATGACTATCTGAAGCGGGGTGTGTGACATACTTAGAATAAAGGGACCATAAGCATCCCACAGCACATGCACAATAACAGTAACACAATAGATATTGATAACAATAGACACTTATGACACCGACCGTGAAGCCACACTGGAGGGGTCCCAGGCAGCAAGGCAAGAGAAGAAGCACAAAATGGCGCCGAGTCAGCAGCTCCAAGCGTTCCTCGCAACCACCCCCCCCCCCCCACCCCGACGGCGAGAAAGCAGCGCCCGCCTCCTCACAGCCCTGCATCTGCCAACTCCAAAATGGAGGCCGTCCTCCAAGAAGCCACACAAGACTTGCCACAGGGCGGCCCACAGCGGGGCCCCAGCACAACGCGCGCACCAGCCTCACACCGGGCCGAAGACAGGAATCCTGCGGTCCCAGGAGAGACCGCCGAGCAGCATCCGACCCCCCCCCCCAGAGCGTAAAAGCCCAAGATGGAGGGGAGAGGGGAGCAGGCAGAGACAACTCGAGGGAGCGAGGGAAGTACGTATGACATGCGCAAGTGAATCACACACACACATAGCAATAAAGCTTGTGGGGCAGAGGGAATAAACGGAGGGCAGTAAATGGTTCCTCCCCCCCCCCCATAGGCTCACCATCACCCTATGGCCGGCTATCCTTTAGACAGGGTCTGTGGCCCAGAGCCTAGCTCTGCCAAGACGCCTGACCCCGGCGTTCTCCCAACCGTCACAGTCCCGACAGCCGTGGCTGGGAGGCAATAGTGGGTCCACGGGATCAGTGGGAATAGGGTCCGCAGCGCCCGACGGGCTAGGAGGCCCCGCTCAGCTGCAATATCCAGGAGAGAGTATCCAACGATCTTCAGCAGCCAGAGGGCAATACGAACACTGGGAAATCATAGTGAGACACCTGCTTTCATAGGGAGCTGGGAGGAGCGCCCCCTAGGGGCGGAATACCCAATTGTCATCACTTCTGGGACGACCTGGACTGGATTTAGGGAAAAAAATTGTTAAATAATATCACAAAGTAATGGCCGGCCAGCTGTGTGTATTAGCAGAGAGGGAAGGAAGGAAGGAAAATAGAAGAGCAGAAAAATAGATAATTGTTTTTAAAATGGACCAAAACCCAGGATTTTGACCGATCGGGGGTGCCCCGCTGCGTGAAACCCCCCAGATCGCCTAAGGTAACTAACCTCTTTTCGGTCCTACAGCGCGTCTAAGAGCAGCGGCTCTGAGTGCGCTGATGGCCGCATCCTTCACTTCACTTTAACATGGAGTGTGCTCGCGCCGACCATTCACAAATGCCTGGCGCGGGCACATGCCCTGCTAGAGGGATAGCGGGATGTGGCCGCCGCTCACGCATGTGGCGTTGGACCGGGAAACCATCGCCTCTGCGAAGGAAAGACAGGAGGTGAAAAACGAACACTTCTGTGTGTGCGTTCCTTTGGGCGGAAGTGGCACGTAGCGGCGCGTTTCGCGTCACTTCCGCCCCAACGAGCGGAATGGTGAGGACGGATATAAAAAGGGACACAGACCACAGCGAACCTGCACCCTGGCGAAGTGGTGAGAGGACCACGCAGCGCGTCGGTGAGGTAAGTGGCACACAATTATATTATACCATTGCTAATTCTGATGCAGATTGTATGGATGGATGCTCATTGGGATTGCACTACATCGAGGCACTAGATAGATGGCTTAATTGCACATGGCACGTTGCACTTTAGCTCAATTTAATTAGTTTTCTATTAGAGCTGCAGCACTCATTTACTTTGATACAGCACTTTTATTACTATTCATTAATTCTTATATTTCTTACCTATTTCACCAGCACTTTTCTTGCTGCTATCCATACAAGAGGCATCAGAACTTATTAATTGTGATAATAAATTGATCGAACATGAATTTAAATATGTATTAGCCCCAGAATTCCACCCCACTAAGATTTTTTGGTTTTATATTGTCTTATGTGTTTGTTTTTGTATTGGTTTATTTTTGTATTGCTGGCATAATTTTCAATTAAATGATCAAAATTGATCTGTGTGCGCAGCTATTTGTGTGTGGGGTTTGCAGCGGGCCAGCTCTAGGACCCTATTGCCTTGCGGTGAGCTAGTATATGTTCTCCCCCCCCCCCCCTTTAGCCTGCACCTAGTACCCCTGAGGCTGTGCATATTCAGTTGTTGGGGTGAATGGGGTGACCTGGGGGGGTTTCACACATGCCCTTTTGGGGTGATCAACATGGATTTTGGTACACTTTAAAAGGGAATCTGACACCATGGGGGCCATGGTGACAGTTGGTGAATGTAGCAACTAGTAAGCCCCTATAACAATAGGCCTAGATATATATGTAAATTTACTATACATTAAAGCAGAATTCCACGGGGGAAGACTGCTTTGCATCTCCCTGTACCTTCCTGTTATGTGGCACAGCAACTGAGGCAGTACCGCTGGCCCATGTTGAAGGTAAGGGTTTTTTACTCTGTAACTGCCCCTCGTTTTCAGGTGATAATCCACTTTAAGAGGATTATATCTAGTGGCAGATGTAGTTTAACAGCAAGTTCACTTACATGGTTCAGCAAAGTTGACAACTTTGAACCGTCCTGGATATTTTTCTCCAGAATCCCAAGCAACTTGACCAGTTTCTCAGAGGAGATCTGTGAAAAGGGAAAGATTAAGTTTCATTATAAAACAGTTTTGCTAAAAGACAAAAAGCAGCGGTGAAAGTGCTTTTACCTTGTTCATGATTCCCATTGCTTTAATTTTAGCAGATTCACTGCCGAGTTCGTTGAGCTGATGTTTGCCCAGGAGAATGTCCGCCGGAATCTCATCATCATCCGCTGTAATAAGACGCGGATCAGATATTCACGTTACAAACACAAGTCCACAACATACACTTTAGAAGTAAGCCAGTAAAAGTAACGGGAGGTCAGCAAACAATAAAACAGAAAAGACCATCAAGTTTTTTGTGCTACTAGCCTTGGTAGCCTGTGTGAATTAAAGAGACATTCCAGGCAATGTGTTCCCCCAATAACCCCTATAGAACTTGCACCCATCCTATGACTCATTTTCACAGGGGTGGCATCTTATTTACCAGCACTTTGTGTCCCCTAATAACCCCTATAGAACTTGCACCCATCCTATGACTCATTTTCACAGGGGTGCCATCTTATTTACCAGCGCTTTGTGTCCCTCAATAACCCCTATAGAACTTGCACCCATCCTATGACTCATTTTCACAGGGGTGCCATCTTATTTACCAGCGCTTTGTGTCCCTCAATAACCCCTATAGAACTTGCACCCATCCTATGACTCATTTTCACAGGGGTGGCATCTTATTTACCAGCACTTTGTGTTCCCCGATAACTCCTATAGAACTTGCACCCGTCCTATATTTCACAGTTCCTAAAATAAATTAACTTCTGAGACATACATGTACGAGGCATCCCCTGCAACTAAATGGGCCCTGCGGATAGAAGCAAAGTTCACTACAGTTTATTAAGAAATGTAGCCCATGACAGCTAGCACGGGGAGATAAGAAAAACAGGCTAATTTGACTGTGTTCCTGTAATATAAAGATTTTAAATCGCCATCAGCAGAAAAAAAAAAAAAAAAAAAAACTGACAGCCCCCAGTTGGCCCCATTTCAGAGCTGTTGGTTTTGGTGCTGATCGTGCACTCCCCAATCAATCCCAATGTAAGATCCTTATTTAAAATGGACGAAATCCCAGGATTTTGACTATTCTGGGCTTTGGTCCTTCCCCCTCTGTGTGAAACCCCCCAGGATGCCGAGACCAACTCACCCCTTCCCGGTCCCACGGCGTGTCTGGATGCTCAGGTGCTCACCAGGGAAGTTCAGCTTTAAAACCAACCCATCCCATCATGTAGGACTATGCCAGGACTTGACGGATTCGTGAGGAGGGTTATTTTTCTTTACACTCTGACTTGACAATCCCTTGCTGCCTTGTTTATTTTTATCCGAAAGGATAACTTACCAACTGTTGAGAAATCCATGTCTTCCAAGTTTTCCAAAATATTTTCTACTGAAGAAGAAAATCTTTTGAAGGTCGAAGAGTCCATCATTTCTTTAGGGAAAAAAAGGTTGGATCATTTTACTTTTAGCTCTGCGGGACAGACAAGTTTGTTCAATTATAACTACAAGTCCTAAGCCACTCAAAAGGTACAATGCACAGCGAGGGGTTACAGTGGGAGGGGAGCACAGTCATGAAGGTGTGAAGACATATTTTCCCAAAAAAATACCATTTTGTGAATACTCACCTGAAAAATGGGTATTATAAGTATGTCACACACCCCGCTTCAGATAGTCATTACACTTGGGTTATACTGACCTGTGTAGGCGATCTTGCAGAGATGTCAATAAAAAAGGAAGACCCTCCCGGTCCATAAATACCTGGGACCTCCCACTCATTACCCAGTATTAGAACAGCAGTAAGGAAACAAAGGGACCAGGAAGAGCCAAAACAACCAGCAACAGTAAAAAAGGTTCAACATATAAAGGATCCAGAATACCAAAGGGCGGGGTGAAGCGGGGTGTGTGACATACTTATAATACCCATTTTACAGGCGAGTATTCACAAAATGGTATTATTCTAAGTATGTCACACACCCCACTTCAGAATAGTCATTACACTTGGGACATCCAATAGCAGTGTCCATAAAGGGCGGGGATCCAAAAACAAGGCAACAATGCACAAACTTAAACCACTGCAGCTTGCAGAACTTTGCGGCCAAAAACAGCATCCGCTGAGGCCCGAACATCAACCTTGTAAAACTTAGAAAACGTGTGAACTGAAGACCAAGTAGCAGCCTTACAAACTTGCTCCACAGAGGCCTGATGCTGGAAAGCCCAGGACGCCCCAACAGCACGAGTGGAATGAGCAGTAACACGAAAAGGGGGAATCTTCCCCTTGGCAGAATAGGCCCCAACAATGGCCTGGCGAATCCACTTACTAATAGAAGACTTGGTGGGAGCCAAACCTTTCCTAGGCCCAGAGGGCACCACAAAAAGGGCATCAGTCCTACGAAGAGAGGAAGTAGCCACCAAATAGTACTTCACACAGCGAACCACATCCAGAGAATGCAAAACCCTCTCCTTGTCATTGCTGGGCTTAGGACACAAGGAGGGTAAAACAATGTCCTGATTAAGATGAAAGGCAGAGACCACCTTAGGAAGGAAATCTGGCTTGAAGCGGAAAACAACCTTGTCCTGATGCCTCTCAAAGTAAGGAGCCTTAATGGACAAAGCCGCCAACTCCGATACACGCCGAACGGAAGTGATGGCAACCAGAAACGCAACCTTCTGAGTAAGCGTAGAAAGTGCAATATCCTGCAAAGGTTCAAAAGGAGGACCCTGCAAAGCAGAAAGAACCAAATTCAAATCCCAAACTGGGAGCACAGGCTTCCTAGGAGGCTGCACATGCGTAACCCCCTGGAAAAAGGTCTTAACCAGAGGATGAAGAGCAAAAGACTTTTGAAAGAAAACCGCCAGGGCAGAAACATGCCCCTTCAGCGTACTAAGCTACAAACCTAGATCCAGACCATGTTGCAGAAATTCCAAAACCCTAGGGATAGAAAACGCCCTGCAAGGCAAGGCCCGGACCTCACACCAATCGATATAAGACCTCCAAATCCTGTAGTAGATGGCAGAGGAAGACTTCTTTCTAGCCCTAACCAGAGTCTGAATGACAGCATCAGAAAGACCTTCCTCCAAGATGGAGATTTCAGCAGCCACGCCGTCGAAGCCAGCATTGGTAAATTGGGGTAGAGCAGTGGACCCTGAGTGAGTAGATCCGGCAGAAGGGGCAGATCTAACTGATCCGCTGCCAACCTTACCACATCTGCAAACCAAACCTGTCTTGGCCACCTTGGAGCCACCAAGATTGCGGACGCGCCCTCTAGGGCCAGCTTGTGCACCACTTTGCCCACCATGGGAAACGGAGGGAAAAGGTACAGAAACCCCAGATCCCTCCAGTTCAGAGACATGGCATCCGCTGCCAGAGCCAGCGGATCCCGCGAGAGAGACACAAATGCCGGAAGCTTGTGATTGTGACGAGAGGCAAAGAGGTCCACCTCCGGAGTCCCCCACCGGCAGCAAAGCGACCGAAACACCTTGGGGCTGAGCGACCATTCCCCCCGGCAAGATGAACCCCTGCTCAGGGAGTCCGTGTTCTCCACTCCCGGAATGTACACACCGAGATGCATGGGACATTGCCCTCTGCCCAAGCCAGGATCCTCCCTGGTGATTGATGTAGGCGACCGCCGTCCGATTGTCCAACCGAACTTGAACCGGTAGGCCCCGCAACTGATGAGTCAAGTGAGACAGAACCAACCTGATGGCTCTCAGCACCAGAACATCGATGGGATCGTGAGCCTCCTGAGTCCCCCACAGTCCCTGAAACTGAAAATCCTTACAAAATCCCCCCCCAACCTGACATGCTGGCATCCGTGGTGACCGTCTCCCAGCGAGGGATCAGAAAGGATCTGCCCCTCGTCAGATTGCTTGGTTTCAGCCACCACCGAAGGGAACGTTGCACCCGGGGGGACATCAGAAAAGACTGATCCAATAACAGCGGGGACCCGTCCCAGGCCGCCAAGAGATGGAACTGGAGCGTCCTTGTGTGAAACTGGGCAAAGGGAACCGCCTCGAACAATGCCACCGTCCATTCCACCAGTCGCATCCCCAGCCGGATGGACGGGCGAGGGATGGATAGGAGACGCTGAGTCAATTCCTGAATCAGAAGAACCTTGGGCTGGGGGATGAAAACCCTGGCCTGAGAAGTATCCAGAGACATTCCCAGGAATCCCACCACCCTGGAGGGAGAGAGGCAGGACTTGGGATAGTTGATCACCCAGCCGAATCTCTCCAGGGTGGCTACCGCAGTCCTGGTATCTAGCTCCGCCTGGCTGAGAGAGGTAGCCACAATAAGAAGATCGTCCAGATAAGGCACGATGCGGATACCCTGGGCTCTGAGAAGGGCCATCACCCCCGCCAGCACCTTGGTGAAAACCCTTGGAGCCGAGGAAGAGCAACAAACTGAAAATTACGATTTTCTACAAAGAACCTGAGAAATCTCTGGTGTGCCGGAAAGATTGGAATATGCAGGTAAGCATCCTTGATGTCTATGGACGTCATGAAGTCCCCTTGACGAAGTGAGTAGACGGATGAACGCAGAGTTTCCATGCGGAACTTTCGGGGACGGACGAACCTGTTGAGCAACTTCAGATCCAGAATGGAACGAACGGAACCGTCCTTCTTGGGCACCGTGAACAGATTGGAATAGTAGATCAGGCCCCCGGGCAAATGACAGCCATGTCCAGAAGATTTGCTACTGCCGCCCAGAGCCCCTGCGCGGCCAGAGCATCTGAAGGCACCCGAGACCTGAAGAATCTGGGAGGGGGCCAGAACTCCAACTCCAGCTTGTAACCGGAAGACACCACTTCCCGAATCCATCTGTCCGAGACCTCTTGGTCCCAGACCCGGGAGAAGAGTTGCAGCCGTCCCCCCATCCGCAAGGGTGAGGGCGCCCCCTCATTGCTGAGCCGGCTTGGAAGCGGCCTTAGGCTTAGAACCCCAGCTGTGTCCTGGACGGGCACGACCCCTGCCCCGGTTCCAGGAATCCCCTCTGGAGGAGGAGAAGGCCACTCCCCTGCCAACTCTGGCCCTACGAAAGGAAGGAGTGAAGGTAGCTGCCCCCCGAAAGGGAAGACGCTGCTTCTTACGCTGAGGTAACATACCACCCTTTGCAACCGAATCCAATTTTTCTCCAAAGAGCCACAACCCCACAAAGGGAAGGGCCATAAGCTAATTTTTGGACACAAAATCAGCCGCCCACTGGCGCAACCAAACCGACCGCCGGATAGCCACAAGCAAGTCTACTACACATCACCATTGTGTCATCCAAGGCGGCCAGCACAAATTACAAAAACAACTCACATCGCTTAAGGGCGGTGAACTCCTCACTAGCCGGGTCAAGCCAGGAAGAGGTCAACAGTCCTCTAACAACAGACCTAGCAGCTACTAATAAAAGCGCCGAAGCACAAACAGGCTGCAAGGCCAACCCAGCACTGGCAAAACCATGACAAGCCATCTGGTCAATGCGTTTATCCTCACCATCCTTGAGAGTAGTGCAGTCCGGAGAATGCAGGATTGAGGTGCTGGACAACCCCAAAACAGGAGCATCCACTTCGGGAGGGGACGACCAGTGCTTCACCACGTCCACCGGAAAGGGATCCAGAGAGTCAAACTCATCCAAATCAAGGGCCTGCGTGGCTGTATACAAATGTTTTCTCTTAGCCGGGACTTTTTTGGCAACAGCACTAGAAATTTTTTTTCAAGATTGGCCAATCTGGCACACACCTCAGATTGCGACTCCCCACCCATGACCACATAACATGGGGTACGTATCAGGCGAGGGGAGTAGAAGGGACTGGCGGAGCACAACCAGACGCCGGGGATCCGGACTGCCGTGTAATAGTCCGCTGCGCACATGGTACACAAAGAAATACATCATCCCCCGAAAGGGATACCCCACACCCCAAACACTGCCTGGATTGCCCAGAGGGGAGCACAAGCCCAGTATCCGGGGAAGCCTCCATATGGTGATTTTCTAAAAAGTAAGTCACAATTACCAGAGGGAATTACGCAGTAAATGCTACCCGGGATGCCCCTTTAAGTCCCACATGGGAGGAATTTACAGAACCCAATTTTAACCAGGGACCCTAGGACCGGAAGAACCCCCCTTTAATAGAAAACAATGGTCCACCTGGAACACAAAAGACAGACACAGCAATCAGACCCTCATTATACAGCAAAATGTCCAACATGTCAAAAACAAGCATTGCCGACAATCACACAGAGGGGCATAGATAAATACAAGGCAGATGGGGCCCAGAAGGCCACCAACAGTCAGCCAACCGACACACGCGCCCGGCGGAGTATGAGAAAATGCGCGTAAGCAGAAGGAGAAAGGAGGGCGGGCCGGCGCGGTTCACGCCTCGCGCACGGCCCCGCCCCTCCCAGCCAGTAGCCGGGAACTAACAGCGGCGCCAGCAGCCCGGGGGCGGGCCGTAGGCGATCGCGCTAACACCCGGCCCCGCCCCCCGCACTTGAGGGGAAGACGCTCCCCCACCGCCATAGCTGACAAGAGGCCGGCGCCACGGTATCGCCTGCGCCGGCTAAGCACAGTGAAACACACGCACACAATGAACAAGTGCCCACACAAACACCACACATACTACAATTGAGTCAAGATATGGGGGGGGGGGGGAAGAATATTGACCCAAACACTAACGTCTACAAGGGACAAGGCCCCCCCCCCCCCCCCCCCCCTCTATAAGGGTATCCGGGAGAGGGGAAAACCACGCTAAGGTGGAAGGCCAAAAAACAGGGCATCCCAAACCGGGGTCACCAACCCAGTTATCCGCCTACCCCTTGGTATGGGGTCTCACGGTGGAGCGTAGCTCCTAAGCACCTAGGGTGCCATCTACCCTTGCCCAGACCAGCAGCCTAGGCTGGGAGGCAAGGTAAATCAATAAGAGAATCCGGGCAGAAATAGATCAAATAGAGGGCCGGGAGTCATCCCGGCTACCTGCAAGGAGGAGACATCCATCTTCTGACTTGCTCGCCGTCTGTAGAGATGAAAGACTGGGGAGTGAGTGGGAGGTCCCAGGTATTTATGGACCGGGAGGGTCTTCCTTTTTTTATTGACATCTCTGCAAGATCGCCATCTACATTACCCCCGCCAGCACCTTGGTGAAAACCCTTGGAGCCAAGGTAAGGCCAAACGGAAGGGCCACAAACTGAAAATGCCGATCTTCCACCGCGAACCTGAGCAATCTCTGATGCGCCGGGAAGATTGGAACATGCAGATAAGCATCCTTGGTGTCTATGGACGTCATGAAGTCCTCCTGCCGAAGTGAATTTATGGCAGAGCGCAGAGTTTCCATGCGAACTTCCTGGGACGGATAAACTTGTTGAGAAACTTCAGATCCAGGATGGGACGAACGGAGCCATTCTTCTTGGGCACCATAAACAGATTGGAATAGTATCCCAGGCCCCGGTCCGAGGGAGGCACCGGGCAGATGACAGCCATGTCCAGGAGATCTTTTACTGCCGCCCGGAGCCCCTGCATGGCCAGAGGATCCAAGGGCACGCGAGACCTGAAGAATCTGGGAGGAGGCCGGATCTCGAACTCCAGTTTGTAACCGGAAGACACCACTTCCCGAATCCATGTGTCCGAGATCTCCTGGTCCCAGACCTGGGAGAAGTGTCGCAGCCGTCCCCCCACCCACGAGGGTGAGGGCGCCCCCTCATTGCTGAGCCGGCTTAGCAGCGGCTTTGGGCTTGGAGCCCCAGCTGTGACCTGGACGGGCACGTCTTCTTCCCCTGTTCCAGGAATCACCTCTGGAGGGGAAGACAGCCGATCCCCGTCCAGCCCTGGCCCCACGAAAGGGAGGGGTAAATGAAGCCGCCACCCGAAAGGGACGACGTTGCTTCTTCCGCTGAGGTAACCTACCTCCTTTTGCGAACGAATCCAATTTTTCTCCAAAGAGCCGCAAGCCCAGAAAGGGAAGAGCCGTAAGACTTTTTGGACACAAAATCAGCCGCCCACTGGCGCAACCAAACCGACCGCCGAATAGCCACCAGCAAGGCCGAAGTTCTACTACACATCACCATGGTGTCATCCAGGGCGGCTAGCACAAATGACAAAAACAATTCGCACCGCTTAAGGGCGGTGAACTCATCACTAGCCGGGTCAAGCCTGGAGGTAGACAACAGGTCACTGACAACAGACCTAGAAGCCACTATTAAAAGCGTTGAAGCACAAACAGGCCGCAAGGCCGACCCGACACTGGCAAAACCGTGACAAGCCATCTGGTCAATGTGTTTGTCCTCATTGTCCTTGAGAGTAGAACAGTCAGGAGAATGCAAGACAGAGGTGCTAGACAACCCCAGAACAGGGGCGTCATCCTCTGGAGGGGACGACCAGCGCTTAAACGCATCAACCGGAAATGGATATTTCTTATCCCAACCCGGAGGAACACCTGGAAGTCGAGTAGGCCTCTCCCATTCCTTAAGAATAATGCTGTCGAAATGCCTTTGATTAGGGAATTCTAAGCGTGGCTTAGCCTCCTCAAAGAACTCCCCCTTCTTCGGAAGAGTCACTTCAGGAGGAGAGATTGCCAGAACATCAAACATATGAGCCAGGACCTTAGGGGTATCCAAAGAATCCCCCTGACTCCGCTCGGCATCAGCGCCAACAAACTGCTGATCGTCAGAATCATCCGACTCCCCAAAAAGCTCCCCTTCCTCTAGCGGGGGGTAATCAGACCAGTCCAGTGAATCAAACTCCTCACAATCAGAAGCCTGCGTGGCTGGGGACAAGTGCTTTCTCTTAGCCGGGACCTTTCTGGCCACAGCGCTAGAGAATAATTTTTCAAGATTGGACATTCTGGCACACACCTCAGATTGCGACTCCCCACTCGAGACAACATCACACGGGGTATGGGTCAGTCGGGGAGGGGTAGGAGAAGGGACCGGCGGCGCAGAACCAGACGCCTGGGATCCGAACTGCCGCGTAATAGTCTGCTGCGCACATGGTATGCTAAGGAAAACATCATCCCCAGTAAGGGATGCCCCACACCCCAAACACTGCCGGGGTTGCCCCGAGGGGAGCCTGGTACCCTGGGAAGCCTCCATATGGTGATTTTATTGGTAGTCGCAATATCCCAGGGAATTACGCAATATAAATGACCCGGGATGCCCCTTCTGTATCCCGAGTGGGAGGATTTATGGGGAGTTCTAAAATTAAACCAGGGACCCTAGGACCGGGAGGACCCTTTAGGATCCGACAAGGGCCACTCACGGAGGAAAATGGCGTTCGTCCTGCCAGAGGCGAGAACTCGAGAAGCAGAGGGAGAAGGGCGGGCCGGCCCGGTTCGCGAGACGCGCCCGGACACGCCCCCCTCCCCTGACAACAACGCCGCTCCCGGAAGAGCACGGGGGTCGGCCGTAGGCGATCGCGCAGAGCGTCCGACCCCGCCCCCCTACCAACCGCGCCTGAGGGGGAAGAGGCTCCCCCGCCGAAGCTGCCACAACGGCCGGCGCTGCGGCACAGCCAGCGCCGTCTGAGTACCACTAAAAATGCACCCAGTGAATCACACACACACAGCTGTGACAAACACACATTAAGGGAGAAAAAGGACCCATACACTGCCCCCCCTCCCCCCCTTGGGAGCAAGGGCAATCCAGGAGAGGGGGAATCCACGCTGGAAGGGCAAGGGACGGGGCATCCCGAACCGGGATCACCAACCCGGCAAAACCGCCTACCCCTTAGTATGGGGTCTCACGGTGGAGCGTAGCTCCTAAGCACCATTAGGTGCTGTCTACCCTTGCCCGGACCAGCAGCCTAGGCTGGGAGGCAAGGTGTATACTAAGAAAGGGGGGTCCAGGCAGAAATAGACTAACAAGCGGGCCGGGAGTTACCCCAGCTACCTGCAAGGAGGAGACATCCATCTTCTGACTTGCTCGCCATCTGCAGAGATGAAAGACTGGGGAATGAGTGGGAGGTCCCAGGTATTTATGGACTGGGAGGGGCTCCCCTTTTTTTCATGACATCTCTGCAAGATCGCCCTCTACAGGTCGGTATAACCCAAGTGTAATGACTATCTGAAGCAGGGTGTGTGACATACTTAGAATATGTCGCTTGCAGGGTTTTTGCGGGGCGAGTGGGAATTGCCCCACCAGTATGTGAAAGAGCCCATAGAGGTCTATAGGCAGCATTTAACTGGCGACTGCGAGAAATTTGCAATCACCTCTCAATCATCACAGTGTGGAAGCAACCTTAAACTTTCCCTCCAACCATCATCTTGCCTTACTCCCAAACTGGTCCCTTACGCAAATGGGTTCTACTTTAAACCGGACCAACAGCTTGGCAAAAAGGAACAGAGAACTCCCCAAAATTCACTTGCCCCATCTGCATGCATGATACTGAATCATTGTCAGCACTTACATTTGCTCCTGCATCCACTCGAAACTAAAACACCCCTTCACAGATTTTCTAACGGTAGCAGCAATTCTGGGGTTTCCTTGCCAAGCATCCCAGCCGTGCTGCTGCCTGGATTCAACGGACATAACAGACAATGCACAGCAACAGGAAGCCCAGCAGCACTTCCAGTTTGCAGGCGGCCTGCACATTCATGAGTCGCCAATTATGTTGACCACAGTAGGCGTTAGAAAAAGGTGAATGAATTTTTATGTGCAGCAATCTGAACTGTCCTGAGGAGGGATGCCTATGAAAACAGTTTCTTGTAAGGGTGTTGGTCCAGTTTAAAGATATACTAAAGGCGAGCGCCTGATTATTGTCCTATTTTCTCAGGTTACATGTTGCACTGCCCCAAACTTTAATCCGTTTTCAAAGTATTAAAGCGCTATATATATATATATATATATATATATATATATATATATATATATATATATATATATATTAAAAATCAATGGCAATTTTTCTATAATGGGCCGAATATAAGGTATGGGGCGGAAGTGTCTTTGGGGAAACCCTGTGGGACCCAGTTAAAGCTTTAGGCTGCTTTCACACTGTGGTGAGGCATAACATCAGCAAGAATCACTGCAACTACGCCTCGCTCCTGTGTACCAGCAATTGACTGGCATATATATCTCTATCTATATATAGCAGAGAAATAATTGCATTGTTGAGCCTCGAATTATTATTGCAAGCACAGAGTGTGATCAGATAATGGGGGTGAGAGATGTTGCAGGAGATCAGAGTGGAGGGCGGGATTTCATAGCTGCAGAGAGAAGCAGCCACTCAGGACGACTGGGCAGGAAGTGGGGGCATTTCAGTTCTAAGTCCCCTAAAAGTTGATTGGTGGGCACGGGACAGACTGCACTTCCACTTTAAGGTAACCATATCTGGCTCAAAAAAAAAAAACCCCTTCCAGATTACATTTTCCAAACAGAAGATCCCAGTATTTTAGCTCTGTGATGTTTTGAATCTCTACCTTCAGGTGTAAGTTTGGGCTCGTATGCTTTCCGTTTCTTCTGACGCTCTTTTTTCTTCATTCTCCGAGCCACTAAAAGGAAACAAAAATACAAAAATCACAAAAAATAAACTAGATCTAAGGGAGTTGGTCTAATTCTCTATTGGGCATCCTGAATTTAGATGTCCAGCTTTGTAAACCCACCGCCACGGATTACCTGATCCACTTGCCTCTTCTGTCTGCGCTGTGGCTGCACCTCAGGCATACCACTACCTAGAGGCATGCCAAGTCTTTATGGATGGCCAGCCCAGGCACGCCAACAGCTAGAGGCAGGGGCGGGGATGCGGTGCATGCTCTTACTTCATTCAGATTACCTTGCCGCACTAACATCAAGTGAATAGAATGAGCACTTCCGATTGGCTGAGTGGAGCGCACAGGCACCATGGGAAACCAGGAGAAGGGGACTTCACGGACGTTCACAATCCCAAATCGGTATTGTCCCACCAGAGAGAAAAAAATTCACTAGTCAATTTGTTGGGTGGTGCTCGTGCCAGACAGAGCATCCTGATTTGGGATGCCTTGGTGTGTGTATTCTGACAGATTGTCAAGAAAAGCACCTTTCCATTGTTGCGTTCAGCTCCATTCAGTGGAGCCGAGCACGCCACAGGCAGCATCTCCTCACCTCCAGCTGGGTCACATGAGTATGGCAGCAATTTACAAATGCCTTGCTAAAGGCGAGTCCAGGGGCCATAGCATGCGCCGCTGGAATGCGGCTAGGTAAATGTGCTGATTCTATGGGGTTACAAAGCCATATTAGTCTTAGAATGTATAGAGTCACTATGATATACAATTCAAGAAAGCAGAAAAGATGAGGAGACTGTGCCTAAAAAAAAAATGCCTGCCTTTCTTTTAACTAAACACACAAATAATCTTGCCTTCACTTAAACTAGGAGGTGGAGAGTCTTCCATTTCCGAGTCCTCTGGACTGCGATCGCGATGACGCCCGCTTCTCCTATCGTTGCGTCTATGGTCACCAGAACTCCGTCTCTCACGCTCTTCGCATTTCCACTCCTGGTCGGGTTTCTCTTTTCTGTGTTTTTTCTTAGTTGCTGTAAGAAGACCACACTTTTATTTTAAGAATGACGCTCGTAGTGAAGACAATTACAATTTTTTTACTAATTTAAGGATGAAAATCGTACGTGTTTTCATTGGTCATTAAAGTGGATCAAAACCCAGCTCGATCGGCCCAGGAATCTAAAAGATTCCCGGAGTGACTGATTTCCTCCCCCCGGGGTATCCAAAATTGGAATGCCCTGCTGTGCGATGCCCCCCAGGCCGCCGCGTTCACTTAACTTACTTCCCGGTCCAACGGCGTATGCACAGGCCGCTGCCCCACTATCCCTCACGCAGGGCGTGTGCCCAAGCCAGCCTCTTGTGAATGGCCGGCGCAGGCACACTCCCTCTTAGAGGGAAGCGAGGTATGTGGCTGCCAGCGCGCTTGGAGCCGCTGGCTTTAGACGCCATCTTAGGTGGCGTGACATCAGCAGCTCCGAGTGTGCCGATTGAACGAGCGGCCGCGCATGCGACGTAGGACCGTGAAGAAGTTTCTTCGGGTGATCCGGAGGGTTTCACACAGTGGGCAATAGTTTAAATCCTGTGTTTTGGTCCACTTTAAGAATCCAATGTAGAAAATCTCACTCACTTCCTGATCCCAAAAACACCCAGCACAACGAGAACTATTTACCGTCAAACAGAAATGAGTCACAGAAAATCTGTCCGATTCAGGGTTTCCAAGTAAACGGATAACCACACACATAATAAACTTCCTGGTTCCCATGTGGAGTGGGCGCTCCTCTGTGCATGGCCTATCTGAATGGCCTGGCACGGGAGTGTGCATGGCCTGCAGGGTCCAGTTATTTATAACTAGACTTTTTTTTTTATTAGTCTGGACAGAGACTTTAACAGCAAATCAAAAGATTTTTTTTTTGGGGGGGGGGCTCCATTCTAGGATCAGGATATTTTTGAAGCTAGGTTTGCAGAAAGCATAAAACATAACCAGTATTACTTTACCCCCCACCCCTTCCAGGCAAAAAGAAAATAGGTTAATTGTACTCACGTTCAAAGTCCTCTTCACTTTCTTCCTCGTCGCCTGAGCTGATCTCAGCATATTTTGGCTTTTCATTGACGGTGCTGCGCTTCCGTTTGTTCATTTTCACACGCTCGCAAAGTGGCATAGACGACTCAATTTCTGCCACCAATTCAGGAGGAAGTTCCTTTAGGACAGATTGATCGATGCCCCCTACACAAAGGAAGGCAAACATTAATATAATATTAAAGCGCAAGTCTAGTCTCTTCAGAACCCCCTATGCCCCTGGGTGCTGAGGCCAGACGAAGGAGGGGGGGATCCCCTGCCCCTGGGTGCTGAGGCCAGACGAAGGAGGGGGGGATCCCCTGCCCCTGGGTGCTGAGGCCAGACGAAGGAGGGGGGGATCCCCTGGGTGCTGAGGCCAGACGAAGGGGGGAGGGGAATCCACTTTAGAGTGAATATGTGGCCAAAAACTTACCTAAACTCCTGCAGAATTGATCCATTTTACTCCAGCCAGTAGCAGCTCCCCTATTTTCCATTGTTCCCTTTTATGCTAACTTTACATAGGGCTGCCTGAAGTATGGCCGTGCATTTATACCTGCAGCCTAAATGCTGCACACAGTACAGGTAGATGTCCCATATCACCTCTCACATTCAGTCAATAGCCATCTCCTGCCGTCCCCAACTCGAATATCTCCCGCATCTGCCCCTTCATTTCTCCTGACGCCACTAAAATTCTAATGCATACTCTCTATCGTATCCTGACTGAACTACTGTAACACACTCGTCTGTGCTGTCCCGGCAAGCAGACCAACACCCCCCTCTGTGTCTGCCAACATCAGGCAATTCAGTTTAAAACCCTAACCTTAACTTACAAAGAGGCTAAAGAAAAATTGTGCACAACCATCCTAGTAAAGAGTACTCCTCCTTATATAGTGGTTACATACAGTTAGCAGGTTGTAATACAATACCAAAAAGCGCCAGAGCAAACAATGTTGTATAGTTCAAAAAGTATAAAAATTAAATTACCAGAAAGACATACACCAATAACATTTAAAAAAAACACAGAAGAATCACTAAAAACAGGGGTCCGAAATAACCATTAATACCCACTGAATCATCACGTACAAGTACAATGCCTTCTGTGTTTTTAGTTCGTAAAGGCTTGTCATTAGTTGTGTCTCTCTTTTTAGGTTATACTTTAAACCGGACCTTCAGCCTGAATAAGAGCCTATCTTATATGTTTGCCCCACACCCTATACATACAGATTGCTCACATTAAAAATTATTCTTCCTGAATCGACTGCATTTTCTGAGCCTTTAAACATTCAAGATGGCGGCCCATGGAGTTTCAGGCTGCATGCAAGCAGGAAGTGTCTTCTGACTGTGCCGCTCTGCATTCTGGGATTGCTGCCCTTTTCCTGTGCCCAGCCCTGCTCTGTCTGTGCAACGCACAGCCATAACCCACCTCTCTGCACTTTTCCCCGCTCTCCTCAGCATGTGCTACTGAAAATGGCGGCATCCGTATCCTAGAGTGCTGAACAGAGTTGCAGCCCAGCAGGGAAAAGAATAGTAAGTGATTAAAAACATTAAATATATAGAGATGCTGGGGAATAATTTAATGAAATAATTTTCATTAAATGCCGCTGAAAGTCCGCTTTAACTTACAAAGCGCTCTGCAACAACGCCCCTGCCTACATGTTTTTGCTTATGAACAAATACAGACCTCTGCTATGCCCAGGACCTTCTCCTGTCCTCAGCCCTGATCACAGCACACTTTCGCCTTCAGGATTTCTCACGCACCACCACCTTCCTCTTGAATGTCCTCTATTAAATTTTTTCACTCCCCAAGCAACTCACCTAAACACACAAGCCATCATTCTTGGTACATACGACTTGCGACCTACCTTTCCTCTCCACCCTGCCCAGCAGGGGAATTGGAGGGAAGACATACAGGAACTGAAAGTCCTTCCATGACATTGCAAGCGCATCCGAGGTCAGGGCCAGAGGATCCCTGGACAGAGACAAAAGCTGGGAGCTTGTGATTGTGGCAGGACACAAACAGATCCACATCTGGTTGGCCCCAACGGTGACACAGAGATTGAAACACCCTGCTGCATAGGGACCATTCTCCCAGGCGAGAGGTCCCCCTGCTCAGAGAGTCTGCCAGGTGATTATCCACCCCCGGGATGTACACAGCTGATATGCAGGGGACATTGGCTTCCACCCAAGTCAGGATCAGAGACGCTTCCTGGAGGGCCCCCTTGCTCCGGGTCCCTCCCTGATGATTGATGTAGCCAACTGCCGTCTGGTTGTCCGAGCGTACCTGAACAGGCAGGCCCTGAAGATGAGTAGTCAAGCGAGCCAGAACTAACCTGATCGCCCGCAGCTCCAAGACATTGATAGGTGTGTGGGCCTCCTGAGGGCCCCACCTCCCCTGGAACCGCAGGGACTTTCAGAAACCCCCCCAACCTGACAGACTGGCATCCGTGGTGACCGTCTCCCAGGAAGGGGCAAGAAAGGATCTGCCCCCCAACAGGTTCCTTGAGTCCATCCACCACGAGAGGGACCTCCTGACCAGGGGGGAAAGCACACAGATCCTGTCCAGGGACGCTGGGTCCTTGTCCCATACTGACAATAGGTGAAGTTGCAGGGGCCTCAAGTGGAACTGAGCATAAGGGACCGCTTCGAAGCATGCCACCATCAGGCCCACCAGCTGCATCCCCTGCCTGATGGAGGGATGGGGACAAGCTAGGAGGGACTGAGCCTGTGCAATCAGACTGTCCACCTTCTGCTGAGGAAGGAAGATCCTTGCCTGAACTGTATCCAGATTCATTCCTAGGAATGGAGTTACCAAGGAAGGGGACAGTGAGGACTTGGGGTGGTTGATCACCCACCCAAATGACTCCAGAGTGGACACCACCAGCTGAGTACCCAACTCTGCCTGATGTAGAGACTGGGAAGTGATGAGGATGTCGTCCAGATAGGGAAGCACGCAGACGCCCTGACATCTGAGCAGAGACATCACGCCAGCCAGCACCTTGGTGAACACCCTGGGAGCTGAAGTGAGGCCGAAGGGCAAGGCCACAAATTGGTAGTGTTGATCTATCAGAGCGAACCTGAGGAACCTTTGATGACCTGGGAACACAGGAATATGAAGGTAAGCATCTTTGATGTCCACAGAAGTCATGAAATCCCCTTGGTGCAGGGAACTGATGGCAGAGCGCAGAGCCTCCATGCGAAAGCGCCTGCCCCTGACAAACTTGTTGAGAATCTTTAAGTCCAGGATGGGCCTGACAGAAACATCCTTTTTGGGTACTGGGAATAGGTTGGAATAAAAGCCCTTGCCTTTTTCTCTTAAAGGGACCTGGCAGATGACCCCCAGCTCCAGGAGGCCTTGCACTGCTTGCACTAGCTCCTGAGCTGACACAGGGTCCTGAGGAATCCGGGATCTGATGAATCTTGGAGGGGGATCGGCAGCAAACTCCAACTTGTAACCGGAGGACTCTACCTCCTGAATCCACCGGTCTGAGACATGAAGCCTCCAGACGTGAGCGAAGTGCTGCCGCCGTCCCCCCACCCGGATGGGTGAGGGCGCCCCATCATGCCTGAGGGGGCTTGGGAGAGGATTTGACCAACATTTAACCACCTCAGCAGGAAAGGGATACTTCCTATCCCAACTCTTTGGAACCCCGGGAAGTTTACTAGGGTGCTCCCATTCCTTGAGCACAAGGTTATGGAAATGTGCCTGCTCTGGAAATTCCAAACGTGATCTTGCTGTATGGAAAAGCTCCCCTCTGTCTGGGAGCCTCAACAGGGAGAGAGATAGACAGAACCTCAAAAATCTGGGTCAATAATCTGTCAGTGTCATCCGGAGCCCAGGGGTCAGAGCCAGAATCGTCATGACCCCTTGGTTTCTCATCAGATGAGCCTGAGTCAGAAAAGAGCTTCCCTTCATCAGACGGGGTATAGCCACACAGATTCCAAAACTCCTCAGTTCCCATAGGAAAACAGTAACATTAGGCGTCAAGTGCTGCTTCTTAGCAGGGGCCTTACGCGCTAAAGACTTCGCAATAATCTGTTCAACAGTAGCCAGTCTAGAAGACACATCAGGCTGAGAATCCCCACTAGTATGCAACACAGCAGGAGTGAGATTTAAGCTTGGGGGAGTAGGTGAAATGAAATGAGGTGCAGCCACTGGCAGGCCAGATTGTAATGCAAGCACCTGCTCAGCACAGGGTACACAGACCCGCGCCTTGTCAGCGTCAGCATGAGGCTGCCCACACACTACACACAGCCGGTCTTGTCCCAAAGGGACCCCGGTCACATTATCCTGGGATGCCTCCATATGGTGATTATAGCGGCGCTATACGCCGATATGGAATAAAGCTATATAGCAACCCTGGATGCCCCAATAACCCGCTAGGGACGTGGGAGTATAATTTTTACAAGGCCTACAAGTAATATACTAAAAACAGGGCCGAGAGAAGCCAAGAAGGGTTCGTCCCGCCTGAAAGACATAAGCAGACAAGACCTTAAGTACATTGTAACAAAAGTGAAGATAAAGCCGCCCGCGAGGGCCCTTACGGACCGCGGTAGGTAGGAGTCCGTCACACATAGGCCAACCAAGCAGAAAAGATGGCGTCGATATACCTCGAGGGGCGGGCCAGTAATAGCGATGACGCGGAACGCGCCAAAGACGCCACCCCCCTCGAAGAGCGCGAAGCCAGAAAGGCCAACAGCCAATGATGGCGCACTAGCGCCTGAGGTAATGCCGCCGCCAAGCGCGGAACCAATTCAGCGCGCGGCGGCGGCAAATTTAAAAAAGGCAATACAGACAAGTCAGCGCGGCGGCTGACACAAGAATAAAGGCATGTGAGAAGGGAAAGCACAGACGTGCATAACATACATATCTATACACATAAAACACCCCCCTCTTTCCCCCGAAGACTACAAGGAGGATGAGGGAGGACGGCGGCCACTTAAATAGGGCCCACCGATAGGCAGGGGCCAGGGGCAATAGTGCGGGAGGGGCATCCCATAGAGCCTCACCATAAGCCTGAACCACCTACCCTTTGGTGGGGGATTGCGGTGGAGCAGTGCTAATAGGCACCAACGGTGGTGCTGCCTACCTTTACCCGACCAGCGCAGCCAAGGCTGGGAGGCATATTACTAGTGGAACGGGTGGGAATAGTCCTACAGGGCCGCAGGGTAATAACCCCGCTCACCTGCGAGTAGAGAGCCAATTTCTCGTCCTTCGCAGCCAGAATGCAGAGAAATTCTGGGGATTTGTGGGAGGTCCCCGGGTATTTGAGGGGCCGAGAGGAGCCTATTTTCGATGTCTCTGTAGTCCAGCGCCATCTGGCGGAGTATATCCCAACTGTAAGTATTAGATTTGGAGCAGGACGTACTGTATACTAAGAATAGGCAAGTATAGAGTGTTTTTTATTTTAGCCTGGACAATCTCCAAGCATCAACGTGTATTTGTGAATTTCTGTCATATCTGACTCATACACTTATGTATTGCAAGTTGTTTTACCCTCTCTGTAATTACTACATTGTACAGCTCCACAGCAGATGATGGTGCTTTCTAAACAAATAATAGCAAGCTGCCCAACTGATTCAAGGCCACTCACAATGGAATCTCCCTTGCTGATTAGAAGTGCAGATAACTTACATCAGGGTTGCTGGTTTGGAGCACAATGAGAAGGGGTATGTATGTGTTTTTTGGGGTGGGGGGGGGTGTGTAACACAAGAGGGAGATGTCTTCTTACAGCTCCTCACAGAATTGTTTTTAGGATAGTGCATACCATACCATTTAAGTTATGCTAAAGGTGAGCACACGATTGTTGTCCCATTGTCTGGGGCCACATGTTGCACTGTCCCAAATTTTAATCAGTTTCCAAAAAGATCCTGTAGTTTATTTTTAAAAGTATTAGAACATTGGAGATTCATAAAAAAATGGAGAAACAGTGGGTGTGACAACAGCGATGTGATGTAAACACACCGAGTGTGAGGAGGGTGGGGTTTCGGAGCTGCGCAGAGAGGCAGCCAATCGGGATGTCTAGGCAGGGAGTGGGGGGCGTTTCTGTTCTTGGTCCACCGAAGGTTCATTGATAGACCAGATCAGCAGGGTGGGGACTGAAATTGTAAAGTTCCTCACTAAGACAGGAGAGGAAGGACAGCAATAAAACCACTCAATAAAATGTAAATTACTGATATTGTTTTAACATTTGACCTGCCAAAAACGCAATAGACTTTTTCCCAAGGAGTAAAAATACTCCTTACATCATCTTGGAGTAGTATTTTCAGTCACGAAGGAGTATGTTATTTGTGGGAAATCAAACACAGAGGTATAGGTGGTTTTAAAGGGACAATCCAGACAAAAGGTTAATGTAACTGCTTTCTGCTCTCCCCATGCTGAATGTCAGGGTGACGTCTTTCATTCAGGCTGCTTTATATTTTCTAACAAGCCAAGGCAACTGTCTTCCTTGTGTTGGACCTCTTATGGTAGGATCAGTCATCCAATCTGCATATATCTCTATGGCAGATTGTAAATTCAAACCGGTGACCAGAAAATTGAGTCGGAAGATGAGAGCAAGCTGGTTTATTGGGGAATGCAAAGAACTGGTGGATAAAAGATGCTGCCTCTGACAATCAGCATGGAGTAAGCTGTAAGCAGCTGTATCGACAGCTTGTATCTGCAGAAGAGGGGCGTCACTGGAATCCTCTGAAACATGTCCGAGTCTGACTATATAGAGATAGAATTATATTGTATAAGACTATCTATAAATCTACATATAGTCAGACATGTTAAGAGATTTCCAGCAACATCCCTTCTGCAAATATAAACTGTGACAATAGAGATATACAGACTATAAAAAACGGCATATATATATATATATATATATATATATATATATATATATACACCAGGTATAACATACAAAGCTTTCCAGTGACACCCCTCGTCTACAGATGGAAGCAGTCGACACAGAACCTTCATTTCGTAGGCCGACAGCTCACAAAATAAAGGCTGTTGAACGTGTGCGAATATACATATATATATATACATACATACATACATACATACATATATATATATATATATATATATATATACACACACACACACCATATAAAGGCGCTCTCGCTGTGTTCACTCTGTACATGCAGAACAGGAGTATTGCTGGAAAGCTATAAGAACATGATGTTTGACTATAAAGAGATAAGGCTTATTCAGTATAAGATTATTTTTATGTAGTCAGACATGTTTAAGCATTCCAGTTACACTTCGCATCCAAAAGAGATAAATGGTCTACAAAAGGCTGCCGACCTCCATGTCTGCAGGCTAAGTTTGTGTTAAAGTGGCAGTCTAGACAAAATAAGTTGACCCTTTGGGGGGGGGGGGGGGCTTGATGGGGGTCCCACACCGCTCTGCCAGCACTTTGGATCCTGGCCGCCGCCATCTTGCTTGAAAGCACAGAGCAGAATCCCCTTGCCCTGTGCGTGCAGGAGCAAGCGCAGACCCGGGGGATGCGGCTTTGTGCCGTCTCTGCGGCGGCCGCACAGAGACCGGGGGAGAAGCGCTGTTGCAAGGAGACGGTAAGAGGTTTTTAGCACCGGTGGAGGGGGGCAGGGGGTTTTGTCACCATTTTATTAAACTTCACATTAAAGTGGACCACAATCCAGGATTTTGACTATCCTCTGTTTTGTGCCTTTCCTCAGGGCACCCGGATAGTCGGTCCAAAATTGTGGACTGAATGGGGAGCTGTGTGTACAGAACTCAATCTTCTAGTAGATTGTTGAGTTACACCTCAAGGAAATCCTTTTTGTAAGGTGAAAATGTGATCTGAACTACAAAACCTTTAAGTCTTAAAAGCACTGGACCCGGAGTCTTTCTGCTGGAGGACAGTTGGGTGGGGGGGGGGGGGGGGTTGGGGGAGGATTATGGTAGTATAGATTTTATTATTTTTTCCCCCAGACAGAGAAGTAGAGTGAGCTTTAATTTCCCCCCCCCCCCCCTCACTCAGTGCCAGTGTGGCGGTAGAAACAGAGATCTGAAAAAAAAATCCTGCTTTTTACCTGTAAGCACCATTATTCCCGGGAATAAGCTGGATTTAGTTTGGGTGATGCTGCAAGAGGAATCAAAATACTTGCCAATAAAACTCATTTTAGCCAGCAATTCCATCCATACATGATGTGATCTGAACATATAATCAGGTGATTGAAAAAAATATTAAAATCCTCAGGGCAACAAAAAAGGAAAAAAAAAAAAAACAACGGGCAGAAAGCCACTGCTGCACAATAATGCGCACAGTAAATGAAAATATACCATTGAGGCACTTTATCGATAAGCGCTGGTAAATGGATGGCGTCCTGAGCTGGCGCTGCTATTTTTACGCTGCTGTTATCTAACTGGCGGATGGGCGGCGTGTGTTTTTATTTTTATCAATGGGACCGTGAGGCCACGTGCTGCCAGGCGTGCACCACACTGCCACCGTGTGGCCTCTGCTGGAACCAAAACACTTCATAGGTGAAAACTTAACCGCTTGCTCACCAAACAGAATTTGTTCTGCTACAATTTCTAGGCTTTTCTGACAAGCTGTCTTTTTTTTTGCATGGTTTCAGCATTATAACAGATGTATATTCCAAGCATTAGATTGAGGCTGACACATGGGGCATGAGACTCCCCTGCTCCCTACCAAGAGCTGCACTTCTGCTTCTCAGCGAGAACGAGTCAGACATTCTCTATAGGCAACTTAGCTGAGCTTCGCACGCGCCTTGTAAACCTTCGGCCAGCCAAGGGTGAGTCAGCTGACTTCAGATACTGGGGCTGCAGGAGAGCAATCAACGATACGGGACCAGGTGAAGAGGAGCAGGGGAGTCATATGCTTCAGTTAGATGTTAGAGAAGTTAAACCGGACCAACACCCGTTTTTACTTTAACAGGTGTTGGTCCCGTTGTTTGGTGATCGCAAAAAGCTTGGGGGGGGGGGGGCATCTAGAAAGCTGGAGTCCCCCCTCACAGCTAACAGCACATTAACAAGCCTGCAGTGAGAACGGAGCCCCGCAATTGGGCACTGGGCTGTCACCTGGGCCACAGTCGCATCATCTGCACCGGCAGGACCTGCCCACACCCGACAGCCAATTGCGGGACTCCGTACATGCCAGAGGCTCGTAATGAATGTGAGTATTACGAGCTTAATGTGATGTTAACTGCGAGGGGGGGCTGCAGCATTCTGGATGCCCCCCCAGCTCTTTGCGATCAAACAGCGGGACCAACACCCGTTAAAGTAAAAACGGGTGTTGGTTCGTTTAATGCTACAATTTCTCACAGGCAGGCACAGGAGGCAAGTTCATCTGTCTTATGGTGAGTAATGTTGAGTTTACACGAGCAGATTAATTGGCTGTTCACTTAAAGTGGACCAAAACCCATCGAACTTGTGAAATACATGTTGCCAAGTCCCCTATTAAGGTGTAGAATTACACATGGATATTTCCTTTTTTCAAATTTTTTTGCCATCTCTCGGTTTGAAATGGCAGGTCATCAGTCATTGTATAGGTGTGGCAATAACATCATTACCACACACAACAGAGGCAATGAATTGAGGAAGTGAGGCTTTACAGCTAAAACAGGCGCCATTATCTGAAGCAGGAGCGGTGAAAATTGGCAAAAGGCGCTCTTCATGAGGGGGGGGGGGGGGGGGGACAATTCAGGAGATGCTAGTTAAAAATGTGGGTTTTGGTCCGCTTTAACAAGCACCCGACCATACAAATCTTCTGCGATTCAGTCGAAGATTTGTTGGTCAATCAGTCGCTAGAGTGATGGTTAATGTGATTGCTTGTTCTCATAGCACAACACTATTTTGATGGCAACTTCGGTTTACACATCCCAACCATCAAGTGATGAGCAAGAAATGTTTGGTCAGCCGAAGCAATACAACGGGGCTATTACTAAATTATGGTCGCTTTAGCGATTTCTTGCTCGATAATTGCTCAGTGCAATCCCAGCATTAGCCCGGGGGATTTTACACCGCTCGGCATGCAGATTAGGGATGCCCTGCTCACCAGGGAGGTGGCTTTGGTCTGCTTTCTTCCACAAAACAATGAGCACTACAATCTTATTCAGAGTCACATGGGTAGGCACCTGTCTACTGCATCAATCCAATGTAATTTTTATTTTAGATAATGATTATTAAGTAAACGAGTTAAATCACTATCGCAATAAAACTACCCAGTGATACAATTTCATTTAAAATATGCTGGATGGCGGGAGGACGGGTCACATACTCCCAGGATCAAGAAATATCCAGCTGGGCTTTTTTTTTTTGGAAGGAAGACTAAATGAAGGGCACAGGTTCTGTCTCCCCGCTATACTCAAACCTGGCACCCCTGGATTTTATTCCTACCAGGAGAAGTTTAGCAGGAGTTTTATTTAGTTCGGGTGTATAGGTGATGGCTTCTGTCACTAGCCAAAGTGTTTATATGGATTAATATTACACAATTTCACGATGCACCTCCTTTAAATGTTGGCTTCAATATAAAATAAATGCCCCCTAAACACACTACAAGGCCATGTCATGAAAAATTATACACTAAAAAACAAACAACTTAAAGCATACAAATTAGAACACACTGTAGAACAAAAAAAAATAGCATCTCCTATACATCTGGTAGGCAATACATATGACAATGTAATGCCATAGGAAATGTATAGATATGATGAATAACAGTGGCACAAAACATTCATTCAAACATTATTTAGAGTAATAAGTTTTAAAGAGGAACACCACACCCAACGTAGATTTTTTTGGGTGGGGGTGTTCCTCAATGCGGAGCATTCCGAAAGGAAATTTCCTGCTGTCTATATCCCCCACAGGTCGCCCCACACACTCACCTTCCGGTCGCTCCCATGGCGCAGAATCGGGCAAGAAGGACCGCACCAATTGGCTGAGCAGCGTACTCGCTTTCACTCGGCTCACCCTATAGCTGTGGTGTGCCCATTTAGAAAGGCCGGGCGCTACGTGCCTAAAAATGAACAGGGATGGTACAGAGACGCAGAGAAGGCTATGGGAGAAGCTGAGTGTATTGGGACTTGGGATTGGGAAGAGGATGGAACTCTATCGGCCCCGGAAAATCCTCTTTAAAAATGTTTCTGCCAAGGTCAAACACGCCAGGGTACGCATGGAGTTAGAGCGCGCCATTCTCTGATGAGGAGCACCCGATGCTCTTTTACAGCCTCAGCTAAATTTCTGGTAACTATAAAATCTGGGCCATACGAGTCAGACTTCTTGGGGCATCCCCAATTGGGATGCTCCGCTGCGTGAAAGCGCCCATGTCGCGCCTTCCACTTACCAGCTCAATAAGCCCTTGCCTCTCCACAGCCCTGCTCACCTCTAGCTATGCACGTACCCACGTCAGGCCTTTCTAAAAAGGCAGAGCAGACACAAACAGCTAGAAAAGGCGGCATACGGCCGGTGGCACATTCAGCTCCCTCTGGCTGACAGAGCCAAAAGGAGCCAAGCAAAACCAAAAGACGATTGGCTGAGCGGGTCCCTCAGCGCGCACCGTTTTGGCCGCGTCTGCACCATGGGAACGCCTGGGAGGTAAATATTTACAGGGAGCCAGTGCAGCATCCTAAAATCAGGGTGTCCAATTTGAGAGGAACAAGAGTGAAATTCCTGGGTCCTGTTCTTCCTTAAAGTGGACCAACACCCAGGATTTTGACTATCCTGGGTTTTGGTCCACTTCAGGGGGGCACCGCGATTAGGGGTGCCCCGCTGTGTAAAACCCCCCAGAAACCCCCAAACTCACCTCACCACGCTCCCACGGACAAGCGGCGGACAAGGCAGCACGTCCGCCGCCGCCTCCCGCGCGCCCCTCTGACAGTGCGCGCGCCCGCGCCGGCCATTCACAAATGGCCGGCGCGGGCGCGCGCACGGCTAGAGGAGTGCGCGGGAGGCGGTGGCAGCGGCCAGGTCAGGTGAGTTCTTTTGGGGTTTTGGGGGGGGGGGTCCCTCACCGCGGGACATGCCGATCTCGAATCTTATAGATTCCCGGGCCGATCACCCATGGGTGACGGTCCACTTTAAAGCTGAGTAAGCATATTTTTTACATGCCCATGGAATGACTTTAAAGAACATCTATCATTTGCCAGGTCTTCTAAGGTTGGACTGAAAATATTTTCATTACAGATCCTTCTCTGCCTCCCAGTGGCTAAATCAGTTACATTTTCCTACTGCACAGTAAACACAGCTGACCGGCCGTTACTTTGTGACACTAACAAATTGTTTCAAAATGTATCTATAAGATTCCCAGGCCGATCAGAACCCTCCCCGCAGGGCATCCGAAATCGGGATGTCCCGCGGGGTGAAACCCCCCAGGAAGTCCACAATCCTACGTTCCAGCGGCGCATGCGCGTCCGCCGCCTCCCGCGTGTCCCTCTAGCAGGTGCGCTCCCGCGCCAGCCGTTTGTGGATGGCCAGTGCTGGTGCGCTCCCTGTAAGAGGGACACGCGGGAGGCAGCGGCGGACGCGCTCTGCTTTCCGGCGCTGCCTCTCACTTGTCCGCCGGCGAGGATTGGCTGCAGCGGTCACATGGGAGCGGGGAGAGGTGAGTTTTCGGGGCTTTCTGGGGGGTTTCACACAGAGGGCACCCCCGATTGGGGTGCTCCACCGAAGTGGACCAAAACCCAGGATAGTTAAAATCGTGAAATAGTGAAATAAAAAGGCACTTTATTAAAAAAAAAAATGTAGAATCCCTAATTTTCCTAATACACTTAAGTTCATAACCTTAAATAAGTTAACCAAAGAAAATCACCAGTAAAATTCGCCGTACACATCCAGCACGTCAATACAACTAAGAAGTTACTTCAGCTGCCATCTTCGGGGTGCAGTGGAGTAGCCACTGTGACTGGTGATGGTTCACACAAAGCGTCGGTGTGGTTGGGAGGCTAAAATTAAGGCTAAAAGTTCAAATCCACACTTTGCCAGTCTTGCTTACACAGGGATTGCTGAGGGACAGGGGAAGAGAGGGACCACATTTGTGCAGTGCGTCCTGCTCATTGGTGAAAGCAGGGGAGTGCAATAAAAGCAGGGCCGTATCTGCTGCAAGGGAAACCTAGGCTCGTGCCTAGGGCACTTGCATGGCAGAGGGGCGGCCTTGTGTCTGCTCCCAAAAAAAAATTAAAAATTTCGATTTTTTTTTAGTCTTAAGCTACAGCCGCAGGGCTCCCACGCGAGCCCCCGTCTGGCACTCGTGCCCGCGGTGTCACAAAGCGGCCCACAGCACCACCCCCCCACGTCGGAGCAGCCCATCCGGCGCTCATGTTCGCCCTGCCTGCCGCCACCCTGCCGGAACAGCCCGTTCGGCGCTCTTGCCCGCAGTGTGACACCAAGCAGATCCACCTGCACGGTTCTGCATGGTGTCCCACTGCGGGCACGAGCGCCAGACGGGCTGCTCCGGCGTGCGGGGGGTGCTGTGGGCCATTTGGTGACACCGTGGGCACGAGTTCCGGACAGGCGCGGGCGGGAGCCCAACGGCCGTAGCGTAAACTAAAAGAAAAACAAAACCCTGCCCTCAGAGGCCAGCTCCCACAATACCCATAGACACTCACCTCTTCCCGGTCCAATGGTGCATGAGCAGGCTCTGGTCC
Source organism: Gastrophryne carolinensis (assembly GCA_027917425.1). Taxonomy (NCBI): domain Eukaryota; kingdom Metazoa; phylum Chordata; class Amphibia; order Anura; family Microhylidae; genus Gastrophryne; species Gastrophryne carolinensis. Next base: position 607,364,068 of record CM051234.1, read on the forward strand.
AATGAGAGCCGGCCACTGTCACTAGGCAATTCAGCAGGTGGCTCTCATTAGAATTAATGGGGATCCCAGCCTGTTGAATTACGCAGTGACGGTGAGCGGCTTTCACTGGACCAGAGCCCGCGCATGCACCGTTGAATCCAGGTAAGGTAAGTGTTTACTGGACTTTCTGGGGGATTATACACAGCGGGGTATCCTGAACTGGGATGCCCCGCTGTGTAACTCCCCCCCCCAGAAGCCCCATTTCACTCACCTTGTCCCAGAGTCCTCACCGCATCTGGGAAAAGTGGCCACATCCCAGCTCACCTTTGCACGCACCTGCGCTCGGCCTTTCTGAATGGGTGCACCACCCACACGCCCACCACACACGCGATGGCTAGGAGGTGAGCGGGGGATGGGGCCAGATGCGCACTCTGCTCCCTTTGAAAATCTAGTTCCCGGGTTTTGTTTAAATATTGGGGGGGGGGCGACCAAAAAAGTGCTTAGGGCAGCACAAATCCTAAATACGTTCCTGAATAAAAGCAAAGCACTCCCACAGCCCTGAAACAGGTGAACGGGGTGGGGCTCCAGGATGGACCAAAACCAGACATAGCATATATATATATAAGACGTTAAGTCTGGTTACACAACCACTTTGGGGGCATCCTGCTTTGGGATTCCCCCCTATGTGAAACCCTGTCTTTTGTCTGCTTTTCCTATGTGTGGAGTCACACAGCGCCAGGAATTGCAGGGGTGCCAATCTCAAGTGTGGCTAGACTTCCTTTCTTCTCCATCCACACATTAATATGAGAGACTGAAGAGGAGCCACACCTAGGCCATAGGAACGCCTGCGAGTTTATAGCGGACGATCTGAGGAGTGTCACACAGCAGGGCATGCCAATTCAGGACGCCCCCACATGGATGGCCCAAAAACAACTCAAACTTATTTTGCCCCACCTCCACCCCAGGCACATTACCGTTTAGATGTCTTCTGCCCTCGGTGCTGCTTGGCATTCCGTTATAGTGATTTTAATTTTTATTTTCTGCAGTGATGCCATTATATGCCGTTGGTTTCTGATAGGATACTATTGTTCTAAACTAGCTGCTAAAGCTCCTTTCCTCGCAATCTCATGCTCAGAGCAATTAAAACCTTTTGAAAATAGTGCTAGGAAGATGAGAAAAGATACATTTTCCCTTAATTTTCTTTCTGAAGCCAAAATCATTGGAGTATCCTTATCCAATTCATTACGGGGAGTTGATACATGGTGTTAAAAAAAAATAAATAAAAAAACCTTCCATAGGACATGATTGTTCAGCTTTAACCCTTTCGCTGCCAGCCTACCTGCAGCATTTGCCACTCCCTGTTGCCAGACTGAGTTTGACTGTTTTGCGCTACACATGTTCAACTGTCATTTTCGAAGGGATTTCCAGGGATTTCCCAGGAAAATTATATATTGTTTTTTTCAACAGAGTCTGGGCTTTAACATGAAATGTCTTGTTTGTGTTTTTTAGGTGTATTCTCAACATTTTTGGGTGAAATGTGTGAAAAAAAATAAAAAAAATATATTTTTTTACAATTTGTAGAGTTTTTTTGTAATAAAAAATGTAAGTTTGTCAATAAAATCTTATTGCGTGAGAAACCCCAATTTCTCCCGCTTACAGCGATACCACATATGTATAGGTAGACACCCTTTCCTGCCCAGAAGCCTTTTATAGCTGCTGGATGACAAATGGTTAATTAAAAAAAAAAAATGACATAGGGTCCCCCTTCCCGGGGAGGGGGACCCCATTTTTTTTTGGATTTTTAAGGGTTAAAAACCCTTAAAAATCCAAAAAAAAAAATGACGTGGGGTCCCCCTTACCCAAAGTAACCAGCCCGGGACCAGCTATGGGGGCTTGTAGGCACAGAGTGGGGGGGCCAGCTTTGGTGGCCCCCCCACCCTGCAGCCTACGAGCCCACATAGCCTATGTGGGCCCGGGCTCTTCTGCCCCCCCCTGGCCTTTGGGGAGGCAGGTAATGGGGGTGCGGGGGTTAATGGCAATGCCACCCCCCCAGCCATGTGAACTGGTATAAGGGGTCTCATGGACCCCTTACCAGCTCACAAAGGGTTAACTGTAAAAAAAAAAAACACCACACAATAAAAAAAAGTATTTTATTAAAAAAAAATAATTTTTTTTTACTGTACTTACCTTCGATTGCAAGCTCTTGTCCCTCGCCGCTCAGCTGACAGATGCCTGTGATCGGCATCCAGAGAAGGAGAAGGCAGGAGATCAGAGGATCTCCTGTCACCTCCTTCCAGGGCACCGATCACCGGCATCTGAGAAGCTGAGAAAGCTGAAGCCGGTGATCGGGACCGGGATGACGTCATAAGCCCCGCCCCCAAGGGGGCGGGGCTTAGAGGCAAGATGGCGGTCGCCATCTTGAAGAAGAGAGGAGAGAGCCTCCCAGGCTCCCTCCTGAAGATCGGTAAGTCCTGGGGGGGGATCGGAGGCCCCCCAGGTGAAGAGGAGGGACAGCGGGAGCCAGCGCACATGGAGGTAAGTGAATGTCATTTTTATTTTTTTTTTTTTTTTACAGTTAGCAGCTGCTGCTGCAGAAGCGGGGGGGGGGGGGCGGCCTATTCCGGGGGCTCTCCTGGAGCCATCCGACCCCCCACGGGGGATCGGATGGCACCAAATTAAAGAGGAGACCCGGCCGGATCCAACAAGGGGTCAGGTGAGTATTTTTTATTTTTATTTTTTAAACTAGAAGCGATCAAAGTCAAGCACGTAACACCTACGTGCTTGGCACTTAAGGCCCAGCCAAGCCAGCACGTAGGTGTTACGTGCTTGGCAACAAAAGGGTTAAAGCCAATTGAACCCCCCCCCCCCAAAAAAAAACCTTAAACCGGACCTTCACCATGATTTCATGAAAAGCCCTTAAAAAAATTATTCCCCGGCATCTAAAATTTAATATATTTTAAGTTTTTAGCACGTATTCTTTCCCCTGCTGGGCTGCAACTCTGTTCAGAACTCTAGGATACGGGTGCCACCATCTAGACTCAGAAGCATCACTGAGGAGAGGGGGATAAAGTACAGGGGGCAGGGTAATAGTTGTGCTTTGCACAGACAGAGCAGAGCTGGGGTCAGGAAAAGGACAGCAATCCCAGAATGCAAAGCGACAGTGAGAAGACACTTCCTGTTTGCAGGCTGCCTGATGCTCCATGAGCCATCATCTTGGATGTTTAAAGTCTCATAACATGCAGTAGTTGCAGGTAGGATGATTTTTAATGTGAGCAATCTGTATGTACAGGGTGTGGGAAACATATAAGATAGGCTCTTATTCAGAGTGAAGGTCCGCTTTAACAGTAGTCTTTACATCTTTCTAAAACCTTACAGAAAACTACCAGTCAACATTGTGCATCATGCCTACTATATCCTGTGGCATTGGTGGGGAACCTGTGGCTTGCATGCAGCAGCGCACACAGCACACTATTCTGTGGGCATGTGCACCATCTGTGCAACACCACCGAAAAGAATTTGAGGGTGTCTGCCAGGGCTGTGGAGTCGGAGGAAATTTTGGGTACCTGGAGTCGGAGTCGGCAAACAATGCACCGACTCTGACTCCTACTAAATTTTGATTTAGCAAGTTTAAATGTCCCAATTCACAAAAAGTTATAATTAATGACTTCTCTATTGTAAGAATAAAGAGCAATGCATGCAGTGCCTCACGGAACCGCAAAACGAACACGTTAAGTGACCGTGAAGAAGCTTTTCATGTGCTTCACTATATGGCACACAACGCACAATTAGAAGCGGCAATACTTATACTTTGCATAGTGTTGTGTTCTGCTGTTACAGGGAACCCGCGGGTAACCGAGCCTCTCACTGATAAGGGATTAAAGTGGACCAACACCCAGGATTTTGACTATCCTGGGTATTGGTCCACTTCCCCGGGGCACCCCGATTTGGGGTGCCCCGCTGTGTGAAACCCCCCTGATCACCCGGAAAACTCACCTCTCCCCGCGCCGACGGACAAGCCATTTGACAGGAGCGGACAAGCGGCTCCTCCGCCGTAGCCGCCTCCCTGCGCCGGCCATCCACAGACGGCGGGCGCGGGCACGTCTAGAGGGGTGCGAGGGAGGCGGCGGCGGCTGGCCGCCGCCGAAGACAAGGTAAGGGGATTTGGGGTTTTGGGGGGGTTTCACCCTGCGGGACATCCCGATCTCGGATGTCCCGCGGGGAGGGAGGTGATCGGCCCGGGAATCTTATAGATTCCCGGGACGATCACGGGAGGGTGTTGGTCCACTTTAAGTAAATATGTTTTTTGCAGGACTAGAGACACTTGTATAAGTGAAGGGAATGGAGGATCAATAGTTCAAGACTGAAGCTGTACCATTGGAAAAACTGCTGTCATTCAGCAAAAGACTATAAAAACTTGTAAACTTCGATTGTTAGCTTAAACTTTAAACATGGCTATGGGATTCTACTAGGGAAATCATGTTTTATAATAAAGGCCCCTTTCTGGATCCTCCCACTGCCCTATGTTCAGCAGAAGATCAGCACACAGAAAGGAGAAGGCAGCTTCTGCCCAACTACCTCTCTCTGCTAGAAGTAATGACATGTATGTTGCCTTTCTTTCCTTCAAGGAATGTATAAAATACATTCACATATTAATACAGAGGAGTCGGGGTCGGAAGTACAAAAAACGGAGGAGTCGGAGTCGGGAGTCGGAACATTTTATCTACCGACTCCACAGCCCTGGTGTCTGCCAACCTCCAGCACCATGCACGATTTTCCCTATTTTTGGCAGCAGAGCAACTTGGCTTGTCCCACAGCAGCCTGACTGGGCACCGGGCCCCAAAGCAACCTCATCAGGCCACTGGCAGCGGTCAGTGGTGCACACGGACACAGTGCTTGATAAATCAGGCCCTTTGTGTACAGTTGCAAATCGTAACAAATTGCAGGTAATAAAAACCATAACACATACATAAACCATAAGACATATCTGCTAACAAAAATAAATAAGCTCTGACTTTAGAACCGCAAAAAAAGTGCTTGCCCTGTCTAACTTCTACCACGAAAGAGGGCGGCACTTTATATAAAACGATAATGTTCTACCACACATTCAAATCTATGTCCTTTCTGCATGTGACCACTGCATCTGGTTGTCAGGAACCCTAAGACTCTAGATCTGCCTTAAAAACAACAAAAACCACTGGCAGGGGAACCACCAAATATTTCCTTTACTGTAGAGAGGCCAACCATGGTACAAAAAGCTCAGAACAAAGTCTAAAAAAGCTCAGAACAAAGTCTAAAAAAGCTCAGAACAAAGTCTAAAAAAGCTCAGAACAAAGTCTAAAAAAGCTCAGAACAAAGTCTAGATGGAACCCACCAATCAGAAAGGACAGAGCATTAAAATGCTCCTCCCAGTCTCGCACGGGGGCCGCAGGAAAGGTTAAAAAGCAGCATCCCCCTGGTTCCGTGCTCTCCCGCTGCCCAGTCACTTGAATAGGTAGGTGGGGGCAAGCAAAGAGCAGGGGGGTGCAGCTCTGTGTTTTACTCCAAGATGGAGGCACACAAGATCCGGAGGGCCCCTGAATAAGGTAAGGGTTTTTTTTATTTTGCAACTCTCTGTCCTTCCTCAGCTCCAGGCGAGGGGTTATACTTTGACTGAAGTTCTGCTTCAAGCGAAAAAAGAATGGCTTACCTTTGCTGGATTTCGAAGACTTGCTCTTGTTGGACTTGGACGAGCTCTTGTTTTTCTCCTCTCGTTCCTTGATTAGTTTTTGTACTTCATCCAAAGACAACTTCTGAAGAACCACAACAGGCTTTGCACCCTTATTTAGATCTTCCACAATGCCCCCTTTATCTCCCCCTTGCTCTTTCTGTTCCCCTTTAGATTCAGAGTTTTTGGACCCCGGGGCAACGTTGCCATCCTTATCCCTCTTTAGTTTTGGAATCACAAAGTTTTTCAGGGAACCCTGACTCCCACCCAACAAATAACTTGGAAATCCCGCCTTGTTGTCACCGTGGCCCTTATTGGCATCCCCCTTACTTTTGTTACCATCGGTCCTTTTGTCATCTTTGCCATCTTTACCAGAGGGCGACCTTAATGCCGGTTTATCCGATCTGGGTTTATTCGGGTCTGGCTTGTCCGATTTAATCCGTGGGCTTCCAGGCCTAAGCCTCTGATCCGCAGAAGAAATCCGCTCCTTGGAATCCTCAGAGTCTCGGCGATGCTTTCGGTCACTTCTGTCCATTTTGGAAGGATCGGGTTTACTCCCTTGCTTTGAGGCCTGCTCATTTCTGCTGGATGACCTCAGCGACTCTGGCTTCCTCACTTTAGAAGAATCCCCCTTGTCCTCAGATTTTTGCTTTGAATTATCAGATTCTCGTTTTGTAGACTCGTGACCAGTCCTCCCATCTACTTTGGGCTTTGACCCATCGGACCGACTGTCGGATTTCACCCTGGGAGAATCCGCCTTAGAATCCGCTTTACTCTTGGATGAATCTGGCTTTTTATCAGAAGAGGAATCTGGCTTCTTAGCAGAAGATGAATCTGGCTTCTTAGCAGAAGAGGAATCTGGCTTCTTAGCAGATGACGACCTGCTAGAGTCCTTTCTAACCTCGTGTTTATGTTTTGGAGTCTCAGGACGGCCGCCACTTTTCTGCCTCGTCAGAATCGGGCGCTCGTCACCCTTTTTGTGACTTTCTTGCCGGCTGTCGCTCTTCGTTCTCAATTCTGGCCGGCTCTCGGTCTTTTGCTTAGGGGTCTCAGGTTTGCTTTCATTTTTTTGCTTCGGCGTATCGGGATTTCCATCTGACTTTTGTTTTGGGTTATCGTTGCGCCCATCCGTCCTTCCAGCACTTTTCTGCTTAGGCTGCTCCGACTTGCTGTCGCCATTTTTCTTGGCCGGCTCCGGTTTAGCCTCAGTTTTTTGCTTAGGTGTCTCGGCCTTTGCCTCAGTTTTTTGCTTGGGTGTTTCAGCTTTTGCTTCACTACGCAGCTTTGGGGTGCTGGGAGCTTGCTTCTCATCCACTTTCTCCTCATCTTTATCACAGTCACTGAGGCTTTCGTTAAGCTTTAGCTTCTCCTCTCCATCATTACAGGGTGAGGAATCTTTTTTGATTTCGTCAGGTTTTGTCTCCGTTTTAACATCCTCATTGGTACACTCTTCTGTTTTACTGTCCGTTATATCCTCGCCGCTCGGTTTACATTCCTCAGGTTTGGCCTCGCTTTTGCCGTCTTCACAGCCCTTGGTCTCCTCTGTGATTTCAGGAGGCTCAGCCTTTATGTCACAAGGTTTACTCTCGCCTTGTACAACCACCTCCTCCTGAAGATTTTCGCAAGGGATAGTAGGCAAGTTCTTAGCAAGCTTCTCTGGACACTCCACTTCAGTTTCTGACCCCTTTTTCGGCGTGTCTGGGTGGTTTTCTGGGGTATTTTTTATAACTCCAGTAGAGTCTTCCGAGAGAGCGGGAACCAATCCATCGTTACAATTTTTCGCTTCAGAGTCCTGAGATACAATTGCCTGAGAGTCCCCTCTGCCAGTGTGCAGAAGATCGATGCTAACCATTAAAGCTGGCCGTGACCCATTTCCTGCTGCATTTGCCTCCTGGGAAGCTGGTTTGTTTCCTCCAGTAGCACCCCCAGCTTCTAATGGGTAGGAATCTTGCTTCCTCTTCTTTAAGGGTTTATCTAGGAATACAAACAAAACCATATAAGAATGGACTACTTTACTTGTAAGCAAGAATTCTTTATCCAGGAACAAATGACCAGTGTGTCCGGGCTAACAGACACTGCAAACCATCAGAAACGTTTTTTGTTTTAACTTGCTTTGAGTGGACATTTTAGGGCAAATTTAAAGCAGACCTAAACCCTCCCTTGAAACTTTCTTCCGATGCACAGATACAGTAAACTAATTTAGACTACACATTCACGCCATAGAGAGATACTCACCCTTTCCTAGCAGATTTAGCACAATTTAGTAACAGCAGTACACACAACACTGCAGTGTGCAGAACTTTCTTCGTCCCTCCTACCCGATCTTTGGGCTCCCTACAGTTTTATAACTGCAGGGGCATGCTGAATCAGGATGCCCCCACAGGCAATTATGTAAAGACACCTTAAGTCTTTAATGCTCTTTTTGTCATTGGACAGCGGGGCATATAGCATCACTTCCTGTATGGGCATCAGGGAAAAAGTTTAAAGTGCTACTGCAGGCAAAGGTAATTGTTACCCCATTGCGTCGGGATACATTTGGCAGGTCCTAAACCGTTTTCAGCTTTTAAATTGAAGAAGAAATGGCAGAGAGATTGAGGTTTACAGTTTCACCTTAAGATTTCTCCTCTTTAAAAAGTAGACCCTTGGATCTGTGATGATGCATAATAAGCATAGGGAGGGGCGGGAGGAGAGGGGACAAGCAATTCTGTGGGGCTTCTGCTGAGATGATTGGGGGATGGGATGTAAGGGGGTATGGCATAGCTGAACCTGTAAACCCTTATATCTCAGCCATTGCTTCTTCAATGTAAAAACCGAAAACAGTTTAGAAAGCAATGGTGTAAAAATTACTTTTGCCTGCAGTAGCACTTTAAGCAAAATAATTCCAGCACTTACCACAGGGACTTAAACCGGAACAAAGCCAGTTTTTACTTTAACGGGGGTTGGTCCCGTTGTCTGCTAAGAAGCAGCCCATGGGGCATCCAGAACGCCCCCTCACACCTGAACGCACACAATGCTCATATTAATCACCTTCCTTACGAGCCAGCGCCGGGATTGGCGGGCAGGAAGTTACGTGGCCGTAGTGCATCCTCTGCACCGGCTACTGGCAGGACCCGCCCATGTGACCCCTTTCCTGGAGCTGGCTCGTAAGGAAGGCGAGTATTACAAGCATTGTGTGCAGTTAGGTGCAAGGGGGCTCCAGCGTTGGATGCCCCTGCGAGCTGCTTCTTATCAGCAGACAGCAGGACCAACACCAGTTAAAGTGGACCAACACCCAGGATTTTGACTATCCTGGGTTTTGGTCCACTTCAGGGGGGCACCCCGATTAGGGGTGTCCCGCTGTGTAAAACCCCCCAGAAAGCCCCCAAAACTCACCTCACCACGCTCCCACGTAGCCACGGACAAGCGGCGGACAAGACAGTGCGCCCGCCGCCGCCTCCCGCACGTCGCTCTGACAGGGCGTGCGCCCGCGCCGGCCATTCACAAACGGCCGGCGCGGGCACGTCTAGAGGAGCGTGCGGGAGGCGGCGGCGGCAGTGAGGTGAGTTTTTGGGGGGTTTTGGGGGGGGGGGGGGTCCCTCACCGCGGGACATCCCGATCTCGGATGTCCCGCGGTGAGGGAGGTGATCAGCCCGGGAATCTTATAGATTCCCAGGCCGATCAGGGGTGGGTGACAGTCCACTTTAAAGTAAAAGCGGGTGTTGGTCCGGTTGAAAGGATTAATAAATAGTGCTCCTTTGCGCCTTGTGTCTCCAATGACTTTTTTGTCAAAATGTATTTGTTCTCTGCAGACAAGCAAGACTGAAATCCCAACCAGAAAATCCTTTACATTTCCTGGCTTTTTATCTGGCTCTATAGATGGAGCAGAGCTGGCCACAGTCGTTATGCATGAACATGTACATGTAGCTGAGTTTTATCATCATGCACCTTAATATTTATACCTGCTAGGCGCATTCCAGACACAGATGTGGAAATAGCCAGAGTGAATTGTCAAAATGTATCCCAGGCTAAATAACCCGGACCATTCATATTTTTGTAACCAGAATGCTCAGAGGTCAGCTTTTGTAAAGCATGCAATGTTTACAACCATTCAGCACCACCAAGACAATAGTTTAGATCTCAGAAGAACTATAGATGCAACAAATGCTGTTAAAGTGGACCAAAACCCACCGAGTTTGAGTGTTAAGGGCAGACTAAAGCTGTGTAAAAAAAACCCAGGTCGCCCAGTAAATTCACCTTCCCCCCCCCAATCCAACAGCGCAAATGTGAGCGGTGAGCAGCAGATGTCGTCTGCTCTACCTTCAACAGGGCGCGCTCATCTTAGATGAGCCTAGAGGAGTTTATGCCGATTGGACGGAAGGCCATGCATGCGCCACAGAATTGGGGAAAGGCGAATTTGAGATGGCGACCTGGGGGGGGGGGGGCTGCTGGTTTCACACAGCGGGTTATCCCAGCGGCAAGGACAAAAACCCCGGATAGTCAAAAATCACGGGTTTTGGTCCACTTTAAAGGATACCCACCGTTCGTGTCCTGCATCTGGTCTGCCTAGCTCTAGCGGTAAAAAATACTATTCTGTGATTTTCACCTGTAGAATTGATTTCTCTCTTCCTTCCACTCCAGGGCATCACCGAATTAGACATAAATGGGTTAACTCTGATCCGAAGGGCGGGACCGTAAGATAAAAGGTGTGGTTCCTCCCGGCCTATATATACTTCCATCTGCTCTCCATAATCCAGTAATTAAAAAGCAGTAGGAACAGCCACTCGGGAGGATGAAGGAATCATAGGAGTTCCCAAGTTTAGTTGGAAAACAAGGACACGTTAGAACTCCATTTTCCTATTTTCCCTTTTCCTCCTTTTTCCATTTATTTTTTTTATGCTAATACACAAAATATTTACATATATATAAAAGCATCACTAGGACTATGGCATCTAAGGAATGGATATAGTAGCCTAGCGGATAGGGTGGGCGTGTCGCCCTGGAGTGAAGAAAGAAAGTAATTCTATAGGTGAGAATCACAGAAATGTATTTTCTCTCATATTCCACTCAAGGGCATCACCGAATCAGATACGAATGGGACCTCCAAAAGCAGTGCCCTTCTTCCAGGGTGGGAATCCCAAGTGACCCTATTCCTCTAACAGGAAAACAGGAGGGAAGTGTTTTTAAGAAGAAGCTTAATGATAGAACAAGGGGGCACAACCTGAAGCTAGTCGGGGGGAAGATCAGGAGCAATGTTAGAAAATATTATTTTACAGAAAGAGTAGTAGATGCTTGGAACAAACTTCCAGCAGAGGTAGTTGAAAAATCAACAGTCACTGAATTTAAACATGCCTGGGATAAGCACACATCTATCCTAAGATAAAGAGAACATACAGTATACACATAAGGGCAGACTAGATGGACCGTATGGTCTCCTTCTGCCGTCAACCTTCTATGTTTCTATGTTTCTCTAACCTGAGGGGTAAGCCATTTTGAAAGAGGAAACAAAAAACCTCAGCTGAAAAGCTCACTACCGCTTGTAATGCAATTCTACCAAAAGCAGCGTTCGCTGATGCTCCAACATCTACCTTCTAAAATTTATGAACCAAAGATCAGGTAACAGCCTTATAGACCTGCTTCACTGAAGCCTGGTGCTGAAAAGCCCAGGAAGCTCCGATAGCCCTGGCAGAATGGACTGTAACCCGAAAAGGAGGATTCCTCCCTTTGGAGACATAAGCCTTAATCACTGCTTGTCCAATCCATCAGCTAATTGTCGACTTAGCAGGCGCTAGGACTTTCCATGGTCCCTCAAATACAATAAACAAAAAGTCAGTCTTGCAGAAGGTTTGAGTAGTGAAGAGAGAATATTTAAGGGCTCTAACTACATCCAAGGAGTGGAGGACTTTCCTCCTATGGCTAACCGGAGCGGGACATAAGGAGGGCAAACCACTTCTTCGTGGTGAGAGGGAGAAACCACCTTAGGAAGAAAGTTCTGTCTAAAACGGAAGACCGCCTTGTCCTTGTATAGGACTAAAAAAGGAGGCCTAACCCATAAAGCTGCTAATTCAGAAACCAGCCGCACCGAGGTAATTGTCACTAGGAAGATGACCTTAAGTGACCCAGTGTAACATCTGCCAGCGGTTCAAATGGAGGACCCTGAAGGGCCGATAGGACTGAATTCAGGTCCCAAACAGGCAGAAGAGGCTTTTAGGGAGCTAGCACATGGGTGACCCCCCCGCACATATGTATTTATAAGCTTATTTCCAGCATTGGGCTTCTGAAAAAAAGATGGATAAGGCAGATATCTATCCTTTGAGTGTACTCAACTGAAGTCCCTCAGATACCCTTCAGAAAAAAATTAGGATTCTGTAGACATAAAATGTCCTACAAGCGAAACAATTCAGTCAGATCTCTGACACCGTTGAAAACAAAGAACCTTTGAGGAGGTCTGGTCCCCAGCTAGACCTTGTGGCCTGAAGAAATTATTTCTTGGATCCATGCATCCGCTACATGAAGCCTCCAAAGATGAGCAAAACGCAGCAGGCGCGCCACCCCCCAAAAGGGTGAGAGTGTTCCTTCGAGTCTGGGAGCGCTTAGAAGGGGTTTCAGCCTCGTTTCTCCAGAAGGATCTGGCCTTGAACTGGGTTTTAGGTTTATTCCAGTACTCCGCTCGGCGTCTGATGTAAAAAGAACCTCTGCCACCACGAAATGGCCAAGTATTAAAAGATCTACGATAAGAAGGATTAGACTTCCTTCTTTGCGGATACCTGGTAGACCTGACCTCTGTGACCCTCTTCACAATATCAAAAAATCATGCCTGGATACCCGATCCAGGCGCTTATCCACCAGATCTCTTAGGGAACCACTGTCGGAAGTAAGAATAACAGTGTTCCTAGAGAGTCCCGAAACAGAATCATCCGCTTCAGGAGGAAAAGACCAAATCTTAATTAGGTTGGTTGGAAATGGCTACTAAGTATCCAGGAGTCTAGCAATGGTGGGGAGCGTGTCAGGTTTTTCTCATTCCTTCTGGATAAAGTTTAGTAAAAGGAGACTGCCTAAAGGGAGAGCTGCCTTTCTCTTTCGGTATGGATCTCCCTTTTTCCTCTAGCAGCTGGGAAGCCCAAAATCTCTAGAAGAGAGAGAGTCAGCTTATCCCTTTGTTTCCTGAATTTGTTTTCTGAAGAAGCCTGAATCCTAATTACTCGAGATGAGAATTCCCCTTCTGAAGAATATTCCTGAGATTCTATGGCAGCATAAACATCCTCTTCCTCGGATTTGGAAGACTCCAAAACAAGTAAATGCTTACATTTTTAAGACGCCTTTAAGGATCTTGAAACTGGGTGATCATCAGGATCCTTAAGTTGGAAGCAGTGACTTTCCAGGTGGACCAATCGCTCCGCCATTTCCAGCTGGAAATGTAAACCTGAAATATCAAAGAGGTGGAGCCCCGAGGAAGCGGACCCTGAGGCTCCCATAGGGGGGAAATGCATCTGAGGGTGGCAGCTGCCTCTTTAATCTGGATAAGTACCACCACAGCGGTGCATTCAAAACCACTTCCAGCGGGACTGTAAGGGCCTGGAAGACGGACAGGGTTAAATCCCCCGCTTCCTGAAAAAAACCTATAAAAATGGAGAAAAATGAATTTAAAGGAAAATAAATCTAAGCACAACCTTCGAAGTCGAGTCCAACTACAAGAATTAAACTGGATTGCGGAGAGCAGCCGGAAGGAACCACACCTTTTTATCTTTCAGTCCTGCCCTTCGAGTGTTAACCCATTTGTATCCGATTCATTGACACCCTGGAGTAGAATATGAGTATATTAAATAAATACCTGACTGGGAGGATTGGGTTCCCGAACTGTCCTGCCCTGATCTCAAGTCTCCATGCAAATGACCCTCCCCCAGCTATCTGTACACTGTTTGTGATGCTGATATTGCATACGTAGCGGGGCATGGCAGCAGACTTTATCAGGGACTTGGGACCGGGCCTGGACAGTGAGGAAGTTACGCTTCTGGTCTTTGGAGTCGAGACCAGCTGCATGGCTGGCTGGTCCAGTATTTTAAATATAGTGTCTTACTCCTATATAAAAAACAAATTGAGAAGAAGGGGACTTCGAAGTATTTTAATTGCCAAACACATGATATGGGGGGCACCATTTTGCCTTTATTTAGTATTCTGAAAAGTCAGAAAAGACTATTGATTCTGATAAAGTTGTACCTGTTCCTCCAATTGTCATCCTGAGCCCCCTGGTAACATTCACTTTAAAAGGTACTAGGATACCAAAAGGTAGGATACGCGAGGCTAATCTGTGCCCATACAAAGGCAAGTCTGAGCAGTGGATTAGAGAGGGGGTAGCACTGGCACAGGCCAGTAACATTTGCATACCAATATGTAAATCATTTTACAGACTGGATCCAATTCTGCATATTGGGACTGTAGAAATGATAATAAATGCACACTACCTTTATCCTGAACTTCTTTAGAAAAACGTTCTCTCTCGATAGCAGATTCCCGTTCTATCCTCTCTATCTCCGCCAAAGCATCTAGTTCCACTTCATCATATGGCGTTATGTTTCCTGTTGGTTGAGTTTGTGACTGAGCCACGGGAGGTTGAGACGGTTTTGCAGGCGTGTTGGGCTGTAGGACGGGCACTTGTTGTACTTGCAGGAACTCTGTCTGCTCTTGAAAACAAGCAGCAGCATTCAAGGGGCGACTTATGTCCTGTGGAGTGACTGGAGTTTTTGATGGGTGCCCAGGGTACTGAACATTAAAAGAGGGGTCACTTTCTGTGACATTACTGTTTTCCATGCCAGGGAGCAGGTCTCCTTGCTGGTCCATTTCATTAGATCGCACACGAGTAAGTCTTAAAGTGAGCTTGGTGGAGTCTTTAGAAGGAGAGCTGATTATGTCATACATAGCTGACTTTTCATTTGGGTCCTTCTCATCTTTACTTAACTTTAACTTTTTCTGCCTTTTTAACTTTCTGTCAGGTGAGTCCAGCAGTAAATCGGGAGCATCCCGGGGGGAAGTGTAGGGAGGAGGCTGGGACTGAAGTAATAATGATCGTGATCCTAGAGAAATGAGAACATACAAAGTCTTAGGCAGGTCATGCACAAAGGAACACTGGTAGAGCAGATACTGGTGGAGCAGATCTTCTCAAAACGATTTAGTATGATGCCCTCACGGATTTAAAGGGGACCACATCTCTCCCTGGCAACAGGCAGGGAATCCTACCATTAGCGCCTGTCACCCAAGAGCCCCGTGTTAACAGAGATACCCAATGAATTTGCAGTCCCCCCCAATCAGAGCAGTATGAATAAAGGGCAACTAGCTTTAATGTAGGACTCACAAGCAATGAGTTAGTTGGTTAGGGTCCATGAGCTCTTCTTGGCACAGAGTTAACCAGAAGGATTTAGGTCTGCTTTCATACACATTAAAGAGGTTGCTTAGGTAGACACACCACACAATCTTAGCAAAGTTACCCCGATTGCTTGACCAGATTTGCCTTATAATCCATGTCTTGACCATTTGATGTACACTGGTTTACACAACCATACACCATTTACTATAAATGCTTACATCTCAAAACAGTGCGGATGCACGGCGTCTTAAAAGAGGGGGTTCATTTAACACCTGTAGATTTATAAACGCAGTAGCGGTAGATTAAGTAGCTCGTCTTAGCTTGCTATTCCCAACAGGTGACTCACAATGCCTTCAGGATGCACTGTCTATACCAGGGGTACTCAACCACTTTTTGTATAGGTCCATTAACAGGCATCCCATGAGAGGTGAAGGTCTGGACATGGGGCTGTCGAGGGGAGTGGATAGTTAATGTGCAGTACAGTACTTCATATGACAATGCTAGGTGCCAGGGAGACTAAGCACTGCATCGTTTATCAAGGGGCAGCTGATCAGGGACAGCTCTGAGCATGGCAA
Organism: Gastrophryne carolinensis; assembly: GCA_027917425.1. NCBI lineage: Eukaryota > Metazoa > Chordata > Amphibia > Anura > Microhylidae > Gastrophryne > Gastrophryne carolinensis. The sequence goes on from CM051234.1 coordinate 607,379,663, forward strand.
CACATAAGCAACTGTGTGCAGGGCTGTCATGGAAGGGGTCCGAAAATCTGGCACCGAGGTCCACATTCGGACCCCGGTCCGCCAGTTGAGTACCACTGGTCTATACCTACACAGCAATCGCTGTGCTCGAGAACAGCTGTAGCCTACCATTATAAAAGTCAATGGCATGGCGAGATTGGAGAAACGCCAACTGTATACAGACAACAGACAGGGAATTTAGATTTTTTTCATTTATATACAATTAAAAGCAGTTTATATCCCAGACTTCGCAATGAGGGACAAAAATGTGCTAACAAAAAGGTATACATTTAGCAAACAAGATTACCTTTTGGAGTCCCCTCACTACCTGCAGGAGAGCATACGGATTGAGGGGATCGTAAGGAAAAAGAGGCAGCATTTCTTATAGAAGAATCACTGTCCTAGAAACAGAAAAGATATGCTTTAGATAAAAAGAAAAACACTAAAAACAATCACAAATATATTTAAATCCATAGAGTAGACTGGCTACGCTAGCCAGTGCCATCTAGTTAAAGCGGACCTTCACTCTGAATAAGAGTCTATCTTATATGTTTCCCACACCCTGTACATACAGATTGTCCACATTAAAAATCATCCTACCTGCATCTACTGCATGTTATGAGCCTTTAAACATCCAAGATGGCGGCTCATGGGACATCAGGCAGCCTGCAAACAGGAAGTGCCTCCTGACTGTGCTGCTCTGCATTCTGGGACTGCTGACCATTACCTGACCCCAGCTCTGCTCTGTCTGAGCAAAGCACAGCTATAACCCACCCCCTGTACTTTATCCCGCTCTGCTCTCCTCAGTAAGTGTGATGCTTCTGAGTCAAGATGGCGGCGCCCGTATCCTAAATTCCTGAACAGAGTTGCAGCCCAGTGGGGGAAAGAATAATAAGTTAGTGACTAAAAACATAAAATATATAAATTTTAGATGCTGGGGAACCGTTTTTTTAAGAGTTTGGGCTTTTCATTAAATCACGCTGAAGGTCCGGTTTAAGGTAAATTTTTTGAATGAACTCTGCTTTAGCAATAAAATAGAACGGTAATACATTGTTTATAGAACACCACAAATAGTGCTTAAACAATGCGTAGATCAGTGCCAACAGGTCATACCTCACTGCCCAGCCTATGTACCATTTGAAGGTAGTCCTCACTGGTGCTGTGCCTGGAATTATCTGAATGGTGATTTGCAGAGTTGCCCGCCAACTGACCAGAAACCTTGTTTTCATGTAGGTTCCTCAGCCCACCTGCCACGATAGGACTGGATACAGAAGCTGCCAAAGAGAAACAAAAGCAATTTTCACTGCCACAGAAGCGGAGATTGGTTCTGCATTGAGAATGTGAATCAATGTGGTAATGATGCCAATGGGTGAGCACTTTGGAGAGGCTTCTCTATAGAATATAAGGAATTAGCAAAATGATCTCCATGTAAATAAACTCTTATCTCTCTTAACTCTAAAATCAAAGTCCAACGGGAATTCCACCTTTTGTTAATTACAGATTGAATGCTTGGCCAAAAACAAGAAAGTTCATAACTGTTGGTAAAGAAGCCCCTTCTACAATTTTACCAGTAACAATTCTGTTTTAGGTCAGAACCACTTGGTCAACAAGTGGTTGGCAAAGCCATAAACGCTACTGTGGAGACAAAGCTTCCCTGGCCCCGGAACCTCCAGGTCCTATACCAGTCCCACCCTTATGGCTGGACATTTTTAGCAGAATACGAGACCTAGTTAAGGGTGTGAGCCTAGTGGTGGTCGTCCGGTCCAGATTTCAGTAATTGACACCACAGAAGTGACTGCAAATGGGAATGCCCTTCTGTGTGTCGCCCCAGGAACCCCCCCCCCCCCCCCCCCCCGGTACACTCACTTCACTGGGGATATAAAACAGCAACCCCGAGCCGTATCTACACAACACCCTTGGCTTGGGTATTTTTTTTGAATGACAGGCACTGACATGTCCCATAGCTAGAAGTGAGCAAGGATGCATCCAGTGGCACACACTGCATTACGTTTTACTTACTGCTCTGAGCATCATAGTAAGAGGCTGAAAAAAAGACGCACCGTCATTGGCCAGCGCCCAAAGTATGCGCCGCATGACAGAAAAAAAAAGCGTTTTAGGCACTATGGGAGTTACACACAGCAGGGCATTCCAGATAACCATCTTCTAATTTAACTAGATGCCAACTTTTCTCTGAGGAGGCAACCCCCTAAGAGCAGCCTCATTACTTACTTTGTTGAATTTGTTGATGCTGTGAGTAGCTTCCAGGGTGGGAATATGACATGTAGCTTGCAGGGCTTTGGGGAGCATAGGGGCTGGGGACAGGGCTGTTTTGTTGGCCAATAAAGCGATTTGTTGAACTGGTTTGAGGTGGCACAAATCTACTGCAAAGAGAGAAAAAAAAAAACTTTAGCCAGTAACTTACATGTACATTAAAAACAGGGCTACAGCGAGAGTGTGATATACTAATAAACAACATTTCTACTTTTATTACTATGATTAGGCATGCTTCCTAAAATGAGGCAATTTCTCACAGCGACACATTCTGGCCTTGATTCACAAAGAGTGTCACTGTTAGTGAATCAACAGATAAAAAGACAATGAAAACTTTTTTACTTCTGAAAAAGGAATTTAACTTTTTATCCCTTTTTACCTGTTGCAAAAAGCTGCCATTGCCTTTCATTGTATTCCTATCTGGTGATTCACTAACAGTGACATTCTCAGGCTTTTTTTCTTATGAATTGAATTTTTTACTACCATGAGAGTTTTTTTTCAACTCTTTGTGAATCAAGGCCTTTGTGTCCCTACTGTGACTAGAAAGCTGTGCGTGCTGATCTGCTGAATTCAGACAAATTGCAAGTGCTCCTCTTAGTAAATCTGACCCAGTGAACAGTCCAAACGCTTCTAACGCATAGTTACTACTGCAAAGGATTCCGGCTAGCTTATTCCTGCAAATGGAATGGTGCATGCACAGCAACTAGTAAAGGTCCTCCTAAGTTCCGCCAAATACAGTTTTTTTTAATGGCGTTTTACTTTACTTTTTTTTTAACCTTTTCCTGCATCTACATATAAAGAAACTCTCACAAAAGCCCCAGCATGGTTGACAAAATATATATTAAGTGATCCAGTATTTTAATACTAACCAGAACGCTATGTGTCCTATGTGTTACTATGGTAAATAAAATACTATTGTTTCCTACCCCTATGAAAATTTCTCATCAACCCCATAAAGGGCTGATGCTCCTTTCTATTCAGAAGCACAATGGTGATTATCCAGCATTGTACCAGCTAGGGAGCTGGTATGCAGTGAATTACCAGAAGCATCCACCCCTTATCCATTTCCCTTTCTTAAAGTGGATCAAAACCAGGGATTTTCACTATGCCGGGTCTTGGTCCTCCCCCTGCCTCTCCTCGCTCCTCCGATCAGCTTCTCCCACCGCGCATATTAACGTTCAGCTAGAGAAGCTGAATGGAAGGAGGCGAGTGATGCCAGCCGCGTATGCGCCGTGGGGCTTGGGGGAAAGAGTTTACTGGGCGCCCTGGGGGGGTTTCACACAATGGGGCACCCCAGTTCCGGATTCCCGGGGAGGAGGGCATAAGCCTGCCCTAGAATCTTAGACTCCAGGGTGGGTTGTGGTCCACTTTAAGGTTTGTTCACAGTTCTGAAGGAAAATTCTACAGTTCCTTTGTGTCACATTTGCCAACATCTAGATATCTCCAGCTATAAATACTGTAAATTCAATAGCTGACAAATAATGGCAGCAAAACAGCAGAAGTCTGCTATGGGGCAAATGGGAAAATGACTTCCAATATAACATTGTATACATACGTTCAAAGCAGTGCATTACCTGGAGGGGCTATGAGAGATAGTGGATGGTTGATAATTGGAAGATGCTGGGCTACCATGCATGGAATTCTGGGAAAGTTTATATTGAGGCATCATCATCCCTGAAGAAATAAATCACGACATGAGCCGAATACAGAATCAAAGGAGAAAATGGAAATCTGAAAATATTCTAAATTCAAAAATACATTTAAAATTCTCCCATAATGTACGCCGTGAACATGCAAAATGTGGTAACCCATAGCAACCATACGGTCATCCACTGCAATTAAAAGACTTGGCCGGGGGCTACCCCTCATTGTCAAACCGTTATAACCAAGCGTGGCACAGTAACGTGGCATACAGCCCTTGGGAACAATTTGGAGCCCCTGACAACACTTTCCTGGGCAAGTGATGTCAACACCCACTCAATAAGCTACACACTGTATTAAACGCAACAAGACATATACAATTTATAAAAATAGCTATCTGCACAAATGTTTTCTTTGAGTCCTAAAGAAGACAAAACAGTCGGGTTAGATACATCCAAGTCATAACCATGGAAAAAAAAAAAAAAAAAAAAAAACTTACCTCACCCCCTGGAGCTTGTGGGACTTCCTAGCCAGCGCTGCGCATGCTGCACAGTGATTGGATGACTAAACGGGCACTCAAGCCATCTAAAGCAGTGCAGGGGAAAGCAGCACTGTAGCTGCTCCAAGCCCTTGAGAGTTATCTTAAACACCCAAAACTTGATCAGCACCGGGGGATGGGTGAGCATTGTTCATACACTGTCTGGGCTTCAATTTTAATCAAAATGTGTCCTTTTTAACACTCCTACTTCAATGAAGCATGCGTCCAATTAGATGTCCCTTGGTTTCAGCGCGTTTGTGTAGTAATGCACGGTTCACGGATGGTGTTGGGGTCAGGTTAGCTCAGTTTAGTATCCCAGTGAACAAGGACCCAAACCAGCACATCGTGGCAAAGGACAGTGTAGGTCCACTTTATAACTGTGGCAACAAAATGGGGGCGGGGGGGGACGGATATTAACTGGCCAGTTTTGTTGCCCCTCCCTAGGACATCCAGATCTGGGATGCCCTGCGCTATGTGAATCCCTTCAGATTGCTCAAACTCCCCTCTCAGGCGGTCCCACCACGTATGACAAGACTGCCAGCCAATAAGCAGCTTGTGCTCTATTCAGCTTTTATGAAGATGCTCTTGAGCAGCAAGAAAAAAGCAGAGCAAGCGGTTTGGCGTTCCGCTGCAAACCCAGGCCAGCCATTCAGAAAAGAATGGTGCGAGTGCGTGCCTTAGCTAGAGCCCTTGCATGCCCCACAAGATTGCGAGCAGGGCGAGTTTACAGGAGATCCGTTATAACTCGACAAATATAGTAATACAATTCTACACCGCCAGGTAATCTTGGTCAGATTAGCCCCTCCCCACTTCACAATGCATTCTGGACCAGGAGAAAGATTTTCCCAAATCAACATTACCTAGTAATAACCACATTCTATTACAAAGTGGTTGACACATTGTACTTAAAAAAAAAAAATAACCAATTTACAAACGTAGCATTTCTCTAGTTTATCAGAATCATTTTTAAAACATACTTTTATTTTTTAGGATGTTAAAAGGCTTCATTAATGCTCAAGTGCTGTCCAAGGTACTGCCAATGGCTCTGTAAAGAGCTGGCAGAAGTTTAAAGTGGACCACCAGCCAAATGCTCCCTTCTTGTTGTGAATCTCGGACGCTAGCATTGCACTAGTGAGACGCAGAAGTGAGCAGACACTTGCTTCCAGTGTCCCAAGCTGTGGTCAGGGGATGGAGGATTTAGGACATGCTCTACATAAGAGGGGAAGAATAGTGATTTAAAGCAGAACTTTAGTTACAAATCAGCCACAGCACAGGATGCCTTTAGGCCGGGGGAATACTGCTGCTCCAGCTCTATTATGTCAGGCTCTGCGTCTAAACGGAGCTGTATGCCAGGCATTGGCACTGGCTGGACGTTGTGGGACCAGATAACGTTTTGGAGACAAACGGAGGGGTTTTACACAGTGGAACACCCGGAATCAAGAGGCCCCTTGGAACAAGGACCAAAATCCAGACTAGTGAAAACTAGTCTGGATGGGACAGACTAGTGAAACTAGTTTTAGTCCACCTTAAAAGGAGGACCTAATCCTAGTTTTAAAGTGAACCAACACCGGGCCGATCAGATCCCTCCCCGTGGGGCATCTAAAATAGGGATACCCCGCTGTGTGAAACCCCCCAGGACGCCCCATTCACCTTACTCCGCGGCCGCATCTCGCGCTTCTCTCTAGCAGGGCGCATGCCCGCGCCGGCCATTCACAAATACTCCCTGTTAGAGGGAAGCGCGAGATGGGGCCGCCAGTGTGCTCAGAGCCGCCGTGGTTGGACGCGCATACCACAGCGGCTCCGAGTGCTTCGATTGGACGAGCGGCCGCGCATGCGTCGTAGGAGCGGGGTGAGGTGAGTTTTTTCGGGCGTTCTGGGGGGGGGGTTCACGCAGCGCCGCACCCCCGATCGGGGTGCCCTGCGGAAGTGGACCAAAACCCAGGATAGTGAAAATCCTGGGTGTTGGTTCACTTTAACCCCTCCCTAAGGATGCCCCACAGTGTGTACCCCCCCCAAGCTCACTGTAACTTGTAACCCCACAGTGGAATCCCTGCTAAATTATGCCTGGGTGAGTGCAGACATCCATGATGCGGTCTATACGTTGCCTCAGTGAAGGATTTAAACCTAACTAGCATCTGTAAAGTGGTCCTTCACTCTGAATAGGAGTCTATATTCTATGCTTCCCACACCCTGTACATACAGATTGCTCACATTAAAAATCATTCCAACCTGCATCTACTGCATGTTATGAGCCTTTAAACATCCCAGATGGCGGCTCATGGAACATCAGGCAGCCTGCAAACAGGAAGTGCCTTCTGACTGTGCTGCTCTGCATTCTGGGACTGCTGACCTTTTCCTGACCCCAGCTTTGCTCTGTTTGAGCAAAGCACAGCTATAACCCGCCCACTGTACTTTATCCCACTCTCCTCTCCTCAGTAAGTGTGATGCTTCTGAGTCAAGATGGTGGTGCCCATATTCTAAAGTCCTTAACAGAGTTGCAGCCCAGTGGGGGAAAGAATAATGAGTGACTAAAAACTTAAAATATATTAATTTTAGATGCTGGGGATTCGTTTAAGGGTTTGGGCTTTTCAATAAATCATGCTGAAGGTCCGGTTTAAGACTCTAGTTGGGAATTGGTTAAGCGGGCTGCAGCGGTAGCACTGGCTGGAGGTTCACCTTAAGTTACTGCCGGGAATGAGTCACAAATAAGGCCTTTATTCTAGCAGTTTCTTACCACCACCATATCTGTTCTGCATACTTTTCTCCCTGAAGATGTTAGGATTTCTGGCCAGAGTGGCCTGCAACAGGACCGGTATGTCGCCTTCTGGGTCATCACTTCCCAAGTTATCTTTCAGCTCTCTGTAAACAAAAGAAAATACAATAAGAGCTAAGCCCAAAAAGATCGTGACATTTAGCACCTAAAATGGCAACACACAGGCATCTCCCAACGGGTACATTTTCATTCCAGAGCAATCTTATGTGTGAAGGTGCTCTTGAAACGCCTATTGCAAAACATATAGTACAAATTGTCTAAAGTACTTTAATTGATACCTGGCTAGAATAGCAGATCAGCAGTAATATCCAATGGGATATAAAAAAAAAAAAAAAACTTGACCTGAAAGGAAATAAAATAGGTAGCTAGACCCGTGGTCTAGTTTGACATCTTCTGACAGCGCCCTCAAATCTCATGGCTATCTCGGATCACTTACTTGTCCAAATAACGCTCGAAGTAAAGCCGAGGCTCGTTCTTGTCCTCATCACCCGTTTCTGCATCTAAACATTTGCAGGGTCTCTGCATTTAAAATAATTCTGGGATTGACTGTTACAAGCCTCTGTAGATGTGCCACCAGGTAGGACACTTATGCAATCAACAGGCTTTAGCACAGGCTTTACCCCTGGTTCCCCTTGAAATTGCCCCTCTCTTCCGCGTTGCTGGGGGTTTTGTCATTTACGAGAGAAGGTGCACTTGGCCATTAACTAAAAGCAGGGGTGCTCAACCTTCTGAAGAGCACAAGTCACTTAATGATTTGGTGACCAGTCACAGGCCACATTAAAATGAAATGGTTCAGAATTACCGATTTTTTTTCCTAGAATAGCATCGGAGCGATCCTAAACACTCACTGTTTTATCACGATACACCACAAATACAAATAATCAGCTGCCCCCCTCCCCAACACACAAAAATAAGGCCTAAACAAATGTAAATCTTACACGTCCATTGCTGCAGACACACACGTACCCTCTAATAGCAAACCCCACACCCTCACACATGACCCTGACCTTTACTATTATAAGATTCTTTACCCTCCTATGTCCTTCCGCTTAAATGCTCCAGTGCTTTTGGAACAAGAGATTTCCCCCTTAGTATACCACTGCCAATCAATGTCACTGTGTTCATCCAATCTCTGCTTCCCCCTGTATTTGCCAGTGTACCCCTCCTATAGCACACTCCTTCCAACCTCCCACCCTTACTGAGCAACCATTCAACTTCCCGAGTTAATTCTAACTCCTTCACCCACTTTCCAAGTGCTTGCATCCTTCCCCATAAGGCTCCTATCTACATTGATTTCCTCCTTCACTTAGGTTTGATTTTGGGGGTCACATGTTGAGCAAGGCGGAACTGAAGCTTAAAATAGAAAAGCAAAAATCACTAGATATGAGATTTATTTATTTGCAACAGTTTGGAACTGGAGGACTAGGAGGAGGTAATTGAGGTTGTGGGGGGTCCAGTCACTCCATGGCAGTATCCAGTGGAGTAGGAAGAACAGACACTCAAGAGTCGCTCGCACAAATGGCCGCATGCCTGATTGCACAGCAACATCCAGAATGGTCATCAGGAGGACCTTATGCGCTCAAGATCATTTAGTTAAAAATGGCTTTTTAAAAAAGGGGCAGTCTGTTTCCAAGCGTTCTCAGAGTTCACAGACGCCTGTTACAGTTAGCATAAGCAGAGGTTTACTCTAGGTCTAATTGTAGACAGTTATAGAAGCTATATACATACATGTGGTCTGTCGACACCTGATTGAGGCTGTGGACGAGCTGTGACACCAGAGGTTCATCCCGGCACGCCAGAAGGCAGTTGACTTCTTCTGCTATCCGACCATTAAACAGGAGGCTCTTTGTCGTTGTAGCAGGTAAAGGAGATGGAAGAGGCAGCTGGTTTAACACTAAAAAAAAAAAAGGATATGACAATCATTTCATAGAATCAATGTGTTAGGCCTGTCTGGTTAAGTGAAACAGGCCTTGTTTGCATACCCAAGCCATCATGTATAGACAGAACAAGTGCTGGGGCAATGCCTGGCAAACCCCCTCTGCTAAAGTTAATAGAATGGGGTGTTATAGTTGTTAAAGTATTACTATCGCGAAATTTGAGGTCACTTATAAACCCGAACTGAATAAAACTCCCAACAAGCTTGTGGTTTATCATCACATGGTAGGAACAAAATCCAGGGGTTACAGTTTTAATCTATGAGGGGCGACAGAGCCTGTCACCCCAGATGCCCTCTTCCATCCATTAAAATAAAAGAAACATGCCTGGCTGGATATTTCTAAATGTTGGGAGTATAAGTGACCCCTCCTTCCACCATCCAAAATATTTATATGGATTTTCATCATTGGGCCATTTTTTTCACGATAGTGCTCCTTTAAGGAGGAATTTCGGGGGCCCTGGAGTCTTAATGCCTCCAGGGCCATCCAAGTTCCACTCCTTGGGGCATCCCGAATTGTGTGAAACCCTCCAGTAGCCCCAATACCCTCACCTTCTCCTGCATGTGGCCACATCACAGCTTACCTCTAGCCATGTGGGTGCCTTTCTGAATGGGCAGCGTGGGCACGCCACGGCTTAGATGAGTGGGGAATGGGACGCACTCAGCTCCCTTCATCGCTGTCAGAAGAGCGGAGTGAACGCCGATTCGCTGAGCTTTCATCCAAGTCTGCACCGTGGGAGCAAAAGGAAGCCAAGTGTATAGGGCGACACGGGGGGATAGACACAATCCAGGATGTTCCCCCTGAAAGGGACAACATTCGGGAAAGTGAAATTCCTGTGTGTTCCTCTTTATGCCTGGTGAATGGCCTCCCAAATAATAGACATGCAAGTGACTACTCCAAGACCTTTTAAGGAAAAGTCTACTTTGGTCAGACAACCTGCTTACCTGCTAGCCACGCTGTACATCGCTCACCCACCACACTCTACCAGTGGCACCGCTGGTTGTTTGAAAAAATGACAGGACTTCCAATAAACCTTCCAGCATGGCTCACTCGGCAACAGAGCTCAGCAAGCCTGAAGGCCAATACTTGCTTCTTCAGCATCAGCTCCCACAATATACAACTATTGTCATATGACTGCTGTGCACACCCACCTCTGAACACGATGGGCTGCTCATGCTCAAGTTTAAAGTGGAACACAGAATGGATTTAAAAAGGAAAACAAAAAAAAAAAAAAGTACATGCCAGACTAATTTTATACATCTACTAAGTAAACAAGGACCCAGCGATGACCCTAACCTGTAAAGGCCACTAATCACAAACGTGCTATAAACAAGGTGTTAAAAATATAAAAAGCAGGACACTGGAAACGTATATAGCAGCAGACAAATATTAAACTAAGAGGAAGGAAAACGAAAAGCATATAGAAGAGTATACAACAGTGTATAGCAGGCAGCCCATGTAGCGCATCCTTTCTGTAAACATACAGCACAGGAGCATTTCCATTGGGATGCCCCAGTTTCCGGCAAGCTCGAAGGTCAATATCTAGGTCTCCCTAGTTCACTACCACAGCAGCTGGTCACATGAGCGGGGTATCTTGAGCTGCATTGTTTAAAGTGAGCTCATGCCGCATTTGTGATCAACTACGGCATTACTTGCTTTCCTCCTAGGCTGTGCACAGCGCCGCTTGTCTCAACAGAAATGCTGTGCGGGACCAAGCACAGCTGAATGGAGACGAGTGATGCCGGCGCCGTTCGCATGTGCGGCTAGGATTCAAGTACGACAGAGGAGAGGTAAGTCGAATTAGCGGCCTGGGAGGTTTCACACAGCAGAGTGCCCCAGGGGGACAGACCTAAAGCCGGGATTATAAAAATCCCAGGTTTTGGTCCACTTTAAAGAAAGCAGTTCCTAGTCTCACAGCACATATGAATGTTCTATTTATAGAATTATAGAAAACTTGAATTGAAGTAAAATAATAAAAAAAAGTCCAGATACTTACAGTCTGTTAGACTAGCTATTCCCGCTAGAGTCGTAATGGGAACATGAGGCATATCCCCATTCATCCTGAAGCTGAAGGATGGTGGAATCTATGCAGGTACTTCACTGAAGGCTCCACCTGTCATTACTTCCCATCTCCTAAACTCTGGAAAAGAAAACAGAAAGCAGATAAACACACAAGGTGCAACAGGACAAAAAGACTATATATACATTTCCTATTGTCTTGCTGCATAGAAATCATCACAGGAGTTGTGTGGACGTGTGCTGGTATAAGATGGTCACATGTCTACTTGCTCTCTCCTGTTGAAGCATGTTAAAGTGGAATTATGATCAAATTATAACCAGCCCCCAACCAGGGTTATAGTTTGACTGTAATCCCGCTTTAATGTGGACCAAAATCCAGGACTTTCTAATTCTCTACTCCTGGGACTGCCACTATATTCCTGATTTGAGATGCATGGAAAATGCATGGGCCACATTAGCATCCCTCTAGTTTCTGCAGGCTCCTGTGCCAGGCCTATCTGTATATCTTGTGCAGAGCGCCGATTGGAACAGAGCCTGTACATCCACCATCCGATCGATGGTAAAGGCAGAAGACTCCTGCTTTCCAAATATTCAACCACAGCAGGACAACCTAAATCAGGATGGAAGTGAAACTCCCAGGCTATGTTCCTCTCTAAAATCCAAGTCCAGGCAAACATAGAACATATTTATCACTTCTCCCCAGCAGCCGCTTAGTCGACGTCAGGTTTCCAAATTCACCAATATGCTCAAGCATGCAGTCCCCGAGATCCCCCCTCCTCTTACATTACAGCGAATGTAGAGTGGCATAGACAAGCAATCAAATCTCCAGGTGTGTGCACACCATGGAACTTTATCTCGTCACATGTTAGTATGAGACAGGCGGATCTACGGTAATCAGCTTTGAGAAGAGAAAGGATGAGCATTTTGTTCTTTAAAACAGACTTCAAGTTTTACTAAAGGCGAGCGCCCGATTGCTGTCCCAATGGCTTTAGCCAAACAAACATTGCACTTCAATCAGTTTTCAAAAAGACCCCGTAGCTCCTAAGTTATTTGTAAAAGTATTAGAGCATTAGAAATGCAGAAAGACAGTGGGTGTGGCAACAGCAATGTGATTATAAGCATACCATATGCTTTACATATTGGTAACAGGTGGTCTGTGCCCGAGACCACTCTATATCCTAGTAAAAAAAAAAAAAAAAGAATAAATAAAAGGAATAAGTGCATCATAATTGCCAGAACATAGTGTGATCATATAAGGGGGTGAGAGAAGCGGCAGGAGATCAGAGAGGAGGGGGGGGGGGGTTCATAGCTGCAGAGAAAGGCGGCCAACTCAGGTCCGTTCTTAGTCCCCTGAAGGTTGATTGGTGAACCACATCGGTGGGTGGGGAAGGAGACCAGAATGAGGAAGTGATTTTCCTCCTAGGTATGCTACGGATTGTTTTTTTTAGCTTTTTACTAGTCAATTACTTTAAAGTCATACTTCAGTCAAAAGAAAGGGAAAAAAACCGAATGGAGAGGGGCTTGCCATAGTTCCTGTGACAAGGCGTTCCGCAGTCCTCTTTGCACAGTGGTGTCACTAAGTCGATTCCGGCGGAAGAGGAGGGAGCAACACCCAGCGTGGATCGGGCGATCTGATAAGTGTGTAAACACCGGACCAGCAGCAATAGCATGCGCAGGATGAAAGAGTATAGGGTTTTCTTTATTGACAGCTGCATGATTTAAAGTGGACCAACACCCAGGATTTTGACCGAAAAACTCACCTCACCACGTAGCCACGGACAAGCGGGTGACAGCGGCAGACAAGACAGCGCGTCCGCCGCCGCCTCCCGCGCGCCCCTCTGACAGTGCGCGCGCCCGCCTAGAGGATGAGGTAAGTTTTTCGGGGGTTTGGGGGGGGGTCCCTCACCGCGGGACATCCCGATCTCGGATGTCCCGCGGTGAGGGAGGTGATCGGCCCGGGAATCTTATAGATTCCCGGGCCGATCACCCCTGGGTGACAGACCACTTTAAAGCGGACCTTCACCCTGAATAAGAGCATATTTTATATGTTTCCCACACCCTGTACATACAGATTGCTCACATTAAAAATCATCCTACCTGCATCTACTGCATGTTATGAGCCTTTAAACATCCAAGTTGGCTGCTCACGGGGCTTCAGGCAGCCTGCAAACAGGAAGTGTCATCTCTTGCTCTGCATTCTGGGATTGCTGTCCTTTTCCTGTTCCTTTTCCTGCTCTGTCTGTGCAAAGCACAACTATAACCCCGCCCCCCTGCATTTTATCCCGCTCTCCTCTCCTCAGCATGTGATGCTTCTGAGTCAAGATGGCGGCGCCGTATCCTAGAGGCCTGAACAGAGTTGCAGCCCGGTGGGGGAAAGAATAATAAGTGACTAAAAACTTAAAATATATTAATTTTAGATGCTGGGGAATTCATTAAGAATTTGTGCTTTTCATGAAATCATGCTGAAGGTCCAGTTTAAAAGCGGACCAAAACCCACCCAACTTGTGAAATACATTTGGCCATAGCCCTTGCCAATACTCTCTTAGAGAGTAGAACTAGAAATGGATATTTTCACTTTTGGAATCGTCCTGAAGACTTTTTTTGCTGTCATTTTCTGCAAGGTGGCAGGCAATGACATAATTGCCATACACAACAGCGGCAATGAATGGAGAGGGCGGAGCTTTACAGTTAAAACAGGCGCCATTATCTGGGATTAGAGTGAAGCAAGGGCACTAAAAATTGGCAAAAAGGTGTTCTTCATGTTCTTCGGCAAATGGCTCTGATTGTTTACGAAGGTAGAGAGGCCACATCACCGAGCTGTGCGCACGCTCCCGTTCCAGCTGAAGATCGGGGAGCGCTCCCGTCCCAGTCTGTGGGGATACGCCCACTCTCAATCCCCACTGAAATCAGAGATGCCTTTGCCGAAGTATATAAAACAAGGCAAAGGGCTTCGATTAGACGAGAGCCTGGCCATGCATCACTGGAATGAGGAACAAGGCGAGGTTTACTAGGTGAACTTGGGGTGTTTCACACAGCAGGGCATTCCAGAACAAAACCTAGGAAAGTAAAACATCTGAGGTTTTGTCCCCCTTTAAGTGATTTAAAGGAGAACTATCATGAAAAATGGGCCAATGATAAAAATCTAAATACATATGCTGGATGGCAGGAGGAGGGCTCACTTGTACACCCGACACCAATAAATATCCAGCCAGGCTTGTTTCTCTAAGTGGAAGGAAAAGGACAACCAGGATGACAGGCTCTGTCCCCCCTGTATTAAATTACTACCATAAGAGAATAAACCACAAGCTTGGGGTATTTTATTCAGTTCGGTGTATAAGTGACCCCTCCTCACATTAGCCGATGAGTTTATATAGATTTTTAATATTATTACATAATTTCAAGATAGTGCTCCTTTAACAACCAATGACATCATGAATGGAGGAGGCAGAGCTTTACAGCTAAAACAGACGCCATTATCTGGATTAGAGCGAAGTGGGAGAACTGAAAATTAGCAAAAGGTGGGGAGCAGCTCAGGGTATGCTAGTTGAAAATTTGGGTTTGCTTTAACTGTTCGAAAAGGGATAAGGTGGAATTTCAGGGACGTCTGTCAATGGTTTAGGCCGCATTATGCAGCTTGGTGTTAGGTTTACATTTCTTTCTTAATACACTGTGGGGCAGGGAGTGTACAAGCAGTGCTCTGGGGCAGTTGTCACAAGGCTGCTTCCTCACCTCTAGGCCACAGGGTTACAGGTTCAATTTCTGGCCATGGGACATGACTCAAATGCTCTTGAGAAAGGCTCCTAACCACCCAATTGCTCCCTAGGCGCTGTATTTAGGCCCGCCATTCCAAGCATGTGTGTACTCAAGAAAGAGTTAAATGTGGGGTAAAATTCCCATATCTGCACAAGCATACAACAGCCATGTCCCAAAAAGTTTTTAGGGCCACTTTAAAAGGTTATGTGTGAACCAGAACAAAAGATTGTCCCGAAAGAAAAATGCACTTTCCATATAGTCCTGGCACACCCCCACTATGCAATTAATGCCGCAGTAGTGACTCCAGACACCTAGGGCAGGTGGGATGGGTTTGCCTCAGATATTGCTGGATGACCTGCACACCACAGGACTTTGTCTCTGGACCCTGTATATTTCTTATTTAGTTCTGCCAGGACCGGGATTTTAAAAAGGACAGCAGTAAAAAACAGCAGCAATTCTTACTCATGTTTATCTTTTCAATTCAGGCTTCGTCACTGAAAAGCTTAGTCACATAGTGCAACTATAACACCCAGCAAAGCAGTTAGCTGGAGTGCGAGAAACCCGAGTGGTGGGGCAATTTACACTACAGTAAATTTACCAGCTGCAGTAAATTCAGTTATTTGCAATAAACAGACACCACAAAAAGAGAAATGCCAACTAAAATGTAGGAAGTGCCGTAAAACACAGACGCGGAAGGCTCCCGGAGGGGCCGTTTCATAAAGGCGTGAACATTCAGCATTCAAATCAAAACCCTGTTTTTATCCTTTTAATAAAGCTCACTTTATGCTCCATTCTGTGAAGCCACACTTCAGGTATTCTCCCATGTTTCCAAATATCTGACGTCCTTCCAAGAAAGCCGGAGATTTCTGCCACACTCGTACCTGCACTTTCACTTTCTTCTCAGTATTTACATAGGAATATTTTTAGAAGTTTGTGCAGAATCTGTTAGCTGTCTGATCAGACCTTCCCATAGCAGAAGCAGAGTTACACAGCCACGATGTACCCGAGTACAAGGACCAATAGTTAAAACAAAAAATAAGCTCATTAGCAGGAGGATGTGTCATTTATACACCCACATTGAAAAAAAACAGCCAAGCATGAATCTCATTGTTGTTTTCCCCGCTAAAGCACCAAGTCTCCTCAATAAAAAGCAAAAATCCTATAGTACATCCTAGGGGCTACATTCATCCCCCTCCCCCAAGAAATGCATACATCAGGTAAGGATTGGCAAGACTACAAATCTTACAATGAGCTTGTTAAGTCTCTACACAAGAGATGCAATATATTAATCTTCAACGTTGTGATTTTCATACTAGCATAGCATCCTAATAATTACACGTAAAAAAAAAAATATGTTTTAAAAATCTGTTTAACCCTTTCGCTGCCAGCCTACCTGCAGCATTTGCCACTCCCTGTTGCCAGACGATGTTTCACCATTTTGCGCTACACATATTCAACTGTCATTTTTGAAGGGATTTCCAGGGATTTCCCAGGAAAATTATATATTGTTTTTTTCAACAGAGTCTGGGCTTTAACATGAAATGTCTTGTTTGTATTTTTTAGGTGTATTCTCAATTTTTTTGGGTGAAATGTGTGAAAAAAAACAAAAAAAAAACATTTTTTTACAATTTGTAGAGTTTTTTTGTAATAAAAAATGTAAGTTTGTCAATAAAATCTTATTGCGTGAGAAACCCCAATTTCTCCCGGTTACAGCGATACCACATATGTATAGGTAGACACCCTTTCCTGCCCAGAAGCCTTTTATAGCTGCTGGATGACAAATGGTTAATTAAAAAAAAAAATGACATAGGGTCCCCCTTACCCAAAGTAACCAGCCCGGGACCAGCTATGGGGGCTTGTAGGCACAGAGTGGGGGGGCCAGCTTTGGTGGCCCCCCCACCCTGCAGCCTACGAGCCCACATAGCCTATGTGGGCCCGGGCTCTTCTGCCCCCCCCTGGCCTTTGGGGAGGCAGGTAATGGGGGTGCGGGGGTTAATGGCAAGCCACCCGCTAGGGCAGGTGACTTGCCACCCCCCCAGCCTTGTGAACTGGTATAAGGGGTCTCATGGACCCCTTACCAGCTCACAAAGGGTTAATGTGAAAAAAAAACACCACACAATAATAAAAAGTATTTTATTAGAAAAAAAAAAAATTTTTTTTTACTGTACTTACCTTCGATTGCAAGCTCTTGTCCCTCGCCGCTCAGCTGACAGATGCCGGTGATCGGCATCCAGAGAAGGAGAAGGCAGGAGATCAGAGGATCTCCTGTCACCTCCTTCCCCTGTGCCGATCACCGGCATCTGAGAAGCTGACAAGGCTGAAGCCTGAGATCGGGGCCGGGATGACTTCATAAGCCCCGCCCCCAAGGGGGCGGGGCTTAGAGGCATGATGGCGGCCGCCATCGTGCAGAAGAGAGGAGAGAGCCTCCCAGGCTCTCTCCTGAAGATCGGTAAGTCCTGGGGGGGGATCGGAGGCCCCCCAGGTGAAGAGGAGGGACAGCGGGAGCCAGCGCACACACAGGTAAGTGAATGTCATTTTTATTTTTTTTTTTTTTTACAGTTAGAAGCTGCTGCTGCAGAAGCGGGGGGGGGGGGGGGGCGGCCTATTCCGGGGGCTCTCCTGGAGCCATCCGACCCCCCACGGGGGATCGGATGGCACCAAATTAAAGAGGAGACCCGGCCGGATCCAACAAGGGGTCAGGTGAGTATTTGTTGTTTTTACTTTTTAAACTACAAGCGAGGAAAGTCAAGCACGTAACACCTACGTGCTTGGCACTTAAGGCCCAGCCAAGCCAGCACGTAGGTGTTACGTGCTTGGCAACAAAAGGGTTAAAGCAGACCAACCCCATTTTTTAACCAGGGCTGTGGACTATTTTAATCAGACTTCTTACTAATTGTTGGACAATTAGTAACCAAACTATTGTAGTAAAAAAAAAAAAAAGAATGAGAAAAACTCTGATGTTACCGTTATATAAGCAATCAAGCTACTGGGAATAGAACATAAAGCATATTAGAATACAATATCCGAACTTCTAAAATAACTTTGAAGTCCAGGAAATAAAACTAAATACCAGTACTTCCCTTTTGTCAGACGCTGCTGAACCAAAGGGTTTAAATAGCCTGTTGGCCCTATGCTGCCAGTCAGGGGCTACACTGTTCATTTACCAACACTGAAAATGGAAACCCACATGTACCAACTGAGGGTGGACCAGCACCCGCATACTTCTCTTCTCTTATGCGTGCGCAAGCATACAATGGTCATCTATGCATTAAAAAAAGAAAAATAAATGAAAAAAAAAAAATTCACCTCTCCATGCTGTACAGAGAAAAGGAGATCCAAATGAGAGAAAGGGGCTGGCAGCAGGCACTTGTCCCACAGAATATAACCACAGTGTTTATCACTCAGGATGGCAGCTCAGTGTATCAACAGCTCTGTTTGAATTTTGTAGGAAAAAGTCTGCATATTTTAGCTTATTGGTGGATGGGGCCTTTTTGTTAAAATAAGAAGCAAGATAAGTTAACAGTGCATCAGGTGGTGTATACACATGTAGTTTTTCATACAGTCAGATACCAAATCAGGTACTCGGGTGGCATTCTCAATAAATCATTAGGTCTTCATATAAGGTTATAGATTTTTAAGTAGTGATATGTTACCGTTCACACTAAAGCACCTTTGCCCGTATGAAAGGACCACTTCAACGTGCAGAAATTCACCAAACGACATGAGCATTTTTCAAAGAAAGAATGCCATGGTCCAAATTAGTTTTTCACAATCACAACCACCGCAAGCAATAATCTGCAGCATCTAAGCAACAAGAATGAAGGCCGCAGGGTACAGCAGCGCCAACTCATTCACACCCGAAGCTGCTGCGTGCAGCGCTATTTGTTATAAAGAGAGAATTCAGTCCAGTGTAATTCTTAACCCCATATCTCGCAGTTCCTTGTGTTCCCCCTCAGGCTCTGCAGCGTCCTTATCAGTGGGGCTTTACATTGCTGCTGTGCAGAGAAGATACTGGAACACACTTCAGCATACAGCCCTGTTTGTGTGTTTGTATCTTACCTGGCAGCATGATGCACATGTCTGAAGTGAGAGATAAGTCACTGTAAAGCTTACACCAGAACCTGTGCTGCTAGCTACAAGTCTCCAGAGACACACTGAAGTACGTTAACCCATTCTATGACATTCCCCCGAGCAACCTCAAAAGTTTAAAGTAGAACAAAACCCAGATTTTCGACTACCCCTTGTGGTGTGTTCCTTGACACAGGGCATCCCAGTTTGGGACGCCCCACTGTGTGCAACCCAAGAAACCCATCACCCAGAAACTCAACTTTCCCCAGTCCTATGGTGAATGTGTGGGCTCTCGACCAAATCCGTTTGCCACGGGATACAACTGCTGGTATAGTGGTATAGCATTAAATGCCCAAACTCCACACACTAAGGATCCGTCTAGAGAAGCATGAAGATGCTCCTCCACCCATAATAAGTTTGCAGAGGCATATCTGTGTATAATATGGTATGGGTGGAGAGAGGACTCTGTAGGTCTACATATGCAGAGGCCTCTATAGGCTTTTCTATAGGGGTGAAGAGGCCTTTACAGGTAAAGTTTGACCAAAAAGTACACTTGTTTTGTTTTTTCCTGCTGTGTGACTTTAACATTCTCAATTAATGAATGAAGCATTGCTAGAGGCTCTAGGAAAGCTTCCTTGCATTAAAGCGGTCCTTCACTCTGAATAAGAGTCTATCTTATATGTTTCCCACACCCTGTACATACAGATTGCTCACATTAAAAATCATCCTACCTGCATCTACTGCATGTTATGAGCCTTTAAACATTCAAGATGGTGGCTCATGGATCATCAGGCAGCCTGCAAAGAGGAAGTGCTGCTCTGCATTCTGCATTCTATAACCCGCCCCCTGTACTCCCCCCTCCCCCCGTACTTTCCCACCCCCCTCTGCTCTCCTCAGTAGGGGTGATGCTTCTGAGACAAGATGGCGGCACCTGTCAGAGTTGAAGCCCAGTGGGGGAAAGAATAATAAGTGACTAAAACTGTAAAATATATTAGTTTTAGATGCTGGGGAATAGTTTTTTTTAAGGGTTTGGGCTTTTCATTAAATCATGCTGAAGGTCTGCTTTAAAGCGGACCAACACCCGGGGGGGGGGGGGGAATCGGCCCGGGAATCTATAAGATTCCTGGGCCGATCAGATCCCTCCCCACGGGAATCCGAAATCGGGATGTCCCGCGGGGTGAAACCCCCCAGGAAGCCCACAAATCCTAACTTTTCCACGTTCCATTGGCGTATGCGCGTCCGCCGCCGCCTCCCGCGCGTCCCTCTAACAGGGCGCGCTCCCACGCCGGCCGTTTGTGAATGGCCGGCGCAGGTGCGCTCCCTGTAAGAGGGACGCGCGGAAGGCGGCGGCGGACGCGCTCTGCTTGTCCGTCGCCGGTGATTGGACGAGCCAGTCACGTGGGAGCGGGGTGAGGTGAGTTTTCTGGGCTTTCTGGGGGGTTTCATACAGCGGGGCACCCTCGATCGGGGTGCCCCACCGAATTGGACCAAAACCCAGGATAGTCAAAATTCTGGGTGTTGGTCCACTTTAAGCCCTCAAGGGGCCTTATCTATTTTTTTCTAGAAGTCTATCGCTAACAATAGACTCATTAAAAAAAAACATTTTCAGGGAGTCACTCATGTCCAACCACCGCGCAATCCTATTTCACCGGTGTGGGACTTAAATCTGGTGCTATCTGCTCTCCAGGGTGCTCCTTTCGAAGAGACTTTTATTCAGAGTGAATAAAATTCTAGAAACAGAATATCTTCTGCATTAATTTTTCCTGGACTCACACCAGGAGATGAATGCCCGCCAGACCCTGTAGTATATCTTGGAAGATGTCTTCTTCCGGGCCTGAATCATGGTATGAATAACCTTGGCCGATAAACCCCTCTCTGTCAAGATCGAGGTTTAAATAGCCAGGTCGTCAAAGCCAGCATCTGTAAATACGGGTGCCGAAGAGCCCCCTGTGTGAGAAGCTCTGGATCGTCTGGCAGACGCCTATGGTCTACTGACATCCTCACTATGTCTGAAAACCAGCTTCTCCTTGGCCAGCGAGGAGCCACCAGGATGGTTGGTACCCCCTCCTGAGCTACCTTCCCTAGTACACAACTCAGAAGTGGGAGCCGGGGAAAAGCATACAGGCCCATGGGGTTGTCAGAACGTCGCTATGGCCAGAGGATCTCTCGAAAGAGACATAAACCTAAGCCGTTTGTGATTGTGTCTGGACGCAAAGAGATCCACCTCTGGACACCCTCAGAGAAAGCAAAGGGCTTGAAAGATCTTCTGACTGAGAGACTATTCTCCCCAACGCAGCGACCCCCTGCTCAAGGAGTTTGCCTCCTGGTACTCTACCCCCGGGATGTAAACTGCCGAGATGCAGGGAACATTCTCCTCTGCCCAAACCAGAATCCGGCTTACTTCCCTTAGGGCACTCTTGCTCAGAGTACCCCCCTGATGGTTGATATAGGCTACCGCCGTCCAATTGTCTGACTGGACCTGGACAGCCTGCCCCTTTAAACTGGAGGTCAGATGCTGGAGCACTAGCCAGACTGCTTGATTTATGGGAAGCCGATTCTCCTTCGGACCCCACTGCCCCTGGATCTTCTGGGTCTGCCAGATGCCCCCCAGCCTGGAAGACTGGCATCCGTGGAAACGACTTGCCACTGAGGTGTCAGAAAGGACCTGCCTACTAATAGGTGAAGAGGATCCAACCACCACAGGAGAGATTGCCTGGCTGAGGGAGTCAGAACGAATGATCCAGAGATTGCAGGGCCCGATCCCAGCTTAACAACAGATTTAACTGAAGAGGCCTCATGTGAAACTGGGCAAAGGGCACTGCTTCGAAGCAGGCCACCATAAGGCCTACTAGTCTCATCCCTAGCCGAATAGTTGGCTGCTGACAAGCCAGTAAGGTCTCTATCTGGCTCCGAAGCAGCAGAGCCTTCTGCTCTGGCAGCAAAACTCTGACCTGAACTGTGTCCAGAGTCATTCCCAAAAAAACCCTTACTGGCGCAGGGGTGATATGCGACTTTGGATAATTGATCACCCAGCCGAACTCTTCTAGGGTTGACAATACCGTCTGCGTGTCCCTCTTGATCTCCTGAAGGGACAGAGCAGAAATCAAAAGATCGTCCAGGTATGGGATTATGCATACCCCCTGGCTCCTCAGGATGGTCATGAGACGTGCCAAAACCTTGGTGAACACCCTTAGAGCCGAGGATATGCCGAATGGAAGCACCACAAACTGGAAATGTTGGCCTTCCAGGGCAAACCTTAAGAATTTCTGATGCCCTGGAAAAATCTGGATATGAAGATACGCGTCCCTTATGTCTATTGTGGTCATAAGACCTCCGGGCTGAATCGATCTTACTGCTGATCTCAAAGTTTCCATGCGGAAATGTTTCACCCGGATAAACCTGTTGAGACCCTTTAAGTCTAAAATAGGCCGCACCGACCCATCCTTCTTGGGAATCGTAAACAGGTTGGAGTAAAACCCCTGACCTTCTTCCTGAAGGGGTACCTGACAAATTACCCCTTTCTGAAGAAGATGCAGAACAGAGGCTCTCGGGGCATCTGCCTTTAACTGGTTCCGGGATGCCCCTGACCAAAGGAACCTTGTGGGCGGTCTGGCTGCAAACTCAATCTTGTAGCCTGATGACACCACCTCCTGGATCCAAAGATCCGCCACGTGGTGTCTCCAGATTGGAGCAAACTGCAAGAGCCATCCCCCCACCCGCCCGGGTGAGGGCGCCCTTCATGCCTGGGTGGACTTGGCTGGAGGCTTAGGCCTGCTTCTCTAAGTGCCCCCCGCCCTGTTACGGGCCCTACCTCTGCCCCAAAAATCCCTACGGAAACAAGATATGAAGAAGCCTCTACCGCTCCAAAAGGGCCGATATGATGAGGGCCTCTGAAAAGGACGAGCCGACCTTCTTCTCTGAGGAAACTTGCCATCCTTGACCAAAAGGTCAAGCCTCTCCCCAAAGAGTCTGCCCCCCAAAGAGTCTGCCCCCCAAAAGGGGCACATCTACAAGAGATGTTTTAGCAGCAGCATCAGCCGACCATTGTTTTAGCCATAAAGAGCGGCGCAAGGCAACAAGAAGAGCAGAAGTTCTGGCACCTAGCCTGACCGCATCATCCATAGCAGTGATAGCAAAGACATTAAAATCCAAGCAAGCCCTAAATTCATTGGACTCTTGAGTATGTCTGCGAGACTTAGCCCTGGCCAAAAGCTGCTTTACCTTCTTCGTTGAAGCCAAAGAAACGATAGCCGTGGCACACACAGGGCGCAATAGAGAACCTACCATGGCAAAAGCATGGCGAGCCAGCTGATCCATTCGTCTCTCTGTGGGATCTTTTAAGGAAGCGTTAGTAGCAGACTGCACAATAGTAGTATTGGACAGGCCTGACACAGGTTAGTCCAGCTCCAGTGGAAATGACCATAACTTTATCATATCAGCCGGAAAAGGATACCTTGAGTCTAGGATCCTAGGGACAGCAGGCAACTTGTTAGGACTTTCCCATTCCTTTAACACCATCCTGGAGAAATGTGACAGCTCCGGAAACACCTGCCTCTGTCTCAGAGGCCTAAACAGGTCACCCTTTCCCCTCTTCGCCAATTTAGGAGGGGTAATGTTTAAAGTTTCGAACACAGAAGAAAGTAAACTCTCTGTTTCATCATCAGAAGACAATAATATAGAATTACTGTTCTCACCGAAGCTAACTTCCCTTCTGAGAGCGGTTCCTCAATTTCTTCCTCCTCCTCAGAACCAAGAGGCAAATAAATCCTCTTCCTCATAAGCAGGCTCCAAATGCCTCCTCTTAATGGTGGCATTTTTAGGGACGACCAAAGATAGCTGTCTTTCCAGGTTATCCAACCTGTGTGCCTTCCCCTTCTCTAGAAGATATTTGAGGAGGCTGAGCTACAGAAGAACCCAAATTTATTGCTGGACTGGATACAGGAGCAACCGCCCTATTATGGTCTGAACCAATTCTCCTGGCACAAGCAGAACAAACCATCCTGAAAATACCCAGCGGATCTTGCTTACATAAAGAGCAGAGCCTGCCCTGCTCAAGTGGGATGCCCGACTCACTATCTCCCGATGCCTCTGTCATGGCGTTTTTTAATTTTTGCAAAAAAGACCTAAGGTCCTAAGCCTATACTAATCCCCAAGAGGACTGGGAGGAACCCCAACCCCTTTATCCTTTAGCCCCTTTATCCTTTAGCCCCTTTATCCTTTAGCCCCTTTATCCTTTAGCCCCTTTATCCTTTAGCCCCTTTATCCTTTAGCCCCTTTATCCTTCTTCCCAATCTCTTTTTTTTTGTATTTTTATATAATTTTTTTTAAAATAGCATAATACCAGCCACAATACTTAAAACTTCAAAAAGATATCAAAATAGTACAATTGACGTCCACTTACCCCTACAGCAGCCCAATCACTCAGAACTGGCGACTACCCATGCACCATGCCTCCACTCTTCACACAATGGCCCCTAGACTCAAAGTGAAAAAACACATGGCTGTAGCAGGGGTTAATACTTAAGGGGCCCCCTCGGGTGCACCTGCCCCCAGAGAACCCCCCAGGGCTAGGACGAGATGCAGCAGCGGCTACTGGGGCAGACAGAAGCCCCAGCGTGGACAGCGGGGAAGCCCGCATATGGCCGCTCCCCACCACTGCAGCTGTATCCCGCACCCCGTGCGTATGGGTGTTCATTGCCACCTACCTCTTGTCCCCCATGCAGGGGTATGCAGCGGAGGTCTAAGTAGCGGAGAGCCCGCTCTCTCATCCTCCCTTCACGCTGGAAAGCCGCATCACACTTCGCACATGGCTCCTCCCCCGAAGTGACGTCACCAGCAAAAAACATGCCCCTTAAAGCTGAAGGCGCAAAATTTTGAAAAACCAAAAACATGTGGGAAGAAGGATGGGATGTATATATAAAAAAAAAAAAAAAAAAAAAAAAAAAACAGTTCCTCAGCAGGTACATCAGATAAAAACCTGCGGCTGGCATGCTCTTCAAAGAGCCTGCAGCCCAGAGCGTATACACTCTGCAAGCGCCCCAAGACCCCGGCACTTCACCTTACCTTCACGGATCCCTGAACAGCAGAGCTGTGGGAGGCAAATGTGTCTGGGGGATCCGTGGGAATAATGCTGTGCAGGAAGCCGACAGGGTGCAATCCCCCCGCTTGCTGCCAATCCTTAAGGGAGAACTTCAACAACCTTCACAGTCACCTCAACTGCAAGAATGAAACTGGTTTAATTAGGAGGCAGCTGCTACTTATGGGCCGGGAGGGGCCACACCTTTTTTGTCTTGCAGTCACACCCTTCGGGCAAGGAAGTAATCCCAAGTGTAAGGAGGGTCTGGAATGGATCAGAAGAAAAAAAAAGATTAGCCCCATTACCTTTGCAGTGGGGTGGAGCCATGCAAATCATATTTTCATCTCAGGGCCGGGCGCCGCTGGATCGAGGAGCAGGTAGGGATTTAGGGGTTTCTGGGGGGTTTCACACAGCGGGGCCCCCCCGATCGGCTATACTAAAGGCAAGCCCGACTGTTGTCCCATCTCGTGCTACACGTTACGCTAACCCAACCTTCAATCCATGTTCAAGTTAATTGTAAAAGTATTAGAGCATTGGAGATGCAGAGATAAATGAGGAGAAATGGTGGGTGCGGCAACAACAAAAGCACACTGTGCTTTACATATACCATAGTAAAAATATAAGTGCATTGTTGTGCCTCTAGTTATTACTGCCAGCACATAGTGTTATCAGAAAAAAGGGGGTGAGCGATGCTGCAGGCTAAGAGCGCCTCCAGCCTGCCAGCACAGTGTGACCAGTGAGCATGGTGGGATTTCATAGTTGCAGAGAGAGACAGCCAATCAGGAAATCTGGGGAGGGGGTGGGGGTGTTTCCGTTTGGTGATTGAAGGACCAGGTCAGTGGGGTGGTGATTGAAAGCTGAATGATGAAGTGATTTCCTAACTAAGGAAACCGAATGAGGAGGAATCGCAGCGCGCCACTCAATGAAAGGTAAGCTACTGTTTTTTTTTCGACTTGCGAATCATTTTAATGAAAATAAACACATAGACCATCGCCAGAGCAGTTGGCAAAACGTCTTTTAAATGGAACTGTATCAGGAAATTACCCAATATTATTATATGATGTCATGCTGCACAAAACCCACCATCCTAGGGTGCTCATAAACACCTTTCGTCACTCAAAAGGTACATGCGTGGCCAGCGACTCAGAGTGTGCTGGCGGGCGTATCCCCGCTTCCCTCTAATGGAGCGCACCCGCAGCGGCCATTCACAAATGCCTGGCACGGGCACGCGCCGTTGGATTGGGAAGCAAGGTAAGTGTACAGGGCGAGCTGGGGGGTTTCTCGATTTTGGATGTCCAGGGGGGAGGGAATCGATCTATTCCCGGGCCGATCGCTGTGGGCTTTGGTCAACTTTAAGAGGTTATTCCAGAACAAGATGGCCGAGAGGTCAGATTTCCCCTGAAAAAGCAGAATGGTACAATCAAAACCTGTCACTCCTAATTTTTCTTCTTTCCACTGAAAAGGGCTTGGTTGGAATTTATTCGATTCAGGGCGTATAACTGACTCCTCTGCTCCAGCCATCTACCATACCATATTTATGCAGATTTTTATTACTGGAGCCTTTAAAGTGGACCAACACCCAGGATTTTGACTATCCTGGGTCTTGGTCCACTTCGGTGGGGCACCCCCGATCGGGGTGCCCCGCTGTGTGAAACCCCCCCTAACCCCCCGAAAAACTCACCTCTCCCCGCTCCCAGCGCCGACGTACAAGCGAGGATCAGGAACGTCTAAGCGGCAGCCGCCGCCGCCGCCTCCCTCGCGTCACTTTCGGCGCGCGCGCCCCCGCCGGCCATTCGCAGACGGCCGTCGCGGGCGCGAGCACGCCTACAGGAGCGCGAGGGAGGCGAAGATAAGGTAAGGAGTTTGGGGTGTTTGGGGGGGGTTTCACCCCGCGGGACATCCCGATCTCGGATGTCCCGCGGGGTGGGGGGTGATCGGCCCGGGAATCTTATAGATTCCCGGACCGATCACCCGTGGGTGTTGGTCCACTTTAAGGCGTTTTTTTCTTTTAAACCACAGGCTCACCTGATGTTGCTTTGATCATTTTAGTCCCAGGTCACACAGCATGGCTGTTTCAGCAACATCGATTTTAGTACTGGCTTTTCTTTTCCCACTAGCAGTTCCTGGAAGTGTGTATCATTTACCAGAGCTGGTAGTGCTGAAACAGCTGTGCTGCGGAACCCGGACAATGTGGGATTGAGTGAGAACAAGAGTATCTGGCTAAACAAAAAGGGGACACTGAAAAGAACCAGCATTTAAACAAACACACTTTGCGGATGATGTTGGGAATCTATTCCCACTAGTCCCAGGGTTGTCAGGAATATGAATGTTCCTTTCCCAATCCCTGAAGCTAGTCTAGCTGCTGCAGTTATTGGGTAACGAAAGGTTTACTCAGTGCTAGCAGGGCAGCTCTGAACAGAAGTTCTTGAGGAAAAAGGGACTCAGAGCCATGTGACCGCGGCGTTTAGTCAGAGCTGAATTTCTCCGGGGAATGTGCAGTGGCGAGTAATGTATTTCTAATCGGGATGCCCCCACCCATTAAAAAAATTTAAAAAAAAAATCGGGTGTTCAGGTTTAATGTTACAGCAATACAGGAGCCTGTGGCAAAGTGTTCAGCTAATCCTACGATGCTGGCACATCACTTTATCCAAACGCAACTGGGCAGGTTCCCAGGCAAAAGGGGCAATTCTTGTGGCCCATCTTCAAGCAAGACTATAGCACAAAATGAAATAGATAGGTAACACACTGCAGAGTCTGTTCCACTTCTCAGCCCATGACACCCTAGTCCGACACTAGTGTGGAGATCTTCAAATCCTGTTGCTCGCCATTAGTACTAGGAAACATTTGAATTTAAAAAAATAAATAAAAACAAATCTCCACACACTACACTATTCAAGTCATTACAATAGGTAGGGAATATCTGGCAAGAACCCCACCAAGCAAGGATCTTCTAATTGGAAAAGCAAGCATACAGGATTACATTACAGCCCCTACATACATGTGATCAGGCACTACCTCAGGTCTCCAACAACACGTGATAGTGGATTTATAGATTTGAGATGGTTAAAATGAAAAGCTTTTAAGTTCAAGCGCCTTACCCCAAAAGTGTGTGTGTGTGGGGGGGGGGCTCTTTTTATGTGGCCACAGTCTGCTTTTTAGAGTGCAACACTTTTTCAACAAAATGTGCACACCCAATTCAAATGTTTACTCCACAGAACCGGAACGTCAAAAAGCAAACTTCCTTTCGGTCTGTCTTTTGCCCCAAGCGATGCATTCAGTGAGAGCCCGAACTGCTTCAACTCAGCCAGCCTCTGGCTTTCCCTTGTGTAAAAAGAAGAACACCTCTTGAAGGTAATTCCATGCCAAGAGACACTATTCCCCTTACCCCTTAAAAGATTGATAGCACGCTGTCCCAGCTCCTCCTTACATGTCCTGCATTGTCTAGGCTCCAGACAAGCTACCAGTACGCCGCAACTGACCAAGAACTGAAATGATTTGTGCCTGAAAGCATATCAGAAGTGGCTAAACAAAAGCATGCCAGGTAAATCCTGGTCAGTAGTGGGAGAACAGCTAAGGGGCAGGAAGCATAGCGAATGGAGGTGTGCGTCGCCACGTTGGAACGAGACTGGAAGATAAGCCAGACGAATGAGTAGCACTGCCATGGTGCCGAGCAGCGAGGGACCATGGATGAAGCCTTTCAAGTTAGTGCTGCAGCCCCGGACTAGGAGCAACAGGGGGCACTGGCATCGGAAGCTATTTAAACAAATACTGTACGTTTGTCCCCCTCCCCCAGCCGTTTGTGTTGGGCTGCTGCACACCCCAAGGGATAATCACTAAGGCAACAGCACGGCTACTCCTAGTGCTCACTGGGTAAGGTAGGTGCTTTTGCTCTTTTTCCCCCTTATGTGGCTGTGTGCTGCCGGAAAGGGTTATCTTACAGGCTTTAGGCAAGTATTGAATTATTACAACCTGCAAAAGTTCAGGAGAGATACAATCAGCAGTGGAATGTGTGTATTTCTGAAGTTTTTTTCTTTCATTTCTATATTTTTGTTCATTTATAAAGCATCATCATATTCTGTGCCGCTGTACAAAGTATACATTACAGGAAGTCAGGAGAGTAACAGTTATAAATACACGGGGCATTATGGTAAATTATATATATATATATATATTTATTACACACATCATTAGGACTCGAATGCAACACATTGCTATGGGAGTCTGATAAAGAGGCCTGCTATTGTGAGGCAACAATCTAAATTCTACAGCCAGGAGACATCATCCTAGAATACTAAAGAAAGTAAGGAATCTACTGGATACCAAGCATGTTGTATCTCTAAGGATCACCATGGATCCTCAACTTTCCGGAGATCTCACCGTGCATGCATGCTCATGCCATTCATATCTTCCTTAGCCAGCCCGATGTCAGATCGGCTAGCAAGATGAATGGAGTGCGCACGGCAGTCCGCAACCCCACGGCAGCTATTGAGATAAGGCTGGCACCGGTATATGCCTCGCCTAGCTGGTGATCCCCGATATACCCATAGCCAAGTCTACTGTGCCATTCCAGGACACGGGGGCATGGCTAGAGAAAGGGTCAATGAGTACAGTACTATCTCAGGTTCAAGTGGACGTTAAGGCGACCCCACCGCAGCTCATACCTAATCATAGGTGGGGAAACCCCCCGCAAGCAAAAAAAAAAGAAACCCATAATTCCCCTCTTCCCGGTCCCATGTAACCGTTGGCTGCCAACTGTACAAAATATTCAGAGGCTGGGATTTTGAGCTTGTCAGGACGCCCTCACCCTAGAAACAACCCTGCAGAATGTGGGAGCACTTTCAGTCTGTATTGTACATACTCATAACGTCCCTGTATTCAGCCAGATCAAGTTATTAGCAAGAAACACAATGACCTGGTTTTCACTCACTTCCAAGCTGGGAGCTGGAGGCTGCAGTCCTGGCTTTTGGTCTGTTGAGCAGCACGGGAATAATTAGCGAGCTCTGTCACTCAGACAGAGAGTCAGTGCGTATCGATTGTCACGGCAGTGACAGTGAAAAGCCAGGACCAGGTGAGTTTTGGATACCTAATGTAAAGGGACTGGTCTCCCGTAATAATGGGGAAAAAGGTTACTCATGTTGTGCCCCCTACAGCTGATCTTTCCAATTCCGATAGTCAGCAATTCACACGATCGCGAGATCTCATCGCGCTCCACCCGGGGCCCGAACAGACAACTCTCATTTCTTGCTCCTGCCCCCGTCATTAGTTACTGCCACACTCATTACAATGAAGGGGGCGTGTCAGGCTTTGGCACACCCCCTTCATTGCAATGTATGTATGGCTGTGGCAGCGCTTTTCCCACAGCTGTTCGGTCCCGGGAGGCATTCCTACGATCAGGTAAGTTGCTCACCACCAGTCGGACCAATCAGTTGTGGGAGACAAAAATACAATTCTGTGATTACTCACCTGTAGAATTGTTTTTGAATACATCCAGTCCAGGTCGTCCCAGAAGTGATGACAGTTGGGTAGTCCGCCACCAGGTGGCGCAGTTACTGCAAGATCCAGAGCTGTAACTCCTCCCGGCCCCCTATAAAAAGGGCTGTCTCAATAGAATTCCCAGAATGTCAAAAAGCAGTAATGAGACAGGCCGGGAGGCCAAGAAACCATGTTAACTCACATAGCTTCAGCATGTACTCTCTCCACAAAAAACTAGGACAACAGTTCAATACAAAAAAGGTAATCACCATAAAAGGCAAACAGGAGATAATGAACCAAGGGCAGGGTGGACGACATGGACTGGATATATTAAAAAACAATTCTACAGGTGAGTTTCACAGAATTGTATTTTTCACTATATCCAGTCCAGGTCGTCCCAGAAGTGATGACAGTTGGGACATCCAAAAGCAGTGTCCACTTAGGGCGGGATCCTCAGTGAAAAACAGCATGTAGTTCATTTCACTACCGCCTGAAGCACCTTATGGCCAAAAGCAGCGTCAGCTGAGGCCCTAACATCAACCTTGTAAAACTTTGTAAAGGTATGAACAAAGACCAAGTAGCAGCCTTACAAACTTGTTTAACAGAAGCCTGGTGCTGAAAAGCCCAGGAAGCACCAGTAGCTCTAGTAGAATGAGCTGTAACATGAAAAGGGGGATCCTTCCCCTTGGCAGAATATGCAGGCACCACCGCCTGTCTAATCCACTCACTGAGAGTGGACTTGGCCGGAGGCAAGCCCTTTCTGGAACCTTCAGTGAGAACAAAAAGTGAATCCAACCTCCTGAAGGATTCAGTCGCAACCAGGTAGCTCTGACCACATCCAAGGCACGGAGGGTCCTTTCCTTAGAATTAGACGGTTCTGGACACAGGGAAGGCAAAACAACTTCCTCATTAAGTTGAAAAGGGAGAAACGACCTTAGGCAAAAAAATCAGGTTTAAAACGAAAAACCACCTTATCCTTATGCCGCTTAAAGTAAGGAGGCTTCATACAAAGAGCGGCCAGTTCTGACACACGACGCAACGAGGTGATAGCTACCAAAAAGACCACCTTTAGGGTCAAGATAGACAATGCAGCGTCGCACAAAGGCTAAAAGGGAGGACCCTGGAGGGCAGAAAGCACCAAATTCAAATCCCACACTGGTAATACAGGCTTATGTGGTGGACGTACATGGGTAACTCCTTGGAAAAAGGTCATGATCAGCCTAGGATTGGCAAAGGATCTTTGGAAAAAAGATGGCGAAGGCCGAGACCTGGCCCTTGAGGGTGCCCAGCTGTAGACCCAAGTCTAAGCAGTGTTGTAAAAACTCCAAAATCCTAAAAATAGAGAATGTGCGACAAGGGAAACTCTTGGATTCACACCAAGCAATGTAAGCATGCCAAACTCTGTAGTAAATCACGGAAGACTACTTCTTCCGCGCCGGAATGATGGTCTGCACAACCGTGGCCGAGAGCCCCTTTTCTGTTAGAATTGAGGTTTCAATAGCCAAGCCGTCAACGTCAGCGTCTGTAAATTGGGGTGCCGCAGCGACCCCAGAGTGAGAAGCCCTGGGTCGTCGGGCATGATGTAACGATCGACTGACATCTGAACTATGTCCGCGAAACCAACTCTGCGTCGGCCAGTGAGGAGCCACCAGGATGGTTGGTACCCCCTCCAGAGCTATCTTGCGCAAAACTTGGCCCAGGAGTGGAAACTGAGGAAATGCATAAAGGAGCTTGAACTCCGTCCATGGAATTGCCAGAGCATCTGTGGCGAAGGCCAGAGGATCTCTTGACAGGGAGACGAGGCTTGTGATTGTGTCTGGACGCAAACAGGTCCACGTGCGGCTGACCCCAGCGGAGACACAGAGCGTGAAAGATCTTGTTGCTGAGAGATCATTCCCCCAGGCGAGAAGTCCCCCTGCTCAGGGAGTCTGCTTCCTGGTTTTCTACCCCGGGGATGTAAACCGCCGAGATGCAAGGAACATTCTCCTCCTCCGAGCGGACCTGAATGGCACGACCCCTTAGATGGGGAGTCAACCGAAGAAACACCAACCGAATCGCTCTCATCTCCAGGAGATTGATGGGTAAGTGGGCCTCCTGTGGCCCCCACTGACCCACCGGGGAGTCAGAAAGGACTTGCCCACCAACAGATTTCTGGAGTCCAACCACCACAAGAGGGACGGTCTGACCATGGTGGACAGTGAAAATTCCTTATCCAGGGACTCCTGCGTCCAGTCCCAACCGGTCAACATATTCAATTGAAGACGTCTTATGTGGAACTGGGTGAAGGGCACTGCCTAGAAGCAAGACACCATGAGACCCACCAGCTTCATCCCCAGATGGATCGGGGGCCACTGACAAGCCAGTAGGGCCTGCACCTGTGTCTGGAGGCTCTCCACCTTCTTCTGGGGCTAGAATACTTTGACCTGAGAGGTGTCCAACATCATGCCCAGGAAGGACCTCACCATTGCAGGAGTGATAGAAGACTTGGGGTAATTGATTACCCATCCGGAATCCTCGAGAGTTGATAACACCGTCCAGGTGTCGCTCTCGGCCTGCTGAAGGGACTGAGCCGCAATCAGCAAGTCGTCCAGATAAGGGAGAACACGAATGCCCTGGTTCCTCAGGATGGCCATGATGCCTGCCTGGTGAACACATGGGGAGCTGAGGCTATCCCGAACGGCAGTGCCACAAACTGGTAATGCTGATCCTCCAGCGCGAACCTCAGGAACTTCTGATGCCCCTGAAAAATGTGCAGATAAGCATCCTTGATGTCGACCGTAGTCATGAAGTTGCCGGGGCGAAGCGAGCTCACCGCGGACCATAAGGTCTCCATGCGTAAATGTCTGACTCAGATCCAAGATAGGTCGCAGCGTTCCGTCCTTCTTTGGCACAGTGAAAAAATAGGAGTAGAACCCTCGTTCCTGGCGAGGCATAGGACAAATCACGCCTGACAGCAGAAGGCTCTGAACGGCCCCCTTTAGGCCCTGCGCCGGAGCGTTCTGGGAGATCCACGCCCGAAGAAATCTTGAGGGTGGCCAGCTCTAATTTGTACCCGGAGGACACAACCTCCTGAATCCACCGATCCGAGACGTGCTGTCTCCAAATGTGAGACAAAAGCAGCAGCCGCCCCCCCCCCCCCACTCCGATGGGTGAGGGCGCCTCCTCATGCCTGAGAGGGCTTGGCAGGGGGTTTGGATTTACCTCCCCAGGAGGGATTGGGTCATCCGCAAGAGCTACCTCGTCCCCAGGAATCTCTGCAGCCACCTGAAAATGAAGAGCCTCTTCCTCCTCGAAAGGAGCGATAGGCAGAAGAATCCCGAAAGGGTCACGCAGGCTTCCGTCGCTGAGGGAGTCTTCCGTCCTTGGCCAGAAGGTCCAGGTGCTCCCCGAACAACCTGAGCCCCAGGAAGGGGATACTAGTGAACGACTTCTTGGCCGCAGCGTCGGCCGACCACTGCCGCAGCCAGAGTGAGCGACGAAGCGCAACAAGCAGAGCCGAAGCCCTGTGGCCCAGTCTGACACTATCGTCCAAGTGTGATGCTTCTCAGTCAAGAGGGCGGCGCCCGTATCAAAGTCCTGAACAGAGTTGCAGCCCAGTGAGGTAAAGAATAATAAGTGACTGAAAACAAAAAATGTATTAATTTTAGATGCTGGGGAATCATTTTAAGGGTTTGAGATTTTCAATAAATCATGGTGAAGGTCCGGTTTAAGAGTAATTAAAGCGGACCAAACCCCACATTTTTAACAAGCATCCCCTGAAATTCTCCCAGTGCCTCTGCTTCACTCTAATCCCAGATAATGGTGCCTGTTTTAGCCGTAAAGCCCCGCCTCCTCTATTCATTGCCATTGTTGTGGTTTGCAATGTCGTCATTTCCACGCCTACGCAATGACGATTGATTGCCATCTTACAGAGAGGGACATAAAAAAAAGCTGTTCCAGGACAATTTGAAAATAAAAATTATCCATTTCAAGATCTACACCCTAAAGGGAATATTGGCAGGGGCTATGGCCAAGTTCAGTGGGTTTTGGTCCACTTTAAGTACAGAACTGTTTGTGCGTCCATACTAGTGAATTAAAGGATGCACACCAACAAGTGAACAATTTCAGTTGACCAGTGCACTCAGCGCCTTTGAGTCATTTCTGGAGTGACTTTATCAGGAGCTCAGATTCCGGAGAACTGGATTATATTACTTGTATCAAGCTCTGCCACTCAATGAGGAACTCCACAGACCCTCACTGAACCAGGGAGGGTACCGCACCATCTTAAATGGAGAGAGGATTCGGTCCAGTAGGAAGGGGACAGGGCATGTAATTTGTCAGCTATAGATTGCATTCAATTACTGGTGCAACAAGGATCGTGGCTTCAGAAAGTTAAGTTGTAGCGTTTTTGGGCCCCTTTACCCCCTTTAAAAAGGAGAATACCAAACAGGGCTTGTCTCGCTGGCCTAGTGCCCTTGTTGATATAAACAATTGACAGCTACATCCCCAGCATCTTTGGGATATGTGTACACTACTCGCACTCCCGAGTGCCACACAGCCAAACATTACACATGTATTGCTATTTTAAAGAAAGACTATAGTTAAGTCACCACTTCGACAATCCTGTGACCTTTAACAACATTTACAACTGGTCACTGGCAGTCGTGATTGGCAGCCATACAGTGGATGAAAAAGTAGCAAGAGTGTGGGTATAGAGCTGCTTGAAAGAGGAGAGCTGCAGCCTGCAAGACTCTAAACTTGTGTGTGAAGGTTTGCAGGTAAATATGGGTTTATTTTTTTTATTGGTTGTCTGGACAGAGACTAATATTGGTGCTTTCTTTGCCCTTGCTTAGGGAATGCGGGTGGACTTGAGCTGTGAAAAGGAGGCAGGTCTGAAAATCAGACAGTCCTCCTACAGCTACATTTAAAGCGGAATTCAAGTCAAAATACGGACCCCCCCTTCCTTGCGGGGAATTCCATTTTAAAGTGGACCAACACCGAGAGGTGATCGGCCCGGAAATCTATAAGATTCCCGGGCCGATCACCTCCCACCCCGCGGGACATCCGAGATCGGGATGTCCCGCGGGGTGAAACCCCCCAAAAAACCCCCAAACACCTTACCTGATCTTCGGCGGCCGGCCGCCGCCTCCCTCGCGCCCCTGTAGGCGTGCTCGCGCCCGCGCCGGCCGTCTCCGAATGGCAGGCGGGGGCGCGCGCGCGCCGAAAGTGACGCGAGGGAGGCGGCGGCGGCGGCAGCCGCTTGGACGTTCCTGATCCCCGCCTGGACGTTGGCGGGGATTGGACCGTCCAGTCACGTGGGAGCGGGGACAGGTAAGATTTTGGGGCTTTCTGGGGGGTTTCACACAGCGGGGCACCCCCGATCGGGGTGCCCCGCCGAAGTGGACCAAAACCCAGGATAGTCAAAATCCTGGGTGTTGGTCCACTTTAAGCAAACCTGGACGGCTGAAAAAGCTTGCAGCGAGAGAGCAATATTAACGCTGGCTGGTAACTAGGCCGGAATGTCCATCCTGTGCTGAAATAAGGAAATAAAGGGTTTTCTTCTTTACTCACCTCTGATTGTCAGCTCCTCTGTCCCTCGCCGATCACATGACGTGGTGATAGTCGGCCGGGGGGGGGGGGGCAGGAGATCACAGGATCTCCTTCCCTGTCGTCCTCTGCCCAGCTATCACTGGCATCTGAGAGCTGAGCCGCTGCGAGCCGGAATGTCATCCGCCGAAGGGACAGGGCTACTCGTGAAGATTGTTGCGCCCCTCCGAAAGGCAGGGGGAGAGGGCCGGGGGGGAATCAGGTGAGTGTGTTTTTTTTTTTACTTTTCTATTACTGTAGGTGAAGGGGGGGCAGAATTGTTACTAGGAAAAAAATATCGGCGAATGAATTATCACATTTATTCACAGAATAGATTTTTTTCTGACACCCCTACTGCATACAGCGCTAGTTAGATGAGAGCCCATGTATGTGCCATTGAACTGAGGAAAGTTACATTTTCATGGGCAAACTGGGGGGCTCCATCCCAAATGATAATGGCCGGGTCAAGGATCAATCCCCGGAACAGTAAATAACCTTGATACCCATAAACATTTTCTGGTTACTACAGGTTACTAGAATTTACAGTTACCTCCTTACCAAGCGAGCGCATGCATGTCTAAGCTAGCACAAGGCTGTGACTAGCTGCTAGAACTACATAGGAGCACTGAATACTTTGGAGAACAGTCCCCCAAGCGTCTTCCCGAGAGCCGCCATGTTTTGTGGATCTTTATATAGCTGCTCCATAGCTCTGCTGCTGCACCAATTACTTCACCTGTGCATCTGTGTGGACATCTGCAAAACCTGACTTGTTGGTGGCTCTCGAGGAGAGGGTTGGGGAACACTGCATTAGAGTAATGAAAAGAAAACAAAGCACTCACTGCACAGCAATCACACATCAGAGAGAAAACCTCGCCACACCTTCCTATTCTCATGGCAGCGTGATTCACCCAGCTCCCATTTCAACTGCTATGTTGTGTTTTTATTCCTTCCTCCCATCAAAAACAAAAGCCATGTTTACATGTCTTAGCAAAAGAACGCAGCACATGCACTGAACGTAATCGAGCAGCACCCATTTTGTGCTTCAAGTGAAAACATTACATACGTTAAAGCAGAACTCTGGCCGAAAACCTTTCATTCGGGTTTAGTGATGTGGTCAAAAACCATTGTGAGGATGACCCTCGTGCAATGTAGGAGCTAAAGGGAGAAAAAAAGGCGAGAAGAGACTTGTTTTTGCCTGAACAACGCTTGAGCGAGCGTACGACTCAACTTGTATGTGAGTGGAAGATTTGTCTGAAAATTATTTGTTGCATGGCTCGTGCCAAGCGCTCCATGGTCTTATTTGTAGTCATGTGGCAAAAACATTTTTAGGTCAGCCAAAATGAAACAAAGGTTGACAAACTTTAAACAATCCATTATCTTATGATCATGGTCAAAAAGTTTTAGTTTGCAAAACAATTTGTGGAAATGGCCCATCAGTCCTGGATTTGGCCCACTTTAATACTGCATGAACATATGTCAACCAAACTATTAAACTTCCAAGTGCATTAAACTTCATGAATATAAGCCACACCAGACACCATATTGTACAACAGCGATCAGGGAAGAGGCATCTGCAAGGCTCCACAGTGTCATCACACAACAGGAAGTGAGCAGCACCGTTTTAGACCTCATTTTTTGAAAAACACGATATTTACTAAGTTTTACAGAAAGGCATTCAATCACTTTGGGGAGCATACGGACGTTTTTACAGAAAAGGCACAACAGCTGGGACTCATCTGGAAATATGCAACGAGATGGAGGAAAGATTCAATCTGTTATGCAGGCCATAGACGTGGCAATTTCAGGGCAATTGTATTGCAGTTTGAACTGAAATAGTACATTACAGGCAAAATCCCAAGGGCACAGCATGCGGATTGTATTGTTATGTGGGAAATATTTATGCTTATGTGCCAACAAAATCACAAAGGGGGTTCAGAACATGCATCCACTAAAGGTTCCAGCAAAAGCGATAAGAAAAAGGAATCTCTCAATCTTATTTTTAAAGGGGACAATCTTATATAGCTTGCAACAGCAACACTATGGCCTCGATTCAATAAAGGTAGAAAAAAATTCTCATGGTAGTAAAAAATTCAATTCATGAGAAAAAAAGCCTGAGAATGTCACTGTTACTGAATCACTAGAAAAAAAGACAATGAAAGTCAAGGGCAGCTTTTACTACAGTGTAGAAAGGAGTAAACCGTTCTCTACTTTTCTTAGGAGTAAAAAAATGCCATTGACTTTCATTGTCTTTTTATCTAGTGATTCAGTAACAGTGACATTCTCAGGCTTTTTTCTCATGAATTGAATCTTTTACTACCATGAGAATTTTTTTCTACCTTTATTGAATCGAGGCCTATGTGCCAGTAATTATTTTAAGGTCACTGTCCTGACAGGAATGTAAAAATACAATTCTGTGATTACTCACCTGTAGAATTAGTATTATACGTATACAGCACGTCCTGCTCCAGAGAGAATT
This sequence comes from Gastrophryne carolinensis, assembly GCA_027917425.1. Taxonomy (NCBI): domain Eukaryota; kingdom Metazoa; phylum Chordata; class Amphibia; order Anura; family Microhylidae; genus Gastrophryne; species Gastrophryne carolinensis. The sequence continues at coordinate 607,418,267 of CM051234.1, forward strand.
CCTTACGTTTGGGTAATACATCCACAAGATGGAGCTGGACTGCAGAGACAGCAAAAAAGTGGCTCCTCCCGGCCCCTTATATTCCAGGGACCTCCCACAAATTTCCCAGTATTCAGTTAGCAAGAAGCCGGGAGACCAATAACCATAATCAAACAATTTTAACCATGATAAACAATCACCATACAGGGGTACTAAGAATAATGATAACAAGGGAAGGGTGAAGCAGGACGTGCTGTATACGTATAATACCAATTCTACAGGTGAGTAATCACAGAATTGTATTATTCTAAGTATACAGCACGTCCTGCTCCAGAGATAATTCCCTACGTTTGGGACATCCAATAGCAGTGTCAGTAAGGTAGGGTGGGATCCCCAAAAGCAACAACATGCAGAATTAAACCACTGCCGCCTGCAGAACTTTGCGGCCAAAAGCAGCATCAGCTGAAGCCTGAACATCAACCTTGTAAAACACAGGGTCCCTGTCCCATACAGACAAGAGGTGGAGTTGAAGAGTCCTCATGTGAAACTGAGCATAAGGAACTGCCTCGAAGCAGGACACCATCAGGCCCACCAGCTGCATTCCCTGCCTGATGGAAGGATGAGGGCAGGACAGAAGGAGCTGAGCTTGCAGACTGTCCGCCTTCTGCTGAGGAAGAAAGATCCTGGCCCGAGCTGTATCCAGATTCATGCCCAGAAATGGCTTCACCAAAGAGGGAGACAGGGAAGATTTGGAGTGGTTTATCACCCAGCCGAATGACTCCAGTGTGGACACTACCCACTGAGTATCCAGCTCTGCCTGTTGGAAGGACGGAGAAGTGATAAGAATGTCGTCCAAATAGGGAAGAATGCGAATGCCCTGAGCTCTCAGCAGAGCCATAATGCACGCCAGCACCTTGGTGAATATCCTGGGAGCCGAAGTGAGACCGAAGGGAAATGCCACAAACTGGTAATGCTGATCCTCCAGAGCGAACCTGAGGAATCTCTGATGACCTGGAAAGACTGGAATATGGAGGTAAGCATCCTTGATGTCCACAGAGGTCATGAAGTCCCCTGGGCGTAGAGAACTTACAGCTGAGCGCAGAGTCTCCATGAGAAAACGCCTGGATCTGACAAACTTGTTGAGAAGCTTTAAGTCCAGAATGGGTCTGACAGACCAATCTCTTTTGGGAATGGTGAAAAGGTTGGAATAATAGCCCTTGCCCCTTTCCCTTAAGGGCACCTGGCACATGACCCCCAGCTCCAGTAGGTTCTGCACAGCCAGGAACAGGCCCTGAGATGACAGGGGGTCTTGAGGCATCCGGGATCTGATGAATCTTGGGGGCGGCCAGGCTCCCAACTCTATCTTGTAACCGGAGGACACTACCTCCTGAATCCACCGGTCTGAGACATGACACCTCCAGACGTGAGCAAAGAGCCGAAGCCGTCCCCCCACCCGGATGGGTGAGGGCACCCCTTCATGCCTGAGGGGGCTTGGGGGAAGACAGTCTTGGAACCCCAGGAGGGGCCAGGGCGGCTGCGCCCTCTGCCCCAGAAATCTCCCCGGGCCCCTGCAAATGAGGCACCCCTTCCCATTCTGGACCGACGGTAGGAGGGAAGAAAGGAGCCTGAACTCTGAAAGGGCCGAGACTGTCCCTTGCGCTGGGGTAACCTGCCTCCCTTAGCAAACAGGTCCAGGCGATCCCCAAATAGACGCAGTCCTTTAAAGGGGAACCCAGTGAGAGCCTTCTTGGCAGCCTTGTCAGCTTCCCACTGGCGCAGCCAAACCGAGCGGCGTATAGCCACCGCCAAGGCAGAAGCCCTGTCACACATTCTAATGGTATCATCTAAGGCAGAGAGGACATATGCAACAAATTTCTCAATGCAGAAGGGCTCTATACTCCTTACTAGCAGCATCATCAGGAGCCCCATCTAAAATACTTTTGATCAGAGACCTAATAGCCACAGCTGTAATGGCAGAGGCACAAACCAGACGCAGCGCGGTCCCCACACAGGCAAAGGCATGGGGAGCCAGCTGATCAATGCGCCGGTCCTCAGCATCCTTCAGGGTAGTAGAGTCAGGGGAATGCATGACCAAAGCGTTGGACAACCCCAGAATTGGTGCATCCACTTCGGGAGGGGACAACCAATGCTTAACCACTTCAGCAGGAAAGGGATACCTCTTATCCCAACTCTTAGGCACCCCAGGGAGCCTGCTAGGTCGCTCCCACTCTTTGAGCACGAGATTATTAAAGTGAGTTTGCTCAGGAAACTCCAAAGGTGGCTTAGCAGTAAGAAACAACTCCCCCTGCTGCCGAGGCAGGAGGAGAGATAGAAAGTACTTCAAAAATGTGAGCCAAAAGCCTGTCAGTATCATCTGGAACCCATGGGTCAGAGCCAGAATCAGCATAACCCAGATGCCGCCTCGAAGCAGTGGCCTTACGCGCCGCAGAGCCAGCAATCAGCTTCTCAATGCTAGCCACCCTGGTAGACAAATCAGGCTGAGACTCCCCACTGGTATGCACCTCACTGGGAGTCAGATGTAAGCGTGGGGGAGTAGGCGACGCCATACGGGGCGCAGGCCCAGCCACCGGTAACCCAGACTGCAGCGCAAGCGCAGTACACAAACCCGCACATTGTCATCACTTGTAGGGAACACCCCACACACAACCAGGCTTGTCCTGAAGGAACCCCGAGCACATTATCCTGAGAAGCCTCCATATGGTGATTTTCACGGCCCAACCGGCCAATAGGGATTCACGCTATAAGGCCACCCATGATGCCCCAATAGCCCGCTAGGGAAGTGGGAGGTAAAGGCAGAATAGGTCTCTAATAGAGTAAACTAAATAGAGGGGATATGCCGGGAGAAACCACAATTAAGTTTGACCCGCCTGCAAACATAAACCGAAAGGTCCCATGCATACATAAGATATATAAAAAATAAGCCAGCCCGCAGGGGCACTTACGGACCGCGGTAGGTAGATGCCAGCCACGCAGCACGAGGAGAGCAAAATAGCCCGCAGATACCTCGTGGAGACAGTGATGCGGAACGCACCATCCGCAAGGCCCGCCCCCCCCTGAAGAGCGTAAAAGCGCCCACGTGACCATGCCAGCCAATGATGGCGCAGCAGTGCCTGAGGTACCGCGGAACGCCGTACAAGCGCGCGTGGTGGCGGTGGCATATTTAAAAAAGCAACCAGTGCAACCAACACACGCGGCGACACAAACCACAAACCAAAGCATACAACGGTATACAAAACAAGGAGTGAAGAATACACATACACCCCCCCCCAGAAATACCAGGGAGAGCGAGGGAGGGCAGCGGCCAACCTAACAGGAGCCCACCGATGGACAGGGGGCGAGGGGTGATAGCGCGGGAGGGGCATCCCATAAGGCTCACCATGGGCCTATACCGCCTACCCTTTGGTGGGGGATTGTGGTAGGAGAAGAGCTCCTTAAGCACCTGACAGCAGTGCTGCCTACCATCACCCGACCAGTGCAGCCAAAGCTGGGAGGCAGAAAAAAAAAGGAACGGGTGAGAATAGTCCTACAGGGCCGCAGGCTAATAGCCCCGCTCACCTGCGAGTAGAGAGAGCCATCTTCTTGCCTTCGCAGCGCAGACTGCAGAGAAGAACTGGGGAATTTGTGAGAGGTCCCTGGAATATAAGGGGCTGGGAGGAGCCACTTTTTTGCTGTCTCTGCAGTCCAGCGCCATCTTGTGGATGTATTACTCAAACGTAAGGAATTATCTCTGGAGCAGGACGTGCTGTATACTTAGAATAAATCTGTACTCACTTTTTGCCCCCCGCAGATTATCACGCCTAGTCTGGCACAGCAAATCTAATCTGATCGTCAGTCACATCTCTAATCTCAACAAAGGGTCGTCCCCTGTCATCCCTTAAACTGGCTAAAAACCCAGCTCAATCAGCCTGGCATTCTATAAGATTCCCGGGCCGATCGATGCCCTCCCCCCCGGGGCATCGAAAATCAGGATGCCCCGCTGTATCAGGTTGCCCCGTTCACTCACCTTTGTTCCAGCTCCTACGGCACATGCGTGGGCCGCGGCTGCAGGCACGCTATCCCTCTAGCATGGCACGCACCCTGCTAGAGGGAATCGGGGGACGCGGACGCCAGTGCACTCATAGCCGCCAGCTATGACGTCAGCGGTTCAGAGCGGGAATAGGCGAGTTTCTCCGGGCGATCTGGGGGGTTTCACACAGCGGGGCACACCCGATCGGAGTGCCTGTCTCCCTCAAACGTGGCGACACCCTCGCCACCAGTCAGTGTAAGCAACCCAGACCCCTCCATTGCAGTGAATGGAGGGGGGGCGTGGTAGCTCACCGTGACTGACTGTGCCACATGGGAGGGAAGAGAATAAAAAGTGCTGTCGGGCGGCTAAGGGCCTGGATGAAGCCCTTCAGCCCCAGACTGAAGCAATGGTCTAAATGGGAGAAAAAGGGAGTGTAGCTTTTTTTGTTTGTTTTTTTGCCTGAAACTGTATTCATCTTAAAACTCTGACTGCCTATAAATACTTCTCCTGAATGATAGAAGTATCATTTTCTCCTGGTACCTGCACAGCTGGCATTTGTTACAATGTTTCATGTGCTGAGCTAAGGTAACCAAACTTACATTGTATCAAATTGTTAAATCTCTCCCTGGAAAAGGTGCAGAGAAGATTCACTATATTTAAAGTGGACCAACACCCAGGATTTTGACTATCCTGGGTTTTGGTCCACTTCGGTGGGGCACACCGATCGGGGGTGCCCCGCTGTCTGAAACCCCCCAGAAAGCCCCAAAAAACTCACCTCTCCCCGCTCCCACGTGACCGCGCCAGCAAATCACAGCGCTCAGAGCCGCTGTGGTATGCGCGTCCAAGGCCGCCTGGACGCGCATACCAGCTCAGCTGGCTCTGAGCGCTGGAGGCCGCGTCTCGCGCTTCCCTCTAACAGGGAGCGCGCCTGCACCGGCCATTCACAAACGGCCGGCGCGGGTGCGCGCCCTGCTAGAGGGAAGCGCGAGACGCGGCCACGGCTCGCGCATGCGCCGATGGAACAGGGCTGAGGTAAGGTTTGTGGGCCTCCTGGGGGGTCCCTCCCCGCGGGACATCCCGATTTCGGATGCCCCGCGGGGAGGGATCTGATCGGTCCGGGAATCTTATAGATTTCCGGGCCGATCCCCCCTGGGTGTTGGTCCACTTTAACATGAACTTTGCTTGAAGACATGCAGTTTGAATCTTTTTGTAAACCATTTATATATCTTTTCTAGACGTGAGGTGTAACTGGAAAGCTCTAGCATGATGTCGGACTATAAAGAGAGTCTTACACTGAATAAGAGACTCTCTCTATATAGTCAGACATGTACTTAGAGCTTTCCAGTGACACCCCAAACCAAAACCCAGGACATTGAAAATGTGAATTGCTACAGCTGCCGCAAGTGAGCCTGAGAAGCTCAGAAAGGCTATGGGACCCCTGCAAACACTATAGGATCAGGGGATTCAAGGAGACCTTTACAATCATCACATGATACATCAGGCTAAAGGAATAATAAGGTACAGACAAAAAAATTGCCTATGTGATACATCTAATACTTTCCCTATATATGATTACACTTTGGAAGCGTTCACACCTCTTGGCAGCTTTGAAACATCTTGCGAGGTAGCTTCTTGAGATGTACAATGTACAAACTATTTTAAAATGTGAGTGAATATTTTTTTCGTTGTGTATAAACTTCATGCTGCTTATACAAAGTTGCAATTGAATTTGAAATGTATGCAGCCCCGGACTAAGTAGGAGAAAGGCAGGACGGGGGGGGGGGGTCCGTGCACACTCCTGCTGCCCATTCACTTGAATGGGCGGGCACATGAAGCCGGGGAATGAGACTCTGTGCTTTCGAGCAAGATGGCGGCACCCAGGATCCAGAGCGTTGTGAGAGCAACACGGGCCGCCTGGATATGTAAGGGTTTTTTTTCTTACATAATCCGAGGGAATCTGAGGGACGCAGAAGATGGATCTCAGCGGATTGGTGAGGTTTGGGGGGAGGTTGTAACCTTCCCCAATGTTCTTCTGTAAATAAAGCCTGAAATGGCCCAAATTTCCATGAGATATTTTAAGGAAGGTTTATTGTGTCAAGGCCATTATTTGTGGAATCTCTAAAACAGAATTAGAAACCAGTTTAAAAAACAATATTAAAACACTGTACAAACATTAAGCACCTCTAAACCACTGACATAGGTCCAGGTAAGCACACTCTAGGAAACTATATGAACTTCAGGTAAGGATACGAGCAGCATTTTACAAAAACATAGCCAAAGTAAATTCCATGTATATTGCACTAGTGTACTTGGCAAATAAAGACTATTCTATTCCTATACTACATTCTAGTACAATGCACTAGGTGAACTAAAAAGAGACACCAGTGTGTACAAACCTCTGTTAACACCATAAACGTGGGCAGAGAGCGTACTCCTTCCCAGGCGGGGAAAGTTGGGCTAGCGTATGGGAACAGCTAGCAACCTTGTAGTGGGAACAAACATCAAGGAAACGGGGAAGCTGTGGTCACATATGTGAGGATCACGTGACGGACATAAACAAGGGACACAGGAGAGCCACCTTCTTCCAATGCACGACACATCATAGCCCCTTGTCGCTGGCTGATGATGAAACAGCAGAGAGTTTCCAGATGAGGAGGAGGCTGGGTGAAGTGGGAAGGGCTGGCTTCTCTTTTCCCGGGGCTTAGTTTTTTTTTTTTGTATTCTGTTTTCGTCAACTCGGGATCCTGGCCAGGACTTGATCTAAGAATGCACAAGAGGGTGGAAGGCGGGGTAGGAGAGAGGCAGATCTGAGGACATGGGTGTGAATAGTGATGTAACCCTTTGGTTACCAGCAGGCGCGCAAGGCTGGAATGCTTTTCTTTCCTACTGCTGGCAGTGGGTGGGTTAAAGAGGCCGAGCTGCAGCTGCTACTTTTTTTTTGCTTCCTATTTAGGCCCCAGGCCTTGGTGAGCCCAGCTGGAGCAGGCAGCACAAAGACAAGCAGATTAGTGGAAGAAAGGAGGAGGAGACCCAGACAGGGAGGCTGGGTTACAGGGAGAGAAGGGGGGGGGGGGGGGGCTTGTGACCATTTCAAACCTAAGGGGGGAAAATGAAGGAGGTAAACTGACAAGGTCCGCACGTGCGCGTGTGTGTGTGTGCGCGTAAATCAGTCCTTTGCACAGCATTCATCTTTCCATCCACACAGTATAAGGGGAAAAATTGCAAAAAACAAACAGCGTTGGTGGAGACGCCTTCCAAACCACTGAGTAAGGCGCGATTGCAAACAATTCCTGTCCTCCATGGACCAGCCATGATTTATCATCACATTTTAACAAGCGAGACACACAATGAGACCGTCTCCGAGGCATTACCAATGCAGATGGGGCTTCATCTGCATTGCTGCTGCCCTGTGTTTAAAATCAAGAGGACACCTCCCATGGAGAAATAAATGAAAAAAACATTCAAAGGGAAAAAAAGGTGTAATTTACTGAAGTGTACATAGCAACAGCTACTGACCCAGCAGCCACCCCCGTACTGTCATTAGTACCCACACTGTGTCTGTAAAGGAGCCAAAGCATAATGTGATCCTATTAGCGTTAGATCACTGGCTATGTAGGACAGCGGCTACACCAGACCCATGCTATGTGTGCAGCAACCTCTCGCCATAACTTTGTGCATTCTCAGCATGCTAGGCTGCGTGCGGTGTAGAAGCATGGCATACACGTACGTCACACACACTAAACACATCTACCAACCACAGAAGAGGACAGCGAAAAATAGGCTGTTGGCCGCAACGTTTGTGGAATTTTCTACTCTACACAGCAAAAAAAACAACATGTCAACAGCTGCATTTCCCAAAACAGAGAAGGTGCCCTGAAAGCAGCACTAAAGTCAAGTATGACAACTACCTCATTTACTGTACGGCTGACAATCAACTGACCAACTGTAAGCAACTGGGTTTGCCCGGTGGGCTTACACATCAAACCTGAATGGTTGCTGGTGGTCACATGACTAGCTGCCATTGGCTGTCAAAAATGTAAATGGGGAAGTGACGACTTGATTATAGTTTCCCTTTAATGAAGCCACCTAAAGACATTTACTATATCTACATTAAAACGGACCTACAACCTCTGTGGTAAGGGCGTTATCTGCCGGCGATGCTGCTATCTGGACAGTGTGGAAGGGACATACAGAATGCTGGAGGGGTTATGTGCGGGGGGAGCTCCAGCATTCTGGATGCCCCCCCCAAGACTGTAAGATAGCAGCGGCGGGTACCAAAACCATCGAAGGGTGTTGGCTTGCATTTATATTGCATCTGTTTAAAGTGGACCAACACCCTTCCGTGATCGGCCCGGGAATCTATAAGAGTGACGCGCGGTAGGCACGCTCGCTTGTCCGTCGGCGGGGATTGGCAGCAGCGGTCACGTGGGAGCAGGGAGAGGTGAGTTTTTGGGGCTTTCTGGGGGGTTTCACACAGCGGGGCACCCCCGATCAGGGTGCCCCGCCGAAGTGGACCAACCACCAGGTGCCCTGCCCCCACTCCCCCAGAGACAGCCCTGCTTAGGGTAGCTGGACAGGTAATATCTGTGGCGATCACAGGGGGTTTCACACAGTGCGGCATCCCAAATCTGGATGGCCCAAGGAGAGGCTCATGTGCAATTAAAAAAAAAAAAAAAAAAAAAAAAAAAAAAACACTATTCGCAATGTCGAATCACAAAAAAAACTATAGCCCAGTCTCACTGAAAAACTACTATGACCAATGAATCGGATCAAAGATACACCTGAACAGTTTTCAAATTAGTAATTGTTATGGAAACACAGGGGCAAAACTTGCCTTGCCAAGCTCTCCTTTGCAATGAATAGAGAAGGCATATAGGGGCATAATCAAGGCCACATGGACACCGCCATGTGGGAGACAGAATTGCTGGATCTCTACCCTTGGTAAAAATGAAGATGCAGGCACTGGATGGAGGAGCTGCGGGAAACATCAGACCTGCATGGAGGAGTTGCGGGAGACAAAGGGTGAGTATATGCCTTTTGTTTTAGACCGCACAATCCCTTTAAGGCAACATTTAAATGGTTCTGTTGCTGGGTTGCCATGCAGATCCCTTAAATGGTGACTAAACGGCTAGGTGCACACATCTGCAACACCCAAATATTTTTCAATGAGAGACAAAAGTCACATGCAGTAGGCAGCAGTTTCTTGCCTGCCACAATACAAAACTCCATGAAAAAATTCAAAGCTCACGGGCGGCAGAAGTTTGTTTTGGTCGACTTGAACCCTACCAGCCAGAGTTGCCGGGGAGTGTTTAAGGATGCTTTAAATAGTCCAGGTCATGGGTTCCCAAACTTTTTACTCCAAGTACCCTCTAGAGACGAGGTTCCAACTGAGTAGCCATGAATTGGAGATCAATTAGAATTGTTAAACTAAGTAGGTCACCTTTAAAGGGCAAGTCAACTTTCAATAGAATTTTTGGAAGTGTATATATTTTTTTGTGTGGTACAATGGACCAAAACACACCCTATAGTCGGAGACTCCAGGGCAGGCATACACTCTCTCCCCCCAGGGCACCCCAATCGGAGGTGCCCCGCTCTGTGAAACCCCCCCCCCCCCCCAGATCACCCGAAAACTTACCTTCATTCCCAGTCCAACAGCACAGGTGCAAGCAGTGGCCACATGCCCGCTACATCTTTAGCAGGGCGCATGCTCATTTGCGAGGAGCACCCCCAATCAGACCAAGTGAAAATAGTAAAAATCCTGGGTTTTGGTCCACTTTAAAATATAGTAGATCAGCTCAGCGCCTTTTTAAACGTTTTTAATGTTAGCAAATGAGTGTTTTATGAAAGCAGTTTTCATCTGCTGCTATTGGCAACGTACACCAAGTGCAGACCTGGTGTACGATACCAATAGCAACAGATTGCAGAAAGCGAAGACTGCTTCTATAAAACACACATTTGTTAACATAAGTAAAAAAAAAAAAAAAAAAAAATACTAGATCAGCTCAACACACTGAACACAATTTTGGCAGAAACATTTTCAAAAGTTCCATCGAAATTGGACTTACCCATTAAAAGCAAGATGGAAAAAGGTTTTACTGATAAAGCGGACCAAAAGTACAAAAAAAATAAATAAATAAAAAGCTCAGGAGGACTTACCTTCTGGGCACATATCCAGATGCTCCCGCACAGCAATGTTGCTTTTCCTAACTGCTTCCGGGATCATGTAGTGTGGTAAACTGCGCTACATAAACCCATAGGAAGCTGCAGATTATGCAGTCAGCAACTTCTTCCCGGAGGTTCCCTGCACCACCACCGAAAATCTCGGCTCACCTCGCTGGAAGCAGATAAGCCTGCGGTTCTCTGTGAGGGTCTGGTGCCTATGCGAAGGGAAAGGCCGTACCCGGAAGGATAGTGAGATACATAATTCAGCATGGAGCAAGATGGTGGTAGGTGTGGGAGCCAGTGGCCTCAAAGGGAATAGGTCATTAATTGGCATGCAACTGTTTGGATATTAGTGACCTTTATTATTAAAGCGAACCTTTATCCTGAATAAGAGCGTATCTTCCCCACAACCTGTACATACAGATTGCTCACATTAAAAATCATCCTACCTGCATCTACTGCATGTTATGAGCCTTTAAACATCCAAGATGGCGGCCCATGGAACATCAGGCAGCCTGCAAACAGGAAGTGTCTTCTGTGTCGCTCTGCATTCTGGGATTTCCGTCCTTTCCCTGACCCCAGCTCTGCTTTGTCTGTGCAAAGCACAGCTATAACCCCACCCCCTGCACTTTATCCCACTCTCCTCTCCTCAGCATGTGATGCTTCTGAGTCAAGATGGTGGCACCCATATCGTAGAGTCCCGAACTGAGCTGCAGCCCAGTGGGGGAAACAAAATGTATAAATATATTAATTTTAGATGCTGAAGAATAGTTTTTTTGAGGGTTTGGGCTTTACATTAAATCATGCTGAAGGTCAGGTTAAAGTTACAAAAATTATAGATATATATTAGAATTATGCCCGCTTTAAAGGGATTGACCAGTCAAACTTCTAAATCATTTGCCTGGCAGAATACCTGAAGCAGCGTCAATCCCATGCCAGTGCCTTGGACACTGAAAGAGGAATTTCTTCACTCCTGAAAATACCCGACTAGAGCAGGAAAGTTGCAGCTCTGAAACTATACAGCACAGACTGCAATTTCTATAGTAATCCAGGCACTTGGATTGGCTGTATTATATAGCAATGCAGGCACCTGGATTGGCTGTATTCTATTCCTAATAAATATTTGTGCTAGTCATCGGACTGCCTTTCTCACTTTATTCTGAAGTGAACGCATTAGTCTAATTATTACGGAAACATTTTTATGAAGAAAATATGCAGCAGGTTTAAGTGCCTTAATATATTGATATAGATATACCATGACCTAAATGAATCAAAGAATTCACTGATTGTCCTCACAGAGAGTGTGGGGAGGGACATTTAAGGACAACCTCAAAATAACTGATAACCAGAAGTATATTGTGCAATACATTCATTGTACTACGCAGCTCAAGGCTGAAATCACATGAAAGAAGCAATGTGCAGAGAAACCAATCAACTTTTAGCGTTCAGCTCGTCATCCCCATCAACAACCAGACAGGGAATAAATTATGCTCTATGAGAAAAGACCGCACAAGATTCGCTGTACAGCATGCAACACTTGGGGTAGGTATAGCCACAAGACCCAAAGTATAAAGGAAAATGGAGATCCCACACTCCCCAAAAAAAAAAACAAGAACCCCCAGTAAATTCAGTGGCACCGCTATATTTTTTGATACAAACATATAAACATTTTATTAATTCATATCTATGTACAATGCAAACAAGGACACTTTAAAATCCCGTTAAAAAACACAAACACAATGAAAACCTGAGAGGGGATGGGGGAGGGGGAATGGGGGAAACAAATAGATGGAATATATAGTGCTGCTTGGTCAAAATACTAGTCACAATATAAGATTATACATATATCGATTGGCGTCTGTAACCAGGCTTGCAATCTAAAAATCCAATATAATATACAGTTCAATAAAAATTCTGTGCAACAAGCTTATTTTAATTAATCATGCAAAGAGCAAAAAAAAATTTCTATTCCATATATGTGATCAGAACAAATAATATTTAAATTCCTGTCCTATAGAGGACTACCATAATTATACACACCTAATGAATAAAGTGCAATGTGCCAACCCCAAATACACATAACTAATCTATCTACACAACACATAAAAGAACAAGTAAACTACACTATTAAATGAATAGGACCAGCTGGGTAAGGAACAGACAGACACACAACATATAATAAGAAACTCACAGATCCACAGCTCGCCAGCAGCAAGTCCCTCCAAAAACACCCCTCACCGCCCGCCTCAACGCCGACGCGCTGCGTCACCGCGTCACTTCTTCAGGGCGTATCAGACAGGGAATAAACAAAAAGTATTCACAAGTAATATAGGCCTTATGCAGCGACCCTTCTGAGTCAAGATGGCGGCACCCGTATCCTAAAGTCCTGTACAGAGTTGCAGCCCAGTTGGGGAAAGAATAATAAGTGACTAAAAACGTATAATATATTAATTTTAGATGCTGGGGAATCATTTTATAAGGGTTTGGGCTTTTCATTAAGTCATGTCTAGAGACTCTCAGCAACCTCTGTATGAACGCATTGGATCCCATGGAGCATGCTGGACCTCCTTGGGCATCCCTTGCATCTTCCAGGCATATCTAAATGGCTGACGCTGGTGTGCACAGCCGGATGAGAGCGGCCAAGGGGGGGCGATCATTTCACATTTCATTCAGCACTGATTGCCAGGCATTAAACCACAAACCTTCCCTGGCACTGAGACAAGAAGTGAGGGTAAAAAAATTAAACATTTCCTACCCTCTCGTGTCACCTGGGCATCGGTGACAGCTAAAGAGTGCACAGAGCATCCTACCCCTTTATGAGTGGGATTCAAGTAAATGGATGGCTTTTTTTTTTTTAATCCTCCCGCACATATGCCCCGTGGAACTGCCACTTAAATTGCTAAAGGAAAGAAAGTGGCAGTTCCATGGGGTTTCCCAAACTAGGATGCCCAAGTAAAGCAGGCCAAGCCCCCTGCTTGCTGACAGATATAGGCTTTGATTCATATGGCTGCAACCTGTGGGCCTCAATTCACCAAAAGTTGAAAAACATTTTTATGGTAGTAAAAAAAAAAAAAAAAAAAAAAAAAAAAAAAAAAGCACGAGAATTTCAATTTTAGTGAATCACCAGATAGCATACAAATAAAGTCAAGTCCAAAAGTATTTAAAGTGGACCAACACCCAGGACTTTCCCTATCCTGGGTTTTGGTCTTCTGCGGGGCACCCTGATCGGGGGTGCCCCGCTGCGTGAAACCCCCCAGAACGCCTGAAAAAACTCACCTCACCCCGCTCCTACGGTGCATGCTAACAGGGAGTGTGGCCGTGCCCTTCTAGAAAGAGGCACAAGAGGCGGCCGCGGACCGTGCATGCGCCGTTGGACCGGGAGTAAGGTAAGGTTAGAGGGCGTCCTGGGGGGGGGGGTTCACACAGCGGGGCATCCCTATTTTGGATGTCCCGCAGGGAGGGATCGGCCTGGGAATCTTATAGATTCCTGGGCCGATCAAGGAGGGTGTTGGTCCACTTTAACATTTTACTCAGTAGTAAAAAGTGCTACTGTCTTCCTGTCTGATGATTCTCTAAAAGTGAAATTCTCAGGCTTTTCTCTCATGAATTGAATTTTTTTTACTACAATGAGAATTTTTTTCAGCTCTTAGTGAAAAGAGGTCATAGAGTCCCACAGGTTACGGCCCTAACTTTGGATTTTCTAAGTACTAAATAAATACAGAAAATAAAAGCAAAAGTGGGTCAGAAGTGCAAAGAGCAATCTGCACCCTCTGCCCCGTAGCTGCACTTGGCAGTGTACCTGCATAGAGAAAAGATCACAGCAGACCAGCTGCATGTGGCCGCACAACTTCCGGTTTCACTTACACCAAATATAATAAGTGCACATAGGCAATCAAAGCAAAATATACAACTCAATATCAAACAGAGGAACACTATTGTTTAAAAGAAAAGTATACCCTGGCAACCCGGTGCCAGCTAGGTTCCAGGACTGCATGTACCCTAACCCAGTTAGTCTCACTACCAAATTTTGAAGATACTGACTTTTCCTGCAGGGCTGAGGGGGCTAGATTGGGTTAGTTTAGTGTCCCTGTGGACCAGGATCCTTACTGTCAGTTTCAAATGAGAGTTTAGGTCTAGTTTAAGAGAATGGGAGGGGCAGGAAAGCCTTTAAGGCTATATGTTGGCAAGACAGTCCAGAATGCATGTTTATTGCCCCCCTGTGTGAAGACCACCCAGATTGCCAAGTTTCACTCACCTTTCCCATGTTGCCGTGGATCATGCACACACCCAACCAGTGCTTTATGCAGCGCATATTAATGCCACCAATTTGAACTTTGCACCCAGCATAGGTGCGCCAGTGGCCACATCCTAGGCTCCCCTGTGGAATGTGCACTCCCAGCCTATCTGGGCACAATGGAGCTCATACAGATATGGGGAAGCCAGGGATGCAGCCGCTAGCGAAGATAGCAATGTGGAAGCCACCAGAATCGCGCAATATTACTGGCCATTTAGATTCCAGGCTGCACACATGGGGCGATTGGTTCACTTTAAAGTGGGCTTAGGGCTGGCCGACTAATGCCTGTGATGCATCCCAATTCGGTATACCTCACTATATGACCCCCCCCCCAGAGGGCTGCAATTTCTTACCTGTTGCAGTGGTCCTGCATTGCAGCTGAGGCGCACTCCTGAGCACAGCAATTCTGATAAGCTAGGTGCAGAGCATAGAGCAGGGACACCATTGCTCAGTTTAAGACAGCGCTTTATGTCGTGAATTAGCATGCGAACAGGGAGGTTTGCCACTGTAGGGCACCCCGATTCAGGATGCCCTGAGGAAAAGCCAGTGGCTTTATATTCCAGGCAGTCTGCTGATGGGTTTTGATCCGCTTCAAAGATTAAGTGGATTAAAGTAGGAAAAAAAAAAAAAAACAGGGAATTGGCCTTTCTTGGGTTTTGTTCTGTCTCCTCCGAATTGGGACGCCCCACTGTGCGAAACCCTCGCAGTTGGGGCAAAAGGGCTCAGATTTCCTTCATTGGGGAGCATGTTACAGCCGGGGATGCGGCACGCTCCTCATTGAGCTCCAATTGAAAGAGCCGCACATGTGCCATTGGACCAGGAAAAAGGTGAGTGATTACCAGTGCCCTGGAGCAGGATGTCTCGGGGGAAATTCAGTGGCTGGACCGAGAATCTTTTAGATTCCAGAACGACTGCTGGTGGGTTTTGTTCCACTTTAAAACCCAAGATCCTGCCAGTGGAAGCCTATATGCTAACCACATTACTGCCTATATGCGGAGGTGGTTTTTCCTCTTTAAATGCATAAAGGGCAGCCATCATTCAGGCAGGGTATATATTCATTACACATGCTCTATGTGTAATACCTGTGACTAGCAGAGCATGGATCAAACTTTTTATTACATTATTGGTTACTCTAGCTGATAGATCATTATATTTAATGCTGTTTACAGGGAGTGTGTGTAATAAATATATATCTAGCCAGAAGAGGGAGGAAGGTGGATTATACCTGTCTTTTAAAAAGGTCATATATCCTGGATATAACACCTAAAACTTTTACTCCTGAGAGGTAGAAGGATCCTGGTCCCAGAAATGTACTTAGTGGATTTTCAGTTTCCCGGGTGTTGTTCCGTGACCCCAGGGCATTTTGAATTTGGATGCACAGTTGTGTGAAAGCCCTAGTTCGCCCAGTAAAAATCACATCTTCTCAGTACATGCACAGGCTTTTGGCCAGTCAGAGCCCTTTGCCGTGGTTACATCCTCTGACTTCAATGGAGAGCGAGTGCATCCCCAGAAATGCTGCGCTCCTGCCCCAGTCTGTATACTAACCCCCCCCCCCCCCCCCCCGGCTGCCCCATTCTCAGCTTACAAGGATGAACCACAAAATGAGCACGTAAGAGGTATTTTTGACTGTAAACTTCATACAATTCACCACACTACTGACATGCTCTCTGCTGCTTGTGTTGCTAGCTGTACCTTTGCTATGTACCCACATGCCATATACACCACATGGGATGGAAATGCTGCATGCCATGACAACCCAACATTTTGAAACAATTAATGACAAGATTCTTCTTCACATGAGAACCCCACAGCTGCAATGTGCCTTGATGCAGGTCTGTAGTGCCTCTCACAGGAAGATTCGATGTACTGCTATTCTCCACTATAAAGGTTTCACATTGAGGCTGACTTACAAGCCAGATGTAAGAGTGTATGGTCTTATATTGTCAAGACATACATTGCAACCGCTGCCATCTTCATGCTAATACAATCAGTGCGAATCTGTTGACCGGACATTGGGCAATCCTGCTCTACATAACTTTTAATATTTATGCTTTATCATTGGGCCCCATAGCATACCACAATGGTGACTCGAGAAGAAATTAAGCCGTCGATCAAGGCCTTATTGTGTCACCGTTTACTATTCGGGGGGGGGGGGGGGGGGGGGTGTGCTAGAACTAGTACAAAGCTCTGCCATTAGGCAGATCTGGTCTTAGATCAGGAAGTTTGTGTATCAAAATAAACCAGAGGTGAAATCAAGAACAAAGTGGTGACCAGCACCAGCAAGTACATGGTTTCAATAGGGCTCATGAAAATGTTTTGTGTGAAGACTGGGAGTCCTTTTCGGTGTGAATTTCAACCTGCACGAGTGAGATTTCATTTTTTTAGTGGACCAAACCCTGGGATTTCCACCATTGCAAACCCGAGTCACCTGCTCAGTCACTTTTGGTGAATAAAACTGAAAATTCACTCCCCTGGCCCAGTGGCGAGAGGGTCACACAGTGCTCAGAAGAGGACTGCAACCACTGAGCTCCCAGCCTGGCCCTGGGTTCGCCACCAGGTCCAGGTGAGTGATTTTCTTGATCCAACAAGACTGATCACTGGCAGATTGAACACTTTGGTACTTTCATTTTTTTAATATTAGGAAAACCACCTAAGTCCACTCTTTCTGCAAATCAACATGGCCCCGCTGCAATAATCAAACCACTGGGCTTCTCATCTAACATCGCCTGTAACATCTGAGAGAGGATTTCCAAAGCTGTTTGCGAGTTGTGTCAGTACAAGAGATGACCAACCATCACATGTGATCAGGGGGAAGCCATTCCAATGTTTAGGTGGCAGGCAAAAGGTGCTGCTTTTTTCCCACAATCCAAAATCATACTGGTAGATTCATTAGCATTTCAGTTGTATGACACTGGAAGTTCCTTGAAAGAACCAAGGTAAGAAAATCTACATACTGCAAAATACACAAAAAATAGAACTACATACAGAAGCAAAATAAGCACATTTTGAGTCTATATATCTCTCTATATACAGCAGAGCAGAATACATGTATAATAATGGTGCTAAGCATCAATTTAAAATGTGTGGGTGGGGGTGCACAGAGCAAGTTCTTAGTGTAGAGGCTAAAAAACAGCAGTCTGTTCTCTGTCCAACCAACTGATCTCAAACTAATATCTCCATTACACAGGTCCTCACAACGTGCTGAAGTCAGGGAATGGGGTAGCAAAAAAGTTAGTGGGCTGTAAGGAGCTGGCTGGGTTATTGGTGCATTTCTGGGAGAATCGGGGGTGTTCTGTGCCAGGAGGTTTATACAAGGTGTGTCATGGCAAGCTGTCAGGAAAGGAGTGTGTCGGTTTTGGTAGCTCCGCCGTTTAGTGTCCCTGAGATGCGTGACATTTTGGGCCCATTGGGACAGGAGGAGTGCTCCGCCAAACAGGAAAAGGGGTGTGTGTGGTTTTAAATTGGTTAGGGGGTGGGTTCTGTGGGTCAGAATGTGGGTACACCGTTTTAGATTAGTCAGTGGGGTGTGCAGTTTTAGGCCAGGATGGGGGTAAACCACTTTAGATTAGTCAGGGGGTGTGCAGTTTTAGGTCAGGATGGGGGTACACCACTTTAGATTAGTCAGGGGGTGTGTGCACTGTATCGGGTCAGGATGAGTGGGTGCACTGTTTTGGATTGGTCAGGGCGTGCGTACAGTTTTGGCTCAGGATGGGGGTGCATGCTATCTTGGGTCAGAATGTGGGGTATGCCATTTTGTATTGTCAGGGGGTGCGACCAGTTTTGGGTCAGGATGACTGTGTGCCGTTTGGGGTCAGGGTGCGCCATTTTTGATTGGCCAGAGGATGCGCCATTTTGGACTGGCCAAAAGGGGTGCGTCAGTTTTGGGTCAGAACGTGGGGTGTGCCATTTTGGATTGGTCAGGAGGTGCATCCAGTTTTGTGCCAGGATGGGGTGGTGTGCCACTGGGTCAGGATGGGGGTGCACCATTTGGGATTGCTCAGAGGGTCCATCCAGTTTTGGTTCAGGAGGATTGGGTGTGCCATTTTGGATGGGTCAGGATGGGGTGTGCCATTTTGGATGGGTCAGGATGGGGTGTGCCATTTTGGATGGGTCAGGATGGGGTGTGCCATTTTGGATGGGTCACGATGGGGTGTGCCATTTTGGATGGGTCACGATGGGGTGTGCCATTTTGGATGGGTCACGATGGGGTGTGCGCAGTTTGGGGTCACGATGGGGTGTGCGCAGTTTGGGGTCACGATGGGGTGTGCGCAGTTTGGGGTCACGATGGGGTGTGCGCAGTTTGGGGTCACGATGCTCTGGGTGAGTCAGGAAAGAAAGATGCTGGTTTCGGGGTGTTATCAGTGTTCTTAGATGGCGTGTGTGGATCTGGATTAGGGCAGTACTGCCAGAGGGGGGGGCGTAGCAGGCAAAAAGAACTTAAGGGGAGTTTCGGGATCAGTTACCCCAACTATTCCTGGAGCTGAGGAGATTAGATAACAAGCTCTTGGGGCAAGCCCGAGCAGAGTGCACACACACGCCAGACACACAACACAGTACAGCCATGGCCGAGCCGTCCCGGGACAATGGTGCCAGACACGAGCAGGCCGCGGCGTCGGGGCTCCCCCCAGAGGTGACCTCTATCCCGGCTGCCAGAACTAGGAAAGTCCCCGGGTGAGGGAGCCGCGGCCTGCTCCTTCCTTGCGGGCGCGCCGGGCCTGTGTTTACCTGAGAGGGCGGTCGGTGGGTGAGTCGGGTTGTGGCGGTGCAGGCCTCACTGGTGCTTGTGGCCTGAGCGGGATAATCCGGACATGAGGGGGAAGCGGGATCCGCCGCCGCCGTCCTCCTTCTTCTTCCCCGGGCCTGCCCCCCTCCCTGACTCGTACAGAGCAGGCCCCGAGCGCCCAGCGAGCACAGGCGCCGCCTCTCCGGGAACTCCGACTCCGTCACCGGCCAGGGCGGGCGGGAGGAAGGACGAGCGCGCACACACCGGGGGCCACAGGCGGGCGGGAGGGGAGGGCTGGCGCGGCGCTCCGGCCAAATTCGGGAATCTGCTTCTTCCCTCACAGAACAAAATGCCGACCGGAAGTGCCGCCGCGCGAAAGGACTCCCTCCACCGGCGCCAAACCGCCGCGCAGCCTGACACACGGCCACTTCCGGTGTGTGTGTGTGTGTGTGAGAGAGGAGACTGAGGCGTCATGCCCGGGACTCCCCGTTACCGGACCTTTTCCTCACAGCAGCTTTGTGTAAAAATAAATGTAATAAACCTCATATACCTACATAATATACGCGTGTGTGTCATAATAACAGCAACACACATGGACGTCACCTGACCTGTTCCGGCTCTGCCACTTATCAGTGCTGACAGGTTTCCTGAAATAACTTAATGATCTCATTTAAAGTGGACCGAAACTGGCCTATCCGACGTACTGGCTCCTGTTTGCACTGGTGATCCCACAGCACATGCACAGGCATCCCTGGCTTCTGCGTACCACCGCCAGCCCTGGAAACCAGTTTACAGGGAGATGGGCCTGGCTTATTCACTGGCTTTTGTGGATCAAATATTTTTTTTCTTGTTAAGCCCATAGAAATTTGCCATAAATACATTATGGGGGTTATTTAAAGTGGACCAAAACCCAGGATTTTCACTATCCTGGGTTTTGATCCACTACTGCGGGTGCCCCGCTGTGTGAAACCCCCCAGAACGCCCCAAAAAACTCACCTCACCCCGCTCCTACGCAAGCGCTCGTCCAATCCGAGCGCTCAGAGTCGTTGTGGTATGTTCGGACAAGCGATGGACAACCACAGCGGCTCTGAGTGCGCTGGAGGCCGCCTCTCGCTCTTCCTTCTAACAGGGAGTGCGCCCACGCCCGCCATTCGCAAACGGCAGGCGCGGGTGCGCGCCCTGCTAGAAGGAAAGCGCGAGAGGCGGCCCGCGCATGCGCCGTTGGAACGGGGAGAAGGTAAGGTTTGTGGGCGTCCTGCGGGGTTTCACACAGCGGGCATCCCGATTTCGGATGCCCCGCGGGGAGGGAGCTGATCGGCCTGGGAATCTTATAGATTCCTGGGCCGATCAGCCATGGGTGTTGGTCCACTTTAAGAAAGGATAGCGCCAGGTAGTGTGTTTTAGCGGAAGGCAGCGTCTGGGGAACGCCGGACGCTGTACGCAAAACCACATTTATGAAAGCGAATACAGCGCCATGTAGCGTCCGATGTATTATTACAGGTGGCTCAACGCATAGCGCCGGCCAGGTATTACCTTTCGCTCACTGTCGCTCTCCCATACATTTCAATGGGCATTCATTTGCTTGTGTTTAAACAGCGTGTTTGGCATTTTTTATTTTATTTTTGCTCAAATCATTGTGTGACGTCTCCTGGCTGCAAACAAACACTTTTATTCATTTTTTAGACTTTTTATATTTTTATGCAGAATTGTCATTGCACTAAAGTGTTAATGTCAGTGTTCAAACAATGTCATTCCATGTGTTTTCACTTTGTTACTGGTGGATATGTGTTCAAAAACAGACTTTAGTCACACAGCTTCTGGCGTTCTATGCTACAGCGCCCACCTTTAGAGCGCCGATGCTGTGTGTGTCTGTTTTTTTGTTAAACTGGACCTTCGTTATGATTTAATGAAAAGACCAAACCCTTAACAAACTATTCCCCAGCATCTAAAATTGATATATTTTGAGTTTTTAGTCACTTATTATTCTTTCCCCCATCGGGCTGCAACTCTGTTCAGGACTCTAGGATACGGGCGCCGCCATCTTGACTCAGAAGCATGAAATACTGAGGAGAGAAGAGCGGGATAAAGTACAGGAGGCGGGGTTATAGCTGCGCTTTGCACACACAGAGCAGAGCTGGGGTCAGGAAAAGGTCAGCAGTCCCTGAATGCAGAGCGACACAGTCAGAAGACACTTTCTGTTTACAGGCTGCCTGATGTTCCATGAGCCGCCATCTTGAATGTTTAAAGGCTCATAACATGCAGTAGATGCAGGTAGGATGATTTTTAATGTGAGCAATCTGTATGTACAGGGTGGGGGAAACATATAAGATAGACTCTTATTCGGGGGGGAGGTCCACTTTAAGGTCCACACCCTGTACATACAGATTGCTCACATTAAAAATGATCCTACCTGCATCTACTGCATGTTCTGAGACGTTAAACATCCAAGATGGCGGCTCATGGAACATCAGGCAGCCTGCAAACAGGAAGTGTCTTCTGACTGTGTCGCTCTGCATTCTGGGATTGCTGTTCTTTCCCTGACCCCAGCTCTGCTTTGTCTGTGCAAAGCACAGCTATAACCCGCCCCCTGTACTTTATCCCGCTCTCCTCTCCTCAGTATGTGATGCTTCTGAGCCAAGATGGTGGCGCCCGTATCCTAGAGTGCTGAACAGAGTTGCAGGCCAGCGAGGGAAAGAATAAAAAGTAAGTGACTAAAAACATTAAATTTATTAATTTTAGATGCTGAGGAATCGTTTTTTAAGGGTTTGGGCTTTTCATTAAATGATGCTGAAGGTCCAGTTTAAGAAAGGATAGCGCCAGGTCACTTTGTAGCGGCAGGCAGCGTCTGGTGAACGCTGGGCGCTGTACGCAAAACCACATTTATGAAAGCGAATCTGGTGAGCGACTCTAACAGCGCCATGTAGCGTATTATTACAGGCAGCTCAGTGTATAGCGCTGGCCAGGTATTACCTTTCTCTCACGGTCTCTCTCCCATACATTTCAATGGGCGTTCATTTGCTTGTGTATAAACAGCGTGTTTGAGATTTTTTATTTATTTTTTTTTTTTGGCTCAAATCATTGTGTGACCTCTCCTGGCTGCAAACAAACACTTATACAATTATACATTTTTTTTTAAATTTTTAATCTTTTATGTAAAATTGTATTTACAAGTCTGGCACTAGTTACAAGTGTTATTGTCACAGTGTTAAAACAATGTCATTCCATGTGTTTTCGCTTTGTTACTGGTGGATATGTGTTCAAAAACAGACTTTGATCTCACAGCGTCTGGCGCTCTATGCTACAGCGCCCAGCTTTAGAGCGCCGATGCTGTGTGTGTGTGTAGTTTTTTGTTAAACTGGAACTTCGTTATGATTTAATGAAAAGCCCAAACCCTTAAAAAACTGTTCCCCAGCATCTAAAATTAATATATTTTGAGTTTTTATCCATTATTCTTTCCCCCACCGGGTTGCAACTCTGTTCAGGACTCTAGGATACAGGCGCCGCCATCTTAACTCAGAAGCATCACACATACTGAGGAGAGGAGAGCGGGATAAAGTGCAGGTGGTGGGGTTATAGCTGTGCTTTGCACAGAAAGAGCAGAGCTGAGGTCAGGAAACGGACAGCAATCCCAGAATGCAGAGCAGCACAGTCAGAAGACACTTCCTGTTTGCAGGCTGCCTGATACTCCATGAACCGCCATCTTGGATTTTTAAAGGCTCAGAAAATGCAGTAGATGCAGGTAGGATGATTTTTAATGTGGGCAATCTGTATGTACAGGGTGTGGGAAATATATAAGATATGCTCTTATTCAGGGTGAAGGTCCACTTTAAATATGGTGTTGAGCGCCGAGTGCTGGTTGCACTGAGCTGGTGCTACCTCTCGCTCGCTGCAGCGCTGTACTGGTGTTAGAGCGCCCACCATACATCACATTCATCAATGCTGGCCAGGTAACTACAGCGACCGCAACGCTAGGTTACAGCGCCCGATACCCACTTACAGCGTCTACTAGAGGTTGCTCTAAGCGCCGCTATACAGACGCTCATCTGGCAATACTCCAAGTGTGGTGTGGGGGGAGCCTTTGAGTCTATAAGACTCCAGGGCTGGTAGGCTCTTATTGGGGCATTCTGATCCGGAATCACCCTGGAGACTCTTTTTTTGAAACCTTTTCTGGAGATCCCACATGCATGGGCCACATAGGCATCCCTGGCTTTCCTCCAGCTCCCACCTAGTGGCATGCTTAGTGCAGAACAAAACCCAGAAGCAGCCAGCCTGGAATCCTAGAGATTCCAGGTACGGCTGCTGGCTTTTCCGTTCGGGATGGCCTTCTGTGTGAGACCCTCCAGGGCGGCCAAAAGAAGGCTCCAACAGCGCATGTGACCATGTGATGCTGCATCCCTTGTGCGGTGTGCGCGCTCCCATCCCAGCCATTCAGATAGGATCCTAGTAAATGAGAGCCGTCTGCTAAATGACGTAATCATTTCAAGTGACTCTCATTGGACCAGAGGCCACCTGGACAGGTGAGTTTTTTCTGGCTTCCTGGGGGGGTTTACACAGCTGGGCATCCTGATTTGGGATGTCCTGGGTCATGGAACAAAGACAAATTCCTGGATTTTGTTCCACTTTACCCACCAAGTGTGAAATGCAAATGCATGGGACCCCCACCTGCCATGGCCCCCAAAAGGAAGGGTCAGATCAATAGCAAAAAAATAAATAATGGCACACGGCAGCCAGGCTGTGGTGAGTGAGTGCAGAGTGTGCAGCAGAAAGGAAGCCACTGTACACTTACATGAGCTGCAGAATCAGTGCACTCAGCTCCATTCAGTTATGTAAGATGCTGTGACATCACAGCACGTGACATCACACCACATGACATCACAGCAAAGCAGGCCACTGGTTGTATCCCTGCTCACCTGGGTGTGTGTCTAGCTAAAGGTATAGAGAGGCTGTGACCTGTGCATGTATCATTGGAATAAGGTTAGGTGAGTGGGTGCAGTGATTTAATAGGGGTTTCACACAGTGGGGCATCCTAGTTTGGGATGCCACCGGGAATAGAAATTGGATGCCCATATGGACATTTCCTGGACAATTCCCTATGCCATGGATGGACAATGCCAGAATGCCCTTCTGGGTGAAACCTACTGGGTTGGCTCGCGTTCCCACAGCGCATGAGCAGGCCGCAGCTACATCCTGACAAGATACGTTAATATGGTATTTGGCTATACAAAATTTGTCTTTAATTAGGGCTCCCAGGCACAACTTTGCATGGGGCCCTAGAAATGATAAGCCTGTCCCTGCTACCACACCATACCTTTCTGAATGGCACACCTTGCCACTCTCCTTTTATTCATTCATCAATATGTACGACATAGAAAGCTGATTGGACGAGAGCCTGCACATCCTCTTCTTCTTTACCCGAGAACTAAGGTACACGAGGGGGGTCACAAATTCAGGGAGGCAGCAAGAGCAAATGAACACAGCCAGGAGCAGCACTGCAGCCAGATCTTAAAGTGGACCAAAACCCACCCTGAAGTCTATGAGACTCTAGGTCAGGCATACTCACTCCCCCCATGGCGTCCAGATTCAGGATGCCCTGATGTGTCGAACCCCCCCGGTCGCCCGAGCCCATTCCAACGGTGCATGCGCAAGCAGCGGCCGCATCCCCGCTATCCCTTTAGCAGGGTGAGTGCCCGCGCCAGGCATTAGTGAATGGCCAGCGTGATCACACTCCCTGCTAAAGGGTAGCGGGATATGTGGCCAGCTTGGATCCGCTCGCATTAAACGAGATCCTGAATGAAGGGGCTGTAGCCGATCCGAGCATGCTGATTGGACGAGAGGGCTGCGCATGCGCCATAGGACCGACGAAGTGTAAGTGAGATTGGGCGACCTGGGGGGGTTTCACACCATGGGGCACCCCCGATCTGGGTGCCCGGGGGCAAAGACCAAAACCCAGGGAAGTCAAAATCCTGGTCCACTTTAAGGGTCCTAAGGACCCCTTACTAGTTCACAATGTTCCGCTGCTTCTCACAGCCAGAGAGATTCTGACATCTCTGCTGCAGGGAGGGGCCATTTATACAAAGTAAACTCACGTCAGCTCACTCATTGGTATAAATAGCCCCTCCCTGTGGAGGGGATTGAGATCACAGGAGCCCAGTGCAGTGAAAAGGATGTGGGTCCTCTGGCCTGCTGATGAACCCGCAGCCAGCCGGAGGATGAGGATGTCACCCGTTGCTGGAACGGGGATGGAGGTAAGCTTATTTTTATCTTTTTTAGCTTATCTTTAAAGAGGGCCAAAGCCTGGTATTTTGCATATCCTGGATTTTGGTCCCTCGTCCCCAGGGAATCCTGATTTGGAATGCCCTGCTGTGTGAGTCCCTCTGGTTTGCCAGGACTACTTGCTTCTTACCCGCATATATGACACATTCACAGGTTTGACTCCAATCAGTTTTCTATACAGTGACTGGAAACATAGAAACAGAGACCAGTGCAGAGTGCCTGTGGCTGTGTTTGCCCATGTTAGTTGTTCACAAAGACCTGGTGCAGGTGTGTTCATCAGCCGGAGTCTTGTCATCTCTAGGTATTGGTCCATTTTAAAGTGGACCCAAATGTCACCAGTAATGCAAAACCAAATAAACGCAATCTCCCAGCCGACAGACCCCTATTCCCGGGCTCCTACTTCATCAGGGACAGGACCAGGGAAGCAGAGCATTTCATAATGAAAGAGGACCCACGCTATGAGATTGGAACAATGGCATGCTCCGGTCCCGGGCATTGGGTCATGATGCAATTGCTGGTCCTTCCACTCAAACCCTCGGCAATCTGGGACTTGCTTAATTTATTGCTGGGAAAGGGGAGAAAACAGGATGGATTTTAAAAGCTACTGCTTGTGGGGTGAGGGATGCGGGGGATATTCATCAAAAAGATATGGATGCTGTGCTTACCAAATTATTCTGATTATTCATTGTTAACTATGATTTTGTATGTATGATGTTAATACTTATTTGTATTACATTGCATTTGTATTATTTTGATAGCTATTGGGTTTTATGATTTATTTAAAGAGGACCAAAACCCACGCCCCATCGGCCCTGAAATCTATAATATTCCTGGGCTGCTGGATTCCACCCCCCGGGCATCCAGAATCGGGATGCCCTGCTCTGTGAAACCTCCCAGGTTGCCAGAAAACTCTTTGTTCCTGGTCCAACGGTGCATGCGCGAGCAGCTGCCAAACCCCCGCTATCCCTTTAGCAGGGCGTGTGCCTGAGTCAGGCATTTGTGAATGGCCGGCGCAGGCATGCTCCCCGTTAGAAGGTAGCGGGAGATGCAGCCACCAGCACGCTCAGATCGGCTTGCATTAGATAAGCTCCTGGACAAAGGGGCTTGAGCGGATCCGAACGCGCTGATTGGAAGTGCGGCCGAGCATGCGTCGTAGGAGCGGGAAGAGGTGAGTTTGTTCAGGCAACCAGCGGGTTTTCACACAGATTGGGGGTGCCCCGGGGGCAAGTACCAAAACCCAGGATAGTGGGTTAGTGGGGGATCCTGGGTTTAAAGAGGACCAACCACCTTTATGTGCTGGCTGATTTAAACCGGACCTTCAGCGTGATTTAATGAAAAGCCCAAAATCTTAAAAAACGGTTCCCCAGCATCTAAAATTAATATATTTTAAGTTTTTAGTCACTGACTTATTATTCTTTCCCCCACTGGGCTGCAACTCTGTTCAGGACTTTAGGATACGGGCGCCGCCATCTTGACTCAGAAGCATCACACTTACTGAGGAGAGGAGAGTGGGATAAGGTACAGGGGGGTGGGTTATAGCCGTGCTTTGCTCAGACAGAGCAGAGCTGGGGTCAGGTAACGGTCAGCAGTCCCAGAATGCAGAGCAGCACAGTCAGGAGGCACTTTCTGTTTGCAGGCTGCCTGATAAGATGGCAGCTTCCATGAGCCGCCATCTTGGATGTTTAAAGGCTCATAACATGCAGTAGGTGCAGGTAGGATGATTTTTAATGTGGACAATCTGTATGTACAGGGTGTGGGAAACCTATAAGATAGACTCTTATTCAGAGTGAAGGTCCGCTTTAATTGGTTTGCCAGAAGGTAAGCTTTCTATGGCAATCACATATATTGTTCCTCTTTACTTCTACACGTTTGAGGGAAACAGGTCTTTTTGTGCTGTGTTTGCGTTGCGTTTTTATCTTTTAGATGGTGTTTTTGCAACTTTATTGATGAAAACAATAAAAAAAATGGTACACAGTTTAAATGTTTTCATTAAAATGCTTGTAATTGTGTTTCAGTACAAATTATGAAAAATAGCTATGAATAGTCCAAAGTTGGTGTTATTGTCTCTATTTATATACAATGTGCAATACTAACAATTTACTCTGACAATGGAGGGCTTGCCATAGTTCCTGTGATGAGTGGCACAGGGACGGTCCATCGGATCTTTCACAGAGGAGAATGGCTTGGCAAAGCCTCGGTGGTGGCGGGTGACGCGGAACTGAAACCAGGCGATGCGGTAAGTGCCTGAGCTCCGGGAGTAACCACCTGAGGGGGGATAAAAGGTGCCGCAGAATGACTTTAATGAATTTGTACACAATTGAACACAATATATACATTACAATTGTTTGCAACTTTTCCATATGGACACAAAATAATAGTTCTATTAACGTCTTATTTTTAAATGGATCAAAACCCAGCCCCCCCAGGTTTTGGTCCGCTTACCAGTGACATGAAGATTTGGGATGCCCTTGTGGGTTAAACCTCGACTAGTGTTTCTCAGTTTCTTACTGCCCTCCACACTCATGACTTATGACTGGGCTCTCCACCAATCAGCATTGATTGGCATGCATAATAAAGAGGAACAATGATTTCCTCATACGATTTGGGATGCTCCGCAATGTAAGCTCCCCCCACAATCAACCAGTATACTCACATAGCCAGCACTCCCATGATGCATGCACAGCCTGCTAATGCATCTCCACTATACTCTTAGCTGAGGCACATACCTACACCAAACAAGTGGGTGGAGGAGCGTGGGTGCAACATGTAGCGCATGCTCCGTTCATCTTTCCTAGGCAATCTGACATCAAATCCTTCCTAGAAAGCAACAAAAGCATCCAAATGCCCCCAGACTGCAAAAGGGAAATAACACAAAAACATTGAATGTCCTTTTGGCCAGATAATTTATTTTCAGTGTAGAAGCATTAGTGAGACCTCTGCATGTCCCCACCATTGCAGTAAATAGAATGATCAGGGGCAGCTGAAGATCATACCTGGATTCATGGTTCTCTCTAGGGAAGGGTGAGCAGGAAAGTCGGTGCCAAGGCCATTGTGTATGTGGAGCTCCTTTTTCCCAGTCATCCTGTTTTCTGCCAATGGGTCAGGGCCACTGTTATGCCAGACCCTCCATATTGAGCTAAGTCATGGAAAGGGGGCACTGCCTGCTATAAGGGAATAAACACAGCATGGTACATACCTGTATGGCACAGCAGCAGCAGCAGCATAGGATGCGTGAGTAGGGGCAGAATGCTTTGCAATCCCGCGGTGAGCGCTATTTCACCTAGAAGCTGCATTGCCTGGATGTCGAAAAGACTCCAGGGCCGGACGATTAACTTCCCTTTCACTTTAAAAGGTGGGAGTTTTTTTTAACCATCAATGGTTTCTTCTCTTTGTTGATACAATTCTAACCTTGGAAATCTTGGCTTTGAAGAGGGCCAAAACACAGTGCAATTGGGCCAGAAATCTTATAGATCGATTCCCTTCCTCCAGTGCACCCATAATTAGGATATCCAGCTGTGTAAAACCCCCCAGGTTGCCCTGTTCAGTTACCTTGCTTCCCGGTCCAACGGCGCATGCGCGGGCCGCGGCTGCATGCCCGCTATCCCTCTAGCAGGCATTTGTGAATGGCCGAAGCGGGCACGCTCCCTGTTGGAGGGAAGCAGGGGATGCGGCTGCCGGTGCACTCGGAGCTGCTAGCCTTAGACGCAGTTTTAGATAGCGTTACGTCAGCAGCTCCTAGCGCGCTGATTGGACGGGCGGCCGTGCATGCGTCGTAGGGCCGGGAAGAGGTGAATTTTTCGGGTGATCTGGAGGGCTTTACACAGGGGGAATGGACCAAAACACAGGATAGTCAAAATCCCAGGTTTTGGTCCACT
Source organism: Gastrophryne carolinensis (assembly GCA_027917425.1). Taxonomy (NCBI): domain Eukaryota; kingdom Metazoa; phylum Chordata; class Amphibia; order Anura; family Microhylidae; genus Gastrophryne; species Gastrophryne carolinensis. The sequence continues at coordinate 607,447,600 of CM051234.1, forward strand.
GTAAATACAGATGTTATACTATAATGAAAATGAGTTGGGTTAGATAGAGAAAAAGGTTTAAAACTCAAAGTGTAAAAACACTCTGGTGCTAAACCTATTTCTCCTTTCAGGCGCGCTATAATTGTATGAAAGCAGGAATATAAAGGGATTGGAATCACTAAAGTATCCCAGCCCTGATGAATGACACTTGGGCCCTTATTTAACAAGGGATAGCGCCAGGTAGCGAATGGTGAGCGAACGGTAATGACGCTCACCGCCACGAGAACGCCGGCTCCCGCAATCACACATTTATCAAGCCGATCCTGCTTAGCGACTGACAGAGCGCCAGATAGCGAATCATTCATCATTATTCCAGCCTCACCCCACAGCGCCAGCGAGCGACCTTGAACAGCGACAGGTATGACCTCTCGCTACCTGGCGCTCTCCAATGCATTTCAATGGAGCTAACTTTAAATATTCATAATTAATTGCTATAAATTTTTTTTTTTTTTTTTTTTTAATGTCAAAAATTCTGTGACCACTTCTGCAATGTTAGATTTTTTTTTTAAGCTAAAAAAAATTACAGGTCTGATATTAATGTATTCATATTACAAAATGTTTGTAAAAACATGTTTTTTTTTTTTTTTCAAAAAATATGGTTGTTTGGGGGTTAAAAAACTACTTTTAACCCATCGCCGCCAGCGCTCTGGGGTTTAAACAAGCATTTCACAGCGCGATAATTTTTTGAGCGTGATTTGTTAATGAATATGCTGGGAGCCGTTCGCTATGGCCATTCGCTATCATGCGCTCCCATACAGCGCGGAACCTGTCAAACAGCGACTCCTAACCCCGTATTCAACATTACCGCACACTGACTGAGTCGCTGTCAACAGCCGAATAACGGCCAAGCACAGCGAATACTAGCGTGTGCTGTGAAAATAACGCTACTGGCGCTCATCTGTCGCTACCTGGCGCTATTAATGAATCGGCCTCTTGTATGCTTTCAAAGTCACAGTTCTTATTGTAGGCTGGAACAGGGTAATAAAGCGCACTGGCACAGCCAATAGAAAAGTAAATAAATGTGTTTGTTAATCACCACCTGTAGTTCCACTTTAATGCTCAAAGTTACAAGATCACAACACTTGTTTGTGTATTTATGCGAATTGGAGCGCTGTTGCCTTTAGTAACTGAAGACAACTAAAAGGGCAGATTACTTTCAGATGGAAACAGCCTATGAGACAACTGCGCGCAGCGGATAAAAACAGTGGCCCAGGGCAGGTATTCTTACCTCCGGGCCAGGCAGGTAAGTGCCAAAACAAAAAAGTTCATAATCATTGTGATCTTGTAACTTTGCTCGTGTGCCATTGAGAGTAATAGTGCAGGTGCCAAGGGCAGGTGATGGCAGCAAATTTAAAGTGATCCTATGCCCAAAAAGGACTTTTATGTTGTCACCTTCTATCCCCGGCCCAGCCTTAGCCCAATATTTATAAAAACAGCAAGCAGTCTGATGTTCTAATGGTGGCTGCGCAGCAGCGCCTCCTGGTGCTTTCCAGTGATGATACATTAAAGTGGACCAACACCCAGGATTTTCACTATCCTGGGTGTTGGTCCACTTCCGCGGGGCACCCCGATCGGCCCTGCTGTGTGAAACCCCCCAGAAAGCCCCAAAAACTCACCTGACCCCCCTCCCACGTGACTCGCTCCACAAATCACCGCCGACGGACAAGCGAGGTCCGTCGACGGACAAGGTGAGAGCGCCCGCCGCCGCCTCTCGCGCATCCCTCTTACAGGGGTGCCCCGCTGTGTGAAACCCCCCAGGACGCCCGCAAATCCTACCTGTTCCAGCGGCGCATGCGCCGTTGCCTCTCGCGCATCCCTCTAACAGGGCGCGCACCCGTGCCGGCCGCTTGTGTATGGCCGGCGCGGGTGCGCGCCCTGTTAGAGGGATGCGCGAGAGGCAACGGGGCATGCGCCGCTGGAACAGGTAGGATTTGCGGGCGTCCTGGGGGGTTTCACACAGCGGGGCACCCCGATTGGGGGGGTGAGGGAATCTTATAGATTCCCGGGCCGATCAGCTGTGGGTGTTGGTCCACTTTAAGGTGCAGAACACACAGCTCAGCATTGGGGAGCACTTTAACCTAACTGTCATTATATGAAAGTTTAGTTATAATTTTTATGAATATTGGGCAAAGGCTTTAGTAAAATAAAAAGCCTGTTTTGAGCTGGGGGTAGAAGGTGACTAGATAAACTTCCTTTCTGGGTATAGGATAACAAATAATAATTAAAAAAAAAACAGGCTCTAAAGGACAGACTGAGAAGACTGGGAAGTGTATCAATTTTTACATTGCTAGTTGCACTTATTTTCAAGGAGATCTCATCAGACAGACCTTCACGACGAGTAACACTACAGCAAAGTAGTAAAAATGGTTTTCTGTAATAATGAAACCATTCAGCACTAAGCAGCATAAAACAAATGTGCTGGGCAGTGTGAATTTTATTATCCTCCTTGTACACTGCTTCAGGGTAAAGAATTTGGTTTGGGTTTGTGTTACTTTTCTGTATATAAGGATGAGAGGAGGAAATAAAAACAAGTCATTTTGAGTAGAAGCACACATAATATACTTAAAGAAAATCTGTCAGGAGAAAACTATTTAAAATACGTGGAGGCTGATTCACTACTAGCGCCACGTATTGCCAGCTGAGCGTCTGAGAGCGACCGCTAGTAGACACTGTAAGCGGGTATCGGGCACTGTAACCTAGTGTTGAGGTCGCTGTAGTAATGTAGTGAATGTGATGTGTGTTGGGCGCTCTAACAACAGTATAACGCTGCAGTGAGCGATAGGTAGCGCCAGCTCAGTGCGTCCGGCACTTAGTGCTCAACACCATACTTAAACCGGACCTTCACCATGATTTATTGAAAAGCCCAAACCCTTAAAAAACTCTTCCCCAGTATCTAAAATTAATATATTATAAAGTGGACCATCACCCTCCCGTGATCGGCCCGGGAATCTATAAGATTCCCGGGCCGATCACCTCCCTCCCCGCGGGACATCCGAGACCGGCCTCCGCCGTCTCCCTCGCGCCCCTCTAGACGTGCGCGCACCCGCGCCGGCCGTCTGTGAATGGCCGGCGCGGGCGCACGCGCGTCAAGAGTGACGCGCGGGAGGCGGCGGCGGAGGAGCCGCTTGTCCATTGCTGTCAAATCGCTTGTCCGCGGCCACGTGGGAGCGGGAGAGGTGAGTTTTCCGGGCGATCGGGGGTGCCCCACCGAAGTGGACCATGACCCAGGATAGTCAAAATCTTGGGTGTTGGTCCACTTTAAGTTTTTGGTCACTTACATATTATTCTTTCCCCCACGGGCGCCGCCATTTTGACTCAGAAGCATCACATACTGAGGAGAAGAGAGTTGGATAATGTGCAGGGGGCGGAGTTATAGCTGTGCTTTTCTCAGACAGAGCAGAGCTGGGGTCAGGAAAAGGTCAGCAATCCCAGAATGCAGAGCGGCACAGTCAGAAGGCACTTCCTGTTGCAGGCTGCCTGATGTTCCATGAGCCGCCATCTTGGATGTTTAAAGGCTCATAACATGCAGTAGATGCAGGTAGGATGATTTTTAATGTGAGCAATCTATATGTACAGGGTGTGGGAAACATATAAGATAGACTCTTATTCAGGGTGAAGGTCCGGATTAATGTGGGCAATCTGTATGTACAGGGTGTGGGAAACATATAACATAGGCTCTTATTCAGGGTGAAGGTCCGCTTTAAAGTGGACCAACACCCAGGATTTTGACTATCCTGGGTCTTGGTCCACTTCGGTGGGGCACCCCCGATCGGGGTGCCCCGCTGTGTGAAACCCTTCCTAACCCCCCGAAAAACTCACCTCTCCCCGCTCCCAGCGCCGACGTACAAGGGGAAAACTGGAACGTCTAAGCGGCGGCGGCCGCCGCCGCCTCCCTCGCGTCACTTTTGACGCGCGCGCGCCGGCCATTCGCAGACGGCCGGCGCGGAGGCGCGCACGCCTACAGGGGCGCGAGGTGAGTTGGGGTGTTTGGGGGGGGTTTCACCCCGCGGGACATCCCGATCTCGGATGTCCCGCGGGGTGGGGGGTGATCGGCCCGGGAATCTTATAGATTCCCGGGCCGATCACCCCAGGGTGTTGGTCCACTTTAAGTAAAAACTACACACACACAGCGTTGGTGCTCTAAAGCTGGGCGCTCTAGCGCCAGACGCTGTGTGATCAAAGTCTGTTTTTGAACACATACTGTATCCACCAGTAACAAAGCGAAAGCACATGGAATGACATTGTTTAGCTCTGTGACAATAACACTTTAGTGCCAGACCTGCACATACAATTCTGCATAAAAAATATTAAAAGTCAAAATTTATAAAAGTGTTTGTTTGCAGCCAGGAGAGGTCACACAATGATTTGAGCAAAAATTAAAAAAATGTTAATTGCCAAACACGCTGTTTAAACACAAACAAATGAAAGACCATTGAAATGTATGGGAGAGCGACACTGAGCAAAAGATAATATGTGGCGCTGCTGAACCTAGAGCGCTATACACTGAGCTGCCTGTAATAATACATCGGGCGCTACATGGCGCTGTTAGAGTCGCTCATCAGATTCGCTTTCTTAAACATGGTTTCTCATACAGCGCCCAGAGTTCTCCAGGCGCTGCCTGCCGCTATGAAGCACTACCTGGCGCTATCCTTTCTTAAATAACCCCCATAACTGAGTGACAGTCATCCCTACTGTCTGATAAGCAGCTGCTTCCAGATACTAGATCTATCCCCAATGGCAGGCTGTAACCTGGCCCTGGAGTATTTTGGACTTTAAAGCCTGGTTACAAGGCTTTTGGTTCTTCTTTAACATTTTTGAACATATAAACTCTGCTAGTCATAGGAGATTTCTATGTGAGGTTTATCTCTCTGGATTATTGGAGGAGAATCTTTATTAAAGCAGAACAAAACCCTGCATGGCTGGCCCTGGAATCTAAAAGGTTTTTAGGGCTAGCCAATGGCCTCTCCTCCAGACATCCTGAATTGGGATGCCTTGCTGGAGAGACTTAAAGAACTTAATTTGTACAGTCTGGAGGAAAGAAGGGAGAGGGGGGACATGATTGAGACCTTTAAATATGTGAAAGGATTGAATTAGGTTGAGGAGGGAAGTGTTTTTAAGAAGAAACTTAATGATAGAACAAGGGGGCACAACCTGAAGCTAGTCGGGGGGAAGATCAGGAGCAATGTTAGAAAATATTATTTTACAGAAAGAGTAGTAGATGCCGGGAACAAACTTCCAGCAGAGGTAGTTGAAAAATCAACAGTCAGTGAATGTAAACATGCCTGGGATAAGCACACATCTATCCTAAGATAAAGAGTACATACAGTATACACATAAGGGCAGACTAGATGGACCGTATGGTCTCCTTCTGCCGTCAACCTTCTATGTTTCTATAACCCCCCCTTAGGGGGGTTCCTATGACGTATGCGCAGGTGCACAGCCAATCAGTGGCATTTGCTGTGCAGATGTAATTAGGCTTGAATTGTTTTCAATTGGAAGCAAGAGCATCCTAGGGCTGTACGCACACTCCCGTCAAAGGTTCCTTTGTGCACACTCAGCACCCCCGCCCCCCGCACACAATGAATGGAGCTTTCGAGTGAAAGCTGGGCGCAGTATGTGAAAACCATATATATGAAAATCAACCTGGTGAGCGCCTCTAATAGCGTCATGTAGCGTCACATGTATCACTAGCAGTGGCTCAGTGTAAAGCGCCGGCGCTGTATGTTCAGCAGCGCCATGTAGCACCTGTCGCTCAATGTCGCTCTCCCATACATTTCAATGGTGTTTTATTTGGCTGTGAATTAATAGCGTTTTCCCAAAGTAATGTTCTAAATTTTTGGTTCAAATGATTGTGTGACCACTCCTACCCGGCAACCGAAAACTTTTTATTTTTTTAATGCAGAATTGTATGTGCAGGTCGGCCATTGCAGTGTCATTGTCACAGTTTAAAAACAATGTCATTCCATATGTTTTCACTCTGGTGCTGGTGTTTATGTGTTTAGAAGCCTTTTATCACATAGCTTCTGCCGCTCGACGCTAGAGCGCCCAGTTTTAGAACGGCGACACTGGTTATGTGTAGTTTTTTCTTAAATTATGGGCTTCAGCGCACATAACTGGTGCTACCTATCGCTCGCTGCAGCGTTGTCCTGTTGTTAGATGTAGCGTAGAGTCTTGGGCGCTTTGACCTTAGGACACAACATAGCGTCCTCAATTGGCTCGTCGTGAATCAGGGAGAGCACTTGTACAGCGCCCTGCAGACATCACATTCATCAATGCTGGACAGGATATTGCAGCGTCACTTGTCCAGCCACTACGCTAGGTTGTAGTGCCCGACACCCGCTTGCAGTGCCGCTACATAGGCGCTCACATGGCAATACGTGGTGCTAGTCTTAAATTAGCCTCTCCATCCCCTGAAGTCAGTTTAGTTGTAAGTGATTTATTTTGATGATTTGTGAATTCTTAACCCCGCAATGCAAATGTATTAAAAAAAGACATCACAGTGCAATACAAACAAAGTCCCGTTAGGCCACATTTGAATTACAAACCTGTTTGGGATTCCTATTCATTCTTCATTGAAATGCAAATACAAAGCTGCTGTGCCCATGCATTTCTTTCTCTTTCTCCCTCTGCTCTGTGTAAATCTCGGGTAGAATTATGAAGATTTTCAAGGATAAGGAATGTCTCCTGATTGTAATAAAACAGACAGACTGAGTCAGTAAGGTTTAGCCAGGCAGTTTTGTACAAAATATGAAGGAACCCTGAGGCCCCTTTCACATCTGGGCAATTGTGGAGAATTGTGATCACAAACCTGCCTGCAGTGATTTTGAAAAATAACAAAAAAAAAGGTGATTGTGAAGACATTAGAAGGTTACAGTGCGTGGCAGGGGAATCTGTGAGCATTGGGAGGTTATAGGGACAAAGGGTTAAGGGAGAGCTTTGAATGTTGAAAAGTTATTTAAAGATTCCCGGGCCAATCGATTCCTTCCCCCGGGGCATCCAAAATAGGGATGCCCCACTGTGTGAAACCCCCCAGGTCGCCCTGTTCACTTAACTTGCTTCCCGGTCCAACGGCGCATGCGCGGGCCGCATTCCCGCTATCCCTCTAGCAGGGCGCATTTGTGGATGGCCAGCACGGGCACACTCCCTGTTAGAGGGAAGAGGGGGATGCGGCCGCCATCACGCTCGGAGCTGCTGGCCTTAGATGCTGTCTTAGGTGGTGTGACGTCAGCTGCTACGCGCCGTAGGATCGGGAAAAGGTGAGATTCTTTGGCTAATCTGGGGGGTTTCACACAGCGATCGGGGTGCCCTGGGGGAAAGGACCAAAATCCAGGATAGTCAAAATCCTGGGTTTTGGTTCACTTTAAACAGGAACTTTGGGAGCCCTGGAGCCTATAGGACTCCAGCCATCCAAGATCTACTCTCTGGAGCATCCCAAATTGGAGCCTTTGTCCCATCTCTGCGCCGCATCCCTGCTCACCTGTAGCTGTGCGTGCACCCGCGCCAGGCCTTTCTAAGTGGCAGATGCAGACACTCCACAGCTAGAAGTTGAGCAAAGGATGTTCCCTCAGTACAGCCAGTGGGGGCGTTCCTCAGTACAGCCAGTGGGGGCATCCCTCAGTACAGCCAGTGGGGGCATCCCTCAGTACAGCCAGAGGGGGCATCCCTCATTACAGCCAGTGGGCGCTTGCGTGAGCCGCGGCCGCATCTCGTGCTTCTCTCTAGCAGGGCCAGGCGCGCTCCCTGTTAGAGGGAAGCGCGAGATGTGGCCGCCAGCGTGCTCGGAGCCGCTGTGGTTGTCCGTCCCTTGTACATGCATACCACAGTGGCTTTGAGCGCGCAGATTGGAGGAGCGGCTGTGCATGTGCCGTAGGAGCGGGGTGAGGTGAGTTTTTTCTGCCATTCTGGGGGGTTTCACGCAGCGGGGCCGATCGGGGTGCCCCGCGGAAGTGGACCAACACCCAGGATAGTGAAAATCCTGGGTTTTGCTCCACTTTAAACGCAAATGTCTTTTTTACTCTCAAATATTATTTTGTTAAAGGGGAATTGTGTCTTTCTATCTGGATCTTAAAGCCACATAGTATGTCCCTTCCCCTTCTCCCCCGGCACTGTAGGGGGCGAAAAAATAATGAACTCACCTGTTGCTGGAAGTGAGCATGTTCCCACTTGGCATCATGGCTTCTTTCACCGTGTGCGTCACCTGTGGCAGACACTCTAGTTGCTGGGCACCGTTGACATGTGCAGAGCGGAGGTAATGGCAATGCCAAACCTGTGCAGCCCCATTGAAGCAGTTGCCAGCAGTGCCGTGGGAAAGTGCCGGCTACAGGGACCAGATGAGTTAATTTTTTTGGTTTTAACCCCTGGAGGAGGGGGGCAGGGAGGTGGATGCTAGGTCTGGTTTTGGTCCACTTTGTTTTGAATTTTTTAAAATACTCCCCTTAAAGTCTTGCAGGCTGCATGCATTGGTCTTATTTCAGGGCTCTGAGGATGAAAGCATACGGCCCATGGCACACATGTGCATGTACTGCTGATAGCATAGTAGTGGAGTGCAACTGATGCTCCTCCTGCGAACAATCAATGAGAAAGTCTGCTCCCCTGCCAGAAAGCGATGACTGGGGGACTGCAGAGCTCCTGGTATAGAAGCTGGTGAAGCTGGGAACAAGTAAGTTTGTGTTCATCTCTTCAATCTAGACGAGTGGGGGAAGGAATGAGGGACGGCATTGAGGATGCCTTCTTGTTCCCTAAATGCTGGGAGAGAAAAAGTACAACACCTAGAGGTAAGAAAAACAGATACATCAATAGTAGTTTGGGGGCATCCCTCAGTACAGCCAGTGGGGGCATCCCTCAGTACAGCCAGTGGGGGCATCCCTCAGTACAGCCAGTGGGGGCATCCCTCAGTACAGGCAGTGGGGGCATCCCTCAGTACAGGCAGTGGGGGCATCCCTCAGTACAGGCAGTGGGGGCATCCCTCAGTACAGGCAGTGGGGGCATCCCTCAGTACAGCCAGTGGGGGCATTCCTCAGTACAGCCAGTGGGGGCATCCCTCAGTACAGCCAGTGGGGGCATCCCTCAGTACAGCCAGTGGGGGCATCCCTCAGTACAGCCAGAGGGGGCATCCCTCAGTACAGCCAGTGGGGATACCCCTTAGTACAGCCAGTGGGGGCATCCCTCAGTACAGCCAGTGGGGGCATCCCTCAGTACAGCCAGTGGGGGCATCCCTCAGTACAGCCAGTGGGGGCATCCCTCAGTACAGCCAGTGGGGGCATCCCTCAGTACAGCCAGAGGGGGCATCCCTCAGTACAGCCAGTGGGGATACCCCTTAGTACAGCCAGTGGGGGCATCCCTCAGTACAGCCAGTGGGGGCATCCCTCAGTACAGCCAGTGGGGGCATCCCTCAGTACAGCCAGTGGGGGCATCCCTCAGTACAGCCAGTGGGGACATCCCTCAGTACAGCCAGTGGGGGCATCCCTCTGTACAGCCAGTGGGGGCATCCCTCAGTACAGCCAGTGGGGGCATCCCTCAGTACAGCCAGTGGGGGCATCCCTCAGTACAGCCAGTGGGGGCATCCCTCTGTACAGCCAGTGGGGGCATCCCTCTGTACAGCCAGTGGGGGCATCCCTCTGTACAGCCAGTGGGGGCATCCCTCAGTACAGCCAGAGGGGGCATACCACAGTACAGCCAGAGGGGGCATCCCTCAGTACAGCCAGTGGGGACATCCCTCAGTACAGCCAGTGGGGGCATCCCTCAGTACAGCCAGTGGGGGCATCCCTCAGTACAGCCAGTGGGGGCATCCCTCAGTACAGCCAGTGGGGGCATCCCTCCGTACAGCCAGTGGGGGCATCCCTCCGTACAGCCAGTGGGGGCATCCCTCCGTACAGCCAGTGGGGGCATCCCTCCGTACAGCCAGTGGGGGCATCCCTCCGTACAGCCAGTGGGGGCATCCCTCAGTACAGCCAGTGGGGGCATCCCTCAGTACAGCCAGTGGGGGCATCCCTCAGTACAGCCAGTGGGGGCATCCCTCAGTACAGCCAGTGGGGGCATCCCTCAGTACAGCCAGTGGGGGCATCCCTCAGTACAGCCAGTGGGGGCATCCCTCAGTACAGCCAGTGGGGGCATCCCTCAGTACAGCCATTGGGGGCATCCCTCAGTACAGCCATTGGGGGCATCCCTCAGTACAGCCAGTGGGGGCATCCCTCAGTACAGCCAGTGGGGGCATCCCTCAGTACAGCCAGTGGGGGCATCCCTCAGTACAGCCAGTGGGGGCATCCTTCTGTACAGCCAGTGGGGGCATCCCTCAGTACAGCCAGTGGGGGCATCCCTCAGTACAGCCAGTGGGGGCATCCCTCAGTACAGCCAGGGGGGTCATCCCTCAGTACAGCCAGTGGGGGCATCCCTCAGTACAATACTACGCTCCACAAACTGTTCCTTGGCGGGCTCACTCCAACCACTAGGGGGAGACCAGCAGGCGTGGTCTCCCAACACATCATTGGAGGGGCGGTTTCAGCGGGAAGCTGCTAGAGACGGACGGCGGCAGCGGGTGAAATGGGCCAGCATTTTTTCAAATTATTTGCACTCCGCCGCTGACCATGCGCGGATGGCAGACGGGGTTGTGCGGAGAGGCTGCTGCGGTGTGCAGCATTTTTCCAATGAGGTAAGTATATTTGCTCTTAAGTTTGGTAACAACGGCACCCTATGTGCTATGCAGAAAAAAATGGTGACATCTTTAGCATAGGGTTGTTATTTTCAAACTTTAAAAATATATCCTTACATCACTGGAAGAATAATTTATCTAAACTGTAAACATTTGGCATCACACGTACAGGTGATATTTGGGGGGGGGGGATGTAGGACACATTTTTTTTTGCACTTTTTTGTGTGTTATCACTATAAAGCTCACCGGGATGCAGGTTACAATCCACACCACAATGCACACTGCAAGTCACACTGGCTTCACCAATTATTCTGCATGACCCCCATTGGCTTTTAGGTTGCCCTATTAGCCCCAATTAGGAGTATTTGCATTTTTCTAAGGCTGTTGAGCATATCAATAGCCTTAATGCATCGCCTAAATATCTGTATAGCTATCATTTCGAATGTACGCCACAGTTCTATATGGCTGTTCTTGAAGGTATCAATTATAGAGACCAAGCATGAGGTATCACCCGTCCGCTTATGCTAAGCACAATTTGAGCAGAAATGTTAAAATAATCTCACCGGGTAATAGAAGCTGAAGCTGGAACCTTGAATGACAGATCAGTGACTCAATCCTGTGCCGCAGTGTGACTGTACTGGACTGTCACTCAAATCCATGGCTGGCTTACAGAGTCCCCCCCCCCCCACTGGCATCAGGGGAAGATTTTGTTGATCAGATGAGTGTTTTATTATTTTAATGGCCAAAACAAGCACAGGGAGAGGAAGGGGTTGAAAAATCCCTGGGCTTTCAGAGGCCCTGGAGTCTAAAAGACTCCCGGGCCGCCCGAGTTCCTTTCCTTGGGGTTACCTGAATTGGGATGCCCCACAGTGTGAACCCCCCCCCAAATGCTCAGATCCACTCACCTTCCCTGAGCTCTTGTCGTGTCTCTACACTGAGGACGCATCCCTGCACACCTCCAGCCGTGCACGCGCCCAAACCTGGCCTTTCTGAATGAGCACATCTCGGCTGCAAGGTGAGCTGGAGATGCCGCTGGTGGTGCACTCAACTCCCTTCGGCGCCAGGTGCTTAGCTGTCCAGGCGGCTTAGTCGGCAGCGGCCGAAGGGAGCCAAGTGACAGCCAACGCGCTGATTGGCTGAGCGAATCATCGCACTCCCCTCAGCTCCACCTAGGGGGGAGTTGATTGGGCGACCTAGGGGAATACATACAGGAGGGGATACCAATTCGGGATGCCGCCATATGAAATTACTATGTGACATTCCTGTGTGTTGCTCCTACATAACTGCTGTCACAGCGTTGCTTTAAAGCTTTAGGAGAATTCTGAAACTAGAGATTTAGTATATGGGCTTATTACGCTGTAATGGCTTTTACTCTATTTTTTATGAACACTTCCAGAGACTACTATATACCAAAATGTCCCTGAAGATCCCATATTCAAATATATTAAAATCAATTATCATTCCTACAAACATAAAATTTCCATAAAAAGCAACAATGAGAATGTAATGGCACTAATTAGGAAGAACAAAGTGCTATACTGCGCTAAGGCTCATTGGCTCGCTCTACAGAACCCATATAAAGGAGTAAGATGGTTTCTAAATAGAAGCAATGGGTCTTATGGAGGTGAGAGTTTGAGGAATAGAGAGGCAGCCTTGTATAGGCTCCAAGTTACTGTACACTTCCAGTGGGACTAAATCAAGCAGACATCCTAAATAATGATCAATTCAAACTGCTGCGATTAGCTGTAATGATCTAAATCACTTCCATCTGTTTGAGAGTTTAGATGTGGTGGATTGTAATGTGTGAAGCCCTCATCATCTTTACAGGAAACTCAGTAACCACACAATAATCCGCTTTAAAGTGGACCCATCAGCAGCAAAGCCAGCCCTGGAGTCTACAAGATTCCGGAGTTGGTCAATTAGGTGTCCCTGGAGCATCCTGAATCGTCTCCCAGAGATTCCTCGACTTGATTGTGGGCTGCAGCCACCCCCTCCAGGATCCCTTCAGCTGTGTGCACTGCCATACTCAGGCATGTCGATCACGTGGAATCGTGCACTCCACAGGGAAACCGTGGGTGTGGGTGGCGCCACTCGCTCCATTATTATGCACGGCACAAAGCCCTGATTGGACGAGATCCCGCACATGCGCCGTGGGAACGGGGGAGAGGTGAGTTGAGTGGGCGATCTGGGATGCCCCAGGTACATGGAACAATCCCCAGGATAATTAAAATACTGGTGATTAGTCCACTTTAAAAAGACACAACACACGAATTTCACCTTTTAGTGTGTTGTCCCTCTTTGTGTTGCCATCCCAAATTGGGATGCCCCGCTGTGTGCACCCCCCCATGTCGCCCCATACATTCACCTTCCTTCAGCTTCCACGGCGCAGACTCAGACGAGAGCCAATGTGCTGATCAGCACGCTCGCTGTCACTCGACTCCCTTTGGCACCACTGACATCTAAGCCGTCTGGACATTGGTGTCGCCAGCTGCATCCCCCACCCACCTTGCAGCTGCGGCTTGTCCACGTCGCCCATACAGAAAGGCGAGGCACACGCATGGCTAGAGGTGAGCGGGGATGCGGCTAGAGCGCACAGATGCGGCAATGGCTCCAGGAGAAGGTGAGTGAAACTGGCCATTGGGGGGGGTTCACACAGGGGGTTCAATTCTGCCTCCGATGTTCCTCTTTATACTTGAATCTAGCGGGGGGGGGGGGGGGTTGGTCCACTTTAAAGCTGATGAAAAATCTAAAAGATTCCAGGCCAGCCAGTAGCCGGCCCTCGGGGCATCCTACAGCGGGATGCCCTGCTGTGTGTTTACAGGCAACCCCGGGGGTTTCACAGGCTCCCAGGATGCTGCAATTGTTGCCGCAGCATCCCCGACTTCTCTGTAGCTGTGTGTGATCCCACGTCCAGCCTATCTAAATGGCTGAATGCAGGAGTGGGCACGCTCAAAGACAGAGACCGGGATGCTGCGGCCAGTCGGCTGCACCTTGTCATTATGACACTTTTAAAATCAGCCAATCAGCGATCTCAAAAGTGTCGCGGGGCGATGCTTCGGCTGTGTAAAAAAACTGTTTCATTTGATACCTGGGCCACCGTTGAGCCAGCAGCAGCATCCTACATACAGGAGGGAGGGCGGGCGTTAGGGCGGGTTGGGGGCCAGAGTTTGGCAAAATGAGTTTCAATCCGCTTTAAGAAGATGACAATGAGGCTGATAGCGCCAGGTATTGCCCGATGAGCGTCTGTATAGCGACGCTTAGAGCGACAGCTAGTAGACGCTGTAAGCGGGTATCGGGCGCTGTAACCGAGCATTGCAGTCGCTGTAGTAACCTGGCCGCATTGATGAATGTGATGTATGTTGGGTGCTCTAACAACATCGTCGGTGCTCTAAATATGGGCGCTGTATCATAGAGCGTCAGACGCTGTGTGATCAAAATCTGTTTTTGAACACATATCCACCAGTAACAAAGCGAAAACACATGGAATGACATTGTTTTAACACTGGGACATTAACACTTTAGTGCCAGACCTGTAATGACAATTCTGCATAAACATATAAAAAGTCCAAAAATGTTTTAAAAGTGTTTGTTTGCAGCCAAGAGACGTCACACAATGATTTGAGCAAAAAAAAAAAACATTTTAATTGCCAAACACGCTATTTAAAAAACAAACAAATGAAAGCCTATTGAGATGTATGGGAGAGCGATACTGAGCAAATACGCGGCGCTGCGGAACCTAGAGAGCCGGCGCTATATGCTGAGCGCCTCTGGTAATACTTGTGAAGCTACATGGCGCTGTTAGAGGCGCTTAATTCTTAAATGTGGTTTTGCGTACAGCGCCCAGCGTTCACCAGACACTGCCTGCTGCTATGAGGCGCTACCTGGCGCTAACCCCAATGTGAACACTCATGTCCCACATTTCTTGTGCAATTTAGCTCGAGAATGCCACGGTATCCTAATGCTGTCCAGTGGGCTTATACTTAAACTGGACCAACAGCCTGGCACAGTTGGAAAAGAAAGGTAGCAGCAATTCTGGGGCTTCCTCTCCCAGCATCTCAGCCATGCTGCTGACTGGATTCAACTGACATAACTGACAATGCACAGTAACAGGAAGCCCAGCAGCACTTCCTGTTTGCAGGCGGCCTGCAAATGCATGCGCCGCCATCTTGTTTTTAAAATTTACCACAGCAAGAGTTAGAAAAGGGTAAATTAATTTTTATGTGCAGCAGTCCGGGGAAGGGATGTGTATGAGCGCTGTTTGTTGTGTTGGCCAGGATTAAGTCATTTTTGACTGTTGGTCCACTTTAAAGTGGATCAACACCCAGGATTTTGACTATCCTGGGTTTTGGTCCACTTCGGTGGGGCCCCCCAATCGGGGGTGCCCCGCTGTGTGAAACCCCCCAGAAAGCCCCGAAACTCACCTCACCCCGCTCCCACGTGACCGCTGCAGCCAATCCCCACCGCTGGACAAGCGAGAGGCAGCGATGGACAAGCAGAGCGTGTCCGCCGCCGCCTCCTACGTGTCCCTCTTACAGGGAGCGCACCCGCGCCGGCCATTCACAAACGGCCGGCGCGGGAGCGCGCCCTGCTAGAGGGACGCGCGGGAGGCAGCGGACGCGCATGCGCCACTGGAACGTGGAAAAGGTAGGATTGTGGGCTTCCTGGGGGGTTTCACCCCGCGGGACATCCCGATTTCGGATGCCCGGCGGGGAGGGATCTGATCGGCCCAGGAATCTTATAGATTCCCGGGCCGATCCCCCCTGGGTGTTGGTCCACTTTAACACTACCATTCCACCCCTTTGTGGTACATGTTAAAAAAAATTTGCTCATTTTTAGAAGAGAAAGATTTACTTTGAAGTGAATGGCAGTTTTCTCTCCTAAATAGTAGCACACTTTTTCTCCTGGTAATGAATCATCCCCCATATGTACAAAATAAATAAAATAGAATCATAACTAGAACTATATACAAACACGCACAAAAAGGTGGTTGCAGATGTGCTTTTGCATGTAAGCACATGCTTGGGTAAGTAGTATCCTTGTTTGCAATGTAAAGTACATTAGGTTGTCATTTGGCATTGTTGTTCTGTAGCTACTTACCAAGGGGCGTAACTTGAGGGGGTGCGACTGCACCTGGGCCCAGAAGGTAAGGGGAGCACATCATTGTTGCTCCTCCATCTTATTCATCATATTTGTGCTTGCTTAGCATCATTTAGATGAAGGAAGCACCATTTATCTCAGTTGTCTGCTTATGAGCCATGAAATGGCCCCATTTAATGTTCGCACCAGGGCCCAGTCATAATTCGTTTCTCCATTGAACCTACCTATTAGATAATTTGATAGTGGTAGCACAATATACATGTGGCGAGATTTTCGCATGAGAAAGGAGAAAAAAATACTCGCCAGGTAAATGGTGGAGAGTAATTTCTGCATACCATGGCACCTTTTTATTGCATGAGAAAGGTCAGGTGACTGCTGAACATGCTTTCCCATGGAGAATTATTGTCGCATGTGATAATATGTATAAGCATGTGCACACTTGACTTGCCCAAAAAAATTGCAAAGGAAAAAATGTCATTGAATCGCAACACTGAAAAATAGCATGCGGAAATGCAATATTCTCGCAAAAAACTGTATACAAATTCTAATTTGAATTATACCTAATCAGCCCTATAGTCAGCAATTACATTTGCTTCTGCATCCATTCAAAGCTGAACAACGCTTCACTGCCCAGCCCAGGTTTACCTATTTTGAACCCCCCCTGCCATGCTTCCCCTAGCGCTGAATTAGGGCTAAAATAAGAGAAAACACTTACCTGCGCCTCAAATCCCAAAGACAATTACCTGCACCCTGAATTCGACTTTGACACTGGATTTCCTGTATAATCCACTGCCAACAACAGGCAATCCCAGTGAGTTCGCACAGTGGGGCATCCCAAATCAGGATGAGCCAGGGACAGGAATCAAAACTTGGGATGGTGAAAATCCTGAATTTTGGTCCACTTTAAAATAGGGTGTCATTCAGTAAAGAGAGGAAGTTAGTGCAACTAAAACTTTCACTATTTTAATGTGACAAGAATTTCCGTTTGTCAAATACATTTTAAAGTGGACCAAAACCCAGGATTTTGACTATCCTGGGTTTTGGTCCTTTCCCCCGGGGCACCCCGATCAAAAAGAGATCCCCCCTAATTGCCTAAGGCCACTCACCTCTTCCTGGTCCTACGGAGCGCCTAAGAGCAGCGGCATATGGTCCTCCACTTCCCTCTAACAGGGAGTGTGCCCGCGCCGGCCATTCACAAATGGGGGGTTTCACACAGCGGGGCCAATTTTGGATGCCCGGGGGGGAATCGATCGGTCTGGGAATCTTATAGATTCCCAAACCGATCGATAGAGGAAACTCCTAACCCTACCTGGCAGCCAAAATAGGGATGCCTTCCAAGAGTTAGGAAAACTGTCTGACATATGGTCTGCTTTAAGGTAACAGAAGTAAGGCTTATTAAACCCTTTACCTCGAATGTCCCTTTAATAAACATGGAGGGTGGTCTCATTCTATATAGTGAGCGGGGGGGGGGGCATCTGGACATCTTTATGGAGCGTCATGCTGTCCAGCATTTCTCTATGAGACTCCTGGAGATAAAGGAGGAGCAGTGTGACGTCCATATATCAGTATGTGTGTGGTTATCCCCTGGCTGCAATACTTTCAGTACCATGGACAGGAGACGAGCGCACGGCCAACAATCTTTTAACTGATTTTACTAAAATACATACAGCTGTTACATGTGTGCATCACTGCTGTAGTGTATATTTAACAGGGTTTTATTTTGTGATTGTGATATATATACATATTAGTTTTTACTTTACTTTTCAATAAGGCAACTCTCTGTTATAGAAGATGTCCAATCATCCCCTAATGTAAAGTTATGTATCATCTCGTCATCACAATTTTTTAAATAAACGGAAACTGTCATGTTACAGAGAAAGATGTCTGCCACAAGTCCTGTTGATATACAGAATTTAGGAAAATTGAGCAGTTCAGTAATCCTGCTTATAGTCATGGTCTTTCATTGTCCAGTACTAAACTTCATGCCCCTCTCAGACTTGTTGGATATAGATATAAACTTTCTTCTCTCTTTCTTTTACCAAAATGACACAAATGAAATTTCTATTTTTAGAATGTCACCTGCAACTCCTCTCCACTGCTGTGCAGTTGTTAAGCAGTCATACTTCTGTGGCTACCAGCAACAGGGGTAAGCACCGGGTAGTGAGTCCTATTTATTTATAATTTATATTTTTATAATAGCCAAATCAAGTGCCAAGGGAAGGATGGGTGGCAGGCAATGCAAAACAGACATTTTGCAATCACACACCAGAACCAAAGTGCTAGACTTTAGGAAAACAAACTTTAAGGAAATAACTGACTATGTACAAAGGGAATTAGGTGAGAGGAAGTGAGTGCCCAGTGGTCACTATTAAAAATGGTAACTAAGCAATACGTAAAACAAACTAGCAAGAATGAAATGAAGAAAAGTCTGCTTATAAGAAATATAAAGAAAGTGGAAGTGTAGCTGACAGAGAGGCGTATAAAATTAGGCAACTGATTATAAATGCTGCTAAAGGGCAAAAGGAGGAAGAAATGGGCAAATCTGTGAAGAGGGGAGATAAAACCTTTTTCCCGATATATTGGTGACCGAAAGAAGAAAAACAGTGCAGTCTTAAAAATTAGAAATAGGGAAAATAATTATATTGACAGCGATAAGGCTGTGGATGACAATCTGAATAGCTACTTTTGTTCAGTATTGTTCAGATAGTGGCTTTCAAACCCATAGCATTTATGGCCATAGCATAGCATTTAGCTGGGAGGGCCAAGCCCCGGAGTTTCTGGAGGCTGATGTCTTAGCCAAGCTGGCACATCTAAAGGTAAGTAAGGCGATGGGTCCAGATGGAATCCACCTCAGAGTTCTAAGGGAACTAATATTTGTGATTATTGCTGCTCCTCTGACTGATTTTCTAAACCATTCCCTTTCAGCCGGTGAAGTTCCAGATGATTGGAGAATGGCCAATGTTGTACCAATACTTCTTATACATAAGAAGTGGAGAAGAAGCCAGTAATTACAGGCCAGTTAGTTTAACATCTATAGCGGTCAAACTAATGAAAACTTATAATAATAATACAAAAAAAAAAAAAAAATGAGAGCCTAAAGCTCGAAACACGTGTCCACTAGTTGGATGTGTCTGGCTGTATAAAATGTAAAGCTAATCCTTGGCATTGCACCCTTAGCGGTTCTAAGGGCCTTGGATGGCACAGAGATGTAAAGAGATTATTTGCATAGCTCCGCCTACTGCAAGGGTAGATGGGTAATGCTATCTGTCCTTGGACTGGGTACTTTGCAAATACTTTCCGTTCTAGGAAAGCCACTCTTTTCCTTTACCTAAGTAGAGGGTTTTTTGGTCTCTTTAGCCCCCCTATATTAAGCCTAACATGGGTCTCTCCACATACTGGCTTGCGACTAATAATAATACAATAATCTAAAAATTAACAACCTGTTGGACCCAAAACAGCCTGGCTTTACTGAGGGCAGATCATGTCAGGCCAATTGTATTGATTTCTTTGACAATGTCACTAAAGTGTTGGATGAAGCTGGTGCTGTGGATATCGCCTATCTGGATTTTAGCAAAGCCTTTGACACTGTACCACATAAGGAGCTCATAGATAAGTTAATGAAGGTAGGACTCAATCCCTGGATAGTTCAGTGGATTTCTAGTTGGCTGAAGGATCGGTATGAGAGTGTTGTTTGGCGTGCAATCTGAACAAAGGCGAGTTACAAGTTGTGTGCCACAAGGCTCTGTCCTGGGCCCCATTCTTTTTAATATATTTGTAAGTGACATAGGAGAAGGCTTGGTAGGAAAAGTTTGCCTGTTTGCTGATGATACTTCCTTTACCTAAGTAGAGGGTTTTTTGGTCTCTTTAGCCCCCCTATATTAAGCCTAACATGGGTCTCTCCACATACTGGCTTGCGACTAATAATAATACAATAATCTAAAAATTAACAACCTGTTGGACCCAAAACAGCCTGGCTTTACTGAGGGCAGATCATGTCAGGCCAATTGTATTGATTTCTTTGACAATGTCACTAAAGTGTTGGATGAAGCTGGTGCTGTGGATATCGCCTATCTGGATTTTAGCAAAGCCTTTGACACTGTACCACATAAGGAGCTCATAGATAAGTTAATGAAGGTAGGACTCAATCCCTGGATAGTTCAGTGGATTTCTAGTTGGCTGAAGGATCGGTATGAGAGTGTTGTTTGGCGTGCAATCTGAACAAAGGCGAGTTACAAGTTGTGTGCCACAAGGCTCTGTCCTGGGCCCCATTCTTTTTAATATATTTGTAAGTGACATAGGAGAAGGCTTGGTAGGAAAAGTTTGCCTGTTTGCTGATGATATAAAGGTTAGTAATAGGGTGGATATTCCTGGAGGTGTCTGCAACATGGAAAATGATTTAGCTTTACTGGATAAATGGTCAAAACTGTGGGAACTGGAGTTTAATGTCTCTAAATGTAAAATCCTGCACTTGGGTAGAAGGAATCGCTGCTATGACTACCGTATGGGCAGCACTGTGTTATCCAGGACCTCGGAGGAGAGAGATTTAGGGATACTGATTACTGAAAGCTGCAATATGAGTGGACAGTGTAGCCAGGCAGTGGGAAAAGCAAGCAGGATGCTCGGCTGCATAGCTCGAGGCATCACCATTAGGAAGAGGGAGGTTGTGATGCCGCTGTATAGAGCCCTGGTGAGGCCACAGCTAGAATACTGTGTGCAGTTCTGGAGACCTTACCTGCAAAAATACATCATTCAAATAGAATGTGTCCAAAGGCTGGCAACAAAAATGGTAGAAGGACTTAAACTTAAGACTTATCAGGAGAGACTTAAAGAACTTAATTTGTACAGTCTGGAGGAAAGAAGGGAGAGGGGGACATGATTGAGAGACCTTTAAAAATGTGAAAGGATTCAATAAGGTTCAGGAGGGAAGTGTTTTTAAGAAGAAACTGATCCTGATCCCAATGTTCAGAGGGAATCTTTGAACTCTATTATTCACGCTGCTCATTCAGGAGGCTGGATGCTACGGGTGAATCTGATGCTTACTATCAAATTCAGGGAATTCCTGCAATCTTAATCTCCAGACCAACATTACGGAACAGCTCGAATTCTGGACTATTTGGAATTGGGTCTGAACAAGAATTTTAGTCTGAGAACTGCCAAACTCAGATTTCTGCTAACTCCGCAGTGAATGAAAAGAGATGATGAACCATTGATCCAAATGTTCACAAAGGCAGTCCTCAAAACTAAACCTCCTAAGGGAGGTCACGTTTCAACTACAAGAACCTTGGCTTCATGGATACTTAGGGTGACTAAGCGAGCCTATGAGTCTAGCGTTATTCTTCCCATTAAAGGCACATTCCACAAGTGCTACTGTATGTCGGCATCTGTGACCTTGCTGGGGATAATTTCACTGGAAAATATTTGTAAAGTTGAATCCTGGTCAACTTTGATTTTGGCAAAAGTATTTTGTCTAAATGCCTTGAAAGTTAGAGGTTGTTATAGATTTATATTAAATTCTTAAGCATTCAAACCCATCTTAGCTTGCTATATCCCATAATATGATGCCATGGAGGCACCAGGAAAAAAGAAAATTGTATATTTTCCTTTCCTGGCATCTTTCCATGGCGGCATACGACCCATCCATATTAGGATGGCTATATTCTAGAAATGGAGGGTGAAGCCAACATTTATAGATAAGGTGGTCCTATCAAGGTTAATGAGGCAGATATTAACCCCTAGTATGCCACCATGGATAGGGGCCAGGAAAGGAAAAGTATACAATTTTCTGTTTTTGCATTCCCCATAGGGTCCTATTATTTCTACATTCCTAAAGAAATATTATTACCGCACTGGAAAACCAGACCTCCCCTGTAAAAATGCCTCATCACAGGTATAGGTGATTTTTTGTGGAACAATTTAAACAAAAAATGTAACAGAATTTGATGTGTTCATGTTAAAAAGCTCACTCAGATGTACACTTCATTTCACTCCCCAAAGCACACCCAAATGGTAAACTTGATTCACCAGATCTAAGCAGGACTACGATGGCCACGTGAATGGTTGGCATTTGAGTTTTCACATTCAGTTAATGTTATCCCCCTTTGGTGGGTGCAGCTAGGAAGTGTACTAACAACAATAGGAGGGCTGCACTTTTCTTTGCCCGGAGGTAGTACTGTATATTTTACTATACTTTGTCAATTGTAATATATATATATATATATATATATATATATATATATATATATATATGCAATGGGATATTATTTCTTTAAAGGTACATAGATTATTTTTGTATTTGGAGCTGCTGTTCTTTCATTATTGTACTCTCTGATTTTGTTTTGTATTTATTTATTATCTGTTTTTGGCCAGGGATAAACTTTGCTTCACAGAAGGGGATTGTTTGTACATTCACATATAGCATGTGGTTGGGCTTTAACAGTATTTTTCATGTTAATTGATTATTTGTTTCTTTTTCCAGAGAGTAGTTCTTGGTTAATTTTAGTATTGTAAAAACCTTTTGAAACCATTTACAGCAATCATCAAGGCATTTTATCACTTATCCGAGTGGCTTCTTTTGTTTTCTGACTGGTAGGGAACATTTGTTTTCCTGCTGAAGTAATCCAATCATTGTAATCCAATAACAACAGGGCTAAGAGCATCAGTTCTACAAGGTGGTCTTATCTGTGTTTTAAAGAGGAACAAAACCGTGATTTTGACTGTCCCAGGTTTTGTTCCGTTCCCTGGAAGCATCCAGAATTGGGATGCCCTGTTGTGTGAAACCCCCCGGAATGCCCAGTATGACTCACCTCTTCCTCATTCCTATGGTGCATGCGCAGAAGTGCAGCCAATCAGAGCCTTTTGGCGTGTTTACATACTTTGGTAAACAGCTCTCATTCATTTCAATAGGTAGCGCTTTCCCCGTGGTGTGTATGCTCCTGTCCCAACCTATCTGAATAGCTGGGGTGCACGATGTGAGTCACAGAAGGCGACACTCATTAGACTAGTGCATGCGAAACTGGACCGGGGAAATGTAAGATGCCCCAGGGGCAAGCCAGCAGCCAGCCCTAGAAACTTTTAGCTCCAGGACAGCCGCTGGTGGGTTTTTGTTCTGCTTTAAAGTTGGATTTTATTGCCTGCCCTGGGTCCTATGGTGCATGGGCAGGCTCTCGTCCAATCAGAGCCATGCATATTAATTATCATCAATACAAGTCTGTTTAGTTACAAAGAGGAGCAATTGAGAGCAAGAGTGGCTGCATCTGGGGGTGAGAGCGTGTCTCAGTCCAGAAATGCTGGGGATGCTGCCGCAATACTTTACATCACCAAGGCAGCCTCCGGAAAAGGTGAGTTTTACACAGCGGGGCATCCCAATTTTGGATGCCGCAGTGGAAATTCTAGTTGCTGGTCCTGAAATGTTTTAGACTCCAGGGCTGGCACACCAGGGTTATGATCCACTTTAAAGTGGACCAAAACCCTGGATTTTGACTATACTGGGTTTTGTTCCGTGCCCCGTTGCGTGAAACCCCGCAGGTCCCCTGAACAAGCTCATCTCTTTCCGGTCCTACAGCTCATGCGCGGCCGCTCGTTCAATCAGCACGCTCTGCGAGCTGGCGAGTGGCTCCGAGCTCGCTGACGGCCGCATCCCCCGCAACCATCTAACAGGGAGCGTGCCTGTGCCAACCATTCACCAAATGCGTAGATACGTGTCATTCTAGGGGGATAGAGGGGATGTGGCCGTGGCTCGCTACCGGAAAAGTAGGTAAGTGTATGGGGCGACCCCGATCCCGATTTTGGATGCCCCCGGGGGGGGGGGGGGGGCGGGGGAAATCAATGGGTCCAGGGCCAGTCGCGGATTTTGATCCACTTTAAAGCTACAAAATGGAATACACTTCACCCACAGTACTTTAAATGGAACAAAACCCACCATTGGCCCGCCTGGAACCTAAGGGCCGGCTGCTGGCTTTTCCCCGCTGTGTGAAGCTCCCTAGGGCACTTTCCCCGCTCCATCGGCACATGCGTGCGGCAAATTGATTTGATTGTTTACAAAGGGGTGCACGCGCTCCTGCCCCAGCCATTGAAATCCCCATTGATTTCAATCACAGCCCTTTGCCGAATGATGTAGTCAAGGCTTTTTTGGGGGTTGGACATCCTGATTTACCAATATTTTAATATCAATTGATAATTACCCCTCCACCTCATTCTAAACACAACCACACCGTCAACAGTTAGAAGTGTTCACACTTCTGCAACCTCATTATATGAGTTTAGTTATTTTTAATTAATCTCCTTTTGTTTCTCAATAAAATAGTACAGATGATGGATCACACTAAAGGTGGAAAAACTAAATTTTTTTTTTCCATGACAAAAACCTGACTTCAGGGGTGTGAAGACTTTTTACAGCTACTACAGGTGAGATACTTTTCATTGTAATTTGATGTGGTAACTCTGAAGCTTTTCTTCTCTGTATAACATTATGAATTGTGTTGCTTTTTTGTTTTTACTAGGTGGGAAACAAAAGAGTTCGTGTTTTTTCAGTGTTGTTAATTTGTTATCCCACCTGTTGGCATTTCCAGCTTTACATTAGTTTCTCAGCTGGCGCCCTCTAGTGGTGGACATTCTGCAGCATGCATGTTGTTTGTTCCATGAACATTGCATGCTCCTTCCACGCTGCCTTTGGACATATAGGCCTCGATACAATAAAGGTAGAAAACAATTCTCATGGTAGTAAAAAATTCAATTCATGAGAAAAAAGCCTGAGAATGTCACTGTTACTGAATCAGCAGATAAAAAGACAATGAAAGTCAATGGCAGCTTTTAATACAGTGTAGAAAGGAGTAAACAGTTCTCTACTTTTCTTAGGAGTAAAAAAGTGCCATTGACTTTCATTGTTTTCTTAGCTGGTGATTCAGAAACAGTGAAATTCTCATGAATTGAATCTTTTACTACCATGAGAATTTTTTTCTGCCTTTATTGCTGCATTGTATCAGCAGGAGGGTGATGTGATATATATGGCTCCCTGCTGGTCAGGTGACCCCATGATGAGAACATTGCCTTGTTGAAGTCCTTTACAAACAAATGGAAATTCAGTTGTACATCTTAAAGTCCATCTGGAGAACATTTCAGCTATGAAAATGCAATCTGGGTGGCCAAAAAGACAACTGGTTGTATGTACCAAACCGGAGGCCCTTACATACCTACATTACATAGAGGTTATAAAAAGTATTCACTCCCTCGGATGCTTTAAATGTCCTAAAAATCCTAGGACAGACGGCCTGGGACGTGCACAGCCAAAGGGAGCCGAGTGCCTATGCCCGCCGCTCGCAAGTGCGGCTAGGATTTCAGCAGGCTGGACTCGAGGAGAGGTAAGTGAGCTTGGTGTTTTGGGGGTTTTCACACAGCAGGCACTCCAAACCGGGCTGCCCCGGGGGACAGACCAAAACCCGGGAATTGAGAGAATCCCGGATTTTGGTCCACCAGGTTATTCCACTAGAAATATTAAGTAATGGTTCTCTTTTAATTGGTGCCCTCTAGTGGTGAACAATGTGTAAGTCACTTCCAGCTCAGTCTAGCAGCTAATGATCCATTCCTCACGTGCTCTCACCATGGAGCCTGCAGATCATTAACATTCCCTGCTCTATATTAGCAGGACACTGACAAGTGATTGGCTCTGTAGTGATCAGGTGACATGGTGCTGATGGTTACATCCTGGCTTTAAGTAGTTTCCAAACACTAAAGTAGAACTCATGAGACCATCTGGAGCCCACACGTCACTAGAGCAAATCAGTTTGCATTTAGGTGAATCCGGATTTAGGACTATAATTTTTGGCAGCAAGGGCCATTGACTCATTTCCGAGGGTTAAACTTTAGTTTTAAATTTTGTTGTAGGGTCAAAGGTTTTCGCAAGTTTTTAAGTGGACCAAAACCCAGAATTTTGACCATCTGGGGCTCTGGTCCTTGCCCCTGTGTCACCCCGATTTGGGATACCCTGCTGTGTGAAACCCACAGGTCACCCAGTAAACGCACCTTTCCCTGGCCCTATCAGCGAGCTCAGCTGATCACAAATCGGCTGAGACTCAGCAAAGGGTCGAATCTGAAAAAGAAAAAAAATTACTGTAGGTGAAAATTTAAGTGGGCCAAAACCTAGTTTTCATCTCCCTCGATCTGGAGGGTCCCTGGATGTTGACACTTCCTCCTAGTAGGTTTCCTGTTTTTTTTTATTTTTTATTAATTTGGATAGCTGGACCCACCCACCCCAGAGATTGCTGATAGGTTGATCTTAAATTCTCACGCTCTCTTCATATACAGCATATCTGGGAACCTCAGGAAGTGTCAGGCTTTTTGCCACAGCAATATTAATTTAAAAACACAGAGACTTGTATAAAAATTATAGCAGCATTTCTTTTTAATTGTTACAGTGAATTGCCAATGAGATGAGGAAAATATTTTTTTCTCGGCTAACCTGCATCCTCTCAAAGGGCAAAGTTTACATTTGGTGTATATGTCGGGTACAATTTATGATTACTCTTACTTACCTCCTCTCCTAATTGATTAATTTTCTCATTCAAACTATTTGAATACAAATTGATGTTGTTTGAAGTGTATATGAGATCATACAGTAAGATGTGTTATTATTATTTCTGTACAGTTATGGGGTATTGAGAAAGCCACAAGGCGAAACACGTTTACCCTGAACCTCACAGAAAGAGAGAAAGCTTGAATCATTTCTTTAAATGGAACCCAATATTGCTCAACATAAAAGTTTGCATAGTGTTTTTTTAAAATTGCAACAAATCATGTTTAAAACTTTTTAATAGACATCAAATAAATTACATGTTTTTATGAATGATATTTGTGATGTGGTCAAATTAATGGGCATTAGAATGGGGGTTTTCCTTAGAAACTCCAAATGAAAAGCAAGTTGTGAATCAATCCCAACATTTGAACCAATTTCATCAGTAATCATCTTAATTAATAAACTTAAAGCGGACCAACAGTCAAAAATGACTTACACCAGACCAGCACAACAAACAGTGCTCATATGCAACTCTCCCCGGGGCAATTAGATTGCTGCACATAAAAATTCATTTACCCTTTTCTTTTTTTATATATTCTTTATTTAGAACAAATCAGAAAAAATATTACAAACATTCAGACATTATGAATGAACTGAGTCGGTAAGCTTGAACTTGAATAGACACAATAAAAGTAATACCTGACAGACTTCCCTGTGTACTTGTTATTATGATTGTCGGACGCAGCCGCTACGTCATCAACTTTTGTGGGTCAGCTCGGGAAGGCCCACCCCGAAATGTCAAAAGCGTCCGGCGTCTCCTATCATGTCCTAAGTTCTAAAGCAGGCAACTCACCAAGGAGAGAAAGACAGAGAAAAGAGAAAAGGAAGTAGAGGGGAAGAGGAGAGTGCAGTAGGGGGACAGATCCACCCTTCTAGTTTCACTGAACTGCGTCGGCAAGGACCTTATACTCAGGGGAGTACACGAATGAGTCCCATCCGGTCCATATGTGGTTATGCGCCTCAGACATCTCGTTGCGCTCAGCGATTATGCCCTCGTACCTTTCCATCTCCGAGACCTTGTTGAGCCACAGAAGTACACTAGGCGGCTCCGTCTTTTTCCACTGCACAGGGATGCACGCCCTCGCCGCATTAACCAGCTAACCCTGGATGGACTTCCGGTATCTCTTTGCGGGCACCTCTGAGTGGTGGAGAAGAAAAAACGCCGGGCCCCCCAGGAACGTTTCCCCCAACACGTGCTCTGCAGTCATCTTAACTGTTTACAAGAAGCCAGTCACCCTTGGGCAGGACCAGAAAATGTGAAGGAGATCCCCTCTCTCGCCAGCAGAGAGGAGACACCTCTGGGAACCATCTATGTAAGGTGGTGGGCACTCTGTACCACCCAGTGAGTATTTTGTAGTTACACTCTTTGTACCTAGTACATCTAGCAGAGTCGTGTGCCAAACTAGCCATCTTGGTCCATTGCTTGGTTTTAAAAGAGGTATCTAAGGCTTCCTCCCATCTCCGGATAAAGGATGGTGCCCCCACTTCTTCCGGGCTAATCAGCATTTTATATGAGATAGAGAGGACATGTTGGGTCAGGCCTTCCTCCTCACAGAGCCTCTCAAATGGGGTAAGCTCCCTAACTCCCAAAGCCTGTCTCTGAATAGACGATAGGAAGTGTTTCAACTGTAACTCCTGCCAGGCGTTCCATTTAGGCAGGCCTCTGGCATCTTCAATTTCAGCAAGCGGTTTCCAGGCCCCACTGCGTTGGAAGAGCCTAACCCTGCCCATCCCACCTCTTATCTATCTCTCGGCCGTCCCGCTCGAAGTCCCGGTGGAAACACAGGATTTCCTAGGATAGGGTATAGCGGTGAAAAGTCAGGAGAGATGTCGCTGCCGAAATTTTTGGAAAATCTTAATGGAGGACCCTATTGTGGGGTGCTTCGTCATTGCTCCCAAATGCTGTTTTGCCAACCAGGATAAGACTCTCAGGGGGAGAGGGGTGTTGCCCTGTTCGATCTGCACCCACTGTGTCACGCTCCGGGTACTACAGCAACCCACTTGGGTAACTCCAGCCCTCCCAGTAAGACCTCAACCCCCAATCTCCGCAGCCAGCTTCACCTTTAGGAGCCCCCGCTTGCCGGGACGCAGAGAACGCCTGCCCGGGATCGGTTGCCCCCAGGACTTCAATGGCTCAAAGATTGGAGTCTTACTGTTCAGAGGCCTGGAGAACCCGCGGCTGGAAGTGGCGCCGAGCAGCCCTATTGCTGAGCGTGTAACGGGAGTCCAACAGGCTAGGGGTCAGCAACAGAAGTTCCGAGATGGCAGCGGTACAAAGGATTGGACAAGACGTGGTCGAGGTTCAAGCAGAGGTCGGCAACAGGAGATCAAATCGGCGATGGTCAAAACAAGCGAAGGTCGGCAACAGGAGGTCAAATCAGGGGTGGTCAAAACAAGCGAAGGTCGGCAACGGGAGATCAAAGTATTCTTTAGAGACTAGCAACTAAACTGGGTACAAGGCACTATCACAGGCAATTCCCAACTGAGGGGGAATTGCTTTTATAGGGAAAGACAGAGAGGAAGGTGAGGGTGATTGGTGCACTAATCACAGGTCTGATTGGAAGTGTGATTCACATCTGTAGGGCTCATTGGCCCAGACAAGGGGGGGAGGCGTAAGGCTCATGGAACCTAGGGCTCATTGGCCCTTTAATCTGAACCAGGGGGCGTGCCAGTGCCCCCTGGCTTACTCTACAGCCTCCGGCGGGCGCGCTGAGCACAGCGCCGCCGGAGGGAAAATACGTCTCGGGCTCGCGCGCGCGCCCGTGAGCTGATGACGCGCGCGCGAGGAGGGAGGGCGGCCGTGCTCGGCGCCGCCTGAGGAGACGCCGCACGGCGCGGCCGCCGAGCAGGAGCCGCTGGGCCCGGCCGACCGCTGACATCGCTGGACCGGGGCCCAGGTAAGTGCCGATTTGTGACACTACCCCCCCCTTCACGAGGGGCCTCCGGACCCTCACCCGGTTTCTCCGGATTATCACGGTGGAATTTCCGTACAAGAGCTCTGGCATGAACATCCCTCGCAGCCACCCAGCATCTTTCCTCTGGACCATAGCCAACCCAGTCCACCAAATACTGCAAAGAATTACGAACCTTACGTGAATCAAGAATCTTATTCACTTCATATTCTGGTTCATTATTAACGAGAATCGGCGAAGGACCAGCAAGAGGAATGTTCTTAGCTGGTTTTAACAACGAAACATGGAAAGAGTTAGGTATTTTCATAGTTGGCGGTAGTTGAACTTTAAACGACACATTATTCAATTTCTTGATTATCGGAAACGGACCAATGAATTTAGGACCCAATTTGCTAGAAGGTTGACGGAGCGCAATATTTTTAGTGGAGACCCAAACTAGATCGCCTACTTGAAGAGTAGGTTCCTGTGATCTACGACGATCAGCAAATTTCTTATATCTTAAACTGGTGGTTTTAAGAATTTCCTGAACATGTGTCCAGATATTCTTCCGTTCTTGAAGCCACTCCTCCAACGCCGGCAAGTTGGAGGGTGACCCTGAAAGGGAAGAAGCCCTAGGATTTTTCCCTAAGTTACAATAAAAGGGCGATATCTTGGTACTCTCACTAGGCGCATTATTGTAAGCAAATTCGGCGAAATCAATAAATTCTGCCCATTGTTCTTGGGCATCAGAGACATAGCACCTCAAGTACTGTTCCAGAGTTTGATTAGTTCTTTCCGTCTGCCCATTGGACTGGGGGTGGTAGGCAGACGAAAGAGAGATCTGTATACCCAGCCGCGAACAGAAATGTCTCCAAAAACGGGAAGTAAATTGGACGCCTCGATCGGAGACTATATTGGACGGAATACCATGAATACGAAAAATGTGTGAAGTAAATAGTCGAGAAAGCTCTGGTGCAGAAGGAAGCTTAGCCAAAGGAATGAAGTGTGCCATTTTACTGAAGCGATCAACGACCACCCAAATAACAGTATTCCCGTGTGATAAAGGCAAATCTACAATAAAATCCATAGAAATATGAGTCCAAGGTTCAGCAGGGATTTCAAGAGGAACCAAACCGCCACTGGGAGCCTTATGAAGCCCTTTACTTCGAGCGCAAACAGCACAAGCGTCGATAAAGGCGGTAATATCGCGTCTCATGGTGGGCCACCATACATGGCGACGGGCAAGCAAAAACGTTTTTCGGTTACCCACATGACCAGCAGTTTTAGCATCGTGAAACTCGCGAATTACATCTGAACGCAAATGTGGCGGTACAAACTGGCATCCCAAGGGAACATCACTAGGAGACTGATCTTGAAACGGCGCCAAGGTGTTAGAGAGATCAGGAAGTAATGCCCCGACCACACAACCCATAGGTAGAATCGGGTCACCAGTATCACCCCGATCCTTACATTCACCGAACATGCGAGATAGGGCATCCGCTTTAGTATTTTTTACACCCGGCTTGAACGTAATAATAAAATTAAAACGCGAGAAGAATAATGCCCAACGTGCTTGACGAGAGTTCAATCTCTTGGCAGAACCAATGTATTCGAGATTTTTGTGATCCGTATACACAGTTATAGGATGTAAGGAACCCTCCAGCCAGTGTCGCCATTCATCAAAAGCCAGTTTAATAGCTAATAGCTCCCTATTACCGACATCATAATTTTGCTCCGCGGTACTGAATTTACGTGAAAAATAAGCGCATGGATGAAGACGCTCAGGATTACCGGAATATTGCGACAAGACTGCACCCACCCCCAGCTCTGAAGCGTCCACCTCAACAATGAAGGCCTTACGAATGTCTGGGTGAATTAACACTGGTGCCGAAGTGAAGGCCCGTTTCAAGGCCAGGAAGGCCTCACAGACAGAGGGAGACCAGTTAGCAGTAAAGGCCCCCTTGCGGGTAAGATTGGTAAGAGGTGCAACAACATGAGAGAAGCCTTTGATGAACCGCCGATAAAAATTAGCAAAACCTAAAAAACGCTGCAATTCTTTTAAGGTCTTGGGTTGAACCCAATCCTGAACCGCCGAAACTTTCCCCGCGTCCATCTCCAAACCCTGGTTGGTGATAATATACCCTAAAAAAGGAACGGTGGTGACTTCAAACACGCATTTGGAAAGTTTAGCAAACAAGTTGTTCTCTCTTAATTTTTGTAGCACCAATTTAACATGACGTCTGTGCTCCAACAAGGAATTAGAAAAAATGAGAATATCGTCTAAGTATATGACCACAAATCTACCGAGATACTCTCTGAAAATATCATTAACAAAATCTTGAAAAACGGCTGGTGCGTTACAAAGACCAAAAGGCATGACCAGGTACTCGTAATGGCCGTCTTTCACATTAAATGCGGTTTTCCACTCATCCCCCTGTCGGATGCGAATCAGATTGTAAGCCCCTCTTAAATCCAACTTGGAAAAAATTTGAGACCCTGTGACTTGATTGAACAGATCCCCGATCAAGGGCAAGGGGTATCGGTTCTTAACTGTGATTTTATTCAAGGCTCGATAATCTATGCATGGTCTCAGGCCGCCATCTTTTTTCTCTACAAAAAAGAATCCAGCCCCGGCAGGAGAGGTAGAGGGGCGAATAAATCCCTTCCTTAAATTTTCGGTGATATACTCCCTCATTGCTTGCTCTTCGGGCAGAGTAAGATTATAAATTTTTCCCCTCGGGGGAATCGTGCCAGGAAGCAAGTCAATAGGGCAGTCATAAGACCGATGTGGAGGAAGGGTATCCGCAGAACGTTCAGAGAACACATCAACCCAGTCTGCGTATGGTTGAGGTAATCCCTGAGGTAAAACTTGCACACTTCTAAGGCCTGTAGTGAAGCAGTGATTTTTGCAATGGTCACTCCATTTGATCAATTCCCCAACCCGCCAATCTAACACCGGGTTGTGGAGTTGTAACCAGGGGTATCCCAAAACCACCGGAGTCTCTGGACAGTCGAAGATGAAAAATTCTAAGAACTCAGAGTGGGAAGAGCCAACAATTAACCGAAGAGTCTTGGTGTTTATAGGTCCCCCCTGAATGGCCTTCCCATTGATGGCCAAAACTTGTAGGGATCTTTCAAGAGGAACTAACGGAATACCTAAAAGAGAGATCATGCTCCTATCCAGGAAGTTTCCCGCCGCACCGCTGTCGATAAAGGCGGAAACTGTTTGCTTGGAAGAACCCCAAGATAGGTCAATGGGTACTAACATTTTATTTTGGCGAGAGTTGCAAACTGACTCACCCAGATCAGTACTCTCTACCTGGTCTGGGTGCGGAAGTTTTCCGCCGGTCTCCCCTTGTTGGGACAGGACCCTGCGAAATGTCCCGAGTTCCCACAATATAGGCATAACCCATTGGACCGCCTACGCTGCTTTTCCTCTTGGGTTAACCGGGTTCTCCCTAATTGCATGGGTTCTTCCTGGGAAGGAGATGAGGTATTTTCCCCACGGGTAGCCGGGGAACTAAGACTCTGGGAAGACCTGAAGGACGTGGGAGCCCTGGCTCTCTCCCTAGCCCTCTCTCTAAGACGCCTGTCTATTTTAATGGAGACCTGCATTAATTGGTCTAGGTCTGCGGGTGGAGGAAAATTTACCAAAGCATCCTTGATGCTTTCCGACAGCCCCACCCTGAACTGACTACACAAAGCGGGATCATTCCACCTTGATTCGACGGCCCAGCGGCGGAATTCAGCGCTATAATCTTCAGCCGAATTCCGTCCTTGTCTTAAGGCCCGAAGCCTATTCTCTGCCGTAGATTGTTGATCAGGGTCAGCATATAAAACGCCCATAGCAGTAAAGAATGCTGTAACGGATTGTAGGGCAGAATCATGAGATGGCAAACTGAAGGCCCAGGACTGCGGGTCTCCTTGAAGCAAAGAAATGACTAGGCCTACTCGTTGGGACTCAGTGCCTGAGGAGATGGGTCTCAGCTTGAAATACAGTTCGCAGGCATTCTTAAAATTGGAGAATTTAGCTTGTTCTCCAAAAAACTTTTCCGGCAATGGAATCTTTGGTTCTGAAATATGAGGTGGTACAGAGGATGCCGGTAACTGTCGAGATTCTTGAGTGGCCACTCTTTGAGCGAGCTGGTTTATCGCCGTAGCCATAGCTTGTACCTGCTGTACCAGGTCATCCATCTTTGGCCTGTGATAATGTCACGCTCCGGGTACTACAGCAACCCACTTGGGTAACTCCAGCCCTCCCAGTAAGACCTCAACCCCCAATCTCCGCAGCCAGCTTCACCTTTAGGAGCCCCCGCTTGCCGGGACGCAGAGAACGCCTGCCCGGGATCGGTTGCCCCCAGGACTTCAATGGCTCAAAGATTGGAGTCTTACTGTTCAGAGGCCTGGAGAACCCGCGGCTGGAAGTGGCGCCGAGCAGCCCTATTGCTGAGCGTGTAACGGGAGTCCAACAGGCTAGGGGTCAGCAACAGAAGTTCCGAGATGGCAGCGGTACAAAGGATTGGACAAGACGTGGTCGAGGTTCAAGCAGAGGTCGGCAACAGGAGATCAAATCGGCGATGGTCAAAACAAGCGAAGGTCGGCAACAGGAGGTCAAATCAGGGGTGGTCAAAACAAGCGAAGGTCGGCAACGGGAGATCAAAGTATTCTTTAGAGACTAGCAACTAAACTGGGTACAAGGCACTATCACAGGCAATTCCCAACTGAGGGGGAATTGCTTTTATAGGGAAAGACAGAGAGGAAGGTGAGGGTGATTGGTGCACTAATCACAGGTCTGATTGGAAGTGTGATTCACATCTGTAGGGCTCATTGGCCCAGACAAGGGGGGGAGGCGTAAGGCTCATGGAACCTAGGGCTCATTGGCCCTTTAATCTGAACCAGGGGGCGTGCCAGTGCCCCCTGGCTTACTCTACAGCCTCCGGCGGGCGCGCTGAGCACAGCGCCGCCGGAGGGAAAATACGTCTCGGGCTCGCGCGCGCGCCCGTGAGCTGATGACGCGCGCGCGAGGAGGGAGGGCGGCCGTGCTCGGCGCCGCCTGAGGAGACGCCGCACGGCGCGGCCGCCGAGCAGGAGCCGCTGGGCCCGGCCGACCGCTGACATCGCTGGACCGGGGCCCAGGTAAGTGCCGATTTGTGACACACTGTTTGTGTTGCGAGTGTCTGCACCAGTCGACTATTCTACACAGGTGTGTGGCGGCATAGTATAAGCTGGGACCTGGGAGTCCTATTCCCCCGTTCTCCTTTGTTCTTCTAAGGACCTTTTTACTGACTCTGGGACTCTTTCCGAGCCAAATGAACCTGGCAAATAAGGCTCCCACTTTTTGCAGGAAGGAGTCTGGGATGTCTAGCGGAAGTGCTTGCATCAGATACAAGAGGTGAGGTAGTAGGTTCATTTTCAGGGCATTACATCTCCCAAACCAGGATAGTTTTTTAAGAGCCCACGCCTCTGTGTCTCTGTTGAAGTTCCGTAGAAGTGGGGGGAAGTTCAGGGGGAATATCTTATCCAGTGTTTTACCAATTTTAGGTGATGTGTTCGCTAGCCCATTTAAAAGAAAAGGTGTTTTGGAGGTTAAGCTCCCTGTTCCTCTCTAGGTCAAGATTCAGGGCTTCAGATTTTTGTGAGTTTATTTTGTAGTTCGACACGTCCCTGTAGGCATCCAGCTCTTGCATCAGGTTAGGGAGGGTCATTTCGGGACAGGACACAAAGAAGATCAAATCGTCCGCATACGCCCGCTGTTTTGTAGTGACCAGAGGGGAGGGAGACTCCTTGTATGCTTTGATTTGCCCTCACTCTGGATAGGAATGGCTCCAATGTCATGATGAAAATGAGTGGTGAAAGGGGGCACCCCTGCCTTGTCCCATTCCCGAGGCTGAAAGGTTCCGACAGGAGGCCGTTAACTCTCACCACTGCCGAAGGGTGGTGATAGAGACTGGGGATCCAAGATATCATACTGGGCCCTAAGCCCAAGTGTCGCAGAACTCCCAGCATGTAGTCGCACTGCACCCTGTTGAAAGCCTTTTCAGCATCGGTGGCAAGGAGAACCGCAGGGAGCTTCATCTTATGGATTATATCTAGCAGATTTAAGACCTTCACCGTGTTGTCCCTTGCTTCTCTGAGTGGCATGAACCCTACCTGATCTAGGTGGATGATGTGATGTAAGTGCGGGGCGAGACGGGAGGCAAGTATTTTGGCAAACAGTTTAATATCCATGTTGAGTAGCGATATCGGTCTATAACTAGAGCTTTGCGTAGGGTCTCACCAATATTTGGGCTCGGAGGCTATCCATGGTGAGGGGAGTACCTTTTGCTAGGGAATTGATAACTACCCAGAGCCACGGTAACAGGACCTCAGAAAAAACTTTATAGTACAATAATGGCAGCCCATCTGGACCCGGTGTTTACCCGTTCGCTGACTCCTTAATGGCCCTGCTTAACTTGTCTGCCGTAATGGGATCTTCTAGCTGCTCGACCAGGTCCCGTGGGATTTTAGGGAGGCCTGATTGCGTTATGTAATTACTAATCCTCCCTGCCTTGTCTCCCTGGGACTGGGATGGAATATTATAAAGTGCTTCATAATATTTCCTGAATACTTCCGCAATCTCCCCATCTTTGTGAACTACTTTCCCCATTTGGTTTAGAACTTTAGGGATATAGGTTCTAGCCCTTTCCCCTCTCAGCTCTGAAGCCAGGAGTCTCCCGCACTTGTCCCCTGATTCGTAAAATACTTTCCGACTCTTAATGAGCTGAATTTTGGTTTTGTCACTGTATAGCTTCCGGCGTCGGTCTCTGAGAGCGGTCAGGGACACCAGGTGTGCCCCTGCCAGCGACTGTTAATGGGCTCCCTCTAGTTGTTTAATTTCGTCCAGCAGGTCATTTATTTGCTTACATCTCACCTTTTTAACCCTTGCCCCTCTCTGAATTAGCGCCCCCCGGATTGGGCCTCCCAGACCAATGGCGCGCTAACCTCCGGTAAAGCATTCTCCTGAAAATAATTTCGTAAAGACCTGCTTCATTTCCTCTCTTATCACTGGGTCCTGAATCAGGGACTTGTTCAGTGTCCACGACCAAGGCCGCGGTGCGTGATCGCTGGATGCTAGCCGGATACCCACAGGGGCGTGATTAGAGATCGTGATGTTGTCTAGCCCATCAGGGTTTAAGATCCGCCATGGGTCTATAAGTTGATGTGTATGCAGCAGCTTCCTGACCCTTTTGAGTTTTGCATAGGACATATAGGAGTGTCCTTTTGAGGTATCTATTAAAGGCTCTAGGGAGAAATTGAAGTCCCCCACTATGATCACTCTCCCCTCTGCGTAGTTCGCCAGGTTTTCTAAGACCTCTTCTAGGAAGGAGATCTGCCCCACATTGGGAAGATACAAGTTAGCTAGGTTAAAGAGCTCGGACCGAATCTTCCCCTTGACAAAGAGCCAGCGACCTTCTCCACCACTCAGAGAGCGCACCTCCTCCCAGGCCACAGATTTGGAGATGAGTATGCTCACTCCCCTCAACCGCGAATCCGGAGAGAAGCTGTGGTAGGAAACCGGAAATACCTTATTCCTGAAGGCAGGAGGGTTGGACGCCTTGAAGTGCGTTTCCTGTAGAAAGGCCACCTGCGCCTTCTGCGCTCTAAGGTTGTTCAAAATCATGGACCTCTTCTCCGGGGTATACAGCCCTTTTACATTGAAAGAAATTAGGTTAGTATCAGCCATGCTGCTAAGTCAGTGGGTACTAAATGAAGTCTAACTAGGAGAAGGAAAGGACTCCCGGTACACACCGGAGGAGCTAGGCAGAGTTCAACGACTAGTAAACAGTGACAGACGACAATCACCGTCCAGTTGTGCCAAGGTCTCGGAGATGGAAGAGGAAGAGGGGGGGCCGGGGAGAGAAGGGGGATTTAAGGATAGGCTTAGAAGTAAGTAAGTAGAGAAAGGGGAAGAGAAGGCAACAAAAGGGAGGGGGGTGGATATCAGACAAATTAAGAGGATCCTGTGGACCCTAGGTTATGTCCGGCCCGGGCCCCCCGCCAGGACCCAACTCCAAGAGCCAAGCCCCACCAGGTAACCCGTCCCGCGCAAGAACTATTTTGCGTCTGCACTAGGTCTCAGCCACCTCCAAACAGAAGGAAGCCGCCACAGGCCTAATTGGGGGGAAAGTGACTGACACCAAACTCAACGTGGGTTACTCTGTAGGCTTACAGGGCAGAATGGAGTCTACTGAATGTTGGGGTTTCTAAGGGTTTTCTGGCCTCCCTCGCCCAAGGTCTGTCAGTGTTCCGTCAGCAGCTGCTTGAGATCAGATACTAAGAACCACGAGCTTGTACACTAGGTACGGTTCAAAGACTGATCTAAGTTTATTCAGAAATGAATGCATTTTTATACAGAATGTCACACAGAAAAAGGAGTATTTAGCCCCCACCTTTGTAACATAACTAAAAACCTTCACACATAAAGCTGGCAATAAATCTTGTGGTTCCTACGTGAACTATTTTCCTATACATTTACTGATAATGACGTTCAAGGGATTCCCGTGACCTACATCTAGATAAATCACTGAGAGAAGGACATTCCTACACACTAAAACGTCGGTTAGCTTTATGCTCAGAACACATTACATGTATATCTATCTAACTAAGTTTAATATCAGATTATAGAATACAAAATGGAGTCTTCTTTTCAACATGGCCGCCATTAGGCTAAGCATTTCAGCCTTCACTGAACAACTGGCATAACATCACTAATATCGGATGGGGGTTGCTAAGTGGCGCCCCCGTCGAGAATGTTAAACGGCAACAACAAACATCTCACAACATATCCATCAGAGGGTCACTGAATCTTTAAAACCCCCCCGGCCGGGCGGCCCCCGAGCCCAGCCCCAGGCGGAGAGCCGGGGCACATGGGCAAGCCCAGTGGTCCCGCCGCCCCAGCAGGTTTAAATCGGCCAGACCCAGGCGCCCCCCCACCAGGGCCCCACGGCCGGCCACTATCCACTGATCCTCATCCGGGCTCTAGAAAAAGCAGGCACTGCTAGATAAAGGGATAAGAAAAAATGAAAATATGAGAAGTGAGCGGGGGATGCTCCTGGGGGGGGGGGGGTGCACGCATCATACGGCCCCCCATGTCACAGTTCGTTGTCGGTCGGTCTGAGTCTTCTTTCACTTCTCCCTCTAGGCCTCTCGGATCTGGTGCATCTGTCCAGCGCTCCGAAGTGTCTCCTTGGTGGAAGCTCCTTCGGTGGGACGAGCCAGTTCGGCACCGGGACTGGTTTGCATCCCAGAAAGCCAAAAAGGCCCTCCAGGTACTGATATGTCTTGAGGAAGTAGGTGTTTCTTTCTTTGGACACAATCAAATGAAAGGGATAACCCCAGTGGTATGAGGCTCCAGAGTTCCTGACCAAGTCCAGAACTGGCGTAAGCAGTTTCCTCATAATCAGCGTGTGTCTCGAAAGGTCCGGAAGGATGGTAATCCTGGCCTCATCGAAGTCCCCTGGACCATGCCTCCAGGCACTACGGTATAGGTGTATTCTACAGACCACGTCTCTTGGCTAGGCAGGATCCGGGTTGCGGGGGCCGAGGGCCCTATGTGCTCTGTCTATCTCTATGGGGGTGTCGAAGCTTTTCCAAGCACTGTGTTAAAGATGGTCGTTATGATCTGCTTCATGTCCTCCCCAGCGGACGCCTCTGGAATACCTCTAAGACGCAGACTGTTCCGCCTGTGCCTGTTTTCCAGGTCGCCATGTTGCAGCTGGAGTAGCTGGATCTGTGCATTTTGTTAGCTGAAACTCTGGAATCAAGCGTCTGGATTTGGGTCCTGACTTCCGCCAGGTCTTGCTTGTATTCTGATTCATAACGCGCTATGAGTGCCTCGAAGTCTGCTCTTGAAGGAATAGCTCTCAAAAATGATAGCGTTTCTCTGTTGAGGTTTCCCCATTTCTTCAGGGTTGTCCACTATGGGTGTGGACGAGCACTCTGGGGAGGGAGAACAATCGAGCTGACATCTGAGTGGGGGAGGTGTCTGGGTGTATAGCTGCCGGTGGGGTAGCCGTCTGATTCCTGTGCATTCCAGGCCGCGTCCCTGTCCTGCAATATGTCAAGGGGAGTGGGAGACCAGGGCTGGCTATTAAGAGGACCCTTGTGTGTATCACCCGGAGGGCATGCTGTGTGTTTCTCCCCTGTCTGTCCCCATGTGTGAGGCGGTCTCTGCGGCAGGCCCCAGGTTGTGGCCAACCCAGTAGGGATTGATGCTAGTTGTCCCCTGTCCGGGCTCAGGCCTTTTCCCCTGTTTTCTGGCAGGTATGCAAATTTGCTGAGGCTGTGGAGTGTTGAGTTTGTGGACTTTCCAGGGAACAGGCTGCACTCTTCTGCATTCCCTGATCCACCCCCCTCCTCTGGTGTTATTAAGCTTGGGGTTTGGGTCCTCCTCAGCGCTCCTCTGTTCCCCGTGGGGTTTGAACCCTCATCTCCCCCGCTCACCTCTGACATCTCCATGCCGAGTTCCGGCTTATTCACCCAGGTGGTGCCCGCTGTCGGGTTCAGTGAAGAGTCAGGCAGCTTGGAAGTCTCTGCAGCGTACTTCAGCCAGTTACCTGGCACGTTCTCCCTGCTCGCAGAGCGGGCAGTTGCTGTCGCCGCCGCCGCCACTTCGGCAGTGAGGATCTCATGACGAGGCCCGCCAGGCTGTGACGCTCCCGGGCTCTCCTGTGTTGCAGCCGCCATTTACCCTTTTCTAATTCTTTCTATGGTAAATTTTAAAAACAAGATGGCGGCTCATGCGTTTGCAGGCCACCTGCAAACAGGAAGTGCTGTCAGTTATGTCAGTTGGGAGAGGATGCTCCAAAATGGCCGCTACCTTTATTTTCCAAGTGTACCAGGCTGTTGGTTCGGTTTAAATTAGGGATGCCCATGGGCTATTCCCCATTTAGGCATGCTCCCTATCTGAATGACCGGGTGCCGGAGCACGCCTCAGCCAAGAGATTGGCCCATAAACGCTCCATCACATTGCCAACAATGAAATTATAGCGGCGAACCCAGGGGGTTCCACACAGCGGGGCATCCCAGACTTTTTTTGCCTTCAGGTTTGATTTAAATCATATTGCTGAGGTTTAAAACAAATCCATTGTAATTTATAGTTTTATGACCATATAATATGAACATATAAAATGGAACAAAACCCACCAGCGGCGCGCCTGGAATTAAAAAAATTATCGCTTTTTCTCCAGAGCATCCCAAAATCAGGATGCTCCGTCAGAGCATGGAAAGGTGAGTTTTTATGGGCAAACTGGGGGGTTTCACACAGCGGGGCATTCAGATTCGAGATGCCCGGGGACATGAAACAAAACTCTGGAAAGTCAAATTCCCAGGTTTTATTCCACTTTAAAGGGTAAATACATTTAAAGGTTTAAAGTGGACCAAAACCCACCCTGGCATCTATGAGACACCAGGGCAGGCCTACTCCCTCCCCAGTTCTGGATACCCTGCTCTGTGCCCCCAAATCACCCGATATTCTAACCTTTTCCTCTAGCGCTACCGGCGCCAGCATCACTCTCGGCTGTACGCGACCGCAACTGAATTACTGTGCTGGGATGCGCAGTAAATGGAGACGAATGCGGCTGCATGCCGCTAACAGATTCAGCTAGGATTTCATCGGGCTGCTCTAGTCGCAGAGTGGGCT
This sequence comes from Gastrophryne carolinensis, assembly GCA_027917425.1. Taxonomy (NCBI): domain Eukaryota; kingdom Metazoa; phylum Chordata; class Amphibia; order Anura; family Microhylidae; genus Gastrophryne; species Gastrophryne carolinensis. The sequence goes on from CM051234.1 coordinate 607,488,522, forward strand.
TGAGGGGAGGTAAAAGAGATTGGGGGGTTTCACACAGTGGTCACTGCCACTTCGGCAGTGAGGATCTCATGACGAGGCCCGCCAGGCTGTGACGCTCCCGGGCTCTCCTGTGTTGCAGCCGCCATTTACCCTTTTCTAATTCTTTCTATGGTAAATTTTAAAAACAAGATGGCGGCTCATGCGTTTGCAGGCCACCTGCAAACAGGAAGTGCTGTCAGTTATGTCAGTTGGGAGAGGATGCTCCAAAATGGCCGCTACCTTTATTTTCCAAGTGTACCAGGCTGTTGGTTCGGTTTAAATTAGGGATGCCCATGGGCTATTCCCCATTTAGGCATGCTCCCTATCTGAATGACCGGGTGCCGGAGCACGCCTCAGCCAAGAGATTGGCCCATAAACGCTCCATCACATTGCCAACAATGAAATTATAGCGGCGAACCCAGGGGGTTCCACACAGCGGGGCATCCCAGACTTTTTTTGGGTTTTTATGGGCAAACTGGGGGGTTTCACACAGCGGGGCATTCAGATTCGAGATGCCCGGGGACATGAAACAAAACTCTGGAAAGTCAAATTCCCAGGTTTTATTCCACTTTAAAGGGTAAATACATTTAAAGGTTTAAAGTGGACCAAAACCCACCCTGGCATCTATGAGACACCAGGGCAGGCCTACTCCCTCCCCAGTTCTGGATACCCTGCTCTGTGCCCCCAAATCACCCGATATTCTAACCTTTTCCTCTAGCGCTACCGGCGCCAGCATCACTCTCGGCTGTACGCGACCGCAACTGAATTACTGTGCTGGGATGCGCAGTAAATGGAGACGAATGCGGCTGCATGCCGCTAACAGATTCAGCTAGGATTTCATCGGGCTGCTCTAGTCGCAGAGTGGGCTTGAGGGGAGGTAAAAGAGATTGGGGGGTTTCACACAGTGGTCACTCCAAACCGGGCTGCCCCAAGGGGGCAGACTAAACCCAAAATCCTGGGTTTTGGTCCACTCTTCAAGTTATTCCACTAGAAATATTAAGTAATGGTTCTCTTTTAATTGGTGCCCTCTAGTGGTGAACAGTGTGTAAGACACTTCCAGCTCAGTCTAGCAGCTAATGATCCATTCCTCACGTGCTCTCCCCATGGAGCCTGCAGATCATTAACATTCCCTGCTCTATACTAGCAGGACACTGACAAGTGATTGGCTCTGTAGTGATCAGGTGACATGGTGCTGACGGTTACATCCTGGCTTTAAGTAGTTTACAAACACTAAAGTCCATCTGGAGCCCACACGTCACTAGAGCTAAACAGTTTGCATTTAGGCTAAGACTCAGTTAAGAGCCGAGTCTAGCTGAGAGGAGCCAAGCCAGTGTGCCAGAGGCCACATCCCCGCTACCCTCTAACAGGGCGAATGCCTTGCTAAATGTATAGCAGATGGTGGCCACAACTTGGATTGGGGAGAAGTTGAGTTTACTTGGTGAGTTTAATTGGTCAACTACTTGGGTTTTTACACAGCGGGGCATCCTAAATCTGGATAACCGGGGGGAAGGGAATCAGACAGCCCTGGAGTATTTCAGTCCAATTTAAAGTTAAAGCAGACCTCCAATAAAATGACTGAAGGGTTATTGACCTTATAACTCCTCGGGCAGATGTCTTAAGCACCTTTATGCTTTTGTTGAGGTCAGGTCGCGGTCTGCCAGTATAATAAAATAAAGGCTACTCTCCCGGCTGCTGCCTCAGCATGCGCCAGACCCTAAAAGGCAGCATACCCAGCACTTGAAAATATGCTGACCCCACCCGCCTGCTTAGATCTCCCTTCAGCAACCCAAAATACTTCTGGATTCCCCCTCTCAACCCCCAAATACAAATACAAAATGTGTGCAGGGATCTCCCCTCAGCCCTTCAAAACTTTTACAGTGTTGGACCTAGATGAAGCTGCTGCAGACAGTCCCTTTAAAGCACAACAAAATGTTGATTAACCCAGGTTTTGTTCTGTGCCCCAGTGGGCATCCTAAATTGGGATGCCACGCTGTGCGAAACCTCCCAGATCGCACAGTACAACTCACCTATTCCTGATCCAACAACACATGCGGCAGAGCAGTTTGCCATGAATATATCATTCGGCAAATGGCTCTGATAGGCTTCAAAGGGGAGCAACAGTGTCCGCAATCCCCAGTGGCATAGGTACTCCCATCCCATACTATCTGAATGGCTAGGGTGGGAGTGCGTATACATCCTGAAGATGAAAGGGATGCAGCTGCTCTCATTCCGCATTGTAAACAATCAGAGATGTTTGTCGAATTACATAGGCATGGCATCTGATTGGATGAGAACCCTCGCATGCATCGTTGGCCAATAAAAGAAGCTCCTGGAGAACAGATTTGGGCGAACCTGCCTGTGAGGACCACTACTATTGCCCTAAGAGATGTGCCCTATGTTATGTGATGGAAAAAGACTACAAGGTCTGCTTCCGTGAAGGTACTTATGAAGCCTTTCATTAATGTCCTTCGCTACCGACGCCGCCACTTCTGTTGTCGCCAATGAGAAGGATGATGAGGCTGCTGACACTGCTGTCGTTGCCACTGAAGGGAATGGTGAGTCCACTGATGCCCTGTGCTGACACTGCTGTCGTTGCCGCTGAAGGGAATGGTGAGTCCACTGATGCCGATGCCGCAGTGGATCATCCCATCCCGGGCGCGCCAGATTGCGCTGTTACTGTGGCCACTGAAAGAGTTGCTTTTGGACTTGATCACCAGCACGCTGCCCCAGATGCTGAACCAGAGGCTGGAAGGGCTGAGCTGGAGCTTGACAACAGGGAAGCCATGCCGCTGATGCCATTGGAGCCTGTTGCAGATGCTCCTGTGGTGGTCGAGGCCCTGTCGGAGTTTGAGAGTGTTCCCAGAGCTCTTTTGATTTTTCACTCAGCCCGGTGGTGGAGGAGGCCTCCACATTATTGGATACTGAAGAGCAGTCTCCGGAAGCAGTCGAGAATGTCACTGCTGCTGTGGAAGAACCGCCAAAACAGGTCAGTGACTTTGCCTCTGTGTCTACTCTCATTGAGAAGGACAAGAGGACCCATTAACCTGTTCGCTCGGTGGGCCCCACCCAAGTTTTCTCGCAGACAGCACATCATCCAGCAAAGGATGGTGATGGAACTCAAATACGAGTACCCCTACCTCCCATAGGAGATGATCTACGAAGAGGAGCACTGCAAAGCTTGGATAGATGAGGCTATCCGCAGTCACTTGGTTATCCCCAAACTGTTGGCCTATAAGCATTTGCCTGGAGAGGAAAAGAAACACTACGCTTCATGTCAGTGCAACTTGAAGTGGGGTAGAACCATTTACATGGACTTGTGCTTTCTAGCCCCAATATGCGAGACATTGTGAAAAGCATTACAGTGCAGAGACCAGAGGCCATCTCATCAGTCTGCCACACCCTGAGTTTTATGCCTCTTAGATTAACCTAATTGTGAGTACCGTAAGAGGTTCTGTGTGTATAATAGTTAATTTATCCCTGTTTGCAACTGTAGACTAGAGATGAGCGAGTAGTGAAATATTCGAAATTTCGAATTTCGATTCGAATAGACCGCGTTACTCGACTACTCGACCGAATATCGAATCCCATTATAGTCTATGGGAAAAAAATGCTTGACACTTGGAAATCTCAATTCGACCACTTGGAGGTCACCAAGTCCACCCTGAAACATCAGAAAATGATGCCAACACTGCTGGAATGCAACTGGGACAGCAGGGGAAGCATGTCTGGGTGCATATAACGCGCCCAAGTCGCACTATTACGCCACTATCACAGCCTCTCAACAATACACTCCAAACACAATATTACTTCTACGTAAAGTGAGACAAGACAAGGAAACCTTCTTTCCTCTACATTGCCATGGACCCCAAGCCAAACTGTACAAAAAAGAAGAACAAAATTCTGCACCCCTTAAAATCACGTTGCCTAATGACAACCACAGATGGCATAGGCAAGGGGGAAAATAAATAGACCCCACCCCTAATTGTCATTGTGTGTGTGTGTGTGTGTGTGTGTGTGTGAGATGTGGTCAGACATGTCCTCTTGTGTCATTGTGTCACCCCAGCAGTAAGGGAAGCTTAAAGGAGGAGGTTTGTTACAGTGTGTCACCCCAGCAGTAAGGGAAGCTTACAGGAGGAGGTTTGTTACAGTGTGTCACCCCAGCAGTAAGGGAAGCTTACAGGAGGAGGTTTGTTACAGTGTGTCACCCCAGCAGTCAGGGAAGCTTACAGGAGGAGGTTTGTTACAGTGTGTCACCCCAGCAGTAAGGGAAGCTTAGAGCTGAGACCTCTTAAAAATTGTGTGGAGGCCCAAGATCTGAGACCTCTTAAAAATTGTGTGGAGGCCCAAGAGCTGAGACCTCTCAAACATTGTGTGGAGTCCCACGAGCTGAGACCTCTTAAACATTGTGTGGAGACCCAAGAGCTGAGACCTTTTAAAAATTGTGTGGAGGCCCAAGAGCTGAGACCTTTTAAAAATTGTGTGGAGTCCCAAGAGCTGAGACCTTTTAAAAATTGTGTGGAGGCCCAAGAGCTGAGACCTCTCAAACATTGTGTGGAGGCCCAAGAGCTGAGACCTTTTAAAAATTGTGTGGAGGCCCAAGAGCTGAGACCTTTTAAAAATTGTGTGGAGGCCCAAGAGCTGAGACCTTTTAAAAATTGTGTGGAGGCCCAAGAGCTGAGACCTTTTAAAAATTGTGTGGAGGCCCAAGAGCTGAGACCTCTCAAACATTGTGTGGAGGCCCAAGAGCTGAGACCTTTTAAAAATTGTGTGGAGGCCCAAGAGCTGAGACCTCTCAAACATTGTGTGGAGGCCCAAGAGCTGAGACCTTTTAAAAATTGTGTGGAGGCCCTAGAGCTGAGACCTCTCAAACATTGTGTGGAGGCCCAAGAGCTGAGACCTTTTAAAAATTGTGTGGAGGCCCAAGAGCTGAGACCTTTTAAAAATTGTGTGGAGGCCCAAGAGCTGAGACCTTTTAAAAATTGTGTGGAGGCCCAAGAGCTGAGACCTTTTAAAAATTGTGTGGAGGCCCAAGAGCTGAGACCTCTCAAACATTGTGTGGAGGCCCAAGAGCTGAGACCTTTTAAAAATTGTGTGGAGGCCCTAGAGCTGAGACCTCTCAAACATTGTGTGGAGGCCCAAGAGCTGAGACCTTTTAAAAATTGTGTGGAGGCCCAAGAGCTGAGACCTCTCAAACATTGTGTGGAGGCCCAAGAGCTGAGACCTTTTAAAAATTGTGTGGAGGCCCTAGAGCTGAGACCTCTCAAACATTGTGTGGAGGCCCAAGAGCTGAGACCTTTTAAAAATTGTGTGGAGGCCCAAGAGCTGAGACCTTTTAAAAATTGTGTGGAGGCCCAAGAGCTGAGACCTTTTAAAAATTGTGTGGAGGCCCAAGAGCTGAGACCTTTTAAAAATTGTGTGGAGGCCCAAGAGCTGAGACCTCTCAAACATTGTGTGGAGGCCCAAGAGCTGAGACCTTTTAAAAATTGTGTGGAGGCCCAAGAGCTGAGACCTTTTAAAAATTGTGTGGAGGCCCAAGAGCTGAGACCTTTTAAAAATTGTGTGGAGGCCCAAGAGCTGAGACCTTTTAAAAATTGTGTGGAGGCCCAAGAGCTGAGACCTCTCAAACATTGTGTGGAGGCCCAAGAGCTGAGACCTTTTAAAAATTGTGTGGAGGCCCAAGAGCTGAGACCTCTCAAACATTGTGTGGAGGCCCAAGAGCTGAGACCTTTTAAAAATTGTGTGGAGGCCCAAGAGCTGAGACCTCTCAAACATTGTGTGGAGGCCCAAGAGCTGAGACCTTTTAAAAATTGTGTGGAGGCCCTAGAGCTGAGACCTCTCAAACATTGTGTGGAGGCCCAAGAGCTGAGACCTTTTAAAAATTGTGTGGAGGCCCAAGAGCTGAGACCTCTCAAACATTGTGTGGAGTCCCACGAGCTGAGACCTCTTAAACATTGTGTGGAGGCCCAAGAGCTGAGACCTTTTAAAAATTGTGTGGAGGCCCAAGAGCTGAGACCTTTTAAAAATTGTGTGGAGTCCCAAGAGCTGAGACCTTTTAAAAATTGTGTGGAGGCCCAAGAGCTGAGACCTCTCAAACATTGTGTGGAGGCCCAAGAGCTGAGACCTTTTAAAAATTGTGTGGAGGCCCAAGAACTGAGACCTTTTAAAAATTGTGTGGAGGCCCAAGAGCTGAGACCTTTTAAAAATTGTGTGGAGGCCCATGAGCTGAGACCTTTTAAAAATTGTGTGGAGGCCCTAGAGCTGAGACCTCTCAAACATTGTGTGGAGGCCCAAGAGCTGAGACCTCTCAAACATTGTGTGGAGGCCCAAGAGCTGAGACCTTTTAAAAATTGTGTGGAGGCCCAAGAGCTGAGACCTTTTAAAAATTGTGTGGAGTCCCAAGAGCTGAGACCTTTTAAAAATTGTGTGGAGGCCCAAGAGCTGAGACCTCTCCACTGAAGGGAATGGTGAGTCCACTGATGCCCTGTGCTGACACTGCTGTCGTTGCCGCTGAAGGGAATGGTGAGTCCACTGATGCCGATGCCGCAGTGGATCATCCCATCCCGGGCGCGCCAGATTGCGCTGTTACTGTGGCCACTGAAAGAGTTGCTTTTGGACTTGATCACCAGCACGCTGCCCCAGATGCTGAACCAGAGGCTGGAAGGGCTGAGCTGGAGCTTGACAACAGGGAAGCCATGCCGCTGATGCCATTGGAGCCTGTTGCAGATGCTCCTGTGGTGGTCGAGGCCCTGTCGGAGTTTGAGAGTGTTCCCAGAGCTCTTTTGATTTTTCACTCAGCCCGGTGGTGGAGGAGGCCTCCACATTATTGGATACTGAAGAGCAGTCTCCGGAAGCAGTCGAGAATGTCACTGCTGCTGTGGAAGAACCGCCAAAACAGGTCAGTGACTTTGCCTCTGTGTCTACTCTCATTGAGAAGGACAAGAGGACCCATTAACCTGTTCGCTCGGTGGGCCCCACCCAAGTTTTCTCGCAGACAGCACATCATCCAGCAAAGGATGGTGATGGAACTCAAATACGAGTACCCCTACCTCCCATAGGAGATGATCTACGAAGAGGAGCACTGCAAAGCTTGGATAGATGAGGCTATCCGCAGTCACTTGGTTATCCCCAAACTGTTGGCCTATAAGCATTTGCCTGGAGAGGAAAAGAAACACTACGCTTCATGTCAGTGCAACTTGAAGTGGGGTAGAACCATTTACATGGACTTGTGCTTTCTAGCCCCAATATGCGAGACATTGTGAAAAGCATTACAGTGCAGAGACCAGAGGCCATCTCATCAGTCTGCCACACCCTGAGTTTTATGCCTCTTAGATTAACCTAATTGTGAGTACCGTAAGAGGTTCTGTGTGTATAATAGTTAATTTATCCCTGTTTGCAACTGTAGACTAGAGATGAGCGAGTAGTGAAATATTCGAAATTTCGAATTTCGATTCGAATAGACCGCGTTACTCGACTACTCGACCGAATATCGAATCCCATTATAGTCTATGGGAAAAAAATGCTTGACACTTGGAAATCTCAATTCGACCACTTGGAGGTCACCAAGTCCACCCTGAAACATCAGAAAATGATGCCAACACTGCTGGAATGCAACTGGGACAGCAGGGGAAGCATGTCTGGGTGCATATAACGCGCCCAAGTCGCACTATTACGCCACTATCACAGCCTCTCAACAATACACTCCAAACACAATATTACTTCTACGTAAAGTGAGACAAGACAAGGAAACCTTCTTTCCTCTACATTGCCATGGACCCCAAGCCAAACTGTACAAAAAAGAAGAACAAAATTCTGCACCCCTTAAAATCACGTTGCCTAATGACAACCACAGATGGCATAGGCAAGGGGGAAAATAAATAGACCCCACCCCTAATTGTCATTGTGTGTGTGTGTGTGTGTGTGTGTGTGTGTGTGAGATGTGGTCAGACATGTCCTCTTGTGTCATTGTGTCACCCCAGCAGTAAGGGAAGCTTAAAGGAGGAGGTTTGTTACAGTGTGTCACCCCAGCAGTAAGGGAAGCTTACAGGAGGAGGTTTGTTACAGTGTGTCACCTCTGCAGTCAGGGAAGCTTACAGGAGGAGGTTTGTTACAGTGTGTCACCCCAGCAGTAAGGGAAGCTTAGAGCTGAGACCTCTTAAAAATTGTGTGGAGGCCCAAGATCTGAGACCTCTTAAAAATTGTGTGGAGGCCCAAGAGCTGAGACCTCTCAAACATTGTGTGGAGTCCCACGAGCTGAGACCTCTTAAACATTGTGTGGAGACCCAAGAGCTGAGACCTTTTAAAAATTGTGTGGAGGCCCAAGAGCTGAGACCTTTTAAAAATTGTGTGGAGTCCCAAGAGCTGAGACCTTTTAAAAATTGTGTGGAGGCCCAAGAGCTGAGACCTCTCAAACATTGTGTGGAGGCCCAAGAGCTGAGACCTTTTAAAAATTGTGTGGAGGCCCAAGAGCTGAGACCTTTTAAAAATTGTGTGGAGGCCCAAGAGCTGAGACCTTTTAAAAATTGTGTGGAGGCCCAAGAGCTGAGACCTTTTAAAAATTGTGTGGAGGCCCAAGAGCTGAGACCTCTCAAACATTGTGTGGAGGCCCAAGAGCTGAGACCTTTTAAAAATTGTGTGGAGGCCCAAGAGCTGAGACCTCTCAAACATTGTGTGGAGGCCCAAGAGCTGAGACCTTTTAAAAATTGTGTGGAGGCCCTAGAGCTGAGACCTCTCAAACATTGTGTGGAGGCCCAAGAGCTGAGACCTTTTAAAAATTGTGTGGAGGCCCTAGAGCTGAGACCTTTTAAAAATTGTGTGGAGGCCCAAGAGCTGAGACCTTTTAAAAATTGTGTGGAGGCCCAAGAGCTGAGACCTTTTAAAAATTGTGTGGAGGCCCAAGAGCTGAGACCTCTCAAACATTGTGTGGAGGCCCAAGAGCTGAGACCTTTTAAAAATTGTGTGGAGGCCCTAGAGCTGAGACCTCTCAAACATTGTGTGGAGGCCCAAGAGCTGAGACCTTTTAAAAATTGTGTGGAGGCCCAAGAGCTGAGACCTCTCAAACATTGTGTGGAGGCCCAAGAGCTGAGACCTTTTAAAAATTGTGTGGAGGCCCTAGAGCTGAGACCTCTCAAACATTGTGTGGAGGCCCAAGAGCTGAGACCTTTTAAAAATTGTGTGGAGGCCCAAGAGCTGAGACCTTTTAAAAATTGTGTGGAGGCCCAAGAGCTGAGACCTTTTAAAAATTGTGTGGAGGCCCAAGAGCTGAGACCTTTTAAAAATTGTGTGGAGGCCCAAGAGCTGAGACCTCTCAAACATTGTGTGGAGGCCCAAGAGCTGAGACCTTTTAAAAATTGTGTGGAGGCCCAAGAGCTGAGACCTTTTAAAAATTGTGTGGAGGCCCAAGAGCTGAGACCTTTTAAAAATTGTGTGGAGGCCCAAGAGCTGAGACCTTTTAAAAATTGTGTGGAGGCCCAAGAGCTGAGACCTCTCAAACATTGTGTGGAGGCCCAAGAGCTGAGACCTTTTAAAAATTGTGTGGAGGCCCAAGAGCTGAGACCTCTCAAACATTGTGTGGAGGCCCAAGAGCTGAGACCTCTCAAACATTGTGTGGAGGCCCAAGAGCTGAGACCTTTTAAAAATTGTGTGGAGGCCCAAGAGCTGAGACCTCTCAAACATTGTGTGGAGGCCCTAGAGCTGAGACCTCTCAAACATTGTGTGGAGGCCCAAGAGCTGAGACCTTTTAAAAATTGTGTGGAGGCCCAAGAGCTGAGACCTCTCAAACATTGTGTGGAGTCCCACGAGCTGAGACCTCTTAAACATTGTGTGGAGGCCCAAGAGCTGAGACCTTTTAAAAATTGTGTGGAGGCCCAAGAGCTGAGACCTTTTAAAAATTGTGTGGAGTCCCAAGAGCTGAGACCTTTTAAAAATTGTGTGGAGGCCCAAGAGCTGAGACCTCTCAAACATTGTGTGGAGGCCCAAGAGCTGAGACCTTTTAAAAATTGTGTGGAGGCCCAAGAACTGAGACCTTTTAAAAATTGTGTGGAGGCCCAAGAGCTGAGACCTTTTAAAAATTGTGTGGAGGCCCATGAGCTGAGACCTTTTAAAAATTGTGTGGAGGCCCTAGAGCTGAGACCTCTCAAACATTGTGTGGAGGCCCAAGAGCTGAGACCTCTCAAACATTGCGTGGAGGCCCAAGAGCTGAGACCTTTTAAAAATTGTGTGGAGTCCCAAGAGCTGAGACCTTTTAAAAATTGTGTGGAGGCCCAAGAGCTGAGACCTCTCAAACATTGTGTGGAGGCCCAAGAGCTGAGACCTTTTAAAAATTGTGTGGAGACCCAAGAACTGAGACCTTTTAAAAATTGTGTGGAGGCCCAAGAGCTGAGACCTTTTAAAAATTGTGTGGAGGCCCAAGAGCTGAGACCTTTTAAAAATTGTGTGGAGGCCCTAGAGCTGAGACCTCTCAAACATTGTGTGGAGGCCCAAGAGCTGAGACCTCTCAAACATTGTGTGGAGGCCCAAGAGCTGAGACCTCTCAAACATTGTGTGGAGGCCCAAGAGCTGAGCACTTATTAGTGCTGCAGCTACGGCTGCTTTAGTGAGGGGTAGCTGCTGCTGCTGGAATAGGGACAGAAAGACTTCAGTGGTGTATTACCACCTATATACAAAACTATATACACTCTGCTCAAAACGGCTGCTTTAGTGAGGGGTAGCTGCTGATGCTGGAATAGGGACAGAAAGACTTCAGTGGTGTATTAGCACCTATATACAAAACTATATTTTGCACTACTGTTTTGTGTCCTCTGTGCCAACAAAACACTGTTTTATACACGGTGCGTATAGGCACCATTTCACCTTCTGGCAGTATACGGCTGTATAGCCAGGTGTTTTTCTTAAAAATATTTTTTATATTTGGCACTACTGTTTTGTGTCCTCTTTACCAACAAAACCTTGTTATATACCCGGTGCGTATATAGGCACCATTTCACCTTCTGGCAGTATACGGCTGTATAGCCAGGTGTTCTTAAAAATATATTTATATTTGGCACTACTGTTTTGTGTCCTCTGTGCCAACAAAACACTGTTTTATACACGGTGCGTATAGGCACCATTTCACCTTCTGGCAGTATACGGCTGTATAGCCAGGTGTTCTTCTTAAAAATATTTTTATATTTGGCATAACGCGTGGCCAAAAAAGTAAAACGTCTGAAATGCGGAGGGCTAGCGCAAAGGGACGTGGACGAGGACGGGGGCGCGGAAATGCTGGTGGGGGCACAAACCGCATTGAAGCCAGTGGGGATACAATGCGTGCTGGTGAGGGGCAGCCAGCATTACGCTCATCCAGCTTCCCTGCCTTTATGGGACAGTTATGCGGGGGGCGGGGTACACCTCTGTTAAGGCCTGAGCAGCGTGAACAGGTGGTGCAATGGATGGCCGATAACGCTTCCAGTCACTTGTCCACCACCCAGTCATCCACACAGTCTCACTCTGACCCTCCTTCCTCCCAACCTGGCCAACAGAGTCAGCCCAACCTTGACCCCTCCCAGGACCTCTTTTCGGGTCCTTTTCCAGATGTGCTGCAAGAATCCCAGGAGCTAGCAGAGGAATTTGTTTGTAGTGATGCCCAAACACTTGAGTATCCGCCATCTGCTAGTGATGTGGACCCGGAACCAGCATCTGCTATCATGAGCGATGATGATGAGACGCAGTTGCCATCAAGGGAGGCTGTTGGAATGTCCAGTGGGCAGGAGGAGGAGCAGAGAGAGGAAGTGGAAGAGGAGGTGGTGGACGACGAAATGACCGACCCCACTTGGACAGGGGTGATGTCCAGCGGGGAAAGCAGTGGAGATGCGGTCTGCGCATCACCGAATAAGGCAGCAAGAGGCAGAGGACAGTCCAGAGGCAGAGGACAGTCCAGACAGAGAAGGCAGGCCACAGCCAGCAGGGCCGAAGCTCTTCCCGGCAGCAGGCAGTCGCGCGAAGCTCCCCCATCGAGGCCTCGTACTTCTGTGGTGTGGAGATTTTTTAACGTTTGCGCGGATGACAAACTGAGCGCGGTTTGCGCAATCTGCCACTCAAAACTGAGTAGGGGCTCTGAGAAGAGCAATCTGACCACCTCAGGCATGCGCCGTCACTTGGAATTCAAGCACTGGGCTGAGTGGGAGAGAGCAAACGCAATACAACCTGCGCCCCGTCTTGCTGCCACTGCCTCTTCCCCTTTGTTGTGTGCTGCCACTGCGGTCCAGACCTCCAGCCAGGACACCTCCACATCTGCCTCTGCCTCGGCTACTTTGGGGCCTTCTCCTTCAGCCCCACCTTCCCCCGCATCTTCGTCTGCACCTTCCATCTCCTCGTCCCATCAACTGTCCATCTCGCAGGCGTTCAACCGCAGGCGGAAGTACGCCTCCAGTCACCCCCAAGCCCAAGCCTTAACCTGCCTCATCTCCAAACTGCTGGCCCTGGAGATGTTGCCGTTTAGGCTTGTGGAGACGCAGGCCTTCCGCGACCTGATGGCGGCTGCCGCACCTCGCTATTCCGTCCCTAGCCGCCACTATTTTTCCCGGTGTGGCGTCCCCGCCCTGCACCAGCACGTGTCGCGTAACATCAGGCGGACCCTGAGGTACGCAGTCAGCGCAAAGGTCCACTTGACCACCGACTCGTGGACAAGCGCTTGCGGCCAAGGACGCTACATCTCTTTGACGGCACACTGGGTGAATGTTGTGGAAGCGGGGACGGGGTCGCAAACAGGGATGGCCTACATACCACCCCCGCCCAAGATTGCCAGCACAGGTTCTGATAGACCCCCCTCCTCTTCCTCCTCCTCCTCCTCCTCCTCATCCTCATCCTCCTCCTCCTCCTCCTCCTCATCCTCATCCTCATCCTCATCCTCCTCCTCCTCCTCATCCTCCTCCTCCTCCTCCTCCTCCTCCTCCTCATCCTCCTCCTCCTCATCCTCCTCCTCCTCCTCCTCCTCCTCTGCCTTAACATCGCCCTCAGCCCCTAGCTGGAAGCGTTGCAGCACTGGCACGGGGAGACGTCAGCAGGCGGTGCTTAAGCTCATCAGCTTGGGCGACAGGAAGCACAGCGCCGCAGAGGTGAGGCACGCCATATTGCAGCAGACAGAGATGTGGCTGTCGCCGCTGCAGCTAGGACCAGGCATGGTCGTGTGCGATAACGGCCGTAACCTGGTGGCGGCTCTGGAGCTTGCAGAACTCAATCACGTACCATGCCTGGCCCACGTTTTTAATTTGGTAGTACAAAAGTTTCTAAAGACTTACCCCAACCTGGCAGAGCTACTGGTCAAAGTGCGGCGCTTGTGCGCTCACTTTCGGAAGTCAACTGTAGCTGCTGCTAGCTTAAAAAAAAATCCAGCAACGCCTCCATTTGCCTCAACATCGGCTGTTGTGCGACCTGCCCACTCGCTGGAATTCCACCTATTGCATGTTGGCCAGGGTGTGTGAGCAGCAGAAAGCATTGATGGAGTACCAGATGATGCATCCACGCGTGCCTCCAACTCAGCTCCCTCAGTTTGCCAACCACGAGTGGCCATGGATGGCAGACATATGCGATGTATTGCGTATCTTTGAGGAGTCCACTAAGAAGGTCAGCAGCGAGGACGCTATAGTGAGCGTAACCATCCCGCTCCTAGGCGTCCTTAAAGAATCGCTCATCGCAATAAGGGAGAACGCATTGCACACAGAGGAGATGGGGGTAGGAGGAGACGCAACGCAGGTAGACAGTCAGACCACACTTTTGTCTGCTGCTCGGTGGCAGTTGCAGGAGGAGGATGAGGAGGAGGAGGACAACGTGGAGGTGGCTGTGGAAGAGGATGCTGGCGGCGAGGGTAGCAGTCAGGCTGTGTGCGTCCCATTGGTTCAGCGCGGATGGGGCGGAGAGGAGGAGGAAGAGGAGGAAATGGAAAATGATCCTTCTGGTGGGGGCAGTGAGGTCATGCCTACTCAGAGTCTGGCACACATGGCTGACTTCATGCTGGGCTGCTTTTCCCGGGACATACGTGTTGTCCGGATATTGGAGAACAAACTATACTGGGTCTTCGCACTCCTGGACCCCCGGTATAAAGATAACTTCTCCTCTTTTATTCCGGTAGAGGAGAGGACGAATCGATTACTGGAATACCAGAGGGAACTCTTGCAGAACATGATGCAGATTTTCCCACCCAGCATCGCTGGCGGCAGAGAGGAGAGTGTCTCCCAGAGTCTGACAACATCGATCAGGCCCACAGCCACCAGGGGAACACTCTCCAAGGTGTGGGACACGTTCATGTCACCCCCTCGTGCAACTTCCATCACTGCGGGGCCCGCTATCAGCAGGAGGGACAAGTATCGGCGGATGTTGCGGGACTACCTGGCAGACCACACCCCTGTCCTCCCCGATCCCTCGGCGACCTACACTTACTGGGTCTCCAAGTTGGACACGTGGCTGGAACTGTCCCTGTACGCCTTGGAGGTGCTTGCCTGCCCTGCCGCCAGCGTTCTATCAGAAAGGGTGTGTTCAGCGCAGCCGGGGGCATTATAACCGATAAGCGCAGCCGCCTGTCAACCGACAGTGCCGACAGGCTGACGCTAATCAAAATGAACAGCAAGTGGATTGACCCGGACTTTGCTTGTACAACAGTGGAAAGCAGCCAAGAGTGAAGTGCCATCTGTATGAAGTGCCATTTCCTCCTCCTCCTCCTCCTCCTCCTTAACCGCCGTAGAATTGCTGTATTAATGAAAAAAATTATGGCTCACCTCTTAGGCTTAATACAATCAATTTTTAAGAGGTCTCAACTCTTGGGCCTCCACACAATTTTTAAAAGGTCTCAGCTCTTGGGCCTCCACACAATTTTTAAGAGGTCTCAGCTCTTGGGCCTCCACACAATTTTTAAGAGGTCTCAGCTCTTGGGCCTCCACACAATTTTTAAAAGGTCTCAGCTCTTGGGCCTCCACACAATTTTTAAAAGGTCTCAGCTCTTGGGCCTCCACACAATTTTTAAAAGGTCTCAGCTCTTGGGCCTCCACACAATGTTTGAGAGGTCTCAGCTCTTGGGCCTCCACACAATTTTTAAAAGGTCTCAGCTCTTGGGCCTCCACACAATTTTTAAGAGGTCTCAGCTCGTGGGCCTCCACACAATTTTTAAAAGGTCTCAGCTCTTGGGCCTCCACACAATGTTTGAGAGGTCTCAGCTCTTGGGCCTCCACACAATTTTTAAAAGGTCTCAGCTCTTGGGCCTCCACACAATTTTTAAAAGGTCTCAGCTCTTGGGCCTCCACACAATTTTTAAAACATAGCAGCCCTAATAAGGGCTCTCAATGACTCTCTTGTCTTCTGGTAGCTGGTATATATGGTGGTAAATGCGATATTCTGAGCTTCTGGGGCCCTGCCTGACTACATAGGATATGAGATATATACTGTTCAACATAGCAGCACTAATAAGGGATTAAGGACTGTCTTGTCTTCTGGTAGCTGGTATATATGGTGGTAAAAGGTATATTCTGAGCTTCTGGGGCCCTGCCTGCCTACATATGAGCTATATACTGTTCAGCATAGTAGCCCTAATAAGGGCTCTCAATGACTCTCTTGTCTTCTGGTAGCTGGTATATATGGTGGTAAAAGGTATATTCTGAGCTTCTGGGGCCCTGCCTGACTAAATAGAAAATGAGCTATATACTGTTCAAAATAGCAGCACTAATAAGGGATTAAGGACTGTCTTGTCTTCTGGTAGCTGGTATATATGGTGGTAAAAGGTATATTCTGAGCTTCTGGGGCCCTGCCTGACTAAATAGAAAATGAGCTATATACTGTTCAACATAGCAGCACTAATAAGGGATTAAGGACTGTCTTGTCTTCTGGTAGCTGGTATATATGGTGGTAAAAGGTATATTCTGAGCTTCTGGGGTCCTGCCTGACGAAATAGAAAATGAGCTATATACTGTTCGGCGTAGCAGCCCTAATAAGGGCTATTAAGGACTGTCTTGTCTTCTGGTAGCTGGTATATATGGTGGTAAAAGGTATATTCTGAGCTTCTGGGGCCCTGCCTGACTAAATAGAAAATGAGCTATATACTGTTCAGCGTAGCAGCCCTAATAAGGGCTATTAAGGACTGTCTTGTCTTCTGGTAGCTGGTATATATGGTGGTAAAAGGTATATTCTGAGCTTCTGGGGCCCTGCCTGACTAAATAGAAAATGAGCTATATACTGTTCAGCGTAGCAGCCCTAATAAGGGCTATTAAGGACTGTCTTGTCTTCTGGTAGCTGGTATATATGGTGGTAAAAGGTATATTCTGAGCTTCTGGGGCCCTGCCTGACTAAATAGAAAATGAGCTATATACTGTTCAGCGTAGCAGCCCTAATAAGGGCTCTTAAGGACTGTCTTGTCTTCTGGTAGCTGGTATATATGGTGGTAAAAGGTATATTCTGAGCTTCTGGGGCCCTGCCTGACTAAATAGAAAATGAGCTATATACTGTTCAACATAGCAGCACTAATAAGGGATTAAGGACTGTCTTGTCTTCTGGTAGCTGGTATATATGGTGGTAAAAGGTATATTCTGAGCTTCTGGGGCCCTGCCTGACTAAATAGAAAATGAGCTATATACTGTTCAGCGTAGCAGCCCTAATAAGGGCTATTAAGGACTGTCTTGTCTTCTGGTAGCTGGTATATATGGTGGTAAAAGGTATATTCTGAGCTTCTGGGGCCCTGCCTGACTAAATAGAAAATGAGCTATATACTGTTCAGCGTAGAAGCCCTAATAAGGGCTCTTAAGGACTGTCTTGTCTTCTGGTAGCTGGTATATATGGTGGTAAAAGGTATATTCTGAGCTTCTGGGGCCCTGCCTGACTAAATAGAAAATGAGCTATATACTGTTCAACATAGCAGCACTAATAAGGGATTAAGGACTGTCTTGTCTTCTGATAGCTGGTATATATGGTGGTAAAAGGTATATTCTGAGCTTCTGGGGCCCTGCCTGACTAAATAGAAAATGAGCTATATACTGTTCAACATAGCAGCACTAATAAGGGATTAAGGACTGTCTTGTCTTCTAGTAGCTGGTATATATGGTGGTAAAAGGTATATTCTGAGCTTCTGGGGCCCTGCCTGACTAAATAGAAAATGAGCTATATACTGTTCAGCGTAGCAGCCCTAATAAGGGCTATTAAGGACTGTCTTGTCTTCTGGTAGCTGGTATATATGGTGGTAAAAGGTATATTCTGAGCTTCTGGGGCCCTGCCTGACTAAATAGAAAATGAGCTATATACTGTTCAGCGTAGCAGCCCTAATAAGGGCTATTAAGGACTGTCTTGTCTTCTGGTAGCTGGTATATATGGTGGTAAAAGGTATATTCTGAGCTTCTGGGGCCCTGCCTGACTAAATAGAAAATGAGCTATATACTGTTCAGCGTAGCAGCCCTAATAAGGGCTCTTAAGGACTGTCTTGTCTTCTGGTAGCTGGTATAGATGGTGGTAAAAGGTATATTCTGAGCTTCTGGGGCCCTGCCTGACTAAATAGAAAATGAGCTATATTCTGTTCAACATAGCAGCACTAATAAGGGATTAAGGACTGTCTTGTCTTCTGATAGCTGGTATATATGGTGGTAAAAGGTATATTCTGAGCTTCTGGGGCCCTGCCTGACTAAATAGAAAATGAGCTATATACTGTTCAGCGTAGCAGCCCTAATAAGGGCTATTAAGGACTGTCTTGTCTTCTGGTAGCTGGTATATATGGTGGTAAAAGGTATATTCTGAGCTTCTGGGGCCCTGCCTGACTAAATAGAAAATGAGCTATATACTGTTCAGCGTAGTAGCCCTAATAAGGGCTCTTAAGGACTGTCTTGTCTTCTGGTAGCTGGTATATATGGTGGTAAAAGGTATATTCTGAGCTTCTGGGGCCCTGCCTGACTAAATAGAAAATGAGCTATATTACTGTTCAACATAGCAGCACTAATAAGGGATTAAGGACTGTCTTGTCTTCTGGTAGCTGGTATATATGGTGGTAAAAGGTATATTCTGAGCTTCTGGGGCCCTGCCTGACTAAATAGAAAATGAGCTATATACTGTTCAACATAGCAGCACTAATAAGGGATTAAGGACTGTCTTGTCTTCTGGTAGCTGGTATATATGGTGGTAAAAGGTATATTCTGAGCTTCTGGGGCCCTGCCTGACTAAATAGAAAATGAGCTATATACTGTTCAACATAGCAGCACTAATAAGGGATTAAGGACTGTCTTGTCTTCTGGTAGCTGGTATATATGGTGGTAAAAGGTATATTCTGAGCTTCTGGGGCCCTGCCTGACTACATAGAAAATGAGCTATATACTGTTCAACATAGCAGCACTAATAAGGGATTAAGGACTGTCTTGTCTTCTGGTAGCTGGTATATATGGTGGTAAAAGGTATATTCTGAGCTTCTGGGGCCCTGCCTGACTAAATAGAAAATGAGCTATATACTGTTCAGCGTAGCAGCCCTAATAAGGGCTCTTAAGGACTGTCTTGTCTTCTGGTAGCTGGTATATATGGTGGTAAAAGGTATATTCTGAGCTTCTGGGGCCCTGCCTGACTAAATAGAAAATGAGCTATATACTGTTCAGCGTAGCAGCCCTAATAAGGGCTATTAAGGACTGTCTTGTCTTCTGGTAGCTGGTATATATGGTGGTAAAAGGTATATTCTGAGCTTCTGGGGCCCTGCCTGACTAAATAGAAAATGAGCTATATACTGTTCAGCGTAGCAGCCCTAATAAGGGCTCTTAAGGACTGTCTTGTCTTCTGGTAGCTGGTATATATGGTGGTAAAAGGTATATTCTGAGCTTCTGGGGCCCTGCCTGACTAATTAGAAAATGAGCTATATACTGTTCAACATAGCAGCACTAATAAGGGATTAAGGACTGTCTTGTCTTCTGATAGCTGGTATATATGGTGGTAAAAGGTATATTCTGAGCTTCTGGGGCCCTGCCTGACTAAATAGAAAATGAGCTATATACTGTTCAGCGTAGCAGCCCTAATAAGGGCTATTAAGGACTGTCTTGTCTTCTGGTAGCTGGTATATATGGTGGTAAAAGGTATATTCTGAGCTTCTGGGGCCCTGCCTGACTAAATTGAAATTGAGCTATATACTGTTCAGCGTAGCAGCCCTAATAAGGGCTCTTAAGGACTGTCTTGTCTTCTGGTAGCTGGTATATATGGTGGTAAAAGGTATATTCTGAGCTTCTGGGGCCCTGCCTGACTAAATAGAAAATGAGCTATATTACTGTTCAACATAGCAGCACTAATAAGGGATTAAGGACTGTCTTGTCTTCTGGTAGCTGGTATATATGGTGGTAAAAGGTATATTCTGAGCTTCTGGGGCCCTGCCTGACTAAATAGAAAATGAGCTATATACTGTTCAACATAGCAGCACTAATAAGGGATTAAGGACTGTCTTGTCTTCTGGTAGCTGGTATATATGGTGGTAAAAGGTATATTCTGAGCTTCTGGGGCCCTGCCTGACTAAATAGAAAATGAGCTATATACTGTTCAACATAGCAGCACTAATAAGGGATTAAGGACTGTCTTGTCTTCTGGTAGCTGGTATATATGGTGGTAAAAGGTATATTCTGAGCTTCTGGGGCCCTGCCTGACTACATAGAAAATGAGCTATATACTGTTCAACATAGCAGCACTAATAAGGGATTAAGGACTGTCTTGTCTTCTGGTAGCTGGTATATATGGTGGTAAAAGGTATATTCTGAGCTTCTGGGGCCCTGCCTGACTAAATAGAAAATGAGCTATATACTGTTCAGCGTAGCAGCCCTAATAAGGGCTATTAAGGACTGTCTTGTCTTCTGGTAGCTGGTATATATGGTGGTAAAAGGTATATTCTGAGCTTCTGGGGCCCTGCCTGACTAAATAGAAAATGAGCTATATACTGTTCAGCGTAGCAGCCCTAATAAGGGCTCTTAAGGACTGTCTTGTCTTCTGGTAGCTGGTATATATGGTGGTAAAAGGTATATTCTGAGCTTCTGGGGCCCTGCCTGACTAAATAGAAAATGAGCTATATACTGTTCAGCGTAGCAGCCCTAATAAGGGCTCTTAAGGACTGTCTTGTCTTCTGGTAGCTGGTATAGATGGTGGTAAAAGCGATATTCCGAGCTTCTGGGGCCCTGCCAGCGACAGCCTGTCTTTCCCTGCTGTGAGCGTCTGTCCCTCACTAAGTTCAAGCTGCTAATGCTGACGAAGAGGAAGTGCTGAGTTTTGTATATTCGAGGTCACATGGTTTTTCCAGCCAATGCGTGTAGACGCCGTTTTCGCAATGCCAGCGTCCTCCCAGGACCTGTCCCACCCCCCTGCATGGTGATTGGTGTAAAAAACGCGCCAGGGAAGGTGGGAGGGGAAACGAATTGTGAGTGCGCCATCGCCGCTGTACTCGATCGAAATCGAGTATGACGAACAGCGTAGTATTCGATCGAATACTGGCTCGGCCGAATACTACTCGCTCATCACTACTGTAGACTGTAGAATATTTTTGTTGAAGAGGACATTGAGTTTTGTTTACTGAACAATTTTTGATAAAGGGACTAAAGTGTTTATAGGTGTTACCTGGACTGTCATGGACAACAAGTTACTTGAAAATAGTGTTTGAAGCAGATGCTAACATTTAACTGTTTATCCCTTGTAAGCGGGCAAACAATCAGCAGTGACGGACAACGGATTTGAACGGCAAAACGGCTTTTATTCAGCAAAGTTCAGTAGATAGTCCAAAGATTGCAGCATAAATGCAGTAAACAAAAAGGGTTATTCACCAACCAAATAGTCCTGGGCTGGGTACTCCAGCAAGCTGATCAATTCCAGTCCACTTTACAGGGCGTATCAGCCCTCTGCTCAATGTCCAGTGCTATCCTTCACCACAGTGCAACTCAGCCTGGGCTCACTCCAACAGGCTGGTCATCTCTCCTAAGGAAAGGCCGTGTGCTCTCTTCTTATACAGGCTTCCCCTGTAATCAGCGTGCTCACTTGTGGAGGGCCTTAGAACATGTAACAACCCGTTAGGGAATTGGGGAAGTGACCCGGGTCCTGAAAACCTGGGCCGGATTGTGCTTTATACAGCCAAGCAGGGAAGGAATAGACATTTTGATACATTTTACCACACCCTGTGTGAAGTGTTTGTGTTTAAATGCCTTGAAAAGCGAAGTCTTCATAAAGCAGCAAAGGTTTCAGGTCCTCTTACCTTAAATGTGAAATTATTATGTTTGGTCTTTTACCAGCAATCTGCCATTAGAGTAAAGGGGATTAGCTGAGGGACAGTGAGGAATACAAAGAAAAAAATGTGCTTATTAAAATGCAATGCTATCATGTGCTAACTTTTCCTTTGCAGGTGGGTTATGCGGGTACAGGGACAGATAGGTAAGTGCAGCCACCAGGGGGTGTAGGTTGTAGTTAAAGAGTAGTAAGCAGTCTTCAGAAAACTTGGGAATAGTTAGAGTCTCTAAAGAGGGACTAAAGTGACAAATATGCCTGCTGTTTTTAAGTGTTTAGTGTAGTAGGTTAATTCAGACTTGGGTACCATCCTGATGACACTTTATCTTAATCACATGGGTATATCAACTCAGAAACAATTGAAATATAGCTGCCATGGTTCAACAACAATATAAAGTTGGTTATTCTCTCTTAGATGGGAGAGCACCTCATATTTGTTGTGTAAAAGTCAATATGTTGGGTTATTCTTCTTAAATGTGAAGGGACCTCATATTTTCTTTAATAGTGCATGTGTAATGTAATAACACAGTATAATAATGTATAATAATATGACTACTGGTGTTTTCCCAAAGTATATGATGCAAGCATCCAAAGGGAACAGAGAACAAAAGTGTATAACATGTGTGTTTTGAAAATGTTCATTTACAGTGTATTTACTTATCTATAATCAGAGCTGTGTAAACTTGAACAAATGTGTGTGTTGGTAGCAAATGCAGCACTCAGGCAAAATTACATCGGTATAGTTGTAGCTGTTAGAGGGAAGCAGGGAATGTGGTCGTCAGCACGCTCAGAGATGCTGGTCTCAGACGCTGGCTTAGACGGCATGACGCAGTAGAACTGGGAAGAAGCAAATTGTACTCGGTTATCTGGGGGGTTTCACAAAGATCGGGGTGCCCCGGGGGAAAGGACCAAAACCCAGGATAGTCAAAATCCTGGGTTTTGGTCCACTCTAACCCATTAGGTCTTCACACTAGTTCCTGAAGGTGGTTGATAGCCAATTACAGCTACAAAAGGTAAAGAGTGGGATTAGCTCATGTCACTTAGACTCCTCTTGAATGTATAGGAGCAAAGTGCAGTCTTTTCTCAGACTCTACAGAGGTAAGTAGCCAGCAGAAGCACAAGTGACAGAGCAAATGTGAAGTTAAAGTGGTACCAAACTAAAAAGAGTTTACGGGATAGTGGACAAGGATTTTGGGTCTACTACATAGACACTCATTCAAACATCCAGTGTAGGAATTTAAATAGGTCAACACACTTAGAAATGTTAGGAGGAAACAACCATGAATGTGAAAATGAATACGTTCTTGAAGATTGTTCATAATCCATAAGGTTTTGCAGCCAAAGTTTTTATGACCAACAATCTGGAACAAGTAAATCAAGAAAGTAACTCCTGTCGGCTTCCTTATTTTGTCTATGAAAACATTGCCTATGATGACCCAACCAAGATTGAGGCACTGAACTCATGGGACATTGTGAGGGCCATTGATGTGCAGAAGTACTTTGTGTATCCTAAGAATGTCTCTACCAAGTAACAGCAAAATCTTTGCATCCTTGTCAAGGACTGGTATTTCCAAAATGATAGCCCTAAGATGTGGGAGGTAGGCAGCCTCTGGTGTGGGAATCTCTTCTATGTTGGAGGGAATCTGGTTGCACTCCACAAGTGTGGCCAGGGATAATTCAAGGTTGCTTTGCAGAGAAGCTACCATGAGTCCCCTAGCTCTTCTTCTTGAGACGTCTGCAACACCGCTATTGGTGTCTGGGGTGTAATGACCTTTTATGTCGAAAACGTCTTGATCTTAGTCTTTGCATTGTGTGTCTGTGTGTGTCGCCACACTAAGCATGGATAAAAGAAAGAGGAGACGAGATGAGTACTTGAGAACCAAAATTGTGGAAAAATATCAACAATCTCAAGGTTACAAGTCCATCTCCAGAGATCTAGATTTGCCTTCCATAGTGCGTAACATTATCAAGAAGTTTGCAACTCATGGCACTGTAGCTAATCTGCCTGGGTGTGGATGGAAGAGAAAAATTGATGAAAAGTGTCAATGCAGGATAGCCTGGATGGTGAATAAGCAGCCACTAAAGATATTCAATCTGTCCTGCAGGCTCAGGGAGCAGCAGTGTCAGTGCAAACTAAACTCAAAACAATTTAAAAAGAACCCTTGGGAGGCCCCTTAGGATAGTTTGTTAAGCACTGCCCGTTCTAGGGGTGCCCAGCTAACCCAAATGTTTGAAACAAAGAATTACACATACAAAAGACAGTGGTTAATTGCTGGGCTGGCACATAACAAAAACAGGCTAGTTAGCCAAAAATGACACTTTTATTATCACAAACCGTGGCACTAAGCACATATAGACACGACAAACTTAGCTTGTAACACCGTTAAAAACGCAATTGCAATGTTAAAAACAATTACAGGAAAGGGGGGCCCCCGCCAGGCCTTCCTGGGCTCCACGCACTCAACCACTCACAAACACCACACACTTTCAAAGCTGGCCAGCCTTAGTAATGGGGACAATGTCCTCCGCAATCCGGAAATCAGCAAAATGCAACCTTCTTCAATGATGCCCAGTACTGGGATAAGGCATTTAAGGAAATATTGAAGATGTATCTAAATCAGATGCGCTCTAAATAGAGAAGTTCCAGCCTCATGAGCGTACAGCCAAGGCACGGCTAAGCATACAGCAGTAAGGGCTCAGCAGCCCGCCAGCATGGCGTGCGCTACCTCCGTGATAGATACTCTCACCACCTTCAACTTGCAACGAGATTCCTCCTTGTCAGCTAGACGTGCATGTGATGCTGTTCCCATACCGAACTCAGAGCGTGGCCATGGCGTGTGGGCGTGTGTCGGAAGAGGCGTGGTCAGGGGCCCGGACCAACGACCGTTTCACTCCTCCTCCGGAGCTTCGTCAGGGTAGGAGGGGCTGTGAAGAGAGCCGGTTTTTATATTGGGAAGGAACGCACCTCTTATATCAGCCAGTAATACACGCTGCTTGACGCATGCACAGCAGCTTAACCGGTGGTTTGCCGATCTATAGCACTCCGTGCAAACTATCCATCTACATTTAAATGACATGAAACGCTATCGCAGGAGACCCAGCAGGACCCCACTACTGACACAGAGACATAAAAAAGCAAGACTACATTTTGCCAAAACGCACCTGAGAAAGCCAAAATTCTTCTGGGAAAAAGTCTTGTGGACAGATGAGACCAAGATAGAGCTTTTTGGTAAAGCACATCGTTCTGTCTTTAGACAGGGAATTGCTGGCTGAGAAGTGACAGGCATGGTTAGTTAAGGGGCTGCATGAGACTCATGACTCTCGAACATGAGCTGAAAGACTTGAACATGAGGGTCTTTGAAATTAATTTGTTGAGGTACAGGGGCCTTGAGTGCAGGATTGTGTGAGGAAAGATTAGGTTGATAAGTTAGTAGTGCCTTGTACTGACCCTGAATGCGGGGTGCTGGCGAATAATCTGTCCCCTGTTGCTGTGTAGAAATGTCTTCCTAGTCAGGAACATCTGAAGCATTCAGGGGCGCACAAAAGGGTCCTCTACTGACATTTCAGTGAAACTGACACTGTCACTTTCACTACAAACCTCCAGCTTTGCCATAGCTGCTGCGCACTCAGATTGTTTCTCCAGAGCTTCTATTTCTGCCTCTGCTCTGTGGTGAGCTGCCTCTGACTCCTTAATGGCCACCTCTGCTGCAATTTCTGCCTCCATATCAGCTTTTCTTTGTGCAAACATTGCTTGGATTTTAGTAGCTGCCACATCTGAGCGTGCCAGTATGAGTTGTTGAGTAATCATTGAATACTTAGATGATCGCAATTTGGATGATCGTTTTGAACTTTTATACTGACTAGTGGCTAGACTAGAAATATGAGAAGCAGTTTCCTGGAGTTGGCCAATTGTTGCTTGAGCATTGGATTCAATTTCACTTATTAAACAGTCTCTTTTAGAGTTAAATTGCTGGAAGCTTTCCAACTCTTTTAATGAATTAATTCTCTGTAAAGTGGCAATATACTTCTGACTTAATTGCAAATTCCCATAAAGTGTGGAAAGTTGTCTTAGAGCAGCCTTTATTACATTGGTTAACTACATTGGTTAATATAGTCTCCCATTGCTGGGTGATTTTAGAAGACAGTTCTTGACCCATGTTCTCAAGATTCCTCTTAACTTTTAAAGTAGGTTTCATACAGCATTTTATTTTATAACTGGGCTGTAGGTCTGTATTTGTGCTGACAGCATGAAGTCTCTGGGCTGCAGAGATATTTTGCAGAAAAAGTAACAACTTTTGAGTTGGCAGGCTGCCCAGAAAGCACCTGCAAATGTAATAATTCTGTAGAGCTCAGGCGGGAGAGATGTTTAGTTATGAATAAAAATGGATAGCGTGCAAATGCTGGCTGGTATTCACAAGCAAAGAGAGAGAGCTAATAAGGCAGAAGTGAATCAGCTTCACTTGCTTATAAAAAACTGCTGATCTGAGCAAAGTCTAATCACTTATCAGGAGAATATAGTTCAATAATCTATCATGGAGGTACACAGGGTAGATGTAGGTTGCTTTACATGAGATGCTATAAGACAGTTAGCTGTGTTGTGGCTTTTTGAGCTGCAATAACACACACAGGCTTGATGTAGCCTGGAAGAACTAGGCTGGTGCTCTGTATAGCTCTATAGCTAAGCTGTGGAGGAGGGCTGCTGGACAATCTTAGCAGATGAGTAAACAGTATTTTTACTATTCTGACTCACCAGATGTCAATAATGTGGATCCTGAAGACAACTTCACCTTGTCTGTGTGTGTGTCTGTGATGGATGTGCTCGCTCTCCATAAGGCTTGGCAGATAGCTTACTCGGCTGGTCACTAGTCATGTAGAGAAGCTTTATTTCAATACAGAATCTTGCAATAAACACTTCTTACAGCAGGAATCTTAAAATGTGTGTTCAATACAGAAGAAACTTGTTCCCATAAGAGCAGCAGGTAAAAAGAGTGTAGACTGTAGGAGGGAGCAGTATGTGTGTACTGCTTGGATGCAAATTAGAAAATAGCAGAAGGAGATGGGGAGGAAGGAAAGAGCTGCTTGTATCACAGCTAGACTAAAGGAGTCAGGAAGGGACAAAAGCAGTTAGTAAGGCACACTGCTCAGCCAATGTAAATAAACTTTATAACAAATATTTACCCTGGTTAAAATGAAAAACAAGTCATGTGACATGACACTCTAGTTTAACTTAGAAAGTAAAGGGTTCAGTTACATAAGCTAGATCACAGTTAGGTTGGTGTCAGCTGGGAGGAAGGTCATAGGTTTTATTGTAATTTAGGAGCTTAGAATATTGGTTTAACTAACCATTTAGGTTTAGGAGGAACTCTAAGCTGAAGTTCAACACTATAAAAGGAGTTATCACACCTGTTAAAGATGGCTTAGCTCAGTTAACATTATGGTAGTAGCCTGGAGTGAGACAAGACATGTGCAGGAGGAGACAGTAGCCAGACTGAGAGAAGGATCCAGCCAAAGCCTGTTCTACCTTGCTAAAGTGGAACAAGAAGCGAGAGGTACATCCTGTTTTTTGAGGAGGGAGTAAAGACCCCAAGTGACTATTAGAAGGGAGAGAACCTGCTGAAGCCTTATTCCTACTAAAGGGGAACTGACATTGTTATGCTGTTGATGGAAGTGATGACAACCATGAAGTTTATCTGTGACTACTGAAGTGTACCAGCAAGCTACCAGTAAAGTGAGTAACTACTCTCATGGAGTGTATCTGTACCCCTGCCAGCGTCCCAAGCCTGTCGGCATCTCCATCCCACATGGCTCCCACGAAGCCCACAGACACCAACATCCCAAACTCTCTCCCCACAGGTCTGAGTGCTGACCCCTCAGGCCACGTGCTTCCTCCATCCACTACAATGGGTGGGTGAGCCAGGCACTGCCGTTGCCAGTAAATTAAGTTGGGCGTGCACGTGCACTGTAGCTGATGGGGGTGGGCAGTGGTGTAACTAAATGTGATGGAGCCCTGGTGCTACATTAAATAGGACCCTTTCCAGGCTAATACAGTAAGCTTTTTAAGTCTTTTAATTCTATTGGATGCCTTGCCGCTAGACAACTAAAGACTGAAACAGCAGAGGCAAATGATGCTTCTCTTCTTTAAATGATGCTAAGTGAGCGCAAATATGATAAATACGGTGGAGGAGCAACAATGATGGGGGCCCCCCTGACCTCCTGGGCCTGGTCGCACCTCGTGCACCCCTACAGTTACACCCCTAGGATTGAGTATCTAGTGGGGCAGCTATGGCCTAGAGGTAAGGGAAGTGGGCTTGTGGCTGGAAGGTGACAGATTCGATTCCCAGCCATGGGACATGACGGAAGTGCTCTTGAGGAGGGCACCTAGCCCCCAATTGCTGAGTTTAGGGCTGCCCACCGCTTTGGGCACGTGTGCACTTCACTGCCCCTTAGTGTGTTATTCACCTGTGTGTAGTCACTAATATAGTGTTTATTCAGTGGTGTGTTCTATGGTAATGTGTTGTTCACAAGTGCACGGATGGGAAAAATGCGAGGTAAGAATTCCATGTGTGCATTAGCACCCAATGGCCACTATTTACTATTACTATTTACTAAAGAATTCTGAGACATGCTCACCGTGGTGGTTTCTAAGTACTGGAGTGGTAAGGTTTTTGGTTAGGGTTTAGAGTCGCTTTAACTATTTCATATTGTATCTATCTATTAGATGCACCATAAATCACCTATGGAAGGTTATCCAAGTACTCCATTCACTGCAACGAGGGAGACATGCCTCTACCATGGTGCACACCCATTGAAGAAGTGGTGGGAGTACGCCCCGGCCAAAGTAGGGCCCAATCTCAGTACTGGATGAGTATAAGAGGCTGGCCTAAACCAGTATCCCTAATCCTGATAGATTCAGTACTTACTGGAAGCCACCTGATCAGGTAAGTAGGGAATATTCTGTTTCTGGCTGATGGTAGCACTGCAACATAAAAATACCTGGCAGAATATTTCCCAGTGTCTTATAGCCCTGTGACTTTTTTTTAATAGCTGAAAATATTGTGTTATATAATAAATATTAGGTGTGCTCATAGTGGCAGACATTTTATTAAAAGAGCATAAATGAACATAATGTATTTTAATTTAGACTTGCCAAGAGAATATCTGTAATTAGATATTACAGCCGACTATAAGATCTGCGGCTGGTGTAAATCTCATTAATACCTTGCTATAACTCCTGCAAGAAGACATGACGGATCGCCCCCCGCTCACTGTGTTATTGAGGGTAATTTATACAGATCGGAGATTTAATTACTCCCTGCAATTCTTATTTAGTACATAACACAATTTCTTGTCCTAGCTTTTTTATTCCTAGAGGTGATTTAAATAGTGTTAGAGATTTTAATATTCAAAACTAATCTGTTTTCAGATCATTTAAAAGAAAGGCAATAGTGTTTTCGACAGGGGAACTCTTGGATAACTCATAGTTTCCTGCCTTTAAAGCGGAACTAAACCTGGGGAGGCCAGCCCAGGAATATAAAAGATTCTAGGGCTGGCTAAGTGCCTTCCCACAGGGGTTCTTAAATTGGGATGTCCTGATGTGTGAAACCCACCAGGTCGTTGGTATTACCCCACCTTTTCCCGGTACAATGACACCTGCGCAGGCTCTTGTCCAATCAGAGCCTTTTGCACTGCCTGTGTAATTCGGCAAGCGGCTCCGGGCATTTTGACTATTGGGTTGCCCCACTGTGTGAAACCTCCAGATTGGCTAGTACAACTCACCTCTTCCTGGTCCAATGCCGCATGTGTGGACTGTTGCTCAATCAGAGCCATTTGCTATGCCATTCGGCATAGGTTCTGATATAATTCAATGGGAGGCGAGAGCGGCCGAGTCAATCTGAATGGCCAGTGGGGATGCGGCCACTCTCGCTCCCCATTGAATTATATCAGAACTGTTTGCTGAATGTCATAGCAAATGGCTCTGATTGGACAACAGCCCACACATGCGGCATTGGACCAGGAAGAGGTGAGTTGTACTGGCCAATCTGAGGGCCTCACACAGTGGAGCAACCCAATAGTCAAAATCCTGGGTTTTGTTCTGCTTTAAAGTGAACCAATCACCACGAATTTTACAATGCTGGTTTGTTTTCCTTGGGCAACCTAAATTAGGGATGTCCCGCTGTGTGAAACCCTCCCCGGATCACACCTTACTTTTCTCACCTTTCCGGTTTACCCACCATTTATGCGAGGGCTCTCATCCAGTCAGCGCCGGATGCTGTGCACAGCTCTGTTTGGCAATAGCTATATCACTGAGAAAACGTAGTGGCGGCATCCACCCCCCCCCCCCCCCCATCTCCCTGCCTCAGCTGTCAGAGTGGGATCACCAGAAAGGTGAGCTTTATAGTGATATTAAAGTCATTGCTTTGGAACTACATTTGGCACTGTCTTAAACTGTTTTACAATTGAAGAGGAAATGGCCGAGATATTAAGGTTTACAGGTTCACCCTATGATTTCTCCTTAGAAAAAAGTGGGTGTGGCTCTTGGCTCTGTGATGCTGCATAATAATCAGCATAGTGGATGGGGTCTGCCTGAAATCCTGCTTCAAACATAGGACATATTAAAAACATAAAACATATAAGACATAGCCTTAGAGGAGGAGGGGGGATAAGTGGAGATGACAAGACTTGCTTTTGATGGCCATACAAAGTTGATATATATACATTTATAATTGTGGGTCCTCTTGATACCAGCTGGCAATATTAAAGTGCTATATACCCAACTATGAGAATATAAAAAATCTATCCAAATGATGCAATTATATAAAAAAGTGCTAAGTGCTAAAGTGCAAATAAGTGACAATTATACTAAGGTGCCATAAATACACAATTGAGGACAGTCCTTTGTTGCCCTGAGGAAGTGACGCGCTGACGTCACGCAACGCGTAGGCTGCAAGCGGGGGGAGGCTATTTGGTCATTTGGATATGTAAGATTATTGCCATCTTTGGATAATTTCCCGGCTGGTCCTCAATTGTGTATTCATGGCAGGCTGATGATTGCTGATCAAAGTGTGCTGTGAGCAGTGCGCGTTCATAGCCAGGGAGAGGACAGAGGAGGGCGGGGTTTCAGAGCTGCAGAGAGAGCCAGCCAATTAGGATGTCTGGGGAGGGAATAGGGGGTGTTTCTGTTCTTGGTCCACTGAAGGTTGATTGAAGGACCAGGTCAGTGCAGTGGGGATTGACAGCTGATTGAGGAAGTGATTTTCCTCACAAAGGAGTCAGACAGGAGAGGAAGCACATCGCTGGAGCCACTCAATGAAAGGTAAGCTACTGATTACTATTTTTTAACTTTTGACTTGCCAATCACTTTAAGAGCAATTGGTGAGGTATCACACAGCACGATTTGGGATGCCCCACTGTGTGAAACTGCAGGGATCGCCATAACATCTCACCTCTCCAGCAATTCCATGGGTCATGTGCTGGCTGCCAGCCAATAAGCACCTTACTCTCTATTCATCTATGATGCCAGAGCAGCTTGTAGAGATAAATGGAGCACAGGCCGCTGTCTGCTCTCTCACATACCTACACCAGCTAATGAGAAATACCAGGCCCAGGTACACACACTAGCCCAGGGGCAGCTGGGAAAGGCAGCCATGGCTTGCTAATGCCCTATTTGCTGAGAGATTTGGAATGTGCAGTTTGCAGAAAGGACACAAGATGGAAGAAATAAGGGAAAGGCCAAAGTTAGACGTGGAGGCTGATTCACTACTAATGCCAGGTATTGCCAGATGAGCGTCTGTACAGCGGCGCTTAGAGCGACCGCTAGTAGACGCTGTAAGCGGGTATCGGGCGCTGTAACAGAGCGTCTCGGTCGCTGTAGTAACCTGGCCTGCATTGATGAATGTGATGTGTGTTGGGTGCTGTAACAACAGTATAGCTCTGAAGCCAGGGACAGGTAGCGCCAGCTCAGTGCGTTCCGGCACTCGGAGCTCCACGCCATATGTAACAAAACACTAGACACACAGAGCGTCAGTGCTCTAAAGCTCAGTGCTGTGTGATTAAAGTCTGTTTTTGAACACATATACACTAGTAACAAAGTGAAAACACATGGAATGACATTGTTTTAACACTGTGACTTTAACACTTTAGTGCCAGACCTGTAATGACAATTCTACATTAAAATATTAAAAGTTTCTAAAAGTATTTGTTTGCAGGCAGGAGATGTCACACAATGATTTGAACAAAAAAAAAATTTTGGCCCTTATTCATCAAGCGATTGCGCCAGGTAGTGTCTGACGAGCGCCAGGTAGCGGCAGCTAACGGCGACTACCGACTCAAGTACGCCCGGCGGCGGTCACAATGACGCATTTATCAAGCAAAATGAGGCTAGCGCCAGCGAGAGCGACGGCTAGCGCGGCATTCATCATGAAGCCGCCTGGACTGAACAGCGCCGCTGCAAATTCCCTCACAGCGCCAGGTATGAGCTGTCGCTCCCTGGCGATGTCCAATGCATTTCAATGGAGCAATATATAATTATTCATAATTAATTGGTATTATTTTTTTTTTTTTTTTTTTTAAGGTCAAAAAATCGGAGAACACTTCTGCAATGTTAGGATTTATTTTTAAGTCAAAAAAAAAATTAAAAAAAATATGTGCAGAATTGATCTAACAGGTCTGAGATTAATGTATTCATATTACAAAATGATTCTAAAAACATGTATAATGTTACATTCAAAAAATATGGTTGTTTAGGGGTTAAAAACTAGTTAACACACATCGCCGCCAGCGCTCTGGGGTTGAAACAAGGAATGGACAGCGACAGCACATTCGGAGCGTGATTTGTTGATGAATATGAAGCTAGCCATTCGCTCTGGCCATTCGTTGTCAGGCGCTCACATACAACGCTGGACCTGTGAAACAGCGACCCCCCAGCCCGTATTCAACATTACCGCACACCGACTGAGTCGCTGTCATCAAGCTAATGCCGGCCAAGCACAGCGAATACTGGCTGGCGCTGAAAAAAATCACGCTACAGTCGCTCATCTGTCGCTACCTGGCGCTATTAATGAATCGGCCTCCCCAATGTCAAACACACTATATACAACTAATGAAAGCCCATTGAAATGTATGGGAGAGCACTACAGAGCGACAAGTAATACCTGGCATCCTGGAAGCTAGAGCGCTGGCTCTATACGCTGAGCTTCCTGGATTAATACATGTGACGCTACATGGCGCTGTTAGAGTCACTTACCAGATTCGCTTTCTTAAATGTGGTTTCCCGTACAGTGCCCGATGTTCACCAGACACTGCCTGCCGCTACGAGGCGCTACCTGGCGCTATTCCTTCTTATATAACCCCCTTAGACTAAGATTTTATTTATTCCACCAAATAAGTACAGGATACAAACAAGGAATGCTTTTTGGCAAGGAGATACACCAGGAGAGCTATTAACAATTACACACAATAACATAGTAGTAACAGTTATTAAGGTTTAATGCAAGTCAATTTGTTATATGATGACAGAGTCCGCAGGTAGGAACTCAAGATACTAACAAAAAAAACATAAATAAGCAATAAAACTTACAGTTTTCTGAAGAGACTCCTACCGTGGCTGCCATACTCAGCGCCATCTTTCATCTCCAAAATTAAAGGGTAATTCCACTTTCAATGGCACCGTTTTAAGTTTCCATTATTGTGTGCCAAAATGATGACTTCAATGTTTTATTATTTTATTTCCCTGTATAAAAGAGTCACAATCCTGGCTGTGGGGGCCAAGTTTGTGCAATATTTATTTGAGATGTAGATCTATTTGTTAGTCACATGATGGCGATATCATACCACTTTCTGTATCTACACTGGCTGCCTCACAGTCCGGTTTTAGTATTGAGGATGAATAGTAGCAGAAATATAATAGTATCATACTGAGCATTTTTGGAACTAACTCAGACCTTGTACTGTGATAGAAGATAATGGCCTTGATTCAGAGCTGGACAAAATTGCAATCTTGGAAGTTTTTTTTGCAAGAAAAACCCGTTCTCGATTGTTTTTGCAACTCTCAAGATTTAGCAGGCTAATTTTTTTTTTTTAATATTCTTTATTTAAGAAAATGTAAACACATTACAATGAAAAGAGAATAGAGAAAAGTCCAGGAAGGCAAAATCCACACAGATACAGTTCCTCCATAGATGTGTACAGGCAGGACTCTGATAATCTTATCCTCTAACACAAACAGCAGACACCGGTTCAATCAGGCTAATTTTATTGCAAGATTTTTTTAGGGTGAAATTTTCGTTTTTTGTAGTAAAAAAGTGTTTGATTCTGGGAGTGTTTTTTTTTTTTTTACTTTTTTGGGGGTATTTTGGGCGAGATTAGGCGACATGCTTTTTTTCATTGATATAAGTCATACCGCTATAGCTGGCATTACTTTTTATTTCCTTAAAATGTTTTTTTTTTTTTAAAGCATGCCCTCCAAAAGCCAACTAGCCCGGGCACCACACATAAGGGCTAATAAGGATAAGGTAAGCCAAGGCAAAGAGTTCACGCTGGGCCCTACCAGTTACCAGCCCTCATGCCTGGTGCCTGGGTTAGTTGGCTTTTGGGGGGCATGCTTTAACTTATACCCTTTGGTATGGGGCTCTTCTGCACCCCAGTGTCCCAATGGGGGTGCGAATAGTAGGGCAGGCTACCGGCATTTCACCCTCCAATGCTGGCTGGTGACGTCCCAGCACCCTACCCGATGAACTGGTAAAGGGGTCACCACACAATAAATAATACATTCTTGGATAGAAGTGAGAATTCTCCTCATGAAATCTCACTTTCTTCCACACAATTGAATCATGCGAGCTGATGAGAATTCCCGCCTGCGAGTTTCATCGAACACCCACCCAGGTTTTTCGATAATGGCTCTGAACCAAGATGGATCAAGCAACTGCTGTAGCTGTAACTCTCCATTCAAGGAGAATAAATCATCACCTGTTGTGGTGGACCAAAAGCCTGCCATCCCATCCCTACAATCTAAAAGACTCTAAGGTCAGAAAAAAGCCTGGCATCCCGATTTAGGATCATCATTGTCGCGCACCTGGCTGCATGTCCCTGTGGCTCGTCTACCCGAATGTCTAAAAAAAACCCGGGGTTTTGGTCCTAGGATTCCTGTGTTTGACTAGTGCATACCAATTGAGAGTAACTTTAGGACTATACAACATCTCACCCTGCACCCAGTTAAACCAGTTATCCCGGGTCTATGGAATATGCTCATTCTTATGGAGCTGGGAAAAAGCACTATACTGAAATCCAGCTTCTTCTTCTCCAGTTTTTGCAATGAATTTGCCCTGAACCGCTAAACATTGAGAAACAGTTGATCCTGCATTTGGAACCTCATTTTGGTTTAAATGATTAATATTCCCCATAGGGAAGAATGATGGAAGATTCGGGGAGTCTCCTATAGAAATGAATGGCAGAATGTTGCAGACACTAAACAATGGGGGTTATTCATCAAGAGATAGCGCCAGGTAGTGCCTGGTAGTGGCAGGCAGCGTCTGGTGAATGCCGGGCGCTGTACGCAAAACCACATTTATGAAAGCGAATCTGATGAGCGATTCTAACAGCACCATGTAGCATCCAATTATTACAGGTGACTCAGCATATAGCGCCGGCGCTCTAGCTTCCAGAGCGCCAGGTATTACCTGTCGCTATCTGTCCCATACATTTCAACGGACGTTCCTCTTCTTCTGTTTAAACAGGGTTTTTTGTTTTTAATTTTTTTTTTCTCTCAAATAATTGTGTGACCTCTCCTGGCCTAGAAAGAGTCATTTTTGAAAACATTTTAGATTTTTTATATATTTATGCAGAATTGTCATTACAGGTCTGGCATTAAAGTATTAATGTCACAATGTTACAACTAGAGATGAGCGAACTTTTGAAAAATTCGATTCGACTGATTCGCCGAATTTTCCGACAAAAATCGTTTCGACCCGAATAAATTCGCGACGAATCGCTATTAAAAACGGCTATTTCTGAGCCTCCTACAGCCTCAATAGGGTTGTAAACCATTCAGCCTTGCTGTAACACGCACAGGATGCGTGCTGGGTTAGTTAAATAATACTTTTAAGAAATATCACATGCAGATCAGAGGCATCGCTAATAGAATCGCAGAGCAGCACAATTGCAGAGAGTTGAAGTGGCATCACTATGAGGGGCAGAAGGAGCCCAAATATACACTGGAGTTGGCTTCAGGAGCCCAAAAATTGGATGAATCACACCCTGGAGTTGGCAGAAGTTGGCAGCAGCAGCAGCAGGAGCCCAAATATACACTGGAGTTGGCTTCAGGAGCCCAAAAATTGGATGAATCACACCCTGGAGTTGGCAGGAGTTGACAGCAGCAGCAGCAGGAGCCCAAATATACACTGGAGTTGGCTTCAGGAGCCCAAAAATTGGATGAATCACACCCTGGAGTTGGCAGGAGTTGACAGCAGCAGCAGCAGGAGCCCAAATATACACTGGAGTTGGCTTCAGGAGCCCAAAAATTGGATGAATCACACCCTGGAGTTGGCAGGAGTTGACAGCAGCAGCAGCAGGAGCCCAAATATACACTGGAGTTGGCTTCAGGAGCCCAAAAATTGGATGAATCACACCCTGGAGTTGGCAGAAGTTGGCAGCAGCAGCAGCAGGAGCCCAAATATACACTGGAGTTGGCTTCAGGAGCCCAAAAATTGGATGAATCACACCCTGGAGTTGGCAGAAGTTGGCAGCAGCAGCAGCAGGAGCCCAAATATACACTGGAGTTGGCTTCAGGAGCCCAAAAATTGGATGAATCACACCCTGGAGTTGGCAGGAGTTGACAGCAGCAGCAGCAGGAGCCCAAATATACACTGGAGTTGGCTTCAGGAGCCCAAAAATTGGATGAATCACACCCTGGAGTTGGCAGAAGTTGGCAGCAGCAGCAGCAGGAGCCCAAATATACACTGGAGTTGGCTTCAGGAGCCCAAAAATTGGATGAATCACACCCTGGAGTTGGCAGGAGTTGACAGTAGCAGCAGCAGGAGCCCAAATATACACTGGAGTTGGCTTCAGGAGCCCAAAAATTGGATGAATCACACCCTGGAGTTGGCAGAAGTTGGCAGCAGCAGCAGCAGGAGCCCAAATATACACTGGAGTTGGCTTCAGGAGCCCAAAAATTGGATGAATCACACCCTGGAGTTGGCAGGAGTTGACAGCAGCAGCAGCAGGAGCCCAAATATACACTGGAGTTGGCTTCAGGAGCCCAAAAATTGGATGAATCACACCCTGGAGTTGGCAGAAGTTGGCAGCAGCAGCAGCAGGAGCCCAAATATACACTGGAGTTGGCTTCAGGAGCCCAAAAATTGGATGAATCACACCCTGGAGTTGGCAGAAGTTGGCAGCAGCAGCAGCAGGAGCCCAAATATACACTGGAGTTGGCTTCAGGAGCCCAAAAATTGGATGAATCACACCCTGGAGTTGGCAGGAGTTGACAGCAGCAGCAGCAGGAGCCCAAATATACACTGGAGTTGGCTTCAGGAGCCCAAAAATTGGATGAATCACACCCTGGAGTTGGCAGGAGTTGACAGCAGCAGCAGCAGGAGCCCAAATATACACTGGAGTTGGCTTCAGGAGCCCAAAAATTGGATGAATCACACCCTGGAGTTGGCAGAAGTTGGCAGCAGCAGCAGCAGGAGCCCAAATATACACTGGAGTTGGCTTCAGGAGCCCAAAAATTGGATGAATCACACCCTGGAGTTGGCAGAAGTTGGCAGCAGCAGCAGCAGGAGCCCAAATATACACTGGAGTTGGCTTCAGGAGCCCAAAAATTGGATGAATCACACCCTGGAGTTGGCAGAAGTTGGCAGCAGCAGCAGCAGGAGCCCAAATATACACTGGAGTTGGCTTCAGGAGCCCAAAAATTGGATGAATCACACCCTGGAGTTGGCAGGAGTTGACAGCAGCAGCAGCAGGAGCCCAAATATACACTGGAGTTGGCTTCAGGAGCCCAAAAATTGGATGAATCACACCCTGGAGTTGGCAGGAGTTGACAGCAGCAGCAGCAGGAGCCCAAATATACACTGGAGTTGGCTTCAGGAGCCCAAAAATTGGATGAATCACACCCTGGAGTTGGCAGGAGTTGACAGCAGCAGCAGCAGGAGCCCAAATATACACTGGAGTTGGCTTCAGGAGCCCAAAAATTGGATGAATCACACCCTGGAGTTGGCAGAAGTTGGCAGCAGCAGCAGCAGGAGCCCAAATATACACTGGAGTTGGCTTCAGGAGCCCAAAAATTGGATGAATCACACCCTGGAGTTGGCAGAAGTTGGCAGCAGCAGCAGCAGGAGCCCAAATATACACTGGAGTTGGCTTCAGGAGCCCAAAAATTGGATGAATCACACCCTGGAGTTGGCAGGAGTTGACAGCAGCAGCAGCAGGAGCCCAAATATACACTGGAGTTGGCTTCAGGAGCCCAGAAATTGGATGAATCACACCCTGGAGTTGGCAGAAGTTGGCAGCAGCAGCA
This sequence comes from Gastrophryne carolinensis, assembly GCA_027917425.1. NCBI lineage: Eukaryota > Metazoa > Chordata > Amphibia > Anura > Microhylidae > Gastrophryne > Gastrophryne carolinensis. Next base: position 607,526,272 of record CM051234.1, read on the forward strand.
GCAGGAGCCCAAATATACACTGGAGTTGGCTTCAGGAGCCCAAAAATTGGATGAATCACACCCTGGAGTTGGCAGGAGTTGACAGTAGCAGCAGCAGGAGCCCAAATATACACTGGAGTTGGCTTCAGGAGCCCAAAAATTGGATGAATCACACCCTGGAGTTGGCAGAAGTTGGCAGCAGCAGCAGCAGGAGCCCAAATATACACTGGAGTTGGCTTCAGGAGCCCAAAAATTGGATGAATCACACCCTGGAGTTGGCAGGAGTTGACAGCAGCAGCAGCAGGAGCCCAAATATACACTGGAGTTGGCTTCAGGAGCCCAAAAATTGGATGAATCACACCCTGGAGTTGGCAGAAGTTGGCAGCAGCAGCAGCAGGAGCCCAAATATACACTGGAGTTGGCTTCAGGAGCCCAAAAATTGGATGAATCACACCCTGGAGTTGGCAGAAGTTGGCAGCAGCAGCAGCAGGAGCCCAAATATACACTGGAGTTGGCTTCAGGAGCCCAAAAATTGGATGAATCACACCCTGGAGTTGGCAGGAGTTGACAGCAGCAGCAGCAGGAGCCCAAATATACACTGGAGTTGGCTTCAGGAGCCCAAAAATTGGATGAATCACACCCTGGAGTTGGCAGGAGTTGACAGCAGCAGCAGCAGGAGCCCAAATATACACTGGAGTTGGCTTCAGGAGCCCAAAAATTGGATGAATCACACCCTGGAGTTGGCAGGAGTTGACAGCAGCAGCAGCAGGAGCCCAAATATACACTGGAGTTGGCTTCAGGAGCCCAAAAATTGGATGAATCACACCCTGGAGTTGGCAGAAGTTGGCAGCAGCAGCAGCAGGAGCCCAAATATACACTGGAGTTGGCTTCAGGAGCCCAAAAATTGGATGAATCACACCCTGGAGTTGGCAGGAGTTGACAGCAGCAGCAGCAGGAGCCCAAATATACACTGGAGTTGGCTTCAGGAGCCCAAAAATTGGATGAATCACACCCTGGAGTTGGCAGGAGTTGACAGCAGCAGCAGCAGGAGCCCAAATATACACTGGAGTTGGCTTCAGGAGCCCAAAAATTGGATGAATCACACCCTGGAGTTGGCAGAAGTTGGCAGCAGCAGCAGCAGGAGCCCAAATATACACTGGAGTTGGCTTCAGGAGCCCAAAAATTGGATGAATCACACCCTGGAGTTGGCAGGAGTTGACAGCAGCAGCAGCAGGAGCCCAAATATACACTGGAGTTGGCTTCAGGAGCCCAAAAATTGGATGAATCACACCCTGGAGTTGGCAGGAGTTGACAGCAGCAGCAGCAGGAGCCCAAATATACACTGGAGTTGGCTTCAGGAGCCCAAAAATTGGATGAATCACACCCTGGAGTTGGCAGAAGTTGGCAGCAGCAGCAGCAGGAGCCCAAATATACACTGGAGTTGGCTTCAGGAGCCCAAAAATTGGATGAATCACACCCTGGAGTTGGCAGAAGTTGGCAGCAGCAGCAGCAGGAGCCCAAATATACACTGGAGTTGGCTTCAGGAGCCCAAAAATTGGATGAATCACACCCTGGAGTTGGCAGGAGTTGACAGCAGCAGCAGCAGGAGCCCGAATATACACTGGAGTTGGCTTCAGGAGCCCAAAAATTGGATGAATCACACCCTGGAGTTGGCAGAAGTTGGCAGCAGCAGCAGCAGGAGCCCAAATATACACTGGAGTTGGCTTCAGGAGCCCAAAAATTGGATGAATCACACCCTGGAGTTGGCAGAAGTTGGCAGCAGCAGCAGCAGGAGCCCAAATATACACTGGAGTTGGCTTCAGGAGCCCAAAAATTGGATGAATCACACCCTGGAGTTGGCAGGAGTTGACAGTAGCAGCAGCAGGAGCCCAAATATACACTGGAGTTGGCTTCAGGAGCCCAAAAATTGGATGAATCACACCCTGGAGTTGGCAGAAGTTGGCAGCAGCAGCAGCAGGAGCCCAAATATACACTGGAGTTGGCTTCAGGAGCCCAAAAATTGGATGAATCACACCCTGGAGTTGGCAGGAGTTGACAGTAGCAGCAGCAGGAGCCCAAATATACACTGGAGTTGGCTTCAGGAGCCCAAAAATTGGATGAATCACACCC